>CM028131.1:752230833-753467500 GCA_016271365.2 Neoceratodus forsteri
CCACTGGGGCTGGAGAGGCACCACTTCCCCTACCCCCACCTCTTTTTGGCCCCTGACCAGAGAATATGGCCTTGGGGCACTAGGCTTGGTATTACTCCTGCTGGGGCTGAAAGGACTCGAAACCGAAAGGCCTTTTTTCTTTTGGTTTTTGGGACTTAGGGTCCTTCTGGGATGAAGCCAGAGTCCAGGGTGGCATAAACAGGTTGGTGCCCAAGAAAGGGACATCGATCAGCTTGTGCTAAGTGTCTGTTGTGAAGGTGGAAAACCTTAGCCAGGCCCTGCGATGCATCGCGACGGCTGCTGCCATTACTCAAGTGCATGTGTCACCCATCTCTAAGGCCTCTGGAGCTGGTGTTTAGTCAGTGCTTGACTCTGGTCTCGACCAACTCACCAGTTGCTGCTTTTCAACAGGTAGATGTGGGAGTAGAGCATCCAGCACTCCCAACAGGGAGTGACCAAAGTTGGCCATCATTGTGGTGTAGCTCACTTGACCAAGACTGAGACAGAAGGTGGCACAAACCTTCTTGGCCACATGGTCATGCTTTTTTGTCTCCTTGTCTGGGAGCTTGTCCATGTCCCCTTGGTTTCTGGACTTCCGGAAAGCCGAGTCTGCGACCAGACCCTCAGCCTAGGGATGGTCCGAGAACCTGGAAAGGGACCCAGCAGGGAGTACGTACTTGCAGACTATATGGGCGGAGAGTGCCAGGCAGGATGCTGGATTCTGCCAAACCACCAGGTCCAGTCACAATGTGGCCTCAGCCATGGGAAAGGCAGTCCTTGGGGATTCATGCTTATCAAGAGTGTCTGTGAAACAGTACTTGGCCCTTTTCTGAACAGGCTTCAGTGGGACAGAAATGGACTCTGAGAAGAGTCAGAGTAGAGCCCCATATGACACCGGCCCATGGTTGGTAGTCTGTTCCTCGACCACAGGACAGACATGGCCTCTGAGATGCGTCAGAGTAGAGCCCTGAATGACAGTTGCTCATGGCAAGTTCCTCAATCAACACGCAGTCAAAGGTATGCATCCTCAATGACAGCATGGATGAGCCATCAGAGTCATCTGAGAAGTCTTCAAAAACAGTCTTCGACTGTTTGACATCGTGGATCACTCGAGAGTCATATGACTGGGTGATTTCCACTGACAGCAGGCCTGGCAAGTTGGCTAAAGCATGGGAGTCCGTCGGAGCTCCCACCAAGGGCTGCACTGGAGGTGACTCCACCCCACAAAGGTGAAGAGATAGATACTGGGGACAACTGTTGAGGATGGACTGCCATGGGCATGACAGACAACTGTCAGTCGACTACAGGTGTCAGGGGGTAGAGCCCAACCCTGCCCCGCAATGGTTCACTGCTGCCAGAGGAGTTCCTCAAAGCACCACTGCATCCAGTGATGAAGCCTCTCTTTGTCTGAGGACAAGGAGGTCAACAAATTTTGAGGACGATGCCTCCCAGTCAAGCGTGAGCCAGAGCATGAGCGGCACCTCAACCAAGAGTTCAACCTCAATCCAAGGCAGATACTGAGAAGAAGCCACCTGGGGGTCATTACAGACCACATGCTGAGGTGCGTGGGGAAGCACCAGCTTCAGTGGAATGACTGCCAGTGAAGGCCATTTCTGAGTGCAGCCAGCCAGAGACATTGACCAGTCCATCTTATCCTGAATAAGAACCAGGAAACTGGGTCTTGGAGACTGACTCCTCATCATGGGAACTGTCATTTCTTGGGTGGTTGAAGGCACTCAGCTGCACCTCATGCACCACAACACACCTGAAGCATGACGATATCCCACTATATACCACAATCTGTCATACATTATTACTATAATATATTAGACCTCTGGAATTTAGGACATTTAGAATAGTTCTTATTAAAATCCTCTTCAAAATTTTTGATGCAAGTACTATAAAGCTTTCTAAAAAGAGGAAAAACACACACAGAAAAAAATAAATATATTTCCTAATACTGTAGCAGTAACCTCTGTGTGGCAGTTTCTTTTATCACGTAATTAAGCAATTATACACCACTGTGTGTGGTTTATTAGGGGATATACTCACAAATTGGTACACTGTGAGGCAAGAGGTGAAGCGCTGTCCCTTCAACCAACCAAGAAGTGAGTATATCCCACAGGGGTGATTGAATAGCCCAGATCTAATCTGTTAGTCCAGTTTTGGATTTCTGGATCATCCTAATCCAAAATCCGATCCTAATTGGAGTACTTTAAATTCCAATGCAGAACAATAAATTTCAGATTTGGAATCTGAATCTGATCATAATGTAATCGAAATCCAGTTGATTAGGATTTAGGATTTTAGGCAACCATATCAAATAATCTTATATCCTAACTTTAGGATCAGAATCTGAAATCCTTTATCTGATCACACCTAATATCCCATGATAAATCACATCACTGCAGTAATTATTACTATTATAAATGGGTCTGTAGTAAGAAAAAAGTGAAAACATAAATAAATGGAAACGAGCTGTGATACATGGGCTCATCGTAAGATACGACACAGTCATGTAATCAGATCCTATCAATCATAGTACAGGATTTTCCCACCCATTTTATATCTGCCCTTATTATCTACCATGCACCTCACTTTTGGAAAAATACAACTCGTGTTAAGCATAGTTAGCAGGTGGTGCTGTCTGCCACATTGGGATTTACTGCTTAACATAACCTTGGTATGAAAAAGTGGCCACCTTACCATCTTCAAGAACAAGAGCATCTGAGAGGGAACTGTCTTCACTGGCAATATTACTTTCTGAGGAGCAAAGCAAAAAGTCATGTTATTTCTGCACAGAATTTGACTGATTTTGTTTTTAATATTTAATGTTTTCTACTGTGAGTAAAAACAAGCATAACAGCATGTACAAGCAATGAACAGAATGCTGAGCTGTACTGCATACTTGTAGTTGGACAAGAACAGTACATTTACCAGGTTCATGAAAAAATTAAATGACACATTTCTACAACAAATATAAAAAACATGCATCTCTATATCTAAAAGATAACTCCCATACCCAGATGTCCAGGACCATCATGCAGAGAGGGTAAAATCTGTACCACCTTTGCTATAACACAAAATATATTCTTGTGCAAAAGTCAGTCCGATATGTTCATTAATGAACAAAAAAACACACTGACTTCATTAAGGTATAAATAAACAGGGGCTCTTCATTCATTTAATACAACATCCAGGGTTGCCAGACCTCCTGGAATTGAAATGGAATCGGGACTGAAATGCCCTACCTCTTAGGGCAAAGGTACGTTTCTCCATAGTATATATCGAGTGCACAATTTGGTGCTGTTGAGAAATCGTGGGAGGGATTTTCTGCAGCCATGCCATGGATTTTTTGGCTGCTAGTACCAAGATATAAACTAAGGATTTAGGAATCATTAATATGCATTAATTCAATAGATGGAAGGTTCGACGTACATTGTCTACAGCCTGCCATTGCCAAATAAATCCTACCTGGTCTGGATTTATTAAAGGGAAGCATCTTATCCAGTCGGTGTGCCCATATGGACATATACAATTTATAGTCCATATTTAATATGGAGCTTGATCAGTATGAAACAGGAGACCTCGGGTCTTTGCCCGATTTCACAATTGCCAGAATCGAAGCAGAGCTGCAGCATGGGTGTGTGTGTGTTGGGAGGGGGGGGGTTGGCCATCCTGGACAGCCCTAAATGTATGGTGCAAAAAGGGAGTCAAAATGTCCTGGAAAACCTTATAAAATTCTATTGGGTATCTATCTGGGCCTGGGCATTTCTGAGTCTTGGCGTTTTGCATTGCTAGTCGTATCTCCTCCTGGGATACTGGAAGTAGCAGAGACCGTTGTTGGCCACCTGTTAAGGTGGGCTTTAAGGTAGGCCTGTATGTCCTCTCTTGAAGTAGGGGAGGTTTCGCAGAGTACAGATTTAAGTAATATTCCCTCATAATGATCAAAATCGTTTCTGCCCTACATTTCAGCCTACTGAATGTTAGGCAGCATAGCTGTAGGAAGCAGGCTTTCTTTCTTCTGGCCCATAATGTATGGGCAAGAAGTCTTTTCTCTGTTGCTTCACCTTCATAAAAGGATTGCTTAAGGTACAGGAACGAGAGTTCAAGTCTCTCCTGCAAAATAGTTTGCATATCAGCCAGTGCCTTAGCTATCTGGGCAGCTAACTGTGAGTCCTGTTGTGTATTAAGCCACTGTAGTGAAGTGAAAGCATCCATAAGATCGCCCATGCTGGTCTCCTTGAGCCTTTTTTTTATGAGTTGCATAAGAAATTATGTTACCCCTAACAACCATTCCAATAGTGTCCCACAGAACTGGGTCCTTCACTTCTCTAGTGTCATTATAGGAGATGGTTTGCTGTAAGGCCTCTGTAATTTGAATTTTACATTCCTCATCATCGAGCAGTGCTGTATTAAACCTCCAGAAATTATGCTTGCAGGGTTTACCCAGGTCCATTTTAATGAATAACCAGTTATGATCAGACAACTGACTGATCTCTTTTTTGTTGACCTGAAAAGAAGGGCTAGGCAATACTGCCTATTTCCAGCCTCGTTCCAGGGTGGGGGTTGGGGGGAAAGTGTTACAGATGCAAACCAACCATAATTTAACCAGATTACTGGTAAACCATTGGTGATATTTTTAGTGAATAGGAGATATTTGGCCAGGACATCGGGGGGAAATTCTCCTACTCTTTTTGAGAATTGGTACTGGATCCAGAAAGGCAGATGAGACCTCAATTTAATGTCTCATCTGAAGAACTGCATACGTTGACAGTACCGCATCCCCCCTAGTCCTGCCAGCATTTTATGGTTGGAGCCCAATCCCAGCACTGCACTAGAGCCCATGGCCTTCTGGCCCACAGGCAGATATGCTACCAATCTGAGCCATGCCGACACCTTAATGCTACACGGCATGCTCTTCCACATTACTGAATATGCTGAGGACTACAGCCCCCATGTACACTGACCATGCTGTTACACACTGGTGTGATTCACCCCCGTGTTAACTAGTAGCCAGTAATTTATGAAGCCAGTAGTGTATACCACTTGGTTTTACCTTGCCGCAGTGACAGCGGACATGGAGACATCCCCAACAGCGACAGCTGCATTGCCGAGTGTCGGCAATGAGGTGTCGGGGATGCCTCCGCAGTTTACCTAGGGCTGCGCCTGAATCCCCATGTGGAGGTTCTGCCCCACACCCCCAGTTCTAGGATTCCAACTCTGAGTCAGAGTTGGACGGGGAGAAACACCCTGAGAGGCAGTCCCTGGCTGTGCAGAGACCATCACAGCGAATGCAGATTTTGCCCAAATCCTGTCGCTGTGATGGTCTTCGCGTCAGGGAGTTGCTGCGGCAACGGTATACCATACCACTTCAGGATATCTGCTGTCACACTGGTGTCTTGGGAACTGCTTATGGGACCCTTCCTGCAAGACGTTCTCTGTGTGTTGTGATGCTAAATTATTCTTAGACAGTGAGGTGAAAAGAGGTCACTGTTTAAACAGCACTTGAAAAAACCACCCACACCAGTTCAGCTCCTTTTTCTGGGAGAGGAGCAGAAAAGCCACACCAGTCTGATGCCTGTACAGGGGAAGAGCAGATGCAATAAAAAAAAACAAAAAAAAACACTGATCCTGTTTTCAATTCAATGATGAATATTTCTAATGGATTGAATTTAAAGGGAAGGTCCCCCTCAGGCTTTTATTCTGTTTATCTACGTAGTCTGGAGACACAAACAATGATTGCCTCTATTACATCCTTCTGATTTCATCAGGATTTAAATGTGTATGAAGTTACTTAAGTCTGGTATGAAAACCTTCCTGACTCCATTGCAAAGGTGATGACCAGAGTCATGTAAGGCATCCTAGGGATCTTATGATGCTTTGCTGCTAAAGCCTGTGGTAGTTATATTTAGTAGTTATAGTTTGTAGTTGCATTGGTCAGTATTGTTGCTGTCCTCTGCAGTACCTATGTTCTTGTCTTACGCTGGCCATGAAACTTTTCAAGGCACAGTAAGTGCCCTGCTGTTTTCTGTAGTTTAAAGTGTATCTGAGCTAGGAAATATGCTTTTAGAGAATTTAGGGAACATCACAAGACATGTAACCAAACTGAATGACAGTATAACTTCTGCTGGCTTGTGTATGTATGCATTAACTCCCATGATGCCTTGCATAAGTGGGGACATGAACTTTGGAATAGCGCAAAGCAAACTATTTATAAAGCGTTCATTCCCATGGGCTCCGAGCGCTGTGCAATATATAAAACAGTAGGACAATACCATAGCAGAACAGCCACAATCAACATTTAAGCACAAGTCAACTATAAAAGAAATGACTAAAATAAATAAAAGGCAGAATAAATACAATAAAAAACTAATAAAAGATGGGTCTTCAGGCCCTTTTTGAATGGAGACAAACAAGTTTTCACACCAGGGCCAAACAGACTGAAGCAACCTCATTTATAATTAAACTAGGATAAAATTAGGGGGATGCAAGAGAGGGACTCATTGCTGAAGCCTACAAACTACACAGGTACAGATAAAATAGGTTCAAGGGACCTTCCCTTTGATTATTTTTTTTTTGCATTTAAACAGGATAAGATCACCAGGCAAAGCCTATTTTCAGGATTGTCCTTTT
This sequence comes from Neoceratodus forsteri, assembly GCA_016271365.2. Classification (NCBI taxonomy): domain Eukaryota; kingdom Metazoa; phylum Chordata; order Ceratodontiformes; family Ceratodontidae; genus Neoceratodus; species Neoceratodus forsteri. The sequence continues at coordinate 752,237,470 of CM028131.1, forward strand.
ATATTCATACAGTGGCAAATAATGAAAGAAGGGTAACTAAATACAAAGACTATATGAAACATGAGCTGAAATGTTTCTATAACTGATACTTTATGCAGTGTCTACTGTGAGATCAGAGGGGCTCTCTGAGCTCTGCTTTCAGTTTGAGTATGGGTGAAAACCAGACCACAGCAACCAGACTGGACCAGATCAGTAAAAGCCAGACCAGCAGAACCAGGCACCAGTTGCACAGACTTTGCCGGTCTGGCATTTTCCAATCAGCTGACTTGCAACCCCATCTTGGCCCAAAAACTTGTACACTGTCAGGTGATTGTGCCTTTGCTGTTTGTGCCCCTAGATTCTGGAATACCCTAGCTGCAACCATCAGATGTACCCCCACCGATCCCATTTTTAAGAGCTCCCTCTGGTTGCACCTGAAGTCTGCCACAGCCTGTAACTGTTCCAACACTGCTTGATATCCCCTACCCCTGCTTGGACCCCGGTGTGCACCCTCCACTTCCCTGGTTCCCCTACCCCTCTGACCTCTAGTAAGGGGAATTATCTACCCTGCCTGCCCTTCACCTCAGCACTTACCACCCTCATAATGGGACAAACTGAGCTTGTATTATTTCCACGAAATGTAACTATTGCTTGTTTGTTCTTACCCTTGATGTATATGCTTATCTGTTCATCCTGTACATGTTTATTTGTATCACCCTGCTCATTGCTTGTATTTCACATTGTTGTAATTCCCTTGCACTGTTCTGTAAATCATGGTCTTGTAATCTCCTGGGTTGTACCTGAAAATAGGCCCTCCTTGTCTAGTGTGCTTACCTGGTAAACAAAAGCTAATAAATAAATCAGACCCAGGCATCTGGTTTTCACTCACACCCCGGTCTTATTGAAAACCAGATTTGTAGATTGGCAACATTTGCATAATTTTCACCTAGTCCAGTCAGACAAGTTGGTCCAATTTTTACCCATCTGGTATTGTCTGGTTCAGGAGGTTCAGTTTTCACCAAGTCTCTTTCAATTTTGCTGGTCAAGAGGGCAAAGTGACCCTGTGGCTACAGAATGCTTTACTTAGGTGCTCACCTTCTATAATAAGAGAAGCTCTCTGAGTTGGCTTCTTTCCAGATTTGATGCGGTGTTCATTAATTGCATTTTCAATCTCCTGCAGTTTCTTCAGTGAGTTTAGGTAGGAGGTTTTCCTTTGTTTCTTCAGCTTTTTACTGACATTGGGATCACTGGCAAGGCGGCGAGCTGCCTCAGTGATTCTATGACTGAATAGCTAATTTCTCTAGCCGCTCCAGCTCGGCCTCCATGGAAACAAGAAAACTTTGTTTTTTTTTTTTGTTTTGGGTGGGGGGTGGGGATGCCACAGCATCTAATGAATCCTCTGAAGTCTGCAAGGTCATAAGATAAAAGCCATTCCAGACTGTGCTCCAACAGGTCTTAGCCCAAGTACACTGCAGGAACAGGAAAACGGGCTCCATGTTCACACGTTAACGGTGGTACAACACGTGCAGGAATGATTTCATTATGTAGCTCAGAGAATTCACTGGCTAATCCAGTCCTCACAATTAAACAATGTGTGACAATTAAGTAAAAACGATTTTACTACCCAGAAATGTACTTGCTTTCACTACTGAAATATGAAGATTCCACAATTTGTGCTATCCCCCCCACCCCGAGTTTTCCCACCTAGTTCCCGCTCCCACACCTGATGGCTGCAGATGCCATGGTTCCTCTTCCTCAGGCTGGGGGGGGGTGCCAAATGGCTGCCTTCACAGCCAATACCAATGCTGTTCCTTGCTGACAGGGGGAAGGTAACTACAGTAAAAGTTCAAAAAAAATATACCCACTCTAAACTGACCTGTGTCTAAAAATTAGTTTTTCAAAGTTCCTTCAGAGAGATGGGGAGCTCTTTAAATGTGTGACGAAATTAGGCAGCAGAATCAAAAAAGTGGGTAAATGTGCCTACACAAATCAAGAAACTTCATTCTTTGATTTTTGTCAACTCTGCTTAGCTGTTGCTGCCTTCTGTATAAAAAAAAAAAAAAGCCACAAAGGAATAATGTGAAACACAACCAGGCCCCCCTGACCAATAACTCACAAAAGTGGAAGACAATGGCGCTTCTGTGAGTCTGGCCCTGCCCTGCAGCTGGTCAGGTTGCTACACTGCTATGGTTCAGGGCACCAACACAGTCAATAGTGGGAGGGAGAACAGAGAACAATAACTCACTCCTCTCAAAAAGACACACACACAATGACTGACGCATTATTTCTCTCAGTGACATTGTGGGAGAAAAGAATTCTAATTTCCTAAAATAAACTTTCTCTTTTTTTGTCTGCTGTGCTAAATACAGGTATCAGAACCTTTGTGTACTGTACCCATCCTAACTCAGGAAGTTTTGAAGAATGAGGGGTCACAATCAGTTTGTTTCTTGTTACCAATTATAATATTATGTATGACTCTCACAGGATTTGGAACTCACAGCTGCATGCAGAACTCTGTGGGCAGTGCTCAGCACCACTGTAATCACTGCTGTCAGCACAGATTTGCCATAAGTTTCCTATAGTGTACAGGCTCACCATCACAGGTACATACTATGCCCAGCCTGGTGGCACTGGCAGTAGTGTGTCACACTGCCATGCAGGAGCCCAGCTCCCAGCTCCAGAGCACAGGAGTCTTAGTGTCTTGGGAATACTGTGGAGGCAATGTTCATTTTTTTTTTTTTTTGGAATATATTTTATTCACCAGCTCCAGGCCAGGCTGGGACCTCCTTCCATCCAGCCAGCTTATGCCCTTATTCCGTCTGGCCGAGAACCTGACACTTATCCAGTTGGGACCATTGGCCCTCCCTTGACACACCACTGTGCTGCCCCCTGGCTTATCCCCAAGGCCTGATACACCTTCAGCTCCATAGCATTTCTTTCCCACTGTCCATCTGGCCACCCATGGTGGAGGTAAAGACCGGCCGTGTCACCGGAAGGTGGCTCAGTTCTGGTATGGGACGTGCTGGGCAGGTTGTGGCCTCAACCTCCCTGCCTGTGCCTCTGTTTCTCATTTGCTTTGACCAGCCCACCCCTCTAGGAGTGCAACTGGATTGGTGCGCTGGCAGAGCTGGTCCAGCCCATTCACCCACTCGGTCCGAGGGTCCCTCCCTGTGAGTTGATGAGCCCCTGCACTGCCACCCGTGGTCACCCAGGTGATGGCAGAGCAGCGGGTTGCAGCACCCTCCCTCCCTCCCGGAGAGCATCCCATGACATGCTCAATCCTACCTCCCACCGGCCGACCTTCTGATGGCTTGGGTTCACTGGCATCATGAGCGGTAGCTCTATCACTGCGCTGGCAGGCCATCTCAGAGGCAACGTTCTTAGACTCTGGAGGGAGAGGGTGTTGCTCACCCCACCACAACAGTGCCTCCCTGGGCAGGTAATGGGAGCAGTTTGTGGGTTCACCTGCTATGTTGCCCTTCCTCCCCAGCAAGGATGGCATGGAGCAGGCCTTAATGGGGGTGGTGGGCAGTAGAAAATAAGATATAAAGCCATTAGCAGCATGAAAAGAACTGGTACTCTTGGGTCCCATGCATCTAAGACGCCTAGGCAGATGCGCTGTTCGGTGCTGGAGTAGGGAGGTCATGGGAGAAAGCCCAATAGGGGTGTTTGGCTCAGCAGAAAACCCTACATGAAATATATGCCACTACTCTCACCAAGATACTCTGACATCTATCACCAGCGACGTATGCAGCCTCTTGAAATCACTGTGGTGTATGTTATTAATGAAGATGTTGCAGTTATGGGTCCAGGGTGTCATCATGCTACCTGTGGCCAAGATGTAGTGCCAGCCACTCATACTAACAGAACTGTGTTACATGTGTGTGATGTCGGGGAGGGGGAGGGGGGAAATGAAACTTGAGGCAAAAAGAAAATGAGCAAAAAGCCACAGAACTCCTGTCATTTTTATTCTGGGTTCAGTCCGTCTGCATGCTCTGCACTGGCTGTCTGTCATGTGGAGGGTCCTTTTCAAGGTGGGCTTGCTCACCTACAAGACCCAATATGGATTGGGTCCTGGCCAGCTGTCTGAGCTCCTGACACCTGCGACCTCTGTTCGCTCTCTCCGCTCCTCCTCAAGGGGCCTCCTGGACATTCCCAGGGTTCGGCTCAAGACATCAGGTGACCGTGCCTTTAGTGTCACTGGGCCAACCCTGTGGAACTCGCTACCACCTGCAGTTCGGGAAGCCCCCTCAATTAGGGTATTCAACTGAGGCTGAAGGCCCACCTCTTCCGCCTAGCCTTTATGGATTAATTACCCCAGCCCAACCGTCTAAGTGATCTGATGTTGATGATATTTATTTTATAGCTGTACTTCTGAATTTTAACTGTTTTTGAATCTTTATATAGTTTTATTCTCTGTTTTGATTTGTCTTATTGTTAGGTGCCCAGAGCCCATGGGAATGGGTGCCCTAAAAATAAAATGTGCCTTGCCTTGCCAAAGCCACATCACAGAATGTAACAAAAGGACAGGCAGTAACTTCAAAATTCCTACATCCAGTGAGGGGTTCCCTGCAGAATCATGGTTGCATGAACCATAGTGCTGGGTAAGAAATGAGCCCTTTCACCATTTTGCACTTGGGCTCTTTAAGACTGTCAAGCATTACATTTCCCTTTAAAAGTTCAGCACCCCCCTCCCACCCATAAGCTCAAAGTACCCTTTTAAAGTTTATGCCCTTCCACCACTGGTGCAATGTTCACTATTACTGTGAATACTGAATGTTCAGCACTTCCAGACCCTAACTTTACAAGTCTATGTAGTTCTAGGCCTCTTTTTGATCAGTGACCAGATTACTTATATGGGGCATTGTTCTGTCATGATGCTTGAAACAGTAACACAAAGAGAAATGACTGTGCACAAAATGGAGTTTACTTCATCCAAGGCTGGAGGTTAATTTACAACTGTGGCACTGCAGGTAAGGTCATTCCTGCTGCTTCCCTCAAGGCTCTCAACCCTCTCAAAGGTAGGGACCCTGACGGCCGAAACTCTTATACCTTTCTGCCCCTGCCACTGCTCTCCCAATCACTTCCCTTCTCAATCTCTTTCTCACTTGCTTCTGTCCCTGATCCCTGGAAATACGCCACTGTCATACCCCTTCCTAAAGGAGGTGACTCCTCCAGCCCTAGCAAACTACTGCCCTATCTCCTTGCTTCCCATCTTAGCTAAACTACAAGAACGCATTGTGCTATCTCAACTCTCCCCCCTCTTTGACTCTTCCTCTTTTTCACTCCCTTCCAGTCTGGGTTCAGTAAACACCACTCCACCACCTCCTCCGGCTTACTGACTCCATTCTCTCAGGCATGGATCAGGGCCTCATCATCTCCGTCATCTTTGTCAACTTGGCCAAAGCCTTCAACACTGTTGCACACCCTCCTCCTCATGGACAAGCTCAAGACAGCCGGGCTCTCTCACTCCACAACTAACTGGTTTCACTCCTACCTTGAGGGTAGATCACAATCTGTTAGAACTGGTGATTCTTTATTCCCTTCCCCTTCCCATCAGCACTGGTGTCCCTCAAGGTTCTGTCCTTGGCCCGTTACTCTTCTCTGTCTTCCTAAATTACCTCCCCTCTATTTGCGCATCTGCGTCCATCCATATGTATGCAGATGGCACAGTCCTGTTTGCCTCTGTTTCATCCCTCTCTGAGCTGACAGCCAGGCTTCAACTCGATTTCAACAAGTTCAGCACTGGTTCCAGTCAAATGAGTTATCCTTAAATGCCAAGAAAACGGTTTCTATGACCTTTGGCGTTAACCAGCAGTTCTCCAGGCTTGCCTCTCTTCCCCTGTTTCCACACCTTAGGTGGGGCGACAATTGATGATGTTCTCTCATTTCAGTAAATTGGGATCTGGCTAGACTGGCACCTTGACTTTTCAGTGCATGTGGATGCCATCCACAAAAAAACTTCACCCTAAACTCGGTGTGTTATACAGGTATAAAGGCTATATCCCTCTTCCTGCTTGCTGAGCCATTATCCTGAAATGATTCTCCCCATTTTCAACTATAGTGACATTGTCTACAGTGCTGCGCCAAAGACCACCCTAGCCAGATCAGACCCCCTCTCTTTCACTGCTTCTGTCACTTTGCTCTGGACTGTCCTCCCCACACTCACCATTGCTCTTTATACTTCTCCTTCTCCCTCCCCTCCCATGAAGCTAGAAGCCTCGCTCACTGTGCCTCCTTTATCTCAAAATTCTGGCTGGCCTCTCTCCCCTCTTACCTTACCTCACCTCTCCTCTCTTCTACCCCTCACCACCTTCCTCTTACACCTTTCACAACTCTAGCTACTGTTCCTTCACACTCCCTTCAAGGAAATCCCTCACTGGCCAGGCTGCTTTCTCCTACCACTTCCCCAAACTTTGGAATTCGCTATTCCTCTTCCCAACACTCTGTCTCCTCTCTTCTCTATGATGTCACCTCACTCCTGCAACTGCACCTGAGATTAAGATAAGGACGTGGCAAAAATGTTTTAATAAAACAATGAAGGCTGCTCCTATAGAAATCAGGAAAAAGAAATGCATTGGCTGGCAAATAACAGAAGGGAGGGAATGCGCTCAGACCCTGGAAGAAAGAGGGATACTGGAACGTCTCACTTTTAACTCAATTAGGTAAGCCGATGATTCGATCATAACGAATTATACAAAAATTATGGAAGTAATATCTAATATAATTCTTAAGAAGGGAAACATACAGAAAAAGGACGGATATGTCTGGCACAATAAGGAATGTAAACTGGCTAAAAAACAACTAAATAAGCAGCTGAGAATTCTTCAGCAGAATCCGGACCTAAATAACAACAGAGTGATGAATAAATTAAGGACAGAATACACTTGTTTACCCCCTTCTTTTGTTTCCTTCTCCGCCTTACAGCAAACTAGCCATACGTTGCCTCCGCTCCCTGAAATGTATTTCCTTGAAACCAAATGGGCAGGCCCTCCACTCTGTTCCTTGCATAAATCTGCCAATTGCTTAGTTTTAATTGTACTATATAATTTATTGCTCTGATTGTTTTCTGTACTCCACCCCCGAGATGCATCTGCAAACGATGTTATCAGTTCCATATGGCTTTCCTGGTAGAAATTCTGAAATCAATAAAATAAATAAATAAATAAATAAATAAGGCCAGCAAGGCTATATGTTGGTAGGGATGTCAGCCAGTACATCGGCACCTAGCAGGTTCTTCAGGCTCCTGTGTCATGTGCCTCATAAAATTAGTTCATGGACTGGAGAAGAGCAAAAACCTTAACAATTATGGCCCATGTCTGAGCACTCCTGCCTTCTTATTCGACATAAAAGGATTCGTAGTAAGATCCCAATCTGGATTACTGTATGCAGTTATGCTAAAACAGACAGAATTACCCACTGCCTGATAAACAAAATGCTGGACTAATAATAGTAACAAAATTAGTTTCTCCCATTCTACATCAAAACAGGCAGAATTACTTACTAACTACTGACAAAAATAAAAATGCAGGGTCCTACAAATAAGGAGTTTCTCCTACTTTAGACAATATATTTATGTATCTATTTATTGAATTGAAAGTTGGTGACCAGGAAAGGCATGCTGAGTGACAGCTTGTTTCCAGGTATGACCTGGGGGAAGGGGAACAAGGGGTATAAAGTAAGAATCCAACAAGAAACACAATACCTTAATGATGAGATAAATATGGCCAAGACTGAAGGTGCAATTGTTAATAAAAAATACGATATGCAAAGTACAAACAGCTACGCAGTCCAAGAGCAACTTATTATATACACAGTCAGGGTGGGCTATAAAGGAAAACTGTGCATGAGGTGCATATATGACACAAATATTTTCTAAGTAGGGTTCATGGAGTCTTGGACAGTAGCTCTATTATGCTTTCAGACCTAATTAATTACCACAGCTCTCACCCAGACTACTGAATTCTATGTACTGTGCTTTTACTGACGCTGAAGTCAGTGGTTTCCCACGGAGTAATCATTTTAAGGATGCGTATCTTCTGATCTTAGCATAACTGAACAAACAAAAGGGTCAACCACACTGTTAGCCCTCCCTTCATTTGGCTAGCTTGTTCCTTATTGTCCTCCTGGGTACATTTTTTATGATACATCTCAGACAACAGTAATAATGTCAAGACCTAATTATTTATGAATTGCGTGCAACCTCAAGTCACTTTCAAGGATCATTGAAAACAAAACATGCACTTAGTATAATTGTCACTTATGAGGTGTATCTGCAACAAGTGTTGGCCATAGTTAAGTCCTCTTTTTTTTCATCTGAGGAATATTGCCCGGATTAAGCACCTAGTTCCATCTGGTGACTTGCCTACTCTGATCCGTGCCTTTGTGACTTCACGTCTTGACTAGTGTAACTCCCTTTTCCTAGGGCTTCCTGGGGTTGATATCTGCCTCTTGCAGCTGGTGCAGAACGCTGTGGCCAGGCTGTTGTCTGGGTCACCTTGATCCATCCACATTACGCCTGTGCTGAGCGAACTGCACTGGCTGCCAGTTCAGTGGTGGATCACCTTCAAGGTCAGTTTGCTGACCTATAAAGCCCTACACGGACAGGGACCGAGCTACTTGCAAAATCTCTTACATTCTTACTGCCCCCTCTGCTCGACTCTGATACTTGGTGAACAGCACTCTATAAATAAAGTTTATTATTATTATTAAAATACTCTTTATTTAAAAAAAATGTTAAAGGGGAACACAAACACTGCAACAATGCTAGTTCACTTTTACGTACTCCCTGCTCTTTCTGTACATATCTGTTTTATTAAGTACCCCCTGCTCTCTTTCTGTATATGTCTGCTTTATCACGTACTCTCTGCTTTCTTTCTGTATATATCTCTGTTTTATCACATATCCCCTGCTCTCTTTCTGTATACATGTCTGTTTTATCACGTACCCTCTGCTCCCTTTCTGTATATATATCTCTGTTTTATCACATACCCCCTGCTCTTTCTATATACATGTCTGTTTTATCACGTACCCTCTGCTCTCTTTTTGTATATATGTCTGTTTTATCATGTACCCTCTGCTCCCTTTCTGTATATATTTGTTTTATCACATACCCACTGCTCTTTCTGTGTATATATGTCTGTTTTATCACTTATCCTCTGCTCTTTTTCTGTATATATATACATATATATATATATATATATATATATATATATATATATATCTCTGTTTTATCACGTACCCTTTGCTCTTTCTGTATGTATCTTTTTTATCTCATACCCCTGCTCTCTTTCTGTATATATTTCTGTTTTATTATTTCCTGTCCCTCTCATCGTTAAAACCAGCTTTGCAAGTATCCCCCATTGTCAGTGGCTCAATAGGTAGCACACTCGCCTCTGAAGCTGGGAGATCAGAGGGCTGTGGGTTCAGTTCCCACATCTGGCACTTGGGTTAATATCCCAGTACTGACACTGTAGTGCAGCATGACAGGGGTGCTGCACTTCTGAGGTGCCGTCTTTCGGATGAGACGTTAAACCGAGGTTCCATCTGCCTGGATTGGTGGTAGTTCAGGTGGATGTTAAAGATCCCATGGCACTTATCGAAAAAGAGTAGGGAATGTCCCCCGGTGTCCTGGCCAAATTTCCCTCATTCACTGAAAATACCACCAACAGCTTAATCTGGTTCAAGGTCAGTTGGCATTCATCTGTATCCCCCTCCCCCGGGTCGTGCCTGAAAATAGGCAGGATTTGTCTAGCGCACTTACCCGGTCAACAAAAACTAAATAAAAATTAAAAAATAAAATTGTGCCATTATAAATGCTCCAGCCACTGACATTAGTTAGACTCAATCAGTGTTCTTGATGCTAATACTGCTAATTGCATGGGCTGCTACTTCAATGCAGACAGCACACTGAGGAGCTGTTTAAGGTAACACTATTGGAGACAGCACTCCAAACAGCAAATTTGTAATTGAATCCAGTTTAAAGACGAGTAAAAAAGTGAGAATAGGTCCTTCCTGATGAAGCTCGTATAGAGCGATACTCTGGGGCAAGGTGACAGCTGTTCCTATGGGTAAGGCTGTTCTCTCTTTTTGCCATTTGTGTTTAGCATCTGATTTAAACAGGCAGTAGTTTGAGAATATGCATGGATGGACTTATGACACTGAAGCCAATAAACCTGCTACAATGGACACATGAAATGCTGTACCGAAAATAAATATTTGCAACTACAGCAGACAGTCTACGTGGATTGATTTCATGTCCCAGAAACGATACACAGCCAAGTGCTTCTTACTACTGCTGTGAGAACCTGCCTGGTGTGTTCTTCTGTACTTGGAATGCTACAAAAAAAGTGAGAATAGCAGTGTGCCAGTTAACAAACACAACAGAAACCTTGTCGCTTTGAAACAATGTCTCTTCATCAGGGGATGGCAGCTGATCGACTATAACTAATGATGCCACTGATTGAGGTACCTGCTGTATAATGGTGCAATGCGGGCAACATAACAGCTAGTTTTAAGATAAAGGGAAAATAAAAAAAATGAGATATGTATTGAAAGAGACCACAGGGTAAGTAATTTTGAATTACAAACATTGCAGTGTTTCTGTCCCCCTTTAAAGTGTACTGCTAGGTTTTGTTTTTGCCACTGGCACCGCAACCTGGAATGTTCAGAGCAACAACGCCATGAAAAGCAGCATAATGTCATTTTGGTCATTGCACATTTATTCCTGCTAAAACAAAAGGCAAATCAAATTGTTTGGTATACATTATTTTTATCACTAAATATTACTGTCTAATTATTCCCACAATTGTTTTTGTAAAGGCCTGGGAGAAGACATAACTAGAGGTTAATAATTAAAATGATGTTATTAGACTGTTGTGGGACTTATAGCTAGGGAGAGGGGCAGTGATAATTCAACTCTGTGTTGAGTGTTATTGTTTTTATGTGAGACTTTTATTGCTAGTACATGATACCACTATAAGATCTTACATTTCCACTCACTACTCTTAAGTCATGCAAAAATCTCAGACCGTTGACAGTAAGAATATCCTAATTGTCCTCAACATTGCTCTTTCATCACTGATGCTGTTTAAAGAAATCCTTATCTGCACTCTTCTGCTCAAATATGTTCACTGCTCCGATAATGAACGATGCACCCATGTACTCTTTGCTGACTGCTTCACCAAGTGTATTGCTGGTAATGTGTTTCTGTTATAACTTGAGAAAGTGACCCTGTCTAAATTTTCATTCAGGACTGCCCAGCTAAGAAGAAACACCTCGTTTCCAGCAGTGTCCTGCTTCTATGTTCCACAGCCTGGTGGACTGGTGCACCGGGGATTGTTAGGGTTAGGTGACTTTCTAAAAGTCACACAGTAAGTATTGGGCTCTGGTGGGGTTAGAACCCATAATCTCCTGGTTTCCAAGCAAGAGTTCTAACTAACAGACCACACAGCCTCATAATGAAACAAATACTAGTGTAGTCTCCGCGCATCCTTTCTACCACACAGAGTTATATCTACTATGAATATTATCTGCATTTTAACCACCATTCTTGAGTTTCAGTTGACTATGAGCAGTCAGCAGGGCACTGATTTGCCCAATGCCAATCGTACAGACACTTGTACTTGCCTGCTCTCTTGTGCCAGAGTTATAATTAACTGGGTAGTTGTTCTTATCTTTTTGTGTCGCAACTGCTAAGCTTCTGATGACAAGTCCTTAAAAAGGATATGCCTGTAAACCACTGGATCTGCCCTGTGCAGTATGCTTCTTTTATGCCTTTAGCAACAATGAGGGATCAAAAAGAAACAGTGCCATTTCTAAATCTGTTCTGTGATTGAGCACTTGTTTGCGGTGGCCCTCCTCCACTGAGTTTCCTTTCTGCCTCATTTCACGCTTGTAACAATTTGGGCTATTCTTAAAACACACTTAAAAAAACACTAGTTTAAAGGGACACTGTCAGCTTTTTGGTGTTATTTTAGGTCCCATGTGACCAGTTTTCCTCTATTATCAGAACTAGCAAACAAACTGTCTTGACTGGCTCAGTATGCGTAACATTTCAAATTAGTACTTTTTGACACAGTTTTTTTATGATTATGCTCCGGATGAGCGGTCCACTTAAGTTCATTTACTGTAGCTTTTAATGGTTTGAGTCAATCAGTAACTGATTTAATTTCATTACTGGTAGACATGGCTGCATGGAAGCTGCTTACATGATGAGTTGGCTATATCTGTAGATTCTGACTTTCTAAAGTAGCTAAATGTCACCAGTCTCTCCTCAGTCCTTATTATCTAACCAGTCCTTAGCTGCAAGATTTGCAGTTTGAGAAAGAAAGTGATCACAGGAGACTTAACACTAGCCAGCTGGCTCAGCAGGGAGAGCATCAGATACATATTCTGGAGTCCCAGTTCAAGTCCTAGTTGGGTCACAAGATTTATTTTCCGTGATTAAGTGACCTTTCTCTCTAACATTTGTACTCGGAACATCTACATTTCGAAGTGAAACCCTTCACTCATTAACAGATGGACTGATGGGCAACTTGGTATCACAAGGTCAGACTTCTATGGATGGCATTATGGTGACATCCACTCCACAGTAGTTTGCCGGGGTCACCTTACGCTGGGGCTGCTAACCTACATTCAATGTGCACTGGAGCTGAGCTGATGCAAGTAGCAGCATCAGCACCAGAGGCCACACACTGGTGGAAACCGATGATGTCATGTCACTGGCTGGAGCATCTACAATGACACAATGGGCTGGATATTCAAAAGGGTTGCGCCAGCACAAGTCTGAAAATGCGCCATTCTGCGATATTCAGCAGGAGGCAGTTGCGCCACTGAAAACATGCTGAGCAACAGCGCAATGATAATGAAGGCATGAGCAACCGAAGGGGGAGGAACCATGCTTAAAGGGCGCAATGCGATGTTCAAAGACTTGCGCAATGCGCAACAGTGGAGCAAGTGGAAGTTGCGCCATAGCGGAAATTAGCCAAAATAAAAAGGAGCAAGGAAGAGGCGCAAGAACGCTACAGGGAAGCCACATGAGGCAGGGGGAGAGACAGGCACAGGGAAACTGGGAGAAAGAGGGCAGGCCAGGGAAACCACACAGCAGAAGAGAGGCACAGGGAAGGTGTGTGGTGACACACATACCAGAGGCCAGCACAGACAGGTGTACCCGGTGCAGGGGAGGTAGCAGTCAGGACAGCGGGGGGAACAAAGCAACAGCTGATGGGGGAACGCGAGCCAGGGACATGGCCAGTGCCACCTTCCACATGGAGGCCGAAATGAGGGGGGTGAGAAGGCATGCGGCAGGGGGACGTGGCCGTGGAAGGGCCCATCAGCGGTATGCCCCCAACAGGCAGTACCGAGCCCGCACCAGCTTTGAGCTGTGTACAGATATCGAGATTGTGGGCCAGTACCACCTGAACAGGGCAATACTGAGGCGGCTCTGTGAGCTATGCAGTGATGTGATGCAGGCACCCACACGACGGAGTCATGCCCTGTCAGTGGAGACAAAGGTAACAGCCTGCATGTGCTTGCTCGCCATGGGTACCTTCCAGAGACCAACCGGGGACACCACAGGCATAACACATTTGGCCACGTCACGCATCCTCACCCAATTCCTCAGCGCACTACTGCCACATGCTGCGGAGTACATCCATTTCCCCAGCACTGCGGCGGAGCACACAGCAAACATCCAGAAGTTCTACAGGGTAGCACGTATGCTTGGCATGCTAGGGGCAATAGACTGCACCCATGTGGCCATACGCACACCACCTGGCGAGGAGGGGGCTGCATACATGAACCGCAAGGGCTATTCCAGTGTCAACTGCCAGGTGGTGTGCGATGCCAGTGGGCGTATCATCAATGTCTGTGCCACGCACCCTGGGGAAGCACATGATTCATACATCTGGCACCAGTCAGCACTGTGCCACCGATTTGAGAGTGGGGACATCCCCATAGGACATCTAGTGGGTGAGTATGCAAATCAAATGGACATATCGCGGGCCTGGGGGGGGCATGGCCACAGGTGCCATGGGTGTGGCCCACAGGGCTCGGGGCAGTCTGAAGCTGAACACGAAACTAACCTCCACTCTCTGCACACAGGTGACAGTGGATACCCACTCCGTCCCTGGCTGCTCACACCCTACTGATGGCCCACGACCCCATCGCAGCAACGCTACAATGAGGCACATGCCACCACACGCAATGTCATTGAGCGGGTGTTCGGGATGCTGAAGACACGTTTCCGTTGCCTGGATACCTCTGGCGGTACCCTACAGTACAGCCCCTCAAAGGCCTGTAGGATATTCCTGGCCTGTTGCATCCTGCACAACATGGCCAAAGAATGTGGGATAGCCATACAGGTCGAAGAGGGGGACAGCGATGGGGACGAGGGGGACGCCGGTGACGATGGTGATGGCAGCCCCCCCTTGGCCGACGGGACCCCCAACTGATCCGGCTGGCACAGCTGCACTGGGACACCATCACAGAGGAACACTTCAGCCAACCCAGGTAAGTCATGGTGCCATACGCAACCACCAGTGGCTAAGGCACAACCCACAAACACGCATGGAAACACAACAGGGGTGCATGCTGGCAAGGGATGTGGCAGAGCACAGAAGCACACGCACACAACCAGGGATGGGTGAACGGCAACATGCCACATGGACGGACACACACAATGCACCAAACGTGCACAGAGGGAAGGTGGAAAACCGAGCCAGAACGCCAACACTAGCAACACACATGTCCACAGGCTACCACGTCCACTGTCTGTCCATGTGTGTGTCAGATGCTGGGCACCATCGCACTTTGGTGTACAGCGCAATGCAGGCATCATCATCCACATGTACCTGCGGACAGCAGCTGGGAGGGTGTGCAGGTGGACCGTGTTTCCGCATCCATGGCCGGGCACCCACCCGTGCACTGCCCACCGAAACACACAATGCACACAGGGCAGCAACAGACAGTGCCCGCGCTGGGAGACAGGTCATTCTCACAGCACACTGCCATGGCCACCTCGAATGCGTGGGCGGCCCCGCTGAGACCCGCCACCACTGGCAGGCTGACCACGGGCCTCATGGGGTGGCACCGATGGTCCCCCAGGGGTTCCACTGCGCGAACGCGACCATGCCCGCGGAGGGGTCTGCAGCACACCGAACATGCCTGCACCAGGAGTGCTCGGTATGCCCACAGCTGAACCCGGCATCGACAGGGTGGGTGTCGCACGACGCCGGGAATGGGGAGTGGATAGCGCATCGCGTGGTGTGAGCGACTTATGGGCACCTGTGTGCCCATTGGGCCATGACAGCAATGAACGCCCTGCATGCCTGTCAATGGCAGCGGTCACATCCTCCCGCAAACGGTCCATCCGTGACAGGATCCTATCAGTGTCCCTGCTGCGACGCTCCTCTGCCCGCTCCAGAGCCACACACAGTGCCTCCACAGATGTTGCAAGCCGCATCTGCTGCTGGACTGATGCCTGCAGTAGGCGGGTGTGCTCGTCAAAGAGGTCATCTGCCTCCTCGGCATCCTGTCTCTAGGGTGTGCACGGGCCTGATGTTCAACACCCCTTGAGGGGTGGTGCTGCGCACCAGGACCAGGTATGGGCAGTCCACAGGCGCTGCACAGACGCCACCACCAACCCTGAACCCCAGTCCCGTGGGAGACTGCTGCCGCCTCTGGCACTGGCACCCAAGGGCTCAGTGGTACTGCCGCAGGGTCGCGAAACAGTCCCACTGTCCTGACCAGCCACCGGTGCTGCCCCACTGGTGCTGACAGGCACAGCCTGGGACTGCGCTGACATGCTGGCCCACATGGCGGCACCAGCCAGAGCCATGGGCGCGAGCTGACCTGCTCTGTGTCCATTCCATGGTACACACGTGTCACTGCCCATGACGGTCATGTCATCACTGGTGCAGGTCTCTGCCCCAGCCACGGCCATGGCGTGCTGACATCCATGGATGCCAGAATGCTGAGACGCAGGAAGGGCTTCACCCACACCTGTCTCAACGACATCAGTGTGGACAGCCAGGCGGCCCCACTGTTGCAATGCTCCACGTATACCTGTGGCGGTGGATGGTCCCTCCTCCAACTCCAGCTGACTGTCCGCAGTGGACAGGCCCACCACCGCTGACCCATGCAGATGCGCGGGATCTGTATGGAAAATCAAAGTCACATTACTGCATGTGACCTACCCTGCCCCCCCATAGACTGACCATGACTTACCATGCAGTGATGGGCCACCACCCGTCTGGAAGCCACCACCCGGAACTCCCTCTATGGCACTGCGGTGCATGCTTGCAGCAAGCCTGTCCTCTGCTGGTGTGAGCTGCACCACCTCCAGCTGTCCACCGTCTGTTGCAGCACGTGCCGCCCTGATGGCAGCCACCTTCCTCTTCACCCTCCTCCTGTCAGTACTCATCTTCTTCTTACACTCCTGCACAGAGCGCTGGTGGCTGCCATGCAGGTTGACAGCACGTGCCACCTCCTCCCATGCAGCAGCACGGGCCAGACGGGTGCCCCGCCGTCCACTGAGCAGTGGCTCCTGCTCCAGGTAGACCTCAAAAAGTGCCTCGGTCTCAGCCTTCGTGAAATTGGGCCTCCTCTTCCGCCCACCATCGCTGTCCTCCTCACCCAGACCTTGCTCAGTCATTATTCAGCCTGTAGGAATGGCAGTGGTTACCTGTGACTGTGCAGTCCAAAGCATGTCCCTGAATCCACAGTCCACACTCCCACACAGCATGCAACTCACCAATAAACTGCAGCAACCGAATATGGCCACTGCAGAACTTTGTCGCACTTTAATAGCGCAATCCATGTAAATTAGGTGAGGAGCAACTTTAATTAGATGCAAATTGCGGTGCTGCGCCATTGAATGGCTGATCGGATGATTAGCATATGACGGCTGAATATCGCGCTTTTGCGCTTTGCGCAATTGTGTTGAACGGGCTGAGCCAATGGAGCAGTTCCGTGGCATGCGTAGTACACCTCACTGTGCATGCCCAGGCTGCTGATGCTGGCGTCTGCCGTGCTGATGATGTGCTGTGCGCGATGGTCAATGCAGGACACAGCCACCATTGTGCCAGTGGCGCTGTGGCGAGGGTCACTACATGGCGCTGCGACAATGGGCCTCCATAGGCGCAATGGCACAACTGCGTGATAGCCCGCTGTGGCGCTGGCAAACAGGCAACCAATCGCGCTATACACATAGTCATCCGATGGCGCTGTGCGTGGCCTTGCGCTAGAGACCCTTGACCCTGTGCCTGACCTTTGCCCCCTTGGCGCCATGCGTCCGGCATGGCTGCAACTCTATCGCGCTGTTCAGTAACAGCGCGATAGTGAATGGCAGCGCTGTACCGCGCAGCATTTGCACGTGGGGTACCGCGCTGCAGAGCGCCACATTGCCTACTATAGTTGTTGAGATGGCATGCAGGAGAGCCCCACAATGGAGTGCCATTGAGTTGGCCAACCTTGTGGCTCTTGTGGAGCCACACTATGGGCCTCTGTTTGGTGAGGAGGCACTGGACACGGCCAGGACCCAGGTCTGGCAGGAGGTGGCCACTGACTTGGAGGTGGCCACTGGACGCAGGAGGACCTCGGAGCAGTGCAGGCACCACTATGGGGACCTCAGGAGGAGGGAGCCGGACCTACTAGCCCATCTGCGGTCACGTGCCAGGAGGGGCATGGTGCCACATCCAGGTGGGGGATCCGTCTATGCACTTCTATTGTCCATATGGGTAACAGAGTTGTATGTGTCCAGCACATAGGGGAGGGCTAGTCTAGGGTTGGCTGTAGCGGTGTTCACAGGGTGTGGGGTGGGTGGGTCTGGGTGGGTGGGTGGGCGGCACACACATTGGGGCAGGGGACTTTGCTTCGGGATTGTACTGATGTTCTTCTCTCCTTGTTTCCTCACAGGCGTGGACGTGCAGTGCCAGATGAGGGAGGAGCACTGGAGGGAGGTGGACAGAACGTCCAGGAGGGACGGGGACCATCACCGCCGACCTGACCGTCCCGATGAGGGTGAGTGCCATAACTCCATGATTACTGTTGCATGCTGTGTAACAGGGTGGGCAGCGGGGCATGGCCACCATCCATGGACACCACTGCCATGCACGCGATTTGTGACAGTTAGCACTGTCCAGTGGCGCTGCATGTCTGGGAGTGCGTCAGTGGTGGTCCAGGCGTGCACCGGGCACATGGCTGTGGCATCGCCTTCACACCCAGACAGTTATGCCATTGTACGCCCATGGTGGTGCTGTGCAGGACATGGGCGGTGGTGTACAGTGGTCCACATGGCTGTGGTTGCCTGGGTGGGCAGGTCTTGTGGACACGGACACTGAGGGTGGTCGCACACCATCACAGGGGCGTGGCACATGGCTGTATGCCATGCACCATGGGTGGGTTGCAGGGGGATGGACAGTCACACGTAATGACTCTGCTCCCTCATCCTAGGTGGACAGCAACTTCAGGCCATTGAGAGGGGACTGCAGGAGCTGTTACAGGTGGTGAGGGCATCCCTGGAGATCCTCCAAAGGATGGACCGACATGGGGTCAGGAGGCGGAGGACACAGCGGCACAACATAGCGGATGAGCAGGACAGATGATAGGCCATCCATGCCCTTGAAAACACCTTCCTCCCCTGGACCCACCCTCACACTCCTTCTTCCCTCTCCTATATGTTCACCCCTGCCCCTTACCCACCCCCACCTTGTTTATGTCCCCCCCCCATATGTACATAGTTCTGTAAATAGTTTTGTTTATCTGTTTGAATATAATTATTTTGATATGAATACTGTGGTGGTCTCTGATTTGCAGCGGGCTATAGGTGCTCAGCTGCAGTGGTGTGCATGGCATCTGGGGTGGTTCAGTCATGGGTTTGTGTGTATGTCCGTGGGGAAGTGACTATGGTGTAGGAGTAGCTATCAGTCAGTGTCTGTGGTGTGTGTGTTGTTCCCTGTGCAATGGATGACTGTGTGCAGTGGTCCATGGTGCAGGCTCTGTGTCCATGGTGCCCCTGTCAACCCGTCCATGGACTGTGCAGCTGACACCCTTGCATGTCTGTGACCTGCAAGGTCTGCTGCCATGTCAGTGGTGGCTGTCCATGCAGGGCAGCCACTGTGCCCGTCACAATGCTGAGTTGCCTCCTGTCACTGGTGTGGTGCATGTTTGCCTCAGGTGACACTGTGGCCTCCGCGGTTGTTGTCCCACCTCCATGCTGTGCCTTGTGTGTGTTGCAGGGGATGTGCACCACTGTCTGTGACTCGTGCTCCATGCATATGCTGGTGTCGTACGGGTCCACAGTGCCTGCGCACAGTGGCTGGCACTCCTGTGCCAGGGAGGACTGCAGGCTGTGTGTACACGGTTTCCATGGGCCCACACTGGGGGCTTGGTTGCCACGCTACTGCGTCCCTGTGTTATTGTCCCCTTGGGTATGGGTGGGTGTTTGTCCCTGCACTGTGTTGCATCCGGTGTGGTGCATGCTTCCATGCACCACTGTGGGTGTCTGTGCTGGCTGTTGTGACCAGTGGTAGGTCGGGGTGTGTCACTGGACTACTGTGCAGGGTGCTGTTTCACAAGTGGTGGTGTCAGGGGCACGCCCTGTCCCGTGTGGGATTCCTCTTGTGCCGACGCATGGTCGGTCTCTCAGCTGTGTCTCAGGGGGAATGTGTGTGGTGGCATTGTGTCTGCCATTGTTGCATTGCCGTGTGATGCCACCCACTGATGGGTGCTCATGGTGGGCCTGCCTTGTATGGTTCTGTGGTGCTCAAGGTTGCAGTGTCACAGTGGGGGTGGTGGTATGCATGGGGTTTCCTGCAGTGGTGGTCACTGCTCATGGGGGATGTCTGGGGGCACGGTGCAGGGTGTGCTGTGCACTGGGGGGGGGATTGATTCCCTCGGGGTGGTCCGCCCTTCTTGTGTGGCAGTCTCAGCTTGCCGGTGGGTGTGATGGGGCACCTTGGCCCGGCTGTGGGTTGTTTGCTTGTCTCCATGGGCCGGTGGTTATTCCAGCCCTCCCCCAGTTGTGCTGTGCTTGGGGTGTTGGGTCACGATGTCAGTTCTGCTGTGTGTTCCTGTGCCCATCTGTGGCATAGGTGGTGGGCCCCTACCTCCCTGGTAGTGCAGTTACATTGCTCTGCTGCTGGGGGGCTCCCTGCTTGCTCTATGGCGCCTCTGGACTGCTCAGCTGGACATCCCTTGTTGCGCCATAGCGCATCATATCTGCTCAGCTTCCCCTCCCTAGTTGCGCTATGGCGCAGGTGGTGCGATATTCGGACGTTAGCTGTTGGCGCAATTTGGCTTGCTCCTTTTTTGAATATCGCATCTGTTGCGCATGGGTGCAATGGACTTGTGCTTGCTCCTGCTATTGCGCACTTTTTGGGCACAGTTTGAATATCCAGCCCAATGAGGGCAAGGAACATACAAGTAAGTTTTAAATGCCAATGGGGCAGAAAGTTTGAAAACAAATTTTTTTTTTGTTTTAAGAAATGTCCAGGAAAAGCACACCAAGATGAGACTTGTTTCCAGATGTAACCAGAGGTAGAGGTGGGATACATGAATATAAATTATGAACTGAGAATGCTGCAGTACTTCCTGTCCCCTTTAAAACTTGGCACAAGAACCAAGGTCTTTCTGCTACTGAGCCCCCACCTGGTTAAACTCCCTCCCAATTTGCATCTACAGCACCACCAAAATTGATCCCTTCAAAACCGCCCTTAGGAACCATCTCCTTAATGTCTGCTGCTATAGATGTACCTAACCCTGCCCCTTCCCCCCCCCAGCGGGACCTTCCTGTAAGGCCCCACCTGACTTGACAATGTCCCCTGGACAGCCTATCCATCTCTCCCCACACTATACTCTTCCTCTAGGTTCACGTAAGGATGTACCCCTCTGTATCTCCTATGGATTTAGTACATCATTGACTGTAACCTAACCTGTAATATATGATAATATGTAACTAAGTGTTTTATATGTTCAGTGTTTCTCTTGCACCTGTAATGTTGTCCTCTGCTGTATCTCGCACAATGTACTACTGTCTGCCCTCCCTGTGACGAGGTGCCTTTGTAAACGAGTCTCTGGCTCAAGGGTTGTAAATCCGATTTATAAAATAAATAAATAAAACATGCACCTGTTATCTGAACCCCAAGACAGAAAGATGAGGTGAGTTTTGTTTGGTTGCCCATATTTCAATTTTTCTTTTTGTTTTACGGTATATGGTTTTTAATGAATTATTTTTTTAACTTTTTATGTTTTTTGGAAATACCTTGGGTGCCATGACTACTTTCAGTTTGAGTGAAGCACAACTTTGTTAACAGTGTGGTGGATGAAAGCGTGAGCAAGGACACCGCTGAACTTGATTTGGAACATGCACAACAACTTAGAATGTGCACACCAGCATTTCTGAAGGGGCTAGTTTTCATACATAGCAAGCACTGACCATTTACTACACGGCTATGTTTGTTTATCTGCATCAATGTTATTGAGCCACCAAGATTATGTATACATTATCTAGGATGTACTATACTTTATATTTGCAGCTCAGCTACAGTATATGTTCATGCAACATTGCCCTGAAAGTTGCACATGTGCCGTCCTTTGGGACCCTCTTTGAAAAGAGGTGACATACCATTATGAGTCTGTCCTGCTATGGAACATTGCACAGAGAATAATACTAGAGTGGTGGGTGGGTGTAATCAGAATTTTATACAAACCTGAGGTGTGGGATGATACATAAATCCCAAGAGCGAAGCTTGAGGGGTTTATAAAAGCATCCCACACTGAGAGTATGCATAAAATTCGGAGTTACACACACCCACACATCTTCTTTTCTATAATTACTGATGACCATTTTTAATTTAAAAAAAATCAGTTTAGGTATTTGGCTTGAAATGAACAAAAACAAGAAAAATCATGCTTTAAACTTGTTTGTATTATCAGAACTCGTGCACATAGACAAAACCAGCAAAATGATCCTTTTTTAACTTCATTTGTTTAAACAGGTGGTAGTTGTGTGACTGCTGCACATGCTGTTACTAGAATCAGCTTGATTGACAGCTCATGGTTACAACCACCTGATTGTAATGCAAAATTATAGCCTGATTATTCAAGAATTACTAGTACTCGTCATTAATAATTAAGTACATACATATGTACACATGTAAGTAAATAACTAAATAAAGCTGCTAGTCCTCACCTCTCCCTTAGGTAAGAGTTTTTGTTCGTCCAGTTTAAAGGAAGTACCTATTCTTCTCCTCACCGTAGGTGGCTGCTCTCCAGGGTCTAAGGGATATTCCTTTGGCAGTTTTCCTGTCAGCTCCTGAAAAACAACGCTGGATCTTTTTTTTCATGTAACAATACAAGAGTGCATCTGTCTTAACCTTAGTCTTCCCAACTACTTGAAGTGTTTTCATAATTCTGCTGACATGTGAAATAAATGTTTTTTTTTATTGGTGTGAAGAACAGCTCAGCACTGGTATGGTTCCAACAGTTTCTGCCCACAACCACATTATACTGTACATGAGAGAAATTGCATCAGAATTTCCCAAATGAAGCCATCACAAATCAAACTGAATTCCTGCATTTGTGTAGCATAAGAAGGACTGTACAGCCACCATTCCAAAATATGGCATTTTCCTTTACCCCTTAACTAATGCATTAACTTTTAGGTGAATGGAAATGTAATCATTATAATGATTTCTCCTTTTTGTCCCTTCCCTTGTTTGTGACACACAAAAGGTACAGCACTTGACATTTTCCTTTCTCAAGTGTCTTTTCCAAGCATCTCAACTCACATGGATAGTTTTATCAATTCAGAGGTGCCAACCAGAAGAAAAGGGGAGGAAATCTGGGTGGTTGTTTTGATCACAACTTTTAATTAGGGCAAGGTAAAAGCAGGAGTTCATAGAGAAAGAAAATATTCTTTACACCATCTACATCTGGGAGGAAATATATGAGCTGTATTTTCAGTCAGAGCAACTGCATGCACTAGATTTTGATACAAATATCAAATGGATAAGACAGGGGCTCAGCATCTTAAATGACAAGATATATAGTAATTTAGCTGTATACAAGGGATTTCAATGGATCCCAAACTTGGTCTAACAGTGGATGGGATATATGCAGAAGCTAGCAGCTGGTCAGTGAGAGAGAATGGTCCCCATAATCAGCCTGAAGACAGGTTCCAAAGTTGGTGTTTTTCAGAAGAGCACACCCTGTTGATTTGGTTTGTTGTGTTTGCAGCTACACCCTGAAAGCCTAAAATAAGAGGTCAAATGTGACTGACTGAACTTGTGATGGCTACAGCATCCATGCCATCTTAATTCCCACCGTGCATCAGTCCTATGGTTTTTGTGAGTTTGGGCAGAACATGTTCCTCTGCTGTCATGGCTGGGGCAGTCGCACCATCTTTATCTCTGTGTAAACAAATCTGTCTCAGAATGCTTTTGAAACTAGGATTTCATGTTTCTGCCACGTACTGTGTATTTATCTATTTATTAATTGGTGACTAGGAAATGCACACTGAGCCAAGGTTAGTTTCCAGGTGGGCCCCTTGGAAAAGGGCACATGGGGGACAAGGCGCGGAGGTTCAGAATACAACAGACACAATGGTAAAACAAAGAGAGTACAAGGCTCAAAAATACAGGTAAGTAAACAGTCACACTCCAAAGTGCCAATCGTGTAAAAGGAATACACAGTGCAAATAACAGGAAAATAAAATAGAGGACAAAGATAGTGTGCTGCAAAGGTAAAACACCAGGTGAGGAAAGGGGAATGCAACTGGGAAAAATGGTTTATAAATCGCTTATCTTTACAGCATTCCTAATCCTTATGTGACAGGTTGGTGCCAACTGATAGGCTGTAAAGATATGCTCATACTATCACCTTTACCTGGTGAGTAAACAAACAGAAGTTGTGCAAAAGGACAAGAGGGAGAATGCCTAAAGGTGGGGAGCAAGCACTGTGCTGCTTTAAACAGGGAGGAGTTAGATAAGGTACTGGTGGAAGCCACTGACAAGATGGCAGAAAAAGGAGGTGCTGCTTGTGGGGTACTTTAATCTGCCGGATGTAGACTGAAGCCTCCCAGGTACAGGTTCAGCTAGAAGCAGGAACATCCTGGACTCCCTGCAGGGGACATTCCTCGTGATGGGGAAATACTGGATCTGGTACTCACTAACAGAGACAGTGTTGCAGATGTCAAGGTGGCAGGCCACCTGGGGAATAGTGATCACTGCACAGTGTGGTTTGGTATAAGGACGGCTGCGGACTCAAACCGCACAAGGGTGAGGATCCTGGACTTCAGGAGGGCAGATTTTATTTAAGATGGATGAATGCCTCAGGGATGACCTGGCTGGGGGATGACCTGGGTGAGGTGGAGGAACAGTAGGCGAAGCTAAAAGGGGGCAAAGTGAAGGTGACAAAGCTCTGCATCAAACAAGTGAGCAAAAGCAAAAGGAAAAAGAGACTGCTATGGTTCTGGAAAGAGGTGGCTAAAAAGATAAAGATAATAAATGTCAGTGGCTCAGCAGGTTGCACACATGCCTCTGAGGCCGGAAGATCAAAAGACGGTGGGTTCCATCCCCACCCAGGCACTGCGGGTAAAATCCCAATACTGGCACTGTAGTGCATCATGAGGTGGATGCTGCACTCCAGACTCTTTTGGATGAGATGTTAAACCAAGGTCCGTCTGCTTGTTCCGGTGGTTGTTCAGGTGGACATTAAAGATCCCATGGCGCTTCTCGAAAAGAGTAGGGGAATTGCCCCGTGTCCTGGCAAAATTTCCCCCATTCACTAAAAATACCACCAGCAGCTTTATCTGGTTCAATTTCATTTGGTTACTGTGGCATGATAGGCCTATATCCTTTATTTGGGTTCCTGTGGTATTTGTAGTAGACTTTAGAATGGGACACTGTCTCTTTAAAAGGCTTTTAGGAATAAAATACCAAATATCCAGAATTACTATTATGGCTAGGGTGGATCTGGTACATCTCCAGATAAGGGAGACAGGTTTATTGACCTAGGAAATCATAATTCTTAGAGAAGATTGGGCATCTAGCTTCCAATAACACCACCAAGGTAATGTAATGACCTAGGGGTCAGGGTTCAAGCCAAATGCATGAACCAGATGTTACTGGGGTTGACATGGAACCACAGTAACAACCTACAGGGAAAGGTAAACTGTTGTACCCCATCACACTGTAGGTGGGGCTTGAAAATGACCAGACTATCTTATAGACACATTTTGAACTCAGGGCAGTTGTGGAACAGTTTAGCTACAAGTCAGATAGCTTGACCAGCTGGCATATACTTGTAAACCAGAAGTATGTGTAGGCCTAGAAAAATCTCTAAAACCAGACCTGAGTGTGTGGAAATATTGACTTTTCACATACTGAACAGAAAAGTCTGATTTTAAGCCAGAATTTTGGAAATCAAGACTTTTCACCAAGGAAAGCACCTGAAGACTTTTAAAAGGACATTCAGAGAAACTAACTTGGAATACAAACTTGCTACACAATGGAGGGCTTTAAGCCCGAGGTTCAATGGGCGGAGCAACTATGTCACTCCCTCATCAGACTTATAAGGTCACTCATCCTGGGGCATCTCCAGGATTCGTTTCTTGTTGTGGCCGGATGCACCGCTCCTCCTACCTATTTCCTCGTGTCTCTTGCCTCTCCTTCATCACCACATTCTGCATCGCCTCTGGCCGCCAGCTTTCTCACTTTTCCCTGCAGCTTGTCCAGCTGCTCGCTGTTCCTACCTCCCCTCGCTCACCCTGATCTGTTTCTCATTGCTCCTGCCAGCCGCTTTCTTGGCTTGTGTCTCTTGCCCTCCCCCCATCCCATTTCTGTACCTTGGGTGCTCCATTGTTGCCTTTCCTCTGGAGCGCTCTGATGTGCTTTCATGTCTTCTCCACCACTCCAACTTCCAGGAGTAACCCGGGGCTCCATCCAGTGCCGCTCTTGCTGCACTTCAGCTCCTTTGCCCGGCTGCTTCATTTTTGACCTGCTGCTTCAGTTCCCCGGCGCTTCCGGCTGCGTAGTCCTAGTCTAGCACCCTGCCCCCTGCGTTTCATGTAGTTCCCCTTTGTTTCTACTTGCACACAGCATTCTAAAACTGTCGTGGTTTACTCTTTCACATCATCATCGGCAAACCATTGATTACTCTACTACAGCCATTTTATGGGATCTTTGCAGTCCCAATGCCAAATGCTGCTCTCTGCGGTGTTCCCATGCCAGTCTGTAACTGTTGCTACCCTAGTGGCACATCATCTGCTTGTTTCATAGCACTCCAGGCTTGTGCGCTTGTGTCCGCTGCTAACTACCAGGACTACTGCAGAAGTCCTTGGTGGATTCTGCGGTCTGCCAATGAACTCAACATCCCCGTAATTTATGGTTTTCCTAGCAGATGGCCAATGACACCCTGCAATGATGGGTTTCTAATTCATGCAGCCCGAGGTTTCTGCTGCATGTGATTTGTTACAATGTGACTTTACTTAAACTTCACAGATTTCAAACTATGTATTTTACCTGGAGGTGGTGGTGGACTTTATAATAAGTCTGCATTTCCATTCATTTGTATGGTAGGCATCTGATGTTTTATCCTATTATTTTGTTTAAAACTCTACTGTCAGCATTTCACATACAGAACTATATTTCTAGGACACTTGTCTGACGTCACAGTCCGATTGGTCATAGTCCCTCGCTCTGCTCATGGCCTCCGGGGAATCTTGTTGGCCGCATTTTATGCCTGCATCTCGTTTTGTCCCTGCTCCGTCTCCCATGCTGTGCTGCCGGGTTCCCTTCTCTGTATTCTGCTGTCCATGCCTCAGTCGTGTATGCCCTGTTATTCTGCAGTTTGTGCCATGTTTAGCACTCTAGCCCTGCATTTCAGCAGCGCCAATGTGTGGCTCAGTGCTGCTTCCCCTGCACTTCGCCTCAACCATCATTCCCCCATCCTTACCTCATGGTTCATCTATTTGCATCGATTACTCAAGCATTCCTATCATTGCCTCCTATGCCCTGCCTCTACTCAAGGATTCGCTACATCGTCATATTGCTCGACCTGTCTCTAGCTGACTTGTTCCAGTTCATTTAGCCCTCTTGGCTCCACGATGCCTTGCACCGACCTGCTCATCTAATTCTATCACTTACTCTGTCTGCCTCGGCTGCCCAATCAGTATACCTCAGCTAACTCTGTCTGGCCTGCAATCAATATTTCTTTTGGGCATACCTATCGTTAATCATATGCCACCCATTGACCTGCGGCCTTCCTGCCGCATTTATCAAGTTCCTGACTCCGGGTCATTTGGGCATACCTATTATGAATCATATGCCACCTCATCGAACCGCAGCCCTCCTGCTGCATTCATCAAGTTCTTGACTTCGGTCATCATTCACACCTTCATTTGAGTTATGTTTTGAGTTCATGTCCTGTCTCCTCTTACTCAGTCTTCTCGTACTGGACTGCTGCACTCCTGCGGTGATCATCATCATCAGTCTGCATCTTCCTCAGTCTTCTCGTGAGCGCATCTGGATACCCCTTGCTCCTCTCACTTCTACATGGATCTACTCCTTCCCATCACCTACTCGAGCATACCCCCCTCGGGTCCCTGATGCCTCATGTTCCTTCTTCTATCTATGCTTTCTTTTTGGGGTTTTCCCTATCCTGTCATCATCCTGCCTACTTATATCTTTCTCTTTAATGAATCCTTCTCTTTAACGACATACGTCCTTAAATTAAAAGTCGCAGCCTGGAGGGAAGGCAACCTAGGCCTTGGATCCCCAGAGGTTTCCTCCTCAAAGGGGTTTTTTCTCTCCTCTGTGCCAGTGGTCATAATATTAGTAAGAGACAGTACCTTCTTAGGTTAATTAGTTAGGTTCCACTGTTGGGTAGAGACGGATGGTGGCCCCGGCTTTCCCCTCTCTCCTTAGGAAGTCCGCCCTTATCATCTTCTCAGAATTCATTCATTCATCATCGTCGCCTATTTGATGCTCCACACCTGCTTGGGTATTCTTTTTGAGCTTCTTCCTAAGCTACCTTTAGCTGATGCAATCATTCCCGCAGTACCTGTAGTGGGGGAACCCTCTTTTAGGGTTCCTTGCATTGTACCTCTGCAGGGTGGTATTTATCCTACAGATAGAGAGGCGGAAAGCCACAAAAGTAAAGCAAGTCACACAAGCATCATCTCATCTAGTTGCATAAGCACAATTGAATGGGAGGGCTTTAAGCCTGAGGTTCAATAGGCGGAGCAACTACGTCACTCACCTATCAGGCTTATAAGGTCACTCATCCTGGGGCATCTCCAGGATTCGTTTCTTGTTGCCCACCATCCACCCCTCCTCCTCCAGCGGCTCATCTCTTTTACCCATGGGCTTCTTCCTAAGCTACTTTTAGCCGACGCAATCATTCCCATGGCAACTATAGGAGGGAACCCTCCTCTAGGGTTCCTTGCATCGTACCCCTACAGGGTGGTATATCCCATGGATAGAGAGGCGGAAAGTCACAAAAGTAAATCAAGTCACACAAGCATCATCTCATCTCATCTAGTTGCATAAGAACAATTGAACTGTTGCTTAAGGACTCATCTCTACAAGGACATTTAAAATCTTGTCTGGACTCTAACATCAAAACAAGGTATACTTTAGAATAACAGTATCTAGTGTTTTCTGTAAACCATCCAGTTTTACTTTTGTTATTGTCTGCATTTCAAAGTTCTTCCAAACTGTAGAATTTTCTGTATTGCTTTTATTTTAAGTACACTTTTATGATTTTCTTATTAACTCTGCCTGGGGTTTGGTTGTGTGATCTAACATTTGAACAGAAGGGTTCTGAAAGACAGTGCCTTGAACGATAGTACAGCTCGGCTATCATACCAAACTACTTAGGCAAGACGTAGCCAGAGGCCGGGGTGGGCTTCAAACACTGAACATAGTGCAGAGTCAAGGGAACTCAAAACTACAGTTTCCACCCTCCCACTGGGAAAAGGAAGGTTGGTGAATTCTTCCTGAAACCCCTACACCTCCTCACGAGTTCTTGAAAAAGGGGGATCCTCTCTGCAAAGAGGAGGTCCTACCTGGCTGCCTGGGTTTGGGGGCCAGGGGCTTATGACAGTTACCATCTGTATCTCCCCCCTCCTCCTCTGGGTCGTCCCTGAAAAATGGACTTCTAGTCTCAGTGTGCCTGCCCAGTCAACAAAATTCAATAAATAAATAAATAATAGAGTAGTACTCAGAAGGTATAAGGAGATACAGAGGGAGGATGGTAGAGAGGTGTATCAGAGGAAACAGAGGACAGCAGTAAGGAGCGCAAAGGTGCAAACTGAAGAAAAAATAGCCCAGTGCTAACAAAAGGGGACAAGACATTTTTAAGGTGTGTAGGTGAAAAGAGGAAGATGAGGGGAGGGATTGTAAGGTTAAAAAGGGAAGGGTGGGACTGTGCAGAGGGGGGCTAGAAAAAACAGACATTCTGAACAAATACTTCTGGTCAGTGTTCATAGAGGAAGGAGAAAGGGTTGGGCCACAACAAAGTAACAGAAGCTGGGGGGGGGGCACTAGTCCTGTTTCAGAGGAGAGAGTCCTGAAGGACCTGACAGTGGACAGAGCAATTGCACTAGACGGGGTGCATCCACGGGTACTGAAGAAGCTCAGGGAGGTACTGGCTGCACCTCTGACAGTCCTATTTAACAGTTCACTGGAAACAGAAGTGGTTCCGGAGGACTGGAGGAGAGAAGATGTAGCCCCACTTCACAAAAGTGGTAGCAGAGAGGAGCCTGCAATTACATGCTAGTCAGCTTGACATTGGTGGTGAGAAAGTTAATGGAATCACTGCTGAAGAAAAGGATTGTTGAATATTTTGACTCCAATGGATAACTCGACCAGAGGCAGCATGGATTAATGGGGGGGGGGGGGGAATCATGTCAAACGAATCTGACAGATTTCATTGACTGAGTGACCAAGGAATTAGATCTGGGTGGAGCAGAGGATGTGGCCTACCTAGATCTCCGCAACACTTTTAACACTGTTCCACCTAGGAGACTAGTAAGCAAGCTGGGTAGCTTAGGAATGGGTCCAAAGGTGGTAAACTGTATAAGAAATTGGTTAGGGGATTGGCAACAGAGGGTGATGGTAAATGGAGTTCACTCTGAGGAAGGAAGGAAGGGTGACCAGCGGGGTGCCTCAGGGATCAGTGCTGGGTTACCTCAGGATCACTGCTGGGACCCGTCCTCTTTACTGTCTTTGTAAGTGACACTGCAGAGGTGCTGGAAGGGAAGGTCTGGTGAATGACACCAAAATCTGCAATAGCGGGGACACTCCAAGGGAGGTGGAAAGCATGAGCATAGACCACAGAAAACTCAAGGACTGGTCAAGGGTATGGGTAACTGGGTTTCAATGCGAAAAAGTGCAAAATAATGCACTTAGGGAACAGAAACCCAGAGGCAGAGTACAAAATGGGTGGAGTGGTGCTGATGAGAACTAAGCAGGAAAGGGACCTGGGGGTGAACCTTGACTATGGAATACTGCAAGCCAGCATCAAAAAGGTCCAGCAAGTACTCCAGAACCTTATCAGGTGGTCACCAAAAGGGGTCCATGTGGGTTTTGGAGCACCAGATGGAAAATCTTTTCCACTTGGCTGTGTAATTCATCCTAGTGGAAGGTTTACAGGCAGCCCAAAGTATTTCAGAGACCCTCTGAGATACCTCACACCTGATCTCTTCAGGAGCCAGGCCTAAAGGTGAAGGAAACACAGGCTGGGATGGGCCAGGTGACCCTGAGTCAGCCTGTCCTGAGTGGAAGGATCCTTGGTTTGCTGACTGACAGTCTGTTCAACAGAGGAAACCAATATCTCAAGGCCAGTAGAGGGCAAGCATCATCTTGCCCGCATGTGCCTTCAGTCTGAGCAATACCCTCTGCACTAGGGGGATTAGAGGGAATGCATACAGAAAAAGATTTTGCCATTGCTGTTTGAAGGCATTCTGAAAGAAAGCACCATGTCTCGGATTTCTGGAGCAGAACTGAGGCAGTTTGGTGTCGAGTGGGGAACGCAGAAAGGTCCACATCTGGGATGCCCCACTCATCGAATCACGATCTCACAACATCTGGAGGTATGGACCACTCATGAGGTCAGCCTCTGTTTGTCTGAGCTCGTCTGCCAGTGTTCTGGATTCCAAACAGGTAAATGACTTGCAGCAGGATCCCTTGCTCCAGGCACCATTCCCGCATAATCATCACTTTCCTGCAGAGAGGGTAAGAGTGTGGTCCTCCTTGCTTGTCGATGTAATACATGACAGCCATGTTTTCCATCTGGAGGAGGAGGACTGTTTTGTGACTGATGATATCCACTAGGGCTCGCAGGCCATACAACATACTGTAGGTCACATCTCCAACATACTGATGTGAAGATGAGTCTCTGACAGGTCCCAGACACCTTGTGTCTGGGGGCCCTGACAGTGTGTGCCCCACCCAAACAGGGAGGCATCCATGGTGCAAGTCACCTGATGCGCTGGTTGGCAGAAGGGAAAGCCCTTAAGGAGACTGTCCTCCACTGACCACCATGTGAGTGAACGAACCAAGTGCTTGGTCACTCATGTAGGGTAGGGCTGAGGATGTGATGCTTGCGACCACTGTGCACTGAGCATCCAGTGAGTCATTCTCATGTGTAACTGTGCCAGAGGCACTGTGCACACTGGGGATGCTATCAGACCCAGCATAAGTTGCATGGAGTGGGCTTGAACAGATCTGCACTCCATTATGTAGCATGCCATATGCAGAATCGCCTCTCTGGAAACAAGGCCCGGGCATTGGTCATATCTAGAAGAGCTCCTGTGAACAGCAGCTGCTGTGAGGATTAGAGCTGAGACTTCTCTAAATTTAACAGAACCCCCATGGAGATAACGAACTGAGAGGCTGTGGCCACTGTCTGTTCAGTCTCCTGCCTTGACAGACAAGCTATTAGCCAATCATTCAGATAAGGGTAAACCTGGAGTCCTTGTTTTCTAAGGTGTGTTGCGAGTACTGCAAAGCACTTTGTGAAGACTCGAGGTGCTGAGGAGACCCAAAGGGCAGGACTCTGAACTGGTAATGCTGCCCCAGCACAAAGAATCAGAGGTACCAGTGGTGGTTGGGGTGTATCAGTATGTGCTGGTATGCATCCTGCATTCCCTGGGAAGCTAGCTAATCCTGAGGTTTCAGGAAGGGGAGCAGAGACCCCAGAGAAATAATTTAGAATTTTTCTCATTCCATGAATTTGTTCAGGTTTCTGAGTTCGAGAATGGGGTGCATGCCCCCTGATTTCTTTGGAATTAGGAAGTAGTGGGAGCAGAAGCCTATATTTCATTCTGACTCTGACGCTTCCTCCACTGCCCTGCTGCTCAGAAGTTCCACAATCTCCTGCACAAGACGCTTTTGGCATATGGGCTGATAAGAAGGGTTGCCTTCTGGGTGGGTAGTCTGGAGGAATTTCTGTGAAGTCCGGGGAGTTTCCCTCTCAGATGATCCTGAGGACCCACATGTCCGTTGTGATGGACTCCCATTAATGGGTAAACTTGGTCAGGCGCCCCTCTACTGGGGAAGAGAGGTCTGCCTCAGACAGCTGAGGCAGGAAAGGGGCTGGAGTTTCAGAGGGTGGCATAGGACAGGTGGATGAACTGGGGAACCTGATGGTGGATGACTGAGGCTGTAGGGTCAGTACTACAAGCAGCATGGTGCTAAGCAGACCTGTAGGAGTGGGGTCTTGGAAACCACAAGAACAGCATAAAAAACAAAAAACAAAAAAAAAACTCTTACTGCTTCTCGAAGGCAGAGCTTCTTCAGCTCCTCCAGTCGCTGCCGCAATGTTTCTTCCAGAGCTTCCTGTCTTGATTTCAGTGCAACCAACATGTCTTTCTTGGCAGACTGAGAGCTGTCTGACTCTTGGGAGCCTATCGAAAAAAAACAGCGACTTCATTACTTCACCTGACAACAATGGTATTAGGGAGGAAGTACAATGATATTTTTTTTTCTTTTCAAATGTAAAATGGGTTGGCTTGTCCAAAACAAGGCTGAGAATGGAACAAATACCATGTAAACAAAATGCGCAGGATAAACTGCCCCACCCAAAAGAGAGGTTTGCAGGTCTCTACGTAGTCTCTATATAGTTGCGTTAACACTGTCTGTGTATGTTGATTTCTCATAAAAATGCTAGGCAGTATAACAGAGAACATTCTATACCCAAACCTCTTTTGGAAAACATACAAAAAGGATTACAGTAATGCTATAGTTTCACTGACTGTCTGCATTCTGAGACCCTTACATTAATCTCTGTTGAACTGTCATGTAGCGCCTGATCACTATGGTGCATGAATTCTTTAGAAAAGGTAGCAACATTCCAACCACTGGCACGGCTCATTGACTGTAAAGATGCATTCTGACATTTTGAACCAGCACCGCTGGGCAAATGGCAGGGACTGCTTTATTAGAAATATCCCTTTGGATTAGGAAAACATTCAAAAGATACACTTTTAACAATTTTTTTTCAATCCTGCTTTTTGGCCCCCTGAACATTTACCTATTCCTTGGATTTCACTGTGGACTGTTGGTGACCCCTCAGCCCTGTCAGTCACTCCCCCACCATCCCAGAAGGTGGGTATCTACATGGGAAAAAGCCCTAAGGTACTGATGAGCTTCATATAAGACAGCTTGGGGCACACAGCTTTCATCCCCGATTCTCTCCCCCCCCTCCCCCCAAGTACCTCCCTCCACCCCATGGCATGAACAGTGCCTACGTCAGCCTTGGAGGTTACAGCGTCCATGCAGTGAAAGACAAGCTCCTTTGCCCAGCTTCAAAGGGTCACTGTGGCACTGAAACTCACTGACAACCCACCCCAACTGAGGAGCATTACCAAGCTGCAGCTACTTAAGTCTAGAATGTCCCCCGACATGGCGACTTTTTTGCTTCCGAACCCATGTTGCCTGCACGGCAGCTCAATACAGGGCAGCCAACATTTTTTTTTTTTTTTTAAACATAATTTTTTATTATACTGTTGCTGGACCTTGTGCAACATTAAAACCCTAGAGGGTGATTAACAGGCTTCAGTCTAACTACTGGCCATGCCTTATAGCTTAACTCAGTGAAATCAGGTTTAACTAACTTATAAAATGGTTTGATTTTTGTGTCTCTCTCCAAACCACATGGGAAAGCAATTAGGATTGCAAAGGTCCAGATGGAGGAGAAAACAGCCCAGGCAGTATAGAAAGGGGACAAGGTATTTTTCATGTATGTAAGCAAAAAAAGAAAGACCAGGGGAGGGATAGTAAGACTTAGGAGTGAAGGAGGGAGACCAGGAAACAGCGGTCATCTTGAACAAATACCTTTGTTCAATATTCACAGAGAAAGGGGAAGGCGAGGGACCACACATAAAGGCCAGGAGCATCGAAGGAAGCGAGGTGGACACTACTCCATTTACAGAGGAGAGAGTCCTGAAGGAACTTGCAAATCTGAAAGTGGACAAGGCAATGGGGCCAGATGGAGCGCTTCCTAGGTTACTGAGGGGGCTCAGGGAGGTGCTGGCTGCACCTCTGACAGCCCTGTTCAACCACTCACTGGAGATAGGAGTGGTTCCAGAGGACTGGAGGAGGGCAGATATACCACTTCACAAAAGTGGAAACAAAGAGGAGGCTGGAAATTACAGGCCAGTCAGCCTAACCTCGGTGCTGGGGAAGTTAACGGAATCATTACTAAAGGAGAGAATTGTGTAATATCTATTGAATCCAGTGGCCTACAAGATCCAAGGCAGCATGGATTCACTGGGGGGAGATCATGTCAAACAAATGGAAGTAGATCAAGGTGGTGCAGTGGATATGGTCTACCTAGATTTCAGTAAGGCCTTTGACACCATTCCACATAGGAGACTTGAAAACAAGCTGAGAAGACTGGGAGTGGGTCCAAAGGTGGTAAACTGGGTGAGAAATTGGTTGGGAGACAAGAAACAGAGGGTGGTGGTAAATGGAGTATAAAATGGGGGGAGTGGCATTAGCCATCACCAAACAGGAAAGGGACCTGGGGTAATCATATCTTATGACATAAAGGTGGTCAGACAATGTGATAAGGCAGTGGGGAAAGTTAGTGGGATGCTAGACAGCATAAGAAGGGGTATCACCAGCAAAAAGAGAGAGGTGGTATTACTGCTATATACTGTAGATCATTGGTGAGATCTCACCTAGCGTACTATGGCCAGTTAAAGACATAGACAGGATAGAAGCAGTCCAGAGGAGGGTAACCAAAATGGTGCAGGGTCTGCATCACAAGTCCTATGAGGAGAGACTGAAGGACCTCAATATGTACACCCTGGAGGAAAAGAGGGAGAGGGGGGAATGATGGAAACTTTCAAATGCCTCATGGGTCTAAATAAGGTTCAAGAGGGAAGCATTTTTTAGAGAAAATGATGCTCAAGAACAAGAGGACATGCTATGAAGCTGGAGGGGGAGGCTCAGGACAGATGTGAGGAAGTACTTCTTTACGGAAAGAGTGGTGGATGCCTGAAACAGCCTCCCAGAGGAGGTGGGGGGGGGCAAAATAGTAACGGGCTTCAAGAATGCATGGGATAGGCATAAGGGAACCACAGAGGTAGGGAAAGGGAGGGGGTAAAGCTGGAGATCAAGTAGGGTCTGCGGTGTTACAGTAGGCAGGGTAAATGGTCAGACTAGATGAGCCAAGCAGTCATTATTTGCTGTCAGTATCTATCTTTCTGTGCATACACGCTAACACCTCAAACCCAGTGTAAAGCACCACGGGTATACAAGTCCTTGTGTGTGGTTTAGAAAAAGATACAGAAAGTGAGCAATTTGAAAATTTGTTCCCTCCTTGCATCCTTTATGGGTCCTACATACTGCCCTTCTTAAAAACTGCCTCTATGCTATGGCATTTCTGAGTGTACTTAATGCAAAATCCTACTATACTGTGATTGGCGGGATCCAGTCACATGAACATGTGATTATTACTGTACATGATGACTGCATGGGTGCCAATGTCATGTATTTTTAGAGCAATAACACTATTACAGGCTGTGAAGTTATGCTGTAATAATGACGCTTCCTGGGTGGTTGAAGGCATGAGGTGAACCTCCATGGCGCATTTGATGATTACAGCATAACTGTACAATCTGTCATGTGTTATCATTTATATCCTAAAACTGTAACAAAAATGAAAAAGCTAACTCAGACAAGTCTTCACATGAATCTGACTTTTCTCCTTTATCAGAGCTTTTAATGCCAAAATACTGCTCTGGAATTTAAGGTCAACTACCCGTCAGCTTCTTGCACGGCCTGGTATTTCTATTGCTAAGAGCTGAAAGGCTTTTTCAGCTTCTGCAATAGCCTCCCTTGTGTTCTGCATTCTACCTCATCTAGTTTCCAATTCAAAACTCAGTGCACAAACTGCCTTATGGTCAGCGCTGCCTGTAAATATATTACATGATTAAATTTGATGTGTATCAATAATCTAATGTATCACTTGTTTATAATTCATGTTTATTGCTGCATGAAACCTTTGAGGACTAAATACATTCATAATGTGTTCAGATTCTGTATTATATATATATATATATATATATATATAAATACATACACACACACACACACATACTAGTTGCATTGCAAGAGGTACATTTAACGGTGCTGTACAATTTACTGCCTGCCTTGTTCTGCTTGAATTTTTATGCTACAATTTGTTATTGTCCAGATTGTGATTGAAAAGGGTCCATTAGATAAGAGCGCCTACCTGGTTAACAAAATAAATAAATATATATATATATATTTTTTGGAAAAAGCTGCCATCACTCTGTCCTTTAAGCAGCAGTATTTGCTCACTTGTAAAAAACTTCATCATATTGTTATCTTTAGCAATAATATATCTCTGACATAATTACTTGGTTCACCTGACTTCACTTGGTTAAAGAAGCACAAAAAAGGCCGTAAAGCCCATGCCATGGCTCCGTTTATGACATAGTGTAATATTTTAAGCTTCCGCCATTGGTAATAAATTTATCAAGTTGTTTTTTAAACTTAGTTTTGTTTTTACTTGATATTATGTTTATTGGTAGTCTATTCCACAAATTAGCTGAACATAATGTAAAAAAATGTGTTCATTTGTTTTGAATCTATATATTGGTTTGTAATAGGTGACCTCTTATGACTAGGGTTTCATTATCGGTATTTTTTTATTTTTCTCAGATGTTTTCAAAGCTGCTTTTATAACTAATTTTATAATTAATCATTCAAGTTATTAAAGATGGCCACCAATAGCAATTTGTTTAAAAATCCCTTCCCTCAAGGTTCATTTTTGACTTCACATGCCGGAATTATACTGTGGATGTATAAGAGGGAGCTAGCACACATTTCTGATGGTAAACAGCCTAACCCCAATTTAATTAATGTATAATAGACGTGGCTGGAGAGCAGTTATACTTCAAACCCCACATATAAGTCCAGGAATGAAAAACAATGAAAAAGAAAGATTAATATATTCATGTTTTTGACAGAAATATATTACAAAAAAAAATCATGACATTGTTTTCTGCTAACAAATACTGCTGCTTTCAAGTTCAGAATGTGGAAAATTGAGTTTTTCCTCCACCCATGCAAGATGGTCATTTAGTTAATGGGGGGGGGGGGTACTTTTTTGATGATGGCATGAGTAATGCTGAAAATGTAGTGGAGACAAGCAACACAGTAAAATGAGTTGCTAACACAAAAAACAGGCTACTCACCTGTAACAATAGTTCTAGGAGTGGTATATGTTGTTCGTCCAGACTCTCTGGCATGTCCCTTTTCCCTTTAAATCTTGCCGGAAGTCTTCAAGCTGGCTCCTCCCACCCATCTGGGTGGTATATACTTTGGCTCCGCCCCATGACGCCAGATCTTAGCCCGCTGGAAGCAAGGTGGTGCACCTAAAGCTAGGGAGGTCGGGTGGGTGCATGTGGATGAACAACATATACTACTCCTAGAACTACTGTTACAGGTGAATAACCTGTCTTTCTAGGAGCGTGGATATGTTGTTCATCCACACTCTCTGGCAGACTCCTAGCAGTTTTCTGGGAGGAGGGAGGCAAGGTGCACACCCCCTAGTTAGGAAACAGAGATTGGAGAACCGAGGCCCCAAAACCAGCATCCCGTCGTGACTCAAGGTCGATGTGGTAATGGGTAATGAAGGTGTTTGCTGACTTCCAGGTAGCAGCCCGACAGATTTCCTGTTAGGGATGTCCCTGGAAGCAGCCACCGATGCAGCAGTATGGCAGGTAGAATGAGCTCTTATCCCTCTGGGAGGCTCCCTGCCCACCAACTCATAGCACAGACCTATACATGATGTAATCCATCTTGCAATAGTCCGTTTGGCTGCAGGTCTGCCAGAAGCGGCTTCAGCGTTGGTGACAAACAGCTGGCGAACCTCTCCCCGAATTTCCGCCGTCCTCTCCTTGTAGTAGGTGAGAGAATATCTAAGGTCCAAGGTATGGAGCCTGTACTCGGCGTCCGAGGTGTAGTTAGGGTAATATACCGGCAGAGTCAACACCTGGTTAAGGTGAAACTCTGACACCACCTTCAGAAAGAATTTCGGGTGGGGGCGCAGGACAACTTTGTCCCTGTGAAAGACCAGATAAGGGGAGTCCACCGAGAGTGCCTGGAGCTCCCCTGTCCTTCTGGCTACGTGATAGCCACCAGGAAGGCCGTCTTCCACGACAAGTGTGAGAGCTCACACTTGTGCATGGGTTCGAATGACTTGCCCATGAGCTTTGCCAAAACCAGCAGAAGATGCCACAGAGGTGGAGGTCCACGCACCGGAGGGGATAT
Organism: Neoceratodus forsteri; assembly: GCA_016271365.2. Taxonomy (NCBI): domain Eukaryota; kingdom Metazoa; phylum Chordata; order Ceratodontiformes; family Ceratodontidae; genus Neoceratodus; species Neoceratodus forsteri. The sequence goes on from CM028131.1 coordinate 752,276,262, forward strand.
GTGATCCAGGCCTCTGAAAAAGCACCTGACCACTGTCTCCTGTGCCAATGTCGACTGACTGGACCGTGCCCGGCAAGCAGAGATGGCTGCCAGGTGCACCCTAAGGGTCGATGACCAAAGACCCCCTTTGGAGAGGGACCAAAGGTAGTCTAAAATGTTAGCCACAGAGCAGGATAAGGGGTCCAAACTCTTACCCCTGACACCAAATGGAAAACCTTTTCCATTTGCAGGCATAACATTTCCTGGTCGATTCCTTACGAGATGCCTCCACCACAGTGTAGATATCCTCGGAAAGACCCAAAGCCTGAAACTCTAGCCGCTCAGGAACCAGGCTGTGAGGTGCAGGGACTGAAGGTCCAGGTGGAATACCTTCCCCTGGTTTAATGATATCAGGTCCGGGCGTGTACAAAGCCGCTCCGGGGCCCTGCAGTTGAGGCTGAGACGATCTGGATACCAGAACTGGCGGGGCCAATCTGGGGCTACCAGGATCACCTTCACCTTGTCCCTCCTCACCTTGAGAAGCACCTTGTGGATCAAGGGAAATGGAGGGAAGGTGTAGAGGAGGCCTGGGGTCCACGGCCTCGAGAAGGCATCCCCCTGCAGCAAGCCCTGCTGAGGTGGGCAGGCATGTTACAGCCTCAGCTTGGTGTTCTCCCTGGAGGCAAACAGGTCCACCAACGGTTTGCCCCAATGGGAGAACAGACTGTAAGCAACCACTGGATGAAGAGACCATTCGTGGGATGTCTGGCCTATATGGCTGAGAGCATCCGCCAGTTGGTTCGAGACTCCTGCCACATGGATGGCAAGGAGATCCCCCTCCAACCGGCTGACGAAGGTCCAGATCTGGTGCGCCTCCTTGCATAGCAGACGGGAGTGCGTGCTGCCCTGCTTGTTGAGGTAGTACATGATCGTGGTATTGTCCGTCTGGACTTGAACCACTTGACCCCGGAGCTGAGGAGCGAAAGCTGACAGTGTCAGTCTGACTGCTCTGAGCTCCAACAGGTTGATGTGGCAATGGGACTCCTCAACCCGTAGGCACTGTGGTCCCCCGTGTGGGCTCCCCAGCCCATGAGAGAGGCATTGGTCGTAAGGACAACCGTCGGCTCGAGGCGGACAAATGAAATCCCTTCCTGCAGACAACTTGGGACGGTCCACCATTGGAGAGCATCCCACATCTTCTGGGTGACAGTGACCAGCTGGTCAAAAAAACCCTGACACTGAGTCCACTGAGCGGCCAGCTCCCACTGGAGGGGATGCATGTGCAACCTGGCCCAATGGACCACTGAGGTGCATGCCGCCATGTAACTCAGAAGGCGCAGGAAGTCCCGGGCAGGGCGCAAGCACCCAACCAGAAATTATTGGGCAAAGGAGGAAAGAACATCCACCTTGTCTGCCGGAAGCCAAGCTCTGGCTTGATGAGAGTTGAGCTCTGCACCGATAAAGCCCATCACCTGAGAGGGCACGAGTTCCGACTTGGACTCGTTGATCAGGAGGACTAATCGGAAACAGGTTCGGAGGGCCAGGTCCGTGGACCTCTCTACCTCCTGAAGGGAGGAACCCGCCAGGAGCCAATCATCGAGGTAGGGGTATATGCGAACCCCTTCATGCCGTAGATGGGCTGCCACCACTGTAATGCATTTAGTGAAGACCCGAGGGGTCGATGACAGGCCGAATGGCATGGCTCGGAACTCGTACAGGGTCCCTTCGACCCTGAAGTGGAGGAACCGCTGGTGGGACGGATGGATTGGGATGTGAAAGAACACGTCCTGTAGATCCAGTGAACAGAACCACATGTTTCGCTCCAGAGATGATATGATCTGGTTCAGAGTTACCATCCGGAAGGTGCGAGACCTGAGATACTCATTCAGGTCATGGAGATCTAGGATACGGCGCCAATCCCCCATCTGCTTGGGCACCAGGAAGTACCTGGACACGAAGCCTGGGTCCGCAGGATGATCCGGCACTGGAGCTACCGCCTCCTTGTGGAGGAGCTGAGCAATGTCGTCCTGAAGGCCGACTGAGTGCCAACTGAGATCCTTTCCTCCCGTGGGGCACGGGCTCGACAAGGAGGGTACTGCTTGAACTCTAGAGGCAGTCCCCAACTGACCACTTCCAGGACCCACTGGTCCGAAGTGATACCGGACCAGGTGGAAAGAAAGTGGTGGAGCTGGCCCAGCATGGGAGGACCTAGAACTGGCGTGACGGGAGTAGGGTTGGCCACCCCCGACCCATCACTGCGCAGGCTTAGAGGAGGAGGAGGCTCCTGGACCGGCACCTCGGCCTCCTTTGTGGGGCTGTTGGGGACCCTGCTTGGGCCTAGGGTGCCAAGCTTGAACCTGCTGTTGCTGCTGATGCTGCTGACCTCCCTGAAAGGAGGGCTGTCTAACCGCAGGGGAAGAGTGCCAAAAGGGCTTCTTCTTGCGCTTCTGCTGGTTCTTGCCCGAAGAACCTTTTGCAGAGGTAGCATCCAAGGTAGCACTGGAGGTGACTTGCCACTTTGGGACTGAAGAGGTTGCTGCCAAGGATGGGCACGTCAGCTAATTTATGCTGAGTATCCGCAGGAAAAGAGAATAATCTCAGCCATGCCCTGTGGCGAATGGCCACTGCAGCTGCTAAGGAGCGGGCACAGGAATCTACAATGTCCAGGGCCATCTGGAGCAGCTGTTTCTCAACAGCATGGCCCTGGTCATGGATCTGCTTAACCGTGGTCTGCATGTCCGCTGGGAGATGAGGGAGGACTTCATCTAATGACCCCAAGAGGGCATGAGAGAAGTGTGCCATGATTACAGCCGAGCTGGCCTGACGAAGGCCCAAGGATGAGGCCGCATATACCTTCCGGGCAGAATGGTCTATATTTTTGGACTCTTTGTCTGGAGGGCAGTCAGTATCCGCTACGCTACCCGTGTGCCAAAACACTGAGGCAGTCACAAGGCTCTCGGCCGAGGGATGCTCAGTGAAGCCCGCCAAGGACCCCATGGATACAGTGTACTTGCGAGCCATGCGGGCAGATGGAGCTGGGCAGGAGGCAGGGTCAAGGGCCAGACCAACAATGGCTTCGGCCACTGGGAAGGCCTCCGTTGGGGTATCCCCCCTCTTAAGGATATCCGTGAGAGGATATTCCGCCTTCTTTTGGATAGGCTGCAATGGCATACCCATGGACTCAGAAATGAGTTGAAGGATGCCTTGGAAGGAAGAAGGACCTTCCTCCAGGCCTGTCACTGACAACTCATCATCAGGGTGTGAGTGAAGACCAGTGGTATCCGAGTCAGAGGAGTCAGGATACAGGGGGTCTCCCGCCTATGTCCCCTTCAGTGCACCTAGGGCAATCAGGAACTACAGTGATGGACAGACGACGGGGCAAGCCTGTATCTGTCCGACCCTCCTTTGAGGGAGCCTCTCTCTGAGGCTGCTTAGACGTGGTTCCACCAGAATTGGTGGGGAGACCGAAACAGGCCGAGCAGGAATGCATGCCGGTCCTGCCAGAGGGAGAACTAGAGTCCTCGGTAACGGAGGAGTCGGTGTCGGCCGAAGAGGCTAGGGCCAAGTAATGGCCGGTGTAGCCGGAGTAGCCAGCTTCTCACCAGTCGGAATTAGCTGTTGCCACGAGGTCCTCATAACATCGACGGAGCTTCCGTCTAAGTCTCTCCTCGTCTGAGGAGGATGAGGAATGGCAGCAGCGCCTCTTCCGGGAGCGTTTATGCCTCTTTTTCGGTTTCTCGACTGACGGGGTCCTACTCCTCGATCGAGACCGACGGTGCCGGTTCTGTTGATCGGGAGAGGCCAGATTCGGAGAAAACCAAGGATCCGGCTCCTGTCCCTCGATCGGGATGCCCACAGGATGCGTCTCCTCGTTGGGAAAAGAAAGGATGGGAGTCCTTTCCAAAGAGTCGTCAAGCGGGGTCGGCGACAATGGCTCGATTGGGTCGAGAGACATCTCGGACGGTTCTGCCGTATCCTCGGCCTCGGTGCCTTGGCCTGACGGAAGGTCCGAGAAGCCGGGCGGCCGAGGAAGCGATCTCGACCGAGGCTGAGACTGCCTGGTCCTGTGAATCGGATTGCTCTTGGTCCCAGGAATGTCTTCTTTGGCCAGAAGAAGATGATTTGGGGTCTTGTCCCTTTTCTTGGGGCCGGAGGAGTGTGAGCCCGAGGGCGCCTCACCCTTGGTAGGGAGAGACTGGCACAACTCCCCAAAGGACCCAGTAAAAGTGGAGCCCAGGTTGAGCGGCACGAAAAAGCTTTGGCTGGCTGAAGCTTGGGCAGCTTCCTCTATAGCCGCCATCTGTTTGAGCTACTCATGGATCCCACGTGTCATGAAACCGCCTCCCACACTGGCTCTCCTTCGATTTCACCGGTGGATCGCGGTCCCGTCTCCCCTAGCTGTAGGCATGCCTTTTACATCGTCCAGGATGTTGGGATGGAAGGCCAGACAGATAGTGCAAGCAGTGGTGCCATGCGGTACCCAAGCAATAAGCTACAGAGGTGGGGATCTGTGCAAGACATTTTTTGTCCGCAAGGACACCGGCGAAAACCGGGGGATGACTTGTCCTCCGTGTCCAATGCGCTTGGATCGGATTCGTAAACTCTTACGAGTTTTAAAGAAAGCAAATGCAGTGAAAACCGTCAATCAGACTCCAGGGCCTTCGGTACTTGAAAAGTAGCACAAGGGAACCTGAATCTTCCAGCGGAAAGGAAAATCTGGCGTCATGGGGTGGAGCCAAGATATATACCACCCGGGTGGGTGGGACGAGCCAGCTTGAAGACTTCCGGCAAGATTTAAAGGGGAAAGGGACATACCAGAGAGTGTGGATGAACAACATATCCATGCTCCTAGAATGAAAATATCACAATGCATGACATGGAAATTAGACAATATAAATACACAAAATAAAACATTTTTGTTTTTTAAATTAGAATGACACAGTTAATTACATACACTTAGATAAATAGGACTGGCAATTGCACCTGCCCTAATAGCCAGGATGTTGGGAAGGCGCTGGGAGCCCAGATAAGGAGAACAGGACTACAGTCACGGATAGGATGTGTATTGTTTAAGGGCGTGCAAATGTTTTAGGACATTATCAAAAGTCAACCAAGAAACATGTGAGTGGGCAAACTCTAAGTGTACATTTACAGGGAATGGTGTTGGATCTTTCCCGCTGATAGCACATACGACTGAAAACTTAGCGACTTTTCTTCTACTGTACATGTGAACTGTATTATAGTTTTCTGACAAGGTAGTTAAAACAAAAAATTGCCATGATCATATAACTTGCCTGAATATTCATGTGCTGTCCATACCTAACGTGAGGTCAACAAGTTTCTAATAACACCATCTGTGATACTTCACATCGTTACCATAATGTCTGTAGCTGAATTCAGAGGTTACAGCAATCGCAAAGGTCACTGACACATACAATATCCTGAGTCAAAACATCCCAGACGGAGGGTAAAGGCCACCGCTAAAATGGTTTAGTTCCTCTTTAGTCATTAACTTTTTGCTGCCTTTAACCTCCCTCAACAAAACTATATTCTGCTGTGTATTACATTTTTAAGATCATTATGTTGGAAAGACAATGAGTATGAATTGCTCATGCTGGTTCATCTTGGCAACACAGCCATTCTGGGAAGAACAAGGAAATTCATGGACAGCTAGAATGCAGACTGCTAAACGTCTTACATTCTCTGAATAATAAAGAAGGATATCCTTAGGAATGGGAGCCAAAAAAACTGTTTATTCCACTTAGAAGCAGACAAAGAACCCTGTACAGGATACACATATTTCAACAGATGTTCCTGGTAGCTAATTTTTCATTATCAGTCAGTGACACACAACCGTCTGCCCAGTTCACTCCTCGACTGCATTATGCCCTTTTCAAACCCAGTGCCTGCAGACCTCACTAAAAAAAAAAAAGCCGTAAAGATTACCTTGAGACTGGGGTTATCACAAACTACGTTTCCTCTCGCAGCAGGGCAAAAAAAAACAATGTTTTGGAAAACACTGCATGAAAATATAGTGAAGAACCGGAATATTCACACAACATTTAAGGGCACCTAAAGTCAACTATGTTTGTTTTTCAGCTTAGAGAGGAAACGCATATATCATGCTATAGATTAGGAAGATAATGCACTGAGCATTAACTGCACCCAGCTGCTGAATACTGTCCCATTAACAAATTCAGGAATGCAGTTAACAGAAGAATAGGTGGAAAACAGAACTAGATATGATTTTATGAAGAGAAATATCATAGCCTACTTGTTTAAATTTATTTACTTTTTATTTACCAGGTAGGTGCACTAGACAATAAATGTGCCTATTTTCAGGCACAGCTTGGGAGATCACAACAGTATAGATTTGACACAGCAATGTACATAAAGTGCAAAGTTTTATACAATTTCATAGTGTTAATACAGAGAACAAAATCCAGAAACAGACACATTACAAATGCCTGGAAGCAATGCAGAGAGCTAACGCAAAGCACAAGTAGAGGAATGTGGTAAAGATAATACAAGGCACTGGGAAAGGCTCAACAACGGAAGACAAGTAATACCATAACTATGAAGTCAAATCAACAATATCCACAAGTGCAGTAACTCAGAAAATTTAACACAGGGTCCCATGCAGCCTATGGACACATACACATTGAGGACCTGAGCAGGAGGAAGCAGTATCCAGTCCTGAAAGCACGGTTGGATCGGCGATGTCAGACCACAACAAGGATGGAGTTCCAGAGTGCAGGGGCAAAGTAGAAGGACAATTCCCCTAATTTAGTTCTGGTTTGGGGGATGGCCGGGGAACCAGAGATGTTAGACCCCAGGGGAGAGGACACACTGTCAGGTAAAAGAAGAGAGGGCAATGACAGTGGTGTCTGTTTGATCAAAACATTATAGACAACACCTCCCACAGTGAGGTTGCGCAGGGCAGAGTTTGTCTATTCGTGTCTTGGGCAAATCTACAGATATTGTTGTAGGCCACATCCCATCTCTGTAAGACAGTTTTGGAGACCAAGAAGTAGACAGACATTCAATGGGTATGTTTAGAGAGCATAATGCCACAGGCGATGGCTATACAGGCTTTAGGTGTGAGATTTATCCCTAGGTAACTGAAGGAAAAATCAGTGGTGAGACTGTATTGATTATCATAAGCCACCATCAGGGGAAGAGGGATTTTTTTATCCTTGGAACTGAGCCAAACAGCATGGCCTGGGTCTTGGTGATATGATGAGAAGCACAGATACATAAAATGTGCCAGCAGATGGGGACCACGAGGTCCATCTAGTCTGTCCATGTTTTTAAAGCCTATTAATTTGGAGTCACCCTTGAACTGACTGCAGATCAGTGGAAAGCTGATGATTTAGATCCGGAAAATTGCAGGAGCTAGTAAAAAGGAGTAAGTCATCAACATACGAGATGGAAGTGCAACGTGAAAGACTGGCATGAATGGAGTTGATATGAAGAGAGAAAGGAGGGAGTCAAGTATGGATCCTTATGGGATCTCACTGAGGTGGGAGTGGGGTCAGACAGGGAGTTGCGAAATTTTATGCCGAAATCTATTTACCAGATAGCTGTTAAACCATGCTAGGGCAGTGGAGGAAACACCCAGTGCAGTAAGTTTTCTAGAGAGGAGGGACTGGTCAGTCAGATCAAAGGCTTTGGTCAGGTCAATAAAAACCGAACCCATAAGTTCAACCCTGTCCATGGCAGAGGTGATAGTGGTGAGCAATAGGAGGGCGGTGTTGGTGCTGCTGTGGTCTTTACAGATGCCATATTGTGCAAGAGAAAGGAGACTATAAGTATTAAGGTACTCAGCTGAGAGGCTACCAATCTCTCAAGTATTTTATTGAGTATCGGAAGTACTGCTATGGGTCTGTTGTTGCTGATGTTTTTACTGTCACTTTCTTGAACACTGGTACAATGTGCAAGACTTTCCAAAGGTCAGGTAAAGTGAGAAACAAGTTGAAGATTCTAGTGACTGGCACAACAAGTACCTCAGCAGCAATTCTCAATATTTTTAGTTCAATTTGATCCAAACCAGCTGATTTAGACAATGGGATCTGCATGAGGTCCTTATGTACCTCAGTACATGTGACCACTTTAGGTAGAAAGGGGGGTGAGGAGGCAGATATTGTCCATGAGGGAACTAGTGGGTGAGGCAGCAGAAAGCGGGAAGACCCCAGTGCAGGCCATGAAGTCAGTGAAGCTATAGTTGAAAGCATTTGCTATGGTAACAGGTTTACTGCAGTTGGGTCCTTGGGTGTGAAGTTACAGGATTGGCCTAAGACTTACTTAATGTTTTCCCAGAAATGGCTTGGATTGCCAGCTGAGGAGTCAAACAATGACTTGTACTGCAGGATTTTGTTGTGTTGGATGGCCCTTTTGCATTTTTTTCCAAGTTCCCTCCCAATATTTTGTCACTCCAGTCAGGGGAAGGCTTAGTGACCTTAAAGGCAGACCAACTGACATTCCTTTGTTTTATTAGCACCAACAGGGGATGATCCAGCCATTGAGTGACTGAACCATATGCTCGCTTGGTAGTTTTGGGCGTGTACTTATCTTGGATACTAAGTAAGGAAGGCAAAGGCCCAAACCGAGGAAACACAAACAACGAACAGTAAAAGAAGGTGACAAGACTTTCTGTAGATACATTAGTGAAAGGAGAAAGTCCAGAGGGGTATTGCTAAGATCAAAGGGGATAAGGAGGTGTGCGAGGTGAAGGACCATGTAAAAGCATCTATCCTAAATAGATACTTCTGCTCAGTATTTACAGAAGAGAAGGTAGGGCAGGGCCCACAGCTCAGCACCATGGACACAGGGGGGAGGGAGGTGTGCACTTGTACCTTCACAAAAGAAAGGGTCCTACAAGAGCTTGATAAGCTCAGGGTGGACAAGGCAATGGGACCTGATGGCATACATCCCAGGGTACTAAAGGAGCTAAGGGTGGAACTAGCAGAGTCGTTATCAGAACTCATGTGATCCCGCTCCACAAGAGTGGTAGCAGAGAGGAGGCAGGGAACTACAGACCAGTCAGTCTTACCTCAGTAGTGGGCAATATTATGGAGACACTCCTTAAGGAAGGGATAGTGCAACACCTGGAATCCATAGGAGCACAGGATCCAAGACAGCATGGGTTTACAAAAGGAAGGTCCTGTCAAACTAATCTCACAGATTTCTTTGACTGGGTAACCAGAGTGGTGGACCAAGGAGGAGCAGCTGATATTGCCTACCTTGACTTCAGCAAATCTTTCGATACTGTTCCACACAGAAGATTGATTAATAAGCTGGGTAGGCTCAGGGTGGGTCAGACATTGGTCAGCAAAACAGAGAGCGGTGGTAAACGGTATACAGTCAGAAGAGATGCAAGTCACAAGTGGGGTACCTCAGGGATCAGTCCTGGGGCCAGTCCTTTTCAATATCTTCATCAGTGACATTGCAGATGTACTGGAGGGTAAGGTTTGTCTGTTTGCAGATGACACCAAGATCTGCAACAGAGTAGATAGTCCAATTGGGGTGGGCAGAATGATAAGAGATCTGAATAAACTAGCAAAATGGTTGGAAGAGTGGCAACTGGGGTTTAATGCAAAGAAGTGCAAGATCATGCACATGGGCAAGGCAAGGCAAAATTTATTTAAAAGACGCCTAATCCCGGGAGGCACTGGGTGCCATACAAAATAAATAAAACAGCATCAAAATAAAATAAAACATCACAAATTTTTAAACAAAATAAAGAGTAAAATAAATAACTCAGCAAAAAATATCAGGTTCTTACTACATTTCATGATTTTATCCCATAAAAGCCTGGGAAGATAGGAGGTCCTTCAGGCGAGCCTTAAATATATCTACAGTGGGAGCGCTCCTGATCTCAGCTGACAAAGAATTCCAGAGAACGGGAGCTGCGACACTGAAAGCTCTGTCGCCAGCAGATTTTAGCCTCATTCTAGGAATGGCCAGGAGGCCCCTACTAGAAGAACAGAGAGGGCGGGTAGAGAGAGCAGGTACCAGAAGGTCCAACAGATAACCAGGGCCCTGCCCGTGTAGGGCCTTATGGGTGAGAAGACCCACCTTAAAGAGGATTCTCCACCTGACTGGCAGCCAGTGCAATTCACGCAGTATCGGTGTTATGTGGCAAATTTATGCTGCCCAGTAAGTAACCGGGCAGCTGTGTTTTTATTTACTTATTTATTTGAACATCAGTTTAACAACCTTTGAGCCAGAGGCTCATTTACAAAGGTACCTCGTCACAGTGAGGACAAACAGTGCAAGAAACAAACATCAAGGCAGACAAAAACATAGTACATTTAGGAATCATCCAAAAAATTCAGGCATTTGTCAAACAACAGTATACAACAGGTTTACATGTGCGCTTTACAAAATAGACATTATATATTAGTTACATGGAGATTGGTTCAGTGGGCAGGATAAAGGTAAGGTTGGGTGGAAGACAACAGAAGAGGAGAGTGGGGAAGATAGTACCAAGTAAAGTTTTGCACCAGCTGCAGCCTGCGGAGAGATTCCCCTGTGACCCTGAGGTAAAGCGCATTGCAGTAGTCAAGCCTAGATGTAACTAAGGCATGTATCAAGGAAGGGACGTCAAGAGGCGGAACAAGGGGCTTAATCCTGGCAATATTTCTGAGATGGAAAAAACAGGAACGAACCGTGGAGGATATTTGTGCCTCCATAGTTAAATTCCTGTCCAGAATCACTCTAAGATTTCACACCCATAGGGAAAAGAAACCCTGAAGCCACCTATAGGCTAGGAGGGGAGTTGCTGGCAGTCACAAGGGAAGAAAGAGACTTGGGCGTCATCATCACTGATGACCTGAAATCATCCAAGCAGACCACTAAAGCAGTAGGTAAGGCTAGAGGGATGTTGGGGTGTATTAGTAGGGGTATCACAAGTCGGAAGAGGAAGGTAATAATCCCTCTTTACAAGACACTGGTTAGGCTCCATCTGGAGAACTGCGTGCAGTACTGGATGCCACACCTTCACAAGGACATTAACCAAATTGAGGCAGTCCAGAGAAGGGCAACCAAAATGGTGCAGGGACTGCATCAGAAAACATATGAGGACAGATTAACTGAACTCAATATGTATACCCTAGAGCAAAGGAGGGAGAGAGGTGATATGATTGAAACATTCAAACACCTTAAGGGCACTAACAAGGTGAAAGAGTCTAACATGTTTCAATATAAGAAAAATAGCAGGACAAGAAGACGCAAGATGAGATTAGAGGGAGGCTGATTAAGGGGTAATGTGAGGAAGTTCTTTTTCATAGAAAGAGTGGTGGATGCATGGAAAGGCCTACCTCAGGAAGTGGTGGATATGAATACAGTGTAGGGCTTCAAACAGGCATGGGATAAACATAAGGAAGCAATACAGATGAGTATGAATAGATAGGCCATTGACAGAGCAAAGGTCAATGGCACATTCATAAGGTAGAAAAAAGAAATGGGCAGACTGGATGGGACTTGCGGTCCTTATCTGCCATCAACTTCTGTGTTTCTATGTTTCTAAGACCTTGCTGAAGACGGAGAGAGAGAGGGCCTGGTTTGCATCACTGGTGGCCAACTGCTGAGACCAGTCTGAGCCTGCCACCTCCTGCATGAGTTGCACACAGTCAAACTTAGCGGTATCTCTGAAAAGAATGAATCTATCTGGTGGGGGGGGACCTTGGGCATCTCTGTCCTCCAGACACAGTAGACAGGAGAGTAGTCACTACTTATGTCAGGAAGTCACCACAGCAGGAGATTTCATCAGGTCAGGGGGTGAGAATCCAGTCCGTAAGGGTTAACTGCTCAGTCGTAAAAACACTGGGCCAAATTTTCAAAGGATGACGTAAGGCTTGCATCAAGCCCTGCGTTAAACCCTTTTTTTGGCGTGGCTGCGCCAGACACCTTTGCTGCAACTGCACCCGATTTTGTATGCTGGATGCAGTTGTGACACTTTATTTCATTTATGGCAGCTTGCGCCAAATATTTAGCTCAAGCCCCATAAAAAGGGTACCTGGGGTTGCCGCAAGTTAGACCAGAAAATGTTGGTCTAACTCGCGGCATTCGGCGCACGGGATGAAAATCCCAATCGCCGGCCAGGAGAATGCTGCAAGCACCATGCACCATATGTTCGGCACACTTGGGACGTGTAGCATTCTTGGCCCTTCGAAAATTGGGCCCATTTAATTTTTTAGCAGAAAAGAACCACTTGGCCCACTGAATCTGCCTAGAGAAGTCAGGCTGCTTAGGATACAGAACTACATTTTCTTAACTTCAATATGTTTTATTAAGACATGTAAAGAATGAAAATTAACGGGTCAAGATAGTACATGCATTTCAAAAACAAGACACACAGTACAATGGGATCCTGGAAATACACTTTTTTAACCAAATGTATGCCTTGTACATTCAATTACTACTGCTCTTTAATCTGTTGACAATCCTTTCCTAAACATCAATTCTACATTTTATAATGATAACAGCACTTATCATAGCAGTAAACATGTGATTACTTTGCTCCTAAACTGATTATTCATGACCTTCAATAAAAATCAATCAACTCCTAAGTGCCTCTTAAAGCATTCATTCCATACAGATGAAGTATACAAAATGAACTTCCAAAAAGGCAACAACAGGAGATGAGGAGACAAATGCTGTGAAACATATGCAGTTGTTCTAGGAGAGAAACTACCTTTATAAGATTCTTTTCATTTTTAAAACATGACACCTTGAAATAGTCAAGGAAGCTTAATACAATCACAGTGAGGACACATGAAGTAATTTTTTTGACACTGAAAGCCCCCAATCTGCATACCACTACTCCCACAACATCTTGAAATAAACAATTCAGTATAATCAGTCTTCTGTTAAAGTATAGTGATTTAGCATAGAAACACACAGAAACGTGGAATTTTCTGGACTGCTAGACTCACCAATTCTGCCCATTTTTCCCTAGCTACAGTATCACTGCAGATCTTACTTGCTCTCTGGTCTGTTATCCCTCCCTTCTTCCTCTCCCCTAAGATTCCCTTGTGCCTATCCCATGTATTCTTGACTCCACTGCTGTTTTCATCCCCACCACCTCTGGAGGAAAGCTATTTCAGGAATCCACCACTCTTTCTGTGATTAAGTACTTTCTCACACCTCTCCTAAATTTAACCCCCTCCAGTTTCAAATCATGTCCTCTTGTTCTTCAGCATCTCTGTTTTTCTGAAAAATACTTTCTTCCTCTACTTTATTCACCTCTGTGAAGTATTTAAAGGTCTCCATCATATCTCCCTTTTCTTCCAGTGTCCAGGTCCTTATGTCTCTCCTTGTAAGGCTTCTGATGCAGACCCTGCACCATTTTAGTTACCCTCCACTGGACTGCCTCCACTCTATGTCCTTCTGGAGATGTGAGGCCCGATTCTCGAAACTTGGCACAGGCTACGCCAGAGGTGGCTTGCACCAATCGCCCATACACCATGGACCCTACGACCAATTCTCTATTGGGAAGGGCCCGTGTGGCAAAGTCCCATGGCTTGTGTCAGTCCTAGCAGTGCACCAAACAGAGGGCACACCTGGATATGTTGCTACAAGCTTGCGGCAATGTGCAGAAGCAGACTGGTCTAGTGCCCCCCCACCCCAAATCCCTGATTGCACCTAATAATAATTAAAAGAACCCTGGTGGTCTAGTGGACCGCGGGAACCTCGATCCTGCGTTGTATCAAATTTACATATACCTGGTAGTCTAGTGGATTATGGGAGCCCCGATCCATCATTGTATCAAATTTAAATATACCTAGTGGTCTAGAGGACCACCTGCCCCTCAGTGCCCTACCACCCCACTCCCCCCAACCCCTAACAGAGCCAGCAACTGGCACAGCCCACCGCTCACCACTGTGGCCAGCTGCTGACTGAGTTCTGAATGAGCATGTACTGTACATAGTACACGCTCAGTAACTGACAACAGCTGTCAATAACTGAGCATGTACTATATACAGTAGATGCCGCTGTGGTGAGCGGTGAGCTGTGCCAGTCACTAGCTCCATTACAGGTTGGGAGAAGCAGGGTAATAGGGCACTGTGGGTTGAGGCGTGAGGTGTCCACTAGACCACCAGGTATATGTAAATTTGAAACAATAAGGGATCGGGGCTCCCACGGTCTACTAGACCACCAGGTACATGTAAATTTGATACAATGGAGGATTGGGGTTCCTGCAGTCCACTAGACCACCAGGTATATGTAATTTTGATACAACGGGGGGATTGGGGCTCCCGCAGTCCACTAGACCACCAGATATATGTAAATTGTATTTAATGGGGGATTGGGACTTCCACGGTCCATTAGACCACCAGGGTTCTTTTAATTATTATTACGAGAGATCGGGGCCTGAAAGGGGGGCCTCTCACGGACACTTTAAATGGTATAATTGGGGATCGGGGCTCCCACGGTCCATTAGACCACCAGGGTTCTTTTGATTATTATTATTATGGGGGATCGAGGCTTGGGGGGAGAGCAATGTATATATTATAAGGGGGGATCGGGCTTGGGGGAGGCCACTAGACTACCAGGGATCTATTAAATATTAACAGGGGTGATCAGGGCTGGGACGTGGGACCGCTGCACATTGCCGCAAAGTGCTCAACTCACCTAAAGGGTGAGTTTCTAAGTACCCTTAGACCAGTCTGGTCTAAGGGTACTTAGAAATTTGCCCTCTGGGTGACTTTTGTGAATCCTGATCGAGGAGCTTTGGCAGGCATCATCTGCTGTATGCCCCTAGCACCTTGCTGCAGCCCGTTTTGTGGTGCAGGGGCGGCACAAGCCCAGTTTGGGGCAAGCAGCCTGCGGGTGATGAAGGCTGCCTTTGTGAATTGCTTCTGGCATATCTTTTGGCGCAAGGGGCACTTTGTGCCATTCTTTGTGGTGCAAGTCCTTTGCGCCGTGCTGGAAGCTTTGAGAACGGGGCTCATTGTCTCCAGAACTGGACACATTACTCTTGGTGGTGACTTACCAGTGATCTGTACAGAGGCAAGACCACCTCCCTCTTTCTGCTGGTGATACCCATCCCTATGCACCACAGCATCCCACTAGCCCTCCCAACTGTCCTGTTGCACTGCCTGGCCACCTTTAGGTCATTCGATAGTACCACCCCATCCATTCTGTACTCGTCCCCCCAGGCTTCTGTGATTCAAGTGCATTATTGTGCACTTTTTGCACTGATACCCAGTTGCCATACCCTTGAGCACTCCTCAAGTTTTCTTAAGTCACTGCTCATCCTTTCAACTCTCCTGGAGTTTCCACCCTATTTGCGGATTCTGGTGTTATCCACAAAGAGAAAGATCTTCCCTTCTAGCTCCTCTGCAATGTCACTTATAAAGACATTAAAGAGGACTAGAATCAGCACTGATCCCTGAGGCTCCCCACTGGTCACCTTCCCTTCCTTGGAGTGAACTCCGTTTAGCATACCCTCTGCCGCTTATCCCCCATCCAATTTCTTACCCAGTTAACCACCTTTGGGCCCATCCTCAAGCTACCCAGCTTGCTTATGAGTTTTCTATGTAGAACGGTGTTGAAAGCGTTACTGAAATCCAGGTATGCTATGTCCACTGCTATGCCCTGATCTAGTTCCTTGGTTACCCAGTCAAAGAAATCTATCATATTCATTTGATATGACCTCTCCCATGAATCCATGCTGCCTGGGGTCCTATAGCCCACTGGATTCAAGGTATTCCATAACAATTTCCTTTAGCAGTGCTTCCATTGACTTTCCCAACACTGATGCCAAGCTTACTGGCCTAAAATTGCCAGCCTCTTTCCTGCTACCTCTTTTGTGTACTGGGACTACATCCACTCTCCTCCAGTACTCCGGAACCACTTCTGTTTCCAATGAGCTGTTAAACAGGACTGTCAGAGGTGTAGCCAGTACCTCCCTGAGCTCCCTCAATTCCCCTGGATGCGCCGGCCCGGTGGCGCTGAGGGCAGAGGCACTGGTCACCTTGCCTCATGCTACACTGGTGACCCGTGTTCAGGAATGAGCATGGGCCTCCGGGGGTTGGCAGGGATGGAGAAGGATCGAGCGTCCGACGGACTGCTCTCCTTCTCCGGGGAGGGAGGGGGGATTCTAGTGGTCGGTGCATGACTAGGCCCTAGCGCAGGCTGAGGGCTGGTGCACTGATGCTTCAGACAGGAAGAGATGAGGCAGGTGCTTAGGGTAGGGCATACGGACACATGCTCACTGTCCCCTAAGGTGTCATTGCATGCCTCGTCTCAGGGGAATCACCAGGAAAGAGGAAAAAGGGTCTGGACGCAGCAGAGTGAAGCTGGTCCCCGCAGGCACCACCACAGTGAATGGCAGTCACCTCCAGCACCGGATTCATACGTTCAGTGGGTTGAGGAGACCCCCGTCACCCTACCATGGGGGGAATAGCCATGGGGCAGCTGGTAAGGTGAGTTGCAAGTGGGGTATGGGGCTGGGGGAACCGGCAAGATGTACAGCCGCCCGACTAGGAGGAGAATAAATAAACTATAAAAAAAAAAAAAAATTCCCCTGGATGCACCGTGTCTAGCCCCATCACTTTGTCCACTTTCAGATCTTCTCATGCCTCTGCATCTCCCTGTACCTTCTGAATACTATCCTCTTAGCTTTTACCTTTTTTGCCACCTCTTTTGAGAACCACAGTGGTCTGTTTTTACTCTTGCTTTTGCTCACTTGCTTGACACAGGTGTTAGGTGCCCTATGACCCTTTTTATCTTCGCCCACTGTTCTTCCAACCTACCCAAAGCATTCACCCAGCCTTATAAAATCTGGCCTCCTTACATCCAGCACCTCGCCTCAGTGTGGTTTGATTCTTCTGCCGTCCTTATATTAAAATGCACTATACAGTGATTGCTGGTCCACAACTGGCCTCCCATCTTGACATCTGCACAACACTGTCCCTGTTAGTGAGTACCAGGTCCAGTATTGCCCCATCACTAATGGGTTCCCCAACTACTTGCCTGGGGAACACCCCCTGCCAGGAATCCAGGTTGTTCCAGACCCTAGCTAAAGCGGCAGCTAGAAGGCTTCAATCTACATCAGCAGACTGAAGTCCCCCCCACCAGTAGCACCTCTCTGTTTTCTG
The DNA here is from genome assembly GCA_016271365.2 of Neoceratodus forsteri. NCBI lineage: Eukaryota > Metazoa > Chordata > Ceratodontiformes > Ceratodontidae > Neoceratodus > Neoceratodus forsteri. Next base: position 752,293,349 of record CM028131.1, read on the forward strand.
CCATTTTGCCAGTGCCCACCACTAGTACCATATCTAACTCCTCCTCCTGTGCCGGAGGTCTGTAGAGAATGCCAGTATGAACAGTGGGTCTATTCCCTGCCTCCAGGGTGACCCACAGTACTTCTGCCCTTCCCTATATCTCTGTTGCTTTTATGATTTCCCTCACATGAAGTATCACACCTCCTCCCTTCCTTGCAGCAGTGTGGCCATGTCCCAGTCATGGTTTTCGGTGCACCATGACTCGGCAATGGCCGTAGTTTCCCAGGCTGACCTCTGCCATGATGGCCTCTAAGTCCGGAATCTTACATCCTAGACTTCTAGCATTCGCACACAGATTTTGTTAGCACTCAGCTTGTTGCACCCTTTTCTTCCTTTTTGCCATTTCCCTCTCTTTTTAATGCTCCTGTTCTCATCCCCTTTTGTCTCTATCACCATGTTTCCTTCCTTACTTTGCACTCTTGGGGGTTCCTCTCCCCTTGGATTCTCTGTATTCCCTACCTCAGCCTGTAGGAGGGACAGCTTCTGCCTCCCCGATTTCTTCTGCCACCCCCTTTGGCTGGTTTAAATGTTCAAAGTAACATTTAAACCAGAGATCCCACATTTGTACTATGATGATGCCTTTGATTTCTCTGGTTGGGGAAGGGGGAGAGAGGTGGGAATGGGGGAAGGCTAAAGAAGGGGGAACCGGATTCAGTAGGGTGGTTAGTATTTATGCTTATTTTGGAAACTATGTGGGCTAATTATTACGAGAATCAACTATGCAAGGCATGTTTACTGTGGCATATGCAAGAATTTACATGTCAAATATCTCCTGGAACAAATGTAATAGGTGGATGTTATTGATCTTACACTGTCTATTATGCATCAGCTCATAATTGTACCTGAAGAAAAATAAAGTATATAAAAAAAGTAACATTTAAACTGTCCACCGAGGACTACGGTTCCCCTCCCAGACGGATGCATTCCATCACCCCTGTTTAGGCCCTTATCTGTCAAGGTGCCCCCCCCCCGCACCATTCCTTCAACAATGAGTTGAAGCTCCTGGTGTGGAGATCCCTCTCCTCCCCCATGTTGCAGACAGGCAACACCTCAGAGAAAGCCACTGAGTGCGCTACCTGTCTAAGACCACTCCCCACCTCCTTAAACTCCACCGGCACTATGCCAACCCCATCCCAAGCCAGGTCACTGGTCCCTAGGTGGACAATGACATTCAGCTCCCCCCTTCTATCATGCTGTCCTAGTGATCCCCATGACCTGCTTCTCATCTCTCCAGGCTGTGGTGCCATGTAAGCACCTGACCTCCCTCTCTGACTCCCTTCCTTTCCCCAAATCTATCTCACTGACAATCAAGTCCCTCACCAGTTACTTCCTCCTTCTCTGGGTTCCTCTCCCACCCTGCTTGGTGTCTCCACTACGGAGCACCCCCACATCCTGCCTAGGCACCACCACAGGTGCCTCCCATCCTGCCAGAGCAGCATAAGAACTCTGCAGTGGTACCAGCTGAGGAACTTGCCTCCGACCAACCACCCTTACCCTTCTAGAGCATACCATAGTCCAGTTGTTCCTTCTCTCTGGCATTCTCTGAGGTAACAGTGGCAGACTTGTTGATCCCTGGGTGGGACAGAAGATCCCCTGAATCCTAGCCAACTCGGCCTGGAGTCGAACAACCTCCTCCCTAAACCAAGAGAGATGGATGCAGATGGGGCAGCACTACAATCTCCTGAAGGTCTCTCTGAAAACTGCTGCCCCACGGCCATTGCACAGCACCACTCCCAGCATTCCCAACACCTATTTTCTCTGTTTTACTTAGAAATGCTTTTGTATCCTTACTCTTGACAGGGTGTTTCTAGTTTGTCCCTTATTTTGTTTATTATACCCCTCTGTACATCTACCCTAGATAGGGTGTTGCTTCTATTCCCAGTTGTGGCCCACCCTTTTGCTTTTATCCATCCCTGGTATGCCCTTTACCCTTAGTCTTACCCTTTTTGTTGTTCCCCTTTGTACACTTACCTCATATAGAGTGTTGCTCCCATTCACTGTTTTGGTCTATCCTTTATCTTCCACTCGTCCAGGAAGCGAATGCAACAACAGCATAACTATATTTATTTATTTATTTATTTCAATTTTGGCGACCGGCTGAGTCTACTGAGACATTGTTGTTCCTTTTCAGGTGTGACCCAAGAGTACAGATGACAGGGAATGCAAAACAATTACATAATCAGAGAGGAAAATTACAAAGCAAGTTGCAAACACTAGTTGTAAATCAGTACAAAAATGCACACTACAGCAGCAGCTGCAATCATTTCATATATATTATTGAACAAACTAAGCAGACAGGCAACATGTGGGGTAACATCAAACAGGGTCGCACTGGGCAGCAAAAGCATATGAAATTCAAAGTGGCAAACTAGAGGGAGCAATATATGTAACAGGGGAGCTTTAAAGGGGTAAAATCAAAACCCAAGCCCATTGTGTCAGGTGTCCCCTAAGGTTCTGTGCTAAGCCAATCCTGTTCTCACTGGGAATGTCTACTTCCATCTATATGCAGATGATACAATCATACAGACCCATGTGAGGAATATGCCCTCAATTGAAGCCTTCCTAAAGCAAGGTCCTGACAAGATCCTATCATTCCTTGTACAAAATAATCTGACACTGAACAAAGATAATACCCAAACAATGTTTTTTTGGGCGTAACCCCTTTGTTACCCGGGGTTACTAGAATCCCAGTAAGACCTAGTGGTAGGCAGGGAAGGCAGCTTGTGAAACTCCAGTTAAATGGGTTTCACACTGTCTCACTCTGTCCTCAGTCACAGCTGAGACTAGAGGGATGACATCATAATAGAATTGTTACAGCTGCATGAGCCACATTTGGAATCTTCAGCTCAGAGTAAGTTTAGAATCTTGGGAATTCAAAGTCAGTCTTCAGTTTGTCCTTAAGCAAACAAGAAGGACACCTGTAGTGTCTGTTTACCCCCCTCCCTCTGGGGGGGGGGTGAGGAAAAGTTCTTTGTGGGTTCCAGGGGCAATCCCCTTCTCCCACCTTGGGAAGAAAGCTGCCTGTTTTAATTTAAGTTCAGTCTGTTCATGTATAACAGCAAAGGTTACAGTTCTTCGCCTGTGGGGCACCTGCAACGAATGGGTGAGTGTTTGGCCCCATTGGAAGGGGCAAACAACTTCTTTTCTTCAGTTGGATTTCAAGTATTGGGGACTGCTATTTGGAAGGACTATGTCAACTAGAACAAACAAATAGAGCAGTCATCTGTTTAATGTGTTAATGGATTTAAAGTTCTCTGTAGAGGGGGTGCTTCAGGTCATCCACCGTCAATCTACATTTTAAAGTCTAAAGTTCTGTGTGTCCAGAGAAATGGCCGGGTATGGGCTGTGGGAGCTGGAGGTGGGAACCCCATCTTTAGTAACCAGGTCCACCTCTACGGATTTCTTCTGTGTTTTTGCTACTCGCCTCATGTGCTTGGCCAGTGATGGGGTGGGTACCCAGACGTGGGTCATAACTTGAAAATCTCTCTAGAAGTCGCAGACTCTAAGTGGTGTGGGGAGCCACAGGATGGGAAAATTACTCCTTGTTGGATGGGAGTCTCCTTGTTTGATGGGAGTTCGAATTGGAAGTACGAAAACAAAATCTCTCTAGGAGTCGCAGACTTTAAGTGGTGTGGGGAGCCACAGGATGGGAACATTACTCCTTGTTGGATGGGAGTCTCCTTGTTTGATGGGAGTTTTGAACTGGAAGTACGAAAACAAAATCTCTCTAGGAGTCGCAGACTTCAAGTGGTGTGGGGAGCCACAGTTTGGGAGTCTCCTTGTTTGATGGGATGTCTTTCCAAGTAGAGTTTGGGTTCATTCGCCAAGTGGACCGTCAGTTGAGTGGCCGGCAGGGAAGCCGGGCCAGTCGGGCTGTGTATCCAATGCGCATGCAAAGTCCGGGCTGAGTGCCTGGTGGGTCCAAAGCCAGACAACTGTTGTATTGTGTTCATTCCTCAAATGGACCGCTGTGTTTAACCTCTAATCTGCATTACGGTTACGTAGCCCTTGGGGGGACCATACAGAGCTTTGTTTATGTTTAGTGAGTTAATAAATAAAGCCACACTGAAAAATCCCAATTCTGGTTCTGGACATTACAGTTATTGCTTCCTGTAGTTGGATTTACTTGGGTGTCCCTGTGCAGAGTAGTCAAACCTAGGTCTCTTGTGCCAGGTAACCTCATCCTTCCCCAAACCCGTAGAGACATATGTATATCCATGTTACAAAAATGGGCATATGCCTTACATGGGTAAAAAAAAAAAAACTACTCAGGGTCAATAACCAACAGATGGTTATCACTACCCTAGACCATAATGAGCTCCAACTCACTACTGTATACAGCTGGCAGTATAGCCTAGACATTAAAGACCTACTGACGCCTTATAGAAAATGTTGAAAAACATAATAATTTGGCACAATTCTGTTTGCATTCCATGTATATTCTATATATTTCTCCTCCCCATCATGTATTACTGAGTAAATTTGCATTACTGTATGATCTTTGTCCCGTAGAGTTCCCTTAGAGCTCATCTGCCTCTGCAGCTTTCTCCCTATTTCAGGTCATAATCCTGTGTCTTGACATCACAATCTGTTGCCATGGGAGTAACTGTGACGTTACAAGCAGTGCATTATGACCTTAGGTACGGAATAACAAATAGGAGTGGATGAACTCTTCAGGAGCAAATATTCTGTTTTCATGCAAATGAACTCGGTAATAAATAATTGGGAGGAAAAATGCAGAACTAATGTGAAATATAAGCTGAACTGTATCTAAATATTATGTTTTGTTGAAGTTCTCCTGAAGGGATCAGCTGCTCTTTAAAGTAACAAGCTGTAATTGAGCTTGGTAGATCCAGCAGACTTGGTTTGATTCCCACAACCTTCACTTGCATACTGTGTGACCCTGAGCAAGTCATTTAAAAAGCTAGTAGAACTAAAAATTGCATACAGGAAAATGGCACAATTTTTTAGCAGTAGTAAGTTCCAACTTATTATTTCTGAATTATTTTTCTTTTTCCGTTGGGTTGTTAGAAAGTCTTCTATGTGACAGTATTTTGTTGGGTGCGTGGACTAGCACTCTGAATGGCAGCAGACATATCAGGTTCTACTCGCCACACTACATCATCAGCACTGTGACGTGACTGACTGTGACATCACAGGTGATTGATAGGGCATCTACTGAATGGCTCTTCCTAACTGTGATGTCACTCACAGTCAGTAAGGCCACAATGTTGTGATGCAGTGGGAAGAACAAAACTAGATGTACTTTTTCACAGTCCACACCTACTAATAGCAGATAAAAAAATCTTCCGGGGGGTGGGGTGCTGTTGAGCCCGAGCAAGATGGTGGCTCAAGTGAAAGTTTCCACGTCTGTACTTGTAATTTCACTTGTTAAACTGTGTATTTGGGCATAATTCTGTGATATTTTTTTTGTGATATAATGGTGGCAACACCAGCTGCTACAGAAGAGAAGGAGGAAAGGTTGCAGTTTGGGCCAAAGACTCTCGTGCCTAATCCATACAGTCACTGGACTGTATGACAAATTCGATTCTTTGACAAATCGAGTGACTAATATGGAATCGGAAATGGTGGCTGTTAAAATGGAGATGGTAGAGAATAAGAAATGTTCCGAGGCTGCACTTGGAGCTACAACTAACTTAATCAAAGAAAACTCACACCTGAAAGTCCGACTCGAATCCCTGGAGAACCAAGTAAGTGCTCTCAATATTTGCTTGCTGGGAGTACCAGAATGGAGCAAGGGGGACCACCGTCTATTGTTCCCCAAAGACTGTCTCATACATCAATTTGGGGAATCCATTTCCAATAGGCCATTTCACATTCAGAAGGCCTATCATATGGCAATTCGTGGAAGGCTGGATAACCTGGAGGCCCCTCGGACCATTGTGATGGTGTTGGACAGTGTGGGCTCCAGGGACTACCTACTTAGTATAGCTCGACAGAAGAAAACCCTGCTTTGCGATGGAAAACCAGTAAATATGTACCCAGATCTGAGTTACGCAGATGAAGAAAAAACACTTCGATGCGGGTCCGTGCAATGCTGAGAAAGGACAGGATTCCACATGGTATGATTTTTCCTTCCCGTCTGTACATCACTCACTGGGGGAAGATCTTTGTGTTTTCGGATCCAGCAGACCAACCAAAATGGGCCCAATGGAATGCTTCAGGTTGTCCTGAAAGAGTAGAAGAATCTGATTCTGATGCACAGGAAGAAGAAACCACTTGAGGACTTTTCAATATTTTTTTACAGGTTTGAAATATAGCACTTCAGTTGGGACACTGCTGAATATGTTTATATAAATGTCTGCTATATTCAGAGAGGCAATTTCTGCTGTTGGTAGCAGCCCTTTATTGGTTTCTTTTTGCCAATTGCTCTACCTTGAGTTATTTAATCTGTCATGCCCAATACTGAATGTATGTACATTATAGAATTGCAACTTAAGTATATATAGCCACAAGTTTCTTTTTTATTTCTAGCCATAGCGGATTTATCTTTGGTTAAATGCATGTACCACTTTGCTCCCAGTAGGAACCAGAGACTTTGTAGAATACATCTGTTATAATATTTTGATGGAAAATACATGCTGCTCATGGACTCAGTAACTCAGCAGATGGACTACTAACGGCTATCTTTCCTTAAGGAATAGTTTTTTTGGGGGGTAGTACCCCTCAAGGATGCATCTTATAGATGTAACGTGATATATTTTAATGTTTTGCTTTGTGTGTATTAAGAGGAGTGGCACCCTCAATGGTATAATGTCTATCCTTATATGCTGTGTCAGGATTTAAGCTGTGTGTTTTTGCAGAAAACTCAACATATAAAAAAAAATCTTCCAATTACCCAAAGGGAAAGGAAAAAGCACCTCAGATATAAAAAATAATAGTTGACTGCTTTTAAAAACTAGTATTAATTTTAGGCAGTACTCTAGCTCTTTATACTTCACCAGTGCTCCTGGGTGCCACTGAAAACAGACCTTGGGCCTTCTGGTTACCAAAGAATAAATCTTGGACCAAAAACTGGCTTTCTGTACAGGCATAAGGTCTGTTTTCCTACCCTTAAATGCCTGCACAATGTAAACACAATGTTAACTCCTCTACTGGACTACAGGGACATACTATACAAGGCCAACCATTTTGTCCTATGCAAACTAACTGTTTACTGCCAAAAGGCTTGCTCACTTTCTGTTAAATGCATCCCATGGTAGCCACCGTTCACACTATATAGCAGACTGAACTGGCTGAACCTAGGCGATTGCAGGCGACATTACCTGCTATGCCTCATATACAGATGTACTGCAGGTAAGGTTCCTGACAACATTTTGACCCTGGAAGAGCTCAGACAAGTCCAGGAGAGGTTTAGATATGCTGCAGAACTAGAATATATTGTCCCTCACGTGGACATCGAAGCAGACTCCAGCTTCTTCTCCCGTGCCAGCCCTCAGGCTTGGAAAAACCTGCCTACTGTCCTGGGCCCAGTCCACCCCACCCTCCCCCAACCATTATGTTTGGCCTGATATGAGGATGGTACATTCTGCACTGCTCGCAGCCTAGGCCCTGCTGTACTTGAGCAAACTTGTAGACTCCCCCGTACCCCCCACGTCACACGTTTAATATGATGGGATTTTATCTTGCCATGTGAGACATGCATGGTAGCTACTTTCAATCTGTTGCAGTCTAACAGTTGGGTACTAAGTGTCTCTCCACTTGTGAGGCATAAGCGAAACATTAAATGTCATTGTATACGTGATGAAAACCTATGTTTGTAGTCAAACTATGATGTATAAATTGTATCTTCAAGAAGTAATAACCTCTTGCAATTGGAAACCAGAGAAAATAAGTCACTGACTCAATGGTGTATCAGTTTTTCAAGAATAAAATTAGTATTATTCTATTAAAGTGCGTAAGGAACAAATAAAACCTATAGTAAGTACCCATAATAAGAAACTAATTGCATTAAGGGGCCCTTAATGCAATTAGTTTCTTATTATGGGTACTTACTGTAGGTGTTCTAGTGGCTCTGGTGACATTTATAAACCACAGGTGTGAAGCATAAGTGTTTTGTATATGTCACCAAAACTGTGAGATTCAAGTATAATCTTAACTGTCTGTTTTTGGTGTGTTTTATGTATACATGTCTGCTGGTAATCTGTTTAAATTTACTTTCATTTTTATGGTAAACGTTCATGCTCACGGAAGCAGTGATGTAGGAATGTGATGTTTACAGACTGATAAGTGGTGAGCTCCGACGTCAGAACTAGCTGAAGGAAATGACACAAATTCCATGATTACATGGTTGCAAAACAAGGAAATTAACTTTACAAAACATATCTTAAAATAGAACTTAATTACCCTATTTCCAAGGCAAATCCCATAATTCAGTCAATAACTCGTTCTAAATCAGAATGGCAACGTATTTAGTTTTGTGTTGGAAGACTAACAGGCTGACTGATACTGTACATGTATAAGTTTGTAAGACCAGTAAAGCCTCTTTCTTCATCTGATACCTGATGAAGAGATGTTAAAGTCCATGGAAGGTTTGTTTACAATACTTAAACTATCCATTGACTTTTTTTTGTCAGATAGCAGTCTCCAGCCACAATATAGACTTTAAATAACAAAAAATCTAAAACAGCAACATCTTGTAGAGTGTGTGTGGCTTTAGTGGGGATACCATTTAGATTATAGCAAACTGTACCAATATCTGAATCAAATCTGTCGAAGATGAAGAAGTAAATCATAAAAAAATGTCTGAACAGCAATATAAACAACTGCCACATTCAGACTCTGACAAGGCTGCTTATGGAACTCGGACTATTCCAAACAGATGACTGAAACTACAAAGAGTAACTGAAGGTTGAGTTTGCTTTTTACCCTGTTTTGGTTTTGCCTATTACTGCTTAATCTAGATTTCGCTTCTCATTCCCAATGGGCTCTATCGCATCCTTGGAAATCACATTAGGCTGAAGTTCTTGTTTATTTCTAATGAAGGAGCACCAGATAATCTGTATAAACATACTTTCGAACAAACATAACAAAAGCTGCAAGATATACATGACTTCCTCCAGACTTCCTTTCTTTTTGCCAGATGACTAGGCCGATGTCTCTATAGGAATAGGAAGGTTAGGGGCCTGTGGGGTCTTTAGGAAATCAGAAGGTTGGGGGCACAACTTCTCTAGGAAACCAGATGGCTGGAGGGCCGGTAGTGTCTCTAGGAAACTAGAAGGTTAGGGAGTCTGAGGTGTCTGTAGAAATTGGAAAGCTGGGGATCCGTGAAGTGTTTAAAGAAATGGAAAGCTGGGAACCTGTGGTGTCTCTAAGAAATCAGTAGGTTGGGGGCCTCTGGTGTCTGTAGGAGATCAGAATGTTGGTGTCCACAGTGTCTGTAGGAAATCAGTAAGTTGGGGTCCCTGATGGCTGTGGTAGATCAGAAAGTTGGGGGCCCATGGTGTCTGTAGTACATCAAAAAGTTGTCCACCTACCATGGTGTCTGTAGTAAATCAGATTTTTGGGGGCTAGTGTTGCCTTACTTTAGAAAGGTGGCAGTCGTTGATGTCTCTAGAAATGAGAAGGTTTGGGGCCCGAGCTGGAAATTAAGGTGGCCCATGGTGTCTCTAGGAACTGGAAGAGTGGGGGCTTGAGATGTGTCTAGGAAAAGGCTTGCGAGAAGGGAGACTTTGTGTCTCTAGGATTAGGAAGACTTGGGAGTGAGCATGTGGGGTCTAGAAACTGGAAGGTGGGTAGCCTGTGATATGTCTAAGAAAGCAATGTAGGGAGGTGTATGGTGTTGCTAAAAAACAGAAATGCTGAGGGGTGGGGTGGGGTGGGGTGGGTCCAGCAGTTTGAAGGTTGGGAGGTCTGTGGAGTCTCTAGGAATCAGAAGACTGGAAGAAGGTTTATACTGTCTGTAGTAATTGGAAGGTCAGCGACCTGCCACTTTTCCAGGAATTAGAAGGGTTGAAGCCATGGGGAGGTCCCATGGGTTCTTTGGTTATCAGAAGGTGGGAAGACTTAGGCCTTTATGAATCGGAAGGTAAGGGTCCCTGTAGTGACTCTAGAGATCAGAAGCGGGGGATTTGTTCAGAAAAAGGTCTAAGGAGTTTCTTTCTGTCTCATACCAGTAAATACATTTTCAGAAGTTAAACCAATGCCTACATAATACTTCCCAGTAAGACTGCACATTACAAGGAGGATTTTAAAGGGGCGTGGAATCAGTTCCAAGACAAAGACCCACATTAATTATAGTAATTACGGAAGCCTCATTTGATTCAGTGTGTACTGAAATGTACTGCCATGTTATTAAATTTATAAGTTGTTCTTTATTTTATCTTTTTCTATTTCTTTCTTTCTTCTTTTTTTTTTGGGAGACTGTGTTCTAAAATTCCCCTTGCCTTACAAGTTGTTTCTCTTCTCTTCTTAGAGTATTGATCCTGGCATTACGCTGAGGTAGACCTGGGCCTCAACCTTTAAAACTAACATTTTACATCTGCCCCCCAAATGCTGCTAAATGGCTTATTCCTTACTGAGCTGGAGCTTGTACTTACTGCAATCCCACATTAATTATACATTTATTGTTGATAGTTTATAAACAGGGTCATGCTGTCCCATTAACCTAGGTCTGACTTGGTGGAGGTACTGAAATGGGTTCAAAACTGGATGCAGGATAGGAGGCACTGCGCCATAATTGAGCAATAAGACATGACAGGGTGTACATAGTGGTGGAATAACAGCACACCTCGGGCATGCTGTGAGGCAGGAGGCATCCGTGGGTGCCTTCAGCCACCCAAGAAGTGCTGCTATCCCACCACAAAGCACACCCTGGAATATCTTACTGCAATTCTAAAATGGGTCCAAGTTTTTTTTTGGTGGGGAGGAGGACTTTGAAAAAATGCACAAAAACAACAAAAGAAAAATTTATATCCACACCAGCAAAACAGTCTCAGCACGTCCCAGCTCTGACATGCCATCTCAGGTTCAAATACTATACCAGCAAAACTCATTTATTTTTAGTTACCCTAAACCTTCTATTTTCCCCAAACCCCATTTACCTGTTTATTCAACTTACTTTCTTCTTCTTTATATTATTTCCTCCCTTTTCCCCAGCTTGTTTCTGTTCTATCTTTCCTACACTGAGTAGTTGGAATTTTTACTATGGACAGAATACAAGAATTCAATTATAGTATATGGTTTAGCCATTGTTCTGTATAAAAATCAGCCTGCTCAAAAACCCTGTTATGCACATTCTAAACCACTGTGAGCATTCCAAAATGATGTTGTGCACATTCTGAATGGTTGTTCTGCACAGTTCAAAGGTCATACAATTTTAAATTTCTCATTTATTCCACAACTAGCTACTAACTACCCAGTGTCCAAAATTCTACCTTCTAACTTTCAAAAGTCTGTAAATTTGATTTTGATCATACAGCAGAACAAAGAAATGGCAAGATTTTTTGTTTTCACTTCAGAGGGGGTTTGTCACTTCCATGTAAAAAGCGATATACTATAAAAAATAAAACATGGTCAACCACACAACTCGGCATGTGTTTCCGTTTTGGGGTTGCGATGACAGCATGGGCCTCTCGAAGTCCATATGCTGTCATCTCAACCCCTTGAAGGAAACACAGCCTTGTGTATGGTTGCCTATACATTATTCTCTAGCTCTGCTCAGTTTGCTGGCAGAACGTTCACCCCAACAATCACGCAACAAAAGGCCTCCGATGGAACCAGGGCTTTTGTTTTATCTGTAGCAGGTTAAAAAGCAGAGATTTCCCTGGTAAGCACATGAAGACAGGAGGGGGGTGTTTCATGGTCCGCAAAGAAATACCAGAAATAAATCAGAAATTAAAACAGTGAGTACTGTATTACTTCATTTTTTATATTTATGCATGTGTAAGAAGAGAATTATGAGTCAAATAACATTTAATTTGTTTGTGATGGCAAACCGGGATGTTTAGTTAGTATTTATTTATTTTATTTTATTTATTTATTTATTTGAGATAATCAGAAAGACCTTTAAGTCAGAGACTCATTTACAAGGTTCCACGTCATACATAGTGCGGTACAGGGGAAATAGAAACAGACAGGTTGCTGTGTATTACATTACAGAGATTATAATGGTTTCAACGTTATACATAGTGCGGTACAGGGGTAACAAACAACATAAAGCTGTGAGGTTACCTAATTTCATATTGTGATATACACTAGATACACTAGATGTTAGTGTTAAGAGGGTACTGGATCTTTGTCCAGTGCTGTGCTGAGATAACAGGACTGGTAGAGATAGTCCTCAGCCAGTCAGACTGCATGATTTTTAAAACCTATGTTATAATTTTTTGGTAACCAATCAACATGGAAACAAGTGACCAGTGGGGTTCCATAGGGGTCAGTTCTGGGACCTACACTATTCAATATATTCATAAGTGATATGGAGGTGGGTTTTAGTAGTTGGGTCACCAAGTTTGCTGATGACACCAAGAACATTTTTACCCCAATTGTTATTTTGATTTCTTCACCTTTCTGGGACGGCAATGGTGTCCATATTTCCTGTTGCTGTTACACCTTGCAGTTCATCTATTTTTTTTGCCTATGCAGTTTGCATTTCTATACATAATATCTGTACGATCTCGTTCTCACTTTTCTTTCTATAGACAGTGTTGATGTCCAACTTCCTGCTACTGTTACTACCACTCTCTCCTGGTCTTCTTGTGCCCTTGATCCTGTGTGTGTGACAGGGGACAGCCTCCATGGCTCCCTTTATGTGTTTGTGTGGGATTCTGCAACCTACCTGCTACACTGCCTCCCCCCCTTATCTAGTTTAAAATTTGACTTGCTCTAACATCTACAACTTGTTCCAAAGCACTGCTGCCCCATTGGCATAAGGGCCATTCTTAATGAAAAGCTGGCTGTCTTGCCAAAAGGTTCCCCTGTCCCCTGAAAAGTGTTACCCTACCCCTCTTCCTCACACAAACCCTTTGGCCACGTGTTAAGCTCCATGATTTTTCTCAGTCTGCTTTGTCCTGCACATGGTAGTAGAAGCACCTCTTCGATGGCAAGGAATTTCCCTTTAGCTGCTGCCTTTTTGATTGCAAGTTCACTGCTTAATTCCCAGCAAGGACTATAGGTAAGTCTCTAGAATGCAGGGGACAAACAACATGGTGCTAGTGTTCACTGCTACAACAATGGTTCTTTCAGTCTGTTATAACCAAAGTTCATCATTTTTTTTAAGAATAGGAAGGGTTAATCTGCTACGTTTCAAAAACACCAATTCCAGGTATGTGTTCACCACCCTGCCCACAGTCTAAATCAAATCTAGTGTGGCACAGTCACTGATGTCGAGTCATATAGTTCTAATTGCATTCTGCCACAGCACTACAGTGGGCTGCTACTGGAGCCAATGTATCAATCGTATTTATAAAATGGAGCACAGGAATCCAGTCTCCTGATTGGCTTGATTCTGTGTGAATGTCACACACTCTGCCACTGCCTAAAGTGAAATGCATGCACAGTGAATCAGCTGTGAGGTAACATTATTTTAAACTTTAAAAGACTTAAAAAAAAAAAAGAAAAGAAAAGAAAAAGCTCTATCACTTTATTTAATAATTATTTAAAATTGGGACCAGAAAAGGCACACTGAGCCAAGGCTCATTTCCAGGTGCAACCCAGGGGTGGGGTGGGAGGGGGTGGGGACAAAAGGAGGCACATGAGCAAAAACAACATGCTGTGAGGGACACAATAAACAAGTGAAAATACCACTAAGAACTTAGAACAATTATACACAGAAGGCATCTTGCACGGACTGCATGATATGCATATGGTTAAAACATAATCTGCAATATATAATTGGAAGCAATCCTTTAGAAGGCAAAGAATCCACTTTATACTAGAGGAAGGGCAATTTTTGTAGATGGGTTACCAATTGGTAATCTCACCCCTGCAGAGGTTAGATGCACAGGGACTGAACTACTTCACGGTTACCCAGCCCTTGTCATATCTTGCCAAACACTGAGGGGGGAGTGTGCATGGAGACTACTGAAAAATGAAAAGGCACGAGCCCCATTAGCGGTTTCACAACACCAATGTGGTTAGCTTGCTTGAACTGTAAAACAGGGAATAACAACCTTGGCATCTCCACTATAATTTCAAACTATGAGCAACTGTCAACAGTCTGATGCACTAGACAGTGACGAATGGCCAGCAATGTAGACAGTAAGGATGCTTTAGAACAAGCGTAGTTGATCTGACAATATTTAGTAAAATAGTCAGCACCAACCCAAAACAAATGATTAAGCTGTGTTGCAAAACCCTAATAAAATATGAAAAAAGATTATGCTCCTGGTCAGCCATTAGGGGAACAGATGGACGCACCGAAATCCCAGTCCCGTGGAACCCACTAATCATTTATTTAGCACTCCCAATGCCCATTTGAGCCTAGAAGGGTAAAGTGTGACTTAAACTTTTCTGCCAAAATGTGAGTAACTGTGACATGATCTTTTCTTCTCTGGGAAAAAGATGAAGGAAAAACATTTCTGCATTTCTCATGCATGTCAAAACATAATTTTGGCATCACCACGTCAGTCGGTACATTCTTAAATAGCCTTTTCTTTCTGTGACTGAGGAGTCCGTCTGCTTTGAATGACCTGGGAGTGACTGAAGGTTGCCAGTTATGTTATTTAATTATGGAAAACAATTTTATGGACATGTAACACAACTGCTGGGCTCAGTTGATTATTTTTGGTGCGGAGAGCTCCTTCCCATACATGCATATGCCTATCTATCTCTGCTCCTTCATCATGGACTTACTGGGAGGTTTTATAAATCAAAGGCAGTTGATAGACTTTAAAGATCGCTGTGAAATACATGTATTTGATTTACTGTTTACGCCCGTTTCGATAACTGGGCTCTATCTGATAGTCTCTTGGGCCCCATCACTCATCTTCTCCTGGGCTTACGCCCTACCTCAGTTTCTCTAGGGTCGCCCTTTCTGGTGGGGCTGTAGAGAATGAATTCAGGTAGAGGGGAGCCAGGTCGATAGTGCAAGGCCTACTGGAAATCATCCTCAGCCAGCGGCAGGCAGGGTTTTACCTCACTTTACTGTCCCTGCTCTCTCATGACACTGGTGGCTAAGGGTGCCCAAGCAGGCACATGCAAGCGAGCTTGCGCAGCACCAGCCAATACAGTATCCTCCCTCCTACGCAGCACTGCCTACAGCTGCACCTGTGGCCACCCAGGAGGTACTGCTACAGTGGCATTGCTCTGCCTCCCTTGCCAGAGATGTAAAGCCTCCCCTTGGATGCAGAGTGCTCCTCCCCTCGACCATCCCCCAATGACCCAGGCTCAATCTTGAACCTGGGTCACTGGCATCACAAGTGGTAGTGTTACAGCTGTACTGACGGGGCAGCAAAGATCACTGGAACTATAAAAATACTTTTGTTTAATTTCATTGCTGATGTGTATTTTTAACAAAGTACTCCTTAATTTAAATAATACTGTGGAAGTGTACCGCTTAATTGTGGTTTTTGTCATTGTTGTCTCTGCCCTAAACTCTCAGAGCACAGTATTCCATGGGGAGAAACAAAAAGCACAATGTCATATTAGATTAAGCACAGTATTACTCCTGCTAGACACAGGTATATGAAACACTTTGGTTCATAAAATGTATCCTATTGCTAATAATGTTTATATAATATACATTAGGGAAATGTCAAGGAATGCCTCTCATTTAACGCAGCAGTGTCTGTTATAGTCAATACATAATTTCATTATAAAGTTTTTTTGTTTGTTTTACTTTCTTTGCATGCCTGCTTCCTGTCCCTAATACCTGATCTCTCTCCAGAATACCTAGGATATCTTCCGACCAGCACCTACCTTGTTCCAGGCACTTTCTGACATGCTTCTGCAGTCCCCTTCCCCACTGGCAGAGAGCAGGTGGTGACGATATCCCCCAAAACTTCAAGTCTTGTCAGAAGGGGCACTGGTCAGGCAGGGCCAGATCCAGATATAACTACTAGGATGTCACGGTTATGATGCCAAGGGGCTGTGCACACACAATGCATGGCAACACCCCAATATTAGCGATGTCTTTCACTCCTATTGGTCCTCTGGCTCCAACGACATCTGTTGTTGGCCAGGTGGCAGTTATTTATTTATTTATTCCAGGGTGAACATGTTAAGGAAACTAAACAAATGTAAACCGCTCTCCAGAATCAAAGGTGCACACTTAAAAATATAGGGAAGTATATAGCTAACAAACAAGTGGCAGCATCAAGCAAAAAAGTGCGAGTTGGATATTTTTTTTTCAAATACAGGAACACAGCCATCATGCTGGGGTGATTGGTCTAGACCTTTTTTTTTGCTCTCCTGCCTCATGGTGCTGTGTGTACTGTACAGTAAGTCAAATAAGCATGACAGGGTGTGCATGGAAGCATGGAACATATATTACCACACAGCCAAGGGCGTAATAAAGCACAAGGCCTTGGCAGAGTGCCTTTAGCCTCTGGTGTGCAGTAAAATATGTTCCACACCGACACCCTGTCGTGTCTTATTGTGCTTATAAAATAGGCTGCTTTTTTTAAAAACCTTTTTACAGTTAGAAAATTCATTTTTATATGTGGTAAACAGCATTTACTTATGCTGATTTAAATGAAATAGTCCTTTTGCCTACCACATAATGATGTCATTATGATGTCATGTCTGTACTGGTCAAAGTTAGTAATTAGAAATAGTAGTAATTAGAAATAAAAAGAAAGTTAGTAATTAGAAATAAAAAACTGAGGGGGCACTCCGTTTAATTCACTGTAACTTCGTTACTGTAAATTCGTAATATAGTATAGTAGCGCCGGTGGAGCGACTGTTATTGTTTACCTGCAGAGGTCGTCCAGTACGCTGCTGGGTATCTCCACTCATTTTCTTACCATGATGAGCACAAGAACATCCCGGATTATCAAGACGTTTCCAAGAAACATGGCGGGAAGGAGAACACAAACTCAAATTCGGTTTTTAAATTAAAGTGTGAAAATAGCCACCACAGGAAGAAAATTCCACTCTAGCTCATTGAGGGGAACAACCTAACTCAGATTGAGGGCAGCGCTTTCACTGACATCCATCGGCACCCAACAGCAGTTTAGAAGGTAAATCTGCATACTGTACAGCGGCGGGGAAACTATGGATACTTCTTCACTTTTATTAACAAACAGGGCAGTGAGGCGAAACAACCAGTTACACCTGCAAATACTACCGAAGGTAAACAAGTACAAAATCAATTATCACTCTGTCTCTCTCTCTCTCTCAGCATTGCTATTCATAACAGCAGCTTGTGTGTTTTTTTGCCCCCACACCACAGTGGGTACTCTCATGCTCTCTCAGCATTGCTTTCAGTAACAGCAGCTTGTGTGTGTTTTACTCTCTCTCTCTCTCAGCATTGCTGTTCATAACAGTAGCTTGTGTGTTTGTTTTTATGCCCCCGCACCAGAGTGGGTAAAGAAAAGATGGCTGCCAGTAAAAATGCCTACATTCTATGGCACAAAAATCTTGGCCTTTTTACTGCCAGCTCTTTTTTTTACCCATGCATGGAACAGATTTCATGCATGCTGAGGAACATTTCTGATTGGCTGGAATAGCCTACCCATTTTATAATTTTTGTTCACTATTGCTTGGTGGCTCTATCGCTGTGTTTTAAATAAAATATCATCCAGCACAGACTTTTTATGCCTGACATATTTTGCTTTTCTTAGTATTATTTACTTGTCTGTCAACTGAACATGTTAAGGTTCTCCCATCTTTTCTCATAGCTTTTATCCTTAATACCCCTGATCATTCTATTGGCCCCATGTTGCACCCTTTGCAGAAATTTCCTTTTTGTATTGGGTGAGGCCTGAATGGCACATGGTACTCTACGTGGGGCTTGACCATGACTTTGTTAAGTGGTAGAATTACTTCCTCTGCTCTGCCTGTCACTCCCTTTTAATACACTAAAGCATTCTTGCAGCCTTCTTGACAGTAGCCCTGCTGCACTGCCAGTCATGCTTTAGCCCCTTGTTTGTTATGAACCCCACCCAGTCCTTTTCCTCTTCTACTTCAAAAAGAGGAGCCTCACACATTGTGTAGGTCTAGTCTTTATTCTTCTCCACAACTGCAGCACATTGTATTTGGCTACACAGAATCCAGGAGATTGACCAGTCTCCCAGCTTGATCAGGTCCTCCTGAAGTGTGCTCTCATCCTTAAGGGAGTCCAAAAACCTGGCCAGCTTAGTGTCACAAGCAAACTAAAGCATCCTGCTGGAGACTCCAGCTTCCAGGTTGTTGATTAAAATGTTGAAAAGCAGTGGCTCCAGCACCAGCTCCTGAGAGATGCCACTTGAATACCCTTCTCTATGCATAGTGCCTGTCAACTACAGCTCTCGGCTTCCTTCCCCCAAACCAGTCAGCAATCCACCTTGTGAACGCATGGAGCATACCACAGCATGACATGATCTGCTCCTCCTAAAGCCGTGTAGAGAGGGGGGTGAGAACCTTGGCCTCTGTCAAGTGATCCACTAGTCTATCCTTGATAATGGATTCCAGAAACTTGCCCAGCACTGAGATCAATCTCACAGCCTCATAGCTACCCAGGTCTGACCTTGCCCTCTTCCTGAAGATGGGGACCACACTGGCCACTTTCCAGTCCTCTAGCATCACACCTGTATAGACAGACTCCTGAAATATTAATGCAAGGGGCCCCACCAATGGTTTCTTTAGCTCCACTAGGAGCCTGGGGTGTATCTCATCTACCCTTTGGGATTTACCTGGTTGTTCTTTGCCAGGTAGTCAGATACCGGAGCAGGTGTGATGTCCTCAGGTTGAATCATGGTTACCACTGGTGCCATGAACCCTGAGAATGTTCAACTTAGTCCCAACTGGGGCCCCTTGGTGAACACTGAAGCAAAGTATCCATTCAGTCATTCAGCATCTTAGCCGTTGCCCCGGCTCATGCTCAAGTCTTACCCACCCACCCCTGTTTTCAGGAGCTCAATCCCCCTCCTTAACCTTCCTCTTTCCTCTTATGCTCAGGAAGGAGGCACTGGTATTATCTGTAGCTCCTACTGCTGCCCTGTATTTAGACCCTCTTTGGCTTCTATTTTTGTAGCCCCTCAGTACCACTCTATACTCCTTCTCCTGCCTGGTAGTAACCTATCTCTTTACTGCAGTTATATACCCTCTGTTTGTGTAGGGTCAAAGTATCTAAGTTGCTATTGAGCTGGTGAGGGACACTTCTTGTGTCATTCCCTCTTACTGCTTACAGGGATTCTGGCCTCCACAGCTGCTTCAAACACCTTCTTAACCAAACCCCAAATGTATTGTGCAACACCAGCCTTATGCAGTTTCTCCAGACACTTGACCACTAGATCCCTCATCTTGTCAATCTCTGCTTTTTTGATGTTCTGGGTCATGGAGACTAAAGACTGATTAGTCGTTCCTGTTTGCTTTGAAAAGATCCAGAAATACAATTTCATTTTAACTTTTGTGTTAATTTCTCTCTGTTATTGCCAACTGTGAATACATTGCTGGAAATCAGAACATATCTAAGCAACAGAAAAAGGGATGCATTTTTACTGTGTAAGTGTATTTTATCAGGGATAGCCCGACTGAAATGCAACATCCCTTTTTCAGTGGGGTACTACTGCAGTCCAATTTTACTGCAGTGGGGAGTGGGTGGAAGCACAGGGCTAAAATGTGATTTGCTCAATCAAGGTCACCCAGTGAACCAGTGAATGTTATGGAATTCAAACCTGCTATCTTTTGTTTGACAGGCAAGTGCACTAACCATTTGACCCCACTGCCTCCCTTATTATGAGCACACATGAGCCCTTCCGCACTATATCGAGAATAATGTACAGGTAACCACATACATCAAGGCTGTGTTTTTATTGAGGGGTTGAGATGACAGCATATGAACCTTGCAAGTGAAGCTCAAGAGGTCCATGCTGTCATCTCATCCTCAAGATGGAAATACATACTAAGTTGTATAAGGTTGCCCATATTTTATTGGTACACAGAATCACCCCCCCCCCGACTACAAAACAAAAAAAATGCATTGTCTTTGTTCCGTTCTACAACTGAAATTAAATCACAGACTTTTACAAAATGAAAGGAACATCTCTGGGCACTGGTTGGTTGGTAAGCAATGAGTGTAGGGTGTATGAGGAATTTAAAATTTGATGACCTTTGAACTGTGCAGAACAATTATTTGGAGTGGACACAACAGCACGTTGGAACGTGCACAGCAGTTCAGAAGGTGAACAACAAGGATTTTGGCCAGGCTTATTTTTATACAGAACAATGGCTAAACATATGTCTGCCCCAGCTGCCAATCTTGTGGGTACTGTGCCCATGTTTCCTTGCAACCCTGAGATAAAAACTAGAACTCTGCATAGTAACAGCATTGCGGTGATGAAAAGGACTTAGGTTTCACTGAGTCCACCCCTCCTGCAGCTCACCAGTGACTATATCCAGGATTTCCCCAGGAAAAAAGTTGAAAGGATGTGGACATTTGTTGAGCAACACAGGAATGATTCATACAGCCCCCATCTCTGACCTTTGTATTTTCTCTCCATTTCTTTCACTGGTTCCTTTTACTTTTCTGTCTTTCCACTGGTTTCTTTGTAGCTCTAGGTCACTTCATTTACTGTTTTATTCTGTGAGTTCCCTCAAATGGTCTAATAGTAACAGCAGTGGGGTCCAGAGCTCTGCTTTAAATATGAAAGGTAGCATGGGGGTGTTGCAAAAGGATGGGGATGCTTTAGGAGAAATTCTGATACCACATTTGATATGGTCCTGGAGTATAGACACGTGCAGCTTATCTACTGGAATGCTACACCTACTCATGCTGTATAATCCGCAGTGTCATTAGGAATCTGTTATTTATCTTCATTGAGCTGGTTGTAGGAAGAATTTAATGGTCCACAGGGTCATCTTACTTTCAGAGGATACTTATTCTTCCCTGTTTATGAAGAAAGGGAGGGGACATGATGCACCTAGAGTCCCTTTCAACCTTTAATTACTATGTATGTCACTAGGCTTTTACATTTTTGGCATGTTCGACAGGGAGGCTGCCATATTAGCTTTAACAACGTGGTGGGCCACTGCAGTGCCTGCCTCACTCCCTTCTCAATACAATTCTTGTTTCCAGCATACAGAAACCATGATAGCACGGAGGGGAGACCTGGTTTAGCATAAATGGCATTTTCAATTTGTTTGTGGGTCCTGTGGTTTTTGGTATTCTCAAAGAACATTTATTTTATTTCTTCCCTGGGTGTATGTATGTTCTTTGTTTCCTGTACAGTTCCTGCAGTTTTTCAGTCTGGTTTCTCATAAAAACGCCCTTAAAAAAGTAATCTGGCCCCTTCCCACATAGGATTTCACAGGTAACACTTAAACCAGAAGAACTAAGGGGCTTATTTAAAGTTCCAAAAATAGTCTAAAGAATAACAGGGATGATAAGCATGTGTATATGCTTTTGCACGTGCATAAGCCTTCTGAGAAACAGCCCTTTCCTGTTTTTTTAATGTTATGAAAACCATTTCTAATCTCAAGCAGCATACACTTTATTTTGTTTCACTGTTACCTTCTGCTTCTCATTAAGTTGCCATGCACCCAAACAGCAACCAAAGTAAATCCAAAAATCAAGTGCTGGTTTTATGGACTTCAGTGCTGCTCCCAGGATTGGCCTCGCCAACAAGGCCACCTCTGCAGCTGGCTGCATGGGATCCGTGAGCAGAGGCCCTGCAGAATGTTCCTGTGGCTTCAGATCTCATATGCTGACAGCTCTCAGTGATTCCCTGTCCAGTTTCAATAAAGACTCAGTTGTTGGGCACTGGAACCAGAAAGGAGACTACTGAAAGGTGGTAGCCATATGGAGGAACAGATTTCTATTTTTTTGGAGCCAACATCCAGACAATCCACGAGGTTGTTCTTTCATTCAGTTTAAGAAGTTGCTCTTAGGGATGTGCACATTCTAAATATTCATTCCCAAATACCATGAATAATGGGATACTTGGGCCACATACCTGATGTTTTCCACTATTTGCGGCTGTTCAGGGAAAAATATTCTGGAGATTACAAAATCTCACTAAGATAAACCCTCTCGCCCTCCCCAGATGGCTGCGACTTCTCCCATGGCCACCTCCTCCTGGCCCCAGCCATCTCCTGCCCTCCACCCATGCCACGTCCCTCCCCCCACATAACTTTTTTCAAAGAATGCCAGGCTTCTAGCACTGTGCCAGATGCAGACAATGTCTTTCAATGTACCCCTTCCTAGGCTGACCCCTAATCCCCAAAATGTCATTTTTAATCAAGTGCCCCCTTCCTGAACCCAGATGTATGATTTTTGTTTTTTGTGTGTGGGGGGTCAGTAGTCACATCCAGGCTAGCACCTACCCCCCCAATGCCACAGCACTCCTTTTCATTATAACCGTATTGGTTCTTCTATGAAAAATGAACAAAGTGGGTGATTTGATACCTTTAATTAGACCAACAAGAGATTTACAAAACACAGGCTTTCAGGCTATACAGATCCCTTCATCAGGCAATGGCAGCATCTTCAAAAAAACAAACTTAGATACACTGGGTAGAACTGATCACTGAACTTTTACACATGGGGTTGACAGTTCTCTACATAAGGAAGTAAATAATTGAATATGCGCAGAGACAAAAAACAGTCTTTGAAATCCTAGGTGGTTATTAATCAGATTAGAACAACAGGCTCCTCTCCATGGATGGAATGTGACAGCAGGAGGCCTATTGATGGTTAAATGCTTATGTTCTAAGAGAATCCCTAAAGACAGACTGTGTGTGTGTATGTGTGTATTGGGGGGTTGGAGCACATATATCCAGTTATTTACTTCCTTATCAACAGAACCGTCACACCCAAGTGTAAAGATTTATCAGTTCCACCCAATGAATTTAAGTTTTGTTTTGTTTTTTAAGATTCTGCCATTGCCTGATGAAGGGCTCTGTGTAGCCTGAAAACTTGTGTTTTGTAACTTATAAGTGAGTCAGATCATTGAGCAAGTGTCCCGCAGGACTGGGAGATGGGGGGGGGGCAGTCTGCTCCACTGATGATGCCAGGCAAGACAGTCTGCCAAGCATCATCAATGATGCAGACTGCTCCACCCCACCAGCTGTGCGCACTGACTAAGTCAGCTGATAGCTGATTGTCTGACCTTGAAAAAGCATGCTGTAGGTTCGGGGGATAACTGGACTAGCAAGAGTTCTGACCATTGACTTGCCCTTAAATCATGGCTCAGGGGGCAAGGAGGGGGCCAACTATTATAACAATTACATTTTGGGGATCGGAGGATTGGGCGGGGTGGAATGAAAATACATCATTGGCCCAACATTAAAAGAAGAAAAATCACATGTGGGGAAAAATCAGGGGTATGTGGGTTTGTGGGTGTGGAGGATGTAAGATGACTCTGGTGGGACAGGGGGCAACCACAAGACTAGCTTTGGTCTAGTGTTGCTCAGATAGTATCCTAGAAACTAGGATACCAACAGATACCTCCCATTTGCCAGATATTTGCTGTGGTAGGATAGTAGTGCTATCTGACCAGGGATCCTACCCTCTAGGATCCAGTGCATGGATCCTACAAATGTTGTGGATCCTGTGGATCCTAGCAACAGATCCAGCTCAGATCCTATTTGACCTAAGATTCATCAGTATCTAAGCCCAGATCCTACCTATCTGACCTAGGATCACACTGGATCCATAACTAGGATTCATCACTATCTGACCATGGATCCTACATCTGTCTTTGGTAGGATTTCCGCTAGGATCCTAGGTAGGATACCAGCACTATCTGACAGATAGTGGTAGGATCCACAAAAGCACTATCTCAGCAACACTACTTTGGTCACCTGGGGAGGGTTAGATAGAGGTTATTTTAGTTTGTTATAGTCTTTATTTTGGCTAAATACCAAGAACTGAATAATGAATAGCTAAATTATCTGTGGGTGCCAAGAACAGATACTTGACAAGTATTGTACAAAAGGTTCTCTCACATCCCTAGTGACTACATGACCCTTTTTAACCCAACCCATGCCAGTCTTGTGTAAATATGTAACCATTTAACCTTCTGTTGCTTTGCTGCTTTATCTCCCCACATTCAAGGACATTCAGGGAAATAAGAAAAACATTTTCCCACTGAATTTCCATGGCAAAATAAAGGCTGTTGTTCTTGCTAGAAAACCATTCCTATCTTCCAATATAGCAGCCAGTATGATAGCATGCGCTGCCTATCTCTGGAGCAGCTAGACACACACGGGATATGACATGGCCTGACTGAAAATATCACATTTATCTTCATGACAGGCTAATGATATTATGATATCTCACGAGTGGCGAAGCCACAAGTACGATATCTTATTATCATCAGCCTTCAAAGGAAGATAAATATGATATCTTCAGTCGGGCCATGTCATGTTCTGTTTATACAGATATATTTTGGGCTAAACATGATTGGGCATGTGTAAAAAAAGTGCTTGTGACTTTGAAATTTGTGACTAACTTCTAGCTTCTTTTAGTGTTACAGTGCTTGTTTAGGAGTGATTTCTGAGAAGTACTACTACTTACATTTAAGTCACAGAGTTCCATAAATTTACATTACAGCCAGTGCATAATGAAAACGTTTGATGTACAATTCCTTTGTGTTTGCTCTTTTGGGGCATTTGTTCATCGAAAAAGTGAAAAAAAAACAATGATGTTCTGCCCTTTGCTGATTATAATAAAATCTAAAATATATCTATAAATATAACACCACACATTTTGTAGATATTTTTGTGATAAACAACTTTCATGCTCACAGTACCATGCTATTGTTTTTCATATAAAGTTATTCATATTTCTTTACTGAAAAAGTGAAAAGAGATTGAATTTTCTGCAGCTTTTTGCTGATTATAAAAAACTAAATGGTATCTATAAATGAAACACCATGTTGTAGACATATTTGTGCAGAGCAACTTTAGTGATCACAGTACCATGCCATCATGTTTTATTTTAAAGCTATTCACATTTGTTCGTCAAAAAGGTGAAAATGAATTTTCTGCCATTTTTTGCTGCTTCCACTTCACTGACTTCAGTGCTGCACTTGTGAAGGCTGCACTCATTGGTTCAGCATGCACTGTAACATACCCAGATTTGCAAGATAATATAATATTATAATGTATGGTCAGCATCTGTTATCTATGGAATTCAGTGACAGCTGAAATGTTGCACCATCGATCTGACATCAGACTGCTGTTGTACCATCGATATGACATCAGATCAGTGGTGCAACAGCAAGCCATCACCAGCTGCACGTGCCGCAGTTCATAAAAAATTTGGCCATCACTACTTGAATCGTACCAAGCGCAACTGACAAAATGAATTACATGGCAGTTTTCAATAGCGGCGATACCTGCACCATTGTTTCTTCATTTAGTGTTTTGATTTTGCCCGATCTTGCAGTCTGACTCCCGACGCTGTCCTGACTCTCTGCTAATTGTAAGCACCAGGTTCTGTCTCTTTTTAAAATGTGTGCATGAACAGATGCTGACAATACACTATGAAAAACAGCAGATGGCTGTTCATGCACAACAAGCCCCAGATTACATCTCGGGCTCCTGATGAAATCGGAGACTGCTCGAGCTGCACTCTCATGGTCATCGATTCCATCAGGAGCCCTCGATGGAATCTCGAGCTTGTTGTGCATACCCAGCCATCTACTATTCTGTTTATCTTGCTGTGTAGTGTCACTGTGAGATACCCAACTTTGCAAGATAATATTATCTTGCTGTGCTAGGTCAAGATAATACTTTTTATCTTGCTATTTATCCTAAAGCATATGTTGTATATATAACAGACATGACATGGCCCGACTGAAGATATATTTATCTTCATGAGAGGCCAATGATATCCTATGTCTCATGAGTGGCGAAATCACGAGTGAGATATCTTAATATCACTGGCCATGAATGAAGATAAATATGATATCTTCAGTCAGGCCATGTGATGTTCTGTTTATACAGACAAATGTTTTGGGATAAACATAATTGTGAATGTGTAAAAAACTGCTTGTGTCTTTGAAATGTGTAACTAACTTTCTGCTTTTTTTTATAGTTACAATACTTGTTTGGGAGTGGTTTCCAAGATTTATTACTTTCTGTTTAACTCACTGAGCCCCATGGCTTCACATTACTGCCAGTGCATAATGAAAAGTTTAATATACATTACCTTCTCTTTATGCTTTTTGGGGGCATCTGTTTATTTATTTTTCATTTTTATTTATTTAAAAATTGATAACTGGGAAAGGCACTCTGAGCCGGGGCTCATTTCCATGTGCGGCCCGGGGTCTTTACAATCAGTGACATGCAGAGAAATATAGGTACATGAGTTGGGGAGAAACAATAAATTTAAAAAAAAGTACAGAAATTTGGGAGCACACTATATACAAAATAAAAAGATAAAAATGTAAATAACATATTTAGAATACAGTGTAATTCAAATTAAGGTACACTTGTGTAAACACAGTCAAAGGGGAAAATGAAAGCACACTAGGATAGGTGCAGGCAGATGGAAGGGCATTGGTTGGGTTGCACGTAGGTAATTGGGTGCAAAAAACTATATCTCATGGTTTAGTGCCTACTTGAGGGGAAGTGAGGGAATGACCTGAAGGGGAGGAGTGTGGACCAGCTGTGGGGGATGAGGGGTGGTGGTGGAAAACAGGAGCACGTAGTGTTTGGAACAGCTTTGAGCAAGGATCTTAGGGCTGGCAGAGTGGGTGAGTGACAAAAATCACAGGGTAGCTGGTTCCAAAGGTGAAGAAGGCAGTATGAGAAAGCGGCCTGGCCTATGCTGGTACAGGGACGGGGAGGAAAAAAGTATGAGTGTCCCTGGTGCAGAGGGAATAAGTGGAGGGAAAGGAAGGAGACAGGCAGGAGTTAAGGTGGGAGGGACAGTACCAAACCAGAATTTGGCAATGAAGGTAAGGCTAAGGCTATGGAGATGATGCCTTGCAGGTAGAGACATAAGGGAGAGGGAGGAGTAGGGAAAACAGTGGTGAGGGGGCGATGAGGTAGCAAAGCGGCAGAACGAGTTTAGCAGGGTATAGAGTTTGGTAAGGGAGGTAGCATATGCAGAGCCATAGACTATGTCAGCATAATCAAATACAAGAGAATAGTTTTGGTAACTAAGTCATGGTGGGTAGACAAGGGTAGACAAATCTTGTGGTGGTAGAGGGCTCGAGTTTAGGGTGGAGTTTTGTGCAGAAGGAGTCAACGTGGACTGGGAAATCAAGGCAACCATCTAGCCAGACTCCGAGATATTTAAAAGAGTTTATTTATTATTTATTGAAATGTTTCACCAGGAGGGCACACTGAACAAGCTGCTCGTCTCACGGTGCGACCTGGGGGAGGGGTCACATAGGGTTGTGAAGGATGATCAGTTACAATAGTTTGTGGGTAGTACAAACAATACAACATTGTAAGATTGTGCAACAGTTGGAACACAAGGTATATTACAATAAACAGTAGTGGAACATTGGGTAAATTACAATACATGTCCAAAATCATACAAAAGAACATATGAATGTACAAAACAGTAATAATGCTATATAACCATTTATAGTACATGAGTGTACCAGGAGCAGGCTCGAGGTAGTATACAAGTGCTGTTTGAGTAACAAGGATGGGGTTAGGTTGTGCACACTGGTGACCCAGAAGGGCAGGTGGAGAAGAGAAGGGGGGAGAGGCAAGAACTGAATATGAGGAGAAGGGGTAGCCATTTCTTGATTGACTGAGTCGAGGGGAGCACCATCAAGGGTGGCAAAGGAAGGGGGATTCGGGGAATTGGATAAGCAATGTCTTATTCCAAAAAGCATAGAAACAAGTCTTTTTAGAGTTTAGTTTTAACTGGTTTTGCCAGAACCAAGTTTGCACTTGTCAAAATCACGTTATAATGGGGAAATTACATCAGCAGCAGTGGGACCAGAGAAGTAAAGCACCGTATTGTCCGCATACATATGAATATTTGAATGGGAACAGATGGAGGGGAGATCATTAATGAATAGGGAGAAGAGAATAGGGCCGAGTATTGATCCTTGTGGGACACCGGCTTGGATTGGTGGGGGGGAGGACATCTCCTACTTGCACTGATTGTAGTCTGTTATGAAGATAAGATCGGAATTGGTTTGTGGCAGGAGGGGCAAGGCCAGAAGAGTGAAGTCTGTGGATTAGGAGGTGGTAAGAAACAGAGTCGCAGGCCTTTGCCAAATCTATGAGGATGGCAGCAGTGACTTGGCCTTTGTCCACAGCACACTGAATGGAATTAGTGACCTACAGCAGGGAGGTGACTGTGGTGTGTTGTTTCCTGAAACCAGATTGGAAAGGTGAGAGGCAGTTGGCTTCAGAGAGATGCTCCAGGAGTCTAGAGTAGATTAGAGTCTCTTGAAGTTTGGCGAGAGCAGGTAGGAGAGAGAGATGGGTCTGTAGTTGCCAGGGGCTGTGGGATCACCACCTTTGTGGGAGGGGGGAGAACTTTAGCAACTTTCCATGCTTGGTATACTGTGCTAGTGAAGATGGAGAGGTTAAGTATATGGGGAACGGGAGAGGCAATGGCAGGTGCAGCTATTCGGGAAATCTTGGGATGGAGGCCGCCCGGGCTAGTTTTGGTAGGATTAAGTGTCATGAGCACTTTGTAAACCTCTTGTGGGATAATGGGGGGGGGAATTAAAGCCTATGTCTGGGTGGGAGGGAGGAGGTTCAGTGGGGGTGGTACAGGGGTGATCAGGGAGGGCACAGTTAATAAAAATGAGTTAAAGGCATCAGTGATTTGGGCAGGATCGGATAATGATAAGGTGTTTACATTTAGAGAAAGGGGAGCCTGAGACACAGGGGGGTCTAAAAAGGAGTGGAGGGCTTTCCGGAAAGGGGATGGTGATTTGGAATTTGCATTACTGTCACTTGAAGAAAAGAGCGTTGGCATTTCTTATGGCCTTGGTACAGGCATTTCTGAGGCCCCTGTAATGCTGGAGCAAAGAGTGTAGGGAGGTTGCCTTGAATTGGCCCCAAAGTTTATCCCTGGCTCTGCAGAGCGTGAGTAGGTCTGGGATTATCCAGGGGAGATGGAGACGCTTCACCCTGGCTTTTTTTAGTGGGGTGTGTGTGTCCCAGATGCTAGTTAAGGTGTTGTAGAAAGCCTGAAGTGCCACATCAATGTCCAGGGCTGTGTATGTAGGAGACCAGTCTGCTTGGGTAAGGTCCTGGAGAAGGGAAGTGGAGTCCAGAGTGCGGAGGGGGTGATATCATATATACTTGGGGGCTGCTTTTGGGATTATGGCCCTTCTTACACAGAAAGTGATGCAATGATCACGTAGAGCGTCTGGAAGTGTGCCGGCCACTTAGAAGCGGTGGGGGTGGAAGGAGAGCACCCAGTTTAGGAAGGAATGGTTAGGAGATCTGGGGTTCAGGCGAGTTGGCTCAGTGATGAGCTGGGAGAGGTTTAAAGCTTCAGTTTTGAGAGTAGTGGGTTTTAGAAGGGGGCAAGCCAGTACAAATTGTAGCCACCAAGGAGGATCAGCTCATCTTGCGATGTGAGGGAGGTGATGGTAGAGATGCACTCAATAATGGAGTTTGGGAGTGCTTTGGGGAAACTGTATAGAACTCCAATATAGACTGGATGCGTGATTGGGAGGGACAGGTGAACAACAAGGAGCTCGTGGGAGGAGGGGCGGGCTTCATGGTGGCGGATGGAGCAAAAGAGGGACTGCCTGAAGTAAACTGCCACACTGCCACCGCGCTTGCCACGGTTCTGTCTGAGTAAGTTGAAGTCAGGGATTGAGACAGATGAGTCTGGGGATCTTAGCAGACAGTTTATTGTAAAAGTGGAAAACAAATCATTTTCTGATTATTAAAAAATCTAAAAAGTATTTATAAATAAAGTACCATTCATTTTGTAGATACTTTTGTGTTGATCAACTTTCGTGCTCACAGTACCTTGCTATCATTTTTTTGTTTTAAAGTTAGTTGTATATGTTTGTCGAAAAAGTGGAAAATTGAATTTTCTGCCTTTTTTTGATTATAAAAAATCTAAAAGGTATCTATAAATGGAGCACCTCTCATTGTGTAGATATTTTTGTGCTGAACAACTTTCTTGCTTACAGTACCATGCTATCTTTTTTCATTTTAAAGATACTTGTATTTAGCCGGCCCGGTGGCGCTGAGGGTTGAGGCGCTGGATGCTACACCTCGCGCTACGCCGGCGACCCGGGTTCGGGAACGAACTCGGGTGGCCGGGGTCAGCAGGGAGAGAGAGGATCGAGCGTCCCAACAGATACTCTCTCTCTCTCAGGGTGGGAACCAAGAACGATTCAGTAAGCTTGCATCCCTTCAAAGAGTCGGTGGGAAGACCCCATAACCGAAGGGGATGGAGGCGGCTCCGCTCATCAGGAGTCGGGACGCCGGTGGCAAGATGAGAGGTTTGGCGTGCATCAGCACGCCTTCTCGGACGTACGCCCTAGCGCCTGACGCCCAGAGGGCAGGGGAAACCAGGAGAAAATTGTGAAAATACCTCTTCGGTGGCCCTAGATGATAGCTCTCAGGTACCATCCGCTACCACAAAGAGGGACAGACCCCAATGTACAGGAGGAGGAAGGAGGCACTCTAGGGGCAGATCCCACCGAAGGTGGTACAGGAGGGAGAGAGGAAGGAAGGAGAGGGCTCCGTGGGCAGGCAAAGTTACTTGCATTTGTTTGGTGAAAAGTGAAAAAAAAAAAAACGTTCTGCCATTTTTGCTGATTATAAAAAAAAATCTAAAAGGATTTATAAATGAAACACAACTCATTTGGTAGATATTTTTGTGCTGAACAACTTTCATGCTCACAGTACCATACTATCGTTTTTCATTTTACAAGTTATTCGCATTTGAATATGGTTAGAACTGCTACTGAGGCTGAGCATTCAAACCTATGACATAGTGGCACAAAGAAAGATAGCACTATGAACATATAATACATAATGAAAAGATAATAATGGGCCAAATTTTCAAATGGCCCTGAATGCCACAAAACATATGACGCTCGGGGCTTCGGCATCCTCCCTGCGGGCAATCAGGATTTTCTATCCCATGCACCAATTGCCACAAGTCAGACCAACTTTTTCTGATCTAGCTTGTGGCAGTTCTGGGTATCCTTTTTCATTTCATTTTTAATTTTATTTTTTTATACTGCAAAAGGCATGTGGGCAAGACTTGTTCATTTTCACAAGTGTCCAGTTACAGATTACATTACAACAAAGGAACATATACATTACACCAACAAAAATTATACAACATTGTTAAATTAAAAGATGCGAGGACAAGACAGGCTTCATGATAAAAACAATCATGGTATACTAAGAATATCTATGGATCATGTGCTTATGGGGCTTGTGCTAAATATTTGGCACAAGCTGCTGTAAAATCGTGCAAAGGGTCACGACTGCACTCGACCTACCAATATCGGGCATAGTTGCAGCAAAGGTGTTTGGCATGGCTGTACCAGAAAAGGGATCTGACGCAAGCCCTGCATCGTTCGTTGAAAATCTGGCCCCTTATCTTTTCATGTTCAGAAAAATATCACTTTTTATCTGGCCAGTAATCTCAATACATATCTTGTATGAATCCTTTTTGAAAGCATTTGAAGTGTGCTAACTCATTTTAAACTAAATATTGTTATAGTTAAAAAGTGCATGATGTATACTGGCATTTATCAACATGTGGAAAGAGTATTGCCAGGATGCAGCCCTGCCATCCTGACTCCAAGCTTTCATTTCAGTTCTTAGCGTTAATGGTTCCAAAGGTGCCCTTTTCAAAGCAATTATCATTAGAACTGGCTAACTTTGGAACCGGTAGGGATAGGTACATTTTCTCTTAAATCAAAGCTATCTTGATACATAAATAAGTTATCTTGTTTCATATCTAGTTTTCATTTGTCGACATACGTTAATACACTTCAATACATGTATAGCCATAATGTTATGGTTAAAGGTAGTTTAAAGTAAATCAAAGTTTTCCAATATATAGCAACACAATGAAACTATCAACAGAATACAGCCACACTGACCTGCCTATGTGGGAATGGCACTGATCCTGTAAGTAATTTTTCCTTGTAGAAGCCAATTTTAAAGAGCACCTGACGCCTTCAGGAGAACTTTAACAAAACATAATATTTAGACACAGTTTGGCTTGTATTTCACATTAGTTCTGTATTTCTCCTCCTCAAGATTTATTACTGAGGTCATTTGAATGAAAACATATTTGCTCCTGAAGAGTTGATCTACTCCTGTTGCTTTCTCACTACCAGAGGTCATACTGCTCTGCTTGTGACATCACAGTTACTCCGATGGCAACAGACTGTGATGTCACAACAGAGGACTATGACCTGAAGTAGGGAGTAAGCTATAGTGGCAAATGAATTCTAAGAGAATGCTAAGGGAACTAAGGGATAAAGATCATGTATTCATGCAGATTTCCTTAGTTATAAATAATGCAGAGGAAACATATATAGAATATAGATGGAATGCAAGCAGAATTGTACCTTATATTATGATTTTCAAAGTTTTCTTTGAGGCATCAGTAGCTCTTTAAACTACTGGTTCGAATTATGTTACTGTTCAATCTCTAGAGGCTTTTTTGTTTATCCTAATGGGCATTTCGGATTTACATACAGGTAGTACGTAGCATTTTAGAACTCTATGATGTAGTTTATGTCCCTTGCTCAGCTCTTCCATTATTGCTACAATGGATCTATGTTGTAGGTTGAGAGGGACATAAACTGCATGATACAGGATTGGATAATTACACCTAGAAATGTCAGAATTCCTCACTCTGTATTCTACCCGATTCTGTCAGTGACCATGCCCATCGCTCTGTAGCTGGTCTGCTAAAATTCAGTCTCCCCTTCAAGGCTAATAAGCTTCCGTGACTACTCTAACCTTGACAACGCAGCATTCAAATCTGATCTTGCACAATCGGACTGGTCGTACCTCTGGTCCCCTGATAATGGTAATAATGCTAGTGCATTTTTTAACACAATCTTTTGGAGGCTACAAGAAAAGTACGTACCAGTCACAACTAGGTCCCCAGGATGCTCCTGGAAATGAGCAAATCTTTTGGCGGATGTCCTGGTGGAACCCTGGCGGAGCTTTTCAACATCTCTCTGATGATGGGGTTGGTGCCCCAGGACTGGAGGGTGGCGCATATCGTGCCTATCCACAAGGGGGGGATCAAGAGAGGAGGCAGTGAACTACAGGCCCATCAGCCTGACATCGGTGGTGATCAAGGTGATGGAGGGTATTATCAAGGAAAGGCTGGGTGGGTACTGGAAAAGTCAGAGTACCTAGATAATAAACAGCATGGCTTCTTCCCTGGGAAATCATGTCAGATGAACCTTGTAGAGTTCTACGATTGGGTGATGAGTGCCTTGGACCAGGGCAGGCCGGTGGACATCCTCTTTCTTGACTTCAGCAAGGCATTCGACTTGGTTCCTCACGGGGGCCTGTTGGATTAGTTGGGGGGAAATGGGGGTGGGGAAATGGATGATCAGATGGATAGGAAACTGGCTCTCTGAGCAAGCCCAGAAGGTCGTGGTTGTGGAGACAGTCTCATCTCCAAGAAGGGTCATTAGTGGGGTCTCTCAGGGATTGGTCCTGGGGCATGTCCTGTTCAATGCCTATGTCTCTGACATAAGGAAAGGTATCAGCAGGGAAATGAGTATCTTTTCGGATGACATGAAGCTGGGAGCAGTGGTGGATGGGGAGGGTGGCCCTGCAGGGGGACCCAGATGCTCTGGAGAGGTGGTCAAGGAAGTGGGGGCTGAGGTTCAATGCAGGGAAATGCAGAGTACTGCACCAGAGCGTCAGAAACCCAAGCCACCCTGGGGCCGGGGTTGCTATAAGTCTCGATGGCTGAGAGGGACCTAGGGGTAGTGGTGGATGTCAAGATGAATAACTCTGAGACTTGTAGAACAGCAGCGGCCAAAGCCAACAGGATGATGGGATGCATCGCTAGGGGGATTACCTCCAGAAGGAGGGAAGTGATACTCCCTCTGTATAACTGCTTGGTTAGGCCACACTTCGAGTACTGTGTGCAGTTTTGGAGGCCGCACTTAAAAAGGGACATTGCACTCCTGGAAAGGGTCCAGAGGAGGGTAACCAAGATGATCTGGGGCTTGGGGGAAAGGACCTATGGGGAGAGGCTCAAGGAACTAAATGTGTACACGTTGGAGGAGAGAAGGGACAGGGGGACATGATAGAGGTCTTCAAGTACATGAAGGGGATAAATAAGGAAGGCTCAGTTGGGGGTGTTCAAGGAAGGAGGGGGCAACTAGAGGGGGCCGGAGACTCAGGGGGGAAGGAGGAAGTGCTACTCCACTGAGAGGGTGGTGGAACCATGGAATGCGCTGCCCGGGGTACTTGTGGAGGCAGAGACTGTAGAGAGGTTCAAGAAGGGTTGGGACAGGTACAGGGGAAGAGTTGTGCAGGCAAAGTCCAATACAAGAGGAATACCCTGGACTGGAAAGAATTCCCAAGAGGGTGGGCAGCATGATCAACGCTCAGGGTGGGGGCTGACTAAACGAGCAGACACGAAAGATTGTTAGGCCTACTCTGCTGGCATTTTAGTATGTTAGTATATTGATCTATGGTAATAATGAACTTCTATTACATTAATAAAAGATGTTTCAGTATATCAATATTGTGTAAATATACTCATACTATATTGATATAGTACAAATACACTTCCAATAAATCAACAGGAAGATGTCCCAATATATCGTTATCGTGCAAATATACTCACACTGTACTGAAATAATAATACACTTCAACTATAAACACAAAAAGGTTTCAGTATATCACTAATGTGTAAATATATTCATACAATATTGATATACTAGTAATAAACTTCCACTATATCAGCTGAAATACATTTTTTTATGTATTAAAGGCAGCATACACCTTGTTGTTTACCCATTTTATCATAACTGGAAATGTGTGCACGTGTGTAGTCTCAAGTGCATACCTCTCAGCTGTCCCTGATTATGAAGGACGTCACTGATTTTACTCCTAAAAATTGCTCTGTCCCTCTTCCGTCCCTCACAGAAAAAATGCTGACAACACATAGAATGTGCTATATATTTCAAGCAAAATTCATAATTTTTTAACATGCTAAATGCTATAACCTTTCCGGGTCGCCCCTGAAAAAGGGACCTTCGGGGCTCAGTGGGCTTACCACTCATCAAAACTGAATAAATAAATAAATAAAATAAATCAAAAATACACTTGTAAAAGTAAAGGCAATGATTTTCAGTGTTTTCAGCTTATATCTACATATCTGAAGACGTGTCCATCATTATGACAGTCAGTGTCACACACTGTCCCTCATTTTGAGTACTCGTGTCCCTCATTTCAGTGAAAAAAAGAGGTATACCCAAGAGTACAGTTTCATGTGTTTTGTTTTGAAATAGTTCATTTTTTCCTTATTAATGATCTCTTCACTTTTTAGTAACTTATGACTTCTGGAAGCCAGTGCCATCATTTGAGAGGAAGCCCTGCATGTAAAGTTTCACTGTAGGCTTCTGCCCAACAATGGATGCCACCAGGTTCCAGAAATCATAATTTAAAAAATGTATACTGAGTTAGGAAAAGGGTAGCATTCTCAAGGGACCCTTAATAAGGAAAGTACAACTATTTAAAAAAAAAAACATGAAACAGTTGTATATAAAAAGTAGAGCCTCCAGTTTATGTTCCCTATAAGACACATTTCAAATATTTGGAATTTTGGTTCATAAACAAGCAAAATAAATATCAACTGAATGTTTTTTAAATGAAATATGTTTCCAAAGTAGTCTAACTGGATTTACATAAAATCTTCATTCCACCTGGAGTAACCCCAAAGCTTCCTGTGCCTGTGAAAGTTTTTGAAGAGAAATTTATAGATTTCCAAAGTTTCCAGCAAAAAGACTATCATGGTGCCCCAGGATGGCTAGGGCCCGGTCTGACTACAGCATGTTTAATATGCATAAATAGACACAAATATGTGTATGTGTGCACATACACCTCAATACACACACTTGGAAGAATATGACACAACTCTATGTGGAATCCTGGCCTTCCCTTTCATGCCAAAAAAACCCTTAAAAATCTCTTAGTGGCCTACTGTGCAGAATGATCAGTAATGATCAATTTTCATACTAACAGCTACGTATCCGACAGCCTAAATTAAAGATCTGAGAACCAGAAACCATTATGAACTAAGTGATGATTTTCTCTGCATAATGCAGACCTGGCAAACTGTCCACTAAATATCAACCTAGAAAAAACAGATCAAAACTGCCGCTGTCATCAGAGCAGCTGTGAAGGAAAATGCAGATGACAATCCCATTTCTGAGTGCAAAGATGTTTCCAAGTCAAGCGGTGCCAGTTTCAAGACAAACGTATATGTATAACTGTTTCTGAGCAGCAGAGGACCCGAACAAACAACTGAGCAACAGTGTTAAAATATGAAACCTAGACCACAACTCTGCGCAGATCCAACCAACAGCTGTGAATAGATAAATAGGATTATGAAGGATATGCATCTAGTTTCAAATATTTATGAGATTACTTCAAAGTCACACAGCTTAAAACTCCCCAATCAAATTTTTACAAAAGGAACCCTGACTTAAAGCAGCAGTATCAGCTAGCCAGTGCACAACTTTCACCACATCTAGGGCTTGGCAAATGGAATTGTGATTTCAAAGTTACGAATAATGCAAAAGAAACAAATATTTTCACAATTCAAAGTGCAAAATTTCGAGGCATTTTATTTTTCCTGCAAATTAGCTGATAAGTATGAAAAAATATAGTAAACTGAATGTCTAGCATATATTTCTGTGTTTGGGATTTACAGACAGAAAAAAATATCTGAAGTTAAAAAAAAAAATTCCCCATGTTAAGGAAAAAAAAAAAAAGACTAAAAAAGTACCAAATATGAGAATTTTGCGGAGTTCATCAAACCCCCTAATGAAACTTTTTCTGTTCTATCCTCTCCTTTTCTGTCTCTTCTCTGTCTGGTTACACAACCAAATTTTCTTGCAAGACCTAGGAACTGATCACTCAGACAATTCTGCAATTCACCGCCTCTCACTATCTCTCTGCCTTCCCTTGCTATTTCTGTCTTTTCTTTCTCCTTGCATATCTGTGGGTATAAAAAATATATGTGAATCTCTGGGTAAAACTGTATGTAAAATGAGGATCCCTCTGTTTAAAACTGTATATTGTTATACTGTTGAAATGATTGCAAAAAGCTATTTGGAACTCAATGGGTTAACCTGAGATGTAGTTTTTAAGCCTTTTACAGAACTTTAAACAAGAGGTCAGTTCTAGGCCATTATGTCCTTTTTGTTGCACCTGCAAGGAATGAAACTTACAAGAACATTCTGTAAACTTACAAGAACATTCTGTGAGAAGCAAGCTTTCTTGATAAGTTCCCAAAGACTTATAAAAAGAGCAGCAATGCATTTGCTAGAGAGACCAGGAGAGTGAGATACAGACTGAAACTTGGAATTGAGACACCCTCAGAAGAAGGACTTCATTTTCTCTGTTTGTACTGCCTTTGTAAACAGTTATACTGAATAATTTTTATTTTGCTGTTATTGAGAAAAGAAAAATGCTATTTGTGAATTTTGAAACTGCTCCTGGTTCTCCTATGCTTCCTGATCTGTGACTCAATGACATGGTCCTCATACATATCCAATCCAACCTCCATCCCACCTACCCCCATGTCTGCATGCTACTGCCATGTACGAATGTGAATGTGTTGTCCCATGGCACTCTTAAAAGGCAATCTCTGACAACAAAACTTGAAACATATAAGAAAAAAAGTCTATTTTGTTTCACAAAACAATAAAAATCATAACCACCAGGAGGCTTTGATAATCTCCTCCACTAAGGGGAGCTGTCAGCAGTGCATACTGTACCCACAATGCTGATGTTTATGTGCAAAGTGTATCCACAACGAGGAGATGCGTTGATGTCATGATGTATCTACAATGTGGTTGTGTCAAGTGGTATGCACACTGTAGCCACAATGTGGAGATGTTGAGGTGATGTCATGCTGTTCCTACAATGTGGTTATGTCAAGTGGTATGCACGCTGTGCACACAATGTGGAGATGTTGCGGTGATGTCATGCTGTACCTACAATGTGGTTATGTCAAGCGGTGTGCACGCTGTAGCCATAACACGGGTATGTTGAGGAAGGTGCCATTGTAAGTTTCTGATGAACAAAAAGCACCAGCAACACTGCAGCTGTTTAGAGCCATCACAGTGGACATGGCAAGAGAAGGTGCTTTCAAAAACAACTATCTCATCGCAGGAATAAAACAAAATAGAAAGAACAATGCATTTGCTGATTTTATTTTGTTTGCTTGAACAACTAATTGGATTTATTTTTTAACTAGCACTGCTGCTTAGAAACGAGTTTGCCTGAAAATCACCCAGTATTTTGAAAGGAGGTTTGCACAGAGCATACATTTTGTACTTCACGCAGCACTTACTGTCTCATGTGACTGGACTCTGGAAAAGATAAACATACAGGCCAGACATTCAATACCACTCAATACTACTCAGAATTCCTGCTTGTTATCCAGCTGACATACATCTGCGGTAACAACTTGACATTCTGCAGTGTACTAACACAGCTCTGTCTGTTACCTGGCCGTAAAGGTGCCATGAACATCTTACCTGAGGACAAGAGGCTTCCACTGCTCCCGCTGATTATCTTTCCTTTGCTCCCCATGTTGGCCAACTTAGAGGTCTTTAACGTTCCAGTTTCAGTCAGGTCAATGGCAATTTCACTCAGACTTCTTGCAGCATGGATTTTTGACTACCAGCATAAAAAAGATTACATAGTCAGATGCATATTTTTACACAAGAGGAAACACTCAACTCTGTGGCAATCCTATGGCATACTGTACTTCTAATGCAGTTAATACACTTTAATTTTGTTTACCCTCCTTTAAATGGCACTGCCTATTAGCCAGCAAAACATTTTATGTCTTTTTTTAAAAATATATATACTTTTATCTAGAGTTTTGATAAGGCATACGAAAGACATAACACAGAGAATAAAGTATGGTTCAGTGTGTGTAACGAGACGTTTACACACACCTGAGGAGTTAGATGCTACATAAACCCCGAGTGCAAAGCTCGAGGGGTTTATTAAAAGCATCTAACCCGAGGGTGTGTGTAAACTCCGAGTCTACACACATCGATCCATGTTTTATTTTCATATAATTGCTGGGGTTTGCCTTTTTCGCCTCAGCAATTATGTAAAATGAATGCAGGTTGCTGCGCGGCCCGCCTGGTTCAATTTGAGCATCCGGTCTGTGACTCGCGGTGCCATTTTCAATTGATTTAAAACTTTTTTGGGGAGAATGAGCAGTAGAAACAAGTTCTATTTCCCATTGCAGATTCTGTTTAAAAATTAAACTTATCGCCGATTCCGATTACGAGTGATGGTTCAGTCTTCTGGGAGAAAGCGTGTGGCAAGCATTCTGAAGGGAAAGGCTGCAGTGCAGCATGTGCAGGGCGAGGGAAACCATGCGCGTGTTTGCCGTTATAAACGCTCCTTTATAACGGCAAATTATGCCACGGTTTCCCTATAGGAAAAAGGCTAAGACAGTTATTATAACAAAGTAAATATATCTAACATTCATATAATTCACACTGCAGTGAGAAGAAATAATGTGACCTAACTAGGAGCCAAGCCCAGGACCCTGGAATGCTGTCCTGCTGCTCGGCCAGCTGAGCTAGTATGCTCACTAGCACCCCACAGTTACTTTCTTTCTCATACTGCAAATTCTGCACCTACTGTAGGGACAACTGTGAGGGTAACTATGCCACTGTTGCAGTACTGGCCAATGCTAAGCATCTGAAATGCACAGCGTAATAAGAAACAAATAATGGGACCTCAGATTTGACCCCAGACCCCCAAAATATTATCCCACAGCTGTACCAACTGAACTATCACTCTCACTTGGCTATCTTGTGCTTCCTGCAGTCGCTTCGTCTCTCTGACTGTGTAGAGAGAGAAAGAAAGAAAAACCAAAATATGCTGCAGGTGATACCTTTCTCTCCGACTGTAAATCCTACAGCCAGGTGCAATTAAGATGATACCTGTCTCTCCTTCATTACAATTTCC
The DNA here is from genome assembly GCA_016271365.2 of Neoceratodus forsteri. Lineage (NCBI taxonomy): Eukaryota > Metazoa > Chordata > Ceratodontiformes > Ceratodontidae > Neoceratodus > Neoceratodus forsteri. The sequence goes on from CM028131.1 coordinate 752,333,624, forward strand.
ATTCCAATGGCTTAGCCATGGCTAACACTTCACTAATAATCCCTCAGGCATATAATTCATAACAGTAACAGCCAACCAATCAGACACCAGAAGTCAATAAACTGATTGGTGGAGACAAGGATACTACACTGGGCTGATTACACATTATACCGGGAGGTGTTATCAGATTATGCCTTCTATGCTAAGGAGGCAGGGAGACCAAGAAGGAGGCTCAAGCTCTTTTAAATCTATTTCACGAGTAAAACCTTACCGTTTAATGTCTGCCACTGTGCCAATGAACTGTGTGTTTTTAACAGTAATGGATTCCAAAAACTTAAACAGCTTAATCTGGTTCAAGGTCAGTTGGCATTCATCTGTATTCCCCTCCCCTGGTTCGTGCCTGAAAATAGGCAGGACTTGTCTAGTGCACTTACCCGGTCAACAAAAACTAAATAAATAGATTCCTCACTGGGGTATTTTTTAATCACTAATGTTTGTTACTGGCACTTCTCATCACATATGGCATTTATTTATTGGAATATGACAAAAGGAAATCCACATTTAGGCACAGCACCCATTTTTCATGCGAGTCCCAGTTTTTACAGTATATACAGAGGTTTTAAAGCCATTATATGTATAGTTCTTACATGCCCATTTCAGAGGGAACAAAAGTTATCTGCCCTACTTTTTCTATACCCCTGTCTCTTTCCTCACATCTCCTTGAAGTTCTTGTACAATTTAAGGAATTTCTTTAAAGAACAACATCAATTACCCTCAGGATGATACATGCCATCCATGATCAGTGGTGGAGTCGTAAAATGAATTCAACAATTTTCAAATTATTGTTTTGCGTTACTGTGTTAGTTTTGGAGTAAACAGTAGAGACTCGTAGCAATATTAACCAGGTAGAAAAAATGGGCAGACTAGATGGGCCTGACTGTCCTTATCTGCCGTCAACTTCTCTGTTTCTATGTTAAGCAGATATACCCCACACCAGATACACACCAACCATACCAAAACAGGCAGGAATGGCTGGCTCTTAGTAACAATCTCATGGACTGGTTTAACCTCTGTATCACATCAAACGTAAACTGTTATTATCTTTGTAATTGGTGCTACAGTGCAATACAGATGGCAGCCGCTCCTCTCCCACAGCTTTTTAACACTCTCCTTCACAGAGTTGACTGGGGTCCCAAATTTCACATTGTTGTTTCTGACATGATTTACGCCCCCGCCATGCCTTAATTGAAACTGAGTTTTTGGAAGGCTTATATAGTACACAGCATTTTTTGTCATGTACCATTTATGCCACGTTCACTTCTTTTGTGTAATAATTGTCTTTTCTTTTAACCCTTGCTGTGCCGCCGCTGTGTATACACGTCCTAAAAACCCATACGTTCTAAATCTTCTGGAAGCCTAAAGGTTAAATATGGTTCAGATTGTAATGCTATAGAAATTTTCCTACCACAATTGACAAGGTGCATAAAAATTTGGGGCCGAACTAGCAGGTCTCTTTGAATACTTGGCCCCGTTTCCATAATGTGGAAAAGTCAAAGTGACACCAGCACATGCGTCAAGTGTCAAGCAGCACAGGGCCAACTTGATCTGCTCAGATTCATCATAGTGGGTCCTGCAAAGAGGACCTTTCTTACAGGCTGATTTTGGAGGTGAAATTTAGACAGAAAGAAAAATGGGCATGTGAATATATTTGATTCTTTTTTGGCTGTTTCATTTCTCCTTTAACTGACAGTAGATGCAATACAGCTGCCAAGTCATTATTAATTATGTGTGATTGCACTTGTGTATGTGCTGTCAACCCAGACTGGGAGCAGGAGAGTATACAGGAAGCTAAGCGAAGATTTCAATCACAAAAATCCTTAAACCACATACAGAGAACAGTGCTCAAACATGAATAACCTGTTAATAACAGAACAATGAAGGCGGAAGCTTAAAAAGCTAGTTTAGGGCCTTTATAGTAACGATTCTGCCTGTCAAGACCAATTTTTAGAGCAAGGTAAGAGTCCTGCCATGGCCCCCCACCTCAGGTTAGCTGTCATTTAAAATATCTTCATGCAACAGCATGAGAAAACTGCTTTAGAAGTCACCCCTTCAACCATAAAGCCCAAAGTTTGATTTCCATATTGAACAGCCATTTCACAGCCCGACCACCGGAAAATAAAACTGGTGGCTGACTTTAAAATCTCTCTCTCAGCTTGCCTTTCAAGCATATTTGTCCTGTGAATGCAGACTGTCTCATCTCTACCCTGCAGTCACCAGACAGTCAAATGAATTACAGGGCACACAAAAACCCACGCATACCGACCATTAGCTAAATCATAACTCAGTCCGCCTCACATTAGTTGAAGCAGGGCGGTATGAGGCCAAGGCTATTACTGTATGTTGTGATAAGCCCGCCCCCCACCCAAAGTTTGACATTAGGCTGCTGAGACACCAGGGCAAGGTTGACAGTTAACTGTAGCTGTAGCTCAACTTTATTAGCAGGAAAATTAACAGTGGCCCAACTCACTAAAAACAAATGCCATAAATGAAAAACGCACTTGAATTAAAAATGCTGCCAAACCATACTGCCGGAATGGTCTTGTTTCACAGTTGTTTCAACAATCGTTTCTACAGACCAAAATCAAGTGTTCCATTAGCCCAAAGTGCCTTATTTTCAGAAAGGATTTCAGATTTCTCTTGTAATCATACTTTCTAAAGTCAGGTATCAAAATGTTCCAGTAACGCCCCCCCCCCCTCCACTTCAGAAAAAGACTTCCCCCAGATTATGCATGGACAACACCAGATTTTTATAACTTTTGCAGATTCTTTCATTTCTGTTGATGAATTATACTGTGCCTCTCCCCCAGTAGCTGTGTAAGTGGATTTTTCAGCACGCTGAGCTCAGTAAAGATGCTGTATAAATAAACAAAAGTTACTATTACTACGGCTTCTGCTGACTATGATGAGTCATGCTTCCAAGAAAAGTGATGTGACAATTCAGGTGATGTCTTCAGAGAGTTAAACTAGGCCAGTAAATACGAAATCGCTCTGGAAAACTCAGGCATCCAATTTTCAGAAGATTTTTATCACAGGCTGATAATGGAGGCAATCCTTTTGAAAATAGGGTGCCACGTCACAATGCTCGAGCAGAGAGGGAGGAGTATCTGTGTCTGTGCCATCACTGCCCTTTTGGTGACAAAAGGAAGCACTGCACAGTAACACAGCAGCAAGGGTTCCAAATGTTTCTGGTGAGCAAAAGTCAAAGACTTCTATAGGTGCCATTCCAGAAGTCATTCCAGTGGTTTGGAAGTAGGAATACTTCCCAGGTTTTAAACTGGTACTGTGGCCATGCAGACGTGCCCAGGGCCCACCCTCAGTGGTTCACAGCTGCTTTCAAGCTAGACCAGGGAGCCTGCCCACTTAACACAGAGCCTGATACTGCACTAACTCTGAAAAACATTATTTTAATGTTGTTTAAAAATAATCGCTGGGGTAGAAAATATGTGCAATGGTGACTGGATGCTGGTTCCATGTCATTTCAGCAAATGGAAAACAGTTACTGTGAAAACGACGCTGACCTTACAGCGAACAGAATTATAGCAACATTTTGTTTTGTGGGGGCGTACATTGTGGGGGGCATTGCCCCATGCCCCCCTTTCTATAGATACCAACTCAGAGGTCATAGCACCTCGGGGAAGGGGAAATGCAAAAGTTGCCTTAATTCTGCTCACCGTAAAGCTGGTGCCGTTTTCACAGTTGCCGTTTTCCATTTGCCGAAATGACGTGCTACCCTAGATGCTATACACTAGAGCAGTGCACATCATGTTACTGATAGTAAGAAAATGTATACAAAACCCATGGGTGTCATTGTTATAACCCTCAGTGGCTATGTGACATGATCTGCTAATGAAAGCTTTCCCCCTAGTGAGGCTGACATGGGAAGTGAAGGGCAAAACTGAGGCTTTTGAAGCTATATGGAACTCTTTCTTGAGATTTCTCAAACCCACTGCAACCCAATTAATCATTCAGGATATACTTTCCTAACAGAGTAAAAAGTCTGCATGTGACTGCCTCCTGGAATGGAGGATGAGATAACCGCATAACACCATGCTATATAAGTTACATACAGAATGATTGACATGCTGTTGTACTACACGCGTAATGCAATGAAGGTGTGCTTGTTGACGTTTTGTGAGTTGTGTCTGTAAGATCAGTGGGGTTGCTTCTTTGTAGTCAGTCAGGGCATCAAATATTGTATATTATACTACATGTGGATCCTTCTCCCTTCAATCAGAGGTCAGGGTTACAAACCATTTATTCCTTAGCAAACTTGCAACAATCATTTTATTCTCAACAAAATGACTGTAATGATGCCATCATCTTTTCTTGCATTCTGATTGGTCTATACTCACAGCAGCAAACACAAGAAACATAATAGTTATAATGCGTTAGTTGGGTCACTATCATTGGCAATAATGTGGCTATCTTGTAAAATTAAAGTACTAGTCCTGCCGGCTCAGTGGCGCCGAGCGAAGGGGTTCGCTCGGCACACTGGCTACCCGGGTTCACGCCCCAAGCCCAGGTACCAGGCGTCGAGACCGGCAGGGGAGGGGTTTCTGCAGCAGCTTCCTGGGATATGGAGTTCACCTGATGGCACTTCCCCCTCGGGGGAGAGGGACCCTCCTGACACAGGGATAGGTCGGGTTACCTGAGGTAAGGCTGCAGGACAGGGTCGGGTGAATGGTGGTGCGGGGTCGAGGTGGAGGTGTGGGGGGCACTGGTGCTCTGAATGAGTGGCTGGCAGGGGTGCCACGAGGAGGTGATAAATAGATAATACAAAAAAAAAAAAAAGAAGAAGTACTCAACCTTCAACCTCACACTTCACTCGGCAATCACATTATTGCCTCGCATAGTGACCCAGCTAGAACACCATCTTGCCTATGCTGATCTGTATGTTCCTTGGTTGAAAATCAACATAAAGAGCTGTTGAAAAAATAAATAAATATCCAGTGCTGTGATGTGTGCGTTTGGAGTCCTACAAATCGAGTATGCTCAGGACACTCTCTGCCCCCAGCATGTCAATCACAATAGTGTTGGTTAGGTGCAATTGTAACCAAAAAAAAGCAATAACAAGGCAGCATTTTTCCAAAAGGCAACCTATAATTAAATTCTGTGTTGAGGGGACAGTCACACTTTCATCTTAGTTTAAAATGGTTGAAACTGACTTGTCAGGGCCTGCTAGCTTCCTTTCAGAGGGTTAGGACTTGGAGCCAAATTATTTTTTTTAATTAGTTATTTTAATAAAAAGTTGCTTAAGAAGACATCCTTCTAAAGACTGACACACAGGAAGTGTATCAGTTTCTCCAGTTGGCTAAAGAATGAGCCCTATTGTGTTTACAGGGAAAATTATTTTAGTGTAGGATTACTTTAGATTAGGGCTTCCAACAGGGCCGTGCAGCACACCAAAATGGGAATAATGTAATCCCCCCCACTCCCTCCGGGAGCATATTTTTGGCACTGTTTAGTGCTTTAATACAATCATGAATCATGTTTTCAGTCACATATACTTGTAAGTAAAATCTAGCTTAGAAACTGCTTAAAGTTTACATAAACGTTTCATATATGGACCACTTTAAAGCAACGGTCCATGGTATGCCTGGAATTTGCTGCCAGTATCATTTTATTCCATTTTAGAGTGCCCTCACTCAGAAGGTGCACTGTTTCTGCCCATTTTGATTCTGCTTTAGTACATTTTTATGCAGTTTTCTGTTCTTTGTTCTTGGTTTGCCTCCATGGTCTACCCAAGTTAGGCTCTTTCTTCTCCTTCCTCTCATCTGATCAAGGGGTTATTTAATTTTTGTAGTTGAAATGACACCAATTGGAATAACTCCTTGAGATGCAGCATTTTGTTTTCACAGGAGCCCCAGGGAGAATGCCCAACAGTCAAGGGGTTAGCATAGTCAAGCAGGAATAGTTAGATGCAGGCTAAAATATACAAGGCAAAAAATAAACTGTAAACTTAACCCAGCAGTGACTCAGGCTGTAAGGTTAAGTGGGGGAGAGGTTGATTCCCCCAAAATCTACATCAGTGCATGGTATTCATTCTCTTCTGTACCCCTCCTTGTAAATGCCTAGCCACTGTGCCACACCAGGATCACTGCCCCCTGCCACCCAACATGCATACTCAAACAACAACCCACGACAGGGTATGCGGTAAGACATATCTTAACGCATGCTCCAGGGGTACTGCAAGGCAAGAGGCAGAGTCGATATACCTTATGACACACCCTCTCACGGGCTATTGTGTTTATAGGCTCTTTTAGGCAGATAAATGTCAAAATGAGATGTTTTAAGTTAGAACAATGACTACTAAGTTGACTGCATTAGACATGTGGTAAGACAAATCTTCCTGCATGGTCACCGAAGTGGTTCAGCTAGTCATGGTTCAATCTCTTCTCCCTGCTGTTTTATAAATCTCTGTACAGCAAGTCAGTGCTGTCAGGGATAGCCACAGGGGTGCAGTTGCAGTGGGCGATCTTGCCCACCTTCTTCAGAGTTTGAGTGCGTCACCTCCAAAAATCATTTTAGGCTTTAAAGGATGGCCCAATTTATTTAACCCAGGATAGCCCAACTAAAATGCAACACTTCCCTTTCAACATTTATGTTGCATCTACCTCAATTTTACAGCTAGTTTTACTGAACCACAGGGAGGTGAAGTGATCTACTAAAGATCACACAGTGACACAGCCAAGTAATTCAAATGGGATCATTTATATGGTTACAAGGAGACTGGAGCATTCCTTATGGGTGTATGAGTGACCTTTCATGTGGTCTTAGGATGAGAGAACCATGAACCAAGGGTGAACAACTCTGGGACTCCAAGGATGCACGAGCTGATACAGCCATATCAGAGGCTCCCACCTCTGTATCAATCGGTATATTAATTAAACTATGTTTACTGGCCAGTCCAGTGGCATAGAGGGTTAGGACGCTGGGCGCCACATCTCTAACCATGCTGGCAGCCTGGGTTCAGAACTGGACTCCAGGGGCTAGTGGGGGGCGCACCCAATGGACTGCTCTCCTCCCACGGGGGGAATTTGCCATACTGCTCCAATACTGTTGTCACGTGGAGGCATGGTGGCAGGACAGTTGCTGTACTGGAAACATGTGAAGGATGTCAGCATGAAGCACAGTCCATGTGTGTCTCGATACACACGTGCAACTGCATCACTTTTATTTATTTATTTGCAAATTGGTAACTGCGAGAAGCACACTGAGCCAAGGCTCATTTCCAGGTGTGACCTGAGGAGGGGGAACAGTGGAATAATGGCAGCCTAATAAATACATTGCATGTTGCTAGCCATGGTGACAGAAAAGCAGGAAAATGGAGCCAGTGAATGAGGCCTGACTCGCTCCCATGTCGCTGCCCAGCACTCCCAGTGCATCTGAATGTGGGAAGCTGGCTGTCAGTTGGAGGTGGGCTGTTGCAGAGATGGGTGACAAGGCCTTAGAGAAATAAAGCTCTAGAGAAAAAAAAAAGACTATGTTTGATAACTCACAATAACAAAGAATTAAAATACAAAAAAAAAAAAAGAAAAAAAGAAAACACTGCCTAAAAATATAAAAAAGAAATGGCCACCCCTGTTCCAAAAGTGGAACAGTTCACTTTTTCAAACGCTGCACATAAGGCCTTCTTAGGGTTCTTAGGTACAAGCAAATCCTCAGCACTGATTAAATCAGTCCTGATGATGTTTCAGTTTTCAAATATGGCTGCCCCAGGTTTTCAGCAGCAGTCTCCTTAGTCAGGATGGAAAAAGCCCACGGCTTGATGTTACCATTCTAGTGACTGAGCCTAGCAGGGTGCAGCCTCTTCCCTGTGAACACAATCTCCAGCCCATATTAGTTCAAAGTCATAGCACGGTTTATGTTGTAAGGGAAAATAAATAAAACATGACAAGATATAAATGGATTTTGAAGTGAAAATAGACACAGTCAATGCTGGGATGCGTGGGAGTGCATCGTGATGTGGATTCATTTAGTTTTTAACATGGGCAGTTGCTTTAGATGGATGGATGAATCCTTAAAGAGCTACTGACGCCTCAAAGAAAACTTTGGAAATCATAATAATTAGGTACAATCCTGCTTGTATTCCATATATATTCTATATATGCTTCCTCCCCGTTATTTACAACTAAGGAAATCTGCATGAATACATGGTCTTTATCCCTCAGAGTTCTCTTAGAGTTCATCTGCCTCTACAGCTTACTCCCTACTTCAAGTCATAGTCCTCTGTTGTGACATCTCAGTTTGTTGCCATGGGAGTAACTGATGTCACAAGCAGTGCATTATGATCTCAGGTAGGGAGAAAGCAACAGGAGTAGATGAACTTTTCAGGAGCAAAGATCCTGTTTTCATGCAAATGACCTCAGTAATAAATCATGGGGGGAGAAATACAGAACTAATGTGAAATACAAGCCAAACTGTGTCAAATATTATGTTTTGTTAAAGTTCTCCTGAAGGTGACAGCTGCTCTTTAATTGTAACCTGGCAATTTCACAAAAGTAACATAGTAACAGAAATATAAGGCTGAAAGGGATTCCAGGTCCACCATGCCTGCCCCCTGCTTCATAAGCGGGCATGAATAAGCCTTCTGTTCTGCATCCCCACTCTACTACCTAATGTACCCACCAATTCCCTTTGTAAGTAGACATTTATCCGAGCTGACCTTGTAGGCTTGTACTGTCTACACAGCCACTTTCTCCGCTGGTCAGCTGTTCTACAGCTTCACTACACTCTGAAAGGATACAGGTAAGTTCCTGCTAATGTCACCCAGCAAATTTACCTCCTCTGAGCTTCAGGATGTGTCCCTAATCCTACTGGAGGACACCGGATCAAGCATCTCCGTTTGCTTGATCCTGTCAATGCCACTGAGTATGAGGAAGACTGAGTTCATGTCCCATCTCAGCTCGCTTCTCCTTAAGGTGAGTATAGGAAAGGCCCCCAGTATCTTTACAGCTTTCATCCCCACAGCCCTAATCATTTCCGTGGTCCTGTGTTGTATCCCACTGACTGCCTCTATGCTGCAAAGTGAGTATTTGGTTCTGGTGAGCTTTGATTCTGTGATCTGCTTCTCCCCAAGCTGGTACTCACTAGATCACGCTGCCTCCTCCCAGTTTTAATCTCACCTGTGATATGTACTCACTATGTGACCTTCAGCAGCTCACTTAACCACTCTCTGCTCATCTTCCTCTCTGCCCCCATCTTTCCGCTTATCTTCTGGAGCTTTCTGTAAGTCCCGTTGTCTCTGTAATGCTCCCTGTGCTCAGCTAATGGTCAATGTAGCTGATCAGAGATTGCAAAGCACTTTGTGATTCAGTGTGTATCACAGGCACCACATCAATCCTCTTCCCTTTCCTTTCACTTTTGTGGTCACTGCCTACTGTTACCAAGGACAGTGGTATATCAGTAGTTACTGGTAAAACAGATGGGCCATCATAACAGTGGAAACTATCTTGGTCCATAATAACTGGGAATGAAGACAGTATCAGTAAAAAAAAAAAAAAAATACTACAATCTCTCGTTTTCGCAATAGATATTGACTTTTTCAAAAATCGTAAAGCAGTCTGTGTCCTTGCAAATACTGTTATAAACATTAGTGCCCTGTCACATAGGGTGTTCCCTTATTTTTTTCAAGTAGCCTATGTTTTGTCAGAAAAAGTTTGCCAGTCTTCTGATGGCACCAGTGAAGCCTGTGGGGCAAGTCTGTTTGGTGCGCTGACTCATGACTGCACCTAGGGCAGTTATTTAAGGAGGCAGCATAGCCTAGTGGCTAGATCTCAGAACTGTGAACCTGGATATGCAACAGACTTGGGTTTCGATCTCATAACTGTCACTTGCATACTGTGTGACTTTGAGCAAGTCGGCTCATCTCCCCGTGCTTAATTTTCTCCTGGGTCACACCTAGAAAGGAACTTTGGCTCAGTGTGCCTTTCCTGGCCAAACAGTCTAACAAAAGATATTCTGCTGTAGGATTTTCTACAGACGAACGTTAAAGTTGGAAATAACCAGTGCATTCTTGGGCTACATTTGGTCAATCAGGGACTGGGTCAGCTGTTCTTGCTCTAGCTTGGTTATACAAAGTTAAGCATCAGAATAGACAGAGGGTAGGGGCATCATCTAGAAAAGATGAATAAAATTCATGACAAAAACAGAAAATAACCTGCTGGCCCACCGGCGCAACAGCAAGGCTGTGACGCCGACATCCCAGGTTGGGGAACGAACTCGGGAGTCGGAGGGCTGGCTAGGGAGAGAAAGATTGAGCATTCAAGGGACAGCTCTCTTTCTCCAGCAGGAGGTGAGGTTTGTGTGTCCAGCATAATACGGACCCCTGCTGGAGGCCAGGAGAGCTGCTGCGGCCGGTGCCTGAACTAGTGGGGAGGTGGGACTGACATCGGGTTTATCCAATGGACGTCACTGCATGTCCCATCTCCCTGGTGGGGTCAGCCTGCAAAAATCTGCTGACAGTCCCATCAGTGAGGCCCACCTCCCGGTCCCCGTTGTGCCCGCCCCAACTCTCGGCCCTGACTGGTACAGTCTTCCGTCGAGTGGTCCACCCCTGAGGCCCCACCCAGGAGGGAGGGGTGCTAAGCCTAGGGAGTCCTGCTGGCAGTGGTGATGCTGCTGGTACTCTGGATGTGTTTCTTTGGGGGGGAGGGGGCGTCTAGGTGGTTGCGGTTGTCCCAGTGGGTGGACGGGGTCGGGGAGGTCAGGGTTGAATACCTGGGGACCATTGGCACAAAAACACAATAAAAGACACAGAAAATAACATATTAGGCTGGCATGTGGGATTATTTAGAAAAAGCAGGGGCATAACTAAGGGGAGGACTGTCACTAGGCAAGGCTGAATAATTAGGTGGTGTGGACAGACTGGATGTTCCACGAGCCTTTTTCTGCCAAGAGTGTCTATGTATCTGTGATATTCCTTTGATTTCTTAGCTCGTGTTTACTGCGGCTATACTTATCAACTATCCCACATTATGAGGGATGCCCCTCATTTTATCACTCAGAATTGCTCTGTTCTGCATGTAAAATGTGCTGCACACGTACACAAGTGTCTGTCTCACACTGCAAACTCAGATGCTAAAGAAGTAATTCATAATAATCTATGTTGCTGAACTAAAACTAAACTTTGTACAAATAAAAAAAAAATAGTTTCTACAGTATTCGGAGGTTGTATCTTCAGGATCTGATGATGCATCCCACAGCAATCACCGTATAGTTTGGTTAAATATAAGGACAGCTGCGGAATCAAACCACATAAGGCTGAGGGTCCTGGACTTCAGGAAGACAGATGTTATAAAGATGGGAGAATGCCTCAGAGATAACGTGGCAGGGGTGTATGACCTGGGTGGGGGGGAGGAACAGTAGGCAAAGATTAGAAGGGCCATGGAGAGGGCAACAAACCTCTGCATCAAGCGAGAGAGCAAAAGAAAAAGGAAAAAGAGACTGCTATGGTTCTCGAAAAAGGTAAAAGCTATGAGGGTAGCATTCAGCTGGCCTGGTGGTGCTGGAGGTTAAGGCGCTAAATGCCAGATCTTGTACAACCATGGCAACCTGGGCTCAGGAGCAAGCTCGGGTTGCTGAAGGTCGGAAGGGGAGGTACAGGATCGAGCATCCGCTGACGGCTCCCTTTTCCCAGGGATGGGAGGGGAAGATGTTGTCCAACTCATTGGCTGCCTCCTGGTGGAGGCCAGGTAACAGCATCGGAGTTATGAAGACAAGAAAGTGGCTACATTGTGCGCACGTGCCTCCACATGCGCACATGCCCGGCTGCGAGAGGGAGGAATGAAAAGCAGAAGAAGAAGGATGACTGCAGGCTCCATGAAGCTCTGCTAGCCAACACAACATCCTGCTCAGCCATCGGACTTCCCAAAGTAGCCCTGGTCTGGATTGTGTCATGGGTGGGTAGGGAGCAGGGAGGACAGCCTTTCCCACCATGGGGGGGATCCATGGGGGAAATGGGGCTCGGGGGTACGGGGGAGGAGCGGTGGATGATCTCAGGTGGCGGGTAGGATGGAGTATCCTTCCTGTGGACGCCTGGGGGGAAAACAAATGATGGAAAAAAAAAAAGAGGGTAGCATTCAGAAGGTATAAGGAGACACAGAGGGAGGAGGATAGAGAAGTGTACCAGTGGAAACTGATGGAAGCAGGAGGGCAGTAAGGAGTGCAAAGGTGCAAACCGAATAGAGACTAGCTCAAGCAGTAACAGAAGGGGACAAGACATTTTTTAGGTATGCAAGTGAAAAGCTGAAGACCTGGGGTGGGACTGTAAGCTTAAAAAGGGAAAAGGGGGACTGTGCAGAAGGGGACCAGGAAAAAGGAGACATCCTGAACAAATACTTTTGTTCAGTGTTCAGTGAGGAATAAGAAGAAGGGGAGGGGCAAAAAAAAAGTAATAGGAGCATTGGAGAGAGGGAGGTGGACACTAGTCCATTCTTGGAGGAGGACTTGCTAATCTGAAAGTAGACAATCTGACAGTCCTATTTAACAGCTCACTGGAAACAGGAGTGGTTCCAGAGGACTGGAGGAGGGTGAATGTAGTCCCACTACACAAAAGTGGTAGTAAGGAAGAGGCTGGCAATTGTAAGCCAGTCAGCCTGATATCGGTGGTGGGAAAGTTAATGGAATCACTGCTGAAGGAAAGGATTGTGGAATACCTTGAATCCAATGGGTTACAAGACCCGAGGCAGCATGGATTCATTAGCAGGGAATACATGTCAAATGAATCTGATAGATTTCTTTGACTGGGTGACCAAGGAACTACATCATGGTGTAGCAGTGGATGTAGCTTACCTAGATTTCCATAAGGCTTTCAACACATTTCCTCATAGAAGACTCATAAGCAAGTGGGGTAGCTTGGGGGGGGGGGTCCAAAGGTGGCTAAGTAGGTAAGAAATTGATTAATGGGTAGGTGACTAAGGGTGGTGTTAAACGGAGTTCACTCTGAGGAAGAGATGGTGACCAGTGGGACCGGTCCTCTTTAATATCATTATAAGTGACACTGCAGAGAAGCTGGAAGGGAAGGTCTCCTTCTTAGCAGAAGACACCAACATCTGCAATATGGTGGACACTCCGGGGTATGTGTGGGATGTGGAAAGGATGAACAGTGACCTAGGACCCCACCTGCATACTGTGTCACCCTGAGCAAGTCAGTTAACTTCCTTGTGCTCCCAGGTTGCACCTGTAAACAAGCTTTCAGCTGAGTATCTCTCGCCTTGTGAAAAAAGAAAACTTGAGGAGTGGTCAAGGGTATAGCAGCTGGGTTTCAATGCAAAAAAGTGAAAAATACTGCACTTGGGGCACAGAAACAAAGGAGCGGAGTGGTACTGATGACCACCAAATGGAAAGAGACCAGGGGATAATCTTATTAGATGACCTAAAGGTGGCCAGGCAATGCAACAAGGCCATTGGGATGTTGAAGTGCATAGGGAGGGCTATCACTAGGAGAAAGATGGAGGTAGTGTTGCCACTGTGTACATCAATGGTAAGACCCCACTTAGAGTACTGTGTCCAGTTCAGGAGACCGCATTGGGGAGTATTAACAACAACAAAAATGGAAAGGGACCGAGGGATAGTCACATCAGATGATCTAAAGGTAAGCAAGCAATGTGAGAAGGCAGTAAGGAGGGCTGAGGGGATACCGGGATATATACGGAGAGGCATCACCAGTAGAAAACAGGAAGTTGTTATCCTTCTGTATAGACAGTTGTTGAGACCCCATCTGGAGTACTGCGTGCAGTTCTAGAGACCCCATCTCCACAAGGATATAGACAGAATGGAGGCAGTCCTGAGGAGGGCAACTAAAATGGTGCAGGGTCTGCAACAGAAGCCATACGAAGAGAGACTAAAGGAGTTTAATATGTATACCCTTGAGGAAAGGAGGGAGAGGGGGGACATGATAGAAACTTTCAAGTACCTCACGGGAATCAAAAGTCTAAGAGGGTAGCAACTTTCGGAAAAAGAGATGTGCAAGAACAAGGGAACACAATTTGAAGATAGAGGGGGGATGGCTCAGGGACAATGTGAGAAAGTATGTTTTCTCAGAGAGGGTGGTAGACGCATGGAACAGCCTTCCTGAGGAGGTTGTGGGGTCAAAAACAGTGGGGGAATTCAAGAATGCATGGGACAGGCATAAGGCAATTCTGGTGGGGGGGTAGGAAGAAGTAGGCTGTTGGTTAACTAAGATCTGCAGCTTATCAAATAGGTAGGGAAATGGGTAGACTAGGTGGGCCAAGCGGTCCTTATCTGCCATCAAAGTCTATGTTTCTATGTTTCTGTCTCTGGAAGGACATAGAGTGGAGGTGGTCCAGAGGAAGGCAACTCAAATGGTACAGGGGTTGCATCAGAAGCCCTACAAGGAGAGACCCAAGGACCTGAATATGTACACAATGGAAGATAGGAGGGAAAGGGGGGATATGATAGAGACCTTTAAATATCTAAAGGGGACAAATAGGGTACAGGAGGGAAGTGTTTTTCAGATAAAATGGTGCTCAAGAACTAGGGGACATGATATGAAGTTGGAGGGGGTGTAAATTCAGGACAGATGTGAGGAAGTACTTCTTCACAGGAAGAGTGGCGGATTTCTGGAACAACCTTCCAGCAGAGATGGTGGGGGTTAAAAAATAGAGGTGGGGTTCAAGAATGCATGGGATAGGCACAAGGGAATCTTAGGGGAAAGGAAGAGAGGGAGTGAAAATGGACCGGAGATCAAGTAGGATCTGCGGTGATACTGTAGGTAGGGAAAAATGGGCAGACTAGGTGGGTTCATATTTGCTGGCAAATTCTATGTTTCTGTCTTCGTGGTTCACTTACTATACTAGATTCCAATTACAATATCTGCATTTTTGATGCAACCATTGCTGTTAGTATTATTTTGAACATTAATATCCAGGTTGACACAATTAAAACAGCAGCGCATTACACAGCCACTGCTGTTTCATTCACAGCTGTGGCGGGCTCTGTGTTACTTTTCTTGATGATTTTCCAAGCAGTCTTTGGTGCCGCAGGGCACCATTCTTTCTTCCTGGTTTTGTGCCAGTACCACTGGGTAGCTGGTAAATTAAATGGTTTCCTATGTGGAACGGGACTGCTGCAACACAAATTTAAGGTATGTTATCTCACTCAGCAGCCCTGTTTTCAGTCACATTTAATCTCTTCCCCCCCATTCCAAACCTCTTTATCATCCTTAACTTCCAGTTGGTATTTATCATCCCTCCATCTTTCTCTCCCTTGCACACAATCACCAGTGATTAATTTTAGCTGCAGCACATTTCCTGCAGATGCAGAAACCTGATCACAGCTCTGGTCCTGCTGCTTAAAAGAGGTCACTTTCCTTGAATGGAAAAAACTGATTTCCCTGTTGGGAGGTGTATTTTTTTTTTTTTAACACAACCAGAAGAGCAAATGTGTGGTCTGGAAATGCAGACGATAAAAAATATTTGTGTCAGGATGTTTGGGCTAAAAAGAGTAACAGTTTGGAAACACCAACTGTGCCACAAACCTGTTTGATTAAGACTGTGATCCCTTTGCGTAGTAAGAATGTTAAGTAATTGGACTGACAATTCTTATATAAAGTGAGGGATAACACAGGATGACTAAAAGTTGTACAAAACAGTGGCCCCTTACACAATATCAATTTTGTGACACAAAGGGGTGACAATGATCAATTTTTACCACAGTTACACTTTGGACTCCATTGTGATTAGGGGTGAGGCAGACATGTAAATGAGCAGGTCTGTGATGTTCGGTGAGCCGCCGGCTTCCCGAATAGCCTGCCACTTGCCACAGGGCTACTATGCTCCTACAAACTGTGTGAATCAGTTCTAAGGGGGTGGCGCAGGTGTGCGGCAGCATCAAGAAAATCCAATGAGGGACGGAGATGCATGAGGGATCAAATGCATGAATGGGTGTTGCAGGAAGGGAAATCCACTGGATGCCAGGGAGACTAACTAGGCTGGAGTTAGGGAGTGGGGCCACTGAAGCCCCAGAAAGACCAGCAAGGGACCACATAACAGAAAATCTTCAGGACCCAGAAGTGGGGCCTAAAGGTATGGGTTAGGTGGGTGGAGGAGATTTTGGCTGTAGCGCCATTCACCTCAGGGCACTGTACATTGCGTAGCACCATGTGATTGGCACTATGCTATGCACAGTCCTCCACTGTGGTTGCAGTGGTTATGTTTGCAATTGAAAACCTCATTTTTCCAACCAATAACACCTGGTGACCGTCATCTGCACTGCAACTTAGTCACAAGGGAGACTCCATTTCCTAGTGGTGCTCAGATAATGCTCTGAGGGGTCCAAGGACCCTCCATGGCACAGCCCCTCTATATGTTTCTGGATTAGACTCTCAGTCGATTAAGCCTGTATTTTGAATCCCCAGTTGGTTTCTGGGGATCTGAGGTTGCATGGGGTTGGCAGTCTAGATCTGGGCATTGAATCTTTGGATCTGACCCTTGGATACTTGTGATTTGACAGTCGGATCCCTTGGATCCATTCAGATCCTATGGCTGTGATCAGATCTATTCTTGGGATCCAAGGAGGTTGGATCCCTGGTTAGACGCTGTCAATATCCGATGGCATCCAACAAAAATGGTGGTATTCAACCTCAGTGGATACTATCCAAGCACCATTAAAATTGTTCCTTTATATACAGCAGTTTTGGGTGGTGACATAACAGGGAGCATGTTGTGCCCCAATTTTATGCCACCACTTACTATGCATTCTCCACATTTACTTTGCCTTGTGCAGTGCTTATAGGTAGTGCCTAAAAAAATGCAGAAATTATATTTAAAATCATGATTCCCACAGGAAAAAAAGTTTCAAGACTATGCAAACATGTTACTCCTTCTATCTAAAATGCTGTCACGGATTTCTTTTTGTAGTGTTTGGAAATTGTAATTGAATGTGGGTGCTTTAGTCCAGAATTATGTTGGCCCAGTCTGATAAACCATGAGAGCTCGAAAAACATATATGTGGGGTTGCATTTTTTTAACAATTTATTGAGCCAGAATCGTTCAGCTGAGATGCAGCATGTCATTTTCAGTGGGGTCTGATTATATGAATGTATACAGATGGAAGAGATGAAGCACTGTGAGATTATCTTAAAGAACTCAGAGACATGCAGCAAGTGAGTAGCTCTGATAGGATTTGATCCTGGGTCTCCTAATTCCCAAGTCTGTACTCAAGCCACTAGACTGCCGTGCCTCTGATCATACAAGTGGCAGTGAAATAAGGAAGAATGCGATAGGCTGAACCACATCATGTGATCGTGTGGTAATATTTGTCTCACCTCACAGCTGGATCTCAATCACATTTTATTTATTGATTTGAAATTTGGTAACCAGGAAAGGCATACGGAGCCAAGGCTCATTTTCAGGTGCGACCCAGGGAAGGGGGCTGGGGATGAATCAATTAGTTACAGATGTACAGCATCATAGCACAAAAATAAAGTGCAGGCAAAGGTAGTGCAACACAGTATAAGTGCAAATAATAATGGATGGCTTTAAAAAAAAAACATTTTTGACATTTGAAATGCCTCTTTCAGCTACAGTTCTGTCAAAATGAGCCATTTTATAAGTGCAAAAACCCACTCCAGGGTGTGCGGTAAGAAAGATCTTACAGCACTTGCTAGGTGCTTCACAAGCCACCTGGGGAATGTGGTAAAATCTGTTTTACCCTACACCCTGCTGTGGATTATAGCTTGCAAAACCAACATGGCACTAGTTTAGTTAAATAGAGTTCTGAGCATATGTAGCAAAACAAAATGCAAGCTGCATTAAAAATGCCATTCAGATGTTACAAATTACTCTTTGTGTTACTACAAACTTGGTTTTAGCACAGTGCATATATCCAAGCATTTTGATGCCTGTATTTTTTTTTCCTTTTGTCTGGAATAAAAGTAACAACAACAAAAGGGGAATGCTGCGTCAGCAGATCAGTTGCAAAGAGAACAAATGGAGTTTATTGAATGCACACTGAAATAGAAAATAAGGTTACACAATGGGACCTGCCATGGGAGGGATCTGTCGGCAAACTTTGGTGAACTCATTTAACTAGACCAGACTTTTCCCTTACAGATTATGGCTGATAGAGACTTAATCATTGAAACAAGATTTCTAGTTTTAAGCCATTTCCAGCATGCATTCATAATAGCCCTAGAATTCTAGAAGAAAAAGCATTTCACTTGGTCTAAAACTACAGGAAAACATTTTTATTTGGCTACAATTCTCTAATCTTAAGGCTTGAAGAACACTTTTTTTGTTAACAGAGCCCTGGATTCTCTCCAAAGTAAAGAAACTAAGAGAGAAAAAAAAACAATAATAGGCTCTGAGTTAACCTTTTTGGCACGCTGATTAGAACTTACCTTGCTTTGTTTTCTGTCCAGATAGAACTGGTGTTGGCTGATGGCCATAGCCCAAATGGACTTTATCAGTGCAGGACAGGCATACCACGTATGCACGGCGATTCCGCTGTGTCCAAAAGTTCTCCTGGTTACAGATGCCCTGGGAATGCAAACAGTGAGCAACATTACACTGTGCACTGCTGCAAGTCAAAAGCTTAACACTGATATCTGCTGGCTTACTAAGTCCATGATTTCCCTTGGCAAATAAACAGCTCCAATGCTAGGACACAGCCGGTTAATTTCATTAGGAATTAACTAACCAGATTTGTTGTACTTGGGCTGAGAGACCAAGAACTGCCACCATCGCCCCTACAGACAAAATATACATTACTTGAAACCTGGACCCAATAATAAATATTACAGCACTCCTGTGAAAGAGTGACAGACAACAATGGGACAGTTTATTGGCTCATCTTACAGGACAATCTCCCTGCACCCATTTTTAGCTAAACTGTTGGAACATACTGTCCAGGCTCAGTTATCGCCCAGCCTCCTCAGTTCCTTTCAACCAGGCTTCAGGGAAAGCCACTCAACCATTGTGTCCCTACTGAAACTCACTGATCACTTCCACTTGGCTATAGAACAGGGAAACCTCGCTGATGCCTTCTTCATCACACTGGCAAAAGCTGTTAATACAGTGGCTCCTCCTCTTCCAGTCGGCATATATTGAGTACTCCATCTCCTTCCCGTGCCCTGTTAACAATGGAGTCCTCCAAGGTTCAATCCTTGCTTGGCCTTATCCTATTT
This sequence comes from Neoceratodus forsteri, assembly GCA_016271365.2. Taxonomy (NCBI): domain Eukaryota; kingdom Metazoa; phylum Chordata; order Ceratodontiformes; family Ceratodontidae; genus Neoceratodus; species Neoceratodus forsteri. Next base: position 752,352,810 of record CM028131.1, read on the forward strand.
ACCATCATTGTAGATGGCCTTACCTCCTTCTGTGTCTCATCATACATGTACATGTATGTTGATGACACAGTTCTCTTTATTTTTGGACAATCCCGCAAAACGGCATTGACACAACCCATCAGTAGTCCAACCATTTTTCCCTTATTACCAACAGAACTATTGCCATGACCTTTGGTACTAAACACAACTCAAACCCATCACCACAAATTTGGGCGGCTTCCCCACAGTACAGGTTAACAGGTCAAAATACCTGGGAATCTGGCTGAACAATGACCTTGATTTCTCTCACCATTATAGGTCGAGGGAGCACTCCCGACAATCGGAGCACTCCATTCCTCTGCGCGTGACACACACTTATTCTGTGAAGAGCATCTCAAGCACAGATGCCCTGGAAACAGAAATGTTCCAGGACATTTTTTTTAAATACATATTATTGATCGTGCTTGATAATAATATATTAATACTGCTGCGAAGATCACTCTTAGGCTTGTAAGAGTGGTCTCATAGAAACATAGAATTTGATGGCAGATAAGGACCGCTTGGCCCACCTAGTCTGCTCATTTTCCTACCTAACGGATAAGCTGCAGATCCTAGCTAACCAACAGCCTATTTCCTCCTACCCCCACTAGAATTGCCTTACGTCTGTCCCATGCATTCTTGAATTCTCCCACAGTTTTTGACTCTACGGCCTCCTCAGGAAGGCTGTTCCATGCATCTACAACCCTCTCTGTGAAGAAATACTTCCTCACATTACCTCTGTGCCGTCCACCCCCCATCTTCAAATTGTGCCCCCTTATTCTTGTTCGAGTTGTGGTTCTTATACCCTAAGAATGCACATGAGACCACTCTTACAAGCGTAAGAGTAGTCTCCACGACAGTATTAACATACATATGAAGATGTGGATCCAAATCCTTCCACTGTCTCAGTGCACTGTGCTATCATAATGCCCATCTTCCTATGGTGGCCTGATGGAAAGTCGTTCTAAGGACAATTTAACCAGTCAGCAGCTACAGTGAACTGATCTATAGTACTACATCTAAATCCTCCTTGGCAATACTGGGGCGTAGCAAGGATTTCAGAATGGGGGGAAAGTCCGCAAAAAAAATCCTATAATTTAGTCCTGGTGTACAAAAACACTTCAGGAAAACATACTGGAAGCAGGATGAGAGAGGTCTTTCTGACCACCCAGGAAACCCTGCTGACTGTGCCTATGGGATATACTATTTAACTCATTCTGATGTTTTGCCCTCAATTTTTATTATTTTTTTTAACCAGGAGAGAGACACTAAACTGAAAGCTTGTTTACAGGTGTGACCTGGGAGCACAAGGAAGTTAACTAACTTGCTCAGGGTCACACAGCATGCAAGTGGGGGCTGTGGGGTTCAAACCCAGGTCTCCAGGTTTACAGCTCAGAGCCTTAAATCACTGTGCTATACTGCCTCCTAATTATTAGAATCTACACACCAGGAAATCCCCATTTAGGTGTACCGTCTACTGTTCAAGTGGGTCCCAGGCAGGACTGTTACAACAGCAAAGGGCTAAAATTTCAAGACTAATTAAGTAAACAAGGCACATACTCCTCCAACTCCAGCTGTACTTGCTTTGATTAATCTAAGAACTCACATTATTTGTACTGAAACGCCACACTGTTTAGTACTGTATGGCCCTAACTTAATCTTATCTACACATGTTTGAGTTTGTCCTGACTATATTCCACTAGAATTGATGAAGATGTCGTAACCACGTATGTAACAGTATTTGACATGGAAGCTTTATAAACGAGCATCTGTGCTCAACGGTACTCTCCAAATGAATGAAGGAATGAATAAATAAATAAAATATATACACTAACACAGTTGTACAATAAAGTGCAGATAATAAACATAAGGGGGATCTAGAGGGGGAAGTGTGTAAATTGGAGCAGTACAGGCTTGGAGGTTATGCCAGTGGAAGGGGACAAGAAGAAGGGTGTGCAAGGCTCACTTGAAGCTTTAGGTTGTAGTACCTGTCTTTATGTTAGTAGGGAGAAGTTCCAAGTACATGGGGCGGCAAGGAAAAGGCCGTTGTTTCAACTGACTTGTGAGCATGGGGTACGTGAAGGAGAGCTTTAGCCTGGGAATGGAATGTGTATGGCTGGGTGGACCTGGTTAGCAGCCTGCACTGGTAGTCAGGGTACTGTCCAAGTGCACATGTATCAAGGTAGCCCATTTAAGTTATTTTCTTTTGTCTCTTACAAAATCACTGTACATCAGGAAGTGGTGGGTTCTTTTATCACACCCCAGGATAAACCTGCACATATTGCTGCATGCCACTGTTATTTTGTGCAGTCAGACAGCAGTTTCAGATCTGTAAACCTCACTGCCATATTTCATGGCAGGCAAGAGAGACTGTCAAAGAATTAGGTGCATAGTGTATGAGGCGAGGCTGTTTCGCACCTGGGTTAGAGCCCCAAGTGTCTGGTGTAAACCCCTTACACATCCAGTGATCCGTTTGGCAAGTTTAGTTGAGGGTCCAACAAAAGACCATGGTACTTGAAAGCCTGGACTGTTTCTAAGGCGGGGGGGTGCTGGAACATAGCAGGATCTGTAGGTAGCAGGGGACAGCAGCCTTGATATTGAATGCTATTACTTTGGTATTGGTGCTGTTAATACTTTGTTTGCATCCATCAATTTCTGCAAGTTATTAAAGGCAGTCTGTAGCACACTGATGCTGTCAACTGGGCACTTGGTTTTTTGTAGATCATGGTATTGTCAGCATAAAGGCATGTTGTGATGTTCCGGCTGTTGCAGATGGAAGGCAGATAAGAGGAGTTCCTAGAAGGTATTCTTGGGGTATGCCAAGGTTAAGAGGTTTTGGTGGTGAGGTTTCACCATTTATTTTTAACTAGCTGCTGTCTGTCCTTCAGATAGGCTTAGAACCAAGTCACAGCGTTTTGTTACAGCCCAAGCTGGAACAGCTGAAAAAGCAGAAGATTGCGGTTCATGGTGTCAAATGCCTTGGTTGATAAAGATGCCACTCATGTGGTAACTCTTGTCTCTGGCTAAAGACAGACTGTCCTTGGCTTGTAAGAGGGCAATGACAGTAGAGAGGTTTGGCTGGAAATCAGACTGCATCTCAGACAGTTCTACCTGAAGATGTGATCCAGAAGCTGTTTGTGTGCCAGGTGTTCTAGGAGTTTGCTGAAGACTAAGAGAATTGCAAGAGTAGCCGGGATTATGTGGGGGAAGAGCTCCTGCCCCACAGCCTATTTAATGGAAGCAGATGACTCCCGCTCTGCTTAGAGCGAGTCGCAATCGCTAGTTTGCAGTGCTGGTGAGTGGCTGCTCTCTGTCCTGGCCCCCTCCCTCTTCTTTGTCTGGCTTGTGCCCCTCCCCGCTCTGGTGTTTTCGTGCTTTTCATTTAGGGCTTGTTTCGCCTTTCTCCATTCTGCTCTTCTGTGTTTATTGCTTTTTCCCTGCTGTTCCCTCCTTTCTGAGCAGCCACTCCCTGTTGCATCGCGTTTGTCCGTCTGGAACCTCTCGCTTGATCAGCCATTCGCCGGAACTTCATTTCCCTGCTTTGCTGTGGATGCCTAGGAATCGCCATGGGTTGCCTTTATTCACAATTACTTTTGGCTGGGAATTTTTCCACGCGGTTATCTGGAAGCCGTTCTGCGTTGCGTCACTCAATGCCTTCCCTGCGCCATTTCAACACTGCTGTTGAGCTAGGCTCCTGCCTCCTTCTCCCTGCTACTTGAGGCTCCTGACTACATCATCGGCAGCGCTTGCTGTGCCCCCGTCTGAGCCGCTGACCTCCTCTTTGGATCCATTTCTGCTTCCTCCGCTGCTCATCATCGGTATGCCTCGCCTAGCAATCAGATCCTGGTATACCAAACTTTAAGGATTCGGCTATCTGACACTTGAGTGGCTTGCTCCGACTATATCTATGCCAGTATTATTTCCTAAGCTACTGTTGAATTGGATGCAAATGTCTGGTTCCCCGAATTCCTTGCATGGCAGACTCCTGGGATGACTCACTGAAAGTAACTGGCCCTATACTTGCTACGCTACAGCATTCCTATCCTCAGTCTTATACTGCATGGTCTTATTCTGCATTTCACTGAAAAAGGGTAACTCCTACTTATACGAATAAGTGGCTGGTCCTCCCACTTAAACGTTATCAGACTACCTCAGTGCTCATTCAGCAGCTTCCAGGGTTGCTCTCTCTTTCCATCTGCCTCACCAGCATTGGGCCTCAGGATTTCTGACCTCTGACAGCCTACCACCCCTACTGGGCCTGCGGGTTCATTACTTTGCATCCATTCTGCCTCTCGTCAAGCCTGGGGTTCATCTATTTGTTCACCATGCTTGCCCATGCCACGCCGGTCGGGAGGTTGCCTCGTCAGATTGCCTAGCTCCTATGCTGCTCCTTCCTGCCTCAGCCTCCATTGGTTCTTTCCTCTAGGGCTTCTGCAGGGCCTGTATGGTTCCTCAGGCTTTCTCCTTAAGTGTGCTTCTGGATGTTCCATTCAGCTCCTTGACCCTGCCTGCCTACAATGCTTTACGTAATCGCACATTTGCTTCACTCATAGACTTCAGATTCAGGATGTTCTCTGCCTCAACAGGTTGCCTACTCTTCTGCCAAGATATTCACTGTGATCTCATCTGTCCTCGATCTGCAGGATCCATCGGTCTACAGCATCATTTTACTTTCATACGTCTGCTTTACAGTTACATGCTCCTTCGCACTCAACTGGCTCAGGCTGCTACCTCCATTTCGATACCTACTTTTCCTCTACACCACCTCGCCCAGCTCGGGGCCTAGAGAATTACAGCTTCTACGTCCTGCCTTCGCCCTTCGGGCTAGAAGGTTTACCTACTTCTACTCTATGCCTGCCTCGTTCAGCTTGGGGCTTGGAGATTCACAGCTTCTACGACCTGCCTTTGCCCATCGGGCTGGGAGGTTTACATACTGCTAGCTTGCTTCTATAACCTGCCTTCGCCCATCGGGCTGGTAGGTTTACCTACTTCTGCCTTGCCAGATCACGGGCCTGGAGATTCCCGCATTCTCCTATACGCTTACCTGCTGCCGTGTTAGCCAGCCGGTAGCTCCTTTATTATGGATCCGCATCTGGTCGTTTCTTCGTTCCTCCTCTATGCTTGGATGCTTTGCCCTGATGCTTCAGCCATCTGGAATTGCTGCTGCTTCACCCTTTCCAGGACACTTGTTTGCGCCTCTCATGAAGACCTTATCCTGATTGTGCTCTACCACTTTTTGACCCTGTGACACCGCTACTCCATTTGACTCCACCTCTTCAGTTATCTCCATCCAGGACTCTTATCCTCGACTATTCAGGTCTCGTCTCGTTATTGCTGCCTCAAACATTGCATACCTACAGTTTCGACTGCTATTCCTCGTCAAGTTGCTATCTCTCTGCCACGGTCTCTTCCATGCGATCCCTGCCATCCTTGATCTACTGGATCCGTCAGTCCTCAGCACCATTCCATTCTCTACGTCTGTCTTACTAATGCAGTACTACTCTGCTGCACTGACTCATGATACATCTTCTGGAGGCTTCTACCATGCAATATTCCTACTGGCTGACCTCTATAGGTCTGGCTGTATTTTCCTGTTTCCTGGAGCTAGTCACCTCTCTCCTTACCTCTCCAGCTGATGGAAAAGCTGTGCTTCTCATTGAAGGACTAACTGCCACGCTCTATTCTACCAGCAGACTTCCATGGGTCTGACTGCACTTCCCATACCTGGAATCAGCCGCCTCTCTCTCCTACCTCACCAGCTGTCAGTTAAGCTACGCTTTCTTCTGGGGCCGATTGCCACGTCCTGTTCCTTCTCATCTGCCTTCGTCGGCGCAATCCTGTTCCTACTACCCTTGCTTCTGATTAGCAGTCCGATTGCTTTGCTTACTTTTGGGCTCATCATGTTCTACTACTTGGATGCTTCATACTACCTTGCACCACTGTCTCCGATTATCCTCTACAGCTGGCCATTATTCCAGCTCAACTCTACAGCTGTTGCCTTCATATCAGTTCCTAAGACTATACTTCACTTATCAGAACTGGATTCATCAGTCGGTAGCCTGGCCTACAAGCCTTCTCATTACACATACTTTACAAGCTCTCTATTAGAAATCAGGAAGTCGTACTACTTCTATTCATCCTGCCTCGTTAACGTCAAATTTGGATACAACTATCTGCGTCTGGTCTCCTGTATTGAATTCGTCAGTCATCAATTTCATCTCCACCGTCATACATTACCTGGATTATGCCCTCTATCAACTGAAGTCCAGAAGAAGGTTCTTCATATCTACTCTCCATCATTCTGAATTGTACACAGATTCTCAGACTCGGACTTTATTAGGAGGAAATTACTTCACTGGACATTTACAATTCAGTTCTTCTTAAACTCCGTTTATCTGGATTAAATTCTACAATTAGAATTCAGATTTAGCTGATTAATTTAGTTTAATTAGGATCTCTCTCCTTTAGTATGCCCAGAAGGACGGGCAGGTCAGTAGACATGGGTCCTCAGAGGTTTCCCCCTGTGGGGGTTTTCCTCTCCTGAGTGCTACTGGTCACACTCTCCGGAGTCGGAGGAGGTGATCGTCTATTCCTATCATTTAAGTGTTGTCATGCATGACTCTTCAGCATTCAGTTAAATAACTATCGTTGATATATATATATATATATTCTTTTTGGGCTTTCATAATTCTAAACCAAGCTTCCTTCCTACAGGTGGGATACAGAGAAAGGCCCAAACCATCAAATATTATCAAACAGCTCAATTCAAGCATCCAAGTACCTAAGCACAAACATTCCATACTACTACCTAATAGACATTGTCCTCATAATGCTGGCCTCTGTATCCAACAACCATCTACATCATTCCAATATATATGTTACATAAGCACTAAGCTATGAACCACACATAATGGAAACTGGATGGTAAATGTTTGGGTCAGATGGCAGTCCTAACTTGAGAAGAGGAGTAACAATAGTTACTTTCCAGGATGCCTTATTTCTCCTGTGTGTAAGGAGAGGCTTAATAGTCTAGTGACAGAGTAACACAGTCATTCTGCTGTTAGCCTTAGATTGCCCTAAATGCACCCACCCTGACTGCCCCATCTAGAAGGCCCCTTAATTGGCCTTTGCTGGAAGGGTAACGGCATATGCATGGGGCCACCTTCCTGTTCAAATACTGGGCCTCTAAACTTCCTTGCCATCTCTCCACTCTCTCTGGCTTCCCCGTCTATGTGAACCCTCAAAAATCAGTCACCTCTACTAGGCAGCACAACTCCAGTTGCTACTACTTGGACACCTGGCTGGCTTCAGCCACATGTGGGCCATCATGGAACATGCTTGGTTCCCTTTCTCTACCTTAGTAACAGTCTTATTTCATGCAGAATGAGAATGACAATCTCTATGCAATGTAAACCTGTGGTGTAAAACATGATCCCAGTATGACATCAGATTAAAAAATCCTTGTAACTCACTCCTTTCCTGCCTCTGTTTTGTCCTATCTCAAAACTAGAACACTTCCTTCCCAGGACTCTAGAACTGGATACTGCAAGGAGATAATTTTTCCCTTCCTTTCAACTTTTTTCAGGTTCCAATCTCCTTTCTTTTTTGGAGTTACAGTAGAAATATGGCTTCAAACAGATTTTTACTGCTATCTCCACGTCCGCTACTTTGTGACAACATTCCCTATAGCAGCTCAGGACCCCACAAAGGGCCCTGCACTGGTGCCTTTTTCCAGGACTACCTCAGAACTTAAGACACAACACTTCAGTGCATGTCTATATCAAGCCCTACAGCTTGTGTTAGGCATCCACACTAAAGTGGCAAACAAACGGGCTGAGGAAATCTGGCACCAGATCACTACAGAACATTGGAAGAATTCCTGTCAAGCAATTTCTCAGCTTACAGGTACACACACCTGGTGTGAATTTACCTGGGAGCATTTACTGTGATGCTTCCATACACCAGTTGTCATTGCTCGCTTCACCACATCTCACATGGTGTCCTGCTGTCAACAGTGGGGGAGAACCTCAGGCAAGCTACACTCATATTTTCTGGACCTGCTCACTCTTACATACATTCTTTCAGCAACTAGATTAGGAACTCCATATGATATTCCAGCGCCTGATCACACTCAACCCGGAACTACATCTCCTGTTGCACTACCCTCCAGGGCTCAGAGGTTCACAGATACACGCTACTGTCTGGGGATTCTGATCACTGCTGGTAAAATGATCCTTATACAGTTACAGTTCACCTCAACTGGATGTGTGAAGGACTACAACTCACCAAATCTACAAAACAGAGAAAGTAACATATTTCCTGAATAATTGCTTAGAGGTGTTTGACTCACGTGGAATCAGCTGGGTATTCTACAATATGAATAAGGCCCCCAATTTTGTGCCATAAACACAGGTGGGAATTCACGTACTAACCTAACAGGAGTTCATCCTTTTTAACCCCAAATCCAGACATGAGAAACACCTGGTAGTGATAAGCTGGCCTGGGGGGGCCCCTGTGCTCTCCCTGTGTAGGAATTGCAATAGGATGCCTTGATACATAAAATAACACCTGGCGATGTATTAGCATATAAATTATATATAACTACTGAATAGTAAGTGATGCTCTCACCCTTGACCCAAGCTGTACCCTAAGGGTGGGCTGACTAGCCTTCTGGTGGCCATCAGTATTATTCTCATTTCTGTTTTGCCCTGTCAGAATGCTTTGTAACATTCAGGAAATGCTGTATCATATGTTCCTTTCACTTGCTGATCATTGGGTCATCATCAGCGATGTCAGTGGCTCAACAGGTAGCACACTCGTCTCTGAGGTCGGTAGATCAGTAGGCTGTGGGTTCTATCCCCACACGAGGCACTTGGGTTACTATCCAAATACTGACACTGTAGTGCAGCATGAAGGGAGTGCTGCACTCCTGAGGTGCCGTCTTTTGGATGAGACGTTAAACCGAGGTCCCATCTGCCTGGATTGGTGGTAGTTCAGGTGGATGTTAAAGATCCCATGGCACTTCTCGAATAGAGCAGGGGAATTTCACCGGTGCAATGGTCAAATTTCCTCCATTAACGAAAAATACCACCAACAGCTTAATCTGGTCTAAGGTCAGTTGGCATTCCTCTGTATCCCCCTCCCCCGAGTCGTGCCTGAAAATAGGCAGGATTTGTCTACTGCACTTACTCGGTCAACAAAAACTAAATAAATAAATAATATAAAAATAAATACATTTTGCTGTACTACTCCTGAGCCAAGCAGCTTCAATAAAAACATATAAAAAAAAGTCTGTCACACTGGTCTTTCCAAACCCACAAAAATATGCCATGGTGATGAATCAAGCAGGGTTCTCTATGGAGGTATGTTCTGTCACTTTGAGAAATGTGCCAAAAGCCCAGCTTTGGGTACTGGTCATCCTTATCTGCCACTGTGGGTAGCACCTGCCCTCTTCCCACTTGCTTAGTTTATTTGCTACAATGTACCTGCATGGTTGCTGTCATTGTTGGTATTTTGTGCCTGACTCTTAACTCATGCCGTACTCTCATCTTCTCATCTAATGAAGTGTTTTTGTGCTGTGCCATGAATTTCCCCCAGTCCCATGCCCCCCCCCCCGACACACTGAAACCTACACAGAGCAGTGATGGAATCAGCTTTAAGGGTAGTTGCCCTTGCTCTTGAGAGGTCTTTGAATGTATTACATCCTTTTTTATAGACATGAGAGATTACAAATCCCAGATTTAACAGGAGATTTAGTTCAAAAGATAAACAGGCGTCATACACAATGTTGTCTTTTTCAGTGTTCCAAAATTATTGCCACTCTGACGTTTCTGTGAGGCAGTTTGGCCAACTAATTAAGAGTGACGTTATAGGAACCTGGAGACTCAGGTTTAAATCCTAAAACCATCACCTGATCCTAAGCAAATCACCTGTGCTTAATCTCTCAGTAATTTCTCTCTCTACTCTGTCTCTGGGCTGTTTGATTCTCCCTCTATGTTTAAAAGACTTCAACATTCTCCCCTTTTCTATTGGATTGTAAAGCACTATGGAATACTGCTTGCTTTAAAGGTACTACATAAAAAAAACAAAATTATAACATTGTTAAGAGAAACCAAGACATGCAATTGGTCACATGACCGATAATTATTCCAGCAAAACACCATCGATCAGAAATACATAATGTTCTAAACCTCATTACTTAGTTTTTTGAAATGAAGAAAGCAATGGAACCATTTAATAATTGCAATAAGGCACTCCAGGGTGTGCATGGTTGTGGGATAATGCCATCTGGGTGCATACAGCACCTGGCGTTGCCTTGTGCATCACTTCCCAAGGCATGCCATTATCCCCTAACAAAGCACAACCTGTCATGCCTTATTGCTTAACTGTGCCTCAGTGAGTGAGTGGAACAGTGAACTGGTGTCTTAGACATCGGCAGGCATCAGCAGAAGGAAGAAAACAAGCTGTCTTAGGCATTGACAGGCATCAGCAGAAGGAAGCAAAGAAGCAGGGAACTCTGCTGGTCGACTAAGGTAAGGCAACTGTTCACTACTGTGTAACAGTCACTGCTGGGAAGGGCAGAAGGTCACAGGTTGGCCAAAAATGGGAACAGGAGAGACACCATATCTGGGGTAGGAGTATAAAGAGATTTGAACTAGAATTCAATCTAGTATGGACACTAACCAGAGGTGGGAGCTGATAAAGCTGGGGATAGTGGAGGCAACCAAAACCTGCTGCAAAGCCCAGAGCAAGAAGGCTAGGGCTAAGAAACTGATCTGGTTGAGCAAGGAGGTCATGGAAAAGGTAAGGAGGAAAAGAGCTGCCTTTAGGAAGTACAAGAAAACAGGGAGGGGGGAGGACAGGGAGGAGTACTTGACAGAATCGAAAGAGGTGACAAGGGCAGTAAGGGGAGCCAAAGCATCTACGGAACTCAGGCTGGCATAAGGCATTAAGAAGGGGGAGAAGGACTTCTTTAAGTACATCAGGGAGAAAAGGAGCTGTAAGGACCACATAGTAAGGATTAGGAAGGAGGGGGGTTGGGTGGAAGCAGGGTGCGATAAGGCAGAAGCACTAAATGAGTACTTCTGCTCAGTATTTACTAAAGAGAAGAGGGGATGACACCCAAGGTGGGAGAAATGGCAGAAGCAGGGGAAGTGGTGACAGATGGGGAAATCATGGAGAGCAGAGTTTGAGAGGGTTTGAAGGCACTGAGGGTGGACAAGGCGCCAGGCCCAGATGGCATCCACCCCAGGGTACTGAAGGAGCTGGCAGAGGTCCTGCAGAACCTTTGGCAGACCTATTTAATGCCTCACACATTGAGTGTGCTACCTCAGGACTGGAGGATGGCTCTGTGGTGCCCCTCCACAAGAGTGGCCCCAAGGATGAACCAGGAACTACAGACCAGTGAGCCTCACTTCCATCGTGGGTAAGCTAATGGAGACTATCCTGAAGGAGGGCTGGTGGCCTCCTAGAGGCCAAGGACTACAGGACAGCAGACAGCATGGCTTCATATGTGGCAGATCCTGCCAAACCAACCTGGTCGAGTTCTATTACTGGGTAACTAGGCAACTGGACAGGGGCCATGCAGTGGATGTCCTGTATCTGGACTTCAGTAAGGCATTCGACTCAGTGCCACATGGAAGGCTGGGAAGGAAGTTAGTAGGCACAGGGGTGGGTGCAAAGCTGGTGAGATGGGTAGGAAACTGGCTGCAGAGAAGGCAACAGAGGGTGATGGTGGGTGGGGAGCTCTCACACCCAAGGGCAGTGACGAGCGGTGTTCCACAGGGCTCAGTGTTGGGAACAGTGTTGTTTGGGATATTCATTGCAGACATATCATGGGACAGTCTGTTTACTGATGATACCAAGGTAGGCGCGGTAGTGGATGACCTAGGGGGATGGCAGGGGTTGCAGGATGATCTGGCAAAGTTTGAAACCTGGTCAGACACCTGGCAACTGGGCTTTAATGCCAAAAAGTGCAAGGTGGTGCATTTTGGGATGAAGAACCCAAGGAGGAGTTACCAGCTAGGAGGAGTGCAGCTAGCCCAGACAGAGGAGGAGGAGAAGGATCTGGGTGTGCTCATTACAGGGTCAATGAACAACTTGGCACAATGTAGGAAGGCAGCTGCAAAGGCCAACAAAATGCTGGGTTATATTGCAAGGGGTATATCCTCGAGGAGGGAGGAGGTGATTCTGCCACTGTATAGGTCATTAGTTAGACCACACCTGGAGTACTGCATGCAGTACTGGCATCCATATCTGAAGAGGGACATTAGTTACTGGAGGGGTGCAGCAGAGCGACAAAGATGATCAAGGGGCTGGGGACTTATCATATGAGAGGAGGTTGAAGGAGTTGAACATGTACTCACTGGAGGAGAGGAGAGACAGGGGTGACATGATTGAAACCTTTAAATACATGAAAGGAATAAACAAGACGGGTACAGAGGGGCTGTTCAAAGTAAGGGAGGGAGGGAGGGCCACCAGGGGCCATGATATGAGACTGGGCAGTAAGGTTCAGGAGGGAGATGAAGAGGCACTTTTTACAGAGAGAGTGGTGGCTGGGTGGAATGTGTTACCTGCTGAAGTGGTATGCGGTAGAACAGTGGACTGCTTCAAGCGAGGATGGGACAGGACAAGGGGAGGGTTAATGAAGGGGAAGGGTGGGAGGAGGGGCAGCTGCAGAATAAGGGGTGCTAGCTGCACATTCGTGCAGACTTGATAGACCTCTAGGCCTTTATCTGCTGGCAAATTTCGTATGTTCGTATGAACAAGGCATGGGGGAACACAAACAGAAACAAACAAAAAAAGGAGAAAACTACAAACACCCTATCAGGTGTAAGGGTACCAAAGTATTTCCAGATAACACATGGAGAGCAGAAGTTGAGAATGCTGGGAGTGGTGCAATGCAGCGGCTTTGGGGTTGCAATTTTCAGAACAACCTTCTGGAGACTTCCATGCTGCCCCATCTGCACACACCTCTCTGGGTTGAGGGAGGAGGTCGCTAGACTCTAGGCTGAGTTGGCTAGGATTTGGGAGACCTTTCCCCCAACCCAGGGGCCAACAAGAAGAAAGGAAAAGATTATAAATAAATTTAGTATATAGGAAGGATAATGGAAAGGGATTGTATTCTTATATAAATAAAAATAAGAAAAAGTCAGAACAAATTGAAACTTTGCATATAGAACGGAGTGAAGTTACTGAAGTAAAGAAAATGGTAGAACATCTAAATGGATATTTCTGTTCAGTTTATGAAAAAAAAGTAAGGGAAGAGATAGAAGTTAATAATAAAATGAATAAAGAACTAAGGATGGAAGTAACAACAGAAGAAATCCATAAAATTCTAAGTGAGTTAAAACCGTTTAAATCGGCAGGACCAGATTTATTGCACCCAAGGCTATTAAAAGAAATTTCTATATAGCTAGCACCTCCAGTAGCAAATATAATAAATAGGTCAATAAATACCGGAGAGATACCAGATGATTGGAGAACAGCCACTGTGATACCGATCTATAAAAAAAAGGGAACAAATACCTCTATGACTAAATATAGACCAGTAAGCCTAACAGCAATTCTGTGTAATGTAACAGAGGGCATATTGAGAGACAAGTTAGAGGAGGATTTAAAGGAGTTAAAAGTGAATGATGAGAAGCAACACGGGTTTAAAAAAAAAGTAGATCATGTTTATCAAACCAACTCATATTTTATGAATATATCAATAAAACAACATTGAAAAATAAGCCTTTTAATGGGTTCACCACAACATAACGGCACCATGCAATTCTGCTTAAAGTTGAACCAGCATAACATTCTGCGGTGATTTGCATATGCAGCCCATGATGCTTTGCATTGTGTGGGCATGTGTGATTTTGTATTTTCTTGAAACTTGGCTTCCCAGCCAAATGCCCTTTGGGGTAACCCTTGCCTCAGTGTTTGCGCACAGAGGTTCTTTGTCTTTTAAATAGTTTTTTTATTTTAATGGGTTCACCACAACATAACCCAGACAGACCGCCTTAGGTAGCTGGTTCATTCCACTGGGGTGTCAAACAAACGAGGCATACTGATGAGTCCTGGTAGGACGAAACACGTGTCTATGTCATCTGTTAGCACCCTTTGCAAACTGTGTAAGAGACCTTTCAGCACCAGGCAATTCTGCTTAAAGTTGAACCAGCATAACATTCTGTGGTGATTTGCATATGCAGCCCCTGATGCTTTGCACTGTGTGGGCATGTGTGATTTTGTATCTTCTTCCCAGATTTCCAGAAAGCTTTCAATAAAGTACCACATAATCAACTTATTAAAAAAATGATACAAATGGGAGTGGATGGTAGGATAACTAGATGGGTACAGAACTGGCTGAGAGATAGAAAACAGGCAGTAAGGATAAGAGGCGTAATGTCAGGTCTAGAGGAGGTTATCAGTGAAGTTCCACAAGGATCGGTGTTAGGTCCTATATTATTTTCATTATACATAAGTGATATACAGTATGGTATCCAGAACGAAATGGTGAAATTTGCGGATGACGTACAATTGGGAGGACAAGTAGGTTCAAAGGAAGAAATTAAACATATGGAGAAGAATCTAAAACAAACAGAGAAGTGGGTAAGAGAAAATGGAATGACATTAAGTATGAAAAGTGTAGAGTCATGCATGTAGGGAAAAATAATCAAAAGCATGTATATTACCGGAACAGAAATAAAATGGAAGTGACGGCCAAAGAAAAAGACTGTGGAATAATAGTTGATAATGAAATGACTTTTAAGGCACAAAGGTCAGAAGTCATTAGGAAAACAAATTATATGATAAGAAATATAGGAAAAGGTTTTATAAATAGAACTAGACAATGTCTAGTACCATTGTACAAGGCATATATAAGACCTTATCTAGATTATGGATCACCAGTATGGAATCCATATATGAAACATGAAAAAATGGGTTAGAAAAAATTCAAAGAGCATGCACAAGGATCTACAGAAAAAGGTAGAGGATATGAGGAAGGACTGGATAGATTAAAAATGTTTACATTGGAAGACAGAAGAAAAAGGGGGGATTTACTACAACTATTCAAGTTTATGAAAGATCCAGAACTAATGGAAGGATTAGGAATAGAGATAGTGGATAAACCAGAAGGATTAAGAAATCATAAGTATCAAATAAAAATAGAGATAGTTAAAATAAACTTTAGATATTATTCTTTTGTACAGAAAACAGCTAGAGTGTGGAATGCACTGCCTGATTACATAGTAAATAGTGGAAACTTGGAACAATTTAAAAAAGAAATAGATAAGTTGATTTATTTCAGGAATTGATGTGCCCGCTGTGCAGGGAATGGTTTAATGGGCCTCGAGCCTTCTTCCATTCTATCACCTAGTATAAGACCCAGTATAAGTCTGCCACCCTCATCTCAGAGGATGCCAGGGAGAAGGAACAGCTGGACTATGGTGGGCTCTGGAAAGGGGGGTTGGTGGGACAGAGGCACATTCCTCAAACAGTACCATTATGTAATTCCTAAGATGCTTTGGTGGGGTAGGACTGCTGGAAGGAGGCACCTGAGGTAGTGACCAAGGAGGATGTGGGGGCCCTCCATAGTGGAGACCCCATGGAGGTTAGCAGAGGAACCCAGAGGAAGAGGAATCAACTTCTGGTGGGAGACTCGATTGTAAGGGGTATGGTTTTGGAAATAGTAAAGGGGGGAGTGGCGAGTTAGAAGTCTATGCAGTGCTGAGGCCCTGAGGTATGGGAAGTGGATGCTGAGGATTGCTAGGGTAGAAGGACGGGAAGGAGAGCTGGATGTTATTGTCCGCCAGGTGACTAATGAATGGGCTAGGAATGGGGCTGGGATAGTGCAGGGGGGAGTTTAGGGAGCTGGGGATGAGTCTTAGACAACTAGCTTGCTCAGAGGTTTTGCTGAGGTGCTGCTTGAGGAAAGGGATTTCCACACCAAGACCCTCAACTCATGGCTGAAGGAATGGTGCAGAAAGGTGGGGTTTGGCTACATTTGGAATCGGAGGCCCACCTGGCAGGATAAGGGTCTACATAGGGGTGATGGCCTGCATCCATCTGGGAGAGGAACTGCAGTCTTCAGTGGACGGTTTAAATGTTACTTCAATAAACATTTAAACTAGCCAAGGGGGGTTGCAGAAGGAATCGGGGAGGCAGAAACTGCCCCCCCCCCAGGCTGAAGCGGAACCTGAGGGGAGAAGAATCCCCCAAGGTACAAATCAATAAAGGAAGCAGGATGTTAGCGACAAAGGGGGAAGGGAAGGGGAGCATTAAAAAGAGAGGGGTAGAGGAGGGAGGACAACGAGCACAGTGGAAATGAAATCTGGAAGGCCATGCGTGTGAATGCTAGAAGTCTATGAAATAAGATTCCGGACCTAGAGGCCATCATTCCAGAGGCCAAACTGGATATTGTGGCCATTACCGAGTGATGGTGCCAAGAAAACCATGACTTTGACATGGCCAGTCTAGGCTATACTGTTCAGGAGGGACCAGGTGGGAAAGAAAGGAGGGGGTGTGGTGTATTATGTGAGGGAAAACAAAATCAACAGAGATACAGGGAATATATGGAGAGACAGAGGTACTGTGGGTCACCTTAGAGATGGGAAATGGAGCCACTGTTTAGACTGGAGTGAAAAACAGACCTTCCGAACAGGGCGATAAATTAGATAAAGTGCTGGTGGAAGCCAACTGGCAAGATGACAGAAAAGGGAGACGTGCTGCTAGTGAGGGACTTCAGCCTGCTCGATGTAGACTACAGCCTACCAGCCACAGCTTCAGCTAGAAGCAATGACATCCTGGAGACTCTGCATGGAGGATTCCTCAGGGAACTAGTCAGTGAACCCACTCATGATGGGGCAATACTGGACCTGGTACTCACTAACAGGGACAATACTGCAGAGGCAAGTGGGAGGCCACTTGGGGACCAGTTATCACCATACGCTCTGGTTCAATATAAGGATGGCTGCAGAACTGACACACACAAGGGTAAGGGTCCCGGACTTCAGGAAGACAGATTCTTAAGATGAGTGAATGCCTCAGAGATGACCTGGCAGGAGGGATGGCCTAGGTGGGGTGGAGGAACAGTGGGTAAAGCCAAATGAGAGCATAGTAAAGGCAGCAAACCTCTGCATCAAAGAAGTGAGCAAAAGCAAGAGGAAAATGAGACTGCTATAGTTCTCGAAAGAGGTGGCTGAAAAGGTAAAGGGTAGCATTCAGAAGTATAAGGAAACACTGAGGGAGAAGGAATAGGATCCTTGGGATATGCATATGCAAGGGCGCATACCCAGTATCATGGCATGACTTTTCAGATGTGATTTTTATATGTTGTAGCCCTTGGTTTTCATTAAGGCACACTTTCACAAGTTCAGTATTCTTCAAACAGTGACAGTATGTGGATCGCTTAACCTCAATTTTAGGAGATGTGCACGGGCCTCCTGGCACTCCAGCACCATTTCCTTATGTGACTGGGCTGTGGCGATCACCAGGGAATCTCGGAGGGTCTTGTGAGACTCTCTCCCAGAGTGCTGTGAGCACTCCTATGTGTTTACATGGCCACCCGATCCATTCCACAACGATGCTCGGAAACGGCGAACCCAAGAAAACAGGGAATGCCAAATCAGCAACCACTCACTTTGGATGTGGTATGGTTTGTCCGTACACACCAAAAACATAACACTTAAATTGCTCTCCACCAATGACAGTGGTGCACAGCGTGTCATGTAAAAGGCCCTATAGATAAAGTGGAGGCGGTCCAGAGGAGGGCAACTAAAATAGTGCAGGGTCTGCATCAGAAGCCACAAGAGGAGAGATTAAAGAACCTCAATATGTACACTGTGGAAGTGGCGGATATGACAGAAAACACCTCACGGGGGTACATAAGGTACAGGAGGGAAATATTTTTCAGAAAATAGGGTGCTCAAGCACAAGGGGACATGCTATGAAGCTGGAGGGAGGTAGATTCAGGAGAGATGTGAGGAAGTACTTCTTCACAGAAAGAGTGATGGATTCCTGGAACAACCTTCCGGGGGGAAGGGGGCAGTGGTGGGTTTCAAGAATGCAGGGGACAGGTACAAGGGCATCATAGTGGAAAGGAAGGTGGGAGGGAGAAAGTGCTGTAGATCAGACACACTCTGCATTAATAATGTAGCTAGAGAAAAGTGGCCAGATTGGGGGGAGGTGGTCCCTATCTGCTGTCAAATTCTAGCTTTCTGTGTTTCTATGTTAAGATTTTCTTTTCTAATAAAACTCTACCTTTGAAAATTAGATACTGCAAATGTAGTATTTCTGTCTTCTAACCATCACTCAGATGAAATAAGATTGAATAGCACAACTAAATTTGTATAATCGGACTAAATAGTAACCTGTCTATCAAAACTATACTTGATATTGCATACTAAAAACCTTTTAATGGAAAAAATAAGGGTCAGAAATCTTTCCGCTACCTGTTCAACAACAGCATAGACTAATCTATTTAGGAAGGCAGTATAGCGCATGGTTTAAGGCTCTGAGCTGCAAATTTGGTGACATCTAGTACACCAGACCTGGGTTTGAATCCCACAGCTTCCACTTACATACTGTGTGACCCTGAGCAAGTCACTTAACTTCCCTGTGCTCCCAGGTCGCGCCTGTAAAAAGCTTTCAGCTTAGTGTGCTAATCCTGGTTAAACAACTAAAAAAAAAAAAAATCTGCCCAAAGAACTGCAAAACATCAACTCCCATGCAGCCTTCAAGTTCAAATGCAAGGAACATCTGTTCTTTAAAACTAAATGACATTGATTTATATTTTCATATTGTCCAGACTTTTATCTTAAGTTGCTAAAGATATGCACTTTCTTATTCTTTTTTTTTAATCTGCAATTTTTCGAGGTACCACAGGTGATGGGTCTGTTGGAAGCGCAAGATGACTTCGTAACAAATTCAAACAGATTCAAATACCTACATACATACGTACATACATGCAGTACATACGTACGTACATACATATATACATACATACATACAGTACATACGTACGTACATACATACAGTACATACGTACGTACATACATACATACATACAGTACATACGCAAGTACATACATACAAACAGTACATACGTAAGTACATACATACATAGCATGAGTTTATGATGGAGAGGGTAGAGGAACCAGCTGGCAGGAGCCAAGCATCACTAACAAAAGACGGGCAGCCAAAGGTTTTTCCTATGTTGGAAAGCATGAAAAAGGAGGTTCTGTCTAGCACCATGTACTTAGCTTGATTACCCATTACACTAACAAAGCCGGGTGATCTGCACTGAACGAACTCTGCTACACAAATAAATGAAACAATTTTTTCTAATCAGACTTCACAGCCTTTAATCTGCCCAGGTCTGGTGAAGCGAAGAGGTCTTCCACCATACACAATTTTACAGCCAAGAACCAAGGAGATGTTTTGATACATGCTATAGAGAAACATGGACATGCCTGTGTTCAGAAAAAAGGCAGCAGGGACTTGCACCCAGGTGTATGCCCATAGTCAGCAGGTGCATAGCAGCTCGGAGAAGCAGCAAAAGGAAGCATGGGAACAGTGCCATCCCAAAAGTACATGGGGGCTGAAGGCAGGTCTGCCCTTCAAAGAACTGACAAATTCATCATTTAGGAGTGAGTGAGCTGTGTGAGGTCTTGGAAAGGAGAAAGCCAGATTTAACAGAAGCTCAGTGGCATAAAAAGGAAGCCTGGGATTTTAACCTGGGTCTCCTGGCTCACACTTTTGATCACCAACTGCAGGAACACGCTGTGCAGTGTCTCTTTAAAAACTTAACTTGTTTACTAAAGGGAAGCGATACTGAAACACTGCTCTCATTAACAATCAGTTTGGCAAAACTTAGGCTCTAAAATCAAGGTCAGTCCATTATGATTAAGACCACTGATCTATGGTGACTAAAGTTATGAAATTCCATTTTCAAGATTCAACATTCTGGGAATTGCACCAGTGACTGTTAGTCTGATTTCCGGATTTTACCAGGATTCTTCTCTCATTTCCTTTAGTATGTGTATAAATAATCAGAATAAAAGACAGCATAATATACAGAGCATTAAATGAAGCAAATTAACAATAGCACAGGAAGCAATTATAAGAAAAACACAAGTTCTGTGTATTTACTGATCCGGTATAAAAAGGCAAATTCCATAAAATTCTTTGTTTCACCGGTGTGCAAGCAGTCCAAATTCTGGAATTTTAACGGGTCTTCCAGTAAAAAAACAAACATGTGGCTTTGAATAATTTATGATGCATAGTGCAGTATTACAGTATATGGAAAAAGCAGCACTATTACAGCGTATACCTTTGGGACACTGTGATACAGTGGGTTATTCAGCACTCTCGTGAGCCCAGCAATAGCTGAAAGCAACATAAATATCTAATGTAGGCATTTAGATATCTGTTGTGAGGCTTGCTCCTGCTGCCATGTGGCAGACCCAGGTCAGAGGACAGTCTTGAGTCTCTTTAATCACTGGGTGGCTACTTCACTGAGGTGATGAGCTCACTTTGTGTGTGTGTGGGGGGGGCGGGCTTGACCATGCCACTCTTATTCACTCACCTGCTCAACCTCTCATTTTCCCTCTGCATCATTCCTCAGTCTTGGAAGATTGCCAGAGTTCTTCCACTTCACAAAGGGGGTAACCCCTCCTACCCTGGCAACTACTGGTCTATCTCTCTCCTCCTCCCCTCCCTTGCTAAGCTGCAAGAGAAGCTAGTCTATACTGGACTTCTTGACTACCTCACATCTTTCAGTTTCCTTTCATCTTTTCAGTCTGGCTTCCGGAAACACCACTCCACCGCCTCCTCTCTGTTGCATATTACTGACTCCATCCTTTCAGGGATGGATCGGGGCATATCATGGTGGCCATTTTCAATTATCTGGCCAAAGCTTTTGACTTGGTGTTCCCGACCGGTCTCTCTAGATAAGATGAGTCTGGTCGGCCTCTGACTGGTTCCGTTCCTATCTAATGAGTTGCCTACAGTTGGGTATAGGCTGGAGGCATGTTATCGCCTCCCCTTCATATCAAGGCTGCAGTCCCACAAGGCTCAATCTAAGGCCCCATCCTGTTCTCAGTTTTTCTAAATGATCTCCCTTGCGCCTATGTCAACTTGCATATACACACGTATGCAGATAATACGGTCAGGTTCACCTCCGGTCCCTCTACCACTCCCATGGAAGAACTGCTCCAGACGGATTTACACAACATCCTGGGCTGGTTCCTTTCCAACCATCCCAAGGTTAATACCCCTCAAAAACTGGTGTCCATGACCTTTGGTATCAGCCAAAAACTGGCCAGGCTCTCGAGACTTCTGGTTTTCACCATGCTGGATAGCTCACCTCTTGAGGTGGTGCAATCATTCAAGTACCACAGCTGGCTGGACATCAAGCTTGACTTCTCAGCCCATATAGATGCTAGCCATGCAAAATTCCACCCTAAGCTAGGTGCCGTGTACCATTAACAAAGACTGCCTACCTTTGCTGGTCTGCTGTGAGCTGGTTACCAAAATGGTGCTTCCAGTCTGACTATGCAGATGTGATCTATGGTACAGCCCCCTCCACCTCTCTAGCCAGACTGGACACTCTCTGGAATTCCTTCTGCTGCTTTGTGACAAACTCAGCTCCCTGTATTCTTCTCCCTGTCCTCCCTCTACCGTCACATCACCAGTTATACCGCTCTTCCTTCATCTCTAAGTATTGATCTGGCACCCTTGCTTCCCACCTCTCCGTTCTCCTGTCCCCCGTTCCATGTTACCTCCGCTCCAGGGCAAGAGAACCTTCACCACTCCTCAGCCTCATTCCCCAGCTGGGAGTTGTCCCTTTTTCTAATACCTACCAACACTCTGGAACTAGCTTCCCTTTCTCTACTGCCATTCCTCCTTCTCCGGCTCCTTCAGGCTCTAGCTGGAGCTCCTCCCACCACCCACCTACACCTGTTTCCTGTAGGAGGTCCCCCTAGTTATTTTGGTGGCTTAGGTTTTTGGGTCCCCTAGCCCTTTACTGATCCCAGCTACACCACATTGCTTGCCTCTGTACTGCTTTGTTGTCGAATTCCCAGTTTTCTACCTGCACATGTATCTGCACAGCATGCATGCACCTTAATTTGTTCCAAGTCTGTACCAACGAAGTATACATTTTTTTGCTCTCTGTCTGCACTTTGCATTCTGTTCCATGTAACGTACTTTACTATGTTTTTCTGTTTCCTTCTGTAACCATTCCCCCATGTCACACCTGGAAACGAGTCTCAGCTCAGTGTGCCTCTCCTGGTTACCAATTTTCAATAAACAAATAAATGTATCCTCATGGACCGAAATAAATAACCCGATGGGATAAAGGGGAGACCACTCTCCACACCAACTCACATGGCTGCAGCTGGGTGCAGCAATACGCTTCACAGGGGCTGGGGGGGGCAGAAAAACTGGGTACAAAACAGAAAAAATAAGAAGTCTGGTCTCAGCTAAAAAAAGGGTCAATTTTAGAAGGTAGTTTTTTTTCTTTGTAAATATATTTTATTGTGAACACACAGGGTTGTGTAAAACAGTGTCAGTTTTAGAAGCAGGTTTTTTTTGTAAATATATTTTTATTGTGAACATAAGCGGTTGCTCATTCAGAACGATTTACATACTACTATAGGGACACATACTGTTATATGGGAAAATGGGGTGCGGGGGAAGGGGAAACCATCAGGGCCAGGATAAATGGTTCAGATAAGAGAGGGTTAAAGGGGACACCTATTCAGAAGGGGTTTGAGTTAAGTGGGCAAAATGGCAAGGAGGCAGAAAGGGGAGGGTGACAAGGGGTCTCTAATAAGGCAGGAAGACTCCCATGAAATTGCGATCATGAATAAAGTGGGGGCTGAGAGGGCATAGTGAGGTAACCATAAGGATGATGGCGGTGTTAAGGTTCTGTTACTGGAGACTCGATGATTAAGGGTATCCATTGGGAGGGACAGGGGATGGATGCCATAGCCAGGTGAAGGTAGTGAGTATCTCTGGGCTGACAGTGCACAGAGCAAAGTTCATGGTATATGAAATGGTTAGGATTGTGGAGGGAAACCGATTTCTGGTGCATTTGGGAACTAATGATCTAGAGAAATAGCATTATGGAAATCCAAGCAAGGTTCCAAGAACTTGCCAGAGTCTGTCGGGATAATGGATGCAACATTTCCTTTTCAGAGATATTGCCAGTACCAAAGGCCTCAGTGGAGAAAAAAATGAAGCTCACAGAGGTTAATAAATGGCTCAGGAAGTGGGGTGAAGAGAGTGGGTTGGGGGTGTTAGGGAACTGGAATGGAGTTTGGGAGGATAAGGGACTATATGCCAAGGACAGGTTTCATCTTGCCCCATTAGGGAAGGAAGTCCTTAAACAGGGGATGGCTGACTACATACAAGAAAGGTGGGGTTTAAACTTGTAAGGGGGGGAAGGGATAAGAGAGGGGCTGACCAGAAGCCCTCCCCTCCAGATGAGGGGAGTAGCCTTCAAGCCCAAGGGGGGGAGGGGGGAAACAGACTGGAGGTGGAGGTTTCAGGGGGAGGATGGAAGTATAAGGAATCTGGGTGGGGTTCGACAAAAAGGATCAGGGATAAGGGGTGGGGGTTAGTGTTAGTAAATGCCAGGAGCTTGGGAAACAAGTTGCCAGAGTTCCAGGCCATGCTGTTCGAGGGGGTGGATGTGGCGGCAGTCACAAGCGTGGGCAACAAAACCATGACTGGGACCTAAATGTAGGGGTACACTATGCTTAGGAAGGATAGAAAGGAGGGCAGAGGGGTGGAGTGGCTATGTTCATTAGAGATGACATAGAAATTGCTATGGTAGAAGAGGCAGAGGGAACGTGGAGGCCTTATGGGTCACCTTCGATCCCCAGCAGGAGATAAGGTCAAGCTGGGAGTAGCATATGGCCCCCGGGATGAGTGATGTTCTAGAGGATGGTTTGCTGGACAACATCATTGCCCAGTGTGGTCCAAAAGGGAAGGAGTGGTGTTGATGGGGACCTGTATGCCAGGTACAAACTGGGGAACCATGTCCTCTAAGGTGGCCAAGGAGCAGAGGCTGCTGGATGGCTTCCAGGATGTGTTCTTAACACAGCATGTGATGGAGCCCACAGGGAGGGGCATGTCCTGGATGTGGTTCTGGCAGATGGGGATCTGGTAAGGACATGGTTGTACAGGACCCCTGACTGGGAGTGACCACAATACTGTCTGGTTTCAAATAAGCATTGGGGGAGTGGGGTGAGATCTAGGACACTGGCAGTGGACTTCAGGGGCAGACTTTATGGGCATGGGAAATATTCTCAAGGACCACTTGAAGGGATTACCTCAGCGCCAAGTGTGGAAAGGAGATGGGAGGTCATAAAGCAGGGACTTCATGAGGCAGTCAGGATCTGCGCTAAGTTGAAACGTAAGGGAGCAAGGTCACATAAACCATGCTGGTGGTCCAGTGAGGTCCAGGTAGCAGTCAGAGAAAAGAAGGCGGCTTACAAAAAATATAAAACAACAAGAGGGGATAGGGATAAGGAAATGTACCAGCTTGCATCTAGAAAAGTCACCCGTATGGTGAGAGGAGCAAAGTCCAGTAAAGAGCAGCGGCTGGCACAGGGGATACATGGAGGGGAAAAGGGGTTCTTCCGGTACATTGGGGAGCGGAGAAAAACTAAGGGCCATCTCAGCAGATTGAGATCAAAAGAAGGGTGGGTGGAAGAGGCGAGGGACCAGGCAGAGGTATTTAACGAGTACTTTGCCTCTCTGTTCACTAGGGAGGGGGATGGGATATCTACAAAGCAAGGCACAAAGGGGATAGAAGCGGCAGGGAGTGGGATCAGGGAGCAACAGAAATGGAGCAAAAGGGAGGGAAGGTACCCCAGGGTGTCACATCTGGATAAGGATAAAAGACCAGTAAGGTGGAGGGGACAGATGATGCCATCCCACCAAAGGTGTGGTTTGCCCTCAAGGCCCTAAAGAAAGACAAATCTCCTGGGCGGATGGCATTCATCCGAGTACTATGGGGAATTGGCGGACACTGGCTGCACCCTGGCGGAGCTTTTCAACAGGTCACTTGAGACAGGGAGGGTACCTAGGATTGGCGAGAGGCACATGTGGTACCAATCCATAAAGGGGGGTCGAAGGAAGTACCAGGAAACTATAGACCCATCAGTTTAACCTCGGTGGTGGGAAAATTAATGGAGAGTATACTAAAGGAACAATTGGGGGTTTACTTGGGGGAGGTGGGAGGTCTGGATAGTTGGCAGCATGGGTTTGTGCCAGGTAGATCATGTCAAACCAACCTTGTGGAGTTCTATGAATGGGTAACATCAGAACTGGACAGGGGTAAGCCTGTGGATGTATTATTCTTGGACTTCAGCAAGGCGTTTGACTCTGTCCCCCACAATGGTCTGGTGGAGAAACTGATGGGGTTAGGAGTAGGCCTTTGATGGTCAGATGGATTGAAAACTGGATAGCTGGACGCACTCAGAGAGTAGTGGTCTGTGGGGAGCTCTCGAACCCTACAGAGGTTGGTAGTGGGGTACCACAGGGCTCGGTCCTGGGTCCAATCCTGTTTAATGCATACATATCAGACATCAGGGAGGGTATAGGGTGTGAAATGAGTCTCTTCGTGGATGACTCCAAGATGGGAGCAGTAGTTGAGGGAGAAGAGGGGAGGTTGGCCCTGCAAGGGGACCTGGACACCCTGGAAAGCTGGGCTCACACATGGAAATTAAATTTCAATATCACCAAGTGCAAGGTGTTGCATCTTGGTCGGGGAAACCCTAAACACAGGTACACCCTGGGAGGGGAGGTGCTGGAAGCCTCAACAGGGGAAAAAGACCTAGGGGTCATGGTGGATACATGTATGAATAACTCTGAGCAGTGCAGGAGAGCAGCTAGCAAGGCAAACAGGATGTTGGGATGCATCGCAAGGGGGATCACCTCAAGGAGCAAGGAAGTGATTCTGCCGCTGTACAATGGACTGGTTAGACCACACCTTGAGTACTGTGTACAGTACTGGAGACCACACTTGAAGAGGGACATACAGCTCCTGGAGAGGGTACAGAGGAGGGCAACAAAGATGATACGAGGGCTAGGGGATTTGACTTACGAGGACAGACTTGAGGAGCTCTGCCTGTTTTCATTGGAGGAGAGGAGAGACAGGGGGACATGATTGAGGTCTTCAAGTACCTCAAGGGAATAAATAGGGTAAACATGGAGGGGATCTTTAGACTAAAGCAGGGAGGCATCACCAGAGGGCATGGTTTGAAGTTGGAAGGTGGAAGGGTGAGGCGGGAAAAGAGGAGGAGGTTTTTCACTGAGAGGGTGGTGGACCCTTGGAATGCTCTGCCTGGTGAGCTGGTTCAGAGATCCACAGTGGAGGGCTTTAAGAGAGGGTGGGACAGACACAGAAAGTGGATGTATCAGATGATGGCCTGTCCCGGGGGGGTGGGGATGGATGATAGGGGTTTCTGGAGCACAAGGGATGGGAGGGTCTCTGCACCCAACTAAGGATCAAGGTTCGAGCAGACTTGATAGACCATAAGGCCTAATCTGCTGGCAAATAGTATGTTAGTATGAACTGCCTTAGAAATAAAACTATAGAGTACCCCCCTCCCCCGACTCAGCTTTTGGGGGTGGAGGCACCTTTAGTTGTTTCCTATTCCCTATAATAGCTTACTATAATGTAGTGGTAAGGGAGGGAGGGGATCCATACTCCCACATGTAACCCTCCCTCTAGAATAAACTGGGCTTCTCTGATGTCCGTCTCTCACTTCATATTACCTCTCTCCTCCAGGCTTCTAGCCTACTTGTGGGACAAAGTTGTGGTCATGCAGCAAGCATAATGTTACTCACCCAGGAGTTCCACATGGATGTGAAGACCTCAGCCCTCTCAATAATGCCATATATAATCCTCTCCATTTTGTACATATGGTACTCAAAGTGTCCTACCACTGGCCCATATTGGACCTCTGACCAGTGAGTCATTTTTGTGTAATACTTTTTTTGCAGCCCAGAGCATTATACCAAGTATGTATTTCTCCTGTCTGTCCTTAACAGCCCTGTGGTACTGATGTAAGAGATACAGCTCAGGGGAGAGTGTGACCCTTGTTTGTATTATTTTCATCATGGCTGTTTCGAGATCCTCTAGAAAGGCACTCACTACTGGGCAGGACCACATAATGTGTGTGTGGGTTGCTCACTGTTCCCCATAGTGTCTCAAACAGGCAGCACCTGCCCAACTACCATACTTGGCAAGTGATGACCGTGGTCTAGAAATACAGGATCATATGCTTTCAGGCATACTCCTGCCAGATACAAGAGGAGGTGACTGTCAGTTTCAAAGCAGCCCCTCTCCTACTGCTCACAGCCTATTAGGTTTTACATTTTAGTCTATATATGTACATTTTAATTCTTTGCAAAAAACTACGTTAATGCAGACATTAGGGTTGTAGAATGCAAAGCGGACAAAGAAGGTAAATGAAACACAATAGGGATTTGGGTCTCTGGAGCACTGGCGAATCAGTAATGGGGGTCTTACTTGGGGTGTTGACCCTAATGCCCACTCCCTCCCCCCAGCCCATTGTCTCCTGTCCAATGCACAAGATATAGCTCCAACCTAGTGCCTCATAGTGACACAGTATGGCCAACATAATCTGTCAGAGCTTTCTTCACGCAGGGCCTGAAGACATCACATTTGACTGTGTCTGATCAGGGAAGGGGCTGGGCATTAGGGTTGACAACCCCAAGTGAGACCCCACCACTGTCCCAGACTGCTGGGGGGGCTTCTAAATGCTGACATGGAGACTGGGCCCCCCGATGTCAGTAACAATTAATAAAATAATGGACTGCGGAGGGGGGGGCATCTGACACCAGGGGGTGGGCATCCCGGTGTCGGATTATACAAAAACAAAGAAAATAAATACACTACCACTGGGGACTGGGGCCCCAGTGTGCAGATACAGTATATTATGCCACAGCACAGTCAGGATGGCTGGGCTATAACACCAGTAGCCCCGTCCCTGACATACGAGTCATGACACAGCAGGGGTTGCTATATGACACAGCTGTTGTTTGTTAGTAAACAACAGCTGTGTCATATAGTGCAACCAGCTGCTGTCGAAAAAACACCAGGGAAATGAAAGGATAAATGAGGCCAGCGATCGGAGGGTGGAGGGGTGCCACTAGACACCAGGGAAATTAAAAATTAAAACAAGCCCAACAATTGGGAGGTTGGGGGTGCCACTAGACACCAGGGAAAGGGAAAAAAACAGGGCAGCAATCAGAGGGTGGGGAGGGTGCAACTAGACACCAGGAAAACAGAAAAAAAAAGTGTATTTGTATCATATACTGTGGTGTTCTGCTATCCCACGAAACACCGCATTATAATCCCTGACACCCTCAAAAATCTGAGAACAGAACATAAGGAAGGGTGATCAGGCGGGGGGAGAGACCACTAGCCACCAGGGAAAAGGTTCTTACATCTCAGGGTGGCATTTTCCGTTATGTGTGTCGTACCATACCCTGTGGTGGTGTTGTGCTATACAGCAAACCTCAGTATATGATACGACGCACATAACGAAAGACGACAACAGGACATCATGCTTTTGCAAAAATTCAGCTATCTATAGAACGCTGATTTTTTGAATTGTGCATGCTCACAAATGGAACATTTTTCGTAAATAATTTAAAAACCACTTCACATTTGGGCCTATAAAAAAACAAAAGCACACACCTTGGACCAACCTCTATCAAACCTGAAAGTTTCAGGTTTCAAAGCCTTCTATTTTTTTAAATTATCAGATGGCAAAAAAGTCTTAACATTTTCAAAAATGGAGGCCTTTACATTTTTTGCACTCCTGTAACTCTGCCCTCACCAAATCGATCTATGTGAAATTTTCAGTATCAAGAGATCCTGGCACAGAGACTGTGTTTTTCCAAATTTCTTGTAAATCGGTTGGATGGGGGCAATGTTATAAAGGTACAAAAAATTGGGGTTTAACATGAAAGTGCTTACTCAACCCTAATATACAGGCTCAGCCGCACATAGATAAGTACTACTAGTAGTAGCAGCATTTATTTTGTAATAATATGGTGACCATTCAGGGCTCAGAGCCCCAAACAAATGTGAATTCATAAAAATGACTAGGGGAGAACATGAGTCAATCATGGACCACCTTAACTGAAATGGTGAGTTAACTGTTCCAACCATACAGAATTAAATTCTGTTTATTTAAATTTGCATAAAAAATACAATGAGATTATCTAATGAGATGCAATGTATTTTTATTTTACAATTTTGGCCAGGAAAGGCACACTGAGCTGACGCTTATATCTAGGTAAGGAGGTCAGGGAGGTTAAGTGACTTGCACAGGGTCACACGGTATGCAAGTTTAGGTTGTTGGAATCAAACCTGGATCTGTTGGATAAATCATGCTCAGTCAAAGCTTTTTGTTCTAACCTCTAGGCTACATTTTGTTTTCATGGGGGCCCTCGGAACAGTAGGGAACAAAAGTGCATATTTAAAATACAGCACGATAATATCCACAACAGCAAAAAAAAAAAAAAAAAAACCAGTACAGGAAAGTTCAGTATAACTGTGGAGAACAGCTCTCCGTACAGCAGGTAAGCGAATGACAGCCACAAGCAATAAGGTTGCCCCCCCCCCCTTCCCCCCTTTTTTGCTTGTTTTTTCTTCTTTGTTAACCGGGTAAGGCCGACTAGGCACGATGCCTGTCTTCAGGGGCAACCAGGGAACACTGAGGAGGTTAAGTGACTTGCTCAGAGTCGCACTGTATGCAAGTGGAGGTTGCGGGAATCAATCTCAAGTCTGCTGGATGTACCAAGCTCATTCCCTTACAGAATATTCATCAATCTTTGTTATTTATTAAGCACTTAACAAGTTAGCTTTATTTTACAATGCTATTCAAGAAGCACTTTTACAGTGTTACTGTTGCTTTATTTGGCTTTATTTTACTATTACAGTACCGCTGTTGTGCTCCACTCCAAAAGGGCAGTACAAAATAAGGAGTGGAGAAAAACCACAAGAAGAATACAAACTTATGTTTTGTTAAATGAGAAAATGCGGCAAGAATAGCAGGGTAAAATACATTCTTAAAGCCCTGGAAAAGTGCTTCATGAATACTGGCTACAGAATCTTCATAGAAACATGGAAATTTACAGACAGAAAAAGATTTGTGGTCCATCCAAACTGCCCAGTTCTTACCAAAGTCCCCATCAGTTTGGTACTGGCAGTTCCTATGCAGAGATCCCGTCCATAGTTTCGCTTGTTTTGCTACACTACACTGCTACATTTTCCCCATTTCTTCCCATCAATCATTTACACCAACATCCTGCATCTATACACACACACACACACACACACACACACACACACACACACAATCGCGCAGTGGCTTAAGGCTCTGAGCTGCAAATCTGGTGACCTGGGTTTGAATCCCACAGCCCCCACTTGCATACTGTGTGACCCTGAACAAGTCACTTAACTTCCTTGTGCTCCCAGGTAGCACCTGTAAACAAGCTTTCAGCTTGGTGTGTCTCTCCTGGTTAAACAATTGGAAAAAAAAAACTTACAATCATCTTGACATTGATCAGATCCTGTGCTAGACTGTTCCACTTCTCCACCATCCTTTCCATGAAGAAATATTTCCTCACATCCCTCCTAAATGTCCTACCCTACCGGTTTAGAGTTATGGCCATAGGGACGAACCTAAAACCACAAAAATGGCACAGTGTGCCACTGTCTGTAGTTGTCAGTGGTGCAAAGTGTATTGTACATCACCTGTGCTCAACAATAAAAAGTGAAACTGCAGCTATACCCATAGCCCCAAGTGAGGCGCTGAGGTGCTGACAAACAGCCCTGACCAGTTTTGTAAGTTCCCTCCCCTTTCATGGCAGGCCACCCTGTTTATTTCCCTCAAGTATGTGAAGGTTTCTGTCACGTCCCCCTCTCTCTTGGCCTCTAGGGAGTATATACTGAGGTGAGCCCTGCTGTCTGTGTATAATTTTGGTCACCCACCTCTGGACTGACTCCAGGCGGCCCTTGTCCTTTCTAAGACGAGGGTTCCAGAACTGTGTACAGTACATTAAGTGCATTCTCACCAAGGACCAGAAAAGGGGCAGGATTACTTCCTTCCTTCATTCTTCTTGTAAAGGCCCTGCCTATGCACCCCAACATCTTGCTAGCCTTCCTATGCGTCTAGTCAGATAGATCAAAAGAAAGGGGAGGTGGTGCTTAAAAGGTATACAAATCAATAAACAGTAAGGTGATGGCTAAGAATGATAAAAGTTTACAAAAAAACATGCTTGTATTTTTTTTACAAATTAAAAAATGACCCACAATCTGCACAGTTAACATTCCGACATTGGGAATGGGAACCATTTTGTTAAAAAGAGTCAACACTGGCCGGGGTGGGGTTGATAGCGTCCCTTAAACTGTGATAAAGCAGATATTTCTTATGTCCAAGACAAACGTTTTTCATAAAAGTCACATTACTAAAGTTATAAGTTTGTAAGACTCTACCAAGATTTTTTAAAACATTACAACCCTGTCAAAATAACTCTGCATCTAAAATATATAGGTTTCTTAAACATCCGGTTCTATTTATGTTGGCACCAATGTCAACATTTTTGCTTTAGAAATGATATGAAATCAAGAGAGATAATTCTACCGACTGATGCTGTCAAGAAGAAATATTATCAAAATCCTCCCAAATACTCATTATTCCCAGTTCTGTATTTAACAGGAAAAATATGGCTTCTGTATTCCAACAGACTGCAACACATTCCCTTGAGAAAAGTTTATCTCATCATAAACTTCAAAAATATGTCTCATCATCTTATGAAAGTCGAATCTATTTACCCAGTGGCTCCCACATGAATTAGCTCCCAGAAGCCTTAGCTATTCACTCGGTAAGTTGAGCCCAACGTGGGCGGGTGAATAATGTCCTAGTGACAGACCACAGGGCCCCATTGTTGGCATTGTGTTGATCCATGGTGACTTGGGAGTTGGAAATCATTAAGCTACAGTTATCTGAGTCAAGGGCAAGAATGAATGGTTCCTGGATTTTAGTTTGAAGTAGGGGGTTGGCAAAGCTTCATAATGAATGCATACCCTTCACATGAGATAGACTGCCCGATTCTGATCACTACAAATTAGGGAGATTTTCACAGGGACTTAATTTAAATGCCTGAGTGTAAGAGGTTAAAAGGCAAGAGGGACAGTTTGTAGGTTGATTCTGCTACTTTTGTTTTGGCAGGGGAGCACTGAATGGTGCCAAGAAGGGGGGTTCAAAATGAGCAAAATCCAGGAAATTCCCTGAAAATCAGAGTCAAAGACTATGTAGGTAAAAGTTCAACTCTGGGGCTGGCAAAGCAGAAAGTATTGGGTTCTAGTTCCACATCAGGTATTTGGGCCAATACTCCACTGTGGTGCAGGACAGGGGAGGAGGTTGCAATGTTGAGATGCCATCCTCTGGATGAGATTTTACATCAAGATCCCTTCTGCCCACCTCTGGTGACTGCCTAGCTCATTGGGTCCAGGTGGCCATTCTGAGTCAGGTTCTGCAATGGATGATTCTGACGCCATATGGCGGCTACTGGATCCAATGGGTTAAGTGGAAGTTATGATCTCATGAAACTTACCATAACAGTAGCCAATTCTCCTTCCCCTGAGTCCCGGCCCACGCCCCCCACCAAGTCAGTAATGTAATCCATCCCCCAAGGATGCACATGATATGGGCTCTCACAGTTCACTATGCCTCTCCTGGGCAAAAATGAGAAATAAATAAATAAAAACTGAGAGCTGGCTGGGCTGTCAGAATGGTGGTAGTGCTACTCCTCAAGATGCTGGTGACCTGGGGTCAGGAATAAGCCTGGTGAGTTAAAGGACTGGCCGGGGGCAGGAGGATCAAACTTACCAACGGACCCTCTCCTCCTCTGGGGTGGGAAGGCAGCACTCTTTGCTACAACAACCCCACAAGGGTGACCACAGGTGGCAGTCCAGCTGGAGAGCCTGGGGGGGGAGGGGGGTGACACAGCTTGGGTCCAGTGCCTGGCCATGTATTAGCGTGCACAGTTGTGCCACACAGCCATAGCCAGCAGCTTCCTAAGGCTGGGGAAAAACTGAAAACAGGAAAAACTGATATGTGGCAGCATGACAACAGCACTCTCAGCCCCCACCCCCCCGATACTCCCAACTGCCGGCTAGTCCTCCCCGCACACTAGAGGGACCTGGAACGGTCATAGCTGATAACATTCCCTGAGGAACCCAACATGGAGGAAATACCCTGCACTAGGGAAATGCCCCCATAGACCCCCTGCTGGACCAGAAGGGTGACAGATGGGGCTGGAGGAGGGTTGCCTGGCAGAGGTGGTTAACATCAGAGATGGGGGAAAACAGAATAGCGAAACAGAGAGGCTTATGAAGTACTGGTGTGCATAAATACTGATGGAGTCATTCTGCATCCCAAATATAACTACCATTTTACATTCAGGCATATTCATGTTTAGAATCTAATGCCATGTTTACATGGTCACTTAACTTAGTGTTGCGGTCTGTGTTAGCACTCCCATGATCTCCTGAGCTGATTACTGATTTGGTTTACATGGCCCCTCCCAGCACTGATGAAGGACATGCTGGACAGGGTCGTGAGTAGGGGGAGCTGCTGAAGAACTGGGTGTGGGTGTTGGAGTCCCTGTTACATCAGTACCGCCTGTCCACACAGCTGCTTACACTGCTCATTCTGGAATGCAGCCTCAATTCTGCAGCGGCTCTGGGAGAGGTACACTGACCCCCTTACTGCTATCAGGTGAGCATCCATGGCCGGGTTGCTGCAGTGCAAATGTGGCCATGTAAACAGCCCTTAACACTGTGTTTTATAGCATTTTTATGTAAAAACCTCAATTTGTGAACTTTCTTTCCAATAAAATGTGTTGCCCGGCCTGATGGTGGAAGGGGGTTGGGGTAGCATGTTGCGTTGGATATCTGAGTGTGCATTTTAAATCTGACTTCAGTCTCTGGGCAAGTGGAACCAAACTCTTAGAGTAGGATGTAAGCTATCTTCATGGGTATCACATCTGACAGGTCCTAGGAGTGGCGTCTGTGTCACTGGTGACCACATGACATCTGCCCTACAGAAATCTGAGGTCAGGCGTAGCAATGAGCCTTATGTGGGGGACCTAAAGGGGTTAAACATGGGTCCTGTGGAGGAAACTGCAAAGTGGGTGCAAGGAATGGAAACAGGGTGGCAGCAGTGGGAAAACCAAAGAAAATCTGGAGGCACTGGTGTGGAAGCCAGAGAGGGGGAAGAGGTGTAAGAGGAGTAGAACCACAGAAGAAAAACAGAAATAAGAAAAAAATAGTGCTTTTCAGAACCAAGTTGAAACTTGATCTACTTTGAAATTCGATGTGGATTGTATTTTGTGGAACGGGCAGGTCCAGTTGTGCGGCGGCAGCATATGGCGCAGTCACCTGGCAGACGGGGGTTAAAGTCTGAGCACTAAAATCTCACACTAGAGCTGGCTGGAAGCCAGGCAATGCACAAAGGTGTGGTGATTGGCTCCTGTAGATGGAGAGTGCATGCCAAGGGGCAGTTATCACACACCCTGCCCAGTTTGCCAGCTGATCGTGGGGCAGCACTGGTGTTAGCTGAGAAGGCTACCACTTGCCTGCTTTCCTAAGCCGAGGAAGGGTGCAATCCAGGGGGCCACTAAGATTTGGGTGGGGGTTAGGAAACCACTTGGGGGAAAAAAATGGGGGAACTAGAATGAAAAAATAAAATTCTACTAAACACACTCATCTGCTCCAAAATGACAATGACCCTGAGTATGAAACAGAATTGAAACATTAGACCCTCTCTAGATCTGACTGGGGTACAGGGAGCCCACCTAGAAAGGGAGACATGGAAAGGGCAAATAAATCAAATGATAATAAAAGCATGGCACTTCTTGTTTTTTAGTAGTGAGGCAAATTATGCAGTACCACAACAAACCTTGGCGCCCTGAAGATTGAAGTGGCTCAGGCAAGATAACAATTTTAAAGGTTTTCTGAAATTTGTGGGTGGGGGGAGGGCACCCTGAACCCCATATGTGCCTATGACAGTACCCATATTTATCAGCTTCCACAGAAGTAAACAGCACAACACCAGCTAAACTGCACCAAAACAGTGAATGCATCTCACTGATGAGTGAGAAGGGGTCAGTCACAACACAGCTGCAGAACTGTATATAAACCACTACAGAAACCAAGGCTCTCCCCACAAAGTCTTAATTTTTAGACAGCATTCAACTGATTGACAGTCAACTTACTGCACCTTTGCATAAGTCAGAAACTAAAAATCAAATGCATCTTTCTTTCTCTGAACTGCACCAGAACTACAGTATGCACAAGTAGATCACACAGACAATGCAGACAGATAACCACAACTTGCATTGTATTACCTATACTGTAAAATACTGGCTTACCTGCGAGGGTCATGGACTTCCACAGAAAACTTCTTTTCTCTGAAGTAAAGGTTCTCGAGCTGTCGCCATTGGAAAACCTGAGCAAAAGAGCAAACATTTCAGTGCAAGGCTTACTTAGACTTTCCCACCAGCGACTTTGCGAGTCGAGTCGACAGCTCTGTTATCAAACCAAGCAGCTCAGGTTCCAGTATTCAATTCTCTCTCTCTGCACCACTCCTTACTACAAGAAAAAGAAACTCGTTTCAAGCAAATGGGTGTGGATTTTCCTGCAGGGTTTGTTGTTTTTTTTTTTTTTGTTATAACGAAGGGTTTAAAAATCCTTTCCTGTAATCCATGCCCCCTTTGTGTTTTTTTTTATTCAGTTCCAAGCCTGCAGATTTCCCCCCCGAAGTTGTCCCCAAGGCTTTAATGAGCAAGATCCTGAGCACTGGCCATCTCCGAGTCAGCACTGGAGTAGTACTGATTTGTGATCCCTCCCACTCCTCTCAGAGTGCTGAAATGGGAAGGCATTCAACTGCCCCCCACCCCACTGGGACCCTGCTTCCTTCCTGCCCACTGATCTGTAATGGTCTCTGACATTTCTAGTGCTTGCAAGGAACATTAGAAAGCCTCTGTGAAGGTGGAGTCTGCTCTGACCCTACCATTAGCCAAGCAATCTGAGATAAAAATGCAGCCCAGTCTGTGGACTCTGTAAATCACCATGCAGAAGGTAAATCAAAAGCAGTCACCCATCATAAGGAATGCGGGTTATCCTCCTAAAGCACAGACATACTAAAATCTCAGCTCACAGGGCTCAAATCCAATTTTGGAGCTGCTCGCCAGCAGGACCTTTGGCTGAGAAAATCCAGTGGCCCCTCAGACAATCTAGTAACCCAACTGGTTTACATATTAAAATGTCACCTCCTTTAATACAAGCCAGCATGACTAGATAATGGGAAATTGCATTACTCTGGTACAAAAAAATCTATCAGCACTTGGCCAGTGCGATGTACAATGCCAATTTGGGTCCCCAGCTCAAATTCGTAACATTAGTAGTCAGGTGATATTATCAAGAAAAATCTTTGTATAACACTCTGAAATAAGTTCCTATTAAACTTTTTGGATTCTGTAATCTTGTCCACAAGTTATTTCAAAGATTTATCACAATGTTGTGACCTGTGGATGGTGGTCACTATTTCCCATATGGAAACAGTGACATCCAAACCCTGTAATATCCTCAATGTGACATCAGAAAGTGTAACTGTAACCCCCCCCTGCAAATGGGGGTTCCCAAAAGACTTCCAGGAGCTTGCTTGAATGCTCCAAGCCTGAATGGTGTTTGGCATTTAAGCCATTTATCAGTGAGTGTTTTTAGAACCTCTGGTACTGTCTCTTTAAGAGCTGTCTGCTTGCAGACATAATTAGTTTGTATGGGGGGACTGTGTGTTTCTTTGATTGAGTACCACTCAAGCTGCTGCCAATTCACTTCATTTTTGCAGTCACTAGGAGTGCAAAGGGAACCTATCTGACAGATGTAACTGTTTGCCAGAAATTATTTAGAGTAATAATGAAATTACAGTTTGTCTAACCTGCTTTCTTTGCAGTCAGAACTGTGTCTGCTAGTTCCCATTCTAGTTTTGAACTGCTGAACTGGACCAATCATGTGGGGTAAGCTAGCTCTAAAATGGTGCCTTGGACGAATCAGAACTTGGACTCATAATCTGAGCCAGCCACAAGAGGATTGTATGGGCAGTGACTCTGAGAGATGTAGTTTAGACTTCAGCACCTTTTGGACCAACAGCAGCAGTCTATTGTGAGTGACAGCCAATCCAGTCAAGAACTGGGAGGAACTCAAAGGAAGTGCCAGGTTTTGGCGGTTGGAGTTTCAGTTGAGCTTTGGCAGTGAAGAGAGGAAGGAGCCCTGTGCTTTTCAGTGTGCAGTTTTAGTCAAAAACATGTTAAGGCCCAGAGTTCGGTCTGCAGCTTGTTAGAACTGAACTGCCCTGTGAAAAGAATCAAAGGATCTCTGAAGAGTAGAAACCAGGCTCACCCTGTAGAAGACTGGAGGAATTGCTGAAAATTACACTCGGTCTGTCAGGAACTGAATCTGCTGTGTGTTCTCCGGGTATTGTGCAGTAATTGCGATCGGGATACAGATGCAGCCTGCCTGGTATAGTGCTTTCTTTTATATGGATGTGTGAAGAGGTTTGTGCACCTCAAGTGAGCCCTGCTGACATTGAAGGACCCTATCTTATTTGGAGGTCGTGAGTACTAATTCAGGGTCGCTCCTGTTGAATTGCCACATTAAATCCAAATGGAATTACTGTACTGCTGACTGTTTAATTCTCTTTTCTCTGTGTGAAAGAGCCCTACCAGCTGCCAGGTTTGGACTAGCCACTAGGGCTTGGGTACCCAGGGACAGTAACTGATCAGGATAGGCCTGTGCACAGAGCCATAGGTAGATTATTAAAGTGATAAGCTAATTAACCTGATTTCCCCTGTCCTTGTTATATCCCCCAAATAAATCAGAGCTGCTTGTTTCAGCAAAGTTATACTGCCTGAGGTATTTGTCTATGTTAAAGTACTGTACTGTGATTGTTGCACTGTATCTCATTTCTCAGGAGGTCCCAGTACGGAACCAGACCTGGGGGTAAGTGTATACTGTGAAGGTAATTCTGATATATTGTGTGGGCCACTAGTGGGAAGAAAGGGGGTTGCAGTGTCCCAGAGGGCTGTGACCAAGTTAGTTTAACTATTGCAAACCCTGACCTCTGGGTGGAGGCACCCGTATTGGATCCAGGCCCTCAACCTGTTAGTGGCAAATCAGGCAGGGTAGTAGCCCCTGGGATAGCTCCATCTAGGGGTTACATCTTGGAGGCTCACCGCTGGGATTGTGTGTCCTCTAGTGGCCATATTCATGAACCACTGTTAAGAAAAATGGGTACCCGACAGAAGTGGCTGTGCACGGCTGGTGGAGTGGTGTACTGGGAGGAGATCGACCCCAAAATGCTATGCTTATCCTGGACATCCCCTGGGTATCAATACGGACACTGTGCAGGGAGTACTTTCCAAGGTGGAAGGTTTACAAAACCCTGTGGTGGTGGGTCGGCATGCTAATCTGCTCACCCACACTTTCCTGGCCCTAGTAGAGTTTAAGGATCCCATAGATAGCTCCAAAGTGCCACAGACCATTACCCCAGAGGCCCTCACTGCTTGGAGTGATAACTAAGGACAGTAAAGACCGGGAGAATCAGCCCCACCACTATCTGAAACTTTTGAGGAGAAATTTGCTGAATGGTTGCTGGGAGAGGAAAACTGTGGAGGACTTGAAGAAACTATTCTTGCCACCTTGGTGTTCCTCCCCAACACCCTCTCCTGCTCCAGTGCCCGTAATGGTGGCTGAACCAATGCAGACTCCTATTTCTGCACCTGCCATTAGTCACGACTCTTACCGAGGTTGAGGATCTTCTCTGGCACCCTCCCACCCCCAGGGGAGGATGACTGGGAGACCTGGATAGACTATGTTGCCCCCAAGTGCTAGAATGGCAATGCTCGAAGGCAGGGAAAGAGGGTTAGTGAGAGCCTCCGAGGTCCTGCCCTGGCTACCATCCTGCTAAACGGGCCGGTAACCCTGAGCGACTGCACAGGCCTATCTTGAGGCCTTGGAGAATGTGTATGGGCCCAGATTCTGATGAGGACCTATGGTGGAGGTAAGAAATGCACAACAGTACCAAGGGAGTTGTT
Source organism: Neoceratodus forsteri (assembly GCA_016271365.2). Lineage (NCBI taxonomy): Eukaryota > Metazoa > Chordata > Ceratodontiformes > Ceratodontidae > Neoceratodus > Neoceratodus forsteri. The sequence continues at coordinate 752,392,029 of CM028131.1, forward strand.
GTCTGTGTATGTCTCTGGCTGGAAAAATGTTGCAAGAATGCCTCAGAAAGGGTAGTTTGCCAGCGATTGAACTGGACCGAATCAGACTGGACAGAATCATAAGTCTGCCCCTTCTCAGAACTGCTGTTGCTTCAATTCGCCTGGCAAATCGACTGGAACCCCACCCTCCTATGATGAGTTAATGAGAGAAATTGAGGAGTTGAGAAAAGGCGACCTCGGGAGGTACCTGCACCAACAGCTGTGGCTACAACCCAGTGACTGAGGTGACCCACAAGTGAAGTTCAGGGGCAGGAGGTTGACAGTCAATGAGTGCTCTGACAAGGAAAAAGATATGCCACAATGGGGCGAACTGTTGAGAGAGATCCGGGAATTCAAAAACAGTCCCTTTATGAAGGCCACGCCTGCAAGTACGGGCCCTGACCTATATCCGACTGCATCTGCTATGGGGTGGGTACCCACCCATGTATCTCCTGCTGATAACAGCTCCAAACTCAATTCCTTGACTATGGAAGTGGAGAAACTGACGAGATGTCTCCAAATGCTTATCACGCCGCAGACAGAGATGGCACCCAGGTTTCCAGTTAGTAATACCCCCGCCCTGGCTCCCAGTGTGGCGCCTCGCCAGCTCAAACTCCAGAAAGTATGTTTTGCTATAATTGTGGGAAAGATGGGCACATGAAAAGGAATGCCAGTCCCCAAAGACACTGACAAAGTTGCATATAGGCTACAAGGAGAGCTTCGGAGAAGAAATCAGTGGTTAAGAGGTGCGACATGATCCCAGTGAGGGCACCAAAATGCTAATTCACGTCCTTTTGTGGCAAGGTCAGTTGCCCAGGCCCCCACTACCGCCTCTCAGACTGGTCCAGAATAGTGGGTCCCTCCATGGAGACCACTGTAAAGGTGAATGGAGTGTCTACAAGAGCTGTATTAGACAGTGGCTCCCAAGTGACAATTATGTTCCAGGATTGGTATCAGAAGCATTTGTCAGACGTACCCTTACAACCATTAGAAGGACTGCATGTATGGGGTTAAGTGAGAAGGCCTACCCTATTCCGGGTATATCGGATTTGGCTGTCTTTCCCCACCTCCGTGGCTGGGTGGCGAACAAGTAGAGACCCTAGCCTTAGTGTGTCCCCCACTGGACTGTATGATGGTGTCCCTTTGTTGATTGGAACAAATGCTCATATGTTCGGAAGGCTGGCACAGTTGTGTTATGAAAAACAGGGGTCAAAGACTAGTAGAGCTTTAAGAGTTCCGCTTTAATTAAGAAGGCCTATGAGGCACAGAGAGATGCTGGAAAAAATAGAACCAGAGGAACTCGGTCGGAATTGTATGGAAGAAGGATCCTGAGTCTCTGATCCGGCGCCAAATGCCCAGTGTACCTTACAGGAGAGGTCCGTATCAGAAAGGATGTTAAGAATAAAATATTAATGTTGGATGCACCAGGCGATGGAAAATTGCCAGAGGGACTGCTGGTCAAGCCTAGTATTTTGCCCGCTAGAGCCCATGCTTATGCCAGAAGGTAATGGTCCAAGTTCATAATGTGTCTGAAAGAGACATTCGAGTAAACAGAGGTTGCATCCTGGCTAATGTGCATTGTGCGAGACACTGCAGTGCTACCAGCAGCAAGAGTTCAAGGAAGAATGACAGAGTAACGCCTGACTTGTTTGATTTGCGCGTACTCCCGCTGCCAGCTGAATGGAAAGTGAGGATCAGTGAGAAGCTTGCCCAGAGAGACAGGTGTTTTCTTTAAAGGAATGGGATGTAGGATGCGTGCAAGGGCTGAGCACAATATCCGGCTGCATGACGAAGACCATTTAGTGAGAGGATCGACGCCTGGCACCTGCTGACATAGATGATGTGAGGCAGCATCTGCAAGAGATGTTAGCTGCTGTGTAATACAAGAACTAGAAGCTCTTATGCTTCCCCATTGTGGTAGTGGAGAAAAGAATGGAACAGTAAGGATGTGTGTGGATTATCGCACCTTAAACCGTGCGGACTATCCCTGATCAGTACACAATGCCCCATTCAGGATACTTGGACTGCCCTAATGAAGAGCAAGTGGTTCTCCATGACGGATCTCCGCAGTGGGTACTCGAATCCCGATGGCCCCAGAGGACCCGGAGAAGGCGGCCTTTATCTGTCCGCTTGCTTCTATGAATTCATGAGGATGCCTCAAGGGATTTCAGGTGCCCCAGCCACTTTTCAACGATTGATGGAGCGTGCAGTGGGGACATGAACTTACTAGAGTGCCTGGTATACCTAGATGATGTTATTGTGTTTGGCAGCTCACTGGAGGAACATGAGAGCAGATTATTTAAGGTATTGGACCGACTGGAGGACTTTGGCCTTAAACTGTCCATTGATAAGTCTCAATTCTTTCAAACATCAGTAAAGTATGTGGGACACATAGTATCCACCGAGGAATAGAGACCCACCCAAGTAAAGTTGAGGCCTTGACCACCTGGCCACAGCCCAAAAATCTAAAAGAACTGCAAAGATTCCTGGGATTCTGTGGTTATTATCAGCGCTCATCAAGGACTATTCAAGAGTGATCCGCCTTTACTTAACCTTACTCATGGGTATCCCCAACCCACAAAAATACCAAAAGTCAGCCCCTCAAGACTGAAAGAGTGTATTTTCATCCGAGTGAAGTATTTGGGGCCCGCTGGACTCTGATTGTGAGACTGCTTTTCATGAGATCATATATCAACTTACCCATGCTCCAGTGCTGGCCTATGCCGATCCAAGAAAACCTTATGTCTTGCACACTGATGCTAGCTTGCAAGGGGGGAGCTGTGTTGTACCAAGAGCACGAGAATGGCCTGAGACCAGTGGCCTTTGCCAGTAGAAGCCTGACCCCATCCGAAAAGAACTATCCTGTACATAAGTTAGAGTTCCTAGCTTTGAAGTGGGCTATTGTTGACCAATTCCTGAGTACTTGTATGGGGCTAAAATACTAGTAAAACTGACAATAATCCTTTGACCTATGTGCAGACCTCAGCTAAGTTGGATGCCACTGGCCATAGGTGGCTTTCTGCATTATCTACATATGACTATGCTCTCGAATACCGAGCAGGTCTGAACCACATAGATGCTGATGCTCTCTCTCCGGAGGCCTGTTCCCCAGAATGATTGGGTCCGATTGGAAGAACCTGACATTCGGGCACTCTGCCGGGAAGTTTGACAGGGAGGAACAAATGTCCACGGACGAGAGTGGACTGCATGGTGGATTGCTTGGGAGCCTCTGAGAATTGCATACCTGCTGCTTATTGCCACTTTTCTGCAATAGACATTGGTGCACTGCCCAGCTGACAATGATGTAGTATTCGGCGGGCTCAACTCGCGATCCCATGATCAAAGCAGCTTTAGAAGCCCTCTATGCAGGAAAAGATGTGTCCAAATTACGCTCCACTGATTTGAGAACTGCACTGTTATACAAAGAAGGTCCTAAGTTGAAACTGATCAATAAACTGTTATACAGAGAAACAGTAGACAGAGGGGACAAGTAGACAAACAACAACTAGTGCTGCCCACTGCCTTCGAGACTCAGTACTGAGGTCCTTGCACAACCACATGGGGCACCTTGGTATAGACAGAACACTTGACTTGGTGAGATCCAGATTCTATTGGCCTAAGATGGGGCTGATGTGGAGCAACACATTCAACTTGTAGTCGCTGCTTACAGAGGAAAGCTTTGCCCCAGAGGGCTGCCCCCTTGTTAACATCACCACCAGTACCCATGGAGCTGGTCTGTATTGATTTTCTGAGTTTGGAGTCAGATCAAAGAAATATCAGTAATGTGCTGGTGGTCACTGACCATTTCACGAGATATGCCCAAGCTTTCCCCACCAAAGACCAGAAAGCATCCACTGTGGCCAAAGTACTTGTAGAAAACTTTTTGTTCACTATGGGGCTCACAAAGAATCCATTCTGATCAAGGAGAGACTTTGAGAGTCGTCTGATCAAAGAGATGCTTTTCTCTGTGGGGAGTGCGAAAGTCAGAACCACTCCTTACCACCCCAGGGGGACCCACAGCCTGAGCGCTTTCAAGCACTTTGCTAGATATGCTAGGCACCCTGCACCCAAGGACAAGCCTAGATGGAGCAACAAATTAGCACCCTGGTACATGCTTATAACTGCACCAAAGTGATGCCACTGGATTCTCCCCTACCGCCTGATGTTTGGAAGAGCTCGACTACCAGTAGATGTGTGTTTGGGGTCTCTCTGATGGGGTTCAAGCTGACAACTATTTACAGTATGTGCAAAGTTAAAGGCCCAGCTAACTCATGCGTACCAACTGGCTCAAACCATGGCTGCCAAAAGAAATCTGGCCAACAAAGAAAGGTATGATAAAAGGTGAAAGCACAGGAACTGCAGGAGGGAGATCGGGTATTGCTAAGAAATCTGGGACTGCATGGCAAGCACAAGATTGCTGACAGATAGCACCATCTCCTCTCACATTGTAGTGGGCAAACTAGATGATCTGCCAGTGTACAAAGTAAGGCCTGAGAATAATTCAAAAGATGTAAAAACAATGCATAGAAATCATTTACTGCCAATTGGACAAATCTTAATTGAGTCTGAGCCCCTAGAAGATGCCCCTCTGGACCAGTGACTAGAGCTGCTGCTAAGAAAAGATCAAGAAAGTCTGCACCTACAGAAGCAAAGTTAAAGTGTTCCCTCCACAAGTCCCAGTTGAGCATGACTGTCAGTCCATATCGGAAGAAAGTGAGAGTGACTTTGAATACTATCCTTCTTACGAACTGAGTCAATTGTTTGGGGCAATCCCTAGTCAATACTGGAGATGAAGCTGGGCCTTCTGGACTGTCTAAGCCCCAGCTTCATCCCTGGAGCCAATGCTCCCAGAAAGTGAAGTGCAAAGCATCAGATCAGATGAAATGGAATCATTGTGCATGGTTGAACTGTTTGAGCTTTCAGGAGGGAAAATGATAGATTGGGGCAGACTGGTGATACACCGAACAAGAAGAGTATTTTGAGTGCCCTGACAGTCCACTGCCAGTGTCCAAAAGCTCCATGCGAGCCAAATGTTGTGGACTCAGAAACTGTAACTCCTGGAGCTGAAAGTGCCCCAAGTTCTAGCCTCTCTACCCCATGGAGACTCCCTGACAAGTGAGGACAATGCTGAAAATGAGGCTCAGAGTGCAGAGACTATAACAGTTCCCCCTAGAAAGACTGGTCGAGCTGTAAAGCCTGTGGTGCACCTCAGTTATGATTCACTTGGGAGGCCTGTGGACTTGCCTCTCAATGTTGTCCATAAAGGAGTGTATGTGTCCCAGCTCATTGCCCAAACTGAGCATCAGTGCTAACTCAAGATTACATATTTTCCCCTCTAGAGTATGGTGCCCTTGCCCCATCCAGCCCCAAGGTAACTGATAGGAAGGGCCCCTCTCTTCAGGTTTCATGTACAAGAGGTAATAACTTGAGTTATGGTACAATGTGTATGTAATACTGTGTAAAGAGTGATGTACTGCAATGTTTCAGAAATGTGTTCTTGGTAAAATGATATATTGACTGATGATTACATGTGCGAGCCTAATGCAAATGTATATGGTTGCAGTTAAAACTTATGGGTACTTGCTTGACGCTGACGCCAGCTTTCCCAGGCCAGGAAGGTGTAACCCCTGCAAATGGGGGTTCCCAAAGACTTCCAGGAGCTTGCTTGAATGCTCCAAGCCTGAATGGTGTTTGGCATTTAAGCCATTTATCAGTGAGTGTTTTAGAACCTCTGGTACTGTCTTTAAGAGCTGTCTGCTTGCAGACGTAATTAGTTTGTATGGGGACTGTGTGTTTCTTTGATTGAGTACCACTCAAGCTGCTGCCAATTCACTTCATTTTGCAGTCACTAGGGTGCAAAGGAACCTATCTGACAGATGTAACTGTTTGCCAGAAATTATTTAGAGTAATAATGAAATTACAGTTTGTCTAACCTGCTTTCTTTGCAGTCAGAACTGTGTCTCTAGTTCCCCATTCTAGTTTTGAACTGCTGAACTGGACCAATCAGTGTGGGGTAAGCTAGCTCTAAAATGGTGCCTTGGACGAATCAGAACTTGGACTCATAATCTGAGCCAGCCACAAGAGGATTGTATGGGCAGTGACTCTGGGAGATGTAGTTTAGACTTCAGCACCTTTTTGGACCAACAGCAGCAGTCTATTGTGAGTGACAGCCAATCCAGTCAAGAACTGGGAGGAACTCAAAGGAAGTGCCCGGTTTTGTCGGTTGGAGTTTCAGTTGAGCTTTGGCAGTGAAGAAGGAAGGAGCCCTGTGCTTTTTCAGTGTGCAGTTTTAGTCAAAAAACATGTGTAAGGCCCAGAGTTCCGGTCTGCAGCTTGTTAGAACTGAATCCATCCTGTGAAAAGAATCAAAGGATCTCTGAAGAGTAGAAACCAGGCTCACCCTGTAGAAGACTGGAGGAATTGCTGAAAATTACACTCGGTCTGTCAGGAACTGAATCTGCTGTGTGTTCTCCGGTATTGTGCAGTAATTGCGATCGGGATACAGATGCAGCCTGCCTGGTATAGTGCTTTCTTTATATGGATGTGTGAAGAGGTTTGTGCACCCCAAGTGAGCCCTGCTGACATTGAAGGACCCTATCTTATTTGGAGGTCGTGAGTACTAATTCAGGGTCGCTCCCTGTTGAATTGCCACATTAAATCCAAATGGAATTACTGTACTGCTGACTGTTTAATTCTCTTTTCTCTGTGTGAAAGGGCCCTACCAGCTGCCACGGTTTGGACTAGCCACTAGGGCTTGGGTACCCAGGGACAGTAACTGATATAGGGATAGGCTGTGCACAGAGCCATAGGTAATTATTAAAGTGATAAGCTAATTAACCTGATTTCCCCTGTCCTTGTTATATCCCTAAATAAATCAGAGCTGCTTATTTCAGCAAAGTTATACTGCCTGAGGTATTTGTCTATGTTAAAGTACTGTACTGTGATTGTTGCACTGTATCTCATTTCACAGGAGGTCCCAGTACGGAACCAGACCTGGGGGTAAGTGTATACTGTGAAGGTAATTCTGATATATTGTGTGGGCCACTAGTGGGAAGAAAGGGGGGTTGCAGTGTCCCAGAGGGCTGTGACCAAGTTAGTTTAACTATTGCAAACCCTGACCTCTGGGTGGAGGCACCCGCCATTGGATCCAGGCCCCTCAACCTGTTAGTGGCAAATCAGGCAGGGGTAGTAGCCCCTGGGATAGCGCCATCTAGGGGTTACATAACTACTACTGATCTGACGTCACATTTATGGTATTGTGCAGGGCAAACTGATTTTAACTGTGATCACCGTGTGATGAATTATTTCATAAAACAATATCAAACTGAACGGATCCATATATATATTTTTTTTCCAATTGTTTAACTAGGTGAGATACACTAAGCTGAAAGCTTGTTTACAGGTGCAACCTGGCAGCACGGGGAAGTTAAGTGACTTGCTCAGGGTCACACAGTATGCAAGTGGGAGCTGTGGGATTCAAACCCAGGTCTCCAGATTTGCAGCTCAGAGCCTTAAACCACAAACTATACTGCCACCCAAATATATAGCTTAATATAGAAAAAATGGTGATCTATCAATAACTAGGCTATACTGTAAATCTATCTCATTGTCCCAGTGACATCATGTAATCACTCAAGCTTCGCTTTCATGGCTGTGATGTCACCAGAACCTCAAGATGGAATTATAGGCTCATAACTGATAGTTGCCCATTTATTAATCTAATTGCTCATGGGGCTAGCCTCATGAGATGTGGCACCATGTTTTTAACAGTGTCCCATTGGGATGAACAGGGGTTATTACCTTTGATTTAAAGGTAAACAGACAATCCTATTTACCCCCCACCACCACCCACCCCACAAAACTAAGATTTTCTGAGGTCAGATATCTGATTCCCATTTTGGATCTTTCATAATCAATATATTATAAACCTACACATACCCCAATAATGCAAAGCATCATGGGAGGTATATGCAAATGGCCATGAAAGAATTCAGACTGGTTCTGCTTTAAACAAGAAAGTATGGTGCCAAATAGACTCTCACACAATCTGAAAAGGCTAAAAATGAAAGACACAGACATATGTGTTGTCCTTCTCAGGACTCATCAGTGTGCCTCATCTCCATCTCAGCCCACCAGAAGGAGGAACCAGTCCTATGATGGCCTTAATGGTTTAGGTCATGGTGAGCCCAAAATAGAAAATGAATCTAAAAGACAAACAACCTCAGCACAAAAATTATCCACCTGATAAACAAACCTGCTAAACAAAAGAACTGTGGCAAGGGTTACCCAGATAGCCAATGCCCTAGATGGGTAACTCCTGCCTCAGCGCTTTTGTGCTGAGGTTCTTTGTCTTTTGAAAAATATAAAGACGCTTTCTCCCAGTGGTAGCCCTATAGATTGCACACATTGATCTTGGTGGCACCTAAAAGAGTCCTCAACTTTAGAGGCGACACTTTGGGAAAATGTCAGTTTTATAAATGTAACCCCCCTTCCCCACTGGTGAGGCTTACCTGGACTGCCTCGCAGCCATCTGGTCCCACTAGTCCGGTCCTTGGTGGCCCTTTAATTGTCGCTGCTGGCCCCTGTGTGCCTACTTTGCTGTAGGGAACTGGAGAAGCTTGGTATAAAAGTTAAAGCTTCCAGTTTAGTGTTACAGCACAGCTGGCATTGTGCAAATCAGGTAAAATGCTGCACAGCCCTGTGTTTACATGCTCGAGACGGCTTCTATTTGAACGTGCGAGCTGGTGGTTCTGCTCGCACTATCCTAACAGCGCTATGGTGCTTTACGGTTAAAGCCACCCTGGTGGCCCAGGTACTGTGTGTTCCTCTTGTGTTTCAACCCCCAGGGCCAAAAAGTTATTAGTGGGGTTCAGAGACACAAATGGGGAGTAACAGAAAAGTGCTTTTGGATACTGTATCTTTAAGAGCAGCTGAGGCTGCACTGTGTAAATAAAGCCTGCCTGTTGCCTGGGGGGACAGCTCTACGGCACAAGGGGGAGACTCTGCCATGCCCCACTCTGCCACTGAACAATAGGGCAGAGGGACAGTTATCAAACCCTGGAGGCAGTTAATGCTTTACAGTTTGGGTGCAAAAAGACTTTAACGTTGGGATTCTGTTTGAACTTGAACTGCAATACTGCTTAGCAGCCATCTTTGCAGCCTTTGATCTGCTCTGCAGCCAATGTAAGCGTGTAGGAAACTCAAAAGACTACAACAAAAGGACTGCTGGGAAAAGGCAAGGACTGTGCATCATTGGCGCGTTTTCTCTTAGCCATTTGGGCATCAAAAAGACATTCTGCATATTGATCAAGAGGATTGACAGCCTGTCTGATGAACTGGGACATTGATCTGACACTCTGAGTCTGGGGGGGGAAGGGGCAGATTCAGCAAGAGCAGTTGTCTAGGAGCTTCCAGAGGGAGAGGAAGTTTTGCTGTGATCTGTGAGAGAAGTTTGGAGGCCTACCTGGGGCTTGCACAGCCACCAGCCTAGGGAAAGCCTGATCAATTTCCACTAGCTGGAAAGTCAGTGAGGACATGAAAACTGCTTCCTTTTCAAGCCTGGGCATTTAAAAGTTGAATCTTAGATACTGTTTCTGCTAAAATCTGGTAGGAAATCCAGAGACTGCATTCCCGCCAAGCAAGTGCCATAGTTGTCAGCCAGTGTGGCGGAAACTAGTAGAGCCTGAGTTCCAGAGAAAGAGTCATAGCCCGCAGAAGATAGTCTGAGGAAATCGGCCAGGTGATGTCACTGCTAGGTATTAGCCATTGTCTTTCCCTGAGGGTTGGATGCCTAGATGTGTGGACGAGGTGTGTGGTCCTGGTCCCCAGCACTGGCCTGTTCCAGCCCGGAGATGCCACAGAGAAGAAGGTGACAAGCTGCTAGAGATCCTGAAAGCTGCAGAGAGAAGGCAAACCCAGTTGTGTTCCAGCTCAACTGCTCATTTGACTGGTACCTCCAGGACTGGGAACAGCTGTGTGGATTCTTTTCTCTTACCTGGGGATTTTCCAAATAATTTGCCAACTAACTACTGGTCATCTAAAGTGCATCCACACTGGTTACCCAGCTGCAACACATCAGGCCTGCACCTATTTCGCCACCTTGGTACCCAGATTTACACTGTGAGACACTGGTACCAGTGAGGAGGTGGGCTTTACTGCTGGGGTGTTGCTGTTGGGAGTGGGCACCGTTACTGTTTGTTGCTTATGCCTTTATTGCCAGTTACATCAACTAGTTCACTTGTCATTTATCCTGCATCCCATTCTCCTTTCCCTGTTAACAAATTTTTGCTGTTTTTGCTTAAGATTAACTCTTGGGCATATTATTAGTGATAGTCTTTAATTGCATGCACAGTAAAGTATTGAATCTGCTATTGGTATTGGGATGACTGCAAGGTGGGGTGGGTAGGTATAGCATCCCAGGAGGTTGTGCCAGACAGACAGCTGGCCCACTAGATTTTTACTCTGGGTGGAGGCACTGCACTAATTAATTTTACTTGGGAAAGAACCCCCCTTTTCCATCTGAAACAGAGCCCAGGCCTCTCAATCTTGTTGAGCCGGTAAGATAGGGTTAGTAACCGAAAGTTACACGGCGACCAGGTTACATAAACATTTCAGCTGCTATTCCATATATGCTGTATATTTCCTATAGTTTCCCATTTTTCATTGTAACTATGCACAATAACAATGTGCGATAACATGAAAACTGGATCCCTATCCCATAGGCTTCCTCTGCTCTGGCTGCTTGCCTCCACCTGGCATCACAATCCTCTGTTAATGCCACCACCATAATTTCCACAGCTACAGACTGTGATGTTACAACCAGACGTCAGCAGGTGTAGATAAGCAGTCACAGCAGATGCATTTAAGGGACACTGATCCTGTTCTCATGCTACCGTACGCTGTTATGAAGGAGGACACGCACCAGATTACAATTATCTACAGAGTATACCAAATACTAGCTCTGTTTGACAGAATTCCAAATACCAGCTGTATTCAGCACATGTATTCAATGTAATAATATCCCATTTAAAGAAAAAAAAATTTGTAAGTCTTTAATCACCTTTCCAAGTAGGAATGTTTCCCACCCCTACCCGATCATCCAAGAATACACCTCCATTTCCCCACCTCCATAGTACCCCATTACCCTCCTCCCCCAAGTTCTAGGTGAAGTACTATAATAAAAAACTCAAAAAGATCCAGCTGACCCCTACCGAGTTTCATTTGGAAATGGATTCACACTCCTATAGTAATCACCTGATTGACTCCGACTGGAGCCAATCAGGAATTACTACAGAGAGCATGACCAGTTCCAGTCAATGGACAGTGGTCGGCTGAGGTGGAGGGAGGGCTGTGATGGTCCTCTGCAATGGGACAGTCTTCCTTTTTGTGTGGGCGAGTGAGCTTAGAGGAGAGTGGTGAAAGTCAGAGGATGATGTTGGGGGGGTATCCGTTTTGATGGTTTGTGCGGGAGGAGGAGGGTGGGTTTTACAGACAGTGGGTGGCAGGATGTGATCTGTTTGACTGGGTCAGTGTGACCTTTATGTTATTACTTATTACAGTACTTCATGTGATGGGGGGGGGAGTGCTGGAGTACTATGATGTAGGGATTGGGATGTATTCCTGGATGATGGGGGTGAGGGTGGGAAACACTTCCACATGCATGTGTGGTTAAAGAATGAAAAGTCCTTTTCTGTTAGTGTGAATACATGTATTCTGAATATCCAAATACAGCAGAATACCCACATACTGTCTGATGTAGTTGGTATTTGTCAAATACTAAATTTAAGTATTTGCACATCTCCACTAAATATAGAAAATGTAAGCTGGAATGTGTTTAGAAATGATGTTTTTCAGAGTCTTTGAACCATTCCAAAATTCCCATGTGATGTCAAGAGCTCTTGAATGATGACTGGCAGGCTAGGCGATCGCTGGTTGAAGGGAATTATTACATGGGTGGGAAATTTCCTGCATCCCAACTGGCAGAAAGGGTTTGGAAATCAGTGCCCTTCAGAGAGACAACCACCAGTCTGGGAACCCTACCGGCAACCAGGATGCAGCAGCCCCTGATATCCATGCCTATCAGACACAAAGGAAAAAAAAAAGATTTCTGGTAGCTATGTTGGTAAAGCTAAAAACAAAATAACTTCCATACTTAACTTTAAAACAAATATGTACACACATTACTCACCCCCAACAGCTCACACCCCCACCTAAAAATAGCTAGCAATTGAAAAACAAATAATTAAAACTCATACATTCTGCTCTTCTTGTTACACTTTTTATTTTGAAGGCCTCCAATCCTCCGCCTTGATTTTAGCTGCCCCGTCCGACCTGCTGCCTCTTGCAAGCTGGCCGCCCGCCTGACCAATCGGCCACTGAATAACACCACAAAATTCGACTGCCGGTGTAACTTTTAAGCTTAGACACGTATCCTGCTTCCTTGAAATATTTCTTTACTGAAAGGGTGGTAGAAGCCTGGAACAGACTGCAAGTCGAAGTGGTGGACACTAGAACAGTTGGGGCTTCAAGCATGCATGGAATAAACATAGGGATTTATTAGAGCAGGGGTGGGAGGTCACTGGAGACCAGTTAGGGTATGAGTGTGTAAAACATATAGGAAACACTTGGACAGACTAGGTGGGCCAAGTGTGCCTTTTCTGTTGACAAATTCTGTATTTCTATGTTTCTCTGTGTCTGTTAAATCACCAGCTCACTGGCTCTCTGTCACTTGGCAGCATCAATCCCCATACAGCAAGTTCTCCCCACCTCCCTCAAAGAACCCACAGTCAGCACTGCTCTCTCCTCCCTCCCTCCCTCTCTCGCTCAAACTGTGGTCTCACTCTCCTTCTAAACCAATGGACATACAACCAAAAATTAACAAAATAAAGTCAGCTCTTGGCTGCAAAAACAGAAATAAATAAAAAAATACAGCTCACAAGCAGCAAGGCTCACCCTCTCTTGCTCAAAGATGCCACAGGCAGCATCATTTTCTCCCTTTCCCACTTAAATCGCTGTCTCTCCCTCTCAATTAAAGGCCACAAAAATTAGAAAGTAAAAAAGTAGAGCCAACTCTTGGCTACAGAAACAGAAATAAATATAAAAAACATCTCTCCCTCTGTAATAGCAACAAATAACAAAATAAAGCCATAATGAGGCTTCTGACCACTGTGTGCCACTTAGTGGACCACTGCAACAGCACCCATGTACTGTACTAAAACAGGAAAGATTTTTCAATATGCACCTTAAAATCCAATTTAGATTTTCTTTATGGTATTCTTTTATCTTCCATTTTTAATCTTTTCCCCTTTATCTTCAACTTTTTTGAACAGAGGACCCATTTTGTAAGCACAATAAGACACTCCAGAAAATTCATCATTTTCAGGTGCTAAAGGCACTCGGCACCTCATTACGCACCTGGACATGCATTAACCTTAGACAATCAATGCCTTGTCAGGTCTTATTGTTTCCGTAATATATCCATATACGAGGAAACGAGCTGTATTATACACAGCATTATGCCTCTATATTTCCCCCCTCAGTGATGTCACTTCCTATGCTAGTGATTAAGAAAACAGAAGCTTGAAGCTGTAAATGGGAGGCAGAACAAAAGGTGTTCTATAAATCAGAAGCTGGGCATCGATTATCAGCGTAAAGATCTTATAACCCTACGTAAGACTTGCAAGTATTGCAAGGAGTACGATGCTTTCCCTGCTAGACTACTGCTCCCCCATCTTCTTGTAAAGTTTTGCAAATAATCTGTCTACTAGCCTAAACACAGTACACAACAATGTCTGCAGATCTGCACTAATGGCCCGTTTCAGTACCCAGCATTGCTCCTTATACCAATCCCTTCGCTGGCTCTCCCCAGAGGCTCAGCGTGAGTACCTATTGTATTGTCTAATAGGTAGACCCTTGAGGGATTAAGAGCATTTCCCACTAAATGACCTTAGACCTAAAGTGTGCTACTACAGCCCCAGGTCATCTTCCCTGTATCTTCCTGAGAACCCCCTGTTGATACCAGTATGGGGCAAATGGTCTTCTCAAATGCTGCCCCCTACCAGTGGAATGGCCAACCCAGCTCCCTGCGCTCTCTTACATCAAAATCTTAAGTTTAAATCACACTCTACAAAGTTGCTCTACAGGCATACTCAGCCTGAAAATGACTTCCCCAATCATATTATTTGTATTAATTGTTGTTGCAGCATGTTCCTCTCTTGCGGATATTGGTGTGTATTTGTATTTCTAGGATCGTGGATATGTTGTTCATCCGCACTTCTTGGCAGTGTCCCTTTCCCTTTAAGTCAGCCAGAAAGTCTTTGAGCTGGCTCGTCTCACCCACCCTGGTGGTATAACCCTCCACCCCATGACACCAGATCTTCCTTTCCGCTGGAAGATTAAGGTTGCCTCCTTCATGCTCTTGCATTTTGTAGGCCCTGGCTTCAAAACCTTCAGTTATTCCGAAAATTCACCTTGTTCGTGTTAACGATTGCTTTTTCTTGATTATGGAAGACAAGTCTTCCCCCGGATTTCGCCGGTGCCCGTGCAGCCAGAAGATGTTGCGCACTGACCCACATGCCGTGTGCGTTTACTGTCTGGGTGTCGCCCATGAGACCACGCGCGTCGAGTTTTGCCTCTGCTCCAACCTAACATCCTTGACGACTGCCTCGCACGCCTGTTGGGAGGCCCGAAAACGGGAACCCCGACGCTTAAGATCCAAGGAGGCCCAGTGGGTGGTTTCCACGGCCGCAGGATCCGCCGAGCAATTGGAGTGCATGCAGGCCTTTGAGGAGGAGAAGGAGGAGGCTTGTGCCACTGCATTTTCCTTCCGAAGCTTCTTCGTTCCACTCAATCTGGGCTCCACTTTCTTGGGTTCCTTCCGAGAGCTGTGCCAGTCTCTCCTGACTAAGGGTGAGGGCCCGGTGGGCACACACTCCTCTCACTCTCGTAAAAAGTAGAGGAACCCGGGATTGTCTTTGTCTCAATGGAGACGTTCTTGGGATCGGGAGAGATCTCGGTCCCAGGAACCGGCTTTTCAGCCTCGGCTGAAATTGTCTCTTTAGCTGACAACCTTTCAGCCCTGTCGACTGGCCAGTCTACCGAAGTGTCGGTCGACGAAGAGATTATTCTCGACCCGATCGACCCCTTGTCACCGACTCCGTCGCCGACTCTCTTGCTCGGGACTCGGTCCTTGTTTTCCCGATTTAAAGGCAGAGGAAGGCCATAAATGTTTAAAAGAGGCGAGGCCATCGGTTGTCCTCGTCCTCCCCGGATGAGGAGAGGCTCCGGTGGAAGCTCCGTCAGTGCCATGAGGACCTCATGTGGCAACAGCTGATTTTGACCGGGCACAAGCCTGCCCCGGCTCCTACCCCAGCCATTACTTGGCTTTCTCCTCCCAGGCCAAAGCCAACTCCTCTGGAGCCAATCAAGTCAGTTCCTCCACCTGCAGAGCCAGCAAAACCTCCGGTTCAGCCAAAACCAGTCTTTCCACCGATTGTGGTGGAACCGCCGCTGAAGCAGCTTGTGGGAGGGGCTCCTTCTAAGGAAGCTAGGCTGGACACCGGGCTCCCCTGAAGTCTTTCAGTCACTGTTACCCAGGACAGCCCCCGGCAGGTCCAAGGTGATCTGGGCGGTTGACCGCTGTACCCTGATACCTCGGATTCAGACGAAACCGGTCTTCATTCTCATCCAGGGGATGACAAATCAGACGGTGGGTTAGAGATGGACGAAGGACTTTTGTCCTTTCAAGGCACTCTTCGCCTCATCTCTGAGTCCACAGGGATGCCCCTGGAACCTATCCAGAAAAAGGTGGAGTGCCCTCTTACTGACATCCTCAAGAGAGGGGATACACCGACGGAAGCCTTTCCTGTGGCCAAGGCCATTGTGGGCCCAGCCTTAGATCTTTGGCAGCACCCTGCTTCCTGTCCAGTTCCATCTGCCCGAATAGCCCGCAACTATGCGGTGCCCATGAGGTCCCTTGCGGGGTTCACAGAGCATCCTTCAGCCGAGAGCCTTGTGACTGCCTCTGTATTCAGGCATACTGGTAATTCTGCCGATACCGACAGACCTCCTGAGAAGGAATCCAAATATTTGGACCACTCTGCTTGGAAGGTCTATGCGACCTCATCTTTGGGCCTCTGTCAGGCAAGCTTGGCCGTCATCATGGCACACTTCTCCCATGCCCTCCTGGGTTCTTTGGATGAAGTCCTCCCACATCTCCCCGGAGGCTTACAGACCACGGTCAAGCAGGTTCGGGACCAAGGCTGCGCTGTTGCTAAGCAACAGCTCCAGACGGCTCTGGACACTGGGGATTCATGTGCCTGTTCATCGGCAGCCACAGCTGCCTCCCATCACAGGGCTTGGCTGAGGCTCTCCTCCTTTCCAGCAGGATACTCAGCACAAACTAGCTGATGTGCCTTTCCTGGGCACCAATCTCTTCAGCCCAGGTGAGGCTGGTCACCTTCAGCGCATCGAGCAGTCCAACGCCACCTTGGACACCACTTCTGCTAAGAGTTCTTCTAGTTCCAAGAAGCAGCAGCAGAAGAAGAAGCCTTTTTGGCACTCTTCCCTGCGGCCCAGCAGCCCTCCTTTCATGGAGGTCAGCAGCAGCAGCAGGCTCAAGCTTGGCACCCCCGGCTCAAGCCTGGGACCCCCCCAGGCCCGTAAGGGAGGCTGAGGTTCAGGCCCTGGACCCTCTGCCTCCAAGCCTGCTCAGTGATGGGGTGGGGGCTGCCACCCCTACTCCCCTTCATGCCAGCTCTGGGTCCTCTTGTGGGGGGGGGCCAGGTCCGCCACTTCCTTTCTGCCTGGTCCGCTGTCACCATGGACAGGTGGGTCTTAGAAGTGGTCGGCCAGGGACTGCCTCTGGAATTTGAGCAGTACCCTCCAAGCCAAGCCCCCAGGAGGAGAGAGTATCCACCCACACTCAGTTGGCTCTCCAAGATGACATTGCTCAGCTCCTTCGGAAAGGAGGCAGTAGCTCGAGTGGCGGATCCTCCACCAGACCCAGGGTACGTTTCCAGGTACTTCCTGGTTCTGAAGCGGATGGGGGGCTGGTGTCCCATTCTAGATCTGCATGACCTAAATCAGTATCTCAGGTCTCCCACTTTCAGGATGGTAACTCTGTCCCAGATCACACCATCCCTGGAGCAGAACATGTGGCTCTGCTCACTGGATCTCAAGGACGCATTTTTTCACTTCCCAATCCGTCTGTCCCACCATCGGTTCCTCCGCTTCCGAGCAGAGGGAACCCTATATGAGTTCCAAGCCATGCCATTCGGCCTGTCATCGGCCCCACGGGTCTTCACCAAATGCACTGCAGTGGTGGCAGCCCATCTCAGGCGTCGGGGGGGTCAGAATATACCCCTACCTCGACAATTGGCTCTTAGCAGGTTCCACTCAGCAAGAGGTAGAGAGGTCCAGGGACCTGGCCCTCCAGACCTGCTCCCAACTCGGCCTCCTGATCAATGAGGTCAAGTCCAAACTCGTGCCTTCTCAGGTGATGTGCTTCATTGGGGCAGAGCTTGACTCTCGCCGAGTCAGAGCCCGGCTCCCAGCAGACAGGGCGGAGGTTCTTTCCTCCTTTGCCCAATCATTTCTGGTTGGGCAATTGCACCCTGCCTGGGACTTTCTGTGCCTTCTGGGTCTCATGGCGGCTTGCACCTCCATGGTCTGTTGGGCCCGGTGGTGTATGCGCCCCCTTCAGTGGGAGCTGGCTGCCCAGTGGACTCAGTGCCACGGTCACTTTGACCAGCTGATCACTGTGACCCAGAAGATGTGGGATGCTCTCCAGTGGTGGACCATCCTAGACCAATTACAGGAAAGGATCCCATTTGTTCGCCCCTAGCCAATGGTCACCCCTCACGACTGATGCCTCTCTCATGGGCTGGGGAGCCCACATGGGGGACAACAGGGCCCATGGGTTCTGGACCCCCGAGGAGTTCCGTAACCACATCAACCTGCTGGAGCTCAGAGCAGTCAGACTGGCACTGTCAGCGTTCGCTCCTCAGCCTCGGGGTCAAGTGGTTCAAGTCAAGATGGACAATACCACGACCATGTACTACCTCAACAAACGGCGGCACACATTCCCGTCTGCTTTGCAGAGAAGTGCTCCGCATCTGGACACTTATGAGCCGACTGGAGGTGGATCTCCTAGCCATCCACATGACAGGAGCCTCGAATCAACTGGCAGATGCTCTCAGCTGCACAGGCAAGACATCCCATGAGTGGTCTCTCCATCCAGAGGTAGTTTACAGTCTGTTCTCTCACCGGGGAAAACTGTTGGCGGACCTGTTTGCCTCCCAGGAAAACACCAAGCTGAGGCTGTTTCATGCCCGCCCCCCCCCCCAGCAGGGCTCGCTGCAGGGGGGATGCCTTCTCAAGGTCGTAGACCCCAGGCCTCTTCTATGCCTTCCCTCCATTTCCCTTGATCCACAGGAAAAGGCACAGGTGATTCTGATAACCCCAGACTGGCCACGCCAGTTCTGGTACCCAGATCTCCTCAGCCTCAGCAACAGGCCCCCGGAGTGGCTTCCAGCACGCCCGGACCTGATCTCAGTCAACCAGGGGAAGGTATTCCATCCAGACCTTCCATCCCTGCAACTGACAGCCTGGTACCTGAGCAGCTAGAGTTCCAGGCTTTGGGTCTCTCCGAGTATGTCCTCACAATAGTGGAGGCATCCAGAAAGGAATCGACCAGGAAGTGTTATGCCTTAAAATGGAAAAGGTTTTCCATTTGGTGTCAGGGCAAGGGCCTGGACCCGCTGTCCTGTCCAGTGGCTAACATTTTCAACTACCTTTGGTCTCTCTCCAAAGGGGGTCTTCAGTCATCGACCCTTAGGGTGCACCTGGCAGCCATCTCTGCTTACCAGGCGTGGGCCAGTCAGTAGACACTGGTGCAGGAGACAGTGGTCGGGCGCTTTTTCAAAGGCCTCGATCACATATCTCCTGCAGTGCGTGAACCTCCACCTCCGTGGGACCTACTGCAGGTATTGGCAAAGCTCCGGGCAAGCCATTCGAACCAATGCACAAGTGTGAGTTGTCACACTTGTGGAAGACGGCCTTCCTGGTGGCTATCACATCTGCCAGAAGGACAGGGGAGCTCCAGGCGCTCTCGGTGGACTCCCCTTATCTGGTCTTCCACAGGGACAAGGTTGTCCTGCGCCCCCACCCGAAATTCCTTCCGAAGGTGGTGTCAGAGTTTCACCTTAACCAGGTGTTGACTCTGCCAGTGTACTATCCCAATTACATCTCAGAGGCCAAATACAGGCTCCATACTTTGTACCTGAGATGAGCTCTCTCCTATTATAAGGAGAGGACGGCGGAAATTTGGGGAGGGGTTCGCCAGCTGTTTGTCACTTACGCTGAAGCTGCTTCTGGCAGCAAAACGGACAATTGCAAGCTGAATTACATCTTGCATAAGTCTGTGTTATGAGTTGGCGGGCAAGGAGCCTCCCAAAGGGATAAGAGCTAATTCTACCTGCCATACCGCTGCATCGGTGGCTGCTTCCAGGGACATCCCTATCCAGGAAATCTGTCGGGCTGCTACCTGGAAGACAGCAAACACCTTCATTACCCATTACTACCTTGATCTTGAGTCACACCGGGATGCTGGTTTTGGGGCCTCAGTTCTCCAATCTCTTTTCCCCAAGTAAGTATATTAGAGGTGGTGTGCGCTTGCCTCCCTCCTCCCGGAGAACTGCTTGGAGTCTGTCAAGAAGTGTGGATGAACAACATATTCACAATCCTAGAAAAACAGGTTACTCACCTGTAACAGTAGTTCTAGGAGTGGTATATGTTGTTTATCCACATGGACCCAACCAACCTTCCCGGCTGCGGACACACAAAACCTGGCTTCCAGCGGGCTAAGATCTGGCATCATGGGACGGAGCCGAGGATTATACCACCCGGGTGGGTGGGAGGAGCCAGCTCAAAGACTTTCCAGCTGACTTAAAGGGAAAGGGACACTGTCAAAAAGTGTGGATGAACAACATATACCACTCCTAGAACGTCTGTTACAGGTGAGTAACCTGTTTTTATTGTCTACCTGTTTTATCTTCCGAATATGACCAATTCTTAATTATGTAGCTTGGCTATATACAGGTTGTCTTGTATGGATTGTGCTTCTACTGCGTTGGTTTTGTTGCCATCTTCATGATATGGGTCATGCCTGAAAACGGACCCAGAGACCAGTGCACCAATCTGGTGATCAACTAAATAAATAAATTAATTAATAACATAAATATTTCTGGCCCTACAAAAGTGACAGGTATGACCAAATGGTTATGTTGAAATGATTTCCCTGGGTTACAGTAGGGACACTTTCCTTGTAGCTGGAAGTTCTCCTTTAAAGGACAGAGCTATCAGCCAAGACATCCCTGATTTGAATCTCTCCACAGCTACTGATTTATCATGAGACCCCTGAACAAGTCACTTTACCTTTCCGGGGTTCAGCTGTCCCAGCTGTAAAACTGGGAGGAGGAATGGTCTAGTGGCGTGACAGAAACACACTGCACTACCACCCGAGAGACTGTGGTTCTCAAGTGACACCCAGAACCCGGGGCTGGAGCCAGCTGGGGCAAACCATGTCACAGACATGGGGTGCTTGGCTCCAGGAATGTTGGTTGTGGGCTGCCTAGCAATGGTGCCCCGCCCGGGACCAAGGAACAGCATGGAGTTAAGCTTAATGTTTTATTGGTGTAAGCCAAACGTTTTCATGGGTCCAAATTTGGTCACCATTTCTGTTTTCTGAAAGTCAAAATACTTCCCACGTCCCAACTTTTAGAAGTCAACATTCTTAGAGAGACCTGCCTTTGGACAATAGCACAAAACAGTGATAAAAAAAGATCCTTTTAGCATTACAGTCTATCACCTGCTACATTTTTTCTGACTGCAACATTTGAAGACAAGACACAATCTCAGTTAAGCTAGCCTGGGTAACTAAGCACACCGAAATAAAACAAATGACTGGTACTGACCTTAGAAGCTCCTTACTTATGCAATAAGGCATGACAGGCTGTGTGTTACCATGGGATAATGGCATGCTTTGGGAAGTGAGACTCGAAGCAATGCTAAGTGTGTTACACATGCAAGAAGTGCCGTTATCTCATAGTTACATACACATCCTGGAGTGCCTTATCGAGATTATAAAATGATACCTCTGATTTTAATTTTAAAAACTGAGTAATTAGGTTCACAAGTATTTCTGACCTGTGCATATGTGCTGGAATAATGCATAGCCATGTGACTGCAGCTTACCAATTAGAGGCTGTGGTCCATGGAATTCCTCATGAGGCTAGCTGAGAGACTGGGGATGAAGTGTGAGCCCCAGAATTCCTCACTGAGACCAGCTAGGAGACTGGAGTTAGAGTGTGAGCCCCAGAATCCCTCCCGGAGGCTGGGATAGGAGATGGGTTAGAGTGTGATACACAGAAGTCCGCGGGAAGGCCAGTTGGGAGACTGAGGTCAGATTGTGAGCTCTGGAATCCCTCACAAAGGCTGACTGGGAGATTGGGGTCAGAGTGTAATCCATGGAATTCCTCATGGAGGACAGCTGAGAGACTGGGGATAGAGTGAGAGCCCCAGATTCCCTCCTGGAGCCTGGCTGGGAGACTAGGGTCAGAGCGTAAGCCCCCCGGAATCCCTCACTGAGACCAGCTGGTGACTAAGCATGTTGCAGAAGTGAGGTGCTGAACCCCTGGAGATGGAAGACACAAGCCACACCAGCATTAGTACATCTCCCTGCTGGCCGTCCACCCAAACAAAAGTCTTTGGTCACCTGTGAAGGCAGTTACTTGCCAACCCTCCCTCCCAGCTGTAGGATGGTTGTAGCCATTGTGTCCCTGCAGTTGGGCTAGAGGACTAAATGTGGGAAAAATTGGGGGGGGGGGATTAAAAACAAAACATTTGCTAGCGTCACATCACTGAACTGTGAGGGACCACTGTGGTATGCTGCTGACGGAGATTCACACCCCAATCCCAGGATGTCAGGAGCGAAGGCCTGCTGGGAAGGTGAAAGAGTGTTCATGAGAATGCTCTCCTCCCAGGGGAGGGAGTAGATATACACTGCTCGGACATCAGCACATGGTGGTTACATGGGGCCATTGCTGGTGTGACTGACCACATGCTGGTGGACCTCTTCCCCTGAACGCCAATGGTGGGAGACTTCAGATGCAAGGCAGCAGAGGGACAGTGAGTGGGCAGGGAGAATAGGGAAAATCACATCCCATTCGGTGTACTGGATGAAGACCCCTGGCTCCTCCCATGCCAACTGACGCAGCAGCATACTGACTCCACCTCACGACTGTGTCTCCAGCTATAACAATGCTCTATGGAGCATACTTTCTGTTGTGGTAACAGAGCAGACCCCCCTCCCCCGCAGGGAAACACACAATGTTGGCACACAAGGACTACCCGAGAGAGTCTGGAGGTGGGACATTAGAACGAGAGAGATTAGTCCAGTGGGAGCACAATGGGGCCAGAAGGAGAGGGGCAAAGGAGGTGCAGAAAACAAATTGCAATCCTGAAGACTGGTCGGCTGAAACCTAGATATTTGGCTGCAAAATTCATTTGCTGAAAGAAATGCTTACTAAGTTTTAATAAACATGGAAACATAGGGTTTGTTGCTGGCAGGAAAGCCTGTTATACAGGCCATTATGCATGTGCTTAAATACCGTTAAATCATCAAAACTGGTTATGTCCACGTTTTACTGGGTAATGTATCAGGATTATGCTCCATTTTAAGAAAGTTATTTGTGTAAAAAGAAATATTTTACCTAATCACAGTGCTAAATCTGCTGCAAGCAACCGACCTATAGCCTCTCAATTTTATCCCTAAGTGGGGTACTTTATAAGCGTATGAATGCATCCACATTGCTGCTATAGCCCTGATGCTGTGGTAATGATGTTCATAATATATCTTGCCACTGCTTAGGGCACGATGTAGCTTCCAGTTGAAGTGTAAAAGAGGTGAATATTATTTCCCAAATACCTCGAGTGATGGGGTATCTGGTACTCAGATCCGAGTACTAGGTATTTTTCCCTATTTGGGGGTATTCAGGGAAACTATTGACCCCCCCCAAAACTCTTTAGCCCTTCTCAGTTGGTCAGGGGTAGTACAGTGGCCACCCCCTCCCCAAACCTAGTCATAACCCGCCATCCACCCCCTTCCCTGTTGTTTATCCACATATTTAAAAAAGATCTGACAGGCTCCTGTCATTGAGCTAAGAGCGACAGCATGCTTTAAAACAGCCACCTCACCTAGCCCAATCCCCACTCTAGGCCTTCAGGCCATTTGTAACAATTTAGACCTGGCCCCTGCTGACCCCAGAACCAGGATTTTTATTTGGGGGTCAATGATAGTCAAATTTCGAGCTACTTTCTGTCTATTATGTACAACACCTGAGACCCTGGGATAGAGCACTATAAAACAGAACTGCCTTTCTCCACTCCAGACAGTCCCCCCCCTTCCTATTCCACCTTCCCCATAGACTTGCCTACAATTACTTGATTGTAGAAAAGTGCGAGGCACATGATCAGGAGGGAGAGGGAGAAGTGGTCTGTGTCACCAATTGGTCAGTCTACTTATCACTATCAAGGACACAGACTGCTCCTCCCCCTCCCCTTTTGTCCTGGCACATGGTTAGTCAGATGACAGTATATGTGGTTTTGTGGAAGGTATACCGCGAGTTATGGAGGGTGGACTCAATGAACTACTCTGGATTTTGACTGCCTCTGGACCCTAAATCATAGACTGGGGGTCCACGTGTTATAAAAACATAACATAGAATTTGATGGCAGATAAGGACCGCTTCACCCACCCAGCCTGCCCATTTCCCTACCTAATGGATAAGCTGCAGATCCTACTTAACCAACAGCCTACTTCCTCCTACCTCCACCCGCTAGAATTGCCTTATGACTGTCCCATGCATGCTTGAATTCAACCACTGTTTTTGACTCCACACCCTCCTCAGGAAGGCCGTTCCATGCATCCACAACCCTCTCCGTGAAAAAATACTTCCACACATTACCTTTGAGCTGTCCCCCCCTCTATCTTCAAATTGTGCCCCCTTGTTCTTGCATACCTCTTTTTTCTGAATGATGCTACCCTCTTGGACTTTCTTGATTCCCTTGAGGTACTTGAAAGTTTCTATCATGTCCCCCTTCTCCCTCCTTTCCTCCAGGGTATACATACTAAGCTCCTTAAGTCTCTCTTCATATTTCTTCTGTTATGTTATGTTATGTTCTGTTCTGTTATGGCAATAATTGAAGACTACAGATCAGCATAAAACTAGCATAGCTTAGCATAGAGGTATGCCATACCAATTGCACTACTTAGGGTTAGTTAGTATGGCTGGTATGTTTTTTAAATCTGGGTAGGGGGCTTCACCCCACCCCTCATTTTTAAATTAAAAAAACACAGGGGTCAAGCCCCACAAGGCAAACAAATTATTTAACACACATCATGACCATACAAACTAAGTCTAAGTAGCAGCAGTAGCGTAGTATACTGGCTATGATAGTTATGGTGGACCACAGTCCTACACTACCATCCTTGTTATAAATGGCCCTTCAGAACCTGTGGTGCAGGGAACTCAGTCCAAATAAATAACAAATGCCCGAGCTCTTCACTCATGTAGAGCTTCCTGATGGGACAGCTTGCACAAAATGTATTTGTTATGGACTCTATATCTTTTACCTAGGAGTGCACCAGCTTCTGTTTTTGTGCACTACAGTTTTGAGGCTGGTCACCTCAGCTGGTGAACTAGCTCCCTGCAACAGCTGTGCAACCTCTGTCTGTGAGTATACTGCCGTCTAACCAATGACCTGTACAACAGTAATCTCACCTCTTTTCTAGGACTAGTGAAACCCCGCCTGATGCCCTGCAGTATCCTGTCAGCTTTCCCATGTACCGTACTGCTCTGGAAGAGGTCTTCAAACTGCTGTTTATCTATCACCCCAGGTCCCTTTCCTCCTTCAAGAGTACAGTGACCCACTGATGCACTATTCCATTGTTTCCAGTGTGTATAACTTTACACTTTTTTCAGCACTGATTTGCAGTTGCCATATTCTGAACCACCGCTCCAGGTCTTCTACATCCCTTTTCATGCTGCTAATTATCTCGTCATCATACCATGGACATAAGTGAACAGCCAATGAAATCATCAGACCGGCAGTTTACCACCGGTGTAAATCCTCTGATAACCAACAGCTGTTGATGAGACTATAATCCAATATATCTGCAGTCCAGGAATAAATACAATAAAAATAAACAAACAAAGCATCCTCTTTAATATTTGTATTTTATCATAGTAAAAAAAAATGAACCTTGGTATAATCACAATGAGCCACTCAGAGGATGTGGGTTATCGGGGGATTTACCATGGCTGGCGAGGATTTACCCACTCTAGCCCTGGTAAATCACCTGATAACCCACACACCCTTGTGGCTTATTGCTTAATTATTATCCATGCTCCCACAGAGTTTTGCATTGTCTGCAGATTCCCTTTACCCTGTAGTGTCATTCGATGTTGCTTAGGAACATATAAACATAGATGCTGTCAAAAGGCTTTGTTGCCCACTGAGTTCTGCCCAGCCTTACCTATCTGTGTTGATCGTGAGGGCCCTAATGGCCCTCCTTTTCTCCCTTCCCCCTCCCTTTTATGTATTTATTTAGTTTTTATTGATGAGTTTAGTGCACTAGACAATATCATGTCTATTTTCAGGTATGACCACAATGGGTACCAAACAGACGATTATCAGGAAGCCACATAAATAGGAAAAATAAGGAATATTTATTTATTCATTTGATAACCGGGTTGGTGCACTGGTCCAAAGACCTTTTTTCAAGCATGATCCGGGTATGAGACTGGCAACAAGACAATGGTAAATATAGTGTGAGACGAACAGCAGTGAAATCATACATATGCAATCAAGAATCATGTGCCAGTCAGGCATAATATACAGAGGTTGGATAATAATACAGGCACACAGTGCCAGATAGAACAAACAGGCAGTCACAAAATAAAGTTACATAAAGCATACATATATGCAGAGCTAGGTAATAACATCCACCAATAACTAAAAAGAGCTTGGTGGCAACATCCTCAATCATGTAGGTCAAAAGAAAACACCAGCAAAGCCAGCAACATCAGCTAATATGCAGAGTCCAAAACAAATAAGTTCAACAGGTATAAACTCAGCTGATATCATGATAAGAAAAAGGCAACCAAGAGGTAGTTACAGGGCGGAAGATGAAGGGCAGCTAGTGGGAGGGAAGGTGGTGGGGCTGCATAGGAGGCGCAGCAGTGCTAGTTGCCCGATGACAGACGTAGGTTAAGGAGGACAGGAAATGGGTTCTTAAAAGGGCATTTAGGTTTAGGGGTGGGTCAGAGGAATGCAATGCAGGGGGGAGGATGTTCCATAATGAGGGTCCAGCAGTAGAGAAGTCTTTTTGGCCCATCCTGGTAGTTATGTTAGGCCGGACGAGTTGGAGGTGGGACAACTGGAAAAGACTGTGGCAGTAAGTTTTGGGCTGGATAATAAGAGATAGAGGGGAGTAGGAGGGGCTGTGTAGTGCATCCCCAACTGTCCTGGCCAGCAGGTAGGAGCGTTGGGCTTGTGGGGGAGCCAGTTAAGGGACTGGTAGAGAGAGTAGTGGTGAGTGGAGAGGGGGGGGCACGAAGGGTAAAGCGGCATATCCTGTTATAGGCTCTGTCCAGTCGGTTCAGGTTGGCAGTGGTGGTAAGGGAGTACACTGGGCATGGGCACCTGTAATCAAGGAGGGGGAGGAGATTGCCACGGGCTACAGCCAGGCATGCTTCTGGTGTCTGATGGTCAATTAGGTGGTAGCAGAGCCCCATCTTTTGATTAATACACTGTATCAATGAAGCAATGTGATCGAAGTATGTAAGGGATGGGTCCAGGATTACCCCCCCCCCGATACTTGAAAGTGGGGACAGTGTCAAGTGGAGATCCGTTCAGGGGAATGGACAGTGAGATGGCAGCCAGAGTGCCAAAGGGCAGAGAGTTTTGGTTTGGATACGAATAGCATAGCCTTTGTTTTGGAAGCATTGACCAATAGTTTATTTGAGGAGACCCAATAGTGAGCCTTACAGAAATCAGCAGTGAGGGTGAAGGACAGCAAAGAGGGGGAGGGGTCGCTATGGAAGAGTATAAGGTCATCAGCACAGAGGAGGGATTTACACGAGAGGCCCTCCGATGGGAGGGAGCTTATGAAGAGGGAAAAGAGCAGGGGGGCTAATATGGAGCCCTGGGGGACACCCACTGAGACAGGTAGTAGGGGGGAGGTGGCACCACCCAGGCAGACCATCTGGGTTCTGCCAGAGAGGTAATTAGTGAGCCAAGTGGTGGAGGCAGAAAAGAAGCCAAGGGTGCCAAGTTTTGTTATTAGGATGTTGTGGTTGATAAGGTCGAATGCCTTGGACAGATCAACGAACACTGCTCCAGTCAACTTCCCCTTTGTCCATATTCCTCAGTACATGATCGGTGAAGAGGGCAATGACAGTGGTTGTAACAACAGAGTACAAAGTTAATTAACAACAGATAGCACAATAGCAAAGTCTTGGAAAAACCCAACATTATAGTAAGCTAAAGGCCTGCAGTTTGGTGGGGCAGTGGATGACTCTTGCTATGCCCCCATCAACCATGTCATAAGTGCATATGCCAAGGCCTCCTCCAGATGTCTGTTTCCTTGCAGCGGCTGCAAGGCTGCTGCCTTCCTGCCTGTCCTCCCTATCCTCCTTACCTTGCCGCGTGGCCACTGTCTGTGGCATCCTTCCTCCTCCTGCTCCATTCTGGGGCCTTGTCACTCTTTGTTTGGCGGCCATGTGCTGCTCCACCTGCTGCCTGGTGGCCCTCCCCCCAGCTACCTCCTGCCAGGCTGTTTGTCCACTATGGTTGATCCTCCTGGTCCTGTTGCATCTGGGTCCTAGTGCCCCCAGGGATTTTTTATTTTTATTTGTTTATTTATGTCTAGGATTACAATACCTTTGAATCATAGGTTCGTTTACAAAGGCTCCACATCAAATATAGATAGTGCAGGGGAAATACATTACAGGATGACATACATAAGCATAAGTGATAACAAGAGGATACCTAATACAACAAGTGTACAGATATAGACAATCTATTTATAATTCTTCTCAGGTAAGGGTAACAAAGTTCACGGTGGATAACAGGCAGGAATTAGACTGAAATAAGTCAGTTTAGAGAACAATAAAACAAACAATCTAGGAAGATGACAAATGGGGGTACAGGCAAGAAGGGCAGGGTATAGTGCAGCAAGGAGGAGAGCAGCCAGTGGTAGTTCCAAGGGGGGAGGTAGAGGAAAAGAAAAGGAAAAGGAAGTGAGAAAGGGAGAAGCAGTCAAAGGGTGACTTTGTCCAGAGTGGTGGAGGTGTTGGGGACAGGATGGGAGGATGAGGAGAGGCAAGAGGAAAGAATAAATAGGAGAAGAGGAGGTTGTGGGACAGTGGCCCTGGCCTGAAAATGAGAGGTGGGCTGGAATGCAAGGTGATAAAGGGATGCTTCCTTGTTGCCCCCTCTGGCCTGCCCATGCTGGCTATCGGCTCCTCTAGCAGCTGCTGCTTTGTCCCCCCCCCGGCCTTGTTCAGGGGTGCTGGCTGGGGCTGGGTCCTTTCCCCACCTGCTTCCCCCACTCTGCTCTCTAGGTGGGGTACTGGCTGCTCCCTCCCTGCCTGTTGTCCGGGCTGCCTGCTTCCGGGTTCTCCAGTGCAGCAGTGGCAGTGCCTTGCCTCCCAATTTGCTTTTGGGCTTTCTGCTGCTCTTTGGCTTGGGTATTCACCCTGCCTCACCCCTCCTGGGCTCTGTACACTGCTGGTGGCCTGGCGTGCTCCAGACATTCCTCAAGCCTGTGCTCCACTGCTCTGTAGCTCCCCCAGCTTGCCCAGACAGCTGTCCTGTCTTCTCCCTTTCACCCCTACCATCTAACACTCTTACTCTATGACCTACATTCATACAAATGCTCCAGTACACCAACCAACAACATGCACATGCACATGCCCTCCTAAAGCCAGGCATATGCCCACTCTCAGCCCCTCAAGGGCCTAGTACACCTTCACCTCTCTGGCTTCATACTAGGTGAACTGGGAACTGACTGACAGATGATTTGGTAGCTGAGATGCATTATCTCATTTCCAGTGGGGTCCTGCTTCTATTCATTTCCACAGTTGGGTGTACTGGAGTACTAAGCAGCTAAATGACTTGCCCAAGGTCACAAAGTCAGTATCTAGCTTTAGTTCTGAATATTTCATCTGCCTTGTCACTCTTATTTTTTACTGTACTATTTCTGTTATAACTTGCTTAATTTATGCATACCATTCACTACTGTATTTCACTGTACTTCCTATGTTCCCCTTCCCCCCAGCTTGCCCACGGAAATAAGCTTTGGCTCAGTGGGCCTTCCTGGTGAAACCTTTAAGATAAATAAATAAATGTGTGTGTCACAGATACGTAATGGCCTGATTCAGAAGGTATCATTTATTGTCACAAGTTAGGGGCCAGTACAATAATTCATGAGTGGCAGAGCCACCTGAGAGTTATGCGAGTGCTGTCCCCCCTCACAAGTGATAAGAAGTGGCATATTCTGAGTTAGGCAATTGTGTGTCCAACTCATACAGAATAGTTTCAGCTGTTTCGGTTTGATGCCACTGCTCCGTTTTGAGTGCAATGAGGCCACTGTGCAAGTTTAACTCTCTTCAGTAACACCTTCAGTGCTGCACTCCTGTTCACATTACTTCATTGCACTGTAACAGGTGGAACATACTAAGCTCCTACTCTGCTCTTTTGTGACCTGTCCAAAGTGGTGATGAATGATTTACATCTTTATTTATAATTAATTAGTGACGAAAATAAAGAACTTCTCTGTATGGTTTGCCTCTCACCCACACTGTAGAAATACAGATATACTTATTATTTATTTGCTATTTTTTGTGACAGCTTGCTCCAAGGTACAGCCAAGGTGTCATAGACCTGTCTTACTAACAGGGAGAATGTTGGTCACGACAACTTCAAGCTGGATAGCCACCGGAGATAGGCAGAAGGGACCTCAGTTTATCTTCTCATCCGAATGATGGCACCTCAACAGTGCAGAACCCTTATAGTACTATACTACAGTGTCAGAATTAAATATCAGCCCAAGTTCCTGGTGTGGAATGCAGCACCATGAGTTTGTCATCTTCCAGACCCAGAGGCACAGTGTGAAACCTACTATGTCACGGACATTGCTGATACATTAAAATAAAGGTATACTGTAGCTACAGCATATACAGTAAACCGTGAGTTTTAGATTTTAATTACGTTAATTTTCATAGACACTGTCTAGGTTTTACCACTACAATATTTTTACAGAGGCTAATGCTGTGTGTAAGTGGATACTGAATATGTATGCAGCCAATGTTCCACTCTCATTACCGCAACAGCACTGGGTTTCAAAAAACTGCCAGATGTTTTTGTTGTGAGAATTTCCAACTGAGAGTGCAGAGGGTTTTGTGGGGGTGGAGAACAAGACACCACACCCCTGTGACTCCTGGCCTGCATCACACACTCTCCAGATAAACTCCAGATGCCTGGAATTGCTGCCGCTACCGCTGACTCTCAGCCTGACAAAGCTCAGCCCATGTTCATGCACAAATGTACAGACTTGTCAAAAGAGTTGTGATCACACAAGAACTGGATAATACCAATCCAGATTTCCTAAACACAGCAATAATGCACAATTACATTGTCAGTGGCTCAACAGGTAGCATGTTTGCCCCTGGGGCCTGAAGATTAGAAGATTTGGGTTCTAGACCTACACCAGGTGCTTGGGGTACTACCCATAACTGACACTAAGGTGCAGTATGAGAAGGGTGCTGTTCTTTGGATGAGATGTTAAACCGAGGTCCCTTCTGGTCATCTCTGGTCACTGACAATCCAGGTAGAGGTTAAAGACCCCATGGCACTTCCTGATGAAGAGTATGTGAGTTCCCCAAGTGTGATGCCAATATTCCCCCACCAATGAAAGAGGTCCATGTAATCCACCCCCAGGATGTATCGGAAAACAAGCCATCTCAGCTTAGTAAGGCTTTCCTGCTCAAGCATTACAAATTAAATTAAATAAATAAGATATGGTTTATACAAATGAGTGGGGGTGGTAATTTAACAGATCAGAAAAGGATGCTGTTGGGTTAGTAACAGACTAACGTCAACAAGACAATAACCTTAGAAGATGACAGAAACATGTCATTTTATTAAATTTATTAAAGTGATTTTATACACTTAAAAAAATAAATGCATTGCTTACTTAAAAAGAAAGCTCACACTGGTGACAGTCCTCTTCTGTAACTCTTAATTTCTTTTGCAACCGCAATTTACTTATTTATTTAAAAATTGATAACTGGGAAAGGCACGCTGAGTCAAGGCTTGTTTCCAGGTGCGACCCGGAAGAGGGGTATGGGTGAAGACAGCATACATAACAAATAAGCACAGGTTAAAAACATAACAGAGATATGAAGGAATACATAAAATAAGCATAGGTTACATCTTATACATAGGTTACATCTTGTTTAAAAGTAAGGCCTAAAAGTAAAGCCTAAACAGTGTACATAACGGTCGACTCTAACATCTGGAGTGATGGAGCTGCATGGACTAATATAAAAGCTAGGAGCTTTAGTACAGGGACTCTAGCATCTGGAGTGATGCAGATGCATGGACTGATATAAAAGCTAGGAGCTTTAGTACAGGGACTCTAACATCCGGAGTGATGAAGATGCATGGACTGATATAAAAGCCAGGAGCTTTAGTACAGGATAATGTGCTGCCAAGGTTGTGCACACAGGGTTAGGGATGGGTGGCAGCAGAGGTTAGGAATGCATAGCCAGATGTGGTTAGGAGATTAGGGAGGTTGGAAGCATTGGCAAGGGGGAGTGGAGAGGTGCTTAAAGTGCTTTTTAATGGCAAGCGCTGTGGGTGAGCTGCGCACAGTGAGAGGAAGGGAGTTCTAGAGGACAGGGAGCCGATGGATGAAGGATATTTTTCCTGCATGTGTATGAGGTGTGGCCAAGGTGAATGAACGGTGGTCTCTAGAGCACAGGGAGTAGCCAGTTTAATTTAATAGAAAGGGATTGTAAATTCGCCCAACAAGGTGGCCGGCCGATCCCTTCAACATCCCTATTGATCTCCACACACCCATCCTATGATGTGCAGCAAGGGACAGCGTGGGGCGCATCCCATTGAAATGAATGGAGATATTTTTTCATTACTATTTTCTCCATTATGATGGCGAGTTGGAGATTAATGGAGGCCACTGCTCGACTAACAAGGGCCTTTATGCATTATGATGGTGGGTTGGAGATTAATGGAAGCCACCGCTTGACTAACAAGGTCCTTGCTAGTCGAGAGGTGACCTCCATTAATCTCCAACTCACCATCATAATGCATAAAATAGTAATTAAAAAAATACCATATTCGTTTCAATGTGGTACGCCCCCACACTCTCCCTTTCTGCACATCATAACGTCCCAGAGTGTGGGAGCATGGAGATCAGATCAATAGGGAAGTGGAAGGGATCGGATGGCCACCTTGTCGGGGCCAAATTATGATCCCCTCCTATTACATTACTGCTGCAAAAAATCATTATAAGTTACAGAAGGGGACTATCGCCAGCACAAGCTTTCAATTTAAGTAAGTTACCCACCTAAGTTCAAAAAAACACTTTAAGATAGGGTAACTCCTTGGGCACACACATAGTGTGGTTTCAAGGAAGTCCAGTGGCCACTTGTCTTCTTCATATATACAGTTATAATATAAAAGGAATGAAGTAAGAAAAACATTTAGCACACATTACTTCATTACTTCAGGTAGAATGTACTTTAAATGATGGGTCACAATTCTACATGGCACAAAATAAGTGGTTTTGCACAAATGACCAGTTCTAAATTAGAACTATCAAATGTATTCTAGTTTGAATGCATTAGATATTGGGCATTATTGGACAACTTGTTGCAGTCTTTGCTTGTACACTCACTAAACAGGGTCTCTGAACGATCTGTGTGTTATGTTCAGGGCGGGTGCAAAACAGACTGCAGCTAACAAGGTTTGTATAGCTGGTCCCCGGCTGTATTCTGAAATCAGGGTATAAAAAGTTCCCAGAGTTCCCATTCAAAGTAATGAAGTGGCTCAATGATCTTTAAAAATAACACATGGCAGGGGGTTTGCCATAGAAACTGCCAACCCTCAGTGCAGGAGGGACAGCACCATCAGACAGAATATAAAGGGGGACGCTGGGGCAGTGGACAGTGAGAAACAGGAGACTGCAGATGTATTGCCTGGACTCAGGAGGCACAGAGCAGGCAGACTTAGAGAGGATGGTGGATGAGGAGGTGGGTGTGCTTGTTTGATGCAGTCACTAGCCAGGAGCTGCAGGATTGGCAGAATGTTTAAGAACCACAAGTGCTGTGGTACTGAGTGTTTGTTTTGTTTTGTTGTTAATACTTATAGGCAAGATGGGCAAATTGCCCGTTTTCACAAGCGACAAGTTTAGAATAAAAAAAGACACACATCTTTTAAATACAAAACACAATACAAAAGTACATATAAATGGCATTAACTGTTACAAAGGGGAGGACAGGGAGGAGTACTTGACAGAATCGAAGGAGGTGACAAGGGCAGTAAGGGGAGCCAAAGCATCTACAGAACTCAGGCTGGCACAAGGCATTAAGAAGGGGGAGAAGGACTTCTTTAAGTACATCAGGGAGAAAAGGAGCTGTAAGGACCACATAGTAAGGATTAGGAAGGAGGGGGGTTGGGTGGAAGCAGGGTGCGATAAGGCGAAAGCACTAAATGAGTACTTCTGCTCAGTATTTACTAAAGAGAAGAGGGGGTGACACCTAAGGTGGGAGAAATGGCAGAAGCAGGGGGGAAGTGGTGACAGATGAGGAAATCATGGAGAGCAGAGTTCAAGAGGGTTTGAAGGCACTGAGGGTGGACAAGGCGCCAGACCCAGATGGCATCCACCCCAGGGTAATGAAGGAGCTGGCAGAGGTCCTTGCAGGAGCTTTGGAAGACCTATTTAATGCCTCACTACATTCGGGGTGTGTACAGTACCTCAGAACTGGAGGATGGCTCATGTGGTGCCCCTCCACAAGAGTGGCCCCAAGGATGAACCGGCAAACTACAGACCAGTGAGCCTCATATCCATCGTGGGTAAGCTAATGGAGACCATCCTGAAGGAGAGGTCTAGTGGCCCTCCCAGAGCCAAAGGACTACAGGACAGCAGACAGCATGGTCACACGTGGCAAACCTGCCAAACCAACCTGGTCGAGTTCTATGACTGAGTAACTAGGCAACTGGACAGGGGCCATGCAGTGGATGTGGTGTATCTGGACTTCAGTAGGCATTCGACTCAGTGTCACATGGGGAGGCTGGGAAGGGAAGTTAGTAGGCACAGAGGCGGTGCAAAGCTGGTGAGATGGGTAGGAAACTGGCTGCAGGGAAGGCAACAGAGGGTGGTGGTGGGTGGGGAGCTCTCACACCCAAGGGCAGTGACGAGCAGTGTCTCCACAGGGCTCAGTGTTGGGACCAGTGTTGTTTGGGATATTCATTGCAGACATATCATGGGACATCAAGAGCAAAATCAATCTGTTTGCTGATGATACCAAGGTAGGAGCGGTGGTGGATGACCTAGGAGGATGGCAGGGGTTGCAGGATGATCTGGCAAAGCTTGAAACCTGGTCAGACACCTGGCAACTGGGCTTTAATGCCAAAAGTGCCAGGTGCTGCATTTTGGGATGAAGAACCCAAGGAGGAGTTACCAGCTAGGGGAGTGCAGCTAGCCCAGACAGAGGAGGAGAAGGATCTGGGCATGCCCATTACAGGGTCAATGAACAACTCGGCACAATGTAGGGAAGGCAGCTGCAAAGGCCAAACAAATGCTGGGTTGTATTGCAAGCGTATATCCTCGAGGAGGGAAGAGGTGATTCTGCCACTGTATAGGTCATTAGTTGACCACACCTGAGTACTGCGTGCAGACTGGCATCCGTGATCTGAAGAGGGACATTAGTTACTGGAGGGGTGCAGCGCAGAGTGACAAAGATGATCAAGGGCTGGGGGACTTATCACACGAGAGGAGGTGGAAGGAGTTGAACATGTACTCACTGGGGTAGAGGAGAGACAGGGTGACATGATTGAAACCTTAAATACATGAAAGGAATAAACAAGACGGGTACAGAGGGGTTTAAAGTAAGTGAGGGAGGGCCACCAGGGCCATGATATGAGACTGGGGAGTAAAGGTTCAGGAGGGAGATGAGGAGACACTTTTACAGAGAGGTGGTAGCTGGGTGGAATCGCATTTGCTGAAGTGGTATGCAGTAGAATAGTGGACTGCTTCAAACGAGGATGGGACAGGACAAGGGGGAAGGTTAATGAAGGGGAAGGGTGTGACGGAGGGGCAGCTGCAGAATAAGGGGTGCTAGCTGCACATTTGAGCAGACTTGATAGACCTCTAGGCCTTTATCTGCTGGCAAATTTCGTATGTTCGTATGTTCGTAATCTGATCAACCATAACATTAATGAAAACAATTGCACTCTGATTTAGCAACTAGCCATTGAACCAACCTATTCTTAAATGTCCTCACTATCCTAGAGCTGATTACTGTTGAAGGAATACTATTAAAAAAACATAATGGCCATATATATTACTGATTTTTGACCTATAACTTTTCTATATAAAGGAATACTAAACAATTCCTTAGACTGACACCTGGTATTCTTTAACCCAGTTGGAATAGGAAAGAGAATAAGGATGGGGTGGCAACAGATCAAGGGTACTCTTAAATGCAAATACTCCCAGTTTAATTTCTATTCTGTCCAAAAATAAAGGACAGTTTGCTTCCCTAGCAAGCACACAGTGGTGGGTATTATATGGCAAACCGGTCATAAATCGTAAAATATCATAACAAGTGGACCTACGTTTCTGTAACATTTTTTCATTTGTACCTGAATAAATCAACAATCCATAGTCCAACAAACTTAACAGAAGACTATGTGCCACTAACCTTTTTTGATTCTGGGACAAGGAAAGATTTGGCCTCAACTTGTCCTGCTGCAGACGAGTGGGTAGGGCGCCGAGTGTGTGGGGTGGTGGAGGTTCAGGAGCTGCCACAGGTCTTGCTGTTTTTCCAGGAGCCATCGCGGGAGCTGCAGAAGGGAAGGGGTTCATAACCCCAGGCAGAGGTGCAGAGGGACTCAGGCCCTGCTTCACAGGGATTCATGTCCCCACGTGTACTGGCTGCTGTGTTCAGGGAAGGGTGCAGTGGGCAGGGGTGGTGCTGCTGAACCATGTATAACTGTCCATCTGAGCATCCCCCCCACACCTGGGAGTGGGTCTATCTTTCTTTTCCACCAGGACGTTCCTCTTTCAATCAGCAGTTTCTGTTAGCTGCCAGCTGCCAAAAAATTTATCATACAGAGTTTCTAAAGTTGGTCCCCAACTATATCCTGAAATCAGGGTAAAAGTTCCAAAAGTTCCCACTGAAAGTAATGGGAATGTCTCAAGGATCTTTTAAAATGACACATGGCTGGGGGTTTACCACAGGAACCTCCTTACCAACTGAGTTTTCCTGTCTTGATGTGTGACTCTACTAAACGAGCCAGCAGCTGGTTAAAGCAAAGTGCTCTTCCATAGTGACGTTGCAAAGGAGCGTCTTACATACGGAAGTCTCTTAATGTTACCACTTCGGTACCCCCCCCCCCCAGTTTAGGTTTCTGTCGAGGTACAGACTTTTCTGATGTCTAGAATTGGTCATTTTATTGCTCTCATCACTATGTGCAGTACATCAAGTGGGAGCTAGACCGAGTAAGGGTGGGAGCAGCTGAGTGACATCATGGGGTTAAGCTTACTCATCTGAGAATTTCAGGAACAGTTTTGATGCGCAAAGGGGTGACCTTGTAAGTGGTGCCATGCCTACTCTTTTTTCAGCTGAAACATGCATCTAGTTAGCACCTTTTTAACTAAGGTGAGAACTAGAGAATAGGAAAAAATAGTTTAACTATGCAGGCCTTGTCTGGGCAGCACACAGGTGGGAGGTGCGCAGGATTTTGATTTAAGCAGAAGCCTCAGACTTGCTTGGGTCAGAGAAAGAGTGGGAAGCACGAGTGATTTGCGCAATCATCCACTTTTTTGAGGAACGCTGTTAGAACGTCTTTGCAATAAGATTTTTTCAGTTCTGCTCTGGAACAACACCAAATTACCTGAACATGGATTTGTGTGCTATCAGGACTTGTCCTTCCTGACAGAGGTCCTGAGTAACCTGGGGCCCTGAGTAACTGCCTGCTCTTTGGGGTGGGTGAAGGCAAGTAGCCCAGTGTGGTGAAGAGTACTTCGGAGGACATCAGAAACTAATCTGTATCACACCCTCACTACCCAGAAGTGCGCTGGGTTCACTGCACCTGTGGCACCGTCTGCATCTGCCAACTCAGAGGGAGACATCCCACCAGAGCCAGCAATGGCAGAGTCTGCCAGAGATTGTGAGTACTAGGTCAATATCCCACCAAATATTTTGTTAGCTAGGGCCAGTTAGTTAATTACTGGGCATCCCAGGGTGCTTCACATAACAGTTCCTTAAGAACTGCTATAGCCAGGAGCAATCTGCATCTGTGTTTACAGAGTATTTGTTTGGGATCCCCAACCACCAGCCTCCAGTTGGTACCACACTGTGGTCCAACATCAAGCCAGCAACTGCCCGCTCTTTGCACACGTTTGATACGACTGTTCTGAGAGTTCCCATAGGACTTTGGAGTACTGGTACACCAGTAGAGTGAGAAATCGGAGACTGTGTGGGTATTCATAGGGTTGGGGGGATCTGTGGGAGTGACATCTGTGATTATTATTTGCAGCAGTTAACCTTTTCCTGTCCCTCATCCAGAGTTTGTTCCTTGCCCCCAGTAAATCTCTCTCATTTTTTTTAATGAATTTATTGTGTTCTTGCAAAGTTGTTGTGTTGCTCTGCATGCACAGAGTATAAGTTGGGGGTTGTTGTATAAGTCTAAGGGGTCCTGGTTACTGAGGTGGAGGTTGCATTAATTTCCTGGGGGACAGCACCTTGCCTACAACCTCTAAAAGGATCCCTGTTAGTGGAGGCACCGCACCACTTTACAGTCACCCCCAAACCAATGGAGCCCAGGCTTTATTCACCCAAATGCCTTACAGACCAGGTGACATAAGATGGGCTTAGTCTTGCAACTTGCACTGGGTGTGACTATACTCAAAATAAACAAACCTAAATCTGCTCCAAAAGTGCAAGAAGGCAAGCACACTAAAGGGTACAAGGTACCAGGGGTATGAGGAAATCTGCAAAAACAGACCAAAGCCTGCAGGCTGCACGAGCTTATTCATGAAAGCGATTGTGCTATTAAGGTAGGTGACAATATTTGCAAATGTGTAAGTGCTTGGAATACTGGATTTTTTGCAGACTATGACACCTTTTATGTGACCAATAAAGAACTCTACAGAGACATTACGGTGCACAAGCTTTTCGGGGCCACTTGTCCCTCCTTTCGTCAGGTGTGCTATCAGACTGAGCAGATGAAGTAGGTTTCTTTCTTGTTAATCAGGTAAAACTGCAGCTTGTCAGAATACAGCTACAAAAAACAGGTAGTCTAGGGACTACTTGGCTGCTGCCAGAAGTCAGTCCTCAAGATTGAAATCAAAGTAAATTTACCTCAGCAGACCTACCTTTCTTAGTAAATTTAATAAATGAAAATCACTAAAATAATAAAAAAAAATTAAAATCATTATAGACCAGAGGGCCGACTGGGGTGGGGGGGAGAAGGATGGGGCGTCCAGGGACAGCTCTCCTTTTCTGGGGGAGGGTGGGGATGCGCACCGGCGCATGCTGACCCCTGGCGGAGGCTGAGAGAACAGCAGTGACGCCTGGTGCGAAGTTCAAGGGGAGTGACAGACGTCTGGCGTATGCCTTGATGTCAGGACGACACTCTCCACAGAAAAACCAGGGAAATGCTTCCTGGCTGGCTGGATGACGGTCTCTCTGTCCTCCGCTGCCGCCGATTCCATGACCGGCACGCCTCAGCAGTACCCCGGGCCAATGGAAAGTCGCTGGCCACCCACGGTGCCTTCCCCGCAGGAGGGGACCTGCCCTGCGAAGGGTTACGTCGGGTTACCCGGGGGGGAACTGCCATATGAGGTGATAACTGGTATAGGAGTTGGGACAGGCAGTCGGGAGGGGCATTAGAGGCCTGAAGGAGTGGGCAGCCAGGGAGAAGAGGAGGCACAAAAAAAAAAAAATCGTTATAGACAGTATAGTGACTACGAACACAATGAACTATATATATATATATATATTTTTTTTTAAATAAATATATGTTGGAAAAGCTCCAGTGGTCACCAATGCACAGTAGCAGTTTAGCAAAGTCATCCCAAAGAAACACAACAAATAAAACAGAACATACAGCACTGTAAATACAACTTAAACTTGCTCCTGGTTTGAAAAAACAGACATTTTCAGGCTTGAAGAAGGCTGACATGGTTATGTCAAAGGAACACCATCATAAAAAGAGAGGGTCTACACCCCTGTAAAAGACAAAGGACTGGAGAAGTTGTAGTGCCCCCCATTTTGACAGAAACTGAGTGTGACTAGTTGCCTCCTCACAGTGAAAGCCATGGGACCCCACTGTCTTGTCTCTAGTTAGCTACATAGTCACCAGGCACTTGGCAGAGATAAACTGGACTCCCTGCAGACAAAGTTTGTCTACCCTCCTGGTGATGTGGAAGGCATGATTTGCCATCGCCTAGGAAAGCAACCCCACTCCTCCTGGTGCA
This sequence comes from Neoceratodus forsteri, assembly GCA_016271365.2. Lineage (NCBI taxonomy): Eukaryota > Metazoa > Chordata > Ceratodontiformes > Ceratodontidae > Neoceratodus > Neoceratodus forsteri. The sequence continues at coordinate 752,431,897 of CM028131.1, forward strand.
ATTAAGATCGGGAAATTCAAGATTTAAGCTGCTTAGCCCTGGCTAATAAAACCAATTTAGGCCTGGGACATATTCTGGATCTTCAAATGTTTTAAGTGCCTTAAAAATGTTTTAATCCACCTAGCACTGTCTGTATCAAGGCTACAGGACCCTGAAAACATTTTAACAAATATATTTTAAACCCCTGCTAGGTACCTCCTCTTAAAACAATTTTTTCTAAATGTTTAGAGCTACCTATAGCATGGTTTCACTCACATGTCTGAACTAGAGCAAACATAGTTTAAAGGGGAACTACAGTCAAAATAAATAATAATAAAAAATAATGTTGTGCAATGTGTTTTGATTTGTAGGTGTAGTCTAGTGTGCCCCCTTCCCTTAGTTTGCTGTAAGGCGTTTTTGTTAAATTCACCTGCTAGTTTTATGGACCCTGAAAATCTCCATGTTCACTTTTTTTTTATGACTCTTCTCTTTTCTATAATGCCTCCTGTCCCATGTGACAGTGATGCATCCAGGACCATTCATTCAACAAGAGCTGTTTTTTGTGTGCGTGTCAAGTTTACAGCAGAAGAGCTGTGATCTTGAAAAACTCTCCTTGTCCAGGGAGCTCTAATGAAGGATAAACATACAGATGACAAACACAAAATACAGGAAGCCTGTGTGCTACCTCTGTATAAGTCATACATTAAGCCACGCCTCAATTACGGAACTGCCTTTTGGGCACCATATCTTACAAAAGACAAACAAATTCTTGATAATGTCCAAAGACAAACAAGTAAGCTCATTCCAAGATTAAAAAATATTTTATATGAAGAAAGGTGTAGGGAACCACATCTATATGACCTGGAAACAAGGCATCAAAGGGGTGATCTTCTATTATTATTTAAAATCCTCCAAGACAAACAACTTATGGAGGAATGTGATGATAAATATGCCAATAAACCAAATATCCTAAGATGCAATAACAAACAATTATTTGTACCAAGGGCAGCTAGAAACCAAAGAAAATATTTCTTTACAATTAGGGCTGTAACACTCTGGAATAAACTCCCACTGACTATAGTGGATGCAACAAAAATTGAGCATTTTGAAGGAAAACTAGATAAATATTTCTTGGCCACTTAATCTCATTTCCCACATGATGTGGGGAGGTAGACCCGATGGGTCTTTGGCCTTCTTCTACCTTAGTAAACCGTGTAAATCTGAGGGATAACTCAGTGGGCTTTCTTCACTAATTGTAGAGTTGGTGACCTGGGGTGATTTGTGTGCTTTTTTACAGTTGTGTGTGGTTTAATAAAATGAAAAGCTATAACAACATAACAACAAAACATTCAGTCCTGCTAGCTAATCCAAGATACCTAGAACACAGAAAGCCTGGATTAGAAGGAGTTATTTAGTTGCATCCAGAATATCAGGCTCCTGACAAGAGACTGCTGCTGCAGCAGTCATTCCTCTCTGAATCAATGGTCCTGGACGTATCACTGTCACATGGGACAGAAGGCATGATAGGAGGAAGAGCCACAAAAATGCAAACCTGAAGATCCCTAGGGGCTATAAACTAGCAGGAAAACAAAACAAAACTCTTTACAGCAAACAAAGGGAAGGCCACACTAGGATTACATCCACAAATCAAAAAGACACTGCACAACATTTCTCTGTAAATGTTGACTTTAGTTCCCTGTTAAGCTGTAATGGTTTAGTTACTAGTGCCAAAAACTAAAACTAAAATGGGAGATCTATCTTTTTCCTTTGGTGCAGCAAGAAATTAGAAGGAGCTTCCTGGGTTACTTTTCGGTAACGTAAGTCATCAAACTTTTAAAGTTAAACTAAGGAAACACTTTCTTATCATGTCATTATTTTGTCACCACCTCTGTGGACCCGGCAGGGGCTATGACCCCCCCAGGGGGGGACGTCCTCCGGCACATCAGGGCCATCATGGGTCTTGCCAGGTCCTAGTATTTTCCTCTGTTTTTCTCCCCCATGCCCGTGCAATGGGTGAAGCAGCTGTCTCCACCTCTGCGGAGGCAGCCAAGCACCTTGGGTGCAGGTCAACTCCTCTGTTGTGCTGACACACCGGTACAAATTCCCTCCCTGAGGAAGAGAACAGTCCTCCGGATGCTCAATCCTTTCCTCCTAGCCAACCCAAGTCCGTCCTCGAACCCAGGTCGCCAGCATGGCGCGAGATGTGGCGTCCCGTGTCTCAACCCTTAGCACCACCAGGCCGGCTCAGGAAACACTTTCTTGATAAACTATGTTGTAATTGTTTTTGACTGTGTTTGTATTGTATTTATGTTAATAGTTTTTTACTACATGTAACCTCTTGACTGTCTTTTTATGGTCCCGGGTCATGCATGAAAATGGGCATTTGGCTCATTGTGTTTACCTGGTAAACAAAAGTAAATAAATAAATTTACTTATGTATGCAACCGTACGGTACTGTAGAATTGCATAATTGTGCTGTGACATCATTGCTACTTTTATTCCTATTTTGCTTGTTTGACTTTCTCAATATTTTTAATAAAATTTACTTAAGAAAAAAAAAGTTCTAACCGCAGTATGTATAGGCAAGCACAATTCTAGGTGTTGGAATTAATGGTTACAGAGATAAAAGGTTTGCCACCAGTAGTGCGGGCACACTAAACCATTATCAAGAATAGTTACTGAACAGTGTGGACACACTGAACCAGTTTCACTAAGCTGGTTTTGAAAAGTATTTCAAAAACAATTCTACAGTGTGGACAGGGCCTAATCATATTTTCAAGGGTGCTCTTGGCTGGTGGCTAAAATTAATAAAATACAAAAAACAACATCTAGTGTATAACTAAGATCTGAAAACTCATACAGTTGGGCCATCTTATCAGTGCCTAGCTTCAGAGCCAGCTGGGAACACAGTGCAAAGGGTTGGTGCTGTAAAACTAATTCTAGGACACTGAGCAATCAAGTTTACATCTGGCTTTCTTATAAGAATTGCACGTCAGTAAGGACTAAAAGCACAGGTACTGTACGGCTCTGATTTAGCTAGGTTAGCTCAACTTGAGCGCCAACATCTGCTAGTGAGTTAAAATATTGTGTTACAAATGTCATGCACTACGCAGCTCTGAGAGTTTGTTTATATTATTTAAAACATATGATAAGCAAACAGAGACCAACAATGGACTTGTTTCCAACTGTGACTGGGGGTGGATGGGGGGGCTTACAAAGGAAAACAACAGGCAGCACAACATAAGAATAGCACCTATAAGATACGTCAGCACAGAAGGAAATCTTCAAAATATTGCTGAAAATTAAGGTAAAGGCATGGGGAAACACATGTACAACAAACCGCCAAAAACTTGCATGAAGGCAAACAGTAAAGAAGTAAAGGCAAAAAATAAGTGAGAAAATCTTCCTGCTCCCAGGCCATTTGGATAGCAGTAGTCACATCTGTGCTGGACTTGAAAAGAAGGAAATGTTTGAATTTGTCAAACTGTTAACTTGTAGTGCATTTTCTATATGGGTACAGTGAGACAAGACTGCCAGGTTAATTACAACTTCTTCCCTATTATGAAAATATACTGAAATTACTTCCTTTTTCAGGTGTCTTATCCAGCCCAGTCTAGGAATTTGGTATACTTCCTTCTTTATCATTGCCTCAAGCAATCTGTTCCACAACTCTTATTCTCAGAGTAAAAAAAAAACAAAAAACTGCATCTTTAAATCTCCCCTGCCTCCCCCCTCCCATTAGCTTGTATCTGTACAGTATTACTGGTTCTGCTATCCTTAATAGTACTAAACAGATTGTCCTGAATTCCCTATCAGTATTACCTCTCAGACTCCACTGCCCAGATAGAACATTCCCAGGTCCCATAGTCAAAGACCAGAAGCACCATTTTGGTGACAAGCTCACGGTGTATCTGTGGAGACAGTCTTTATTGTGGAACAAGGCACCAAACACAGGGTGCAGATTGGCATGGATGGCGTCAATGTAGGCAGAGAAGTCAAGTTTGCTGTCTAGCCTCACACTGAGGTATCTGAATGAATTGAATCACTTCAAGAGGGGTGCCATCTGAGGTGGAGAAATAAGCAGAGTTGGGAGTCTGGCCAATTTTTGGCTTGTGCCAAAGATCACTGAAATATTTTTTTTGTGTTGACCTGGAGTTGGTTAGAGTAAAACCAGAGCTGGGCTTTATGGAAGTCTTGCTGGTGCAGACCTTCTACAGCTGTAGTGTACGGAATATGTATGAACAGTGGACCTCATAGCAAGAAAGCACCTGAAAAGCTTTATTTTGTTTTTAAATTAGACATTGGTCTTACCTGTAGCTGACTGCAGTCCAGAAATATACAGTACCCAACTAAAACTGTCCCACCCTGAACTACACTGCCAACATTACATGGAACCTGTGTTGCCATAAAGGACAAGCTATGCCTAATCACTCATGTGATTTTGGCCAAACGATGCTCAGAACCGCTGAGCTGATTGTCCTGCGTACAGTTGTTGTCTCCTGCAGGAATGTTAAAGCGGAACGATCTGCTTAGGCGGTGGGGAGAAGAGCGCTACATGTGCTTAAACTAAAAAAAGTAATGTAAAACTTATTGTAAATCACTCTTAACATTTCTGAAGGAAATGCAGCTATAGAGGCAGAGACTATCTGTTTTAAATATAATTATTATACAAAAGTTACAATACATATTCAGGTGCACAAAGCAGCAACCACAGAATGCAGTCAAAATGCACGACAGCTGAGTTAAGGTGCTGCAGTACTGCCAAATAGGAAATGGCCCATGCAAACCATCAGGACATTTTTTTGGGGGGAGGGGCAAAGAGCAGAGATGGGGAGAGAGAAGAGGGACGGGTGCGGGAGGAATGAATGTAAGCAAAAGGTGGCAAGGAATGGGTCAGCTGATGGAGGATTTGGACACAGGATCTTTTGTATTTTATACTTCAGTGCTCTGACTGCTAAAGCACATTGCCTTCTCTACTGCCTAACAGGTGAGGAGTAGGGATGATTCTGATGAGTCAGATTGCATTCCAATTCTGACAAAACCTTAAATGTGGAATCAGAATCGGAATCTGGAATCCTATTCTAAAGTGGCTATTTGGGCTGAATTTTACCACAGACTGCTGCTTTGCAAGTAAATTTCTTAAAAAAGAAAAGAGAAACACCTGTTCCCCTACCCTCGTAGCCCTCATCCCACTCTCCTTCTCACAGGAAGCACACAACCAATATCAACAACATTAAAAGTTGGGGCTGGCAGCATAGACCTAGAGGTTAGAGCAATTTATGAAAGAGCTTGATACACACAGCAGATCTGGGTTTGAGTCCCATGACCTCCACTTGCATACTGTATGGCCCTGAGCAAGTCACTTAACCTCCCCAGTTCTCCCAAATCACCCCCCCCCCCCGAAAAGAGACATTCTCCCTAGCAGGCCTTATCCAGTTACCAAAAAGAACTAAAAAAAAAGGTAAAACCCCTTCCCCAGCAGCACCACATCCCACCCTCCTCTTCCTCCCCGTCACCCTACAGCCATAGTCATGACATTAAAAGTAACCCCCTACCCCCAGCCCACTTAGCATCCTATCCTGCTCTCCTCCCCCCAGTCACCCCACATCTGCCATCGATCACATAAAACGTAACCCCCTTCCCCAAACCCACTTAGTACCCTATCTTGCTCTCTTCTCTGTAACCCCATGACCACAGGAAATGCTAGAATTAAACTCCCAGACCCACTCAGCACCCTAACCAACCCTCCTCCCCGACACCCTACATGTAACAACATTAAAAGTAAACCCCCCTTCCCAAGCCCTCTTAGCACCATATCCCACTCTCCTCATCCAGTCACCCCACAGCAACAGTCCACACAAGCACACATATCATAAAAGTAGACAGGCTTCATCAGCCCATTTAACACCGATCCCAGCCTCCTCACCCAGTCACCCCATAGCAACAGTCCACACAAGCACACATATCATAAAAGTAGACAGGCTTCATCAGTCCATTTAACATCGATCCCAGCCTCCTCATCCAGTCACCCCACAGCAACAGTCCACACAAGCACACATATCATAAAAGTAGACAGGCTTCATCAGCCCATTTAACACCGATCCGAGCCTCCTCATCCAGTCACCCCACAGCAACAGTCCACACAAGCACACATATCACAAAAGTAGACAGGCTTCATCAGCCCATTTAACACCGATCCCAGCCTCTTCACCCAGTCACCCCACAGCAACAGTCCACACAAGCACACATATCATAAAAGTAGACAGGCTTCATCAGCCCATTTAACACCGATCCCAGCCTCCTCACCCAGTCACCCCACAGCAACAGTCCACACTAGCACACATATCATAAAAGCAGACAGGCTTCATCAGCCCATTTAACACCGATCCCAGCCTCCTCCACCAGTCACCCCAGAGCCACAGTCCACATCATAAAAGTCAATAACACCCACCTTCCCCCAGCTCATCAAGCACCCATCCTACCTTCCTCCACTCCAGTCTCCAGTCCAAACAGTAACAGTAATAAACATTACTATAAAAAACTGACAAGAGCCAAAAAAAACTCTTCACACCCCGCCCCAGCTGTCTGCTGTCTGAATGAATGAATTCTCATTCATTCAGACAGCAGTGAACTGAGGTAGCATCAGCTGCTGTCATCTTTCTTTCAGTATTTTTTTAATTTACTGTTACTATTTGGCTGTGGGGTGACTGGAGTGAAGGAGGGTGAGATGAGGTGCTAGGTGAGCTGTGAGGGAATGGCTATTTACAATTATGCTGCAGACTGTGGCTAGGGGGTGAATGGGGAGGAGGGTGAGATGAATGCTAAGTGGGCGGGGGAATGGGGTTTATTTTTATGTTATGTGTGCTTGTTTGGACTGTTGCTGCTGAGCGGCTGGTGGGGGAAGGGGCAGAATAGGGTGCTAAGTGGGTCTGGGGGAAGGGTTTTTACTTGTAATGTTGTGGACTGCGGCTGTGTGGTGACTGGCAGGAGAAGGGTGGCATGGGGTGCCTCAGTTATTGAATTGGAATCCTAGCTCACTACTTTTTTTTTTTGGTATTAGGATTTTTGGATGTCAATTACGAAAATCATTTTATGGAAAACCAGAATGGAATCTGACAAATCTGATTCTTCAGTTCTGAGAGCCTCCGGAAGGACCGGAGCATCATGGGACTGGTGGAAAAGCATTTTTGGCTACGTCTCATAAAGCCTTTTACATCAGACCACATTTTCTAACTAAAGAGCAGGTGGCACCACTGTGAAGGAAGCTTTTCGCAAAGACGTTTGTAGGGCAGCAATGTTAAGAATGGGGACTGAGTGTCTGATTTTTCTAGATAAAATGCCAGAGGCAGTGTGCTGCTGCTACTACGATCCTAAGAAAACTTTCAGGTTCTCTGTGACACGAAAGATGACTTAAAAGGAAGACTGTTCCAGTCCCCGCCTAAATCTGTTGACAATTCATTTCAGCAATGACATCACTTTATTCCTTGAATTACCCATAGTGTATATGTCAGTATGGCAGTAAATAAATTAAATGCCCAAGGACAGAAATTCTTGTTTTTCATTTCATTAAACGCAAGGTAACTGACCTTTTCCTGACACCATTTTCCCGTGTGACAGCTCTGACTGCAGCATGACTTCTTCCTATACAGTACTGCAGTTGTAAACCATTTCATAGCAGGAGAATGCATGCTGATAAAAAGACCCGATATGAAAAGTTATGTAATTACAGTTTATTTAGTCAGTATGCTGTTTAATTGTATGGTTATTTGTCCCGAAATTAAATAACAACCCCATATGTACTTTTTTATTGCCCAGTAGTAATAAAAAAACTCCAAAAACTGCATATACGCTGAATTCCTAGATGTCATTCATTAGCCCATAGTCACACAGCAGGTTGCTGACCTGAGAACACTACCCCGTCAGAAAGTCAATCTCCAAAGGCAAATGTGTCCAGGAATTCCCCTGAAGAAAGGACCCAACTTTCCTGCTAGCTGATCACATTCCACTACAAAAACAGCGCTCCATTTCTCTCAGCAGCGACCAGACACACTAATGCAAGCAAGATGTCCCCCTCTGCTCATTCCTGAAACCATTACAACGCTGCCCTGATCGATAGGTTATAATTTTGCAACAGATGTACAGTGCACTTTTTGAGTATTGCCGCCTCAAGGCCTGCATCCCTACTTCTCCCTTCTCCTAACAGACCCGGATTGAGATCTTTGCTATGAGTCTCCTGCTGGAGAGTCATTCATGATTCTTAAAGCTGTAACTGCCATATGAATGAGTCTGCTGCCTTTGATGTCCTAGACTGAGATGGATTCTTTCACAAAACAGAAGTATAACTACTGCCGTCTTTACACTTGACCTACTTTGCCTAGCAGAGCTGAGATCTCCCTCCCCCACCCACACCCACACACACACACACACACACACACACACATGCACACACACAAAATGAGCTGCAGCCACATGGTTAGGCTAAGAATATATGATTTGGCAGAGTCTTGGGAACCATTTAATATCACTGGCAGTTGCATTTATGTTTATTTCCAAGTCAATACATGGTTTCCTATATTATTTAAATGCATTAGGATCCACGACATTGCATTACAAACTCAGCTACGTCAGTCATGCAGTTACTTGAAGCTGAATTATCTCACTGATTTAAAGCAACAGTTCATGCTACTGTACATCACAAACTGGACGGCCTTACATCTGTTTCCCCTTTCGGTTAGTTCTCTCTTCCCTCTAGCTTATGTGTCCTTTAGAAAATTCTGATGCAGCAATATTAGTTTATTGCAGTGGTTCTCAAATGGTGAGGCCAGCCTCCCAAGGGAGGTCCCACACTGTTCCTGGGGAGGCCTAGTCAAGTCTGAGAATGTACAGTATTTAAATTTAAGTCTTGGCTGTTTTGCGTGAAAGGATAAAACAAACTAAATAAGGATAATTTCAGGATGAATTTATTTACTTGTGCACAAATATGTGACCAGGAAGTCCCCATTGAGCCAAATCTTGTTTATAGGTGTGTATTTATACGTAAATTAATGCCTGGGGAAGGCATGCTGAGTGGAGGCTTGTTTCTACAATAGGTATTTTTATGCAAATTAGTGACTGGGAAAAGTACACCCCGAGTCAAGGCTCATTTCTATAGTAGGTGCTTATATGTAAATTAGTGACTGGGAAAGGCACAGTGAGCTGATGCATGTTTTCAGGTGTGACCTGAGGTAAGAGTACAGGAAGTTGCTTAACAACAGGGTAAGAGAGGGAGAGATGAAGTGCCTAGGTTGGTTTTTCCAGATAGAGAGGAACCCGAGTGACAAGGGCCCAAGAGTCAGAAAAAAGAAGTGACAAATATAACCTGGGGTGCTGGGTTAGGGGTGGAGAGCAATACATTGAATAAAAAGAGAATATACTCAGTCAACTTTATTAGTTTCACTTTATTCCTGGTGTACTGTGCGAAGTAGGATTTTTTTTTCTGTGGGGAGGCCCAAGATTTTTTTCCAAATTTGAGGGAGGCTCGAAATCTTTTTCATGGCTTGGGGGAGGCTCACTTTCACAAAGCGTGAGAACTAATGGTTTATTGTGATTGCAACAATTTTTTTGGGCAAGCTATCACTATTCAGGATGGCAGTCTCTATGTCCACAGTCTAGACCAGTGAGCTCTGTTACTTTGTTGCAATCATGCAAGCACAGCACTACTCGCTGCTCATCAACAGTACGCCCATTCGCATTCCTCCAGCAATGACACCGCAATGTGAAGGCATCTGGCACAGCATTGTCAAGATACTGGAGGTGTCTGTGCAAGGTCGGGGACGCTGAAGCACTGATTCAAGATGGCAATCCTGGAGACAGTGTGTAAGGGGAACAGAAAAACAAATGCGACTCCAGAGTATGCTTTTATTTTTTTATTCATGTATAACCACATTGCAAGAAATAAAAGGTTTACTTATTTCTGTCTGTTCTAATTACTTCAGCGGTAAGGCAAGGCAATTTATTTGTTAGGTGCTCATTCCATATGGCTCTTGGAGGCATACAACAAGACAGAAAATCACAGAAAATTGACAGGAAAGTCTGGAAACAGCAATTAAATAATAAAATACGATCACAGATTTCAGCCTTCCTTAGTGATTCTAATTGGAATGGGCTTTTTAATGAAACTTTAAAAATGTTCACTGATGGGGCTCCACAGATGTAAAGCAGAAGTGTTTCACAACATTGGAGCAGCAACCTCAAAGGCTCGATTCCTCAAAGATTTCAACCGGGATCATGGAACTCACAGGAGACCCACATCAGAAGGACAAAGGGGGCAGACAGGAGTGTATTTGGACAGGAGGTCTTTCAGCAGCCAGGGCCCACACCGTGCAGGACTTTGTAAGTCAAAGGGTTTTTTTCATTCTGGATAATAGGAAGTCAGCTCTATTATAGCAGTACGAGTAAGCTGTTACATGTAGGTCCCCAGTAAATGCATGTAAGCACATATAAGTGTATTTCTTTTTTTCTAAAACATACTTTCTGCACCCTTGTCGTTGGCAGTAGATGGATGTACAGTCTTTCAAGCCATACACACATAGCAGCCTTCATACTGCTATGGCAAAAGGGGATTTACCCCTTTTAGTTGTGTCAAAGGGGGATTTAGCCCTTTTAGTTGCCCTTTAACCCCACCCCCAGTGACAGGGTTGAATAAGATCCTGTCCCATTTGTTATGCGGAAAGAGTCAAAAGCAAGGATCTGTTCTATCCTCTGCTCTTCTGTCTCTTGTCTGTCTGATTGCACAATCAAATTTTCTCATGAGACCTAGGAACTGATCACTCTGACAGTCTCATGATTCTCCCCATCCCACTATCTTTTTGCCCTCACTTGCTGTTCCTTGCTGTTTCTATCTTTTCTTCCCCCTTATTTATCTGTGGTTATAAAAATATATGCAGATCTTTATGTGAAACTAGGAACTGTTGGTTTGAAAATGTGTATTGTTATATTGTTGAAATGCTTGCAGAAAGTTATTTGGAACTCAAGGGGTTAACCTTGAGATGCAGCTTGACCTCCACAAACTTTCTTGCAGAGTTATGAGCAGGAGATTAGTTCTGGGACACAATGTTCTATTGTGTTGCACCCGCAAGGAAAGAAACAGACAAACTTCTGATACATTTTGTGAGAAACAAGAGGTATCTTAAAGAGCTCAGGATGCAGAAGTTAACTGCCAGGCAAATACTTTCTATATAAAGGAAGCAATCTTTTGTTGGAGGGAGAGATTGGGATTTAGAGATACCTTCAGACAAAGGACTTTGTTTTGAACTGCCTGTATAAAAGTGATCCTGCACATTTTTTTTATTTTATTACTGCTCCTGGTTTTCCTATGTTTCCTGACCTTTGCCTTGACAACCCTCTTCCCCCCCCAGAGGACACCAGCAAAAGGACATTATGTGCAGGCTGTCGGTGTCCTGATGCACACACCAGCCAAGTGCATAATGGTATCCTTCCCCTCCATACACAGTTGTGCACGCACTACCACCCATGAATCCACAGCTGGCAGTGATAAAGCGGTGTGACTGACCTCCCTCCCTGGAGGACAGCATCCAACTGGGACACTCCATCCTCCTCTGTCCGACCAGCCCTCGATGACCCAGGCTTGTTCCTGAATCCGTGTCACTGACGTCATGAGCAGTAGTGCTACCACTACACTAACAGGCTGCACGTAAGTGTATTTAACTCATGGAGTGATTAACTGACCGTAAGGGTCTTATAATGCATGACAAGTTTATGAACTACTACTATTTCTGGTTCATGGTCTTACTGTGTATGCTCCAATTATATGTTTTTTCATCCTGCTGTTCTCTGGGGGCCAAGTACAGTCCTCTGTGACTGTACTTAGCCCAGGAAGGACAGCAGGACCAGCAAACAAAAGATCAGAGTTTATAAAAACTCTAATGTGCACTGCAGGCTATTGAATCTCCCACTACTGCATCCCTCCTCTGATGTCAGCTACAGGGTATTCTGGTATTTGTAGTTACAGAAAATATCAATTTGCAAGTCAGTCTGATACAATCTACTATACTCCAATAAACAGGAAGTAAAAAAAAAAAATGTTTTTGCACACAAAGTGCAAATTGGGACCAACCCCGCACTTGGGTGTCGGGCTCTTAGTGCTGTTTCTCCTTAATGCTGAAGAGAAGAGAGGAGAAGGAGTAGGACTTTCAGAAGAAAAACGTTTGTCAAACTTCTGCTTCCCAGAAGCTACACAGCTGCCATCTGGATTAATACAGAATGATGCTAATAAAAAATTCAAATGCTCTCTAAAAATTATGGTCTTAGCTTTTACTGTGCTTCAGCACCATAATCATAATTACATAAACTCCAACCATGACACAAAAACCCAACTGAGGAGAGACGCGTGAATAAGATGTTGCAAGGCACACATCCTCATCTTCATATTGAACAATGATGGGGCCTTTTGCCTGTAGTTCAGTAAGGTACTTGCCTTGCCACCCAGTACCCCACATTGAGCTGTACTTAAATCCTGCATGCGTAAGTGTTGAATGCTTGGGTTTTTGTAGGAGCTGTATGGATGCCAGTTTTCCTCAATGCCCTGCCAACCTCTGCCAGTGTCCACTTCCTGCATCTGCTGTCGGATGCTCTGTTTCCCCTCCACCTGCAGTGGTAAGTCCTGTCTCTGTTTTCCTTGTAGCATTAACCACCACTCTCTTGCTACTCTGTACCCTGGCTTCTTCTTTTGCTCATGGTGTTCTCTACACGGTTCCTCTGGCTTCTCACCTGCACCTTCATTTTCGGCCCCATGGTGGTCCTGGCTCTGGCTGCTGATGCTGTGCTTGTTTCCACCTCTGTTCCTGCTCCTGGTTCTTCTGGTAGAATGGATGGTGGGTGGGCAGAGAGGGACAGTGAAAAAGCAGGGATACTGAATGAATACTTCTGTTCAGTATTCACCAAAGAGGAGGTGGGGAGGTGCCTAATCCAGTTAGCAGAAGCACTCTGGATAGGGGGGTTGATCCCAGTCCTTTCACAGAAGAAATGGTTCTGAAAGAACTCCTAAAACTGAAGGTGGACAAAGCAATGGGGCCAGATGGAATTCACCCCAGAATTCTAAAAGAATTAAGCAGAGAACTAGTGACACCACTGACTACCCTTTTTAACAAATCATGGGAGGATGGTGTGGTACCTAAGAACTGGAAGAAGGCAGATGTGATTCCCCTTCACAAAAGTGGGACCAAGACAGAGGCAGGAAACTATAGTTTTTGACCTCTGTGGTAGGGAAAGTAATGGAATCACTTCTGAAGGAAAGAATTGTTGAGTACCTAGAGGCCAGTGGGACACAGGACCCAAGGCAGCATGGGTTCACAGCAGGAAGGTCATGTCAGCCGAATCTAATTGATTTCTTTGATTTGGTGACCAAAGTAGTAGACCAGGGAAGGGCTGTGGACATGGCCTACCTAGACTTTAGCAAGGCATTTGACACAGTCCCACACAAAAGATTAATAGTCAAATTAACCAGCCTGGGAGTGGGTCCCAGGGTGGTAGCCTGGGTAAAACATTGGCTGGACAACAGGACACAGAAAGTAATTGTAAATGGAAACCACTTTGAAGAAAGAGGGGTTACTAGTGGGGTACCGCAGGGTTCAGTACTGGGTCCAGTCCTTTTTAATGTCTTTATAAGTGACATTGCAGAGGGACTGGAAGGAAAAGTATGCTTCTTTGCAGATGACACAAAGATCTGCAACAGGGTTGTTACACAAGGAGGCGTGGAAAGGATTAGAAGGGACTTGGCAAGGTTGGAGGAATGGTCAGAAGTATGGCAGCTTGGATTCAATGCAAAGAAGTGCAAAATAATGCACCTGGGAAACAAAAACCCAGGGGAAGATTACACAATGGGGGGAAGTAACAACAACAAAAATGGAAAGTGACCTGGGGGTAATCATATCAGATGACCTTAAGGTTAGCAAGCAATGTGAGAAGGTGGTAGGGAGGGCTGGGGATACTGGGATGTATAGGGAGAGGCATCACCAGCAGAAAACAGGAAGTTGTTATCCTCCTGTACAGACAGTTGGTGAGACCCCATCTGGAGTACTGCGTCCAGTTCTGGAGACCCCATCTCCGCAAGGACACAGACAGGATGGAGGCAGTTCAGAGGAGGGCAACTAAATGGTGCAGGGTCTGCAAGAGAAGCCATACGAGGAGAGACTAAAGAGCTTAATATGTATACCCTTGAGGAAAGGAGGAGAGGGGACATGACAGAAACGCTTAAGTACCTCAGTGGAATCAACAAAGTCCAAGAGGGTAGCATCTTTCAGAAAAAGAGATGTGCAAGAACAAGGGGACACAATTTGAAGATAGAGGGGATGGCTCAGGACTGTGAGGAAGTATTTTTTCACAGAGAGGGTGGTAGATGCATGGAACAGCCTTCCTGAGGAGGTTGTGGGGTCTAAAACTGTGGGAGAATTCAAGAATGCATGGGACAGACATAAGGCAATTTTTGTGGGGGGTAGGAAGAAATAGGCTGTTGGTTAAATAGGAGCTGCAGCTTATCCTCTAGGTAGGGAAATGGGCAGACTAGGTGGGCCAAGTGGTCCTTATCTGCCATCAAAGTCTATGTTTCTATGTTTCTACCCCATGTCCGGTCCTGTCATTTTGCCTCCCTGGCTGCTTCTTCAGCCTTCTGGACAGCCCCTTCTCTACCTTGCTCTGTTCCCCCTCCCTCGCATTTGCCTCTCACCTTTGGCATTGCTTGGGGTTGCTAGCACCTTCTGTTCTCCCTTCTGCTGCCTTGTTCTGCCTTCCCTATGCCCTCTTCACTACTACCTCCTGCTACCTGGCCCCTGCTGACCCTCTCCCTCATCAGCACTGTACCCTGTTTGTTCCTGCTCTTGTTGCTTCCTTCTACCCTACTCCCCACACTTGTGCTTCCCTATGTTGTGCACACCCTTGCCCACACATCCCCTCAATTTTCCGATACTGCCTTTCCACAGGCTGGCCATGTTACGTGGTCAAGCTCCACCTATTTGTGTGTCTGGCCCTTCCCCTAGAATATGCCCTCAAGTCTGCTGCTATACCCCTTCTCAATGTCCATCAGCCTGCACAAGCTCAACATTTACTGTATATACACCTCAATCAGGGCTTTCCTCCTTCCTTATTCCCTTAATTCCCAGGCAAACTCCCAGCTCAGTCTTTAGCATCTCCCCATCTGCTCCTGCCCCTCAAGGGTTTCCCCCATACCCCTCAAGGGCTCAAACATCCAGGCCTTACCCATCAAGGGCTTGGGTCAATCATTTTACAGTCTGGTCTTGGTTCTCAAGGGCCTTCCTCCAACAGTACCATGAGCCTTCTTCTCAGTGGAGAGTATATAGGGAGCAATGTCTGATGCATCTGTCAGTGAGTCTTCCTTCATGTATATCAGCTAATAGCACTTTCCCAGTGGTGGAGAGGTTCCATGTAGGACTCCTTTGGTTGTTTAGCTACCCCTGCAACGCCTTCGGGAGGGTAGAGTTCTTCAGACAAAAGAAGCGACCCTCTCTGCTTTAACTGAAGCAGCATATTTGAGGTCCTCTCCCAGAAATAATATGTATTCCTCAGCTGGCAGGATGGAGACCTAAGCCTTAGTTCCTCAGAGGTTCCTCCTTGGCGGAGGGTGGGGGTGGTTTCTCTCCCTAGTGCCAAAGGTCATAATTATAATGAGTTAATTATTCTGCTGAGAGTTGGAGCTGAATGGTGGTCTCATTCCCCTCACAGGTATCTCCTTCTCCAGGCTGCATCTTCCCTCCTTACAGGAAGTAAGTTGCACATCTGTCATTCACTGCTTTGGGGTGTCTTCCCTAAAGTACCTTTGAATTAAGGGGACATCAGCCCTGCAACAGCTTTATGGAGAAACTCTCTTCAAGAGGGTTCCTATATCTTTAATGCACCCCCAAAAAGGCTGGGACAGAGGGAGTACACCACTTACTAGTTGCTTTTACATGGGACGCTCACTCCATGGCGGCACTTTGTTCCACTGGGAATGTTGCAGAGCAGATTGCCTTTACATGCAGTGATCTGTATCATAACGAGCAGTACAGATCAACTGCAACGTTATACTTTTTGTGCCATGTACTGCTGATCTGCTCTGAAACAGCCAAGAGAGCACAGGATTCCCTGTTGTCCTGGCACTGAAATGATCAGAAGGGTGCTATGACACAGCCAGGTACAACAGAACAAAACTCCACGAACCCAGAAAAGTAGGGAGCGTGGAACTGGTGACCGTTCAGTTCTCTTGCGGAACCAATCGCCTGTCCATGGCAGAAAGGTAACGTTGCAGTTGATCTGTATCGCAATGAGCGATACAGATCTCTGCGTGTAAAGACGCCTACTGTATGTTGCACAAGCATTCTACATGCTACCTGCCTTCATGACCATGTCAACACTTATCAGTCCCTTCCCCTCCTTATTACCTGCCTCCCAGTCTGGCCAGTACTGGTGATGAGTTATGATAATATGCAATAATTCATTTTTATTCATTCTCTTTGTTTCCATTTCAGAATGTCAACGCCTGCTGTTCCCTTCTATCTTTACTAAGGCTCTTCCTCCAGCAGCCAGAATTCTGGGTCTGACTTACACTCAGTAGAAGACATATTGGAGTCCGAGTGCTCTCCATCAAAATTTTCTGTCTGTCAACCCCCCCCAATTTAATTACTTTTTTCCCACATTTATTAATTTAGTTATGTACATATAAGTACTTTTACACTGCACTATTTGTTTGTGTCTGCAGTCTTAAAAAAATGGGTTTTGTTATTTTTAACATTTAGCCACTGTTCCTTTAGATTTTACTCATAAAAGAGATATTCTTACTTGCAAGCCACCCACCCCAAGAAGAAGCACCGGGGGAACTAGTACAGTCTTTTCTCTGTGACCACAATATATCCTTCTGCAGTATACTTTCTCATCTGCCTGTTTATTGTTTCACACTCTGATGCTTTTTTTCTTTCTCTGTAAGTCTATTTTGCCAAGTGCTGCATGGATTCTGGTGTGTCAGCCAGTTCTTTCACTTCCAGACATTTAGTACACGTGGAGATAGTATGCATTTGAGACTGTTTACCTGAAAAGCACTGTGTAGGATCCAGAGAAGGATACAGGGAGAAGATACATTTCCACATTGGTTGGTTTATGTGCCTCTCTCCCAACCACATGTGCTTAACTAAAGCCCCAAACACAGTGCAAAGGCAGCATGGGCAGCAGTATGCAAATCAATGTGTACAACATACTGACGTGCCTTTGGTACTTAGCTGGTACAGTCTAGGTTGTTTTGGTTTGCTTGTTGATTGCAGAACAGTGGCATTAAAGTAATATTAGTGTCAAATCCATGCTAAGTCAGTAGGCATAGATTGGATACAGTAGTATCCACCATGGATTGTATCTGATCAAGCTAATTACATACACAGTTTCATACGTGTTCACATTTATACAGACACAAGACACGTAATGGAAAAAGTACATTTCAGTAAGACTCTAACGCTAGAAACACTCACTTTTGATTTTATATTCATCAATAAAGAGCTCTGCAAAAACAGTTATAGTTTTCAGTGGATGTTGAGCAAATGTGTGACCCTGATGGTTCCAGGAGAACCATCAATCTCTGTAGGAAACACTGTACTCAGTCATCCAGTTTTTAATATGACAGGACCTGCCTTTGTTGAATATGAAAAACTAGCTGCTACAGGTAACAGTGGTAGTACACTGTAACTCAAGTTAACCTAACAGGACCACAGCCTGCTCAGAAATGATGAGTTATCAAACTGAAAGTAATTAATTTGAAGTGAGCAGAACTTACAGTACAATGAGCACCTTTTGAAGAAAGCTTTGAATGCCAACGTGTGAATCAGACTACATTCTTCTCTGTTCAGATTAAACTATTTGCAATTCTTTAATGTTTCTTTGATCCCCGATCCCACCCCACTCACCATATACCATCCTTACCACCCAAGGCTCTCCCATCCTTTTTGGCCCCCTCTGCAGTGTGTCACCACTGGCCTGCCCCCCCCTGTCACTGGCAACCCCCTCCCAAATTGCTTTTGTGTAATGGGGCTCCCAAGGCAGAGTACTGATCTGTGAGGAAGCGATAACCAGTTGTCTCCGGCAATGAAGAGAGCACTAAAACCACTCTGCCTGACATCAGCCTCAGAGGTGGAGTCTCTGAAGCTTCTGCCAAGTGCGCCAGGTTTCCCCATGGACTCTGGGGGTGCTTTTGTAGGAGGAGAGTTCTGGCTTCCCAGAGAAGGGATATGCACAGGGCTTCCTCCCTAGAGGTAATAAACATCCACCAGGGACACTGTCCAGCCATCTGATGGCCCAACTAGGAGACTAGGCTTGGGAGTCAAATCTGCCTTCCTCATGTGAGTGAATGCACTCAGCACTAGGCTGCTGGTCTGGCAAACTACCTGCAGGGCCCTACTGAAAACAATATCTTACATTTCAGCTTGGCTATCCTGGGTAAATATCCTCAGTAAAGTATCCTTAGCTTATCACTAACACATTCAGTGAGGCCTTAACCAATCTCGAGCCCCGCCTTATCACAGCTTCTCTCCCCTTGCCCTCCCAGTTAGCCCATCTGAGTTATGTCCAGTCAAGCCCCCTAGTAACCAAATATGGTCACGGCCAATGAAGTGCTTTAACTTATCTAAGATAAATGAAAAAGGTGCCGAGGGAAGTGATGGACTCTCACCTAGTCTGCTAACAGCTGCTGCACCGGTGATACCCAATCCACACGCTTCTCTGTTTAGCCGTTCACTTACTTCTGGCCAGGTGCCTGGTATCTAGAAAAAAACAACTGTGGTTCCTGTACACAAAGGGCCCCCAAATCTGATACTGGTAATAACAGACCTATCTCTTGGTGCTTGTTGCTTGCAAAACTGCTGGAAAAGCTAGTATACCAACAAACCATTCGTGACATTATTTCTTGTAATCCCCTCTCTCTAGGTCAACACGGGTACAGGAAACACTATAAGGCATCTGCTGCCCTAGTTACTATCACTGATGATCTTTACCAGGCCATGAACACTTTTTCTTTTTGAATATTAAAGGAGGACAAGGACTGAAGCAGCACAAGACAGAACTTATCTAACTGAAGCCAGAGGGATGCTGGATGACAGACAATGACCATCTGGCCCACCCAGTCTGCCCATTCTTCCCTGCCTACATTATCACAGCAGACCCCACTTGATGTAATTTTCAGTCTCTTCCCTTCCCATAAGTAGTCTTTAATAAACCCAGACAGCATAGGAAATGATGAAGCACTAGAGATTGTAGTAAGTGCTATACTGTGGGTGACACAAGATCAGCTCTGGAAATGGAAAACACTCACTGGGGGGAACCCACTACCTTTGATATAGGATCATGCATACCTGACAGGGGTCTGGGGACAAAACGTCCTCATTATATACATAATTTCTACAGTTTATTTAGTCAGTTTTATGATTTTACGTGGCAGCATTTTACATAGGAACAATCCTTCACCATTTTACAGTCAGATTTTTTTCTATATGTTTTGTAGGCTTTTTACCCCATTTTTACTACCACCCCATCTCTGGCACGCATGCGCCGCTGTGCATCGAGATGCCCCCCTTCGCGCCGCCCCCTCCGCCGACACCGGACCTCCACCCAGTGGCGGCGGGACTATGGGGTGGGGCGACCACCTCCTCCAGGAGAGGAGAGTTGCCGTGAGGCTGCTCGATCCTGCTCCCCCCACCCCAGCTGGCTCCCCGATGACCCAAAGTCATTTCCGAATCCAGGTCACTGGTGTACCACGAGGTAAGGCATCCAGCATCTCAGCCCCCTGTGCTACTGTGTCGGCGCCTTGCAGTCAGAATTTTAATTTCCCTCCTGGAACTGATATCCCCTGGGTCCCCTGCCCCCCATTTCCAACACTACACAAGATAAACAAGAAATTTTATATTATAAGATCCAGTTCACCTGCTGTAGTTTCAGAATTGGTGTTTCTATAGATTCTATATGCAGTCCATTAAGGACTGTAGTCAAATATGTTTTAAAGTTTGTGAGTACTGATAGTTCTGAGGCTGAACTTGGACTATATAACTGCATGAATTCATGTCATTTTTCACCTAGAAGATGAAGAAGAATCAGCATTTATATAGCGCTTTTCATACACAATGTATCCCAAAGTGCTTTACAAGTAATGCTAGACTAGGAGTGAAGTGATTGAATGTGTAGGGACGGCCATATCGCACATCAACATCCACACACAGCCTGAACAATTGCATGAACTGGTTTTATCAGAAGAGGAATACTGGCCAGAACACCTGGGAAATTCCCCTACTGACCTGTGAGCACGGCCACTCGAATTCTGTCTCACGAGGAGATGGATGTCTCTGGAGTAGGGGATCAGGCCTCGGCCCTTACTGCAGTATTTCCAGAGGCCCATTAAGAACTGGAAACTCTACTAAATGATTCAGAAGATATGGGGGAAGTCCCAGAAAGTTTTGTATCTACAGAAGATCTTAGCAACTCGGTGGAGATTCAGGAGTTATCCCAGCCAGATGGGGAAGGAAACAATAAGGAAACTGAAGCAGAATCAACTCTGTTATTTTTATTGCAGCAAGAACAAACCAGGCATTTACAAGAACAAGAGCGCCTCAATACTTGGATAGCGAAGTTGAAAGCCGGTAACCCGCCTGTCAAGAGGCCTGAGCATTCTGTCAATTTACATCATGACGCAGCAGCATCAAAGGCCAAGGTGGACCCGGATGAGTCACAAATTCCTCTATCTTCTGTTGATGTTAATGTTGTTCGTTTATCCATGGGAAATCCGGCTGGTATTTTAAACACCACTGAAGGTGTGTGCCTAGAAACAACAAGATGTGATTACAGTACAGGATGATATGTATGATTCGAATGAAAACTCACCGCAATCACCTGAAAAGGCATTTGGAAAGCCCAGCAGAATCATTGGGGTGAAGAGTGCATCGGTTTCTGAACGAAACCTGTCTAAAACTACGGGGTTTGTGTTGAAACATACTCCGGTGCCAACTACTGACAGTTTAAACATTCCCCTAGACCCACAGGCAGTAAAATATCAACACAACCTTACATGTCAGGATGGGGCTACAGTTTTTCCCTTTGCGGCAAAAGAATCATCTTCTAAAATGTATAAGAAAGCTCCTAAGTAAAAGCATATGGCTTTAACTTTAGCCAGTCGTAATATACGATTGGATACAGTCTCCCCTTCTAACCTAAACAAAGCCTATGCTCCGGAAAATATGATCAACTAGCATCAGACTACCTCTGCAGCAATTAAAGAGGCCTTTTCATTAAAAACAGTACCAGCTTAACCTTGTGACCCTTGGTCACCTCAAAAGGCACTCAGCAAAGCCGGATGAAGAGATCTCCCATGGGAATCTGGCTACCTGGTCCTGCATGGGACCCCAAACTCGATCCCTGAATAGCACCCAGTTATAAGTACACAAACTCGGACATCTCTTTGGATTGCTTCCCAAAATCGTCCTGATGCTATTTCTAACACAGTAGCACCTATTGCGCAGCCCACTGACCTACCATAGACAGGCTTCGAACTAAATAAGGCCAGGGACAGGCCAGGTAACATTATGGGTTCTGATGGTCTGCTTAATGAGCCTGGGCAACCAGGACAGGACCAACCTGACCCACAGAAACCCCTATTATTGGAACTATTTTCCAAAATAAAGAAGGAAGCTGCCCCTAGAAGGAACGCTTTTCGGATCCGATATAAAGGGGAATTGAAGGACATACCTGATCGTTATTATGTTAGAAAATGTGTACTAAAGGACTCCCTTACTTTCTCCCCTAGGGAGGTTTTGCTTTTATAAACATATCAGGGGAGGATGGATAATTACGATGTGAGTTTTCATACTGCATATGTTTTAGATCTCTTCTGGGAGCGATACAATCAAAGTTAGGTTTTCCCCCACATGGACCCCCTTTTTGGTTATTCCCCATTCAAAACCTTTGATAAAATTTGTTACAGTCATGTATAAGTATGAGGGGGTCCATGTGGAGGATATTACTTACTGGCTTTCCCAAAGGTGTGAGGTGCTGAGCGACCCTGAGGCCATCCTAGACATGGAATTATTTTGGACGGGGGGGTTGGAAGTATAAAATAAAATTGTGGAACACTGAAGCCGGAATAAATCATGTCCCAAATTCCTTTATGCTAGGCAGAGATCAAGGGGTATGTTTTCATGCAGGCCAGCCTAGGGCCTGCTACAAGTGTGGCTCCAGGACGCATCGGTCCAGCACCTGCGATAAACCACATTGTAATAATTGTGGTGAGATTGGTCATATGGCTTTACAGTGTGCATCCCATACCAAATGCGATTTATGTGATGAGATAGGGCATGTCATTTCAGAATACGACTGGGCTGCAAAAAACAAGGCGACCTGCATGAGTCCTGAATTATTCATCCAACATGCTTAGGACATGGCATCAGAACAGGGAAAACCTCCTCCCCAGACTCCACTCCCCCCTACCACTAACACAGAAAATAAGGTTCCTGAGGTTTTAGACATACTACAGGACACCCCACCTTCCCCCTCTCCAAAAACAACTTGAGACAGCAGATAGCCCGCTCATAGACCTAGGAATTCTAGGACCCGTGTGCTATTCTGAACCAGTTAAACCTGGGTAGAAACCAACTCCCTTCCAAACCCATCCCCTCTGGCAAGAAGAAGGTCCTCTTGTAACATTAAGCCAATACCCCCCCTCCCCCCGCCGTGGATCTTGAATCACCTAATTCCTATGCTGCCCCAGCCACACCGTGGGGGGAAGAGATGGATCAAGAGGACTCAGATTCCCAACATATTAAAACAGACCAGTCTTCACAGAATCAGGATCTTGTGGATTATAGGAGAAAAAAGAAAAAGAAAATGAAAAAAACAGTATAAAGACTGACTTCACTAACACTGGGTACTATGAATGTTCACAGTGTATTGAATACTGTGAAACGCCAAGTTGTGTTTAATTACATTCACGAATCTAGATTTGATATCGGTTTCCTTCAGGAGACGTGGATGTTCTCAGAAGATCAGGCCAGATTTTTCAAAGAGGAGTGGCTGTGGGGTCCTTCCTACTGGTCTTTCGGACAGGACAGTGCAGACTGGATAAGCATCTTATTTAATTCATATACATTCACCTTACATAAACTTGTCGATTTGGTTCCAGGTAGAGTCCTGATTTTGGATGGCCTATGGTCAGACATGGATTGTCACCTTATTAATATCTATGGCCCACAGAAAAAGGCTGATCGAGTTGCAACTTTATCCTCGTTACAACTATTTCTAGTAACTACTAAGACATTTTTTAGGTGGGGATTTTAACTGTGAATTGAAAACGAAGGGCCAACACTTGGCTGATAACAAAAAAGTTTGTTGCGATTCAAATGCCTTGCATAAATTGGTTGCTTTAGCTGATCTTCAGGATTGTAGCCAGTTCCACACCAAGGGCCCCCAGTTCACTTTCAAACGGAGTAAATTCACCACCACTACAGACCATTTCTTTATTTCAAAAAATTTACCACAAGCATCATTACAAATAACCCCAGTTGAATTTTCGGACCATTTGGTGGTAACGCTCCAAATCAGAGATATACCAGTGGAACCAAAACAGGCAAGCAGATGGAAATTGAATGCAAGTCTTCTGATGGACACCTGTGTAAAATCTGGAATGTTGGACCCTATAGAGCTTAGAAATTTTGTGTATGTATTATATTCAGATACAGGGGACTGGTGGGAGGAGGACTCCAAGGCTGATTTTCAAACATGGTTGAAAAGTTACCGGAAAGTGAAGGTAAACAATAGTTTTTTGAAATACTCATCCTTACGACATCAATTACAAAAACTGTTTACCTTGTCTATTACTACTAGATATGATTATACTGCCCAAATTACCAAATTAAAGAATGAAAGGAAGGAGTACCAGTATGATAGGGCCCAAACACTGCAAGCACTATTACAAAATGGCACACAGAAAACCCCCATAGGAGACCCTTTTGAAGCTTGTAAAGCTTTTAAAACCACCATTTCAATGGAAAATCTGATAAGACAGAAAGGGGTTAATGTAGTTACTGTTGAGGGAATTCATGAAATACTACATAGGTTTATAGAGTCACAAGGCCCGCAGACTCCTCCTGCAGAAGATGATATCAAGTCTTTTCTGGCAGAGTTAAATATACCCACTTTTCCGGTTCAGGCACTAGATACACAGAAACCAATTGGGAGGGAGGAAATAGAGAGAGTTATAAAAGCATTACCAAATGGGATTTCCCCGGGGATAGACGGTTTACCCTTTGAATTTTATAAATGTTTCCCAAAAGAGCTATCTATATGTTTAAAAACAGTTTATAATTCCTTTTTATAATAAGGGGTGATGTATACATCCTTTACAGAAGGTCTACTGATTTTTTTATTTTAATCAGGGGATAAATCCCAACTCCAAAATTGGAGGCCTATCACACTGCTAAATGCAGATTACAAGATTTTGACCCACATTCTAAACAACAAACTGAAACACTATGCAAATCTGGTAATTTCCTCACAGCAATATTGTGGACTCCCCCTTAGGAAAACTGAACATGCACTCATGATCCTTCGGGACATGATAGAACCCTTCTCATTATCTGGCAAATCAGGGTGTATCATTTCAGTGGATCAAGAAAAAGCCTTTGATCGTGTTTACCGTCCCTTTTTATTCCATACCCTGGAAACATATGGCATTCCCTTTGGAATGATTTCATGTTTGAAAATACTATACTTCTCTACGATTGTTCATCCTGTAATTCGGGGACAAATCACTAATGGGTTTCAGACAGTTGTGGGTATTAGGCAAGGTTGCCCTCTAAGGCCCCTCCTATATATATTTTCACTACATCCCTTGCTTAGAAGGCTATCTGAACATCCTACCTGGGTGGGTATTTCAGGAACAGGAATAATGGACAATCTACATGTACAGGTGTAACCCACACCCAGGTATGTCGTTTCCATCTTGACAGCTCTACCTGGTGGACTGGGTTCAGGGAGGAATATGTCACTTGGCACATTAGGCTAGGTTTGGCTACTCTGCAACAGGGGCACCCAAGTAACTCCGGACAAAGGAAGCAATAACTGTAATGTCCAATGCCAGAAGTGGGATTCTAAAGTGTGGCATTTATTCACATCCAATAGAATAAACAAAGCATAGTTGTACCCCTATGGGGCTACACTCCTGGTAATGCAGATTTAGGGAGATCAGAACACATCCTATTCACTTTAGCCCTCAGGCTCTGAAACACACTGGGCACACAGCCCGAACTTGTACGCTGCTCTGGGTTTTCCCTGGCTCGGCTCCCTTGCCAGCCCTTTGGACACTTTCCATTTAGCACGGAAACATTTACTGGTGGCTCCCTAAACCACCTATGAGCACTTCTGCTCCATCAGGGAAACTTCCTCATCAATCCCATGTCTGGGTACTTTCCTCAGGCACTGGCCAAGTACCTGAGAGAAAGCAACAGGTGTCCCAAAGTAAACCCATAGAGGTGAATTTGGTTACTACTGATGGGGGGCCGGGGTCTCCCACCTCTCGCTCCCATAATTCATACCCGGCCATTTCTCTGGACTGTAACATCTCATCCTTAAAACACTTTGCTGTGTAGATTCTTTTTAAATGTATTCACATTCAATCTACTGTCTTTACATCCCATTTGTGCTGAACTTGAACATACTTAATAAGTGGCTGTGTCCATTACTCCAGACCCCCCACAGAGTTAAGCAGTCCAATCCCCACATCTTCCAAACTGCACTTGGCTGTCTCTTCCTGACCCCACAGTAACAGTCACTTTAGTTTCATCTTGTTTCAGGTGAAAACACATAGGCCCTTTAGCAGAGCAAACTCACCCCTTGGTTGCAGGTGCTCCACAGGCGTTTTCTCTTTAAAGGAAATCTCGTCCAGAACTTCTGGTGCCTCAGCACAAACTTAAATCAGCCAGCTTCTTTTCTCCCTAGCTGGACCGGGGAGGTTGCCCCTGGAAGCAGGCTGATTCCTTCCCCCCATCCCTGAACCACTGAAAGCGGTCTCTACCACTTCAATGTGTTCTTCTTGTGTTCCTCTTACGGTGAGAACACACACCTATAAAAAAAGAAATAGCTGTTTGACAGAGCTTAGAGCTCTGAAGGCCTGCTTACAGCAGAGCACCTCCTTCCTCTACTACAGACTGCAACAGACTCACTTCAAATTCCCCAACGTTCTACTCTAACCTCCAACTGTAACATTCCAGTGTGGCTTATGCAGCTGCGACAGTTCTAAAATGATGTCATCCCTCAGTCTCAGCTGAGACTGAGAACAGAGTGAGACAGTGTGAAATCCATTTAATTGGAGTTTCACAAGCTGCCTTCCCTGCCTGCCACTAGGTCTTACTAGGATTCTAGTAACCCCGGGTAACAGGGGGATTACACAGGCATATGCAGATGATATCTGCCTTTTTTTGTCAGACCACACACATCTTTCCCTTTTTTTCAGAAGCACAGGCATATTCTACCTCACCTAACTCAAAACTGAATCTAAGTGCAAATGCCTTTTCATGGGCACAGGTCTTCGAAAAGTGGTAGTATCTGGGGGAATAAGGATCTCCTGTGAACCTTTAAAAATACTAGGCATCATTTTTGGATCTCAAAACCTGCCCCTCCTGAATTGGAAAACTGTGTTACACAATGTAGAACTTAAAGTAAGCAGATGGAGACATTGGAAGATGTCAAAGCAAAAAAGAATACACATTATTAAAAAATTTATTATCCCCTCTATTACATATGTTGCTATGATCAAGGCCCCTGGAATTCTGCGGTTCTGTGGTTGCGGAATTTGCCACAGAATTTGCATCATGCCGCAGAATATAAAAACCCAGGGGGAGAGTATACAATGGAGGGTGAGATACTAACAACAACAAAAATGGAAAGGGACCTGGGGGTAGTCATATCAGATGACTTAAAGGTGGGCAAGCAATGTGAGAGGGCAGTAAGGAGGGCTGGGGGGATGCTGGGATACATAGGGAGAGGCAACACCAGTAGAAAGCAGGAAGTTGTTATCCCTCTTTACAGACAGCTGGTGAGACCCCATCTGGAGTATTGTGTGCAGTTCTGGAGACCCAATCTCCGCAAGGACATAGACAAGATGGAAGCTGTCCAGAGGAGGGCAACTAAAATGGTGCAGGGTCTGCACCAGAAGACATATGAAGAGAGACTACAGGAGCTTAATATGTATAGCCTCGAGGAAAGGAAGGAGAGGGGGACATGATAGAAATTTTTCAAGTACCTCAAAGGGAATCAACAAAGTCCAAGGGTGGCGTCTTTCAAAAATAGAGTGTCAAGAACAAGGGGACACAATTTGAAGATGGGGGGGTGTGTCAGAGGTAATGTAAGGAAGTATTTTTTCACAGAGAGGGTTGTGGATGCATGGAACGGCCTTCCGGAGGAGGTTGTGGAGTCAAAAACAGTGGCTGAATTCAAGCATGCATGGGACAGTCATAAGGCAATTCTACGGGGTGGGGGTAGAAAGAAGTAGGCTGCTGGTTAACTAGGATCTGCAGCTTAACCATTAGGTAGGGAAATGGGCAGACTGGGTGGGCCAAGCGGTCCTTTTCTGCCATCAAATTCTATGTTTCTATGCCGCAGAATTCATTGTTTTTGGTGAATTTTCATATAAATATACTATTTTTCCATAGTGTCAGGCTTTCTTTCCTACCTCGTTTATCCTGAAGCCCCTCCTCTATGCTCAGCATATGATGTCATCAATGACATCACATCATATTTAGCCAATGACAGGACTGCATTCTGCCAGAGAAATGAATAAATCATGCAGCAGAAATCAAGAAAATGCTACGCAGTGATCCAAAGAAACCCTGCCGCAGAAATCAGAAAATTCTCGCATAGAACACCAAGGCCTAGCTGTAATGCTACCCTCCACCCGACCCAATTGGAGACTAAGCTTTACAGTTTATTCTTCCAAATATTGTGGGGAAATAGGTTAAATCCCGTGAAATAGTGCTATACATGCTTACCAGCAGACAAAGGGGGGTTGGGAATGGTAGAGCCAGGGTTTTTTTTTCACACCCTGTTTACGTCTCAGACAGTTAAGTGTGGTCTTGTATATACGGATACTCTCTATCATAAATGGAATGTGTTGATTTTAGATAGATATTTTCAAGCATGGCGTATAGTCCCATCCAAACTATCTAAACTGTTACATGTCCCAGAATATTTTAGACCTGTGGCTTCCAAGATCCGTACATGGGGGATAACTAAACAACACATAATTCAAAACTCTGAGAAAAAATTATATCAGCATGTTTTAAACACGGTTTTTCCAGCAGAACCTTGTTTTAAAAATTTCCCACAAAACAGTAATCAGCTGATTTTATCCCAACTAACGAATAAGAGAATACCCCTATACATGTGGGAACATTTATGGCTCTCTGCATACAGCAGATTAAATATCAGAGGAAATGCCAAATATAAAGCAAGGGAGGAACGGAATTGCCCATATTTGGACTGCATAAACCAGGAAGAAACTACAGAACACTATCTTTTCCTTTGTTCTTCTGCTAAACCTTTATGGATTTTTTTGGCGAATAAATGGGGGTTAAAATGGTTAACAGGTTTAACATATGATGTTCCAGTACTCGGGGAATTATTCCAAGCAGGGACACGGTATCACCAGGATACGCTCATTATTTTTTTATGTTGTCTCAAATATTGTTTATGGCAAGCCAGATGCCAGTGGGTGCTGTCACAAAAGAAAATGTCATATGAAAATATAATGATTTCAGTACAACAAGCCATGTTGAAAGTTTATTTAAAAGATGTATCTATACATACATCCCAAAAAGTCTCCATACGGTGGAAGGGGTTTGGTATATTTATTAAATATCAGCAAAGCCTGAATAAGCATTGTTGGTTCAAGAATTAACTCTATGTTTTTAAACAAGTCGTATTATATGACTGTAATGTGTATATTAGAAAATGTATGATTAGAAATAATTTGTTTTTCCTTTTATGTTTTCTTTCTCTGTGAATCAACATTGTACAGACTGAATTTGCTTTGAGGATTTAGTAATTCTTGATTCCCCTATGTATAGGGTGGGGAGGAGGGGAGCTTTCAATTTTTTACTTTGTTATGTTTCAGATTTCTCTCTTTTTGGGATACTGTTTTATGTAATAGCATAAGTATGACTGTAACACTTAATCCTTTTTCTTTTTTTCCCCTCTCCCTTTGGTTTCTCTGATATGTTCCTTATTTTGTGTGATATGACACTGTGTGTAACTATTATGATTTTGATGTTAGTGCAATAAAACTTCCCCTCCTCTTTGGTAGGGGGCGCTGCAATGGTGCCCGATGGTGTCAGACCTGATTGAGTGTTGGTCGAGGAGGAGGCAGAAGGGTCGGCTCACCCTTCTGCTTCTGAATTGCTAGGAACCATTCCTCTGCAGCAAACAGAGGCAATTGAACATACAACTGGATTTTTGCAGAGTACTACTTATGTACAGAAGACACTGCAGGATGACAATTTATTTCTTGAACTGGAATGTAGGAAACAGCAGCTGTTGGATGTTACAGCTGAACAAGAAGCAGTACTGGCGAAAAGGATTCCTTCCTGGACAGTCTCCGAATCCAGGAGAACAGGTGTCCCATCAATGCACGGCGTAGATGAATCCCTTGATGGTCCGGTTTCCACCCGGACGGAGGACCTTGTTTTTGACACTGAAATTGGCCCGCTGAGTAAGACGGGTGGCAGTATGACCGCAGTTCTAAAGGACATTACGCCAGTTCAACATGATACGATGACTGGGTCTGGAATCCCCCCACGTACAAGTATGAATCTTGCCTCTTCTTTTTCTCTGGGATTTTCCAGCGAGGTAGGGCAACAAAACATGGTAAAACAGGAACTGGGCTGCAGCTCTTCAACTGCGCAGGGTGTGCTTATGAACATGGAAGGTATTACTAAGCTGGAGGGGGCAGGCCCAGTAGGAGGTTTTACCACTAAGCAGTGTGGGTTGGGACAGGGTATGTCTTCTCCACCACCCAACTATGACTCTAACAACTCCATTTCAGGCTTGACAATTGCAGAGACCCTTAAAGGTGCAGGATGGGTTAAGGCCACATGGAACCCACCCCTGGACATCCCTAATAAGACCTGAACAAAAGGATATGGCCGATACATGAATGGAGCATGATCTCCTGTCATTACCCTCCACTCTTGAATTGACACCGCACCCACAAATGACTTTACCCACTGAAGTCCTTCCACTGCAGGATGACCATTATGGGCACTCCCTGCCTGGGCAGGCTGCACAGTTTAATACATCTGCAACACTCCCCCCCCCCCCGCTTACTTTACCTCCGGGGCAGGTGGGTGAGGGTCCAGCACCTTCTGCGGCCTGGACGGGGCCCAATGCTAGCACATATGCTAGCTTATTCCACACTCCACCAGAATCTGCAAAATGTCGTAATGCAGTGTGTATCAAATATAAAGGTGAGTTGGAAACCTATCCTGATAGGTGTATGTGGATCAAAAACTGATTCTAAACAACATGGGTTTCTCTGCCACAGAGCTCTTTGCTCTTATGCATACATCAGGTGATCTCAATTTTGATCTTAGTTTTAAAACATCCAGTGGTCTTGAAACCTTTTGGCAAAGGTACCAGGATGTCAGATATACTTTACTATGGTCTCCCTTTATTGCCATCCCGCTCACAAAACCTGCTTTTTGGACTATAACAGTCCTCTTTAAAAGTGAGGGTGTGGCCATTGCTGACATTTATACTGCCTTAAAACCAAATGTACTGTACTGGGTCCCTCAGATCATTATTATGGATTCTGCCCATATTTGGACAGGGGTGGCAGATTACCTCAGCACAACAGGACAATACAGCACCTGCCCAGCTGTTTTTATTGACAGGGACCGAGGTTTTATATTTCATGCTGGAAAGCCCAAATCTTGCTTTTGATGTGGGGCTTATACTCACCTCAATAGTGCATGCGATAAGTTGAAATGTTTTCTCTGTGGCTGTATTGGGCATGTGGGTATCAGCTGCCCCAATCCGCTGTTCTTCAATCTTTATGAAGACACACACTACACTTGTAAGAATTGCCCTTGGACTACTCATAACAACCCTTCTGCAGCTACAAATGAACAAGAGGAGGTGGTTACCTGAGCACAACACAAGGCAGCGGATGGACACTTCCTGAGTAATGTTGGTGCTATCTTGTTACAAGAACCAGAACCGGAACCTGCGGGAGGCCAGGAGGTTCTAATCCTGCAGCTTCAGGAACCTCCAGTACTGGTGGTGCAATGTGAGCTAACCGCAGATGACCACGCAGTCATACAGCAGGAGGACGAGGGCCATGAAAAAGACCCTTCTGTAGTGGAGGATCAGGGCTGCCAGAAGATTTACCCTGTGGTATTACCTCTGATGTACAAAGTATGGTGTGAGAAACAGAGATGCCTCCTCCTGCAGAAACTGTTTGGGAACAGAAGAGGGGCAGAAGATCACACAGTTGGGGGGCATCTTGTGCAGCCGGGGGCCAAACTGTCCCCCGAGTCAATACTCGAAATAGATTCTCTGCTCTGGCCAAGAGAATACAACAGCCACAGCCGGATGAGGATTCGAATGCCTCTTCTGTTGCCTCTTCTCTACCAGAGGCTATGACTGACACAGAGGGCATGTCCAGTGACTCAAGATCCTCCAGTAGAAAAAGATCTAAGTTGAAATCTTCTCAGACTTGAGGGCTCTCCTTAATTTATAACAAATGCATGACAGTCCCCTGACTTGTGTCTCGTTGAACACAAATAGTATTAAATCTTTGAGGGAAAGGCTTACTACTTTTTCCATATTAAGGGGTCTGGGTAAAATGTTTTTTACAAGATGCATGCATCCACACACTATGAGAGCTTAATATGGCATCTCAAGCTTGGTTAGCAGTCCATCTTTTTGACCCTACGGGAGGACACGTGTTCCAGGGTGGGGATATTATTCAATATCCCAGGGATTTTCATATCTAGACTGGTTGATTTGGTGCCTGGAAGGGTTCTAATCTTGGATGTCACCTTCCAACAGCTAGACCGTAGATTAATTAATGTCTATAGTCCTCAGACTAAATTTCTGAGGGTGGGCCTCATGAAGGAAATTCGCCCATATCTTTATACTACAAAGTCTATAATTATGGGGCATGACTTTAATTGTATTTTGTCCCTCCAGGATAAGACAGCGGTAACTTCCAAACTCTTTGGTGACACTAATTTCTTAAACGATATGTACCAATCTGCTGGTTTAATAGTGCCACTTATGGGGGAAAAAAAACACCTGACCATACTTTTTGAAAAGGGACCCTATCTACCTGAATTCATTTTTTCTTCCTTTCAAAATGGCTTCTATGTTCTCATTATGAGTTGGCCCCCATAGAAACACCTGTTCATAGTATGATTACTGTGCATTTAGGGACAGCCCTGAATAAACCAGTGAATCATAATTGGTGGAGATTAAATATTTCCCTTTTTGGCAGACTCCTTGTTTGGGTTGGAACTACAAGCCCTGATGGAATCTTGAAATTCTATCTTTGAATTATACAGTAATCCGTTACTGTGATGGCAGGACACTAAACTAGAAATTTTAACTCTTGCATGCCACATGGCTAATAATGTGAGTGAGAACAAGTATTTTAGATATCTGGAATTACGTAGACATCTACAAAAACTAATGTCCATGGCAGTTGAAACTGGTCTGGTCTACTCTTCTCAGATTGCTAAAGTAAAGATAGATATGTGTGACCACCAATATAACAGAGGCCGTTCTCTCTTCCAGGAACAAAAATTTGGTGTGTGTAGGGAACAGCCAAGACAGTAAACCCATATGATGGGTGTAGTGCTCCAGTGGATGCCAAATATATGGCACATCTTAGTACAATTACTGGAAATGCAGTTAACAATAATTTGGAAATTATGGACAAAGTTAATAAACATACAGATAACTTATTTGGGTGACCATTGTCCGCCTCTCATACACTGAAAGATTTTCTTGGGGGCTTGTCAGTTCCATCCCTGCAGACTAAAAACTTGCACATTTTAATGCTACTGATTTCTATGGAAGATGTTAAACAGGTGATTTCTGGGCTGAAGATCTGTACTGCTCCTGGACCTGATGGGCTGCCAGGGGAACTTTATAAGAAACTGGTGGATATCTTGTTTCCACACTTAACAAGGGTATTCAATTAAGTTTTGTCAGGCAATCATGATGTACCCCCCCCCACATTGGCTGACAGCTTATTAATGTACCTCTATAAAAAGGGGGATAAGATGAACCTTCATAATTGGAGACTGATCAGTCTTATGAATGTGGAATGGAAGATTCTGATTAAAACTCTCAGTAATAGGCTTACCCGAGTTGCAGCCATAGTGATATCAGATATTCAAACATGTGCCATTCCAAATAGGTCTATGATGGATAATTTAAGAACCTTATGGGAAATTTATGAGTGTGATACAACAGTTGGATATGTTTTAAGCTTAGGCCAATCCAAGGCATTTGATATGGTCTCACACGAATACCTATTCACTGTCTTGGCACACTATGGTATCCCATCTGTCTTTCTCTCATGGCTAAGATGTCTTTAAGATAAGGCACCTACATATCCTACTGTTAATAGCATAAGGGGTAAACATGCCCCCATCAGGAAAGGGGTATGGCAAGGATGTCCCTTGAGCCCCTTGCTCTATGTCTTTGCTATTGACCCCTTGCTGCGTAAAACAGAGAATACGGGAGAAATCAAACACATGATATCTCCACTGAATCTTGTTTTCCCAGTGACCCTAGCATATGCAGATGATATCTGTTTATTGGTCGCAGATTATACTTCAGGAGTACAGGCATTAGATGTAATACATAGGTATTCAGAGAGCTCTGGTGCACAAATAAATAAGGGTAAAAGCATCGGAATGGCACTTAAGCCTGGGCAGACCCAATGTATCAATGAAATAGCCAGAATAAATATTGTACAGGGCCCAATTAAAATTCTTGGCCTCTCCTTTGGCGGCCCAGACCCAGCAGGGGAAACTGGATACCCTGTCTAGATCTTGCAGAAAGTAAAATTCATAAATGGAAATCTTATACCATGACACAATTAAAAAGGATTTTTTTGTTAAAAACGTTCATTATTCCATTATTTTGAAGAGTAGGGACTATATTCCCCTTACCTCAGAGGCTTGAGACTAGGCTGTATAACCTGTGTTTCCAACTGCTGTAGGGTAGCAGACTGAATCCTGTTAAAAGATCGGTTACATATTGGCCTATTGAGAAAGGAGGTCTTAATATAGTCAATCCAGTACTTTTCTGTTTTATTATATTTTTATTTTCTAATACAGTACATATCCTGCGGGATGTGCAACAGACTTGGACTATACAACTCCAATATAGATCTCAGTATTTTTCTTAGAAATGGGAGGCTCCACAATGGGAAGCATTCCGTGCTATTCCACCTGGTACTGCTCCTTATTTAATGTACGTTTTTAAGAAAATTAAACAATGGCAGCTCACTGAATCAGATGTCCTCACTAATACTAGGAAGGGTATGAATAAAAAAGTGTTGCAGGCACAAATCCTAGTATCCCCATGCTTTGTATGCCCAATAGGTATGAATGAAACAGACCTACAAAAGCAATTAACAGACACAAGGGTCCCACAGAAAATTTGGGATACCCTGCGGTTGTGCTGTCATAATAGACTAAACATGAGAGGTAACCATAAGCACAAATCTATTCAGGATTGTATTTGTCTTAGGGAAGAATGTACCAATACCTCTGAGACAATAGAATACTTATTTTTTGAATGTAAATATATTGCAAATTTCTGGACTGAGTTGGCCAGGAAATGGGCCTTTCCGCTACCTGCTTACATGACTTGTAACATTCCTGTCTATGGCCATTTTGAAGGAGCATGGAAACCGTTCTACCCCGGGACATTATGTGTACTTCTGGCTGTACTTAAATGGTCCATATGGAATGGTCGATGTCAATTTGCATTAAAACAAAAACATATTTCACCTCAGGGATTAATCTGTAAAATTACGAAAGAAATGCATTGTATCCATGTTAAAGAAAAGGCAAGTTTAACGGCTCCAATCATGAACACTCGGTGAAGATATATTCCAGCACAGGTAGCAAGGGATCCTGGATAGATTAAATGGTCTAAGATGATAGGACACTTAAGGAACACGGGGCTCTGGTAAGGATGCCCCATGTCTTTTGTGCATGGATATTTCTTTCTATATGTAGTAGGGTCTAAGGAGTCTGCACCAATTGGATTATTTAAAAAAAAAATGTTTTTTTTACTTTTTTTGATGAAATGATGCAAGGTGGTGGGTTATGTCGTTTGAGGGTGTTGAATTTACAGTTGTCACTGAATTTAATTTTGTTATTTTTCTTATGTGGTTTTCTTATGTTTATATGTTTGTTTTCCTTATACTTTCTTGCATATAAAAAATTCCCCTACTCTTTTTGCTAAGAGTGTCTTGGGTTCTTTTACTTCCACCTGGACACCCATCAGGACAGCACCAGGATGGGTAGAAGGGACCTCGGTTTAACATTTCATCCAAAGGATGGCACACCCCAACAGGACAGCACCCCCTAATACTGCGCTCGGGTGCCAGCGTTTAGGTACGAGTTCAATCCTGGTGCGGGACTAGAACCCACAACCTTCTAGCCCAAAGGTGGATGTGCTACCAAGTAAGCCATGCTAGGCTTCTATAGACACCATTTTGAACATTATGGTGTGATGGAGATGAGGAGGGTTTGGCATGAGCACTTCAGGGTGTATGTCTGTAATGGTGGGCTATGTCACTGCCCCATGTCTGGGGGGTCTGCACCTTCTACGCAGGTGCCTGTTTAAATTTTTTGATACTGGTGTCAGTTGGAGTGGGACCCCAGTGACTGGGTGACTAGAGGTTACTTTAAAAATTTTCCCCATTCT
Organism: Neoceratodus forsteri; assembly: GCA_016271365.2. Taxonomy (NCBI): domain Eukaryota; kingdom Metazoa; phylum Chordata; order Ceratodontiformes; family Ceratodontidae; genus Neoceratodus; species Neoceratodus forsteri. The sequence continues at coordinate 752,467,882 of CM028131.1, forward strand.
TTTCTCGCATGTAGATGGGCATAATTTTATGTAGAAGAGTGCAGTAATGGTTTGCATCTACCCACTGCCCAGATTTCAGAGTTACTGTGCGTATGAACTGGTGCGCTGTGGCTTTGACTGCTCTTTTTAGCAGATATTAAAGATCTGGGGTTGGAATGTTGGGAGTGTCGTGGCCAGCACAATACACAGAGCATCCTTTAATAAACATTCTAAGTTCCAGGGCATCACACATCAACAGGAGCTGATGCTCAAGTCTGACAGGCCTGTTCTAATTTATGTTGTTAGAAACAAATGAAAAAAATGTAATAACAGGAGGGCAGGCATGTTGTTGCTTTCACAGCAAATGCTAATTAAGCCATAAGGCATAAAAGGGTGTGTGCTATTGTAGAATGATGGCAAACCTCGGGAAGTCAGGCATGAGGCAATGCCCAGGGCCTTATGCACCAAGAAGTGCCATCATTCCATAATTACGTACACCCTGGAGTTCCCTATTACAATTATAAAATGGAGACTGTAGAGTCAAAAACAGTGGGGGAATTCAAGAATGCATGGGACACACATAAGGCAACTCTAGTGGGGGTAGGAGGAAGTAGGCTGTTGGTTAACTAGGATCTGCAGCTTATCTGTTAGGTAGGGAAATGGGCAGACTAGGTGGGCCAAGCGGTCCTTATCTGCTGTCAAATTCTATGTTTTTATGTTCCTCTGGTTTTCATTTTAAAAAGTGAGTGATGAGGTTCAGAAAGTGAAGTATTTCTAACCTGTGCTGCTGTGCTGAAATATTGCATGGTCATGTGATCACATATGACCAGCTGCAGGTCTTGTTTCTCTTACCCGTTTTGTACTACTTCATTGGTCTAAAGAGGGGGTGCACACATACCAGGCAGCCTGCACTCCCTCTTCCCTCTCCAGGAGCCAAGTAATTCACTTATGCAATACAACTTCCGGCAGCTGGCGTCAGTGTGAGATTCCATGATTCCTTGTCTCACAGCCAGCAGTGCAACTCTCCACTGCTACGCCATAGGGCCTACCAAACATTTTTCATATTTCAGAAAAGACTGGTGTCTACATAACACATGCACACACAACTTCAGCTGCATCAGATGCAGTGGAATGGGGTATAGCAATGTTAAAAAAGTTGTGCATCATGCTTTGAAAAGCAATGAAAGTCCATAAAGTGGGGTACATGTAGCCACTACTTGTACTCAATGGAATGACTACAAAACACTGCCTTTAAACAGTTCCTATAGCACTGTAAACTATTTAGATTCTAGGACAGTTGTAGTCCCAGATTTCTGCCCATATGGCAACCAATTTCTCTTTTTTATCATTCGACCCATGGACTAAACATCAGATTTATTTTTTCCACAGCTGTCGAACTGCTCCCGGTGTCTGAAATGCTTGTGTCACCTTTCTGATGAGTATATTTGCGCTAAGACCCCCATGGGAGCTATGGGAACAGATTTGCTGCTGTAAGGACCATCAATCATTTTCAACTGCCTTAGAATCATGTGGTTAACTATCTAATTGAACTGCTATTTGGTGCCATTGGAAATCTAGAAACTCTCAAAACATGTTTACACTCTCCAAAGTATTTCCTTATATATGTAGTAAATGGTAACCTTTTGTTTTGTACACAAGCACGATCTGTTTACTTTACTTCACTCCTTGGCCACAAAATGTCCCCCTCCCTTGGCCAGACCTCCAGGCTCCAGACTTTTTTTTTTTTTTAGGTAGACAGCCAATCAGGATTGATTACTTCAAAACATTCCAGGATCTCTACTTTTACTAAGACAGTGCCACATGCTAGCAGCTTCTAAATTCTGACCTTTTAAGTTCTCTTGGAATATTCCATTTTCATCATTAAGGTTGTCTCTGTTTTCTGTTAAATATAGTATTTTAGGGGCTGCCCATTTGTAGTAAAGTGCTGGCAACTGGTGTCTGGGAATGGACTTGGATGCACAGGCAGGTGGATGGCTGAGACTGGGAGATAGTGCTGCCTGCCGATGGCTGTGCAGCCCAGCCCAAGAAGAGGATGGAAGAGCTTCTGGCACTCCAGCAACCTTGATGGTGGACCCGGAAGCTTACTTTCCCCAGAGGGGCCTGCTGCAGCGTTTGAAGCCAGCGATCTGGATTTTAAGTTAAAATAAACGCTCCATTTTACAAAAACCAAGAGTCAAAAATCTTCCATGGCTCAAAATGTGGAAATCATAGTAGTTTTCTGGAAGTCTAGAATTACATCCAGTTCCAAGATACTGACAGCTAGTATTCTAAGATGGCCCTTTTTATGTTAAAGAGCGGCTCTTTACTAAAATAAAATGCTTAAAATTATTAGATTAATAACTGTTATGTTTAACTTTGGTGTTTCCTAGTTATTTTTCCCATTCTCCTGTTGTTGGACTACTAAACATTTCAATAATATGGTACTTATTTCACGGATATTCTCAAAACATATCTGACTGTCCCCAACCTTAGAACTGCAGTTTGTGACATCACAGTCTGTTGCCATGGTGCACACTATGATGTCATAAACAAAGTCACTATGAGGTCAGCTTAGGACTGGAAAATACAGGTTACTCACCTGTAACAGGAGTTCTAGAAATGGCATATGTTGTTCATCCACACTTCTTGGCAGGTACCTTGCCGCTTTAAATCTTGCCGGAAGGTCTTCAAGCTGGCTCCTCCCACCCACCCAGGTGATAAAACTCTCGGCTCCGCCCAATGACGCCAGATCTAGCCCACTGGAAGTCAGGTTGTGAGTCGAAGCCAGGGAGGCCAGGTGGGTTGTTTGGATGAACAACATATACCATTCCTAGAACTCCTGTTACAGGTGAGTAACCTGTATTTCTAGGGACATGGATATGTTGTTCAATCCACACTTCTTGGCAGACTCCTAGAAGATCTCTGGGAGGAGGGAGGCAAGGCACACACCCCCTACTTAGGAAACAAGGACTGGAGGACCGAGGCCCCAAAACCAGCATCCCAGCATGACTCAAGGTCGATGTGGTAGTGGGTAATGAAGGTGTGTGCTGACTTCCAGGTAGCAGCCCTGCAGATTTCCTGGATAGGGACATCCCTGGAAGCAGCCACCGAAGCAGCAGTATGGCAGGTAGAATGAACTCTTATCCCTTTGGGAGGCTCCATGCCCACCAACCTATAGTAGAGATCTATGCAGGAGGTGACCCACCTGCTGCTCGTGCAGCTTGGCTGCAGGTCTGCCAGGTGAGGCTTCAGCATAGGTGACAAACATGGCGGAGCTCTCCCCAGTCAGCCCGTCCGCTCCCTTATAATAAGCGAGCACTCTTCTAGGGTCCAGAGTATGGAGCCTATATTCGGCCTCCGAGGTGTGATTGGGGTAGAACACCGGCAGAGTCAACACCTGATTAAGGTGAAACTCCGACACCACCTTCGGAAGGAATTTCAGGTGGGGGTGCAGGACAACCTTGTCCCTGTGGAAGACCAGATAAGGAGACTCGATGGAAAGTGCCTGGAGCTCTTCCATCCTTCTGGCTGACGTGATAGCCACCAAGAAGGCGGTCTTCTACGACAGGTGAGAGATGTCACACCAGTGCATCAGTTCGAATGGCTTGCCCATGAGCTTAGCCAATACCAGCAGTAGATCCCACAGAGGTGGAGGTTCTCGCACTGGAAGGGATATGTGATCAAGGCCTTTGAAAAAGCGCCCAACCACCTTCTCCTGCGCCACCGACTGCTTCCCGGCCCGTGCCCGGTAAGCAGAGATGGCTGCCAGGTGCACCTTAAGGGTCGTCGAACTGAAGCCCTAGCTGAGAAAGGGACCACAGGTAGTCCAAAATGCTTGCCAAGGAACAGGAGGAAGGGTCCAGGCCCTTGCCCTGACACCAAATGGAGAATCTCTTCCATTTGAAGGCGTAGCATTTTCTGGTCGACTCCTTATGGGACACCTCAACGACGCTGAGGACCTCATCGGAAAGACCCAAGGCCTGGAAATCTAGCCGCCAGAAACCAGGCTGTCAGGTGCAGGGATTGAAGGTCCGGATGGAACACCTTCCCCTGACTGACTGAGATCAGGTCCGGGCGGGCTGGAAGCTGCCTCAGGAGCCTGGAGCTGAGACTGAGGAGATCTGGATACCAGAACTAGCGGGGCCAGTCTGGGGCTACCAGAATTACCTGCACCTTGTCCCTCCTCGCCTTGAGAAGCACCTTGTGGATCAAGGAAAATGGGGGAAAGGCGTAGAAGAAGCCCGGGTCCACGGCCTCAAGAAGGCATCCCCCTGCAGCGAGCTCTGCTGAGGGGGCAGGCATGAAACAGTCTCAGCTTCGCATTCTCCCTGGAGGCAAACAGGTCCACCTGAGGCATGCCCCAGTGGGAGAACAGATCTTGTACTACCTCTGGCAGGAGAGACCACTCGTGAGATGCAGCCCCTATCCGGCTTAGGGCATCGGCCAGAATGTTGGAGGCTCCAGCCACATGGATGGCAAGGAGATCCACCTCCAGGCTGCATACGAAGGACCAAATGCGGAGAGCTTCCCTGCACAGAGGCATGGAGCACGTCCCGCCCTGGTGGTTTAGGTAGTACATGGTCGTGGTATTGTCCGTCTGGACCTGAACCACTTGACCCCGTACAAACGGAGCGAAGGCAGTGAGGGCTAGACGAACCGCTCGAAGCTCCAGCAGGTTGATGTGGCATCAGGACTCCCGAGAGGACCAGAGGCCGTGCGCTCTGTGCTCCCCCAGATGAGCACCCCAACCCATCAGAGAGGCATCGGTCGATAGAGAGACCGTCGGCTCGGGGTGGACAAACGGGATGCCCTCCTGCAGATGTGCTGGAACGGTCCACCACTGGAGAGCGTTTCACATCTCCTGGGTCACTGTCACTAGCTGATCCAAAGGATCGGAGTGCTGTGACCATTGGCTGGCCATTCTCCATTGTAGGGGACGCACGAGAGTCCTTGGTCGGCAACCCCGATTTCGGTTGTGGAGGCAGAGGTTCCACCACAATCGGTGGGGCAGCTGGTTTCGGCTGAACAACCGGCCCAGGCTTGGGCATCTCGACCACCGCGAGGGGCTGTTTCGGCCTGAAGAGTGACAGCCACTTAATGGCTGGGTTAGGCGATGGCGTTGGCTTGTTCCCTGACAAAAGGAGCTGCTGCCACATTAAGTCCTTGTAGCATCGAACCAATTTGCGCCGGAGCCTCTCCTCTTCCGATTAGGAAGACGAGAATGAGTGGCGCCGCTACTTAACTCGGTGCCGAGACCGATACCGCCGATGGCGGAATTGGCTGGACTGAGACGAGGTAGGTCTGGGAGGGAGCGGGGCACACCCGATCCTCCCTCGGCTCGGGAACCTTGACCGGGGACTCCGGCACAGGAGGCGCAGGCAAGTCCTCGGTTTCCACCGGGGGAACCGGTGATGAAGGGTTGTCGGCTTCACCAGTCGACAGCCCGTCCGAAGGGTTGAGAAAAATCTCGACCGCGTCGACGGGTGTCTTGGCCGGCTGACCTGACAGGGACACCATGAAGCCAGCAGCCTTAGCCGCACCTCGACCAAAGTCGAGTGTCGACTGTCCAGGGAAGGGACCTCTCCGCTCCCACATGTCAACGGTGGGACCACCCTTCGAGTCCTTCTTTTTTGACCGAGAAGAGTGTCCCGATGGCCCCACTCCCTTCGTGGAAAGGGACTGGCAAAGCTCCTTAAAAGAAGCTGTGTAGAAGGATCCCAGAGAGAGCGGGATAAATGCCATGACCGAGGAAGATGAGGATGCGGCCTGGGCCGCCTCCTCCTCCTCGAGGGCAACCATCTGCTCGAGTTGCTCAGCCAAGCCAGCCGCCATGGACACCGCCCAACGGGCCTCCTTGGACTTCATCGGCAGATAATGCTTCTCGGGGCGCCCAAGTTGTAACCGGGCAGCACGGTCTTCAAGGACGTTGGCCGAGAAAGTTCTACACAACTCGCAGGCCTGCGGGTTGTGATCAAGGCCGAGGCAGTAGACACACATGGAGTGCGGATCCGTCCTCGACATCTTCTGCCCGCCGAAAACCGGGAGTCGATTTGTCCATCGCAGCCGCGAGGGAAGAATTTGACCGAAGTTTTGAGAATTTTAAAACTATTTTCGGGTGAACCGAGGCGTTAGGATCCAGTCTATTACGCAGAGCGTTAAGGAGGGAACCTGAGCTTCCAAGCGGTAAGGAAGATCTGGCGTCATGGGGCGGAGCTGAGAGTTTTACCACCCGGGTGGGTGGGAGGAGCCAGCTTGAAGACCTTCCGGCAAGATTTAAAGCGGCAAGGTACCTGCCAAGAAGTGCGGATTGAACAACATATCCATGTCCCTAGAAATGCTTTTTATATAGACTTTTTGAATAAACTTATAAACCCTGTAAAGGAAAATAGAAAACACACTTTTAAAAGTATATGCTGAAGTTCAGAGTTAGTCTTTCGCATAAAATATTCCTAGTAAACTTTCTTTCTTTCAGAAAAAGTACAATATTTAACCTCTATGTCTTCAAAATAAGATGCTTAAATTACTGGTAGTAGTCAAATACTTTCAAAATGGAGGTACTGAAGCCTGGCTGCAAGTCCTGCATTTCTGTTCATTGTGGACACCCAACAGATAGGTAGTACTGGTTGTTGCTGATGATAGTTATAACACAGAAGAGCAAGTACAGTTCCAGAGAGTCCCAGGGGAAAATCAATTAATCCACCAATTCAAACTGCCAAATGAGTTATTTAGAGATCAACATGAAGTGCTGGCAGAAAAGGTACAAGCTGCCCCCTGACGAAGCTCACAGGAGTTGAATGCCGGGACAGGTTGTTCTGTGCTCTGCTTTGCACGGCTCAGGGCTTTGATCTCTGTTTGCCGACTTTTGTACTTAAACTTACATTGCACTGTGCCTTTACTTACTATGGTTTGCATATCTTACAGTTTTACTGTTATATTTGCTGTATTAACTTGTCTATTAGTATTATTGTCATATCTGCCATATTATCTTGTGTATTTGTAGTATTCCATTGTCCCCTCCCCCAGGGCAACCCTGGAAATGAGCTATACAGTTCAATGTGCCTCCTTGGCCAACTCTTTTAAATAAATACATTTTTGACTTCCTTTTTGGTGTTCTCCAAATAAATCATTTGGCAGCATGAATTAGTGTATCAGTTGACTCTACCTTGGGACTCAGCGTGCACCTGCTTTTGAAACTTCAAAGAGCTTTATTGAAGACGTACAGCATAAAACAGTACAACTGATGAAAAGAGTAATCTGCACACCTTGGTTACAGTTTGGCCCCATAAGTAATACATGCCTTAACATTTTGTGAATACAAATGCATTAATAACAAGAACACCCATCAACTAGCGTGTCAACTGATCAATGTCCCTTATGAGAATGCTTGTGGGAATCTATCAGGTCCCCTGGCAGACAAAGTTCCTCAAGTCTCATAGAAAGAAAGTGTCCAAATTAAATTGTGTCTTGGTACTAGAACATGGTAGGCCCTCTGCAGTCTGTAGCACCTAAAAAAGGGAAGATTAAGCAGCTGACCTGAGTGACCCTCTTCCCCCGGAGTCACCTTGTCGAAGGATACATCTATAACAAAGGCTCCAAAGAGCAAGAAATGTATCCCTGTTCAACCAAAGGTTGCTTATATGTTCCAGTCTTTCTATATCATTGACTTTTTGTTTCCTTTGTTCGAGGGTATTTTTTTTTTTATTTAGTGATTCGGAAAAAAACTTTTTACAAAGGTTCCATGTCATAGATTGCAAAACAAAGCACAGCTAGGAGAAAGCAAGGGTACATTACAATGAACGATACAGCTTGGATTCAGAACTTACAGAATAACTCAAAACATAGGTACAAGTTAAAAAAAAAAAAACACTTTATGGGGGATAACAACCACAAACCGTCTTGTCAGTAGTTCAGAAGGATGGGGATAACTGGTAGAGGGGTGAAAGAAGGGAGGTATGAGAGAGAGAGAGAGAGAGAGAGAGAGAGAGAGAGAGAGAGTGAGAGAGAGAGAGAGGGGTAGGTACTGCGGTGGAAGTGAGAGGGTGAGGGAAGAGGGACGATAAGGTATAGGGAGAAATGGTGTGAGGGGAGGCTGAGCAGGGAGGACATGCTAGAGTAAAATGGTGGGCTGTGAGGGGGCATGGTCAGGCAGCCAGTATTAGTAGTGACTGTTTGGGAAACTCACGGGACTGTGAGTTGGGGGAGGGGGTGGCAGGTACCGAAGGAGCATGACGCAAACTGATTGCTGGGGCAGGTCATGAGAAGGGACAGAGGGAAGGCGTACCTGAGGCCTGCCTAGTGTTTGCTGGGGGGTAAAGAGAGCAGGTTGGCTGGACTCAGGGGCAGGTGCACTTAGAGAGTGTTATTAGGTACTGTTTGAGGTCAGTTTTGAATTGTACCAGGCAATTCATGGCCAAGAGGTTCCCAGGAACATCCATTCATTCATAGGGGGGCCCGGTATGCAAATGCGCATTGCCAGAGTGAGATGTGACAGAAGGGAATCACCAAGGCCCTCTAGGCCTCCCTCTGGTGACCTGTAATGAGTTGGCCACCTTGATCAAACTCCTACTCAAGGTGGTGTTTTACCCAATAGAGCCTTCTTCCCTAGGATGCAAGTCTGGAATTTGACCCTGTTTCTTAATGACAGTCAATTTGCACGTTCATACAGAGTAACACAGAAACATAGACTTTGACGGCAGATAAGGACCAATTGGCGCACCCAGTCTGCCCATTTCCCTACCTACTGGATAAGCTGCAGATTCTAGTTAACCAACAGCCTACTTCCTGCCACCCCCCACTACAGTTGCCTTATGTCTGTCCCATGCATGTTTGAATTCCCCCACTGTTTTAGACCCCATAACCTCCCCAGGAAGGCGGTTCCATGCATCCACCACTCTCTCCATGAAAAAAAATTTCCTCACATTACCCCTGAGCCGTCCCCCCTCTATCTTTAAATTGTGCCCCCTTGTTCTTACACATCTCTTTTTCTGAAAGATGCTACCCTCCTGGACTTTGTTGAGTCCCTTGAGGTACTTGAACGTTTCTATCATGTCCCCCCTGTCTGTCCCTCCTTTTATCAAGGGTATACATATTAAGCTCTCTCAGTCTCTCTTCATATGGTTTCTGATGCAGACCCTGCACCATTTTAGTTGCCCTCCTCTGGACTGCTTCCATCCTGTCTATGTCCTTGCATAGATGAGGTCTCCAAAACAGCACACAGTACTCCAGATTGGGTCTCACCAACTGTCTGTACAAAGGGATAACCACTTCTCTTTTTCTACTTGTGATGCCCCTTCCTATGCATCCCAGTATCCCCCTGGCTCTCCTTACTGACTTCTCACATTGCTTACCAACCTTTAGATCATCTGATATGACTACTCCAGGTCCCTTTCCATTTTTGTTGTTGTTAGTACCTCCCCTGCTATTGTGTACTCTTCTCCTGGGTTTTTGTTTCCCAGGTGCATTATTTTACTCTCTTGCATTGAATCTAAGTTGCCACATGTCTGACCATTCCTCCAACCTTGCCAAGTCCCTTCTCATCCTTTCTACCCCCCCTTGTGTATCAACTCTGTTACAGATCTTTGTATCATCTGCAAAGAGGCATACCTTTCCCTCCAGACCCTCTGCAATGTCACCTATAAAATTGTTAAAGAGGACTGGACCCAGTACTGAGCCCTGAGGTACTCCACTAGTGACCCACCTTTCTTCGGAATGTGTTCCATTCACTATTACCTTCTGTGTCCTGTTGTGCAGCCAGTTTGCTACCCAGGCTACCACCCTGGGACCCACTCCCAGGCTGGCTAACTTGATTATTAATCTTTTGTGTGGGACTGTGTCAAATGCCTTGCTAAAATCTAGATAGGCCATTTCCACAGCCCCTCCCTGGTCTATTACTTTGGTCACCCAGTCAAAGAAATCTATTAGATTCATCTGACATGACCTTTCTGCTGTAAATCCATGCTGCTTTGGATCCTACAGGTGTGACTGCCATGCTCAGTATCCAGGGTGAGTCTGCAGGCTTTGTTGAGCGCAGTCTGAACCCTCTTGAGCGCTATATCCGTTGCTGCCCCATAGACCACTAGTCCATAGTCAACAGTAGATATAATTGAGCTGTGGACTGAGAGGTGGAGGGCCCCCGGAGAGAGGTATTACCTGTGCCTGTACAGGACACCAATATTGGTATTGACTGTCCTGACCAGAGAGTCAATATGTTGCACAAACGTGAGGGTATCATCTATTATGACCCCCAGATACTTGAACAAGTAAACTTGTTCCAGCGGCTCAATGCATGAGTTGGAGATGATGAGGGGGTGCTGCTTATTTTTGTTGTGGGGGCTGGACATAATCAAGGCCTTGGTCTTCTTGTAGTTTAGTAGTAACTTATGACTAAAGAACCAGTCCTCAAGTTTGGAGAAGAAGTTCTGCAGCTCAGATTGTAGGGCAGTCTGAGAAGTGCTGCTGCTCAGGAGCACAGCATCATCTGCATACAGTATGAGTTTGGTGTTGCAGGCAGTGGGAAGGTCATTTAAGAAGAGGCTGAAGAGTAGTTAGGCCCCAGTATTGATCCCTGGGGTACCCCTAATGATACCTCTTTTGTGCTGGATACTGTTTGCCCAATTTTGACACATTGATTCTCTGTATTAGGTGATCTTGGAACCCGGCAAAGGGCATTGGGCGCCACACATGTTGCAGTTGGGTCAGAAGGGGTGGTTGATTGTATCAAAGGCTCTGGTGAGGTCAATAAAGACAGACCCCACCAGTTTACCTTCATCCAGGGCCTTATGTGCATAGTTTGTGTAGTCCAGCAGGGCAGTGGTGGTACTGTGATTTTGTCTGAAGCCATGCTGGTTGGGGCATAGTAGATTATACTTATTGAGGTAGTCAATGAGTTGACCCGCCGCAATCTTTTCCAGTGCCTTGAACAGGGGGGAGAGGATCGAGATGGGTCTGTAGTTGGCTACCAGAGATTTGTCATCTCCTTTATGCACTGGCGTAACTAGGGCCTGCTTCCAAACCACTGGGAATTGGGCAAGGGCCAGGGACTTAGTGTACAGCATGGTAATGGGCACTATAATAACGTCCAGGGTGAGGGATAGAAGTTTCATGACTATCCCGTCACTGCCCAGTCTGGTCTTACCTAGTATTTTCTTGACCACAGTGAGGGTCTCCTTCACCCTCACCCTTTTAAAGTAAAAGGTCAGGTGAGAACACAGGGTAGATACGTTGTTGGAGTGGTTCAAGCCAGGCTGAAAATAGGCAGGTGGTAGCACTGGGGTAAGATCGGTGAAGGCCTTATTGAAGGCTTCTGCAATAGCTAGAGGGTCTGTAGTGGGGGGTGTTACTGATACTGAGCAGCTGAGGGTGTTTCCTGTCCTCCTTTCCAAGGATGCTTTTGAAGTAGGTGAGGTTAAAGATAATGATGTAGCGTTACGGGATTAGTCACCTTGTTTCTCACACTGTTTCCCTGTACAGCAGGTGTGTTCTCTGTTTTATTTGTCCATGGTCATTGTTACAGGAAGATGAGAATTTGAGGCACAGACTTTTGAAATATTGTATATACTGCCAGCAAAGAAAGCTATTATAGTCATGGCAGTCTCTCAATGCTGACTCTCCCTAGGATATGTCTGGTGGCATATACTACCAGTCAAGCTCCACACATGCGGTGATGCAGAATATCTGGCCTCCTGCCGGGAATGGGGAGGCTCTTCTATTATACCTTCCTCTACACTCCCATTCCCTGCCTCTCATTATATTGAGTATTAAAGGGCAATCTTCCATAAGAAGGCAGAGGTCCTATCCAGGGAGATTACTGCAGCCAACAACAGTCCAACTCAGCTCTTACAGACGTTAGACAGGCTTGTCCATCCCTCCTATCTCCAGCTGGTAAGAGCATGGTCTGCTGCTAAATGCGATGAGATTGTTCTGTTCTTTTGTTGACAAGGTGTCTTCCATCAGGGCGAGTATCTCTCCAGTGGGGTTTTATCAGGCATGTGGTGTCAGATCTGGGGTAAACAGAAGCAATCCTCATATCTGGTGCGAACTTAGTTTTGTTGAGGTGGAAGAGGTTAGGGAGACAATCTTGAAGCTGCGGCCTACATGTTGTGAGCTGGACCCAGGCCCAACACATCTCCTATATGGGTGTGTGGAGTCTTTAGGTCCAGTGTTCGCTGAGATAATCCAGTATTCCCTCTCGAAGCAGGTATTTATTCCCCAGTGCTCTTAAAAAGGCATTGGTGAAACCCTTTTTTAAGAAACCATCTTTGGACCTGGATTGTGTCATGAATTATAGACCTGTCTCTAACCTCACCTGTTTGGGAAAGGTTACTGTGAAAGCAGTGGCCATTCAGTTCAAGGCACATCTCACTGCCTTTGACATCTATGAGTCACTCCAGTCTGGTTTCTGGTCCAGGCACAGTACGAAGACAGCACTAGTCAGGGTGCAGAATGAGCCCCTCAGGGTGAGAGATAGAGGCAAACAGTCAGTTCTCTTTTTCCCTCAATCTCTCCTCAGTATCTGAGACTGTGGATCATGGGGTGTTGCTGGACTGCCTGAGGGAGCTCTGTGGAATCGCTTGTACTGTCATCAACTGGTCCGAGTCCCTTCTTACTGGTAGGATGCAAAGGGTGTCGATGGGAAACTATTCCTCCTGCCTGATGCCCCCTGTCCTGTGGAGTTCCCCAGGGTTCGATCCTCTCACCCATGTTATTCTCAGTGAACATGCTACCCCTAGGGCATATCATTAGATGTCACAGAGTGGGTTTTCACAGCTATGCAGATGATACCCAACTGTACATGTCATTTGCACCAGGGACACAGGGGTGTGGACTCTGTTCTGAACTCCTGTCTACCCAAGACGCAGGACTGGATGTCCTCCAACTGGCTGAAGCTTAATCCAGGTAAGATGGAAGTATTAGTGATCGAGCCTGGTCGCTGGTGAGGAACTGAGGTGAGGGGGGAGAGGACTAGTGCTTGGTTCTTCTTCTCTAGTTGTTTCAGGAAAGGTGAAGAATCTGGGTGTTATTCTGGACAACAAATTGACATTGGAGGCTCAAGTGTCATCCATTGTTCAAAATAGTATTTACCATCTCTGAAATATCACCCCAATTAAACCTTTTATCCCACCCAGCAACCTGCCCTCACTGGTACATGCTTTTGTAACGTCCAGACTTGATTATTGCAATGCCCACTACCTTAGGCTAAATGGAGGGATCCTACGTCTCTAGCAGCTGGTGCAGAACGCTGTGGCCAGGTTGTTGATGGGCCAGCTCAGGTCCTGCCATATAACCTAGGTCCTGCACAAGCTGCACTGGCTGCTGCTGAGGTGGCAAATTTCCTTTAAGATCAACTTGCTGACCAATAAAGCCCTACATGGACTGGGCCCTAGCTACCTGTAGGACCTTCTGTTTCTCCACCAGACCTCCTGCCTCTCTGTTCATCTGCAGTGGCTACCTTGTGGTTCCCAGAGTCCAGTTTCTTTGGAGAGGGCATTTGATGTTGCTGGCCTGACACTCTGGAACTCTCTTACCAGATCTTTGAGGGAGTCCCTCCTCACTGGAAGCCTTCAAATGGGGTCTGAAGTCCCATCTTTTTATAGCAGCTTTTGGTTTATCTAGTGTACTAGCTGTTAAATCCATTTAAATCTATTTATTTTTTGTATTTGACTGTATTTTATTTCCAATTTTCACTTTATTCTAGTTATTTTTCTTTTACATTTTGACTGTGTTCTAATATTGACTTTATTGGTTGGCTATTTTGTGGCTACTCGTTTCAAACTTATGGTTTGTACGTAAATGCTGTGGTATTGCATTGTATATTGTACAGTGTTCAGTGCCCATGGGAATGGGTGCTTTTTTATAAAGTTTGTTTGCTTGCTTGCCCTCACCTTCTGACTCCCTTTTCTCTTCAAGGATAGGACTGTGATCATGTCTTCCTCAGACAAGGAAGGTCAGACAGGCAACTACCTCTGCAGCCCACATCAGCATCACACCCAGACTGGCCATCAGGTGGTACTCATGCAGTGCAAGGTGGGCGCACTACCTTGGGAGATAGCACATGCAACCTCTTCAATGCAGCTTTCCCTCCGCTACTCTGATCGATAAGCCCCAAGTTCTTAAAGGGACACTGTCAACCTGTTTTTCATCATATTATTTCTAGTTAAAAACCTACATTTTATGATCGCTTACCATCTCTAAAATTCATTGATGTTGCTGTTTGTTTTGTCTGTCTCCTTGTTTAGAAGAACTGAAAGGCATGGTAATGTATATTTATAAACAACCTTGTTTTGTTTACAATCCTGGATCTGTTCTTACTGCATACTACCTGAGCGTTAGAAACACATCCAAACAGTGCAGTCACTCATGAGGCAGTAGCCTCCTAAACTGCCATTGCATCATGAGGGGCTAGACTATGCTGTGGGTGTTCCCACGTCCAGGAAAGATGCAGCTGGAGCTGATCAAGGAATGTAAACAAACCTGTGTTTGTGTGGTAACACCAGTATGGTAGGCAGTTTGTTTTTCACTTTTTTGAAGAAAAAATAGTCAGAATCAAACTACCAGCTACATCAGCAATCTTTACAGAATGTCGGCAATCATAAAATGTGTATTTTAAACTAGGGACACTTTGAGACCTAAGGAGGGTTGACAGTGTCCCTTTAATAATTCTTCCCTTCATTTATGCTGCTTCAGTTTGTGTTCTTACTTAAAGACAATCACATTTAATGTCGGCCAAGTGGTGCTGAGGGTTGAGGTGATGGACACCACACCTTGCTTCATGCTGGTGACTCGGGTTCGGGAGGGAGCTCAGGTTGCTGCGGGTCGGCTAGGGAGGGCGAGGAGCTGGACTGAGCTCCCAGGGAGGCATCTGGAGTTTCCCGGGCTCTTGGCTGCTACCGAGTGGAGGCCTGGTGGTAGTGCCAAGCCCAATGGGAGACTTGGCTATAGGCGAATTGGGGGGAAGGGGCAGTCACAGATTCATGGGATGTGTGCTCGCCTCCACAGGTACATGCTTCCGTGCTCTGGGGTCCCTGGTTAGGTGGGGGAAAAATAAGTAAAAATACCTATGTCTCCCCATTGCTGAGTAAGGCGGGAGGCAGCAACAGGGAAGTGATAAGCAATATGGGGAAAAAAAAAACACAATCACATTTTAATAAAGGGCCAGTAAAGCTGGATTCTTACTGAACTGCCATCTTGCTGCAAGTCACATCTATAATCTTAACTAAACATGCCCTATTTACAGGGAAAAAAAGTTCTGAAACAGTTAACATAATTCGATTTAACATACTATGAAGTTACTCATCCAACTTACAGAGGCATCATGTAAGTGATGTAGTATCTTTGCACAACCTTGTGACAGTGTGTCGAGGGACCATGGGTTAATCATTTGCCTTATCACTAATCTGTAGTCATCAGAGGGTGACGGCAACTCATTTACTGTATAGTGGGAGTACCACCACAGAACAGCAGAGGCACATGATGATTAGCAACCATTCCAGCTTCAGCATCGAGTTATTTAACAGCTCCAGGCTAAATCACTATTTAACAGTACAATGTGAGTAGGACCAAGAAATTCTAGCAGGATTTTACTGTTCTTTCAAAGCAGAAACAATAATTCTGATACCACATATCATATAAATCAGCCTTGCGTTGACTGAAAGGGACAAGTGTTGCTCACAATACAATAATAGCCCTTCAACAGCGTGGTGCTGGGCTTCAGTTACTTCTCACATTCCAGTGAAGTGTCACTCTTTAGTTAAGTCCTCCAAACCTCAAAAGTTAGTCATCTGCTCTTAACGTTAAACTTGTGCAACTGTGGGCATTCTCTCTCAGGAGACCTTTTTATTTAAATGCAACAGTTACCATGACAGGTGGACTAAGAAGTTGACCACCTCAGTTGAATATAACCTTAGCTCCAACACTGGTATTTGCAGAAGTCATACTTGGAAAATAAAAAGCTTTGTGGATTTATCTTTTTTTTTGTTTCATTTTATGGGTGCGTGCTAATAAATCCATCAAGTGGCATCCTCTCTCCTAGCCACCCTCTCAAATTCCCTACAATATTCCAACAGCACATTCAAGGCAGCCACTTTGTTTCTCTTTCATCAAGCTTTCTCTCATCTCCCAGCTCACATGACAACACCCCAAAGCCTCATTACCAACCTTCTCGTGGATTTACCGCTTATTTACCACATGCCCAGTGGTTACCCCCGACAGCGACATTTCGCCAGCGAGGTCCCCCACAGCGACTACAGCGCCATGCTCTGTCGGAGACCGCTCGGAACGGCTGTCTGTCTGAGGTCCTGCACCCCCAATCAGCTCCAACTGGGTTGAGAATCCTTAAGTGAAGTGCAGCCCCGTGGGGGTTCGAGGGTGGAACCCCCAAGAAACAAGGAATTACAGTGAGAACCGCAGCCGACTGCAGAATATGGTCGACTGCCAGCAGTCGCTGACGGGGCATTCGACAAAATTTTTTGTCGCGCTCCCGTTGTGGATCCCCTGCTCAGGACCACAATAGTGGTGGGTGGGCTGCCATGTTAATATTGCATAGCCTGCTGAGTTGTGGGCAGAATGGACCACAGCTTTTTCCTCTAGCTCCCGGTTTTCTCCCCAGGGTGCTGGCATGCAGCAATGAGCATGCATGCAAGCTTAGTGCCCAGTGGCTGCCCCTCAATGTGTTTAAGTGCTTCTGCTATTCTGTCACCTGGCTTCCATCAAGTGGCATTCAAGCAGCAGGATGCAGCACCCCCCCCCACCGGGAGGCCTCCCTCCAAAAGCTGCCTCCCCCCCCCCCAAAGTGACCCGAGTCTGCTCCTCAACCTAGATCACAAGTATAGTGAACAGCAGTGCTACCATAATGGCTCAGAAATCTACTTCACCAGTCTTTGCCATCAGATGGCTTTAATCACTGTTTAAAATGTATAATGTCTGGGTACTGTGGAACCCACTTTAAATAACAGAAAACATGACAGACCTGAAACATTGATTTTGACAACAATCCTCTGCTTGTGGTATCAGAATGTTTTTCTTTGTGTTGTTGACAGCCTGCCAGTTGCAACAGAAGCACTACTGCTTGCGATGCCGGCGACTCAGGTTTGGGAACAAGCCTGGTTGGTGGGTCGGCCGGGGAAGGATGGTTGAGCACCCCTCAGACACTCACCTGCTAAGGGGTAGAAGGGCATCAAGACTCTGCTCCAATACCACCACCTGGGCAACCACAGTTGGTGATGTAAGTTGGGGGCCAGGGACTGAGGGAGGGGTGACACTGGCAGTCTGATGCAAGCTGTGTCAGCCAAGTCTTCAAGAGATCCATGGGCTGGGGAAGAAAATACCCCCCCCCCCCGTGCCATCTGCCACAGGCCCCACACCACTGACCAGGCTCCCCGAGCCAGAACAGACACTTCAACTCTGTTGAGGGGGGAGTAGGGCTTGACCCAAAGTGGGGGGTCATCCATGGTGGAACATGGAGCGGAGTTGAGTCCCAGACATGGTGAGTGACAGGGCTAGGCAGAGCAGCAGGACTGATGTGGGCTGGTCAGGCAACAGGGGCACAAAGCGCACTAAATTCCAAAACAGAATGTTTTCTGTTGCAACAAGCTGTGATGTCACAGCAGAGGATTATGATTTCAGGGCAGGAAAAGTAGCAAGCACATATGAAGAATAAAGAGCATGTATCATGATTTCCTGTATTCAATATGTCCTTAGTAATAAGAATGGAATGTTCTGAAATTCAAACTTTGTGGGAATGCTGCGAGTTCTGCATCTTGCAGAACACTGGAAAATCATGTTAACTCCCCACCACTGTGATTTATACTCCAGCCTGGGCTGACTTTTCTTGGAAAGAAGTGACTCATGCATGGTGTTCTACTAAGCTTTCAATTTTGGACCCAAACTCTCCCCAGCTATCTATCCTCCTTGCCTCATGCCTACCAACCTTCTAATCCCTGCTCCTTTCTAACTCCCATATGCCACCACTCACCTGAGTCAGCTGTGCAGACTCTGTTCCTCTTGGTGACTTCCCAACCTCCATATCTCTCAACTGTCCCTGGTTTTCAGGGACATCCCCATTTTTGCCTCAACATTTTCTAACATACCTCCTAAATTTGGCTTGTCTGTTGCTGAAGAGTTCAAAGCATAACATAATGCCAGACTTTAGTGTTACAGTCTAATTCTCCTTCAGAAAATGCCCTTTACACAAAGCTACGCATTATGGCAGGCTTGTTGAGCTAACATTACCTTTTGTTAAAATGTGTCCCTGACTTTAGCTACTTGACCCTGATTTTTTTAAGCTTTGTCCCTGATTTGTAAGGCAGGAGTTTGAGAAGTATGCCTCTGTCCCTCCATTTGGAACTCCCTTCATAGCTTCAGTGCTCCCATTGTGGCTGACTCATTCAGCTCAAGGCAGCCATTTTGAATAGATTAAGCATAGAACACTTCAACTCATATACACTCTGGGAGGGAATGAGAGACTGATCCAGGAGATGACTGGGCACACTTGTGACTGCTTCCCAACCAGTTGGTACTATCCCGTACTGGGCTACTCCCTCAATCTCTTATGCCTTCATGACAGACACACTCCCACACTGGTCAGTGCCTCCATCCACTTTCTTTCTGTTAACTTTGTTGTCCGTGCACCTTACTGCTTCCATACTTTGTTTAGTGCATTCCTGTTTATTCGCCTACTGTTTACCCTTTTGTATTACAACAGATTTCTGATGTATTGTTTTTCGATTTATAATAACTCATCACTGAAAAACATGTTTTTAATATTACCCTATTGATCCCTTTCCCTAATACTGTGATCACCTGCTGTAATGTTTCTCAACTCTACTGGCTACAAATTTTAAAGAACACCTGTGCTCAATTTGCTTTCCAATATATAAACTGATATGGAAATCGAATTAATGTTTTTGCCTTCGTACCCTATCCCCAAGACACACCTGCAAACAAGCTGTTTACAGCTCAGAATGCTCTCTTGCTCCTGGTCACAAAAGTTCAAATAAATGTTAGTCTATAGCGGAAACAGTATATGAACGCCACAAAACTAAGTGGTGACTGGGGATCTCTAATTGTTATTGCATCAGGGAGGCATATAGCAGATTTATGTAAACAGAACACTGATGAAGTCTCTGGCATTTGAGGCGACACTTTGAAAAAACATTTTTAAAGACGTTAATTTATATTCCATATATTTTCTGCATTTACAGTAGCATCCCTTTTATAGTTTTGCTAGGCACAATAAGATTAACACAGGATCCATGTTCCCTAGACTTCATCTGCTCTGCCTGGCTTTGCCTGACTTCATGATGGGCTAGCAGTATAGCCTAGAGGTTGCAGCAAGGGGCTGTGAATGAGCTTAGCACAACCTGCAGGCTAGGGCTGTGTGAATACCTTTTCTGACATATTTGGCTGAATTTTCAGTATCTGACAGACAAATATTTGGGTATAAGTGCTTACTGCTTTTCAAAAAAAAAAATATGTATAAAAAAAAACCTTCCCCCACCCTAGCTTATTTTTAAACTTACTACCCTCTTCACCCTGCTCAACTCAAACAGTATAATACCCCTGTCCCCTCCATCCATTGTCTGCACCCCGATCCCCCTCCCCCAGTTCCCACAGTATTGGTATAATATTAATGTTTTGCCCCATGAAGTACGACTGGTACAACCCACCTGCCTCCATAGCTGGCTACTGTCTTCAGAAAATGAAATGCTTGTTTGCGCTAGATGGAGTATCTCCTATGTGCTTCCCCATTCCCCCTACTCTGGCACCACACGATTTACTTTGCTCGAAAGGTGGCTGACACAACCCACCTCCCTCCATCGCCATTCGCCTTCTAATGAATGAACGTGCTCACTCTCTGCAATAGTAAAACCAGCTGATCATGTGATCTAATTATCATGTAATCAGCTGGTTTTAGTATTACAGAGAGCGAGCATGTTCATTCATTAGCAGGCAGACAGCCATGGAGGAGGGTGGGCTGTTCCGGATGCTTTCCAGCAAAGTAATTGGGTGCTGGGGGGGGGGTTAGAATAAAGGTGCTCCTTAGGTGGGGAGACTGGAAGACACATAAGGGATACTTGTCTAGTACAAACAAGCACTTTTATTTTATGAAGAAAGCGACTGGCCCTGGAGGCAGGCGGGCTGTCCAGTTGTCCTCCGTTGGACTAAATGTTAATATCACACCAGTACTATAGGAGCTGGGGAGGAGGGAGGGATCAGGATGCAAGATAGCATGTGGGGTGTGGGGGGGGGAGGGGTAATAGACTATGTTTAGTTTGGGCCAGGTGAAGAGGGTGAGATGTTTAAAAATAAAGGTGGGGTTTGCCAAACAATAATTCATGAATATGAACAGTCCCCTACTCAGGAAGAGCTACCAAATATTTGATAGCCCTTCTATTTGTAATATTTGAGAAATATTTTTCATCCCTTGCAGTGCCCTACTGCAGGCCTGGGTTTGATTCCCGCAACCTTCACTTGCATACTGTGTGACTTCGAGCAAGTTGCTTAACATCTTTGTGCTCCCAGGTTGCACTTGGAAATAAGCTTTGGTTCAGTGTGCTGTCCACCAGCAAAAAATTGTAGAATAATAAAATAAATATATTCAACTCACTGTTGTTTCTGTTTATTTGCAATCATTGTTAATTATATACTTGTGTGTAACTGTTTGTAATCTCCTATTCCCCCCCTCCTCCGGATCGCACCTGGAAACGAGCCTTGGCTCAGCATGACTATCCTGGTCAACAAATGTTTAAATAAATAAATAAATAAAAATTACAACTATTCTGTCTGTGACATCAGAATATTGCAATGGCACTCATGAGATGGCTTGCTTTGTCAGTCACAGCTTTCTAGCATGTGCAAGGGCATAGTTACCGATACGCCAGGTACACCATGGACTACAGTTTCTTGCCAGCCAGGACAACGGTCAATCTCACCCCAAATGGCATGGTAAACCCGCTGTTACATTACAGTGTTAAGGAAGCCCCACCCCACCCAGCGTTGGTGAAATGCTGACCCACAGCGCTGTGCTTTGTTACACAGACCGTTCCGCCTCCCTCCTGCTGTCCAGTATGAATTAGTTACCGTGTTACCATTCAGCCAGTTCCTGGGGGGAGGGTGGGAGGATTCTTACAGCCCAACTCTCTACCCGATCACTTGTTCAGCCAGGCAAACTTTGTGCTCACAGTACTAGTACGCCAGTACTAGTTGAGTCCTGAGATTACTGCAGCCGGAATCGGACCTCTCCTCTTGATTACTCATTAAGCTAGCCTCTCCCCCTCCGCAAAGTGCACACACTTGTCTGGAATCTTTTCTTTTAGGTTTACTCTGTGGCGCCAACTTGAACGATCCAGGGCAGGCTCATGCTGCTCGGCTCAGAGTGTCTGTGTGTGTTGGGTGTTCACCAGGACCCAGCAGAGCTAACTAATATAAAAATAAAAAAATAAATTGCTTTACCGTCCCTCCTTCTCTTCCCTGTGTTATGTGTCAACTGATCAGTAAGGCATGCCCCACCCCCGCCCCTCACATACACACCGACCAGACCTGCATGTACTGACACCATGGAGCCTCCCAAAATCACACCGAACCTATGGTTCTCTATTTGGTCAGAAAAAGGGAAATCAGCTCGGGGATAGCATGGAACCCCAGCACAGCAAATAGGCCAATCAGCAAGCAGCTTGAGCCATCATACAACCAATCTGAAGGCTGTTTAATTTAGCCAGTCACACAGCTATTTGGACATCCAAGCAGAAGAGGAGGCAAAGGAGGGAATTTTAAACAAAGAAAGGTCACCCCCAGGCATTTCATAAATAGCTGATGGTGTGTAGGCCTCAACATTTTTTGGAGGAAGGAAGTGGATGATACAGTGCCGACCTGCAGAAGATTAAAAGCAGCAACAGAGAGAAGAGCTGATCCACAGTAGCAGAATAAGGCAAGGCAAGACAGCACAGCACAGCACCACCAAAACCAGGAGGACCTGTGGAAAAAAATTGGTTGAGTTGCCAGAAGCAGGGAGCATCTTTCCTGGATCCGCAAGAGAGCAGCAGCAGACAGAGAACTCCATCTTGTAAAGTAAGACTTTCCAGTGTTAATTTCTGTTTTTGAGGGGACACACTTTGTTTTTTTTTAATTTACAATTTATTTGGGGGGGCTATCACTTTTTTTTTATTCAACAATTTACTGGATAGCACAGCTGAGATGCAACATCTCAATATCTATGAGGTTATGATTTGCCTTTTGCCATTTCTGCAGCTGGGTGGGCTGGATCACTGAATGTTGTATCATTTGCCCAAGGTCACATGACACAGTTGACAGGCAACATCTCATTTCCAGCAGGGTCTTGCTCTGCCTTCTGCCTAGTTCTGCAGCTTTGCCAAAGGTCACACTGTAAATACTTGGCTGTAGTAGGGGTTGGCATTTGCGATCTCAGGGTTCCGAAGCCAGGTGCCCAAGTTTAACCCACTAGAACATACCAAATCCAGAGCCAGTTGTATTATTTTGTTAAATACTCAGTGCAGTTGTGGGAATGAGGGGATGCTATTTCTTTTTAAGAATTATACCACAGGGAGCAACATCTTATTTCCAGTGGGGTTCTCGTTTGCCTTCTGACTATTTTTGCAGCATGCCCAATACTTACTGTTCCAGGGAGTAAGGTCACGAGCAGATACTCAGCCAGAAGGGTTGGTTATGAGCACCATAGAATCTATGGTTAGTCACTCCAAGGGCTACTTTAAGTGTACATCTCTTGTCCTGTGTACTAATTTTTAAGATGTCATTGCAATGTGGTTCTCCTGTTGCTAATGATATAATACTGTTTTCTTTGTTCTGCCATGATTGGGGTGTGGGTGTGGCATAGTCCCTAAAATGGTGATTAATGTAAATATATACTTGTGTTGCATTGTTTATTTATTTCAAGTTTCACCAGAAAAGACATACTGAGCTGCTACTAGCTTGTTTCCAGATGCATCCAGGGGTAGGGGAAATGGAAACTCGTATACAGCAAATGTAACATATCAAGGAGCATAATCAAAAATATTGAAGACAAATCAGTACAACAGATACATGTAGTAGAAAAAACTGAGGTACTTGAGGTGATGGAACTAGTCCTATAGAACAATGAACAGGAAAGAAGAACCAGACTGCCAGGGCAAAACTAGTGTGGGGTTGGGGGGGAGTAAATACAGGTTACTCACCTGTAACAGGAGTTCTAGGAATGGTATATGTTGTTCATCCACACTGTCTGGCAGGTATCCTTGCCGCTTTAAATCTTGCCGGAAGGTCTTCAAGCTGGCTCCTCCCACCACCCGGGTGGTAAAACTCTCGGCTCCACCCCATGACGCCAGATCTGGCCGCTAGAAGCTCAGGTTGTCCGTCGAAGCCGGGGAGGTCGGGTGGGTCGTGTGGATGAACAACATATACCATTCCTAGAACTCCTGTTACAGGTGAGTAACCTGTATTTCTAGGGACAAGGATATGTTGTTCATCCACACTGTCTGGCAGACTCCTAGCAGTTCTCCGGGAGGAGGGAGGCAAGACGCACACCCCCGATACTTACTTGGGAAAGAGAGACTAGAGAACTGAGGCCCCAAAACCAGCATCCCGCCGTGACTCAAGGTCGATGTGGTAATGGGTAATGAAGGTGTGTGCCGACCTCCAGGTAGCAGCCCTGCAGATTTCCTGGATAGGGACGTCCCTGGAAGCAGCCACCAATGCAGCAGTATGGCGGGTAGAATGAGCTCTTATCCCTCTGGGAGGCTCCATACCTGCCAACTTATAGCAGAGATCTATGCAGGAGGTGACCCACCTGCCTATCGTCCGCTTGGCTGCAGGTCTGCCAGATGCGGCTTCAGCGTAGGTGACAAACAGCTGGCGAACCTCTCCCCGAATTTCAGCCGTGCGCTCCTTATAGCAAGCGAGCGCCCTTCTAGGGTCCAAAGCATGGAGCCTATATTCGGCCTCCGAGCTGTGATTGGGGTAGAACACCAGCAGAGTCAACACCTGGTTAAGGTGAAACTCCGACACCACCTTCGGAAGGAATTTCGGGTGGGGGTGCAGGACAACCTTGTCCCTGTGGAAGACCAGGTAAGGAGACTCGATGGAAAGTGCCTGGAGCTCTCCCATCCTTCTGGCTGACGTGATAGCCACCAAGAAGGCGGTCTCCACGACAGGTGAGAGAGTTCACACCTGTGCATTGGTTCGAATGGCTTGCCCATGAGCTTTGCCAGTACCAGCAGTAGATCCCACAGAGGTGGAGGTTCTTGCACTGGAGGGGAAATGTGATCAAGGCCTTTGAAAAAGCGCCAGACCACCTTCTCCTGCGCCACCGACTGCTTCCCGGCCCGCGCCCGGTAAGCAGAGATGGCTGCCAGGTGCACCTTAAGGGTCGTCGACCTAAGCCCTTGCTGAGAAAGGGACCACAGGTAGTCCAATATGCTCGCCAAGGAACAGGAGGAAGGGTCCAGGCCCTTGCCCTGACACCAAATGGAAAACCTTTTCCATTTGAAGGCGTAGCATTTTCTGGTCTACTGCTTACGGGACGCCTCAACTACGTTGAGGACCTCGTCGGAAAGACCCAAGGCCTGGAACTCTAGCCGCTCAGGAACCAGGCCGTCAGGTGCAGGGATTGAAGGTCCAGATGGAATACCTTCCCCTGATTGACTGACAGCAGGTCCGGGCGAGCTGGAAGCTGCCTCGGAAGCCTGGAGCTGAGGCTGAGGAGATCTGGGTACCAGTACTGGCGGGGCCAGTCTGGGGCTATCAGAATCACCTGCGCCTTGTCCCTCCTTGTTTTGAGCAGCACCTTGTGCATCAAGGGGAATGGGGGAAAGGCGTAGAAGAGGCCCGGAGTCCATGGCCTCGAGAAGGCATCCCCCTGCAGAGAGCCCTGCTGAGGGGGGCGGGCATGGAACAGCCTCAACTTCGCATTCTCCCTGGAGGCAAACAGGTCCACCTGAGGTGTGCCCCAATGGGAGAACAGATCTCATACTACCTCCGGCAGGAGAGACCACTCGTGGGAGGCAGCCCCTATCCGGCTTAGGGCATCGGCCACGGTGTTGGAGGCTCCTGCCACATGAATGGCTAGGAGATCCGCCTCCAGGCTGCGCACGAGTGACCAGATGCGGAGAGCTTCCTTGCATAGGAGCATGGAGTGCGTCCCGCCCTGGCGGTTTAGATAGTACATGGTCGTGGTATTGTCCGTCTGGACCCGGACCACTTGACCCCGAAGAAACGGAGCAAAGGCGGTGAGAGCTAGGCGGACCGCTCGGAGCTCCAGCAGGTTGATGTAGCATCGGGACTCCCGCGGGGACCAGAGGCCATGCGCTCAGTGTTCCCCCAGATGGGTACCCCAACCCATCAGAGAGGCATCGGTCAACAGAGAGACCGTCGGCTTGGGGCGGATGAATGGGATGCCCTCCTGCAGATGAACTGGAACGGTCCACCACTGGAGAGCGTTCCACATCCCCTGGGTCACCGTCACTAGCTGGTCCAATGGATCGCAGCGTTGTGACCACTGGCTGGCCAGCCCCCACTGAAGGGGGCGCATGTTCCAGCGGGCCCAACGGACCACGCTGGTACAGGCCGCCATGAGACCCAGGAGGCGCAGGAAGTCCCGGCAGATGAATTGCCCAACCAGAAATGATTGGGCAAAGGAGGAAAGAACCTCGGCCCTGTCCGCCGGGAGCCGTGTTTGCTCAAGAGAGTCGAGCTCTGCCCCGATGAAAAGAATCACCTGCTGGCTTGAGTTCCGACTTGGCCTCGTTGATGAGGAGGCCGACCTGAGAGCAAACCTGGAGGGCCAGGTCTCTGGACTGCTCCACCTCCTGTCTGGAAGGGGCTGCTATCAGCCAATCGTCCAGGTAAGGGTAAACCCGGACCCCTCGGCGCCGCAGGAATGCTGTCACCACTGCCATGCATTTGGTGAAGACCCTGGGAGCTGGAGATAAGCCGAAGGGCATGGCTTGGAACTCGAAAAGGGAACCTTCCGCTCGAAAGCGAAGGAACCTTTGATGGGACGGATAGATAGGGACGTGAAAGAACGCATCCTGTAGGTCCAGAGAGCAGAACCACAAGCCGTGTTCCAAGGATGGGATTATCTGAGCCAGAGTGACCATCCTGAAGGTTCGAGACCTTAGGAACTTGTTCAGGTCGTGTAGGTCGAGAATGGGGCGCCAGGCCCCCATCCGTTTCGGAACCAGGAAGTACCAGGACACGAACCCCGGGTTTGAGGGAGGGTCCGCCACCTCTCTTATCACCTCCTTCTCGAGGAGGAGAGCGATGTCGGCTCGGCGAGCTGACAGCGAGGCTTCAGACCCTGAGCCCCCCCCGAGGTGCGCGGCTTTGAAGGGTGGGGCCTGCTCGAACTCCAGAGGCAGGCCCTTTCCTACCACCTCCAACACCCACCTGTCTGTGGTAATAGCAGACCAGGCGGAAAGGAAGTACCGGAGCCGTCCCCCCACGGGGGGAACCTGGGGTGAGGTGACAAGGTTGGGGGCGACACCCCTCAACCCGTCACTGTGCAGGCTTGGAGGAGGGACCGCGTGGGCCTTTACCTCCCTGCTTCCTGGAGAAGGAAACCGCAGGCTTGGGTTTGGGACGCCAAGCGCGAGCCTGCTGGCCCTGGTGTTGCTGGGCCGGGCATGCCGGGGGCGCAGACGGATGAAAGGGCTTGGGTTGAGGTCTGCGGCCCTTGTCCCTCTGAGCGGATGATACCGAGTCCAAGGTGGCATTGGACTTTTCGATCCTCTGGAGGTGGCCTTCCACTCCAGGGCCGAAGAGGTCGGTCCCCAAGAAGGGGACATCCGCCAATTTGTGCTGGGTATCCGCTGTGAAGGAGGATATCCTCAGCCATGCCCGACGGCGCATAGCCACTGCAGCCGCTACTGACCTGGCGCATGAATCACCAATGTCCAAAGCAGTCTGAAGTTGCTGCTTGGCCACTGCCCTGCCCTAGTCCCGCACCTGCTTGACCGTGGTCTGCAGGTCAGCTGGGAGATGAGGGACCACCTCGTCCAGGGAGCCCAACAGGGCATGAGAAAAATGTGCCATCAGTACGGCCGAGCTGGCCTGACGAAGGCCAAGGGAGGACGCAGCATAGACTTTTCGCCCGGCATAGTCCAATTTCCTGGACTCCTTGTCGGGAGGTTTGTCCACGTCCCTAGCGTTTCCTGCACGCCCGGAAAACGCTGTCGGTAACTAACCCTCGCCGAGGGATGTTCCGAGAAACCGACAGGGAACCGTAGGGACTGCGATACTTCCTGGCCACATCCTGGCCAAAGGCGCAGGGCAGGAAGCAGGACGCTGCCAGAGCTCAAGAGCCCGGGCCTACAATGGCCTCAGCCACAGGGAAGGCCTCCGTAGGGGAATCCCCTTGGGTCAATATCTCCGTGAGGGGATACTTGGCCCGCTTGGATACGGGCTCGAGCTGCATCCCGGTGGATTCCGAGATGAGTCTGAGCAACCCCAGGAAGGGCGAAGGGCTGTCGTCCAGCGACTGACCTCCAGAGGACTCCAAGTCCACTCTCTTGGAGAAGAAGGAGGAATCGTCGTCGGACTCGGAAGAGTCCACAAAGAGCTGCCTCGGGCCTGAGCCACCCTCCACCTGCCGAGGGCGATCGGGAGTGAGGGTGACCGACAGCCTATGGGGCAGACCCTGAGCCGACCGAGAATTCTTGGTCGGAGCCCCAAACCGCGGCTGTGGAGGCGGAGGTTCCACCGGAATCGGTGGAGCAGCTGGTTTTGGCCGAACAACCGGCCTGACAACAGGCTCCTCGGGTAAAACGGGGGGTTGTTTCGGCCGCTCCGGTGACAGCCACTTAATGGCCGGGGAAGGCGACGGCGTCGGCTTATTCCCGGTCAGAAGGAGCTGTTGCCACATGAGGTCCTCAGATCATCGACGCCAACTTGCGTCAAGCCTCCTCATCCGAGGAGGAGGAAGAGGACGCAGCAGCGGCGCCATCGCTGTGCGCGACCGAGACTGCCTATGATGACGGATCGGCTGGACCAATGAAGAAGTCCGAGACCGAGACCGAGAACCTCGGCTTTTCCGAGGGACGTGCGGAGAGGGACGGGTGGAACTGGCTCCTCCTCGGCTCGGAGGAACACCCAAGGCTCCCGGAACGGAGGCACTGGCAAGCCCACGGGATCCTCAACTCCCACCGGGAACCGGGGATTTCGGTCACGGGTCGACAACCCATCCAACGGGTCGAGAAAGATCTCGACTGGCCGACGGAGTCTCGGTCAACTGACCTGACGGGACACCGTGGACTGGTGCGTGGCCGGTTGAACGATCAATCAAGTCGATGGCCAACAACTCAGGGAGAGGGACCCTTCCCGCTCCCAAGAGCGTCGACGAAGAGACTTACCTTGTCTTTCTTCTTGGACCGAGAAGAAGAAGGTCCAGCAGACATTGGTCCCTCTCCCTAGTGGAGGGACAGACAAAAACTCAACAAGAAGCTGTGTAAGAGGAACCCAGGGAGAAAGCGGAATAAAAGCACGGCAGTAGGGAAGATGCGCCCGCCGCCTCTTCGAGGGCGATCATCTGCTCTAGCGATTCACGAGCCCGCCGCCGCGGAAACCGCCGACCGGGCCTCTTTTGACTTAACCAGTAGAAAACGTTTCTCGGGGCGCCCCAGTTGTAAACGGGCTGCACGGTCTTCGAGGACGTAGGCTGAGAAGGAAGAGCACAGGTCGCAAGCCTGCGGGTCATGCTCAAGGCCTAAACAGTACACACACGTGGAGTGCGGATCCGTCCGAGACATCTTCTGCCCACAAGGGCACCTCCGAAAACCAGGAGTCGATTTGTCCATCGCAGCCGCGAGGGATAAAAGACTGAAGTCTTTTAAGCAAAAAACTTTTAAATTCGGAAAACCGAAGAATTAGGAACCAGTCTTATATGCAGAGCGTTAAGGAGGGAACCTGAGCTTCCAAGCAGTAAGGAAGATCTGGCATCATGGGGCGGAGCCGAGAGTTTTACCACCCGGGTGGATGGGAGGAGCCAGCTTGAGGACCTTCCGGCAAGATTTAAAGCGGCAAGGATACCTGCCAGACAGTGTGGATGAACAACATATCCATGTCCCTAGAATGGACAGTTGCAGGAGGAAGAAGAATAGTCATGAAAGAGAGACTTTAAGAAGAAAGCAAAAGAGACAGAGCAAACTGACAGGGGAAGGGAGGACCAGAGTTGAGGAAAGCAGTATGAGAAAGCAGATTGAACAACAATCGATTTTCTAGGGGGAACAGTGAGGGAATGGGAAGTACTACTGCACAGAGGGTAGTAGAAAACTGAGGGAGAGGATACGAGGAATGTAGGGTAGGAGGGAAGGGAACAAAACCAGAATTTAGATATAAAGAAGGTACAATGGGAAAGGCGCCTGGCATCAAGAGAGGGGAGTGAAAGGGCAGGGTAGCATGAGCAATGGTGGGTACGAAGGGAACAATCTAAAACAAAATGACAAAAAGAGTGTTAAGGGGGCCCAGTCTGGCAAGGGATGATTTGGGAGCTCCACTACAGACTATGTTATCGTAATCAAAAATAAAAAGAATCATCTTTAGAACAATTTCTTGACGGTCAGGAAGCGGGATGCTCGCTTTGTTCCTGTACAGCACACCAAGATTGGAGTGGAGCTTCTGGTGTATGGCATTAGTATGAAACGTGAGAGCCAGACCCAATGGTACTTTAAAGAGATTACATCCTCAATAATAATGCCATAAAGGGTGTGAAATAAAGGAAGAGGGGAGAGTCTGGAAAGCCTCTGATGGGTGCCAAAAGTCATGGAGACTGTTTTTTTGGCATTGAGGAATAGTTGGTTAGACTGGAACCAGCACTGAGTATTGTCAAAATACAGCTGAAGCTGTGAGGCAAGATCAAGGGAAGAGGAGCCTGATGTAAAAATAACTGTATCACCACATACATATAAACGGACGCCAAGGAACAGACAGAGGGCGGTCATTAAAGAATATGGAAAAGAGAATAGGACTCAGGACAGTCCCGTGAGGGACACCTGAGCAGACAGAGAGTAATGATAAAATGGAACTGCCTGTCTGGACATCTGGACAGCTCGAGACCTTATCTCAAGGTGAACAAAATCGGCTGACTGCAGAATCAGAAAGACCTGCTGCTTTAAGCTTGTCCGGAAGGAGGTGATGTGCCACTGTGTCAAAAGCTTTAGCAAGCTCAACAAAAATGGCAGACATGATCAGACCCTGATCCATACCTGAAACATATCTGAAAGAATTGTGCTAGCCCAGGGCCGCCTACAATGATGACATGCTTCAGCATCTATATAAGCATGGGTGGCCATATCATTCCTCAGTTCCCCACAGGAGATTAGACTCAGAGGACCTCCAGCTGTGGGGAACCGGGAAATAAGATCAGCCTAGGCATGTATAAAGTGAGGCATGGGGGGGAGGTTGGATATATAATGCATAAATCAGGTTCAATTGCACATCTGCTGCAACCCTCCCTGAAGCAGGCGGGGGATGGAGGGAGGGACGGCATGCACAAAAGGAGGAGATCCTCTCAAAGATCTACTGTTACGGTAAGCAAGTAACTGTTCTATCTTCATCAAGGATACCTCCTCCATTAGCCCACACCTTTGGGACAATTCCCAAGCAGTCCCAAACACTAACTGGAAGGTGGTTACTATCTTACAGATATACAGTATAGCAGGCTTTGCAGCTAGAAAGCACAAAACCAGCATGTCCAAGAGAGACTATGTCCAGACTGTAATGTTTAGTGAATGTGTGGACATTGCCCCATGTGGCTGCAGCACAAATGTCAGCCTCAGAAACATTTCTGAAACAAGCAACAGAAATGGCCATTCCCTTGGTGGAATGACCACAAACTGAACCAGGAAGTTCTTTATTATACTTCCTATAACAGAACATAATACAATGTGCTAACCATTTGTACAGTCACTATTTAGACACAGCAGCACCCTTTTCCCAGGGCAAATGAAACAAAAGCTGAGAGGACTTTCTACAGTCCTTGGTGCGATTCACATGGCATCTGAGTATTCTATGTACATCTAAGGTATGGAGCAGTGCCTCACCCCGATTGGCACGCTCAGGGTAATAAACAGGCAGGTATATCATTTGATTCAGTGTCAATACAGATACCACCTTCAGCAGAAACTTCAGATCTGTAAGCAAAGAAACTCTGGAAAATCAAATAAAAATCACGACAAAGCTTATGGCTAATGTAATGTTTTCATTTCTGTAATATTTATAAGCTACCTAATGATCCTGTGTTGTCATATATTGTACTGCCTACCTGCTGTTAACTTGCCTGTTTCACCAGCCCGGTGGCGCTGAGGGTTGAGGCACTGGACGCCACACCTCGCACCACGTCGGCGACCCGGGTTCTGGAGCAAACTTGCGAGCCGGGGGTCGGCAGGGGCAGGATAGGATGAAGTGCCCACTGGGCTGCTCTCCTGTCCTGGGGGGAGGGAGTTGGGTGGCTCAGCGCTCCGGCGACCCCCGGTGGAGATTGGGGGCATCGCAGAGTGCTGGGCAGCACGTACAACTGCGTGGCCTGACGCTGGCAGGGTTGCCGGGCACCGAGAAGTCGGGATATGTGCACCACACTGGAAGGGAAGGGACTAAGGGACGTAAAAAAAGGAGGAGAAAAACCCTCCTCAGCCGGATAGGCAGCGGCCTCCTCCAGTGCTGCCGCCACACGTCCAATGCCGGTCTCCCGTCACTGCCCCTTCGACCTCTCCAGGGCTGTTGCCCCCGCGACCCCGGAGAGTCACAACGACTTTGAAGATGACTGGAGAGATGGCGGAAGGTAGAGCGGTTAGGCCTGTGGGGATAGCCAGAGAGAGTTCCAGATCGGGAAGCAAAGAAAGAGAATTGAAAAAAAAAAAAAAAAAACTTGCCTGTTTCCTGTTTAACTTGTGTTGCATCCATGACGTGACACCATTGTAAAAGAGCCCTTGGCTCAAAGGTGTATACAAAATTTCAAATAAATAAATAAACAAGGAGACTCGCACATTAGAACCTGAAGGTCTGAAATCCTTTGAGCAGAAGTCATTGCAACTAAAAATAATGTTTTCCATGTAGGTCTCAAAAGGAGCCCAGTTTCTTAAGCACATAATTCAAGTCCTAAGGTGGGACTGGATTGCAGATAGTAGGTTTAATATGAAGAACACCTCAGAGACATAAGGGGCACCTCTAATTTGGCCACCGTACAACCTGTAATAGGGGTATGGAAAGCTGATATAGTGACCAAATGTACCTTAAGTGAGGAATACTGGAGACCAGAGTCTAACAGTAGCAACATGTATCCAAGCACAACATTTACAAAACATGTAAATGGGTCCAAATTCATGGAAGCAGCCCACAAAGTGAACTGCTTTCATTTCAAGGAATAGGTATGTCTGGTAGAAGGCTTTCTATCCACAGTCGGTACATCAGCAACTTTCAGGGATGCCCCAAAATGTGCAATGGGATATATTCAGGAGCCATGCATGCAGATGTAGGTACTTCAGTTCCCAAGATCCCTTGTGCTTTGACAACAGGCGCCGTGACACACTGATAGAGGAACAGAAGGCTCCACTGTCATATGCCACAGAAGTGGAAACCACATCTGGTGATGCCAAAATGGAGCAATGAGGTTGAGAATGGCACTCTTCCTCCACAGCTTGAACAGCACCCTCTGCATTAGCTGAACTGGGGAAAAATGCCTATATGAATTTCCCTTTCTAAAAGAGGGGCAACTCGTCTTGCCAGAAAACTCCAAACCCTAGAGCGAGCAGAAATGCTACAGTCCTGCATTGTATGGGGACACAAAAAGGACCCACTCTGGATGGACCCATCTTGACTAAAGGTCGTTTACCAAGGAGGTCAACGGAGGTCAACAGTTTCCATTGTGAATTCTGCACTGCGTTCAGCTTAACTCATCTGCTAAGAATTTTTTTTTTTTAAATTCTCTTTATTCTCCTCCACATACCGGAGCCCCGCTCTGTCGGGAGATGCACATGCACCTGCCCCACTTCACTGCCTTGCCTATTATCCCCGGTGGACCCCCATGGAACCATGGCTGCACCCTCCCCCAGGCGGGTACGAGGTGGGGCCTGTACACCCCGAGACAATTCAAGTTTCATCAGGTCCCTGCGGTGGTCAGGCAGGCAGAAGTCATTAGGGTCTGTGCTGGCGCTCCTTCCTCTTGGCACTCTGGCGTCTTTTTCCCCTGTTCTGGGGGTGTGGCATGCGTCCTGATGTCAAGGTGTCTCCGCTGATGTTCACCACTCCCCGACCCTCTCTGTATGCGCCGTACTTGCTGTGCCTCCAACTTCCGCCAGAGGCCAGTCAAGTGCCGAGCCTGTACCCACCTCCCTCCCGGGGAAGGTGAGCTGTCCCATGGACGCTCAAGCTCCCCCCCCTCAGCCAGCCCTCCGCCTCCCCGAGCTTGTTCCCGAACCCGGGTTGACGGCGTCACAAGCAGTAGTGCTACCGTTGTGCCGGCAGGCCAGCCTATCTGCTAAGAAGTTTTGGAGATCTAGGAGATGTCCAACGTCATATGTAGGCTGTGAGACAGATCCAATTACTATACTCTCAGTGCCCACTAGACCATTAGTGTCTACTGCGGGATTCTCATATAAAGACTGTCCAGTGGCATCGTCCCCACGGCTGTAGCCAGGAGACTCATGAATACCAGCTGTCCTGAGGCAATCAGGTTGTCTGCCCTGGCATGTGGCAGAAACGCATGGCTCTTCTCTGTGTCCAAGACTGCTCCTATTTACTGTAGTCATTTATAGGGAGTCCTCCCAGTCTTTGGCCCAAGTACTGTGACTCCCAAAGCCTCACACAAGTGCCTTGTCCAAGACAATGTACGTAGAAGATATTCCCTGGAACTGGCTTCCAATAGCCAGTCGCCCAGTCAGGGAGAGGTGTACATGCCTTCCCTTTGAAGGGCTGCTGCCACTATTGCCAAGCAGTGGGTAAAGACCTGTGATGCAGAAGCCAAGTGAAAGAGCATGACTCTAAACTGGCAGTACTCCACCACAGGACAGAGTTGAAGTACTGCATGTGAGCTTGTCTGATCTTGACATGGTATTATGCCTCTGTCATGTCCATGAAACAAATTCATTCCCCTGTCTGTGATACGGTAATGATAGCTTGCAGTGTTAAAATCTCCCTTTACTGTTTTAAGTACAGGGAGAACCTGCACTCCCCCCCCAACATCCACTCCTTAATGTAATGTTTGGAGTGGGGGTATATCCTGCAGATAGTCATAAGGAACCGGTGGTGCCTTTGCCACTGGTACCTACTGCTTTGAGTGTTTTTGTATTGGCACCTGGGGGATGGGGAACTGGCAGGGTGCCACCTCCTCTACCTCTGCCCTTGTTGATGGTGGGCATGGCCACCTCTGGTAGCAGGCTGGTGACAGCAGCCTCTCCCATGACCCCTAGCTGGAATGGGATACAGGGAATTAATAGACTTGCTTAGTTCAGTTGCAAAAACAACTAACCTGAGCCAAGAATATTACCTCATACAAATGCCAGAAATGGCAGCTTGGCAGAGGCATCAGAAACATCATACGCTGAGTGGAGCAAATGTTTGCCAACCTCAGCTTCAGACGTTAAGCTTTTTCAAGTAACTCATTCTTGGCAGAGCCCTCAAGCAAAGTCTGTACTGCAGCTTTCGCAGCTTTCCACAGGCTGTTCCGATATCTGATTATACGGGCCTGGTAATTTGCAGTTCCAGAGCCTAGTGAGGCAGAGGCATATGTACACTTGCCCATCACATCCAGCCTCCTAGATTCTTTATCATTTTTTATTATTTTGGGAGGTAGTATAGCACAGTAGTTAAGGGCACTGAGCTGCAAACCTGGAGACTTGGGTTTGAATTCCATCAGCCCACACTTACATACTGTGTGACCCTGAGCAAGTCACTTAACTTCCCTGTGCTCCCAGGTTAGACCTGGAAAGAAGCTCTGGCTTAGTGTGCCTTTTCTGGTTAAACAATTTCCCCCTTATCAGACGGCAAAGTACTTGTGTCTAGGTGCTTTGGACATATCATGAGCAGCCATTATGACTAGAGTCAGTTTATAGCTGGTTAGCACAGTAAGGTCTAGCAGATGGGGTTGGATACTGCTTATCAGCCTTTATGGGTACTGCAGGCAGTGAGCGTGGTTAGTACCATGCAGCAAAGGTAGCATCCTCTAATACAGGATATACAGGTGGAATGATAATGGAAGGGGTGCAGGGCATCTCCAAAAATGGCATAAGATTTTGTTTTGTGGAGTCTTCCTCCTCCACAGTGTCGTCGAGGCACAGGTCAGGAAGCATAGGGAAAACCAGAAGGAGTTGTAGAATTCACCAAAAATATTTATTTACAGTAGCAGTAACATAATAAATAAACTTGTTCAGTGTAACTATTTACAAAGAAGAAATAAGATAACACTTTCCTTGAGTCTCTGTGTGTCCATCTCTTCTTAAGCAACTGCAACTCAGCTCTCTTATAAGTCCTTGCAACCCCCATTCTTAACAAACATCCTGTCCATGTAAATATCAAGCAGGAGCTGCTAGAACAGTGTGCTTCTTGAGTTGAGGACCCCTTTTGCACAGCTTTTGCAAAGGGCTTAAAAATTTAACTCAGGTAACCCCTAGCTTCCAACAGCTTTTTGCAGTCATCTCAAATTATAATTATATGCATTTCAACAGTAATGCAATATATTTTCTAAACAAAAGAGATTCCAACATCAGTTACATTTCCACATATTGATTTGCATATATTTTTATATCAGCAGATATGCAAGGGAGGAAAAGGCAGACAGCAAGAGAGGACTGAGAAAGAGAAAGACAAAGAATTGCGAGACTGTTCGGGTTAATCAAGTCTGAAATCTCACAGGAAAATTTGGTTGCGCAACCAGACAGAGAAGAGACAGAAAATGAATAAAACAGAACAGATCCTTGCATTTAAACACCTTCTCTAAAACAACCGGGACAGGATCCTATTCTACCCTGTCACAAACAGCAAAGCCCATAGCAGTTTGCATTTGCTGCATCATGGCTAGAAAAGCAGGATCCTCAAGAGGAGGCCTTGGGGTATATACCACCAAATCCGCACTGCAGGATGAGAGGGTAAAACTAGATCGAGGTGCCATATAGTCATCTCACTCATAATCTCCCTCTAAATTGTACCATGAGGTCAGGATTATATTCTACTTCATTGCTGACGTTCCCATCAATGATGGAAGCCACTGAGGGCACCGGCGACACTGAAAGCTGGTGAGATGGAGGATTCTGTGATGTGCTGACAGCAGGCGTCTACAAAATTTTCATGCTCCGAGTCGCTGTTAACGAGATAACTGCCTGCACAGGTAGGCCAGGCAGAATGTGTCATATCATCTCTGAAAATGATGCCAGCATAACTTGAGAGTCAACGATGCCCTGGTCAGGGGCTGTGACTACTTGTGTCAATGATGGGCCTTTTTTCAACTTTGGTGCATATCTCGGTCATTTTTTCACCAAATTTTCAACATGGGATTCTTGAGACCCCGTCTCATGAATTCAGTGACTATCATTTGGTTGATTCGGTCCGAAGGTGATTTTGCGATTACTCGCAGAATCACCTTCAAGAGTCATAAGCAAATGACAGTGTCACTGTTCAAGAGGTGGGCTCTCAAAAGCCTATGCTGCCAAATTTGGTGAAAAAATTCCCAAAATGACTATTCTGACGTCTGCGTTGTGCAGTTTCTATACGATCGTAACCCGAAATTTTACTATTTTCACTCCAGATTTTCAACATTGCCATTTTACCACGCCTCATTATGAACAGTACAGCTGTCATTTTTCACATCTCATCCAAAATGTGTTTTCGCACATGTAGCGCACAATGGCGCAGTCGGTGTGTGAAATCAATGTTTGGGACAGATTAAGAAAATATGGTGACAAAAGTCCATAAATTATTGGTTTTACGAGCGTGCATTGCGCAGTTTCTACGCACGCTCGTGACTTCACCAGTTTTGTTATATTTTCACTCCAAGTTTTCAACCTTACTATTTTTTACACCTCCTTATGAACAGTACAGCTGCCATTTTTCATATCCTTTTCGAAATGTGTTTTCACACCTGTGGCGCCAAATGGTGCAGTCGCTGTGCAAAATCATCTTTCTGCTAATGAACTGATTCATGCGGAGGGGTCACAAAAAGCCCATGTTGAAAAATTGGAGTAAAAATACCAAGAAACACCCAGGGCGTTAGGGTTTTTGACCATAATGCCCTACCCTGTAGGGACTGACAGGCATCAGGGGTGTGACTTGGGATTGTCGACAGTAATGCTCATGCCATTCCACCCCCACCCCCACCCTGCAACCAGTGACAGGCATCAAGGTGCGCCTTGGACCCCCTGGCCCCAGAGTTCACCCCATTCTCCTATACTGCACCCATTTCAGCGTGATTCCTTACGGAATGAGGTGAACGTAAAGCCCAAACACTCCAAGGCACACCTCGACAGTTGTCAGTGTCTGCAGGGTGAGGTGAAATGACGTGACCGTCATGGGCGACGACCCAAAGGCACACCCCAATGCCTGTCCATCTCTGCAGGGTGGGGGTGGAGTTGGCGTCAGTTCAATACTTCACTGCCATTACTATACTGCATCTGTTTAACTCCTGCACTTCCACTGCTAATGCCAGCAAGCAAACATTCAGCATTGACAAATGCTTGTTAGGATACAGAGACAAACAGACAGAAAGACTGGGCTACAAGAGGGTCAGCAAAGTCTTTATTTTTTTTAAAGTCCCCCCAACCCCACTCTTTCCAATCTGATGACCAGCAATGGTAAAACACTCCTGCCACAACCCAGCAATCATGCTGTGGCCCGAAAACACCAAGTAAAAGCAGTAGCAGACAGCAATTATTAAAATAATAGTAATGATGATACGATGGGGCAGTTTAATGATTTTTTGCATACACCCTCGATGTATGATGCTTTTATAAACCCCTCCAGCTTTGCTCTTGGGGCTAATGTAGCATAAAATACCTTGAGCACATGTAAGAACTCATTACACTCCCCTCACATTATTTTTACAGTATGGTGCAAGCAGAAGACTGTACCATCAACAGAAGTCTGATGGACCGTGGTCCTGTAGTTAATATACAACGATAATGAAAAAAGAAGTTAAATACAGAGACCGTGTAAACATCATATGACGTCTATGGAAACAAAGGACTTAAAACTTAACTGATGTGTCCAAACGTGTTTTTTTTTTTTTTTTAAGTTTCCCCCACTATGTCAGGGGCTACTTAAAGGGATACAATCAGCTTTTAGTTGATTTTTTAGCACCCTTTTAAAATGCTACCTGCACATATCTCTGTTAGTGAGCATCATGTAAAAGGTATTCATTTATCAGAAAACAAGCAGAGAGGTTTTTGGCATTTTTGCAATATTTACTGTCCCCACTTTTATCCCGGGTGACCGCCCGCTCCCTCAAGTATACGCCAAGACGGCCACAAAGTGTGCACAAACTTGTGCATGGACGAGTTCAGGTTTTTTTTGTTCTTTTTTTTTTTTTTTAACACATTTCACCTAAGATGATTTTCTAACAGGAGTCAGTCTCCTGAGCACAGGAAAATTAATCTGCCACCAAGACGAGTGGTCTAACATGCTTCCATCTGTAAATGAAAGTTAAAGCCGTAACTCCGGGCATGCATATCAGCATCGACACTACTGCACATGCCTGGAGTCACAGCTTTAACTTTTGTTTACAAACATGAGATACGTGCAGGTAGTGTTTTTAAAGGGGGCTCAAAAAATCCGCTAAAAGCTGACAGTGCCCCTTTAATTCTTTCAGTAAAGCTCTCTACCCATCCCTCCCAGTCGGCTTAGCTGCAGGAATTTACAACAGGTGACTTGAGAAAATAAATACCGCTTGCAAGCTGATGAAAAGTTAATGATAATCACTTACCTTCCTAGGCTTTACTTTGTCGTGATAATCATACTGAAAAATTCCTTTGTAACTCAGCCCCAGCCACCAAGGGATTCCCTGCTTGTCCTGTGGGATTACAAAAGCTAATTTTAGCAGTTTTGTTGCTTTATGTTGTCTTCTAGGAAAAGTGTCTCATGAATACCAGATTTTTATTTCTCTGTGACCTTAGCTCTGAAAAAATGAAAGCTGGTTGATTACTTAATTTTTACACTGGTGTACTGGTGGTGGTGGTGTTTTTTTTTTTTGCACTGATGTGTTGGTTGATTTGTTTTCTGCACTTCTATATTCTTTGAAAATTACTCTCTGAGCTATGTCTTTGAATGACAGAAGTGACTTTCGGATGGTCCGGGTCATTTATACCACCAACCATTGCCAGCTGTGGGGCACTGCTACCAGTGACTGCCGCAGCCACAGCATGCCTCTTGATGTGAGTGACACCTGAGCCCTTGTCACCTGCTGCGCTGCAGCTGGGCCATTGGAAACAAAGCATATAAACTGTTTCTAGACAAGAAAACAGGTCAGATTATTTATTTCTAAAAAGACTGGGCCCAATTCACAGTCCCAATGGGTTGCAGTGCATAAAAGGGGTGCAAACTAGCTCCCTTTACACCCCCACCCCCACCCGTCTACTATACACCAATGTTTGCCTCACTCACTGGGCAGGATTTCCCATGTAGCTGAGTTGTACAGTAAAATAGTTGGCCAGACATTATTGGGTGTAAACAGTGTTTGTACCCGCTAATATGCTGGATTGGGCTACTCTTGGATGTTTCTGCATAGTACAGTGCCAGTGGCACAACATTATGCCTTGCTGGGAGCTCTTAAAAGAACTGGCGGCAACTGTCAGAAGCCCCCTTCCACCCACCTTTCAGTTTCTGGGCTGTCATTCTCTACAATTATCCCTCTGTTGGGGGACTGTCCCGGTGGTTGTGGCACCACTGCTTACCTGCTCCACTGTCACAAGCTAACCCCTGGCATCTAATGGAGCCCAGCACCCCATCCCAATTGCCCCACACAACTCCATTAATAGGTTAGTCCCACAACTATCTTTGACACCCCCCTGACTCTCCTCTACCCTGCTACAGCTCTGCAACACCCCTGCCACCTTCCTGTAACAGATCTACAGGCAGGGGATGTCGCACAATTATACGACAGGATTTATGAGGGTCACCGTGCTTTGTGTAGACCCTAGGTCCATTTTCATGGCAAGCCCCACCCTGTTCAATACACAGTTGCAATGTATTTTTCAACTGCGCAGAAAAGGTTTGTGGCCCACTGTGCACAGCACAATGGAGTACAAGACGCAGGACTGGCACTACATGGTCACTGCAGCCACTTAGCGACAGTCCCTTGATACTGTGTATGGGACGCTTGATATACAATAAATGTCACAATGTCACTTTTATTAGCATTATGGAACTTCCCCACTTTATAGTGATTTTGTGCACTTTAAAATGAAGTGCATTACTTGCCTCAAAGTGAAGCTTGTGCTGGCAATAGGCTCTCTGCATAAATGCTAATAATTTTCTGCGGCCATTATTGAATGGGAAGAGATCATAGTTTGGCCCCGACAAGGTGGCCAGCCGATCCCTTCCACTTCCCGATTGATTTCCACACACCCACACTATGACATTCAGCAACGGAGAGTAGGATGTGCCCCATCGAATGAATAAGGCTATTTTTTATTAGCGTTTTGTACATTACGATGGCAAGTTAGAGATTAATAAAGACCACCACTTGACTAACAACAACCGCTTGACTAACAAGGGCCTTGTTAGTTAAGCGGTGGTCTTCATTAATCTCTAATTTGTCATCATAATGTATAAAACACTAACAAAAAAATACCTCCATTCAGTTCAGTGGGGCAGACCCCACGCTCTCCCTTGCTGCATGTCATAATGTACCTGAGCGTGTGGCCACGAAAATCAACTGGGAAGTGGAAGGGATCAGCTGACTACCTTGTCGGGGCCAAATTATGATTCCTTCCCATTCAATAACGGCTGCAAAAAAATGATCAATATTTATGTAGAGAGCCTATCACCAGCACAAGCTTCACTTTAATTAAGTTACTCCCTAAGCTCCAGAAATCACTTTAAGAAAGTCATTACTGTAACAAGGTGAGGAGAAACAATATAAATGTTGTTACTATGAGATAATGCATGAAACATTAACATCTGCTGATACCATGCAAGTCAGCTGATCTAGTCTTAGTAGCACATACCTTTACTGCATAATAATGTACTCCATACGTGGGAAGGGATTCGACAATGCTCATATAACTGCAAAAAAACATAGACACCAGAACATTTGATTATTATCAGAAGATTGCACATAGTATTGTATCTGCAAGGCACTATATATTTTGACTCTACAAGCATTAGAAAGCCAACTTGTTGATTTTAGGAATTATTAATTTTCTTTAACAATATGCTTTATTTCTTTATTTACACTGTGCCCGAGCTCACGTCCAGGTGTGACCAGAGTGAAAAGGGGGGGGGGTGGTGGGTGTTACCCTGGGTATGCAAACACAGCAAAAATAATCAAAAGGTACAGAGCATCAAATAAAGATAAACACAGATTATGTATATGGGCAACATCAGCAGTGCAACTACAATAAAACAAGGTGCAACTACAGTAAGCTGAACCCGTCATAGGCATGTCTCTTAACATATACAGTATAACAAAACTTTTTTGTTTACTTATTTCCAAAAAAATGTATCATCCTGGGCAATTGTACGTTTCCTTTTTTTTTTTAAACTTAGTTTGCCAAGAATTATAGAAACACCATATGGTACAGACACATAATTTGATTGAATGTCCCACACAA
The DNA here is from genome assembly GCA_016271365.2 of Neoceratodus forsteri. Classification (NCBI taxonomy): domain Eukaryota; kingdom Metazoa; phylum Chordata; order Ceratodontiformes; family Ceratodontidae; genus Neoceratodus; species Neoceratodus forsteri. The sequence continues at coordinate 752,509,611 of CM028131.1, forward strand.
AGGAGCATAGAAAAACAGGATACTCACCTATAAATACAGGTTACTCACCTGTAACAGGAGTTCTAGGAATGGTATATGTTGTTCATCCACACTTCTTGGCAGGTACCTTGCCGCTTTAAATGTGCCGGAAGGTCTTCAAGCTGGCTCCTCCCACCCACCCAGGTGGTAAAACACTCGGCTCCGCCCCATGACGCCAGATCTAGCCCGCTGGAAGCCAGGTTGTGTGTCGAGCCGGGCGGGAGGTCGGGCCAGGTGGATGAACATTATTCTTGAACCCTGTTACAGGTGAGTAAATACAGGTCACTCACCTGTAACAGGAGTTCTAGGAATGGTATATGTTGTTCATCCACACTTATTGGCAGGTTCCTTGCCACTTTAAATCTTGCCGGAAGGTCTTCAAGCTGGCTCCTCCCACCCACCCGGGTGGTAAAACTCTCGGCTCCGCCCCATGACGCCAGATCTGGCCCGCTGGAAGCTCAGGTTGTGCGTCGAAGCCGAGAGTCGGGAAATCGTAGGGATGAACAACATATACCATTCCTAGAACTCCTGTTACAGGTGAGTAACCTGTATTCTAGGGACATGGATATGTTGTTCATCCACACTTATTGGCAGACTCCTAGCAGTTCTCCGGGAGGAGGAAGGCAAGCGCACACCCCTACTTAGGGAATAAAGACTGGAGAACCGAGGCCCCAAAACCAGCATCCCGGCGTGACTCAAGGTCGATGTGGTAATGGGTAATGAAGGTGTGCTGACTTCCAGGTAGCAGCCCTGCAGATTTCCTGGATAGGGACGTCCCTGGAAGCAGCCACCGATGCAGCAGTATGACGGGTAGAATGAGCTCTTATCCCTCTGGGAGGCTCCATGCCCGCCAACTTATAGCAGAGATCTATGCAGGAGGTGACCCACCTGCTTATCGTCTGCTTGGCTGCAGGTCTGCCAGGTGCGGCTTCAGCGTAGGTGACAAACAGCTGGCGAACCTCTCCCCGAATTTCAGCCGTGCGCTCCTTATAATAAGCGAGCGCCCTTCTAGGGTCCAAAGTATGGAGCCTATATTCGGCCTCCGAGGTGTGATTGGGGTAGAACACCGGCAGAGTCAACACCTGGTTAAGGTGAAACTCCAACACCACCTTCGGAAGGAATTTCGGGTGGGGGCGCAGGACAACCTTGTCCCTGTGGAAGACCAGGTAAGGAGACTCGATGCAAAGCGCCTGGAGTTCTCCCATCCTTCTGGCTGATGTGATAGCCACCAAGAAGGCGGTCTTCCATGACAGGTGAGAGAGATCACACCTGTGCATTGGTTCAAATGGCTTGCCCATGAGTTTAGCCAGTACCAGCAGTAAATCCCACGGAGGTGGAGGTTCTCGCACCGGAGGGGAAATGTGATCAAGGCCTTTGAAAAAGCACCAGACCACCTTCTCCTGCGCCACCGACTGCTTCCCGGCCCGCGCCCGGTAAGCGGAGATGGCTGCCAGGTGCACCCTTAGGGTCGTCGACCTAAGCCCTTGACTAGAAAGGGACCATAAATAGTCCAAAATGCTTGCCAAAGAACAGGAGGAAGGGTCCAAGCCTGTCCTGACACCAAATGGAAAATCTCTTCCATTTGAAGGCATAGCATTTCCTGGTCGACTCCTTACGGGACGCCTCAACAACATTGAGGACCTCGTCGGAAAGACCCAAGGCCTGGAACTCTAGCCGCTCAGGAACCAGGCCGTCAGGTGCAGGGATTGAAGGTCAGGATGGAACACCTTCCCCTGATTGACTGAAAGCAGGTCCGGGCGAGCTGGAAGCTGCCTCGGGAGCCTGGAGCTGAGGCTGAGGAGATCTGGGTACCAGAACTGGTGGGGCCAGTCTGGGGCTATCAGAATCACCTGCGCCTTGTCCCTCCTTGTCTTGAGAAGCACCTTGTGAATCAAGGGAAATGGGGGAAAGGCGTAAAAGAGGCCTGGGGTCCACAGCCTCGAGAAGGCATCCCCCTGCAGCGAGCCCTGCTGAGGGGGGCGGGCATGAAACAGCCTCAGCTTCGCATTCTCCCTGGAGGCAAACAGGTCCACCTGAGGTGTGCCCCAGTGGGAGAACAGATCTTGTACTACCTCCGGCAGGAGAGACCACTCGTGAGATGCAGCCCCTATCCGGCTCAGGGCATCGGCCAGGATGTTGGAGGCTCCTGCCACATGAATGGCTAGGAGATCCGCCTCCAGACTGTGCATGAGTGACCAAATGTGGAGAGCTTCCTTGCATAGAAGCATGGAGCGCGTCCCGCCCTGGTGGTTCAGGTAGTACATGGTCGTGGTATTGTCCGTCTGGATTCGGACCACGAATCTCCGATGTGACGGACGGATAGGGATGTGAAAGAACGCGTCCTGTAGGTCCAGAGAGCAGAACCACACGCCGTGTTCCAGAGATGGTATTATCTGCGCCAGAGTGACCATTCTGAAGGTCCGAGACCTTAGGAACTTGTTCAGGTCGTGTAGGTCGAGAATGGGGCGCCAGCCCCCCATCTGTTTCAGAACCAGGAAATACCTGGACATGAACCCCAGGTCTAAAGGGGGGTCCTCTACCTCCGTGATCACCTCCTTTTGGAGGAGGAGAACGATGTCGGCTCGACGAGCCGCCAGTGAGGCTGCGGACCCTGAGGCCCCCCGAGGTGCGACGGCTCTGAAGGGCGGGGCCTGCTCGAATTCTAGAGGTAGGCCTTTTCCCACCACCTCCAGTACTCACCTGTCCGTGGTAACAGCGGACCAGGTGGAAAGGAAGTGTCTGAGCCATCCCCCCACGGGGGAAACCAGGGGTGAGGTGACAGGGATGGGGGCGACACCCCTCAGCCCGTCACTGGACAGGCTTAGAGGAGGAACCAGCCGAGGGACCTCCTGGGCCTTTACCTCCCTGCTTCCTGTTGGAGGAAGCCGACGGCTTGGGTTTGGGATGCCAAGCTCGAGCCTGCTGGCCCTGACGTTGCTGGGCCGGGCGCGCCGCGGGCGCAGAAGGACGAAAGGGCTTAGGCTGTGGCTTGCGGCCTTTGTCCTTCTGAGCGGAAGAGACTGAGTCCAAGGTAGCATTGGACTTCTCGATCCTCTGCAGGTGACCTTCCACCCCAGGGCCGAAGAGGTCAGTCCCCAAAAAGGGAACATCCGCCAACTTGTGCTGGGTATCCGAGGTAAAGGTGGATATCCTCAGCCAAGCCCGACGACGCATGGCCACTGCGGCCGCCACAGACCTGGCACATGAGTCCCCGATGTCTAACGCAGTCTGGAGCTGCTGTTTAGCCACTGCCCTGCCCTGGTCCCGCACCTGCCTGACCGTAGTCTGCAGATCCGCAGGAAGATGAGGGACAACCTCATCCAGGGAGCCCAACAGGGCGTGAGAAAAATATGCCATGAGGACGGCCGAACTGGCCTGATGAAGGCCGAGAGAGGACGCAGCATAGACTTTTCGCCCGGCATAATCCAATCTCTTGGACTCCTTGTCGGGAGGTTTGTCCACATCCCTGGTGTTCCCGGCACGCTGGAAAACGCTGTCGGTAACCAACCCCTCGGCCGAGGGGTGTTCCGAAAAACCAGACAGGGAACCGGTAGGGACTGCATACTTCCTGGCCATCCTGGCCGAAGGCGCAGGGCAGGAAGCAGGATGCTGCCAAAGTTCCAAGGCCAGACCCACTATGGCTTCGGCCACCGGAAAGGCCTCCATAGGAGAATCCCCGTCCAGAATCTCCGTGAGAGGATACCTGGCCTGCTTAGAAACGGGTTCGAGCTTCATCCCGTGGACTCTGGAGATGAGTCGAAGCAACCCTAAGAAGGACGAAGGGCTATTGTCCACTGACTGCCTTCTCGAGGACCCAAGTCCATGCGCTGAGAAGAGGGAGAAACATCATCGGACTCAGAAAAGTCCTCAAAGAGCTGCCTCGGGCCTGAGCCACCCTCCACCTGCCGAGGTTTATCGGGAATGAGGGTGACAGACAGCCTATGGGGCAAACCCAAGGCCGACCGAGAATTTTTGGTCGGAGCCCCAACTAATGGCTGTGGAGGCGGACGTTCCACCAGAATCGGTGGGGCAGCTGGAATTGGCCGAACAACTGGCCTGGGAACAGGCTCCTTGACTACAACGAGGGGTTGTTTCGGCTGCTCGGTGACAGCCACTTAGTGGCGGGAGAAGGCGACTGGGTCGGCCTATTCCCCGGTCAAAAGAGCTGTTGCCACATGAGTTCCTCGTACTTCCGGCGCAACTTGCGCTAAAGCCTCCCTCGTCCGAGGAAGAGGGTGGCGCGGCTTTGCAGGTGCCGAGACCGAGACTGCCTCATGGCGGGCGGTATCGGTTGGACCGTGAGGATGTCCGGAGACCGAGATCGAGTCTCGACTCAGGCCGAGGAAGGCGAGGAGAAGTGTCGAAATCGGCACTCCCTCGGCTCGGACGATCCCAATCAAGGCCCGAACCGAGGACACAGACGAGCAGACGGGATCCTCAACTCGCACCTGGGGAACTGGGAGAGGGGTCTCGCTTTCCAGCCGACTAACCCGTCTAACGGGTCGAGAAAAATCTCGGCCGCTGGCCATTGGGAGTCTCGTCAAACTGGCCTGACGGGGACACCATGAAGCCAGTGGCTGAAGCTGAGGGGTCGATCGAAGTCGACTGTCGACAAGGGGAGAGGGATCTTTCCCGCTCCCAAGAGCGTCGACGGAGAGACTTACTTTTGCTCTTTTTGGACCTGGAAAAAGGTCCCGAAGAAGTTGGACCTCACCTTCAGGCAGAGGGTCAGACAAAGCTCCTTAAAAGAAGCCGAGTACGAGGCACCGAGAGAGGCGGACAAATGCCGAGCCGAGGTAGAAGCGGCCCTCCGCCTCCTCTTCGAGGGCGATCATCTGCTCGAGCTGATCCGCCGAACACGCCGCGGACACCGCCAACCGGCCTCTTTAGATTTCACCGGTGAATTCTTCTCCGGGCACCCCAGTTGTAATCGGGCACGGGTCTTCAAGGACGAGGCCAAAAGGAAGAGCACAAGTCGAGGCCCGCGGGTCGAGCCCAAGGCCCAGGGCAGTAGACGACGCGGAGTGCGGATCCGTCCCTAGACATCTTCTGCCCGCAAGGGCACCTCCGGAAACCGGGAGTCGATTTGTCCCTCGCAGCCGCGAGGAGAAGAAGACCGAAGTCTTTTTAGCAAAAAACTTTTGATTTCGAACTTTCCAAGAATTAGGAACCAGTCTTAAACGCAGAGTGTTAAGGAGGGAACCTGAGCTTCCAAGCGGTAAGGAAGATCTGGCGTCATGGGGCGGAGCCGAGAGTTTTACCACCCGGGTGGGTGGGAGGAGCAGCTTGAAGACCTTCCGGCAAGATTTAAAGCGGCAAGGAACCTGTCAATGAGTGTGGATGAACAACATATCCATGTCCCTAGAACCTGTATTTCTAGGGACATGGATATGTTGTTCATCCACACTTCTTGGCAGACTCCTAGCAGTTCTCTGGGAGGAGGGAGGCAAGGCGACACCCCTACTTAGGAAACAAGGACTGAGAACCGAGGTCCCAAAACCAGCATCCTCATGTGACTCAAGGTCGATGTGGTAGTGGGTAATGAAGGTGTGTGCTGACTTCCAGGTAGCAGCCCTGCAGATTTCCTGGATAGGGACGTCCCTAGAAGCAGCCACCGAAGCAGCGGTATGGCTGGTAGAATGAGCTCTTATCCCTTTGGGAGGCTCCATGCCCGCCAACCTATAGCAGAGATCTATGCAGGAGGTGACCCACCTGCCTATCATCCACTTGGCTGCAGGTCTGCCAGGTGCGGCTTCAGCGTAGGTGACAAACAGCTGGTGAACCTCTCCCCGAACTTCAGCCATCTGCTCCTTATAATAAGCGAGCGCTCATCTAGGGTCCAAAGTATGGAGCCTATATTCGGCCTCTGAGGTGTGATTGGGGTAGAACACAGGCAGAGTCAACACCTGGTTAAGGTGGAACTCCGACATCACCTTCAGAATGAATTTCGGGTGGGGGCAAAGGACAACCTTGTCCCTGTGGAAGACCAGATAAGAAGACTCAATGGAAAGTGCCTGGAGCTCTCCCATCCTTCTGGCTGATGTGATAGCCACCAAGAAGGCGGTCTCCCACAACAGGTGAGAGATGTCACATATGTGTATCAGTTCGAATGGCTTGCCCATGAGTTTAGCCAATACCAGCAGTAGATCCCATGGAGGTGGAGGTTCTCGCACCGGAGGGGATATGTGATCAAGGCCTTTGAAAAAGCACCCGACCACCTTCTCCTGCACCACCGACTGTCTTCCGGCCATCGAGTAAGCAGAGATGGCTGCAGGTGCACCTTAAGGGTCGTTGACCGAAGCCCAAGCTGAGAAAGGGACCACAGGTAGTCCAGAATGCTTGCCAAGGAGCAGGAGGAAGGGTCCAGGCCCTTGCCCTGACACCACATGGAGAATCTCTTTCATTTAAAGGCGTAGTATTTTCTGGTCGACTCCTTACGGGAAGCCTCAACAACGCTGAGGACCTCGTCGGAAAGGCCTGGAACTCTAGCTGCTCAGGAACCATGCCGTCAAGTGCAGGGATTGAAGGTCTGGGTGGAATACCTTCCCCTGATTGACTGAGATCAGGTCCGGGCGGCCTGGAAGCCGCCTCGGGAGCCTGGAGCTGAGACTGAGGAGATCTGGATACCAGAACTGGTGGGGCCGGTCTGGGGCTACCAGAATCACCTGCACCTTGTCCCTCCTCACCTTGAGAAGCACCTTGTGGATCAAGGGAAATGGGGGAAAGGCATAGAAGAGGTCCGGGGCCCATGGCCTCGAGAAGGCATCCCCCTGCAGCGAGCCCTGCTGAGGGGGCGGGCATGAAAGAGCCTCAGCTTCGCATTCTCCTTGGAGGCAAACAGGTCCACCTGAGGCATGCCCCAGTGGGAGAACAGATCTTGTACTACCTCCGGCAGGAGAGACCACTCGTGGGACGCAGCTCCTATCCCGCTTAGGGCATCGGCTAGAATATTGGAGACTCCTGCCACATGGATGGCAAGGAGATCCGCCTCCAGGCTGCGCACGAGGGACCAAATGCGGAGAGCTTCCCTGCACAGGGGCATGGAGCGCGTCCTGCCCTGGTGGTTTAGATAGTACATGGTCATGGTATTGTCCGTCTGGACCTGGACCACTTGACCCTGTACAAATGGAGCGACGGTGGTGAGGGCTAGATGAGCCGCTCGAAGCTCCAGCAGGTTGATGTGGCATCGGGACTCCCGAGGGGACCAGGGGCCTTGCGCTCTGTGCTCCCCCAGATGGGCACCCCAACCCATCAGAGAGGCATCGGTCGATAGAGAGATCGCCGGCTCAGGGCAGACGAACGGGATGCCCTCCTGCAGATGAGCTGGAATGATCCACCACTGAAGAGCGTTCCACATCTCCTGGGTCACTGTCACTGGCTGATCCAAAGGACCGGAGCGCTGTGACCATTGGCTGGCCAGTCCCCACCGTAGGGGATGCATGTGCCAACGGGCCCAACGGACCACGCTGGTGCAGGCCACCATGAGGCCCAGGAGGCACAGGAAGTCCCGGGCAGGGTGTAATTGCCCAACCTGAAATGATTGGGCAAAGGAGGAAAGAACCTCAGCCCTGTCCGCCGGGAGCTGTACTCTGGTTCGCAGAGAGTCAAGCTCTGCCCCGATGAATTGGATCACCTGCTTTGGCACGAGTTCCGACTTGGCCTCGTTGATAAGGAGGCCAACTTGAGAGCAAACCTGGAGGGTCAGATCCCTGGACCGCTCCACCTCCATTCTGGAAGAGGCCGCAATCAGCTAGTAGTCCAGGTAGGGGTACACCCAGACCCTTCGGCACCGCAGGAATGCTGTCACCACTGCCATGCATTTGGTGAAGACCCTGGGAGCTGGAGAAAGGCCGAAGGGCATGGCCTGGAACTCGTAGAGGGACCCCTCTGCTCTGAAGTGGAGGAATCGCTGGTGGGACAGACAGATTGGGACGTGAAAGAACGCGTCCTGGAGGTCCAGAGAACAGAACCACGCGCCTCGCCTCCAAGGATGGAATGATCTGAGCCAGAGTGACCATCCTGAAGGTTCGAGATCTTAGGAACCTGTTCAGGTCGTGCAGGTCTAGAATGCGGCACCAGCCCCCTGTCCGTTTCGGGACCAGGAAGTACCCTGACACAAACCCTGGGTCTGGTGGAGGATCCGCCACCTTCTTGATCACCTCCTTTTGGAGGAGCAGGGCAATGTCGGCTCGACGGGCCAACAGAGAGGCCACGGACCCCGTAGCCCCCCGTGGGGTGACGGCTTGGAAGGGCAGGGCCTGTTCGAACTCCAGAGGCAGACCCTTTTCTACCACCTCCAGCACCCAATGGTCCATGGTTATAGCAGACCAGGAGGAAAGGAAGTGGCGGAGCCGTGCCCCCACAGGGGGAAGCGACGAGGTTGGGGGCGGCACCCCTCAACCCATCACTAGGCAGGCTTGGAGGAAGGACCGGCTGAGGGACCTCCTGGGCCTTTCCCTCCCTGCTTCCTGTTAGAGGAAGCTGCAGGCTTGGCTTTGGGGTGCCAAGTGCGAGCCTGCTGGCCCTGATGCTGATGTTGCTGGGCCGGACATGCTGTGGGGGCAGAAGGGCGAAAGGGCTTATGTTGCTGTCGACAGCCTTTGTCCTTCTGAGCAGACATGACCGAGTCCAAGGTGGCATTGGACTTTTTGATCCTCTGGAGGTGATCTTCCACTCCAGGGCTGAACAGGTCGGTCCCCAAGAAGGGGATGTCTGCCAACTTGTGCTGGGTATCCGCCGAAAAGGTGGATATCCTCAGCCAGGCTCTGCGGCGCATGGCCACTGCGGCCGCTACTGACCGGGCACAGCAGTCTCCGATATCAAGAGCCGTTTGGAGCTGCTGTTTCACCACTGCCCTTCCCTGATCCTGCACCTGCTTGACCGTAGTCTGCAGATTAGCTGGGAGATGAGGGATCACCTCATCCAGGGAGCCCATGAGGGCGTGGAAGAAGTGTGCCATCAGTACGGCCAAACTGGCCTGACGGAGGCCGAGGGAGGACGCAGCGTATACCTTGCGCCCGGCATAGTCCAGCTTTTTGGACTCCTTGTTGGGGGGGCTTGTCCACATTCCTAGCATTCCCGGAACGCTGGAAAATGCTATCGGTGACCAACCCCTCCGCAGCGGGGTGTTCCAAGAAACCGTCAAAGAGCCGTAGGGATCAGATACTTCCTGGCCTATCTGAATGAGGACAGAAGCCTGCCACTGCTATAGCTCCAAGGCTGGGCCAACAATGGCTTCAGCCACCGGAAAGGCCTCCGTGGGAGAATCCCCTCTGTCCAGTATCTCCGTGAAGGGATACTTGGCCAGCTTGGATACAGGCTCGAGCTGCATCCCGGTGGACTCCGAGATGAGCTGAAGCAGACCCATGAACGACGATGGGCTCTTGTCCACCAACTGCCCCCCCGGAGGACTCTAGGTCAAGGGGCCTGGAAAATAGGGAGGAGTCGTTGTCAGACTCCGAAGAGTCTGCGAAGAGCTGCCTAGGGCCTGAGCCACCCTCCACCTGCCGAGGACGGTCGGGAGTGAGGGTGACTGACAACCGGTGGGGCAGACTCTGATCCGACCGAGAATCCTTGGTCAGAGCCCCTGATTTTGGTTGTGGAGGTGGAGGTTCCACCACAATCGGTGGGGCAGCTGGTTTCGGCCAAACAACCGGCCCGGGCTTGGGCACCTCGACCACCGCAAGGGGTTGTTTCAGCCTTTCGGGTGGCAGCCACTTAATGGCAGGGGAGGCGATGGCGCTGCTTATTCCTGGACAAAAAGGAGCTGCTGCCACATTAAGTCCTCAGTAGGCCGACGCACTTGGCGCTTAAAGCCTCCTCTTCTTAAGGAGGAAGATGAGGACGAAGCGCGCCACCGCTTTCCTCGTGCCGAGACCAAGACCGCCAGTGTTGGTGGGATCGGCTGGATCGAGACGAGGTCCAAGACTGAGACGCTCGGTGTTTCCGAGGGTGGGTCTGGGAGGGAGCAGGGGAAACCCGCTCCTCCCTCGGCTCGGGAGCCTTGACCGGGGACTCCGGCACAGGAGGCGCAGGCAAGTCCTCGGTTTCCACCTGGGGAACCGGTGATGAAGGGTTGTCGGCTTCACCAGTCGATAGCCTGTCCGACGGATCGAGAAAAATCTCGACCGCCTCGACGTGTGTCTTGACCAGCTGACCTGACGGGGACACCGTGAAGCCAGTGCACTCGACTGAAGTCGTAGGCATCACTCTCCGGGAGGGGACCTCTCCCGCCTCATGAACGCCGACAGTGGACTTACCCTTCGAGTTCTTCTTTTCTGACTGAGAAGAGTGTCCCGATGGCCCCTCACCTTTCATGGAGAGGGATTGGCAAAGCTCCTTAAAAGAAGCTGTGCAGGAGGATCCCAAGGAGAGCGGGATAAATGCCACGACCGAGGAAGATGAAGATGCAGCCTGGGCCGCCTCCTCCTCGAGGGCAATCATCTGTTCTACCTGCTCTGCCAAGCCAGCCGCTGCAGACACCGCCCAACGGGACTCCTTGGACTTCACCGGCGGATAACGTTTTCGGCGCCCATGTTGGAGCCGGCAGCATGGTCTTCCAAGGATGTTAGGTGAAAAGATCTGCACAACTCGCAGGCCTGCAGGTCATGGTCGAGCCCAAGACAGTAGACGCACATGGAGTGCGGATCGGTCCTGGACATCTTCTGCCTGCATGGGCACCGCCAAAAACTGGGAGTCGATTTGTCCATCGCAGCCGCCAGAAGAAGTAGACTGAAGTCTGGAAAACTTTAAAATTATTTTTGGGTGAACCGAAGAGTTAGGATCCAGTCTAGACGCAGAGCGTTAAGAAGGGAACCTGAGCTTCCAAGCGGTAAGGAAGATCTCGCATCATGGGGCGGAGCCAAGAGTTTTACCACCCGGGTGGGTGGAAGGAGCCAGCTTGAAGACCTTCTGGCAACATTTAAAGTGGCAAGGTACCTGCCAAGAAGTGTGCATTGAACAACTTATCTATGTCCCTAGAACCATAGTTCTAGGAGTGGTATGTAGTTCACATCCATGCTCTCGCAATTCCACTGGAACAAAAAACACAAACAATCCCCCATGCACTGCACCTCTGTGGTGCAGACTTCTACATAAAACTGAAAAACATCTCCTGAGAAAGGAGCTGTTTTGCTCTGAATGTGCATGGGGTAGTCAGTCATAGGAGAGTGTCCACTGTTTTGCACAGCATGTAAGTGTGTATTTTTTGTGGAATTAAGCATCAATATTTTCTGGCTCTTGAGTGCAGACTTTGCTTTGTTGTTTTTCAGTTCCACTGGAACAGTCTGATTTGCTGAAGTCTTCAAGCTAAGCTCCTCCCACCAATCAGGCGGTATATATCCACCCCCCCCCCGACTCCACCCTGTGATGTCAGATCTTGCGTGCTGGAAGCAGGGCTCCATGTGCCACTTGCTTGGTGAGGCAGGGTGGGTTGTCTGGATGTGAGCTATACACCACTCCTAGCACTATGTTACAGGTGAGTAACTTATTTTTCTAGAGGTGTGGATATAGTTCACTATCCACACTCTGGCAGATTCCAATGAATTCTCTGGGAGGAGGGGGCAAGGCGCACACCCCTACTTGTTGAACAGAGACTGGAGAACTGAAGTCCCCAAACCAGCATCCCAGTGCGACTCAAGGTCGATGCAGTTGTGGGAAATGAAGATGTATGCTGGCTTCAGGGTAGCAGCCCTGCAGAGTTCCTGGATTGGGATGTCCCTGGAAGCAGCCACTGAGGCAATGGTATGTCTGGTGGACTGAGCTCTAAGCCCTACAGGAGGCTCCCTACTAGCCAACCTATAGCAGAGGTCCATGCAGGAGGTGATCCACCTGCCAATCGCTGCTTTGCTGCCAATCTGCCAGGCGTGGCTTCAGCATAAGTGACAAACAGCTGGTGAGCCTCTCCCTGCACTCCAGCCGTATGCTCTACATAATAAGAGTGTGCCCTCAGCAGGTCCAGGGTATGGAGCCCATGATTGGCCTCCAAAGATGGGTTTGTAAAGCATACAGGTAAGTTAATCACCTGGTTAAGGTGAAACTGTGATACAACCTTCAGGAGGAATTTTGGGTTGGGGTGAAGGATGACTTTGTTCCTGTAGAAGACCAGGTAGAGAGACCACACTGACAGTGCCTGGAGCTCCCCAATCCTTCTGGCTGATGAGATAGCCACCAGGAAGACCATCTTCCATGACAGGTGTGACATCTCACACATGCACTTAGGTTCAAATGGCCTGCCCATGAGCATTGCCAACACCCAGCACTAAGTCCCCTGGTGGAGGCGGTCATGCACCGAAGGGGAAAGGTAGTCCAGGCCCTTGAAAAAGTGCCCAACCACCTTCTCCTGGGCACCCATCAGCTTACCAGCCTGCACCTGGTAAGCAGAGATGGCTGCCATGTGTACTTTAAGGGTCACTGTTCAGTCCCAGCCGAGAGAGGGACCAAAGGTTGTCCATGCTGCTCACCACAGGGCAGACAAGAGGATCAAACTCCCTACACTGGCACCAAATGGAGATCCTCTTCCACTAATAGGCATAACACTGGTGAGTTGACTTTTTCTTGCAGGCCCCCACAACATGGAGTACTTCATCAGAAAGACCCAAGGACTGGACTACTAGCAGCTCAGAAACCAGGCCATGAGGTGCAGCGATTGTAGGTCCCAGTGTAGGACCCTCCCCTATTGTCTGGTCACCAGATCCAGGCAGAGAGACAGCTGCCACGAAGGAGGTCTGCTGCCGAGGCTGAGGAGATCTGTGTACAGCCAAGGCCAGTGTGGAGCTATTGGGATCATCTGTGCCTTGTCCTTCTGGGCCTCGCAAAGGCATCCCCCAGCTGTCTCCCAGACAGGGGGTTGGGGAACACAAAACAGCCTCAGTCTGGTGCTCTCCCAGAAGGCAAAGGTTCATTAGAGAAGTGCCCCACTGACAGTCCAGGTGGCTTACCACCTACTGATTCAGGAACCATTCATGCAATGTCTTTACTACCAGGCTGAAAGCGTCTGCCAGCTGACTGTTCTCTCCTGCGACAAGGCTCACCAGAAGATCTGCACCCACGAGGGTTCAGGTGCGGAAGGTCTTCCAACACAAGGAAGTGTTCCGGTAGAACATGATCGTAGAGTTGTCTATCTGGGCCTGCACGACCTGACACCTGACTATAGGAGCAAATTCGATCAGTGCAAATCAGACTGCAAATGTTCCTGAGAGTAGAGGTGCGACTGGTGATCTTCGGGCAGTGCAAGAACTGAAAGGGCATCCAGCCCAAACATAAACATGAGCCAAAATGTTTGCTGTTGCACTCAAATACCTTTAAGCAAATGAAGGTCCAGTCAGATATTCAAATAATGAATTATTTATTTGTGTAAGAAACAAAATCAAACCAATGGTCCACAGACAGAGCTCCAAAGCAGAACCTTATTTCCTAGCAAACCTAATGCTCTTGGGGTCTGCTTTGGAGTTCCGTCTGTGGACCGTTGGTCTAGTTTTGTTTCTTACACAAATAAATTATTTGAATATCTGACTGGACCTTCATCTGCTTGAAGGTATTGAGTGCAACAACAGATTTTTTGGCTCAAGTCACACTGCACAAACTTCCAGCAGATTTATATGGTGACAGGACTCCTGAGGTAACCAGAACCTGTGTGCTCTGTAGTCTCCCAGATGCGCTCCCCACCCCACCGGAGACACGTCCGTCATGAGTGCTACAGTTGGTTCTGGGCAGACAAATGGTATTCCTTCCTTCAGGCATTCGATGATCAGCAATCACTGGATGCCATCCCACATCAACAGGGTTACTGTAACCAGCTGGTCCAAGTAGCCTAGGTGATGGGACCACCAATAGCCCCACTCCCACAAGGAGGTGGTGCAACCACCAGCATGCTCAACATACCACGACGGTGCAGGATGCCATGAACCCCAGCAGTCTTGGAAAATCCTGGGCATGGCACGAGGGCCCAACCTGAAATGATTGTGCAATGAAGGTAAGATCTGGTGCCTGGTCCATAGTGAGGTACGTTTTGGTCCAGATGGAGTCTAGTTCTGCCCCAATGAACTTGATCATCTGTGTGAATACTAGTTTTGGACTTATCCAGGTTGACCAACAGGCCCAAGTCTCAGCAGGTCTGGAAAGCCAGATCTCTGGACCTCTCTATGGCTTCTTTGGACGAACCGGCTAACAGCCTGTCATCCAGGTAGGGATACATCTTGACACCCAGGTGCCTCAGGTATGCTTCCACCACTGCTATGTACTTGATGAAGACCTTGGGTGCTGAGGAGAGGCCAAAGAGCATGACCTGGAACAGGTACAGGACTCCTTCTGCTCGAAACTGGGGGTATCGGTGGTGGGACAGATGGATTGGGATGTGGGAGATCACATCCTGGAGATCTAGGAAGAAAACACACATTTTGCTCCAGCAACAGAATGATCTGATTCAGAATGACCATCCAGAACTTGCATTTCCACAGAAACTGTGTTCAGACTGTGCAGATTCAGTAGGGGGCACCCCCCCCACCCCACCATTTCAGAAGCAGGAAGTACCTGGACATGTAATGTTGGCTGGACAGGGAATCTGGGCATGGGCTATTACCCTTTTTGCCAGGAGCTGAGCAATGTACTCCCAAAGGACAGACAGCATGTCCTGCAACACCCTGGACTCCCAAGGCACGTGAAGGCAGTGAGGTGGAAGAACCTCAAAGTCCAGAGGCAACTTTCTGCCCACGGCATCCAGCACCCACTTGTCCACTGTGATAGCAGACCGACATGGCAAGAAGTGACTTAACCGACCTCCTACAGGGAGTGCAGACAGAGACAAGATAGGTGAAGGGATGGCACCCCCCCAACCTATCATTGGGCAGCTTTTGCAGAGGTGACAGCAGCTGCAGCCAGAGGGGTACCATCTCCCCACTCCCCTTTTGTAGGATCCGGGCCCCCAGGCTTGGATTTGGGGTGCCAGGCCGGGTGCTGCTCCTGATGGGGCTCCTGCCAGGGAGACTGTGGCTAAAAGGACCAGTACCAAAAAGCCAATGTCTTAGGCTACTTTTTTGGGTCCTTCTGGAACGATGCCACAGAATCCAGGCTGGCACTGGACTTCTTAGTATGGGTGAGATGTTCTTCCACCCCAGGGCCAAACAGGTCAGTGCCCAAATAAGGGATATTGTCCCGCTTGTGTTGGGTGTCTGCTATGAAGGTGGACAGAGGCAGCTAGGCCCTCCAACACATGGAAATGTCCACTGCCAGGGCATGGATACATGAACCGCTCATGTCTGAAGCTGTCTGTAGCTAGAGATTAGCCACAATTGGCCCTGGTCTCTAATGACCTTCAACAACAACTCTTGCTCAACTGGAAAGTGAGAGAGGATGGAATCAAACACCCCAATCAAGGAGTAATCAAATTTGTCCATCATAATGGCATAGCTAGCCTAACGGAGATCAAAGGATGCCACAGTGTGTACCTTTTTTGCAGCGTGGTCAGCCTCATGGGACTCCTTGCCAAGAGGGTTGTCCACATCCCCCTGGTTTCCCAGCTTATGGAAAACCGAGTTGGTAAGCAGTGCCTCCGCAGAAGGGTGGTCCAAGAACCCTGAAAGGGACATCATCAGGACCGCATACTTGTGAACCATATAGGTAAAGGGTATTGGGCAGGATGATGAATGCTGCCGAAGCTCCAGGGCCAGTCCCAAAATGGCCTCAGCCACAGGAAGAGCAACCCCTGGGGATTCGTCCCTGTCCAGAATGTCAGTAAAAGAGCACAAACCCTTTTCTGAATAGCTCCAACAGGAAGGACATGGACTCCAAAATACATTGGAAAAGCACCCCGAAATACACTGAGCCTTGCTCAGTGGAGAACTTCTCGACTAATCACTGGTCGAGGAGGAGAGAGTCCCACAGGATGCCATGGACTTGTGGTACAAGTCATCCCAAACACCTCAAAAATTGCCCCTGATTATTTCCCACCACTGACCACATAGGTATCTTCCCCGGGGTAATATGCACCGACAGCCAGCCTGGCAAGCCAGTGGCTGAACAAGACTCCTTAGATGGAGTGCCCACCTTTGACAGCAGTGGAGGCGTCTCCACCCGAAGTGGGGGAGGAGCACAGTGGGGAGCACCTGCATAGCATGGACCAGCAGGGGCACCAGTGGCAGCTGCCAGGTAACTGGAAGTCCATGGCGTAGAGCCCTACGCTGCCCTGTGATGGCCCAGTGTTCCTAGAGGAGCACCTTGTAGCACCTGTGCTGCTTCTGATGGTGTCTCTTCTCGTCCAAGGATTAGGAGATCGAGAAGCATTCCAAGACACCCTGAAATACATGCCTGACCACCTTCCAATATGAAGCAATGGTGGGGCAGCCCCCCAAAATATAATATGGTGGTCCACGTTCTCTACACTGGCACTAACAGAGGTCTGAATTGGAGCTGGCAAAGTGCTTAGACCTGGTAGGTATATAGAAGAATCTGGAAACCATCTTCCATCTGAATTCCAGATGGGCGGACATCGTGATATTCAAATCCCCTTCAAATATGAGTTGGCCCTTAAGGAGGTCCATTATCCGTGCCACTAAGTTTTGAATTACAGAGGGTTTAGACATGGGAGGTAGGTACGCGTTCATCAAAGTCCCCTCCTGGTTATATAATCTGCCCGGTAAAATAGCAAAACTGCTGTTGTGGTCCACATGGGACTGATTCATTTCTAAAGGTGTACAGGCCGGGACCAGGATAGCTGCTCCACGACGGCGACCACCAGGGTGAGAAGAGGCAAAGACCCTATATCTCCCACCCCAGCACAGTTTGGTATGTTCATCAGGTGAAAGATGCGTTTCTTGAATCATATAAAGATCAGCTTTTTGTTTTTTAATATACTATATAAAGCGTGAGCGCTTAATGGGGTTGTGGAGGCCGCTGATGTTCTGGGAAAAGATTTTTACTGGAAAAATAGCCATAGTTTAATCTATATTCATGTCATTTTATTTGTCTCATAGGAGAAAAGTCCTGCCAGACGATCGGACCGCGCCTCCCAGAGGACCAAGGCCACACATAAAGAAGTTGTCAGCATTATCTCCAAGCCGTTCCAGTTCAAATAAAGATACTTTAAATAATGTATTTGTTGTGCATATGTGTCTTCCCCCCCTTTCCCCATAACAAATTCCTAGAATCCCCCTTCCCCAATTATACTGAGAATACTGGTGAAATGGCCATAACACATTGAGTGACTGATATCGTTTTGCTTGTCCCCTTGGGAAACGGCCCTTCCAGCCATATGGACCGTTCTCCCTTCGAGAACCAAAACACTGTAAGAAAAAGCCACCAGCATATCTCTGACATAGTTTCAAAACTATTAAGATTCGATGTGTAATATTTCTATTATGCATGTATATTTTTCCCTCCCAGGCCCGCCTCTCACTAACTATATTACCAAAGCCCCCCTTCCTCGAACCTCTTATAGGTAAACCAAACTGATTCTTTCCCTTCCTCCTCCCACCTGTAATACGAAAATAATTCACAACTTTTAAACCCCTCAACTATATACAAAGAGACCCCTTTAACACTGGGGCCTAAAAGGTAACCAAACTAATTTACTAATGGATGACATAAACCTAAGCAGTGAAAACTTAGGTGGATTTACTATGAACCTTGTGACTTCCAAATACGAAGTGTCTGTCTGTGGACACTTGTAGGGAGCCTCGGGCAATTCCCAGAAGGGGAACGCTGTGAGGTTTGGGTACTTCTCGCCCTCGCTATAGGTGGAATACCACCAAAGGGACCCTAAGAATACCCAAAAAGTGAGGGTATCCAGAAGGAAACCTCCAGTAGTGTGGTTTGGCATTTACCCTAGACAAAGAACCTCTGTGCACAAACACTGAGGCAAGGGTTACCCCAAAGGGCATTTGGCTGGGAAGCCAAGTTTCAAGAAAATACAAAATCACACATGCCCCACGATGCAAAGCATCATGGGCTACATATGCAAATCACCACAGAATGTTATGCTGGTCCAACTTTAAGCAGAATTGCATGGTGCCAAAAGGCCTCTCACACAGTTTGCAAAGGGTTCTAACAGAAGACATAGACACGTGTTTCATCCTACCAGGACTCATCAGTATGCCTCGTCTGTTTGACACCCCAGTGGAATGGACCAGCTACCCTTAAGGCAGTGTGCCTTGGATATATTGTGGTGAACCCATTAAAATAAAAAACTATTTAAAAGACAAAGAACCTCTGTGCACAAACACTGAGGCAAGGGTTACCCCAAAGGGCATTTGGCTGGGAAGCCAAGTTTCAAGAAAATACAAAATCACACATGCCCCACAATGCAAAGCATCATGGGCTGCATATGCAAATCACCACAAAATGTTATGCTGGTCCAACTTTAAGCAGAATTGCATGGTGCCAAAAGGCTCTCACACAGTTTGCAAAGGGTGCTAACAGAAGACATAGACACGTGTTTCATCCTACCAGGACTCATCAGTATGCCTCGTCTGTTTGACACCCCAGTGGAATGGACCAGCTACCCTTAAGGCAGTGTGCCTTGGATATATTGTGGTGAACCCATTAAAATAAAAACTATTTAAAAGACAAAGAACCTCTGTGCACAAACACTGAGGCAAGGGTTACCCCAAAGGGCATTTGGCTGGGAAGCCAAGTTTCAAGAAAATACAAAATCACACATGCCCACACAATGCAAAGCATCATGGGCTGCATATGCAAATCACTACAAAATGTTATGCTGGTCCAACTTTAAGCAGAATTGCATGGTGCCAAAAGGCCTCTCACATGTTTGCAAAGGGTGCTAACAGAAGACATAGACACGTGTTTCATCCTACCAGGACTCATCAGTATGCCTCGTCCTGTTTGACACCCCAGTGGAATGGACCAGCTACCCTAAGGCAGTGTGCCTTGGATATATTGTGGTGAACCCATTAAAATAAAAACTATTTAAAGACAAAGAACCTCTGTGCACAAACACTGAGGCAAGGGTTACCCCGAAGGGCATTTGGCTGGGAAGCCAAGTTTCAAGAAAATACAAAATCACACATGCCCCACAATGGAAAGCATCATGGGCTGCATATGCAAATCACCACAGAATGTTATGCTGGTCCAACTTTAAGCAGAACTGCATGGTGCCAAAAGGCCTCTCACACAGTTTGCAAAGAGTGCTAACAGAAGACATAGACACGTGTTTCATCCTACCAGGACTCATCAGTATACCTCGTCTGTTTGACACCCCAGTGGAATGGACCAGCTACCCTTAAGGCAGTGTGCCTTGGATATATTGTGGTGAACCCATTAAAATAAAAAACTATTTAAAAGATAAAG
This sequence comes from Neoceratodus forsteri, assembly GCA_016271365.2. Classification (NCBI taxonomy): domain Eukaryota; kingdom Metazoa; phylum Chordata; order Ceratodontiformes; family Ceratodontidae; genus Neoceratodus; species Neoceratodus forsteri. The sequence goes on from CM028131.1 coordinate 752,528,928, forward strand.
AACCTCTGTGCACAAACACAAGGCAAGGGTCACCAAAGGGCATTTGGCTGGGAAGCCAAGTTTCAAGAAAATACAAAATCACACATGCCCCACAATGCAAAGCATCATAGGCTGCATATGCAAATCACCACAGAATGTTATTCTGGTCCAACTTTAAGCAGAATTGCATGGTGCCAAAAGGCCTCACACAGTTTGCAAAGTGTGCTAACAGAAGACATAGACACGTGTTTCATCCTACCAGGACTCATCAGTATGCTTAAAGTTGGACCAGCATAACATTCTGTGGTGATTTGCATATGCAGCCCATGATGCTTTGCATTGTGGGGCATGTGTGATTTTGTATTTACCCTAGATACAAATACCACCTCAAACCAAGGCCAACCCCCCCCCCGCGTTATATGGCCTAATGCCTTATCCCCAGTCCATTCCATAACTTAAATCTTTCCTGGTGAGCATACATGCCGGAATATCATCACCGCCATCTGTTGTTTTTTAAGGGGGATGGAGAGTTTGAACAGGATTAATAAAGGCATGGTATGAGTGTAGTTCAGCAAATAAACCACAAAGTCTCCCTTCCTTAGATGGTTTGTTTATGGAAAAAAATTCCCACTGTTTAAAGAGAAGATGACAGTTAGATCTCTATTATTTTCAAATGTGTCAGTTCCAAAGGACAAACTAACTGTTGAGGCAGAGAGGATCGGGACCATCATCAGGTCAGCGTGGATACAACGCCTCCGAATAATCCCCTCCGACAATCTGGGATTCATCTCCTCATCATAAAAAGGCCACAGGGGAGTGGGGTGAAAATAACAATACAATAGCCATGCAGCCTGAGGAGGCCTCCATCATTAAATAGCTACCCTTCCCAGCGAGCAGCCCACAGACAGAGCAATAGCCACATCACATTGTGTTTTTACTTTGCTGCCTGGGAAAGAGAAATAAATTGGGCATGTAAGAAACTCAGAGGTATGAGTATAAGACCCGCCCAAGAGAGTGTCCGAGTACAACAAGATCAGACTTGTAGATGGGAGAGACCACTGAGAGCAAGGTAGTAAACTAGCTCAGGCGAGTCACCACCATCCGCTGGATGTCCAAAATAAAGTTCCAATATTGGAATTGTCATTTTACAGATCTGCTAGTGAATTAGGGATCTCATCGTAGAGCCATGGTGCTCGAGCCCACCGACAACCCAAGTAGAACAGGGTCATTATCGAGCAAAGTCCTCCAACCAGTCAAGACAACCCCCATATCAAATTGTGCGAGTTCCCCCCTCCCCATCACCTTGTATGAGGGGGCCCCGATCCAGAAAAGCAAAATGCAGGCAAAAGAAATTTAAGCCCTAGGAGGGGAGTTTGTCCCAATCCGGTGGCATCCAAGGCCAGACATGTAACTCTTAGCCACTCGGCCTGGGCTCACCCCCGCCATTTAATGGCTATCCCCCCCCCCCTCCGATTGCGGTCATTGGAGTCAAATTGTACCTTTTATTGTTTTAATGATTAGACTGCCTGGGATAGTTATAGTGGGCCTGAGCCTTGAGTTAGGACCAAAAGAACCCCCCATGCATCCCCGAACCGACTGGGACCAGGTAAGGACAGAAAGGGAAAACCAGACAAAGAGAAAATGAGAAAAAGCTCAGCACGAGCCTACCGTCCCCCTTCAAGTGGCCAGGATGGGATTTTGATACTGATGAACTCTTTCCAGCAAATCCTCGATCGGAGTGTTGCAAAATTGGTCATCTGAGTCCCGCTGTGGTTTCAAAGCTATTCTGGATCTTGCAAATGCTGCTGGTTTCTCCTTGATGATGCCGCGAGACATTAAGTCCATGAGCACTTCCTGGGCCATAGAATAAGAGACCGCTCCAGAGGGGAGTAGCACCGACAGCCTCGCTGGGTAAGGCGTGCGAAATTTAATTTTCTGGGCCTGTAGTAGTGGAAATAAAGGAGCATATTCCCGCCTTAGTTTTTGGGTATATGGTGCATAAACATTGTCTAAAATCAATTGGTGCAATCCCAACATTGTGTGGCCAGCCTGCCAAGCCTTTTTAAGTAGTTGTTCCTTTGTTTGGTAGCTCTGCAGCTTTACCACGAAGGATCTTGGTCTGGCGTCTGCATGAGCAGGTTTTGGGCTCAGGGCATGATGTGCCCGTTCTATATCTATCGGAAAGTCTGGTTCCAGGTTTAGAATTAGACAGAAAAGATAGTCCGAAAAGGCAACTGGGTCGGACCGCTCTTCCCCCTCTGGAAAACCATAAATACGAATGTTTTTCCGACGAGTTCTGTTCTCTGTATCTTCCTGTCTGGCCGCCAGGTAAATTTGTTCTTTTAGAATAGAGCAGATGTTTTCTTCCATGGCCTCTAATTTATCTGTATTTGTGGCTATTCATTGGTCAGCTTCTCCCATGCGTTGCTGGAGGGCCCCAATATCAGATTTTAGCTCACCAATGGATTCCCGCATTTTGTTGCGGAATTCGGAGATTGCCTGCAAGCTGTTTTCCCCTATTTGGAGATCCTGGCTCTTTTCTGTACCCGTTTTGGATGAGGGAGTTGCTTTCACGAGGCCAGGGTCTTTATTTTGCTTAGTGGCTTGTTCCAACTCCGACATGCCTCGCTCCTCATGGTCTTCCAGATCTGAGAGCAGATGGTAGCGATTACGTTGCTGTTTAGCCATTGTTGGCTAAGATATCAGAAGAATCCGACACTCTGCCACACCAGAAGGTACTGATTTAGTAAAATCAACGATTTTAGACTGGGGATTGGGTTATATTAATTTTGTTTTGCAAGTTGCATGGGAGGGTTCGCGCTGCTGATGTTCTCTAGCCCATGCCGGAACCGTAAGTCCCTTCCATCTGAATTTCCACCATGAAGTGGAAGCCATGGTAGTATAATATAGACCAATTGTTTGTCAGACAGCCCAACTCCCCCCTCCATTTCCCATCTCTCTTGCATCTTTTCTACTGCCTCTTTGCCAATTTCGGCCATAAAAATGTTATACAGTGTCAAACTTTGGTGAGGTTTAGGAAACTAGCAGCCTGATCCAAAAAGTACTAAGCTATCCCACTAAGGGGCATTCTTATCGTGGCCTGAATGTGATATTTAGGCAATGTTTCTCTTCATATGGATCTACCTTCTTATTTGCAATTTGCGGGTGTTTTTAAATCCAGACGTGTTCTGCACTGTTTCAAGTTTGCCTCATGTTTCTAATGCAGAAGCATGGTCATATTGTCGACTTAACTGTGTCATGCAATCTTACTTTCACTTAAACAGCAGTGCAAGACAGTTGCGAACAATTTGGCCTTTACTTTTGGTATTCTATTTTAAGACTGCCCCTCATCTCCTGACTTGTATGATACCCTCCTTTCCCCAATTTTAGTCTGCTTTAGTACTTTTTTTCACATTTTAAGTATTAAAAGAAAGACTACTTTTAATTTGGCTCAGACCAGGTTTTCATCAGTATTCTCAGTTGTCTTTGAACACCTATTGTCTTATAAGATCAGGGAGCACTGCCTGCTGCATGATAACTGATTTTAGTCACAAAAGAAGTAATGTTGAACAGTGGGTGTTCAAAAACAGACACTACTGATGACAACCCAGTCCAAGCCATATTAAAAGGAGTGCTCCTTTTATTATTTCAGATGTAAGGAAAAGTACTAACGCAGTCTCAGACTGGGGAAAGAAGAGTATCACACAAGGCAGGAGATCAGGGGCAATCTAACACAGACTAAAAAAAAGAAGCCAACATTTTCAAAATCCTCATGCACTGCCACTTAAAGTATCTGTTACTGATTTAACTACAGTACATCTCTGATCATTCCTTGGTCTCTTTTCTCAGCAATCATCTACTACCTGTTTGATAAAGCCACTTTACTTCCTATTGACCAAATGCTCTTGTTAATAATGATCATGTCTCCCCGGGCCTTGTCAAATACTCCTTTTGCTGGTGAGCCACCAGTAGAGGTGGATCATGCCGTAGCTATGTTTATGTCACAGTTAAGTAAGCAAAGCAAAGCACAGTTTATTTATATAGCGCCTTTCTTGAAATCAAGGCGCTTTACAAAAAACCCAAACATATAAATCAATAATATACAGATAATTATATTAATTAAAATCGTCTGGGAAGGCCATTTTTAAAAGATAGTTCTTAAGTTCTGACTTTAACCTCCCAACGGTCAGGCATTCTCTCAACCGACGAGGTAGAGAATTCCACAGGGTAGGGGCTGCAAAGGAAAAAGCACGAGCACCAGATGTCTTTTTAAAACGTACCCTGGAATCTCTAGCAATCCCTCATCAGTGGATCGGAGAGGGCGGAGAGGGTGGTAGGGAATCAAGAGATCTTGCAGGTAGCCGGGTCCCAGTTTGTGTAGGGCTTTAAAGGTCAGAAGGCTGACCTTAAAGGTGATCCGCCACTGAACAGGCAGCCGGTGCAATCCGCAGCACAGGTGTAATATGGCTGGTCCTAGATGTGCCAGTCAATAACCTGGCTGCCACGTTCTGCACTAGCTGCAAGTAGTGGATATCAACCCCAGGAAGCCCTAGGTAGAGGGTATTGCAGTAGTCAAGGCGGGTGGTGACGAAGTGTCCTCACAGCACCCAGGGTGTTGATTAATCCCCAGTAACCACACACGCTGGAGTGGGTTATTGCACTTATAACATGGGCTTATTGAAGTGTGATAAATATTAATGTTTTAATTTTAAAACAGCTAAAATGTGTTACTTTTATAATGTATGCTTCCCCTTAATAAAGTGATACCTGTTAAAAAAAACTGATTTGTGTGTCTTTTCTTGCATTTAAACTGTAGTGCAATTCAATTATGTATCATAGGTCTGGTAATATATCAGTCTGACACGTCATCTCCTTAGAATAATTGTTTTAATACAAATTCAACATACCTAATGGAATGTCACATTACACACAGCCGAAGACGGGAAATGACAGAAACGAGTCATGACAAGATTCATTACAATACTGTGCTTCCGAACATTGATTTAAAGATATGTCAATAACATCTTTGCTTTTTTAAACGGTAAAATAAGAAAACTGGGCATTGTTCGTTAGGTACAATAACTATTATACATTAAGTTCTTTCCGAAACAGAGGAACACATTTCTTGTGGCTACACTGTCCTATAACAATAGCGGCACTGTGGAAACAGCATACACGTTCTCAGTTCTACCTCACTATGAGCAAACATTGAAACTGCTAATGTTTCAAGTGCTGATTTTCACCAGAGTGCGACCACACATGGGTGCTGTGAAGCAGAAATGAATTCGGTGCAGCAGGTCGGTGGGAAATTCAAGTTCTTCGTCTCGTTGTGAAATGCAGTCTTTATCTGTGTACGGAGACAGTGGCAAAACGGCTGCATGATGAAATACTTCTGTCTCTCTCCCTCACTGGTACACTTGCAGGTTTCTAAGGACACAGATCATCAGAGACGTTCTGTGACACAGGTTATTTTTTTTATTTCTAATTACAAATGGTACACCTGATTTGACAAACAGGGGAAAAAGCACACATCATGTTCAGAATAGAATAACAGAAAGACAGTCATGCGGGTAGCTGTTGCTACTTATGCCCTCATCTAATCTGACCATAATTTTTGATTTTTCCCATTTGCAAAATCAGACATATCATTTGTAATTAAAAAAGAAAAATAATAGCTGGTGTCACAGAACGAACGACTCGCAATGTTACGGTCTTTCTCTAATTTATATGAATGTCACTTTGTGCACACAAACTGCACATAAAAAGCAGTTCCAGCTTTGCCAGTCATTTAAACTCAGATGCCCACACAACTTGAACCCCTAAGCTATTTTCCCCACTGAGCCCCAGAAACTGGAAGTTATTTTGCAGAATGCTTGGCAGTTGCCACAGGGAATGTAAGTGCTGACATTATCTTTGCAGTTAACACGGACACTTTTCCTTACTGCGAGTTACGTCTGTGTCAAACTTTGCTATGAGTAGCTTGGAGTTCACCTAGGTGGGTGGGTGGGAAACAAAAACTACTCTCTCCAAGGATCGGTTGAAAAAAGAACCGCACGACAAGGATCGTTTGCAAGATAAACTGTAAAGGTTACTGTGAACAAGTTCAGACTCTTGCACACATGCTGCAAGGACCAACTATAACGTAAGAGTTGTGATCTCTGTTAGGGACTTCTAACATTCAACGTGCATTTAACAGAAATTAATGAATTGTTAGGTGGCAGTTCTTAATCAGTTTAGTTGGCTTCAAAAGCCCTTGTTATAACTCCAAAGTGGCTAAACTGCAAAGCGGCTCCGAAGTGGCTAAACGCACTCCTAACTGACTTGTTAGCTGAGACCGAACTATCCCTCTCCAAGCCCAAACTTCACACCTACCTTGCTTGCCAAATGGAATGTCGCTGTTTCCCACACCACTGACCTTATGAACTTGCCGGCTTTTGCCCCCACCTCTTCCCAAACCCCACCCCCGCTTCCCACCTCTTTTTCTTTCCCTTTCTCCAGCCCTCTCAACCCCACCCACCTTCCATACCCAACTTCTCCTTCCCCACTGCACCTTCTCACCTCTACCTCCCCTAGCCTCCCTCCCCAATTTCTTGGAACCCGTCTCCCCGCTATCTTTTTTTTTTTTTAACCCAGAACAAAGGGAGCGTGTTGAGCCTGAGCCCCTGGCTATTAATTTTCACCCTCTTTTGCCTATTTGACCTCACTCACCCATAGTCAAGTCCCATCCCTCCCCTATTCCTAACCCTTCATGTCCTAACCCCTTACTATTTTCCCCTTGGATCCCATTCTTGGAAACAACATTCCTGCAAATGTACTGTCATTGCTGAAAATTTGTATAAGTGTACTATGTCTGACTTCCACTTGTTCCCATGATGTTTTCTTGTATCTACTATTGTCTACATACCCTTTGTTGTAATCTCCTGGATTGTACCTGAAAATAGGCAGCTATGCTGTCTAGTGTACCTATCCGGTTAACAAAACCTAAATAAATAAATAAGAATACTGTTGCGGTATGAATTTGTTGTACCTGTATTATGTTGTGCTTGTTAACTGTCAGTGACACAGAACCACTGTAATTGATCCCACTTTTCATATGTTACAAAATTGTCGTTATGTATTTCAGCTTTCCATGTCACAAATGTTCTTAATGTATTTAATCTATGTCCACCTCATTTGACGTAATCTCTTGTAAATATGCTGCTTCTACTTGTCTTTCTACGTGTGAATTGATGTGGAACCTTTGTAAATGAGCTTCAAGCGCAAAGGTTGTAATCCGAGACTTTAATAAATAAAACAAATAAAAATAATTGATGTGTTGACTCCAGTCACACATCACTGGTACAGGTCAACTCCAAGTCCCCATGGTTCAATGATTAACTGAGGACACTAACAAGGTCAAGGCAAGGCACTGGAGTGGAGTGTAGGCAGAAGACATCTGGCTTTACTCTCCATTCTGATACATTTAAACAGCACATCTGTGATTCACTTTAAAGCAGTTATTAGTCACACCTGATCCATTTTTAAAAACTCACTCTACTGGGAGCATCAAACTTTCTTTTTAGGTTTTTGAGTCCATCCTGCATACTGCCACTAAAGGGGTGCCTGCAGTAGAGGACTCCCAAAGAAAGAATCACGAGTTTTAGAGATTTATTTAAATCACAACACTGGCTCTTAACTTTTCTATTTTCAGACTGCATTCAGTGCCTCACAGTCTTCAAGTGTGGTCTCACATTCTTTTTAAAAAAGGCAGTTTTCACCTTTGTGCTGAAGAAACCATCTTTATACTGCTTTGAAGAGGTTTTTAATTTTGTAGCATATATCAAACCTACTTTTCTGTCAAAGACACCGGAGTGTGCCATTGCTGATCAATCAGTAAACCACTTGCCCTGTGTCTGCACTGTTAACAATTTCCTTATCATTGTTTTTTCTTTTTTGGTAATTTTTTTAACCAGGAAAGGAACACCAAGCTGCAATAGCTTGTTTCTTGGTTCATCCAGCAGGATGGATTACATGCACCTGTTTTATTTGTAAGGGGATAGCTGGTCGTGACACTGGCTGAAACTCCCCTACTCTTGTCTGATAAGTGCCATGGGATATTTCACTTCCACCTAGACAGTTACCAGAGATGGGCCAATGGCAGCTCAGTTTAACATCTCATCCAAAGGACAGCACCTTAGCAGTGCAGTACCCTCCCCCCGTACCTGATGTGGGGCTAGAATGCACAAGCTTTCAGCCCCAAAGACGAGCATGCACTCTACTGAGCCACTGAGTGACTGCCTTAAGTGTGATGATATTGGGACAGTCTACCCTGGGTCTGTTAGAAAGCTCAACTGCTTTAAAAGTGCACAGCCTTTACCTTTTGTTGAGATGCCTTGAGTGAAGTGTTGGGAGTACTGGGACTTACATGGTTTACTTTCGACCTTGATTAGTGTTTCTAATACACTCGTTCTGCAGGTTGAAATCTGCTCTCAGCACTCTTGACCGTAGTCTCCCTCAGGGCTCTGTCCTTGACCCACTTGGTTTGTGCTTATGTAGGGCATGCTCTTATCTGTAACCCGGGGTTGGGAGATGACATGGAGAATTAATATTAAGGCATAAAGATTTTTTTTAGAAGAGATAGGGAAGGGGGAGGAGTGGCCTTTTATACAGAAATAGATCTAGTGGTAGCTTAGAGGCAGGGCACAAGAGGCTCTGTATTACAAAGCAGGTACGGTCATTATGGAGAGAAGCAGGAGACAGCAGGCGGAGTAAGTTAGTAATAGGAATTTGTTCAAGAGACTACCTCAGCATCTCTGAAGTCATGGAATTCTCCGAATACATAACATAAACTCATGGGTAAAGCTACACAGAAAAACTGATCTTCAGTATGTGGAACTACAGAACTGCAATGGATAAATTACTGACTTTCTGTGAAAGCAGAGGACAACAGTAACTGTTCAGTACAGAGACAGATTACTAGTACAGCTCCACAGCCCATGACAGGGACATGGATGTACTAGTAGTTAAGACACTAAAACCTTTCAGGGCATTGTTGAGGTTAAAAAAGAAATATATACATTTATAATGTATGGTAAGTGCCTATTAAACACCATAATCAGCAGTTACACAGCTTTGTTATGCACTGTTTAGAATTTTAAAAAGTTGTTAACCACACTTTGGAACTTCCAAACAGTAGCAAAACAAAAAAGAATGCACCAGAGTTCCATAATTCTCACACATAGAATGCAAACAGTGTTTTTTGACCATACACTATAAAAGATGATGGCTGAGATCGGGTGACAACTATTGAATACTTCCCCGTGGTTGCTATGGTTGCAGAACCTCTCGAGCTGGGCCTCCGAGGTTTACCATGTTGCCCTAGCAACCACTCGAGGTGATTACAGCGTGGTTATCACCTGATCCCCAGCCATTATCCTCTATATTAATTTATTGGAAATTTACATTATACAAGTGACAAGATGGCCCCCGTGAGCAGTAGTCTCTCATCTTCATGGTGGTCCCTTGACATTTCAGAGCACAAAAGTGGAGATACAATTGTGACAGCACACCACCATGCATGCCCCTGCACATGGCACGTAGACGCCAACCACTCCCTATTACCACTGCGTGTGTGCTTTCAGGCCACCTTGCCTCCAGCCGCCACTATAGGGTCAGGTGAATACCAGACACCAAAACCTCTCTCCCCGGAGAAGAGCGATCCAATGGATGCTCGATGCTCCTTCCCCTGGCCAGCCCTCTGACACCCCGGGCTTGTTTCCAAACCCGTCATCAGTGCCCCAAGCAGCAGTGCTACCGCTGTGCTGACATCACAACTTAACATCATTAGAAAGTAGCTGAAAACTAACAGACAACTGACATGCCGGGCACAAATAATTTGTCAGTCTATCTGTCAGTCGGTCAGTCAGTCAGTCAGTCAGTCAATCAATCATCTACCTATGAATCAATGTCTCTATATCTATCTTATCTCTCTCTCTCTCTCTCTCTCTATATATATATATATATATATAAAACCCCCCTGTTACCTGGGGTTACTAGAATCCCAGTTAGACCTAGTGGCAGGCAAGGACAGGCAGCTTGTGAAACTCCAGTTAAATGGATTTCACACTGTCTCAGCTGAGACTGAGGGATGACATCATTTTAGAACTGTCACAGCTGCATAAGCCACACTGGAATGTTGCAGTTGGAGGTTAGAGTAGAACGCTGGGGAATTTGAAGTCAGTCTGTTGCAGTCTGTAGTAGAGGAAGGAGGTGCTCTGCGGTAAGCAGGCCCTCAGAGTCCTAAGCTCTGTTAAAGAGCTATTTTTTTGTAGAGGTGTGTGTTCTCACCTGGAGAGGAACACAAGAAGAGCCAAGTGAAGTGGTAGAGACCGCTTTCAGTGGTTCAGGGCCCCATCCCTGCGGGCATGGGGGGAAGGAATCAGCCTGTTTCGAGGGGCAAACCCCCTGGTCTGACTAGGAAACAAGAAGCTGCCTGAGTTTAAGTTTGTGCTGAGGCACCAGAAGTTCTGGACGAGATTTCTTTAAAGAGAAAATGCCTGTGGGGCACCTGCAACCAAGGGGTGAGTTCGCTCTGCTAAAGGGCCAATGTGTTTTCACCTGAGACAAGATGAAACTAAAGTGACTTTTACTGTGGGGTCAGGAAAAGACAGCCAAGTACAGTTTGAAAGATGTGGGGATTGGACTGCTTAACTCTGTGGAGGGTCTAGAGTAATGGACACAGCCACTTTTTAAGTACATTCAAGTTCAGCACAAATGGGATGGAAAAGCAGTAGATTGGATGTGACATACATTTAAAGAGAATCTACACAGCAAAGTGTTTTAAGGATGAGGTGTTACAGTCCAGAGAAATAGCCGGGTATGAATTATGGGAGTGAGAGGTGGGAGACCCCCCATCGGTAGTAACCAAATTCACACCTACGGGTTTGCTTTGAGACACCTGTTGCTTTCTCTCAGGTACTTGGCCAGTGCCTAAGAAAAGTACCCAGACGTGGGATTGATGAGGAAGATTCCCTGATGGAGCCAGAAGTGCTCATAGGTGGTTTAGGGAGCCACCAGTAAATGTTCCATGCTATATGGAAAGTGCCCAAAGGGATGGCAATGGAGCTGAGCCGGGGAAACCGAAAAAGAGTTGAGTTAGGGCAGAGTGCCCAGAGTGTTTCGAGACCTGAGGGTTTCAGTGTAAAGAGGATGTATTCTGATCTCCATAAATCTGCATTACCAGGAGTGTAGCCTCATGGGAGTCCATCTATGCTTTGCTATTCTGTTGGACGTGAATAAAAGCCACATTTTAGAATCCCAACTTCTGGTATTGGACATTACAGTTATTGCTTCCTGTGTCCGGAGTTACTTGGGTGCCCCTGACTAGAAGTCAAACCTAGCCAAAATACCGAGCAACAGTTTTCTCCCCGAGTCCAGGTCCCAGGTAGGGGGTTACATATGGAGGCACCGCACAGCGCTAATAACACAAAAATACCACCAACCCGACCCCTGTGATAACCCACTGGTTACATATATATATATATATATATCTATATCTACTGTACATATATATACTGTATATAGCACTGCATGCCCTAGAGTCTGATATTGCACTTATAAGTTACATCCACTGTTCATGTACTGCTCAATGCATTTCCATCATGTAGAGAAGGGCAAGACAGGGACATTTTATCTGAAACCAAACCATAGCTCAGTCAACAGTAAGGCTTGCCTCCATGAACCAAAGCACAAGCTAAGCCAATGAAGTTAACAACAACATGTACATATGTCCCTCAATAGCTACAGGTTCCCACTGCTGCACAAACTGGACTCGTGCTGCCAAAAACACTTGTGCTGCTAACAAGTAGCTGGGCTCTAACATAAATCGTGATCGTCTTTCCAAAGCTCCAACACACTAGTCCAGCCGTGATTTTGTAGCTACACCGCATTACCAACGTCCAATGAGCCTCGAGAGTACAGTGACACCAGAGACTGGCACACCAGAGCTTACAAAAGCTCAAGCTGTTTTCCAACTGGTTCTGTCTCCTGTGGGTAACATCAGCTCCAACAGATTCTCGGAAACTGCTGCAGCAGCTCGGGTTACATGATGTCGGGGTAAAGGGAGCACAGAATTAACCAAATAAAAATATTTTTAGAAGCCAAATTGATTTTTTTTAATTATTTTTTACTGAAAGTACGAATTGTGAGGCAACCTATACATTAGGTGTGGGGTTTCAATGATGTACGTTCCCATTTAAAACATGAGTATGTTGGAAAGTTTCTGAAAAAATAAACACAGAGATTGCCCAAGTGACAACCCCTCAGTCTGCCATCTGGGATCAAGCTCTGAGAATGGATTGCAGCTTCCAGAGTGGACTGTCAGAGGTTATGGGTATCACAGGGTAGGATGTGCTTATGCTGCAGAAGAACACTGACTCCATACTGTTTGTCCGAGCACCCACATCAGCCAGCAACTGTCCAAGCACCCACAACAGCCAGCAACTGTCCGAGAACCCACACCAGCCAGCAACTGTCTGAGAACCCACACCAGCCAGCAACTGTCCAAGCAACTGTCCAAGGACCCACACCAGCCAGCAACTGTCCGAAAACCCACACCAGCCAGCAATGCTGTTGCCTGTAAAAGCAGTGTTTCTGTGTCGTGTGTGTGTGTGTGTGTGTGTGTGTGTGTGTGTGTGTGTGTGTGTGATATCACATGATGGAGGTGAGCATGCAAACAGAGCAAAGAAACGTATCTTTTTAATTTAATTTTAAATGTTATAAGTTCAACAAAAAAGAGATTCTTGCAGGTTGCCCACTCACTTTACAATGGCTTGGCCTCGTGTCTGACTGGTGAGTTTTTTGTAGTGTTCTACCACTCTGTCTTCACTGGAGGGAAAACAGAAAGGCAAAAACAGTTCAGTTTGGATAAAAAAATATTCAAGACTTTAATAACTTATGAAATATTTGGTTTCAAGTATTCTTCAGCAGGAAATCGCAGTCATAAACTTGACTAGTCACTCAGTATGCAGCTCCTGAGGCTACATGGAGAAAAATCGGGAAGGATTAAAGGTGCCTCATCACAAGCGATACTGCCTGCTGTTGTTTTATAGGCTTGTCTGACATAGCAGCCTGGTCTGGTAGACATCTGTATACTTCTAATATTTACAGTATGAAAAGGAAAAATAGCATCATTTATTAAATGTGACAACCCAGAGAGAATATGCAGCTTCAGTACTGAATTACAACTTGAAACTACAGCTCCATCGACCCCTAGGTACTTATTTGCCAGTTTATCTCCTTTGTGGAACTGCAGGTGACACAACAGGTGATCTTTGCTGGACAGAACTGAAAACATTAAATACATTACCCAGGGATGAGGAATGAGGATCCTTAATATACACTGCTGGCTTTCAAATTTGCAGTGAATGTTTTGTAAATGGATTGTCTGTAAACTGTTTTGTTCGTCCTATATATATAGTACACTGGATGTTAGCAGTAACCAGTTGTTAACGATATGTGCTAAAGTGTAAACTTCCAGAAGGAAGGGAGAGGAAAAAAAAAAAAAAAAAAAGAAGAATGGAACACTTCTTACGGTTGTGCAAGTAATGAATATTAATTTCTTAATACTCTGAATAATAGCATATATGGTAGCTGAATCAGAATACCCAAGTAATTAAATTACTGTAGGATTTTTTTCAGTGTGTGTGAGAGGCCATTTGGCACCATGCATGCTTGAAGTAGGACCACTCTTAACTTCTTTCATGGAGATTTGCATATACAGTACATCCCATGATGCTTTACATCACTGAAGTTTGTATGATTTTCTATTTCTCTGAAACATGGCTTTATTGCCAATGCCCTTTCTTTTAGAGTACTTTCCTATTCTGGGCTCGCCATGACTCACACAATAAGACCATAATATGGGATGGTTCATTTTTGATCTAGCTTGAGATTCCAGTGAGTCCTGAGAAGAACAAAACACGTCTGTATCCTCTGTTTTCAGCCTTTGTAGTGAGTGTGAGAGAACATTTGACACCATGTACTCCAGCTTAAAGTAGAATTAGCCTAAGTTATTTCACGGTGATTTACATATCCGTCCCATGATGTATTATAGGGGTATGTGTGATTCTGTGTTTCTTTTAAAACCTGGCCTTGTTGCCAATGCCCTTTCCGGGTAACCCTTGCTTCAAGGCTTTTCTGCTGACATTCTTTGTCCTTTTGTATTCTATGCATTCTGCCTTGGGGAATTAATAATAATCCCCAACCTCATGATTTGGGGGTCAACAGTTGTCAAACCCCAGCTAGTCAGTCAGTCAGTCTTTGGCACCCCCGGCTTTACACACAGTCATGTACATCAAAGCCCCAGATATTTAAAAGAATCCACCTGCTCCAGTATCTCACCCATGAAGGTGGAAATATTAGGAATGAAAGCACTTAGTGACTGCTTGCTGCTTGGAGCAAACACCATAAACTTAGTCTTTGTGGCCTTGAGGAAGAATCTGGAGGCAAACAGGTTAAGACGTAGGCTGTCAAAAGCTGAATGGAAGTCATTTGGTGTAGTGGACAGTGTGGATATTTAAGCAATTACCCACAACAGGGCATGCGTTTCTAAAGAATTAATGCACACCCCGGGTGAACTGGAAAGCATGAAGTCGATGGCCGAATGACTTTCAACGCACCACAGAAGTCCTTTAATTCTCAAGAAATCCATGCCCTGAAATGGTTTATTGCACTTATAAAATGTATTTTTTTAATGAAAAAGGTTTTTCTTTTCCTTTAGTGAGGATGCTACTAGGTAGAATAAGTAAGTTTGGTAACAAAAGCCATGTGCCTTTGAATTAACACAAGAGCTTTTTATTTTTACAGTATGCCCTGTTGTGGGATTTTGTTTTTAGGTGGAAAACATTTTCATTTTAGTAGGAAAACATAGAAACATAGAATTTGACGGCAGATAAGGACTGCTTGGCCCACCTAGTCTGCCCATTTTCCTACCTAAAAGATAAGCTGCAGATCCTAGTTAACCAACAGCTTACTTCCCCCTACCCCCACTAGTTTTATTTTCATTTTGTTAGGTTGCTGCAAGGTTGATTAGGCATGTTAGTTATTAACTGTACAATTCTAGGTAAATAATCAGCAGTCAAGTGCTGTATCTTAACCAATGAAGTTGTTTGATTTGGTCAGTTTACCCAATTTTATAAAGCTATGTACAGTACAGTATCATCATCAGCACAGCAGTGCAAGTTATTTATTTATTTTATTTTATTTTTATTTTGTTAACCAGGATAGGGCACTGGAACAAGTCCATTTTCAGGCCCGGCCCGACAAGAAAACAAACATCACAAACAATGACAAAACAAAACAAAATCCAGCAAATTACAAGAAACAATTACATTTATCAGCAGACATAAGATATTACTTAAAATTAACCTTAAAACACAAAATGAAGAGGAAGTACAAAGACTGTCAGGTAAGTTGTTCCAAAATACCGGAGCTGATATGGAAAAGGATCACAACCGAGCCTTGGTCTTATAGAAAACAGATTGTAGGACTATACCCTGAGAAAAGCACAAAAAAAGAGGGGGATTATCATCCCCTACTTTTGCCCCCAGATCACTGGTATTAATCATGAACTGGAGTAGTCTCAGTACAGACCCTCATGGGACTCCTTTGCACAGGTAGAACAGGACGATGATAAAACATTAAGTTTTAGTTACTGTTGTCTATCAGTTATGTAATTTCGAAACCACGGCAAAGCATGGGGACTAATACCTGTTTCAGAGAGTCGGTGCAGCAGGAACTGATGATCTACTGTGCCAAAGGCTTTACTAAGCTCTAAAATAATTACATTTATAAGTTTCTGATCCAAGGCAAAAAAACAGTCGTTTGTGACTTAACAAAGGCAGTCGGAGTACCCTGCATACACTGAAACCTGAATGAACTGGTGTGATGATATCGAATTAACTAAGACACTCACAAAGCTGATGATCTTTGACCAGTTTTTCTAACAGTTTAGCCAGGAAGTGAGAACAGAGATGGGCCTATAATTCTTCAAGGTGACTTTATCACCAGACCTGAAGAGGGGGATTATGTGTTCTGTTTTCCAGATGGGAGAGAGCACATCACCAGTGGTTTACTACTAAGAAAATCAAATTTGTAAGTCAGAACCCGCTTTGGTTCCTCTTTGGCACCCCAAGTTGAATACACCATCATATTTGTTGCCCTACCCTCTCCTGAACCCCATGCCGTATTTAATAACGTGTGCAGTAGGAGCAAAAATGACAGCAGCACTTAGTTTTTTTGTGTTTAGCAGCAAGGTTACTTCAAACAGAGCACAACAGCCATTTTATAACTTCAGTAGGGATGAGAATATATGGTCAGATCAACGAAGTCAACAGCCTAGGCCCCGAAGTCCATCTCCCTTCCCATTCAATTTGTAAGCCATGGCTTATCATGGCATACATGTTTCTACATCCATGCATACTCCAGTAGGATGTTCACAAACTGAACAGAAAATAGCCCAGGAGGTTACGAAACGGGGTAAGACATTTTGTAGGTATGTAAGTGAAACAAGGAACACCAGGGATGAGATTGTAAGTGAAGGAGGGAGGGGACTGTGCAGAGGGAGACCAGGAAAAGGCAGACATCCTGAACAAATACTTTTGTTCAGTGTTCACAGAGGAAGAATAAGGGGAAGGGGCACCAAAAAGCAGCAGAAGCTTTGGAGGGAGAGAGGTGGACACTAGTCATTTTTTGGAGGAGAAAGACCTGAAGAGACTCACTAATCTGAAGGTGGACAAAGCAATGGGGCTAAATGGGGTGCATCCAAGGGTACTGAGGGTGCTCAGAGAAATAATGGCTACACCTCTGATAGCTCTTTTTAACAGTTCACTGGAAACAGGAGCAGTTCCAGAGGACTGGAGGAGGGTGGATGTAGGCCCACTACACAAAAATGGTAGCAGGGAGAAGGCTGGCAATTACAGGCCAGTTAGCTTGACACTGGTGGTGGGAAAGTTAATGGAATCACATCTAAAGTAAAGGATAGTGGAATATCTTGAATGCAGTGGTTAACAACACCTGAGGCAGCATGAGTTTATGGGGTGGGGGGGATGCTGGTCATGTCAAATGACTCTAATGGACTTCTTTGACTGGGGGACAAAACATTTAGATCCGGGTAGAGAAGTGGACATGACCTACCTAGATTTCAGTACAGCTTTCAACACTATTCCACATAACAGACTAATAAAAAGGTTCAGCAGCTTAGGAGTGGGTCTAAAGGTGGTAAACTGGATAAAAAATTGGTTAGGGGATAGGCGACAGAGAGTGGTGGTAAATAGAGTTCACTCCAGGGAAGGAAGGGCAATCAGCAGGGTGCCTCAGGGAACAGTGCTGGGACCAGTCCTCTTTATTGTCTTTATAAGTGACACTGCAGAGAAGCTGGAAGGAAAGGTCTGCCCCTTAAAGGGGCACTGTCAGCTTTGCCCCTCGGTTTTGCCTCAATTTGAAACAATGATTCCACAAGCACATACCTGTACCAACATTAGAGTAAAATGCACCTACATAAGCAATAAACTCAACTGGTTACCTGTTTTTGTAAAAAAAAGCATTACTTTGGTTAACTTTCGGACCGAATGCAAACCCGCCCCACCGGAAGAAGATTCCATGCTGAGAACGCCAAGATAGTTGGCATCGCAGCCGGCGTATTTTTTTATGGCCCTCATTACAATAATAGATCATTTAGTAGAACTCCATACGAAGTGCTGCTGGTATTTAGATTTAATCCCAGCACCAGTTCAGCACGAAAACACTTTGAAACTGTGGCACCGAAATCCCGCGCATGCGCAATAGCAGTGGGAGGAAAAGATCTTGCGCATGCGCAAGAACATGCTGCTATTACGCATGCGTGGGATTTCAATGCCACAGTTTCAAAGTGTTTTGCTGCTGAACCGGTGCTCGGGATTAAATTTTAAATACCAGCAGCACTTTTCATTACGGAGTTCTACTAAATGATCTATTTGTTGTAATGAGGACCATAAGAAACGCACTTCGGTACCACGCGCCGCCTACATGCGCGTTTTTGGCATGGAATCTTCTTCCAGTGGGGCGGGTTTGCATTTGGTCCGAAAGTTAACTGAAGTAATGCTTTTTTTTTTTTTTACAAAAACAGGTAACCAGTGCAGTTTTTTGCTTATGAAGGTGCATTCGACTCTAATATTGGTACAGGTATGTACCTGTGGAATCACTGTTGCAAACTGAGGCAAAACCGAGGGGCAAAGCTGACAGTGTCCCTTTAATGGAAGACACCAAAATCTGTAGTAGGGTGGACACTGGGGTGGCTGGCTGTGAAGGATAAGCAGAGATCTGAGAAAACTAGAGAAGTGGTCAAAGGTATGACAGCTGGGTTTCAATACAAAAAAGTGCAATATAATCAATATAATGCACTTAGGGCACACAAACCCAGGGGTGGAATACAAAATGGGTGGAGTGGTACTGACTGCCACCAAACAGGAAAGAGACCTGGGGGTAATTATATCAATAATCAAAAGGTTGCCAAACAGCGCAACAAGACAGTCGGGAGGGCTAGTGGGTTGTTGAGGTGCACAGGGAGGGGTATCACCAGCAGAAAGAGGGAGGTGGTGTTGCCTTTGTATAGATCACTGGTAGGACCCCACCTAGAGTACTGGGTCCAGTTCTGGAGACCACATCTGTAGAAGAACATAGAGTGGAAGCAATCCAGAGGAGGGCAACTAAAATGGTGCAGGGTCTGCATCAAAAGTCCTATAAGGAGAGACTGAAGGATCTTAATATGTACACCCCGGAACAGAGGATGGAGAGGGGGTATATAACAAAGACCTTTAAATACCTTACGGGGGTAAATAAGCTACAAGAGGGCAATATTTTTCAGAAGAAAAGGTGTTCAAGAAAAACAGGTTACTCACCTGTAACAGTAGTTCTAGGAGTGGTATATGTTGTTCATCCATACTTACTGGCATATCCCCATCCGCTTTAAATCCAACCGGAAGTCTTCAAGCTGACTCCTCCCACCCACACGGGTGGTATATACCTTGGCTTCACCCCATTACGCCAGATCTTAGCACACTGGAAGCCAGGTTTGTGTATCCGCAGCTGGGGAGGTCGGGTGGGTCCATGTGGATGAACAACATATACCACATCTAGAACTACTGTTACAGGTGAGTAACCTGTTTTTCTAGGATCCTGGATATGTTGTTAACCCACATTTATTGGCAGACTCCTAGCAGTTCTCTGGGAGGAGGGAGGCAAGGCACACACCCCTCAATACTTACTTGGGGAACAGAGATTGGAGAACTGAGACCCCAAAACCAGCATCCCGGCATGACTCAAGGTCGATGTGGTAATAGGTAATGAAGGTGTTTGCTGACTTCCAGGTAGCAGCCCGACAGATTTCCTGGATAGGGGTGTCCCTGGAAGCAGCCACCAATGCAGTGGTATGGCAGGTAGAATGAACTCTTATCCCACTGGGAGGCTCCTTGCCTGGCAACTCGTAGCACAGACCTAAAAGACCTATGCATGATGTAATCCACCTTGCAATGGTCCGTTTTGCTGCAGGTCTGCCAGAAGCGGCTTCAGCGTAGGTGACAAACAGCTGGCAAACCTCTCCCCAAATTTCCGCCACCCTCTCCTTATAGTAGGAGAGAGCACGTCTCAGGTCCAAAGTATGGAGCCTGTACTCGGCCTCCGAGGTGTAATTAGGGTAGTACACCGGCAGAGTTAACACCTGGTTAAGGTGAAACTCTGACACCACCTTCGGAAGGAATTTCAGGTGGGGGCATAGGACAACCTTGTTCCTGTGGAAGACCAGATAAGGGGAATCCACAGAAAGCGCCTGGAGCTCCCCTGTCCTTCTGGCAGACGTGATAGCCACCAGGAAGGCCGTCTTCCACGACAAGTGTGACAAGGCACACTTGTGCATTGGTTCAAATGGCTTGCCCATGAGCTTTGCCAGTACCAGTAGTAGATCCCATGGAGGTGAAGGTTCACGCACCAGAAGGGATATGTGATCCAGGCCTTTGAAAAAGTGCCTGACCACTGTCTCCTGTGCTACCATCGGCTGACCGGCCCACGCCCGGTAAGCAGAGATGGCTGCCAGGTGCACCCTAAGGGTCGATGACTGAAGACCCCCTTTGGAGAGAGACCAAAGGTAGTCGAGAATGTTAGCCACTAGACAGGACAGGGGATATAGCCCCTGCCCTGACACCAAATGGAAAACCGTTTCCATTTGAAAGCATAACATTTCCTGGTCGATTCCTTTCTGGATGCCTCCACCAGGGTGTAGACATCTTCGGAAAGACACAAAGCCTGGAACTCTAGCTGTTCAGGTACCAGGCTGGTGAGGTGCAGGGATTGAAGGTCCGGATGGAATACCTTCCACTGATTTAGCGAGATCAGGTCCGAGGCGGTAAACCGCCCGGCCTGCAGCTGAGGAGATCTGGATACCAGAACTGGGAGTCAATCTGGTGCTACTAGGATCACCTTTGCCTTGTCTCTCCTCACCTTGAGGAGCACCTTGTGGATCAAGGAAAATGGAGGGAAGGCATAGAGGAGGCCTGGGGTCCACAACCTCGAGAAGGCATCCCCCTGCAGCGAGCCCTGCTGAGGGGGGTGGGTATGAAACAGCCTCAGCTTGGTGTTTTCCCTGGAGACAAACAGGTCCACCATCGGTTTGCTCCAACAGGAGAACAAGCTGTAAGCTACCTCTGGATGGAGAGACCACTCGTGGTATGTCTGGTTTAAGCGGCTGAGAGCATCCGCCAAATTGTTTGAGGCTCCTGCCACATGGATGGCTAGGAGATCTGCCTCCAATTGGCTGACGAGGGTCCAGATGTGAAGCGCCTCCCTGCACAGTAGACAGGAGTGCATGCCGCCCTGTTTGTTGAGGTAGTACATGGTCATGGTATTGTCCATCTGGACTTGAAGCACTTGACCCCGGAGCTGAGGAGCAAAAGCTCACAATGCCAGTCTTACTGCTCTGAGCTCCAACAGGTTGATGTGGCATCAGGACTCCTTGGGGGTCCAGAGCCCGTGGGCCCTTTTGTCCCCCATGTGGGCTCCTCACCCCTTGAGAGAGGCATCGGTCGCGAGGAAGACCGTCGGCTCGGGGTGGACAAACAGGATCCCTTCCTGCAACCATTCTGGGGTGGTCCACCACTGAAGAGCGTCCCACATCTTCTGAGTGACAGTGATCAGCTGGTCGAAAAGACCGTGACGCTGAGTCCACTGAGTGGTCAGCTCCTACTGGAGGGGGTGCATGTGCAACCAGGCCCAATGAACCACTGAGGTGTACACCGCCATGTAACCCAGAAGGTGCAGAAAGTCCTGGGCAGGGCGCAATTGCCCAACCAGAAATGATTGGGCAAAGGAGGAAAGAACCTCTGCCTTGTTCTCCAGGAACTGAGCTCTGGCTTGACAAGAGTCGAGCTGTGCCCCAGTGAAGCCCATCACCTGAGAAGGCACAAGTTCCGACTTGGCCTCATTGATCAGGAGGCCAAGTTGGGAGCAGGTCTGGAGGGCCAGGTCCCTGGACCTCTCCACCTCCTGTTGGGTGAAACCTGCTAGGAGCCAATCGTTGAGGTAAGGATAAATCCTGACTTCTCGACACTGGAGACTGGTCGCCACCACTGCAATGCATTTGGCGAAGACCCATGGGGCCGATGACAGGCCGAAAGGGATGGTTCGGAACTCGTACAGGGTCCCCTTGACCCTGAAGTGGAGGAACCGTTGATGGGACAGATGGATTGGGATGTGAAAGAACGCATCCTGCAGATCCAGAGAACAGAACCACATATCTGCTCCAAGGATGGTATGATCTGGTACAGAGTGACCATCCAAAAGGTGTATGACCGGAGATACTGATTCAGGTCATGCAGATCTAGAATGGGGCGCCAGCCCCCCTGTCCACTTGGGTACCAGGAAGTACCTGGAGACAAAGCCTGGGTCTGCTGGAGGATCCGCCACTGGAGCTACTGCCTCCTTGTTTGAGGACCCACCTGTCCGAAATGACAACGGACCAGGTGGAAAGGAAGTGGTGGAGCCGGGCCCCCATGGGAGGACCCAGAGCTGAGGTGACGGGAGAGGGGTTGATAGTCCCTGCCCCGTCACTGAGCAGGCTTGGAGGAAAAGGCTCCAGGACCTGAGCCTCAGCCTCCTTTACGGGCCTGCTGGAGTCTGGGCTTGGGCCGGGGGGCACCAAGCTTGAGCCTGCTGCTGTTGCTGGTGCTGCTGTCCACCTTGAAAGGAGGACTGCTGAGTCGCAGGGGAAGAATGTCAAAAAGGCTTCTTTTTTTTTCTTCTGCTGGTTCTTGCCCGAAGAAGACTTGGCAGAAGTAGTGTCCATGGTGGCACTGGACTGCTCAATGTACTGAAGGTGACCGGCCACTCCTGAGTCAAACAGGTCGGTCCCTAGGAAGGGCACATCAGCTAGTTTATGCTAGGTATCTGCAGAAAAGGAGGAGAGCCTCAGCCAAGCCCTGCGATGAGAGGCAACCGCGGCAGCCATCGAGCAGGCTCAAGAATCCCCAATGTTCAGGGCCATCTGAAGCTGCTGTTTGGAAACAGCTCGGCCCTGATCCCGGACCTACATGACCAGGGTTTGCATGTCCATGGGGAGATGTGGGAGGACTTTATCCAGCGACTCTAAAAGGGCGTGAGAGAAGTGTGCCATCATGATGGCCGAACTTGCCTGACGAAGGCCCAAGGAGGAAGCCGCATAGACCTTCCTGGCTGAATGGTCCAAAAGCTTGGACTCTTTATCAGGAGGTCGGTCAGTGTCAGCAGAACTGCCAGTACGTCTGAACACAGAGGTGGTCACCAGGCTCTCGGCCGAAGGGTGCTCTGTGAACCCCGAAAGGGACCCCATGGGCACCGCATACTTGTGGGCCATGCGGGCAGACGGAGCTGGACAACAGCCTGGGCGCTGCCAGAGTTCTAAGGCCGGGCCGACAATAGCCTTGGCCACAGAAAAGGCCTCTGACGGGGTATCCTCACTCTTAAGGATGTCCATAAGAGGGTACTCCGCTTTTTTCTAGATGGTCTCCAGGGGCATCCCTGTAGATTCAGAGATGAGGCGAAGAATCCGTTGAAAAGACGAGGGACCTTCCTCCGTCTCTAAGCCAATGGTTGATTCATCATAACGGCTGACCACCCAGGTCACCTTCGACCTGCCAAGGGTGGTCTGGGGTGACCGTGACCAACAAACGCCGGGGAAGCCCAGTGTCTGGTCGATCTTCCTTTGGAAGGAGCCCCTCCCACAGGCTGTTTGGGCAGTGGTTCTACCATGATCAGTGGAGAGACTGTTTTGGGCTGAGCTGGTGGTTTTGCTGGCTCCTCGGGTGGAGGAACTGAGATAATCGGCTTCAGCCTAGGAGGCGAAAGCCAGGTAATGGCCGGTGTGGAAGACAAAGTTGGCTTGTACCCGGTCAAAATTAGCTGTTGCCATGAGGTCCTCGTAGCACCGATGGAGTTTCTGCTGGAGCCTCTCCTCATCTGAGGAGGACGAGGATGAGGACGACCGTTGGTGTTGCCTCTTTTTAAAGCGTTTATGGCTCTTCCTCGGCCTGTCGGTCAAGAGGGTCCAAGACCTCGATCTAGATCGGACGGGCCGATTCGGTCGCTCAGGAGATGCCGGCAGGACCGGTGATTTCCCGGGATCAGGGACCACTTCTTCGATAGGAGTCCCAGCAGGCTGGGTCTCGTCATCTGGAAAGACCAGATATGGGGTTCGATCGAGGGATTCGTTGACTGGAATCAGCGAAATCGGATCGATTGGATCAATTACGATCTCAACATCGATCGATCGATAATTCGGTCGACTAACCTGACAGCACGGCAAAAAAGCCAGCGGCTGAAGACGCGATCTCGGCTGAGGTCGAGAATGCATCTTCCTGGGATCGAGATCTCTCTCTCTCCTCTCTCTCACTCCCAAGAACGTCTCCACTGAGATGAAGACGATCCCAGGTCTTTCTCCTAAATATGGGATCGAGAAGAGTGCGAGCCCACAGGTGCCTCTCCCTTGGTCAGGAGAGACTGGCACAACTCTGGGAAGGAACCCGAGAGGGTGGAGCCCAGGTTGAGTGGAATGAAGAAACTCCGAGAAGCCTCTGTAGCATGAGTCGCTTCCTCCTTGAACGCTTGCATGCATTCCA
Organism: Neoceratodus forsteri; assembly: GCA_016271365.2. Lineage (NCBI taxonomy): Eukaryota > Metazoa > Chordata > Ceratodontiformes > Ceratodontidae > Neoceratodus > Neoceratodus forsteri. The sequence goes on from CM028131.1 coordinate 752,553,062, forward strand.
ATTGGTCGGCGGATCCCACAGCCACAGGAACCGCCCACTGAGCCTCCTTATATTTCACTGGAGGGTTCCTCTTCTCCGGTCTCCCCAGTTTCAAGCATGCGTGACGGTCGTCGAGGATGTTGGGATGAAAGGCGAGACACATATTGCCCATTTCGAGGTGTCATGGTCGACACCAAGGCAGTAAATGCACATGGTGTGGGGATCGGTGCATGACATTTCCTGGCCACAAGGGCACCAACGAAATCCGGGAGAAGACTTGTCTTTCATAGTTGAAACAGCGAACTTGTAATTGCTAACGCGAACAATGCGAATATTCGGAATGACTGAAGATTTGAAAGCCAGGGCCTACAAGATGAGTGAGCACGAGGGCGGCAACCTGAATCTTCCAGCGGAAAGGAAGATCTGGAGTCATGGGGTGCAGCCAAGGTATATACCACCTGGGTGGGTGGGAGGAGCCAGCTTGAAGACTTCCGGTGAGATTTAAAGCGGAAGGGGACACGCCAATAAGTGTGGATGAACAACATATCCACGATCCTAGAACAAGGGGATGTGATATAAAACTGGAGATGCACCCTGCTTAGGAAGTACCTCTTCACAGAAAGAGTGGTGGATTCCTGGAACAGTCTTCTAGCAGAGGTGGTGGGGGTGAACACAGTGGCGGAGTTCAAGAATGCATGGTATAAGCACAAGGGAATCACAGTGGAAAGGAAGTGGGGAGGAAGAAAGAGCTTTAGATCAGGTACAGTCTGCAGTAATAGTGTAGGTAGGGAGGCGTGGGCAGACTAGATGGGCCAAACGGTCCTTATCTTCTGTCAAATTCTATGCATGTTTCTATGTTTTTTCAGCTTTACTTCATCAAAATGGTCAGTTTGGATTACAATTAGTGAACTCCTCAGCTATGAAAGGGAATAATCCAAATTTTAATTCAGATGTCTGATTCTGCCTCACCCACAAGGATCCTAACATAATCTCCTGCCAAACCCACTATCGCATTCCCAAGCTACTGTCTGCTTCCAGCCACCAATTCCATTGTAACGGTCACACATTTCTATGAAGCAAAAATAGAGAAAATGAGCTTTAAACTGAAACTAATCAAGGACATTTCCTAGGCACCCAGAACATTTCTGAAATTGGTTTAAATATTAAATTCCTTTTAGTTTACACTGCTCTGCTGATAACAGAACATTTCAGTAGGCTAGGCATATGAGTAGTATCATATCACTTATACCAACACGTGAAGCAAACAAACATTTTTTTTGTTCCACTGTTTTGCCTGGTTCCCTGTCCCCTTACCTGATTCTCAGAGTCTCCACACACACCTGCACCCTTCCTCTGGCCAGGGAGATGGGCAAGTAACTGCCTTCACATCAGTCAACAACGCCCCTCCTTGGCTGGCTGGTAAGGGACACATGAATGCCGGATGGCCTGTTCTCTACCTCCTTCCCTGGATGCTGGGTATCTTCACCTCAGCAACATGCTCAGCCCCTACCCAGCTCTAGTATGGGATCCCAGGGCTCCTATGTGAACCCAAGTCATCCAGGCGGCTGTGCAACATTCAGACAATTCACCTTCCAATAACATTTTCATTTCACACCTGCACAGCACATTTTCATATGTATGTATTCTTTTTACTAGGGTTAATACTCAGTTGAGCATGGCTCATTTTCAAAGAAGCCCTGCAAGAGCAAGGCAATAACAAGATTATAAAAACAGGTAAGAGAAACCATGACCTATGATTGGTCAGATGTGATCACATGACAATGCATTATTCCAGCACAGGTCATAAATATTCAATGATCTGAGCCTCATCAGCCAATTTGTAAAATAACAAGTGGAACCATTTTATAATTATAATGAGGCATTCCAGGGTGTGTGTTACTGTCGGATAACAGCACATCTTGGGTGCCTCACTTCCCAAGGCATGCTGTTACCCACAATAATGCACATCCTGCCATGTTTTACTGCTTTAATAAGGCAAGGATAATTAAATTATACAAAGAAATAATGGGGTCTGTGCACGAACAAATGGATTGCCTAAGCACCCTATGTTGGAATGCCATGCACTGGGTGACCAGCAGATTCCCCCGGTGGCATTCACAGAAGGGGCGCATGGACGGACTGGGGGAGTGTCAGGGGGCATATCTGCACCATTAACAAAGGTTCAGAGTGCTGGGCGAGGGGGCACAAGGCATAGCAGCAAAGATTCTGCAGTGTCTGTTGCATCCCCAATAGATTACACCCACCGGCTGCTGCAGGACCATACCCCCCCCACCACTACGCTGTCCCAGCCCTCTGGTCAGGCATGGAGGGCTGGAGGCAGTCATTTGGGCACTCATCCAGCTTTACAAATTTTGGACTTCTGCACTGTCCCACAATCCCCTGCTCTGTGTGGAACAGGCGATCTACCGTCGGACCAGGATGGGCATCTGACTGGATGCCCACCTGTGTCCTCTGATCCATCCCCAGTGATTCTTCATGCTGGGGAGGTGTGGCTGCAGGTGAAGAGATGTGCAGGCAGGGAATGCACCTCTCACAAGTACTCTGCACTGTGTGATACACAACTCTCCAATATGAGCAATACAATGAGAGAAGAGCTAATACAGTGAACTAATATAATGAAGGAAGAGCTAACAAACAAGGTGTACTAAAATGTTTGGCTTGCTGGTGTGACATTTTACAGGATTCCAGGGGTTGACTATTCTTCATGAAATCACACTTTTTCCTAAGCCTTGCTCTCAGAGTTAAAGAGTTACATGTCTTTGAAGATTGGGATTAAACACTACCAGCTCAGTAGCAATCCTTGGCTTACTACCAACACTGCACAAAAGGTGCAGTTGATTATTCCATTTCCTGTTTTTTTCTCTTTTCTTCCCATAACACACCCTCTTCCTGTTATCTTTACCTGCCAAACAGAGTGGATCCCACCAGGGTCAGAACCCTCCATCCATGTCATTAGTTGGTTTTAGCTAGGCTATGCACCTGGGGCTCTGTGCACCACGTCTGCCGAGTATACGCAAGGAGCGCATACCCAGCATGTGCAGCTCCGCACCCACGACAAGCTTGCACCGGCTGGCATTCACTATCATCAGCTGCTTTTCCACAGACCTGCCCCCCCAGCATAGCTGCATGAGGGCAGATTGAGGGACACAGGTGGGCATCCAATTGGATGCCCGTGCTGAGTCCTGAAGTGGATTCCCTGCTGCATGCAAGCAAGGGATCCTGGGAAGGTATGGGACCCTTTTTTTAAACAAAAACTATGGGCGAGTGCCCGACTGACTGCCCCCATGCCTCCCTATCTGCCTGGTGGGCTAAGGCAGCAGGGTTGAGGGTGTATCCATCCCACGACAGCTGGCGGCTGTCTGTTGTGGGGTGGGGGGGAGCGCAGAGCCTTTACAGCAGGTCCTCCCAGCTGTATCATGCACCCACTGTGCCTGACACTTCACACCTTAGTGAATGGCGGAGTGTAGGCACACCCACCACTCTCTCCTGGACAGCCTGTGGCGCGTGATTGTGCAGGTGACCAGGGGATTAACTCCGCAAGGGGCTCAAGCACCTTTCATGAATGCTGCCAGCAGTCCGCTGTATCTCCACTGCACAGCATTCTGACTTAGGGTTGCCTACGTGCCACACACAGGCAACCCACACTTTTTGCATAGGGCCCCTGCTGTTCACCTGTCCTCCCTGCTGCCTCCATCGATGCATTTCTGCCACTGTGAAGTGGGTCTATGACATGGATCACAGCACTGTTGGCCAGCTGAAGTTCCTGAAGCAGTGATGCGAACTGAGCATGCCCCTCAGCAGCATAACCCATCCTGACTTTGGAGCAGGGGCCTGATGTTGGCCTCTCTCCACCCTCCCACCAATGGGCTCCAACTATAGGTGAACTTATGCAAATAAAGGCAGGACTATGGTTGACGTGATGTGAAACTCCTCCCTCCCCAGTATGCAACTGGAAGCAGACGATGTGCAACCAACATGCAAAACTGCTCCCAGAGTAAAGTGTGCACAGACAGGGACAGCCTCTCTAGCTCCTGCACTAGCAAATTATGAACAGGGCTTGAAAACTGAACCCTGGTCCCCTGAACAGAAGTGGAAGCCTTAACTACTAGGCCATTAGCGTAGACAGTAAGTATATTATAGGCTCATTGCAGGGATAGGACGTTTCTGAATGTTGTGTTATACAGTGTATTGAAACAGCTCTTCTTTTACAAGTACCACACTGATGAGTACTGACCTTGAAAATATTGGCCTAAAGACAGATAGACCACATAATCCAATAAAGAAGGAGGTGAAATGAAGGTAACCTTGGTTCGTCTCTCCTATGACCCTATTTTCTTGCTGGTGAAAGACTACTCCTGAGCTGTTGGCACACCGGAGAACAGGGCAAACAATGGCTCTCTCTGTTGGTATGGAGTCAGATACAGGGAAGGAGGAATGCTGTAGAGCAGATCTAGTGCTGGCAGGCGCCTGTAAATATCTCTAGCTATCATCTCAGCTGTTGGGGGTTGCACTGCTGCAGACGCTGTAACAGTTACTGACAGCTGTGTAAATTCTCCAGCTTCGTCTGGGCCACGGGCTGGTTGGTACTCCTGTTACAGCACCGACTCCAGACTGTCGCCACCTCTGCCACATACAAACACATCTAGAATACAACCTGCTTAGAGGCCATCACAAGGAAATGTAAGACTATTACAGCACTTAAACACAGCATAAAGTAAATAAGTTGGGTCCTTCCCTAAGCCTACCTTAAAAGAAACCCCTATCTTCATGTTTTTTTTTTATTTTGGATTTTACACACCTGGATAGCCTTGGTGAGGTAGTACACCTAGTTTATAAATTTATTGAGTTATGTATTTATTTATTTAGTTATTTATGTGTGTATATATGTATTTAAAAGTTTAATAGCCAGGAAAGGCACACTGAGCCTAGGCTCATTTCTAGGTACGACCCAGGGAAGTGGGGGGATGGGAGATGGCATACAGGCAATTACAATCATCAGAAGAGCAATAAGGGCAAGTACAAGTGCAAAAACCCAATTGGCAACAATATAAAACAGTATAAATACAAGGGTTACAAATGGGCTAAGATGCTCTCACTACACATGGAGTGGGTGTGTTTTGATGAATTTAACCCTCGAGAGAGCAGGCTGAGGACCAGGAGTTCGGGAATACCAGGGAAGAGGAGTCTTTGGCTAGGGGGTGAAGAGTAGAAGCAGTGGTGAAAAAGGGAACAGAGGAATCAGGAAGGGGGGGTGACAGGTACACGGAGGGAGAGGAGAGAGCCTTAGCAGGCATTTTAGTGTTTGAAGGGAGGGGGATAGACAAAGGGGAGAGGAGAGCAGGTTCCAATGGGAAGGGAGCCAGTATGAGAAAGCAGCTTAACCGGTACGTGAGCAAGGGTGAGGAACAGAGAAGGTGCAGGTGTCCCTTAAGCATGGAAAGCAAGGGGGGTGGGAGAGTGGAGAGAAGAAAGGTAGAAGGGAAGGGAAGAGAGCCAAACCAGTGTTTGGCAATGAAGATAGAGCAGTAGGACTAGTGACGTTAAAGATAGCAGGGAGATGGAAAGGGAGGAGTAGAGGGAGCAAATGGTGGGTGCAGAGAGAAGAGTTGGAGGCAAAGCAACAGAAGGCATTACAGAGGGTATCCAGTTCTGGCAAGAGAAAAGAGAAGGGCAGAGCTATAGACAATGTCTGCATAGTTGAAGATAGGGAGGATCATTTTGGTTATCAGCTCCCGGTGGACTTGGGCGGAGGGCTGTCCTTGTTACGGTATAGGGTGCCAAGCTTGGGAAGAAGTTTGTAGTGGATGGCTTCAATGTGCACAGAGAAATACAGGTTATTCACCTGTAACAGGAGTTCTAGGAATGGTATATGTTGTTCATCCACACTTATTGGCAGGTTCCTTGCCGCTTTAAATCTTGCCGGAAGGTCTTCAAGCTGGCTCCTCCCACCCACCCGGGTGGTAAAACTCTCGGCTCCGCCCCATGACGCCAGATCTGGCCCGCTGGAAGCTCAGGTTGTGCGTCAAGCCGGGAGGTCACTGAGAAATGGTGGATGAACACATATACCATTCCTAGAACTCCTGTTACAGGTGAGTAACCTGTATTTCTAGGGACATGGATACGCTTGTTCATCCACACTTATTGGCAGACTCTAGCAGTCTCTGGGAGGAGGGAGGCAAGACACCCCAATACTTACTTGGGAAATAAGGACTGGAGAACAGAGGCCCCAAAACCAGCATCCCGGCGTGACTCAAGGTCGATGTGGTAATGGGTAATAAAGGTGTGTGCTGACTTCCAGGTAGCAGCCCTGCAGATTTCCGGGATAGGGACGTCCCTGGAAGCAGCCACCAATGCAGCAGTATGACGGGTAGAATGAGCTCTTATCCCTCTGGGAGGCTCCATGCCCGCCAACTTATAGCAGCGATCTATGCAGGAGGTGACCCACCTGCCTATCGTCCGCTTGGCTGCAGGTCTGCCAGATGCGGCTTCAGCGTAGGTGACAAACAGCTGGCGAACCTCTCCCCGAATTTCAGCCATGTGCTCCTTATAATAAGCGAGCGCCCTTCTAGGGTCCAGAGTATGGAGCCTATATTCGGCCTCTGAGGTGTGACTGGGGTAGAACACCGGCAGAGTCAGCACCTGGTTAAGGGGAAACTCCGACACCACCTTCGGAAGGAATTTCGGGTGGGGGCGCAGGACAACCTTGTCCCTGTGGAAGACCAGGTAAGGAGACTCGATGCAAAGCGCCTGGAGCTCTCCCATCCTTCTGGCTGACGTGATAGCCACCAAGAAGGCGGTCTTCCACGACAGGTGAGAGTTCACACCTGTGCATTGGTTCGAATGGCTTGCCCATGAGCTTTGCCAGTACCAGCAGTAGGTCCCACGGAGGTGGAGGTTCTCGCACCGGAGGGGAAATGTGATCAAGGCCTTTGAAAAAGCGCCCGACCACCTTATCCTGCGCCACCGACTGCTCCCCGCCCGCGCCCGGTAAGCAGAGATGGCTGCCAGGTGCACCTTTAGGGTCACGACCTAAGCCCTTGACTAGAAAGGGACCATAAATAGTCCAAAATGCTTGCCACAGAACAGGAGGAAGGGTCCAAGCCCTTGCCCTGACACCAAATGGAGAATCTCTTCCACTTAAAGGCGTAGCATTTTCTGGTCGACTCCTTACGGGACGCCTCAACAACATTGAGGACCTCGTCAGAAAGACCCAAGGCCTGGAACTCTAGCCGCCAGGAACCAGGCCGCCAGGTGCAGGGATTGAAGGTCCGGATGGAACACCTTCCCTGATTGACTGAGAGCAGGTCCGCGAGCTGGAAGCTGCCTCGGAGCCTGGAGCTGAGGCTGAGGAGATCTGGTACCAGAACTGGCGGGCCAGTCTGGGCTATCAGAATCACCTGCGCCTTGTCCCTCCTTGCCTTGAGAAGCACCTGTGAATCAAGGGAAATGGGGAAAGGCGGAAGAGGCCCGGGTCCACAGCCTCAGAAGGCATACCCCTGCAGTGAGCCCTGCTGAGGGGGCAGGCATGAAACAGCTTCAGCTTTATGCTCTCCCTGAGGCAAACAGGTCCACCTGAGGTGTGCCCAGAGGAGAACATATCTTGTACTACCTCCGCAGGAGAGACCACTGTGAGATGCAGCCCCTATCCGCCCAGGCATCGGCCAGGGTGTTGGAGGCTCCTGCCACATGAATGGCTAGGAGATCTGCCTCCAGGCTGCGAACGAGTGACCAAATGCGGAGAGCTCTTTGCAGAAGCAGGAGTGCCGCCCGCCTCGGGCGGTTTACGTAGTACATGGTTGTGGTATTGTCCGTCTGGACTCGGACCACTTGACCCCGGAGAAACGGAGCAAAGGCGGTGAGAGCTAGGCGGACCGCTCGGAGTTCCAGCAGGTTGATGTGGCATCGGGACTCCCGCGGGGACCAGAGGCCGTGCACTCGGTGTTCCCCCAGATGGGCACCCCAACCCATCAGAGAGGCATCGGTCGATAGAGAGATCGTCGGCTTGGGGAGGACAAATGGGATGCCCTCCTGCAAATGGAATGGAACGGTCCACCACTGGAGAGCGTTCTACATCTCCTGGGTCACTATCACTAGCTGGTCCAAAGGATCGCAGCGTTGTGACCACTGGCTGGCCAGTCCCCACTGAAGGGGGCGCATGTGCCAGCGAGCCCAATGGACCACGCTGGTACAGGCCGCCATGAGACCCAGGAGGTGCAGGAAGTCCCGGGCAGGGCGCAATTGCCCAACCAGAAATGATTGGGCAAAGGAGGTAAGAACTCGGACCTGTCCGCCGAGTCGGGCTTGGCTCAAGAGAGTCCAGCTCTGCCCCGATGAACAGGATCACCTGCTTTGGCTCGAGTCTCGACTTGGCCTCGCTGATGAGAAGGCCGCTTGAGAGCAAACCTGGAGGGCCAGATCTCTGACCGCTCCACCTCCCGGCCTGGAGGGGCTGCAATCAGCCAATCATCCAGGTAAGGGTACACCCGGACCTCGGGTGCCGCAGGAATGCTGTCACCACTGCCCGTGCATTTGGTGAAGACCCTGGGAGCTGGAGATAGTCAAGGGCATGGCCGAACTCAAGAGGGATCCGAGATGGAGGAATCTCGCGATGACGGGATAGGGACGGAAAGAACGCGCCCTGTAGGTCCAGAGAGCAGAACCACACACCGTGTTCCAGAGATGGTATTATCTGTGCCAGAGTGACCATCCTGAAGGTTCGAGACCTTAGGAACTTGTTCAGGTTGTGTAGGTTGAGAATGGGCGCCAGCCCCCGTCTGCTTCGAACCAGGAAATACCTGGACACGAACCCGGTCTGAAAGGGGTCCTCTACCTCCGTGATCACCTCCTTTGGAGGAGGAGAGCCGTCGGCCTCTCGAGCAGCCAGAGAGGCCAAGGATCTCGAGGCCCCGGGAGGTGCGCAGACGGCTCTGAAGGGCGGGACCTGCTCGAATTCCAGAGGCAGGCCTTTCCCACCACTCCAGTACCCACCTGTCTGTGTGGTAACAGCGACCAGGTGGAAAGGAAGTCTGAGCCGTCTCCACGGGGAACCAGGGTGAGGTGACAGGGATGGGGGCGATACCCCTCAGCCCATCACTGGGCAGGCTTGGAGGAAGGACCGGCCGAGGCACCACCTGGGCCTTTTCCTCCCTGCTTCCTGTTGGAGGAAGCCGACGGCTTGGGTTTGGGATGCCAAGATCGAGCCTGCTGGCCCTGACGTTGCTGGGCCGGGCGCGCCGAGGGCGCAGAAGGACGAAAGGGCTTAGGCTGTGGCTTACGGCCTTTGTCCTTCTGAGCGGAAGAGACTGAGTCCGAGGTAGCATTGGACTTCTCGATCCTCTGCAGGTGACCTTCCACCCCAGGGCCGAAGAGGTCAGTCCCCAAAAAGGGAACATCCGCCAACTTGTGCTGGGTATCCGAGGTAAAGGTGGATATCCTCAGCCAAGCCCGACGACGCATGGCCACTGCGGCCGCCACAGACCTGGCACATGAGTCCCCAATGTCTAACGCAGTCTGGAGCTGCTGTTTTGCCACCGCCCTGCCCTGGTCCCGCACCTGCCTGACCGTAGTCTGCAGATCGGCAGGAAGATGAGGGACAACCTCATCCAGGGAGCCCAACAGGGCGTGAGAAAATGTGCCATGAGGACGGCCGAACTGGCCTGACGAAGGCCGAGAGGACGAAGCGAGACTTTTCACCAGCATAATCCAATTTCTTGGATTCCTTGTTGGGAGGTTTGTTACATCCCTGGCATTCCGCACACCGGAAAACGCTGTCGGTAACCAACCCTCGGCCGAGGGGTGTTCAAACCGACATGGAACCGTAGGGACCGTGACATTTCCTGGCCATCCTGGTCAAGGCGCAGGGCAGGAAGCAGGACGCTGCCAAAGTTCCAAGGCCAGACCTACTATGGCTTCGCCACCGGAAAGGCCCGAGGAGATCCCTCGGTCCAGAATCTCCGTGAGGGATACTCTGGCCGCTTAGAAATGGGTTCAAGCTTCATCCCGTGGACTCCGAGATGAGTCAAGCAACCCTAAGAAGGACGTAAGGGCTCGCTCCACTGACTGCCTCCCGAGACTCCAAGTCCATGCGCTTGGAGAAGAGGAGGAACCATCATCGACTCGGAAGAGTCCTCAAAGAGCTGCTCGGGCCTTAGCCACCTCCACCTGCCGAGGTTTATTGGGAGTGAGGGTGACAGACAGCCTATGGGGCAAACCCAAGGCCGACCGAGAATTTTTGGTCGGAGCCCCAACTAATGGCTGTGGAGGCGGAGGTTCCACCAGAATCGGTGGGGCAGCTGGAATTGGCCGAACAACCGCCTGGGAACAGGCCCTGCTACAACGAGGGTTGTTTCGGCCGGCTCGTGACAGCCACTTGATGGTCAGGAAGGCGACTGAGTGGCTTATTCCCAGTCAAAAGGAGCTGTTGCCACATGAGTTCCTCATACCTCCGGCGCTTAACTGCGCCAAGCCTCCCTCGTCCGAGGAAGAGGAAGAGCGGTGGCGCTGGCCACTGCGGAAAGCGAGACCGAGACCACGGCGCAGCGGGATCGTCGGACCGCGAGGATGTCCGAGACCGAGACCGAGAGTCTCGACTAGGCCGAGGAAGGCGAGGAGAAGTGTCGAAACCAGCACTCCTCGCTTGGACGATCCCATCAAGGCTCCGGAACCGGAGGCACAGACGAGCCGACGGGATCTCAACTCTCACCGGGGAACTGGAGAGGGGATTCTCAGCTTCCAGCCGACAATCCATCTAACGGGTCGAGAAAAATCTCACCGCTCTGCCGGGAGTCTCGGTCAACTGACCTGACGGGACACCGTGGAAGCCAGTGGCCGAGCTGAGGGGCGACCGTCGACTGTCGGCGAGGGGATTTTCCCGCCTCCCAAGAGCGCCGACGGAGAGACTTACTTTCGCTTCTTTTGGAGCTTCTTGAAAGGTCCCGAAAAGTTGGACCTCACCTCCTTCGTCGAGAGGGTCAGACAAAGCTCCTAAAAGAAGCAGAGCACACAGGCACCCGAGAGAGGCGGACAAATGCCGTGAGCCGAGGTAGAAACGCCGCTCCGCCTCCTCTTCGAGGGCGATCATCTGCTCGAGCTGATCCGCGAGCCCGCCGCTGACACCGCCAACTGGGCCTCTTTAGATCTCACCGTGGAATTCTCTTCTGGGTGCCCCAGTTGTAATCGGGCAGCACGGTCTTCAAGGACGAGGGTCAAAAGAAGAGCACAAGTCGAGGCCTGCGGGTCGTGCTCAAGGCTCCAGGCAGACGACGTGAGTGCGGATCCGCCCTAGACATCTTCTGCCCGCAAGGGCACCCCCGGAAACCGGGAGTCGATTTGTCCATTGCAGCTGCGAGGAGAAGAAGACCGAAGTCTTTTTAGCAAAAATCTTTTTGATTTCGAACTTTCGAAGAATTAGGAACCAGTCTTAATCGCAGAGCGCTAAGGAGGGAACCTGAGCTTGCAAGCGTAAGGAAGATCTGGCGTCATGGGGCGGAGCCGAGTTTTACCACCCGGGTTGGTGGGAGAAGCCAGCATGAAGACCTTCCACCAAGATTTAAAGCGGCAAGGAACCTGCCAATAAGTGTGGATGAACAACATATCCATGTCCCTAGAAATCTAATTTACTATCTAGCCACACACCAAGGTATCAGAAGGCAGGGACAACTCCCGATGCGTGACATGCAGGGTGGAGAGGACTGGAGAAGGTGAGAGTCTTGTTAATTTCTGGCTGGTGCCAAAGGTCATGGACATAGTCTTTTTCATATTAATTTTGAGCTGGTTGGCACGGAACCAGCACAGCATATTGTGGAAGTCACTCTGGAGTGAGGTTTCTACTGCAGAAGTAGAGATGAGTAAATGACCGTGTCATCCGCATACATGTGTATATGTGAAGAGACACAGGCAGAGGGGAGTTCATTAAGAAAAACAGAAAACAGTATAGGGCCCAGGATAGAGCCCTGGGGGACACCTGCTAAGGCGGGGGAAACAACATGCCACCCACTTGAACTGACTGTTGACAGCTCTTTAGGTATGAGTGGAACCACTTAACTGCAGGAGCAGAGAGGCCAGCTGAGGTCAGCTTGTTCAAGAGGAGGGGGTGAAACACAGAGTCAAATACCTTCACAAGATCGATAAATATGGCTGCAGTGATATGTCCCTGATCCATCCCAGTAAGTTTCCAAGAGGATCAAGGGGGAGGACTTTGCAACAGAGCAGCACGTTTACAATTACAGTACCTGCGACTTAACAGATTCTAAATTAAGATTAATAAAGAAAGTTACAATCATAATCATCAATGCATTCATTACAATTATGTTACAGTGTGGCAAAAAACCCTGAATGAGCAGAAAGAGAGAATTGAGAGGGGTGATTAAGGAGACAGAAGGAGGGGAGAGACACAGGAGGTTAGGAACAACTGCAAAGACTACTGAGGTGATTGAACATGGCATTTTTTAAGTGATGTGCAGACCTTGCATCTTTATTTATTTTAATTTTAGTCTTTGGTAACCAGGTAAGTCCCACTAGGCACAAGTGCCTGTTTTCAGGGGCGACCTGGGAGCACTGGGTGGTTAAATGACTTGCTCAGAGTCACACAGTATGCAAGTGGAGGTTGTGAGAATCAAACTCAGGTCTGGGCTGCTGGATGTACCAAGATCATTCATACCTCGTTCCTCTAACCTCTATGAGGTAACTTGTTCCAGTTGGTCAGGCAACTAGAGAGAAGGCCTTGCATTCTACACTTTGCTGGCCCACAGGAACTAGGAGCAGATCTTTAACTAGAGATCTAAGCTGATAGACTATTGTGGCCTTAGTCAGCAGAGTCTTGTAGTAGTAAGGGTAATGCCTATGCACACACTTGTAAACCAGAGGGGCCAATACCCAGTTGCTTATCAAGTGTACAGTGGTGTGTGAACCTGTTGAAGCCCACTGTAAATCTCCATAGGTTGCTAAAGGTAACCGTAAGTTTCTGCAGAGCTGTGTGACTGGCTGATCTTTCCATACACACGAGCTGGTACAGAGTCTGCAAAAATAAAACAGGAAAGTGGTCTTTTTAGTTGCTGTTACTTCTGCTCGAAGGATTTCTGAGCTCCAGACTCTGATTTATAAGCAGCCTTATTTGTTTTTTCACAAATACAGGGTGTCTTTGTGTACTAATCCTAAGTTTTTTACCTAAGGTGGTGTATGAGTTTACTTTAAATAAATCCATCCACCTTCCAGTTTCTTGTCCTGAGTATTCCAATCAGAGGGAGGCCTTGCTCCATACTTTGGATGTTCACAGGATGTTGTGGTATTATACAAACTGCACCAGGCCTTTGAGCTGACCAGCGTTTGTTTCATTTGCCCCCAAGAGAGAGGGCGCTCCTGTTTCCAAACAGTGTTTGTCTAAGTGGTTAGCTAGTTGCATTGTTTATTGCTACCGCAAGTACAACAAGCCCCTTCCAGGGTGGCCAAGGGCCATTTCACCAGGGGTATGGCTGCCTCTATAGCTTGCTTCAGAAATGTGTCTGCTGCTGACATCTGTGCAACTGCCACTTGGAGTTCTGCCTACACATTCACCATGCATTACATTCTGAACATCGCCTCTAGGTGTAGAGCCAACTTCAGCCAGACAGTCCTTCAGGACCTTCTGTCATGAACTACTGACTGCTGTCTGGTCCTTATCCTAGTGATACATGTACTGCTTGGGACTCTACCGGTGTGGCCTGCTGCAAGAACCTTCCTCGAAGTAAGACAGTACAGTTATGTAAGAACTTACCATAACAGTAGATCTTTGAGAGAAGTTCTTGCAGTATGCCCTGCTTTCCCTCCCTCCCTCCTTCCCCTTGCTCTTTTTCTATTGCATCAACTTCTGCCTCTTCTTTGGCTCTCAGGATAATCTCCTCGGTTTTCCATCAGCTGGCCATGCAGAGTCTCCAGCGGGAGAATTGAGGTAGGTGTGGGGGACCGCCCTCCTATATAGCCTTTACTTACGTCAGATGACTGACATATGTGGAGGGCAGTCCCCTGTGGTAGACTGTTAGCTAGAAGTTTTCCATGTGGTCCTAGTGCCTGGCAGCATAGTCCTACTGATGCGGCTTGCTGCAAGGGCTTCTCTCAAAGATCTGCTGTTATGGTAAGTTCTTACATATTGTAGTGAGAAAGAAATAATACAATTCTTTCTCACTACAATTTGCTATTCAAATTGCTTCACAGTGGCTAGTACTCCACCAAAAACATCTAATTGTCACCCAGATTCCAAGTGGAATTAGCATGTTGTAAGTGGAAGTACCATATGTTCCAAGCGAAAATAAATACCCCAAATCAACATGAATTATTTACACACTGTATTTACCACTGCTGTAGTATATAGTATATAGGGGATATTCCATAGGGCATCCAGGACCAGAGTTTTTATTCAGTCTGGAATGTTTCCAGCAATGTTGCCTAGCAACAGTTGGCTGAGCAAAGCAAAGCTACGAGTGCTAGGTCACATTGCTGGCATCAGTCCAGATGGAGTAGGTATCTTTTTCGTGGCTACACTGTGGGATGTCGTATTAATACCATGGGTTAGGGACTGGTTAACAGACAGGAGACAGAGGGTGGTGGTAAATGGGGATGCAATCTGGGAAGAGGGGCGTGACCAGTGGGGTACCAGAGGAATCAGTACTAGGACCAGTCCTGTTCAATGTCATCACTGGTGACATTGCAGAGGGGCTTGAGGGAAAGGTCTGCCTGTTTGCAGATGACACCAAGATCTGCAACAGGGTGGATACTCCAGAAGGGGTGCAGAAAAGGAAGAGGAACCTGGAGAGGCTTGAAAGATGGTTGGAGATGTGGCAACTGAGGTTCAGTATAAAGAAGTGCAAAATAATGCACCTGGGTAGAGGGAACCCTGGGGAGAGCTACAGGTTGGGGGGGAGTTGACTGTCACCAAGGAGGCAAGGGACCTAGGGGTTATCATCTCTGATAGCCTTAAGATATCAAAGCAGTGTACAAAGGCGGCAGGGAACATCAGTGGCATGCTGGGGTGTATAGGCAGGGGTATCACTAGCAGGAGGCGGAAGGTGGTGATGCCATTGTATAAATCATTGGTAAGGCCTCACCTGGAGTACTGCATGCAGTTCTGGAGGCCATACCTGCTCAATGACATAGACAAGGTGAAGACTATCCAGAGAACGGCAACAAAAATGGTGCAGGGCTTGCACCACAAAACATATGAGGAGAGACTAAGGGACCTCAATATGTACTCACTGGAGGACAGGAGACAGCGGGGGGACATGATTGAAACTTTCAAGTACCTCAAGGGCATAAACAAGGTGCAGGTGGGGGACCTTTTCCAACGTAGAAAAAGTACTAGAACAAGAGGGCACAATATGAAATTGGAAGGGGGTAGATTAAGAGGTAATGTGAGGAAGTTTTTCTACACAGAAAGGGTAGTCGACGCTTGGAATAGTCTGCCACAGGAGGTAGTGGGGGCAAGCACAGTGGAGAGGTTTAAGCATGCCTGGGACAGGCACAAGGGAAGCCTGAGAGGGGAGGGAGTGATGAAAAGCCATTGATCACATAGGGTCAGTGGCCACATACAATGTATAGGGCCTGTGGGCAGACTGGATGGGCCTAGCGGTCCTTATCTGCCGATAATTTCTATGTTTCTATGTTTACCTGGTTGGAAGGCTGAGGCAGCTTCTGTTATGGTTTAGCTGACACAGCTTTTGGTTGGAGCTCCTAACTGATTTGGAGAGGTGGTCCTTGCACGCCCCCTGAGGAAGGCTCAGGCCAAAGCACTGAGGCTAGTTTGAGCTGAGGTGATCTAAACACTGCTGTAAAACCACAAACTGAGCAAATAAATTTTGCTAAAATCATTAAAAATAGTGGACAGCAGTTTCTTTGTATATCTGGCTGGAGTAGCCCTGTGCTGTGCGAGTCCAGTCAGAGTCAAGGGTATCTGTGTCTGAAGAGCCAGAAATATTCAAGGGGAGATCTAGAGAGCATTGTAATTAGTCATTCATTGGTTTGGAGTGTTTTGCAAGTGACTACACTAGATATTTTACTGAATGAAAGGCTGCGTAAAAATAAAATGGAGGGCATTAAACAGAATGGTCCATAAGTTCTTTTAAAGGGGAATGCTCACTACCTTGAAAGAAATGTAATGGGTCTGAGAAGTCCATACTAGCACAGTCATAATAATTAAAAGTTGTTTACTTACTCCCTGAGGGAAAGTGGCGACATAGTAGCGTAGCATTATTTCTTTGTCGCACCATTTCCCTGAAGCTCAGGGAGCTATTACAACAGATGGTGATAGTAGTAGTAGATAAAATTTATTTATACAGTGACACCACCATTACGGCTAGATACATGAACTTTTCTCAAGGTGCACCTGTTTAAAAGAGTTTCGATAAATACATATACGTGAGTGTAACAAACAATGCATGTCCCAAAAAGTGGCTTACTAAAAACCTCATACATTTCAAATACAGTAAACATTACAATATCCTAAATCCATTCATGAAACGCTGCACATTACGGCCGTCATACATACTTTCGATTTTCAATAGCAGTTCTAAAACTATCCATTGCAGGCACAACGATACTCCATTTCCCTTTGTAAAGCTGTCTTAAAGGTATCTGAAAGGTATATGATGGTGAACATATATATCAAATAACTCCCAAATCATAAAATTAAATAACATCAATATATGAAATGTGTCCCCTGCCCCAGTCCCCACTTTATGAGCAGGGATGCAGATGTAAGCTATGTAAACATGTACTAATTTATAGAGCTTTCCTATCCACTTTACTACCCAGGGTGCCCTGGGATTCCCTTGATAAACAGAAATTGCTACAGGCTTACCCTGAAGGTCTGTGCTATCTTCATGTACACTGTTTCCGCTAGCAGACTGCCTGATTGGTTCACCACCCTCTGGGAGATCAAAGTGTTTCTTAATGTTACAGTACCTCTGAAGTTACCACATCTGCGTTTTAGGGCTTGCCAGCATCGTGCTGGAAGACGCCAGATCAAACATCTCTTTCTGTTTGATCATGTCACTACCCTTGAGTATGTAGAAGACTGAAATCCCCTCCCTGCCTCCCATTCACTAAAGTGAACATGTAAGCGCCACCAACCTCTCCTCATAGCTTTTGACCCCATACCCACAATCCTTTTGCTGCCCGCACTGCAATCTGTCAACTGCCTAAATGTCCATTCTGAATCCAAGAGCCCAGCACTGCATGCAGTGCTCCAGGTGGGGCTTAACAAGTACACTGTGAATCAGTGTGGTCTGGTTGTTTAAGCATAGCTTAGGAACTATGAGATCGCAGGTTCAAACCCTGCTAGAGCCAAATATTTACTGTGTGTCCCTGGGCAAGTTACTTAACCTCCCAGGGCTCCAGTCCATCCAGCAGTGGAAGTGGGCAGATCAAGAACCCCACTGGAAACAAGATGCTGCTTCTTAGCTGGACTATCCTGGATAAATACATTTTAACAAAAAACAATTGTACAGGGGCTCGATCACTTCCACTGCCCTGCTGGTCACCCCCTTTTTAATGTACCCCACATTTATCCATCCCTCTTGACAGTGGCAATGGCCTGTCATGCTTCTGCCCTTTGTCTGTTATGACCCACGCTCCTAGGTCATTTTCCTCTCCTGCTGCAGTATGAAGAGCTCCACACAGTGTGTAGATCCTACCTCTATTGTTTCTCCCCAAGTGAAGCATCTTGCATTTGGCTACAGTAAATGTGAGACTCCGGAAGTCCAGTCAAGCTTGTTCAGGTCCTCCTAAGGGATATCCTAGTCCTCTAGGGAGTCCACCACCCTGGCCAGTTCAGTGAAATTACTTAACACACACAGCCTGCTACGGACCCCAGCTTCGCTGATGAAAATGTTGAGAAGCAGTGGCCTAAGTGGTACTGGCAGCATCAGAAAGGTTCTGTGCCGCAATATGCCCCTGATCATGATGGAAAGTAATTTCAAGCACTGCAGACTTGATTTCTCCCACGGCTAAATCCCTCACTGATGTCAGTCACACGGGCAAGTGGCAGGCTACTTACACTGGGGCAGTGGGCAGGCTGGGGCTGTGGTGGTGGTAGTGGTGGTGCTGGGGGGTTCGCAGAATCTACCAGATAAAAAACTCATTAAAAGCTATGGTAAAAAGAACACAAAGGCAGCACATTCTTGGAGAAAGATAAAAGAAAATAAGAAGCTCAGTAAAGTGCGGAAAATATCTTCATAGATTCACAGATTATGTCGGCAGATAAGGACCCCTGGGCCCACCTAGTCTGCCCATAAAATCGCCCCTAATAATGCTATCCAAGCCACTGTCATTTTATTTCCAGGACAGCAATTTACAAAAGGCACTGCCCTCAAAGTGTTAATCTGAATACGGAATGAGGATGCCCCCCCCCCAACCCAGAAAATGTGTAAGAGCACCACAAAGTACTGGGGTGGTTTGCCTTTGCTTCTCATTTTGGCAGTGGCACCAACGGGACATTGAGCACATTCCCTTCTGTGTTTATTAAAAACTAACACACATAATTTTTTATTGCAGTGTTGCTAATCGGGGATTCCTGATACCGTTACATTTTTTTCAGAGTAATGAAAGAATGCCCCTTAAAATACTGTACATCTGGCCATACCCAGTCAGACATTCCCACCTCCGCCTTTCATTAGGGCAAGTAATTTCCCCTCTTCAGTAGGAAATGGATCAATTGCTACACTTACTACAGTATAACCCTGACTTGCCCAGAACACAAAATTAGGCTGCATTTGTATTGCATAGTCAAACTGAAAAGTCCAAATCCTAAAACTAATGGGACCAGAACTTGTCACCCACCTTTAGCCGAAATATGCAAATAAGACCATAATTACCCTGACCTCAGTGACTGCACTGCCACTGGTTCCTAGTACCAGTTGATTGATACTATAATGTTAGGTACTGTCGTTCCTACCGTCAGTAACTGATTACGCTTTACAGACTGCATTAAATGAATCTAATTAAAGTCACTGTTTTCATCTGTAGATTATAGCCCATGGCAGCATCATGTGATGCTCCTGACCAATCACAGTGCTTCTTTCAGTTGCATGTGAGATATTCTTATTTTCATAACAGTGTCTCAAGCACTGTGCCATAGCAATGGGCTTCTCGCTACTACAGAAAGGCACAGCAGAGCAAATGAAAAGGTTTTTTTTTTTTTAATTATTATCTCATGATCTTTAACTTTATAGGGACACTAGGAGGGCCTCATATGGATATCAGACTATTGCTTCCTGCATCCTTAGGGCACCAGAACTGCTCACCTTCCATTCACAGTTCTCTTGCCCTAAAAACACATGAGGTGACACTCTAATATCTGTAAGAGACTCTCCTAGTGCCCTACAAATTGATAACCTTGCACCACTGTAACACTGCGTGTGTTCTAAAAAGGTAACTTCATCACTCCTCTATCACTTCGCTACAGTCCATTGGTTCTAAACTGTTCTAAGTCCCCTCATCCAGCTCAAACCTTTGAGGGTAGACACTTCTGCCACCACGGTGTGGACCCACACACTGTAATGGCTACTGACACACTAGACTCTAATGTTCAACCATTTCCAATCTCTTTTCGCAATATACATTCCCTCCATACTGTAACTGCAAATTTATTTATTTTTTGTTGACTGGGTAAGTGCACTAGACAAATCCTGCCTATTTTCAGGCACGTCCCAGGGGAAGGGGATACAGATGAATGCCAACTGACCTTGAACCAGATTAAGATGTTGGTGGTATTTTTAGCAAATGAGGGGAAATTTGGCCAGGGCACCGGGGAAAATTCCTCTACTCTTTTCAAGAAGTGCCATGGATCTTTAACATCCACCTGAACTACCACCAGAACAGGCAGATGGGACCTCGGTTTAACGCCTCATCCGAAAGACAGCACTTCAGGAGTGTAGCACCTCCTCATGCTGCACTACAATGTCAGTATTGGAATATTAACCCAAGTGCCTGGTGTGGGGATAGAACCCACAGCCTTCTGATCTCCCGGCCTCAGAGGCGAGTGTGCTACCCTCTGAGCCACTGACACTGCTTTTGTCCTCAAACCCCACCCCCCATCCCCATCCTTCTCAGTCCTGCACTGTATGTTGTAATGTATTTAGTGACTGACTTCTGTTTGTGGAGGAGTCTGCCCGGTATGACAATATGTGGAAGGGAAAACAGATCTAGGGAGCCAAGTGACCGAACACTGTTTAACCCATGAATACTGCTGCGATGACTGTTGTTCACATATAGATCTTATTTATATGTGGCACCCTTCCAATGCTTAACATGTTAAAAAGTACATAACAGTTGGCTAGAAACTGATATAATAGCTAATGGGGAGTTTTAAATCAAGCATAACACAATAAATTGAAAATGAATTAAGTACTCTCTCTGGCCTGTTAAATAAGTAAAAATCAGCCTCTTTAAGATAAGGCAAGGAGCTGGTCAGGTGAATTTCTTTTGGAAGTACACAGATACATAGACAGCGTCGGCCAGATAAGGGCCTACGGCTCACCCAGTCTGCCCATTTGAGCTTGTAAGTTCAGTTTATGTTTTCCTAGAAGTCTGTTGCCCCTTACCCCTGACCTCCAGAATTCCTTTATGTCTATCCCATACATTCTTAAATGCAGTGATTGTTTCAGCCCCCACCACTTCCTCTGGCAGGGTGTTCCACTTGTCCACCACCCGTTCTGTGAAGAAATTCTTCCTCACGTTTCCTCTGAATCGTCCTCCCTCCAACTTCATCCCATGCCCTCTAGTCCTGGAACATCTTTTTTGCTCCAAAGGCCAGTGGCAGCACCCAAGAATGCCCAGTCACCAGCAGACTTCAGTTTAGATGAAGAAACAGTAAGGAGACCTTTGGCTAGCGGAACACCAGGTACCGGAGGGAAGTACTTCTCAGAAAAAAAGGTGCTCAAGGAGAAGGGGGCATGCTGTGAAGCTGGAGGGGGCAGATTCAGGAGAGATGTGAGGAAGTACTTTGTCACAGAAAGAGTGGTGACTTCCTGGAACAGCCTACCAGCAGAGGTGGTGGGGGCAAAAACAGTGGTGGTGGTATTCAAGAATGCATGGGACAGGCACAAGGGAATCATAATGGAAGGATGGTGGAAGAAAGAACTGTAGATCAAGTACGGTCTGTGGTAATGATGTAGGTAGGGAAAAATGCGCAGACAAGGTGGGCCAAGTGGCCCTTATCTGCCTTCAAAACTATGTATCTATGTTTCATGTAGCACGTGGTTATCTATGATGCATAAAGGGTCTACAGCTCATGGAGATTAGGGATGTGAATGCTAACAAATGCAGTAGTCAATCCACTCCCTTACAGGCCGGCAGCATAGAACCCTTAGCAATGTGATTCATCTTTTGGGTGGAAATCACAAACCTCAGCCTGGCATTCTGCACAAGTCTCAGATGACAGCTCTGGCCCCAAGGCAACTCCTTAAAGAGCGCATTATAGTAGTCTAACTGAGAAGTGATGAAAGTCTGCACCAGGGTTCCAGACTGGAGAGTTCCAGATAAAGGAGTCTAGCAATAATCTTGAGGTGGTGAACGCAGCCCTTGACTACTGCCAGCATATGAAAAGTCAATGATAGCCTCTCATCACAGACTACTCTCAGATGTTGAACAACCCTTCGCTCCAAGTTGAACCTAGTTAAGACGTGGGAGGCTTGAGGTTGCACCTAACAGCATGGACATGCCGATTTCTGTCCATAAGTACAGTGGAGCTGGCCAGTATGCAACACAGCACTACAGCATACTGCAATGAACAAGACAATTTCAATGGAAGGGAATCCCTTTTATCATGCAGTAACTCAAGACACTGCATTGCATCCGGGTCAGCTCCACTATAACAGGTCTATAGAGTATAGTGGAGTGTGATTCTGTATAGAATTTCATCTCTTTCTAAATGTTGTTGTACCACAGTTCAAAGGTCATGGAATGTGATTCTACCCTACTGTGGCAGAACAGCATTCTAGAACCTCTAGAGACTGCATGAGTCAGTTTCATTTTGAAAGCAAAATAACTCACAAACACATGTTTCACGTAATACTATACACTATAAAAAATACAGGATGAGCAACTTTATACACAACCAGTGTGCTTTGCTACCTCGGGGTTCTGATTCCCATGGAGCTCTCGAGCTTTGCTCTCGAGGTCACAGGGAATCAGAACCCCTCTGTGACAGAACACACTGGTTGTGCATAGTTGCCCATCCAGTATTCTCTATGTCTTTCCCGGATTTTGCAACAGGTACTTAAAGGCCATCCAAGTACTGATGTCTGACAGGCAGTGTTCTTGCATCAGTACAGGTGATGTCTGGTCAGGTCATGATACAGCTGGGTACATCAGCATAGCAATGAAACCACAGACTGTACCTTCTAACGAGCTGCTGTGGAAGAAGCATATATACTGAAAGCAACAGAGGGAACACAACCCCCGGATCACCACAGGCTGGGCTACTTGGTCGTGACCAGAATGAATCCACCACAACTGACTGCTTCTATTCTGCGTGGACTGACCAGATCCATGCATGCATAATGCCAGACATAGTCCCACATTCCCAGAGTTTCACACCACCACCAGATGTTTCACTGAGTCAAAGGCTGATGAAAGGTCAAGACGGAGGATCAAAACTGAAACCGCACCTTGATCCCTCAGTAAGAGGAGATAATTACTAACCTTGACCAGGACCACATAAGTACAGTGGCACTGCTGGAAACCAAACTGGAATGGCTGAAAGATGTTACCTGATTGTGAGTGATCAACTAGGCTGTGGTGTAACCACCCTCCCTGCAATTTTGGTTAGAAATGGCAAGCTGACTGGCAATGGCAGTGCTCCAATGGGAAATGCTTGAGTGGCCGTCAGAGCCTATTTTTACCAGGTGTGTTACTATGGGAACCAGTGAGGATAAACTACTATTAATGAGAATATAGTGGTGAGAGGACATCCCAGATCCAGTGCCCTGCCTGAGTCTGGGTAATAGTTGCCCATTTTGGTCTTGGCCCAAGCTTTGAAATAAAACAAAATGGCCCCTCTTGACCTCACCCCCACTTCTGTTGCAGGCAATCTCACCCACCATTAGCTAATTAATCTGCCACAGTGAATCAATTCCTAGTTTTCAGGAACAGCTACCAACCATCTCCTCTATGCCCCCATTTCTTCCTTTTGTATTACCTGTTTTTGTTTTTGTGTACCTTGTTCTGTTCATGTGATATGTCACCTGATAATGTATTGTCTAAGGTCCTCTCTATTCATTGCATAGGTAGGCACCTATGAACTTTCAAATGGTCTACTCTGTATGTCTCTGATATATTGTATCCACTTTAACTCATTGTATGTAAAGCGCTTTACTTTGTATGTTCTGATATATTGTGTCCTCTTTAACTCATTGTATGTAAAGCACTTATAATTTGTTATCCTGTTAAGTTTCTGCATGTCTGTACTCTCCCAGGTCGTGCCTGAAAATAGTCATTTTATGGCTAGTGCACTTACCCGGATAACAAAAGCTAAATAAATAAATACATGTCCTCTGCTTAGTGCTGACATTTACAAGCAGGATGGGAAGGGGCTGGGGTGGTGGAAACTAGCAGGTCTTACTGTAGCTTTAGAGAAGAGTGCATGCCTCAAAATCCATTGCAATATGCTGTGTATTATGTAGGGTTGTCAAAACTAGTTCTAAAAAGATTAGAACCCTTTTAGAACTCAGGGGTTCAAGTTCTGATATAGAACTAGAACACTAATGGGTTCTAAGTATTGATGGCTCTAAAAGTTAAAAAAGTGCTTTTTTGTTCAGACATTTCAAAAACAGGGGATGCTAGTCTGGAAAATAAACTACCATGTCTGGAACCACATGTTAAAATGTTTCAGTAGATGCATATAAGAATGTGCTGCTCATATACTTGCATATGCAGCTGTGCCAGACTACAACATAGAGGATAATGTATGGTTCTACATCTATAACAAGCGTGTGTAGCAATTGAGAGGTTCTGATGGCAAAAGTTTAAACCTCGAGAGCGAAGATCGAGAGGTTCTGGTCACCATGGGCAACTTCAAGACAGCACACGCGTTTGTTGTAGAAAGAGAACCGTACATTGTCTTATATAGCGTATGGTTCTCTGGTTGTGGCACAAACATTGACATTTCGTCTTTACTTTGTCATTTACTGTGGCTGCTCCTTGTTTTTTATGTCTGTGCAATGCTCTCCTTCCTTCAAGCTCTCACCGCCGCAGCCACTTCTGAAACTGCTGAAGTTTGTGTATCGCGCATACGCAACCCCGTTCTAAATTGTTATGCTGCACTAGCTACATAGCTAGTATAGCATAACAAACTAGCTGACGTAGATAGTACAGCATAACAATGTTTTAGGATGGATGGATTTCCATCCCTAATGACGTTCCACCATACACTATACATCATTTGAGTTTCTTGGCATCTGTAGCTTGAATGGCACACAGTGTCTCCTTCTGCATGTCCAGTGAAACAGAATATCACTGCTGTGCTGAGAGGACAGGTCTCTCTTCAGTTCTTTTTTCTCCTCTCAGTAACACTCTGTCGTTCTTCTCTAGTCCTAAAGAGAAACAAGTACAAGTTCTAAGAAAGATCAGAACCTTAGAACTATAGCAACGTTCTCACCAGAACTAGAGCGCAGAACACCAGTGGGTTCTGATAAACCTAGTGTGATGGGGTGTAATTCTGACTAGCAGCTCTAACAGGTCCTAACAGCTTCAGCTCTGCTTGCCAATGCTGGCATCAGTTAACCAACCCTGGGATTAGGAGGGTGCACAGAGGTGGTGGCTGGCACCTCTTCAGGAGGACTAGTGACTGGAACAGTATGAGGCACTGATGAGCTGTAAGTGGATAGGTCTGTTGGCAGCAATAAATAGGGGCCCAGGGAGACCACTTTTTTAAAATAAAAAACGAAGTGAGTAGAACACTAAATAGGATGCACTACGCTTTCTGGTGGCTAGACGCTGGACTGGGATCCAGTGATTGGCTCTTCCCTGGCAGAGGGCAGGGATTAAAATAAGTGTTACGAAATTTGCCAGCAGATAAAGGCCTAGAGGTCTATCAAGTCTGCTTGAATGTGCAGCTAGCACAAGTGTTAAATTATAAAAGATATAGGAGTGCATGCGTTTTCTGAAACAGACATCATGTCTCAACAATTACTTATTAAATATAAAATGCAGAAAGACTGCAAAAGGCACCCATGCCTGGCACATTCTTTCCACAAGCTCTGTTATAAATCAACTCATACCGGGCCTTATTGCTCAAAGTGCTTTAAAGTGGAACAGTCAACTCTAAGAGCCTCACATCCAAGTGTGGAACTTGACTCAATGTGCACTTTGTGTGCAAAACATTTTTTTTACATACTGTTTCCTGTGGTATAGCAGATAGTATCAGACTAATTCTGCTGACTTTGAGGTTGGCATTTTCTGCATCTACAAATCCTAGAATCCCCCTGCAGCTGACATCACAGCAGGACTGCAGCACTGGAAGATTCGACAGCCTGCAGGTCATGTTAAGAGTTTTTATAAGCTCTGGGTCCCGAGTCTCAAAAACTCGCAAAGGCAATGCAAAATTTTGCACTGTGCTTTGCGGTTGCTCAGGCATTCAAAATTGCTACTCACAGTCAGACAGCACTCTGCACTATCCAACTGTGAATAGGGGAAGTCTGAGGCAGCAGTAATTCCAATACCACCAGTGCAACCCCAGTAGCATTGCCCCGACGTGCAGCCAGGAGCATGGTCTCGCAAGGAACAGTGCAGGGGTGATATTTCCGATTCACAAAGGAAGCCTTGCAAATGAGCCCATTAGGCATTCAAGGCACTAGGTGGCCATCTGCATGCACATTATGGGCCCATTTGCATTGGCTATGGTGAGTGTAGTGCAGCCTCCCCTTCCCCATCGCTGATCGCCGTTTCGAGAAACACATAAACAGTACATGGTGGCTAGTGGTTCCCCCCCATCGCTGATCCCATGATAAAGAAAACAACATCTCCTTGGTGATCCAGTGGTCTCTCCCTTCCCCCGATCGCCGTCCCACTGATAAATAAAAACCTCTCCCTGGTGGTCCAGTGGTCCCTTCCCTGATCGTCATCCCGTTGATTATTAAAATATGTCCCTGGTGGTCCAGTGCTCCCTCCCCTTCCTCAACTGCCATCCTGTTGATAAATAAAATCATCTCCCTGGTGGTACAGTGGTCCCTCCCCTCCCTTCCCCTGATCACCGATTGCCATCCCATTGATAAACATCCCCCCTGGTGGTTCAGTGGTCCCTCCCCCTTCCCCGATCGCAGTCCCGTTGATTATTAAAATATGTCCCTGGTGGTCTACTGGTCCCTCCCTTCCACAATTGCCATCCCATTGATAACTAAAAACATCTTCCTGGTGGTCCAGTGGTCCCTCCTCTTCCAGGACCACCAATCACCATCCCGTTTAGAAAAACAAATATCTCCCTGGTGGCTAGTGGTCCCTCCACCCGCCTGATCACCTGCCCAACAGATATAAGAAAATTGTCCCTGGTGACCTTTTTCTTATTGTATATCAGGTGAGGGATCGGGGGAAGGGGGGGGCAGTACCTCCACCTGGAAAACATTTTGGGTTTTACTCGGACTGGCGATCAGTGGTCATGGGGGGAAGGGGCAGTACCTAACCAGCCACTAGGGGTTGCGTATACTGCCAGGTCTCGATTGGCAGCATTTGCTCCATGCAAGGGGATCACTCATGAGCCCCTTGTGAATTGGACAATGCCAATATTCATGTCCTCTCCTTCTCATTTGCACTGCAGCCCCATCCACACTTTGCCCTGGTGCAAACTCGGTTTATGGGTGCAGACTGGGCTTTTGTGAATATCAACTCGGCACATAACCCAGTTTGTGCTGTGCAAACTGGGTTTGCACTGGGGCAAAGTTTTGTGAATCAAGCCCCTGATCTTCTGTTTGCTGGTCCTGCTGTTCTCCTTAGGCTAACAGCTCACTGGTGGTCCCGTGGTGCCTGGTGGTCCATTGGTCCTTTCCCCTTCCCGATCACCACCCTGTTGATTGTTAAAATATGTCCCTGGTGGTCTACTGGTCCCTTCCCTTCCTTGACTGCCATCCTATTGATAAATAAAAACATCGGTGGTCCAGTGGTCCCTCCCCTTCCCCGATCATCAATCACCATCCCATTTAGAAAAACAAAAAAGTAAATATCTCCCCGGTGGCTAGTGATCCCTCTACCTGCTGATCGCCATCACATTTAGAGGAAAACATATCTCCCTGGTGGCTAGTGATCCCTCCACCTACCGATCGCCATCACATTTAGAGGAAAACATATCTCCCTGGTGGCTAGTGGTCCCTCCCCCCTAACCGATCACCCACCCAATAGGTATAAAATAATTGTCCCTGGTTACCTTTTTCTTTTATCAGATGAGGGATCGGGGAAGGACCGCTAGCCACCAGGGAAACATTTTGTTTTACTTGGGCTCGCGATCAACAGTCACGTGGTGGTGGTGGGGGGGGGGGATTGGATGCAGTACCTCCACCAGCCACTAGGGGTTGCGCAGGATACCGCCAGGTCTCGACTGGTGGCCTTTGCTCTGCGCAAGGGGATCACTGAAGAGGCCCTTGAGTGGAGCAAATGCTTTGTGTATCACACTGCACCGATATGCAGGTCCCCTCTCCCTCATTTGCACTGCGGCCCCCTCCACACTTTGCCCCAGCATGAATCCAGTTTGTGGGTGCAAACTGGGTTTTTGTGAATACCAACTTGGCTCACAGCCTGGTTTGCACCATGTAAACCGGGTTTACGCTGGGGCAAAGTTTTGTGAATTGAGCCCTGATCTTTTGTTTGTTGATCCCGCTGTTCTCCTTAGCCTAAGTACAGTCACAGAGCACTGCACTTAGCCCCGGGAGAACAGTGGGACTAGCATGGTAAACATCTGATCTGAGCTTAGAAAAGCTCTAACATGCCCTGCAGGCTATTAAATCTTCCACTGCTGCAGTCCTGCTCTAATGTCAGCTGCAAAGGCTTCTGGGATTTGTAATTATAGTTGCACAAAATGTCAGCCTAGAAGTAACTAAAATCAGTCTGCTACAATCTAGTATACTACAGTACACAGTAAGTTAAAAAAAAAAAAAAAAAAAAAGATGTTACCAGCCCCACACTTGGGTGTGGGGCTCTTAGTGCTGACTGTTTGCTGCCAAGTCCCTCACGGGTCCTTTTTAACTACAAGTGGGAGTTGCTGGCCTTAGAAAACAGCCTTGAATGCCACGTTAAAGTTCCTAAAAGCGGTTTGTTTTGTATATTTTGTTAATTTAAAATGAGTGCCGCAGCACTAAAGTGCACAACTGGTACTGTTTTACGTGACAGGCGCATGCCCCGTCCAGCTGGACAGGATGCTGTATTTTAACCTGGTCTCCCTAATGCGCAACATTCTGTGTTCTTTGTATTAAACTAAACATTGCTTTGATGTCTTATATTCAAATTCAAGGCAACATGATGACTGCCAAAGTTTTGGACGTTTGTTTTTTTCTTATTCGTCTTTTTACATTCTATAGAGTATGTAGCAGTGCGGACAGCACACATTTATGCAAGCTTAAGATCGTTTTGGGTGGCATGGGAGTACCCTTTCATTGCTTAATAAATCACAACCACATATACTTTGAAAAACATTGGTTTTCCTTTTTCAGAATGTATTCATCCATGATAGCCTGACTGAGGTGAGTCATGTTGTTATAGTGGGGCCCTGCTTCTAACTCACTGTTCCAGCTGGGTGTACTCAGACAAATGTGTGGTCAGATGACTTGCCCAAGGTTAAATAGTGAGCACTCCTCCCCCCCTGCGGCCGGGGTAGATTTGAACCTAGACCACTTTGTTCACACTTACAGTTCTTTGCTGCAATCACTCAGTTACATGTCTCCAAAAAATGCTATAACCAAGCAGTGAAAGGGTTAATATTAAACTATTTTACTGTCCATTTTGTTTTGTACATGGTTCACCGGACACAAAATATCCCCATGGCTAATTATGTAATGATATTATCACATGGTTTACTAGGCAAAAAAATGGCATAGGGCATAATTATATAAAATACAGGTGCGTTAAATTTCTCATGTTAAATTGCTCCATTATGGCACAGCAGCTGATCTGGTCCACACCCTTTTGTGGAAGGAGCCAAATGTGAAAACAATGGTTGAAAACAAGGTTTAACTTTGAAGGGCCTTGAGTAGAAAATGGTTTGGAAGACTGCCTATCATAGATTGTCTGATTTCCAGCCATGAAACCTCAAGAAACAGAAAAGGAAAAAAAACAAACTTTTATCCATAAGTCAGTGTACCGTATGCGTTCTGAAGATAAGCAGGCATAATCTGCAAATGTAAGGGGGGAAAAACACAAAAATTGTAGTCACTGCTACAATCTGGACACATAGCAGGAAAAAAAAAAAGTCTGACACCAAAGAAATACAAAACATATACTATTTCCATAAAATTAGAAGAACAAAACTGCATTCAGAGAAACAGAGGGAACATTGTAGCGCAGTCCTAATGCTGCATGCATGTGAAAGAAATAAATCAGAAATTGCTGTCAGGATGAAAAAAAGTAGAAAATAAATTCAAGTAAGTAGTAATTCTGCTTGTATTCCTGGTATGACCTCTAGCTCCATGAAGGAGGCATTTACTTAAAGATGCACTCAATCACCAGTTCTGTCTGTCTACACGTAGTGCAATAACTGATATCTAAATGGCAGGGGTACATCTGCTGAGATGGCCGGGGTCTGGACCAGATGAAGCACTTGGTCTTTTACTAATGAACCCAATGTACATGCAGCTTCAGATTCACTTTTCATCAGAAGGCCCCCAGAGGAAGATCCTGTGCTGGAGTTTCGGGCAGCAGTCATAGGAGGTTGGCTATGTATTGGTCTTTTGTTCAGATTGCACTTTGCACCTTTGTACTGTATGTACTTCCCTCTGTGTGAGACCTGAGGATCTGAGAGATATACTCCTCTCCATGCCATTGGGTATAACCAACAAAAACACTTCCATGGGCACTTTCAGTCCTGTGAGCTGTTATGTATTACAACAAAGAATATTTTGCCCCCCGCTCCTCTTATTCCTTTAGGGCGCACCCCTTTTGTTGGAACTGTTCATCAAAGGGGATTCTGTACCCACGGAGGTCAGGACAGAAGGCTAAAATATGCACCAGGCTGAGGTGATACAGCAAGCCAGCCAGCAAACTAGCCACCCTGCCAGCCAGCCAACTAACCAAAGCAGATTTTGAAAACAACTTACCAGTATGCAAGGGAAGGATGTTCCTTCAGTGCTTGTGTTGGAAGTGCAGGCAGTTTCTTTAAGTCACTCCTTGCGATTTCATTGCTGGAAAAGAAAAGTTAAAGAAAAAAAAAAGGGAGGATCAGACTACCAGAAATACCGCAGTATCTGATGTGACCTGGTCCAGCTGGCTACATTCTAATGCACTACATCTGCTCCTTCTTATTGAAACACAAAGGATTTTTTTAAAGCAAACATTGGCATTTTTTTTCATAAAACAAAAAAATGCAGAGCATAGCTATTACAAGCCTTTTCTGATTCCATGTCATGAACGATTAGCATGTCAAATGACAGCACACTTTCCACTAAAAGCCCCATAAGAAGCCAAGGCAGAGAAATGTCCAACAAACAAGCCCACTCTCTCACAATACCTCCCAACAGTTTCCACTATCCAAACCACGAAGCTCAAAGTAATAAGCTGTGAACTGGCACCCCTTTTCCACACTCATTTCCTAATATAGCGTGGGGCCTGCTTCCTGCAGTGGGAAACAACCCAAAAACATTTCCTGGGGCCCAACCAAAAATAATATCCCTCCTGCTATTAGTGCTGAAAATGTGTAAATGGCTTGGCATTTTATTCTGATGATTAGACCGCTGCAAGACTCTAATAATAGAGCTCCCCCAAATGTCAGTATGTTCAGTAGCTGGTATGAAAACTTAATCTGTTTTCCTAAAGGTACACTTGTCAACCCCCACAGACCTCAACGTGTCTCTAGTTTAAAAAAAAAAAAAAAACATTTTATGACTGCACACATTCCATCGAATTTCCTGATGCAGCTGATAGTTTGATTCTGATTTCTTTTTTCTTTTTAAACACACTGGCCACCATCTTGGTGTTACAACACAAAACATGTTTCTTTACAATCCTTGATCAACTCCCATCGCATCCTTCTTGGACATGGGAACACCCCCCAACACAGTCTAGCCATTCACAATGCAGTGTGAGGAGAGGAGGCTACTGCATCACGAGGGGCTCCATTGCTTGAGGGTGTTCTTAATGTCCAGAAAGTATGACCCTTAAGCCACTGGAGGATGAAGGGACTGAGACATTCTTAACGGTTGTGGAGGAATCGGTGCTGGAGAAGGAGATCCATTGGAAAACCAGGAGACTTTTATGGGCTTGGGTTAGGGGGAGCCATTGGACTACCAGGGATTAGGGGTGTACAAATACCTTATTTTGAATAGTCAGTCAAATATTCATACTTGGGGCCCCAAACATTCAGAAATTCAGTATTCATTATTTGTGTGCTTTGGAGGGGAGGTTAACGAAACAGCCCCCCTTCCTCCCCAGCCCAGTCCTTTAAAATACAACCCCCCCTTCCACCCACCCTTGGCTACAATGTTAAATCCCAGTCCCACCCTCCACCCTCTAGCACCCACAATTTAATTTCAGTACTTTAAAGAATGCGCACAGGGAGTGTGGTGCTCACCCAGTAGACTTTAGCGACTTCTTACAGTAGAGCTGTAGCACATACAACCCATATATAGATGGCCACTAGAGCTCAATGGACATAGTAAAATTAATATTTATTCATCCACTTAAAAAACAATATTGCACCTACACCAGACATAGCCTGATGCATTTCTGATTAAAGACCCTTTATTAAAGGCTAAAGAGCAGTTGGTCATGTGTTACTTAAATAACAAAATCATTAATTACACCATCAACACACATTTTAAAGTGATTGGCTAATGGTTTAATTGAATAACACATATCCTTGCCTGAAATCAGTATGTTGCCATAGCACCCAAACAAACACACAAACACACTATTTGACATTATACAATGGCAAGAAAAAATGCTGACCTTTGATTGGTTAGTCTGGGACTGGACCCATGATGTTATCCCAGCACAACATCACGGATCTAGTCCCAGCACACACACCACAGCATCCGTACACGAATCACTTCACACACCCTCATGTGGCATGGCAGAACGCTTCGCTAACTCCGACTCAGCACCTGCCATCAGTGACGCCCACTCACTTGCTGCCAGATGCCAGCAGCACACACAGTGGCAAGAAGCTCCTAGCCCTCCCCTTACAATGTGTCTCAAAGAGAAAATCTTTTGAATAAAAAAAAAGCCGACATCCTTGACAACATTTTGATTCCCGCGCAGCAGTAGCACGAGCGCATTTAAACAGCCACGCTTGTCGCTGCCTGGAGGAGCCACTCACTTCCCGCTAGGTGTTTCTGGTGAAAAAAAAACATTTCATAGTAAAAAAAAACAAAAGGAGCAAGGGAGTCATTCCATCGCGAGTCCTGCACGCTGCCCCATACATTTTCTCTTTGTAGTCTCCTGCTGTGCTCCTTACATACCTGCTGTGAGTGAATGTACTTGAGCACAACACTTGCAGATTGGTACCAACAGTTTCAGCTTGTCACAGATCACAATCTTTCCTGACCTTGGGGGTGGGGAGCACAGGTAACCATTTTAAACAACCAGTACTGCATAACACGTGGGGGGGGGGGGGTCGCAAAGCTAAATGGAACCATCCAAATTTGGATTACAAAAACAGCTGACATAGCCTGCTCAGTTAAACTTGATGTAAAAAAAAAAGATACGAGTGTGTATGTGTGTGTGTGTTTTGGGGGAACAGAAGAAGCAAATGCAGCACCACCACCTACTGGGCAAACAATACAATAGCACTATTTTTTCAATACGTATTCCTACTCAATGAAAAAAATCAGTAAAACAACACATTTTAAACATCATTTCAATTTATTTTTTATTTCATTTTACAAATGAGCCATTGTATAATAGCAATAATGCACTCCAGGGTGTGTTTTGTGCTGGGATAACGTCACTTCTGGGGTGATTAGTTGCACTCGGCCTGCGGCCTCGTGCCTAATCACCCCAAGCGTGACGTTATCCCAGCACAACACACACCCTGTCGTGCATTATTGCTTAATTAGTACACGCAACATAGTAAAGTACATAGAAAAAAATGTGCAAACAAATCTTGTATACAGTTTCCAGCTGAGAGAGACTACATTATCCCCAGCAGTATGTATTTCCACTCAGACAAAGATCAATAATCCATCCAAGTCAGAGGAACAATTAATAAAAACGTTTGCAGTTAAGATCAAAAATCTGTATAACTTAACTGATCAAAACTGTGTCAGGTAACTAACAATATATATTTCCACTCAAACGAAGATCGATAATCAGTGCAAATCAGGGAAGCAGTTAATAAAATCTTCTGCAGTTAGGATCCAAAATCTGTGCAACTTAACTAGTCAAAGTCATAACAGGTCAGTATCTGGACAGAGAATATTTTATTTCTTTTCCAAACATGGTTTAAGTTCTAAAACTGCATTTAACCCAGGATTGTTACATGCTTTCAACCTTAAAATCCATTCATTTTCTTTTTTCAAGATTTTATTTCTGTAGTTACCGCCTCTAGGATTCTTTTTCACTCAGGTCGCGGAACCTCTCTCGGGCATCCTGCCTGTTCCTGCCCCATCTGAGGTCCTCTCAGCCCTAAGCCTCCTCTCTCCCCCACTCCTCCCACAGCCAGTACCCCCAGCTTAGGGTGGGGCTGCCCCTCCTCTTTGGGTGCTCTTCAAAGTCAGACCCTGGCTGAGGGTGAGGGCCCAGTTGGAGGATATGAGAGGCCGGGTGAGACGGATCCGGCAGTGGGCATGGGGGTCAGGTGCCGTCGCCTACCCTGCAGAGCCGGGTGTTTCTGTTTCTGGTTTCCCCCTTCGTCCCCACTCCTTGCATGGGCGCCTGATGCCATCGCGCCCGACAACCCTGCCCCGGCGTCAGTCCAGCTACTAGTGCTGTCTGCGTGCTGCAGCGGCCCTGATCTCCACCAGAAGTTACAGGCACGGGATAATCCCCGTCTCCTGGGAGAGGAGAGGAGAGCTGTCCGTCGGATGGTCAGTCCTCTCCTCCTGCCAACCCCGACATCCCGAGCTTGTTCCTGAACTCAGGTAAGAATTGATGTGTGTGGCGTCCAGCGCCTCAACCCTCAGCGTCACTGGGCCGGCCTATTAGTGACATCCTTCAACAATCATTCCAGTGTAACAAGGCCTATAGTAAGGCTAATAAGATGGGGGGGGTGTACTGAAGGGGTACTGACATCTGGAAAAATGAGGTATTTCTACCTCTGTATAAGTCACCGGTGAGTCCACACTAGGAATACCATGCTCAGTTCTGGAGTCCTCACATAAGGAAGGACAGGGACAGGCTGGAGACAGTGCAACGCAAGGTGACTATGATGATTCGAGGCCAGCAGGGCAGATGTTAGGAGGATCATCTCAAAGCACCGAACATGTACTCGCAGAAGACCAGGCAAGAGAGGAGATATATGACAGAGACCTTCAAGTTCCTGAAAGGAATAAACAAGGTGAACTGCGAGGAACTATTTAGCACGAATACAGACTCAAGAACCTGAGGTCACGAGTGGAAGCTGGGAGTTGGAAAGTTTAAGAGGGATGTAAGGAAGTCCTATTTTACAGAAAGGGTAATGGAGACGTGGAACACTCTGCCAGCATATGTGGTGGGCGCCAAGACCATATGTGATTTCAAGCATGGTTGGGATCGAGAGAAGAGTTTGGTGGTTACTCGTGTTGGTAAGAGCGGGGAAGGGAGCAGGGGGGTTGACTGAGAGGGGTAGAACCCTGTATGGACAAAAGGTCTTGGGGCATACAGGGAACTTTTTCTACTGTCACTGTCCATGATTCTATGCATCAATA
Organism: Neoceratodus forsteri; assembly: GCA_016271365.2. Classification (NCBI taxonomy): domain Eukaryota; kingdom Metazoa; phylum Chordata; order Ceratodontiformes; family Ceratodontidae; genus Neoceratodus; species Neoceratodus forsteri. The sequence goes on from CM028131.1 coordinate 752,588,062, forward strand.
AGAGTAAATCAAGTATTTGCAACAAAACAATGCTGGGTATAATTACACCATCAGCATGCATTTCAGGTCTACTACGAAAGAAAGCAGATAAAACAACCAGTAACATTAATACATTTTAGAGAAGGTAAGGAATCATAAAATGTGGGTTTTCAACTACAAATGTTAAGATGCAAAAAGGGTTGACAGTGTCCCTTTAAGTAGCATGGTGGAGTGACATCTATAACACAGCACACGTACAGTAGGGAGACCCAGACTCAGGTGTGGGAGCAGACCTGCTATTCCAGGCTCTCAGACACTGGAGGCTTGTTACTTACGTTGATAGTGGTAGCACGGTGAAAAACTCAAGAGAGCACTAACTATCCACCACCAAAGTACCCCTCCTTGCTGGAGACAACTGTTCCTCCTACACTGCCAGCCCAGGACCAGTGCAGTGCATTTCTCTGCTTGCTGTAACTGTGAGTTAAAGGGGGCACCATGGGATGGGCATTAAAGACTACTTTTGCTGAATACCAACAACCAGTACATTAAATTACCTGCACAAACTGGTAACATCAGGCAACCATCACTACATTTTGTGGCACAAAAGAACAGACAAACAGCCACATGCTTTCAGGGACTCTTCAGTGTCCATGAGAAAGCATTCTTAAATGTCATCAAAGTGCTGCGTCCCAACTATAGCAGTGCAGACTTCAACAAGGCCTTAAGCACAGTATACTGCATGAAAACCCCATGAAAACAGTAGCACAATAAGGGGCCCACAAAGGGTACGGGAGGTGGACATCAAATTGTCTGACAGGTAGAAAGCAGATAGTGGTGGTGGATGGACACCAATCACAGTGGAAGAATTTTCCAAGTGGAGAACCTATTGGTCAGTGCTTGGTCTGTTGCTCTTAAATATATTTATTAATGACCTGCAGGAAGGGGTCAGCAGCAGGATAAAAATGTTTGCAGACAACAATAAATAGGAAAGAAGAACAGTCTCATGGTAGGGGGCACTAGAGGGACCTGCACACATATTAGAAAGGGGGGCATACATGGCATGAAGAAATACAGGTCTGCGACTCTCAGAGGCACATATCACCTACGTGGTACAACAGTGGACAGCACAAACTAGGAAAATGATCTAGACAGGGTAATTGTAGACGAGGAGCTAAAGCTAGGCAGGCAATATGCTGCCACAGTCCAGACAGCACATGAAAAAATGTATTTTTAGGTAGGCAGGACTAGAGTATAGGCTAATACGGCAGGGGTTGCCATTTGTTCAAAAAAACTATTTTTTTTTTTGTGCTGGAGATTTTATTCAAGATTTGGTGCCATTTGCTGATGTGGTTAATGGAAAAAAAAAAAAAGGCGATCTGCTCAGCTTGCTCCCACCACCAAATGACACATGCAGAGGTGCGCTACTGTTAGGAAGCGGTCAGGGCAAAGATGAGAGGACAGCTTTTCAGCTAGCCAGCCAATCACACAACACCCGTCTACTGATGTCCAAAGGGACTGTTTGCCTTGTGGCTGGCAACAGCACAGAGCCAGTCACGGAGGAGCAGGGAAGGCAATGAGACACTTCAACTATGAACAGAGCTTTCAGCGATCTTTAGAAGAAATAATGAGATGCACGCTGATTAACGCTAAGTTTACCACATTGAGGTCAGTGTCTGCTTATCAAATAATTATAACTGGGGACTTGTCTGCCTGTTTTACAGTTTTAAGACCACCAAGTACTGGCCCCAGTGTGTGCAGCTCTCTACCTCATCAGTGATCATGTTTTGTCCCAGAGCGGACAGGAGAGCCCACCCAAGTGCAAGTCATGAGGGACAGGGTGGAGGGATAGAAATTTAGATTTTTTTCTAATAAAACAAAAATCTAAATGATGGCAGGAAGTAATGTATTTAAAAAAGCAGAAGGGGTGAGAACAAATATCTGAGTACATCTAGGGTAGGGGATAGGTTGTGGCTGAATGGTGGCAGTGGGAGAGTGTCATGAAAAGCAGGCAGCAGCTGCAACTGAGGCTGGCAGCGTGAGATGGTGGGATGTAGTTTTTTCCAGCATTGCTACTGAGGTTTACGAGTGGGATTTATAGTGAGCAGACAGAAGTCTCCTCTCTATGCTAAACTCAAGTAGGCATTTAGTTTGTGCATTTTTCAGTTGGAGGGGGATATAAGGGAATGGTTCCCAGGTCATACCTGGGAACGAGCCGCAGCTCAGTGTGCCTTTCCCTCTTGTCAGACTTTTAAATAAATACATAGTTTGCTCCTGAAGTTTTGGAAACATTTTATAATGCCTTCTTAATTATAACAGATAAATCTCAGGGAATATTATATTTCCTGAGAATTTATCTGTTATACTGAAGTGGGTTATTGCATTTTTTACAGCACTGTTACTGTAGGAGTATACTGGGAGCATACTATTTCCTGAGATATATGTTCATTAATTAGAGAAAGTGGCACAATAAAATTTTTTTGGCACAAGCGGCAGTGCAAAAAAATTAAAACCCAGAGCCAGCCTTGTAAGGGTACTATGAAAAAAGTAGTACCTGGGTGGCAGTAAATTTACTGATGTGCCTAAAACTTTGATATCACTTCCAAGTACAAAAAAAAAAGCAAATGTAACATTAGGATGCATTAGAGGAGGTACAATAAGACGCAGGTCAGGGGAGGTGATCATTCTTTTGTACAAGGCCTTGGTTAAACCTTGAGTAAACAGAGTGGAGTACACGCATGTTTTTGTTGGCAAGTGCAAGCAGAATTAGAGGGCATGTGCTCAGTGGAGGATAAGGGAAAAGGAAACATTAGAAAGCACTGCTTCACAAAGAGGGAGCATAACATCTAGAATAGGCTACCTGTGAGGCTGCGGCAGCAAGCACTGTTCAGGCTTTCAAAGCAGGACTAGACAGAATCCTGAGGGGGGCTGGCTTGAGAAGGGGTAGCATAGCTGTTGATAAGCTTAGAGGTGTGTCCATAGACAAAACAGGTACAGTCACTGCCATGCGGCAGGAGGAGCAGACAAGATGGACCTTAAGTCCCTTATGTCAATACAATACTGTGTTATTTTGTTACTGTCTGTGTGTGTGTGTGGGGGGGGAGGGCTGTGCAGACCACTGCCCTTGAAGACACTTATGGTACAACTGAGGATTGGGATTGCTGCACTCAAGGAGATTAAATAACAGGGGTTTTAGGTAAGGAGGTTCGGAACCACCGGGCAAGAATTATCAGTAATCTCAACTTTAGTGGCTCTGTAGGACTGCAGTCAGAATCAAACCTTGCCTGTCCAGCTTGGAAATGGAATTTTGTTGTATGTATAAAAAAACAAAATGGAGTTGTGGGTGCACTTAGGGCTTTACAGCCATAGTCCCACATTCACCCTACCTGACAGAGTAAAACTGACTCAAAGTCGGGGGGTGGGGTGGGGAGTAAGGTTCAAAGGCAACTAAATGAAGTCACTGAGAGGTGCACTACTCTACTGGTGCTACCAAGTTTGCTTGTGAACTTTTTTTGTGTCTCTCCAAACCACGAACACACAGGGTAACAGGTCAGGATGAAACGCAGTGTCACAGTTTCCTGTGGGACAAAAAGAGATTAACTCCCATTGAAACTGCTTTATTTCGAGCAGTAACTCTGCTGCAGCATTCTTCGGAACTGGGTTTCATCCTGGCAGGCTACACTGTACTCTAAAGCCTCATTCCCAGTGAAAGGCATCACTGGTATACCAATCCTCGTGCAACTCAGACTGCCAAAGTCTTGCCAGAACAGATGCAGCCTTACAAACAGGCTTGCACATGTAAGCCAGTACAAGCTGAGAATGAAAGTACAGAAATGTATTGTGTCCTCTTGGGACTTTTCAATTTACTGCAGTCATTGTCGGAACCAGGCACCAAGTCAGAACCCCAAGAGAACTTACGTTCAGAACACTTGCAGTGAGCATACTGGAGATGCAGTTTGAAGGCAGGGCAGTACAGTTGAAGCCAGCTAAATGGGATGCAGGTAAGCGGGATGTCTGCTTAAATGGAACACTTTAATGGGAACCGATTTTCCCATGTTAAATTAGCCTTGCTCTACTTCTTTTTGTTGACACGGCTAAAATATAGAGATCCGCTTTAGTGGGATGCTCAGCGGTCGTCCTCTTTTTGATCTGCTCTAGCTTGCAAGTGATTATCACCTAACCAGCACTTGGAGGTTAGAAATTAGCACCTAATGAAGGTGTTAAAAGTAGTGTAGTGGAGTCTGCATGTTGATTTCCACAGCGTCACAACCAAGAAATGAACTTTCTCTGTCTGACAGGGTCAAGATGCTTGAAGCTCTTCAGAACCCCACATCATCACTTTCTATCGTGGCTGCTCAATTTCGTATTTCCAAGAGCCAGACAGGTCGAATAAGCAAGAATAGAGATGCTCTTCTGTCAGAGTGGCAATCCAATGCAAACCCCACCAAAAAAGGGAAACGGAAGGGGAAAGACAGTAGCGTTGAGGATGCACTCTTTGTGTGGTTTCAGCAGGCAATTGACAAAGAAGCCTGTGTAAATGGGCTGATGCTGAAATCAAAAGCCCATGACCTTGCTGTTTAGATGGGGCACACTGATTTCAAACTCAGTGATGGATGGAGTTCTCTATAGAAAACAAGGCACCAGATTGTCTTTAAAAGGGAGCATGGCAAGAAACAGGACACCGACTCAGCGGCAGCACAAAACTGGCTCAGTGAGACTCTCCCTGGTCTTGTAAGATGTTACACTGCTGAAAACATGTTTAATACAGATGACACTGGTCTGTTCTACCATGGATATCTTGATTGTGGGCATGCCATGAAGGATATGGATCTTACTGGTGGCAAGAAGGCTAAAGAACCACATTTCGGTTCTACGCTGTGCCAATGCCTCTGGAACTGAAAAAAGAAAACTGGCCATTGGCAAGAGTAGGAGACTTAATGTCCTGTCGGTCACCTTCACTAACTCATGTAATGCATGGATGACTTCGGCTAATTTCCAAGAGTGGCTGATGGAATGGAAAGTGAACTGAGACGCAGCCACCACAAGATTCTTCTTCTTGTGGATAACTGTAGCGCTCACCCACATGAACTTGCAAGACATCTACGCTACATTAGACTTGCATTTTTCCCCCACCAAACACTACGAGAATAGTCCAGCCCATGGACATAGGCTTAATCAATAATCTCAAGGGCCACGACTGGTCTTTACTGGCCAATAAGAGTGCCCAAATGACTAATGAGGGACAAAGTGGGCTTGCTGCCAAAATTGCAAGGAAATGTAATCATTTAATCTCCTTGATGCACTTTACATACTACATAAATCGTGGTGTTCTGTCAAGCCCAGAACCATGTCAAATTGCTACTGGAAAGCTGGTTTTAATTTTGGAGATGAAACTCCTGAAACAATGGATGTGCAGCCAGAAAGCCAACCTTCCTCTGCCCTTTGCTGATATCCCGATCCCAACATGTATGGACACAGCATTATTCAATGAATTTGTCAACATGTACCAGAACGAGCCTAGTGTCGGCGAGCTTACTGATGTAGAAGTCATCAGCGCCGCTGTGAAGGCAGCAGGAGATGACTTGTCAGTAGGGTTGTCGCGGTACACCACGGTATTAAAAGTCATGGTATTGATACCATGGGCAATTTCTGATACCAGATAACCTGATGCACGATATACAGTGGTACTGAGACCTTTCAACTAGTTTATTTTGCATTTTCAGGGACAGCTGAGTTCGAGGAGGCTTCTTTTTTGTGCAAAAATTACTTGTTCTGCAATACTGCAGTATGATGATAACCGCGGTATTAGATGAGACGGTTGTCATACCATCAGAATTTCATACTGTGACAAGCCTATGTCAGACAATGAATTGTCTGACACACAGGACTATGTAGTCCTCAACATGCCCACCTCTGCGGCAATGAAGTGGTGCCAGCAATGAGGGCAGATGTCCTGCTGGGATCACTTGTTGGATGTGAAGCATGAAATAACAAAGCAAGTGCTGAATAAGTCAAAGCAACGTTGGATAACTGACTTTTTCAGAGCTGACTCTTCTGCTACCACATCTTAGATTACCTCTGCTACCACCTCTGCTAGCACACCTACCAACCCAGAATATGCGCCCTCTACACCAAGTGTTCAAACAATACTCAACACTTCCATTGATCAGGTGGCAGACAAAGTAAGGGCTAAAAAGGCAGGGTTCAGGACATTTTTTATTTATTTATTTATTGAAAGTATCAGAATTACAAACCTTAGAGTCAGAGACTCATTTACAAAGGCTCCATGTAATCTGGTACATAGTAAAATACAATCTGGCACAACCAGGGTACAGTTAGATACAAGAGCAAGTTTGCATACTACACAATAGCACATGGTTAACAACAGGTTTATACCACTGTAAACAAGGATACAGAACACATTGTATAGACACTGTACAGTAGGGTAGCAGGCAGGGAGTAGAGACAAGAGGAATAGACCAATGCTACAGGGCAGGGAGGAGTAGTGGGGAGGGGGAAGAGGGGCAGGGCAGAAAACAACAGGAAAGAGGAAGGGTGGGCAGAAGTGGGGAGCAGAGAGAGTAAAGGGAAAATAGTGGGAGCTGCAGTCACAGAAGACATTGTCAAACTTAAAGGAAGTTCAGGGTATTGTGGGTTAAAGAGAGAGATGGTGATGCTAGAAACAGTCACATCGACTGGCGGCAAGGAGATGCTGTCTGAGCATAATTTTGAATGGGCCTAGTTTACAAGCAGAGGTGATCTCTTAGGGCAAACCACTGAGCCAAAGAGGAGCTCTGTACATGAAAGCCCATTGCCCCAAGGAGATCCTACAAAATGGGACTAGGAAAGAGTCTTTAGAGGAGTTTCTGGTAGGGCGGGAGGCTGGGGCCAAAGTAAGGAGATGACTGGAAGTAGAAGGAAGGAAGGAAGGAAGGAAGGAGGCTACTGGCTATTTTCTTGGCTAGTAGGCAGGTGTGGTAAGCTAGCTAGCTAGAAATATAAGGAGACTCAAAGAGAGGAGGACGGGGAAGTGCACCTAGAGTGTCTAAGGGAAGTGGGAAGAGCTGTAAGGAGAGCAAAGGCATGGACCGAGGAAGGATCAGCGCAGACTGTAAAGAAAGGGTGTAAGATAGTCTACAGGTACATCAGCAAAAGAAGGAAAACCAGTAGGGGGATTGTTAGGCCCATAAGGAGAAAGACATGGATAAGGCAGAAATACTGAATAAATACTTCTGTTCACTATTCATGGAAGGGGGAGAGACAGGGACCAAAGCCATGCAACAGATGCCAAGGGGGGAACAGGTGGACAACAGTCCATTCACAGGAGAGAGAGTCCTGCAGGAGCTCACTAAATTGAAGGTGGGCATAGCAATGGGGCCAGATGACATATACCCGAGGACATTAAGGAAGTTGTGAAGGGAGCTAGCAGAACCTCTGGCAGCCTTGTTCACAGAGTCACACAACACAGGAGTGGTACCAGAGGATTGAAGGAGGGCACATGTGGTCCCTCTACACAGATCCGGCAGTAGGAAGGAGGCAGGGAACTACAGGCTGATCAGCCTCACCTCAGTAATGAGGAAGATCATGGAGGCACTGTTTAAGGAAAGAACAGTGGGACATCTAGAAGTCATCGGTGCCCAGGACCCTAGGCAGCATGGTTTCACAGAGGGTAGGTCATATCAGACGAATCTGATAGATTTCTTTGACTGGGTGACGAAGGAAGTAAATCAGGAGGGGGTCGGTGGTCGTTGCCTACCTCGACTTCAGCAAAGCCTTTGACACTGTTCCACATAAGATGCTAGTTAACAAGATGGGTAGTCTGGGCAAGGGAGACAAGGTGGTAAACTGGGTTAGGAACTGGCTAACAGACAGGAGGCAGAGGGTGGTGGTAAATGGGGTACAATCTGGAGAGAGTGGGGTGACCAGCGGGGTACCTCAGGGATCAGTCCTTGAGTCAGTCCTGTTCAATGTCTTCATCGGTGACACTGCGGAGGGGCTGGAAGGAAAGGTCTGCCTGTTTGGAGATGACACCAAGATCTGTAACAGGGTGGATACTCCAGAAGGGGTGGAGAAAATGAGGAAGGACCTGGGGAAGCTTGAGACATGGTCTGAGTGGCACCTGCGGTTTAATTTAAAGAAGTGCAAAATTATGTACTTGGGGCATAGAAACCCTGGAGAGAGCTACAGGAAGGGGTGGGGGGGGAGGAGCTGCTGACAGTCACCAAGGAAGAAAGGGACCTGGGGGTTATTATTTCAGATAACTTGAAAATGTCAAAGCATAGTACAAGGGCAGCAGGGAAAGCCAGTGACATGCTGGGGTGCATAGGCAGGAGTATCACTAGCAGAAGATGGGAGGTAGTGATGTCATTATATAAAACCCTGGTCAGGTCTCACATGGAGTACTGCATGCAGTTCTGGAAGCCACACCTTCGAAAGGACATTAACAGGCTGGAGAAGGTCCAGAGAAGGGTGACTAAGATGGCACAGGGCTTCCACCACAAAACTTAAGAGGAGAGATTAAGGGACATAAATATGTACTCGCTGGAGGAGAGGAGGGAGAGAGGGGACATGACAGAAACATTCGAGTACCTCAAAGGCATAAATAAGGTGCAGGGGGGAGACATTGTCCAATACAGGAGAAGTACAAGAATGAGGGTGCATGACATGAAATTGGAAAGTGGCAGGTTAAGAGGGAATGTGAGGAAGTTTTTCTTCACAGAGAGGGTGGTGGATGCATGGAATGGTCTGCCACAAGAGGTGGAGGGAGCAAGCACTGTGGTTGGATTTAAACATGCATGGGACAGGCATGGGGAGCCATAGAAGTAACGCATCGGAGGGTCAGAAGCCATAATCAAGTATGGGGCTTATGGGCAGACTAGATGGGCCTAGTGGTCCTTATCTGCCGACAATTTCTATGTTTCTGTCTGTTCCCAGACACTGACTACTTCGGCAGTGAGGACTTTCTAGTTGAACTGCCGTTGTACCCGATGACTACGGTTTTGAACTTGGACATGATCAGTATACCTCACTGTAATTTTGCAACTACAGTATAGTATATTCATTAAAGATCTCCAAATAAATAAATGCAGACATACATACGAACTTGCCAGCAGATACAGGCCATATGGTCTGTCAAGTCTGCTTGAGTGTGCAGCTAGCAATCCCTTATACTGCAGCTGCCCCTCCCCTCCCTCCCTCTGTCATGGTGACCCTCCCCATCACTTTGTCCCATACCGTTTTAAAACTGACCACCAACTTACAGGACACCACTTCTTCAGGCAGTGTGTTCCACATAGATACTACCCTTTTTGTGAAAAAGTGCCTCTTCATTTCTCTCCTGAATCTTCCTCCCTCCAATCTGAGACCATGGCTCCTCATATCCCTCCCCTAAACTTAAAAATTCCCTCTGTACCAGTCTTGTTTATACCCTTCATGCATTTAAAGGTCTCAATCTATCTACCCTATCCCGCCTCTCACCCAGGGAGTACATGCTAAGCTCCCTCAACCTCCCCTCGTAGGGTTTGTCTTATAATCCAGTGATCATCCTTGTTGCTCTGTGCTGGACCCCCTCCAGTAATCTAACATCTTTCTTCAAGTATGGGCACCAGTACTGTATGCAGTACTCTAGGTACGGCCTCACCAACGATCTGTACAGAGGCAGGATCACCTCCCTACTCCTGGAGGTGATTCCTCTAGCAATACCCCCCAGCATTTTGTTGGCTTTATCTGCTGCCTTCCTGCACTGAGCTGAGTGGTTCATTTGCCGTGTTATTATCACCCCAAGATCCTTCTACTCCTTTGTAGCAGCTATCTGCACCCCTCCCAACTAATAACACCTCCTTGGATTCCTTGCTCCCAGGTGCATAACTTTGCACTCCTTAGCACTGAACCCCAGCTGCCATGTGTCTGACCAGTCCTCAAGTTTTGTCAGATCATCCTACAGCCCCTGCCACCCTACTGTGTCATCCACCACCGCACCAATCTAGGTGTCATCTGCAAAAAGATTAAGCTTGTTCTTAATGCTATGTGAGATGTCGGCTATGAAAATGCCAAACAATACCGGGCCCAGTACCGAGCCCTGCAGCACCCCACTCATTATAGCCCTTGGAGCTGAGAGTTCCACTCCCACCACTACCCTCTGTTACCTCCTTTGCAGCCAGTTCTTGATCCAATTCACCATCTTGGTTCCTGCTCCCTGGTATCCCAACTTGCTAATCAGCCTTCCATGTGGCACTGAATCGAATGCCCTGCTGAAATCCAGATACAGGACATCTACCGAATGGCCACTGTCCAGTTCCCTAGTCACCCAGTCACAGTAGTCAACCAGGTTGGGCTGGTAGGATCTGCTAGAGACAAACCCATGTTGCTTCCCGTCCTGGAGACTATTACTTTCTAGAAAGGTTACTAACCTCTTTTTAAGGATTGCCTCTATTAACTTTCCCATAATGGATGTGAGAGTTACTGGTCTATAATTGCCCGGTTCATCCTTGGGTCTGCTTTTGTGGAGGAGCACCACATGAGCCATCCTCTAGTCCTGAGGAATGCACCCTGTTTCCAGAGAGGTATTGAACAAGTCTGCCAGTGGCCCTGCCAGGCCCTCCACCAATTCCTTCAGTACTCGGGGGTGTATGCTGTCTGGTCCTGGTGCCTTATACACCCACAGTGCCCTTAAACATTCTAGTACTCTGACCCCTGTGATTTCCCCATCCATCCCCACCTCCACCCCTGTGCCTACCCTCCCTATCCCCTGAAGCACTGACCCATCCTTTTCTTTAGTAAATACAGAATAGAAGTATTCATTTAGCGCTTCTGCCTGCTCTGCCCCTTTCTCTGCTCAGAAAAAATAAAGCTTTCTATCTGCAGCAAGCTAACTGAATGCTGTGTGCTTTCCTTGCCGATAATAATGCCTCAAAAATTGAACTTTTGTTTTAAAGAGACAGCTGCCTAAGTGGGATGCTTGCCCTCTCCACAGAGATGTCCCACTTATGCGGCTTCGGCTGTATATGGGATCTGTAAAAAAATGCTAGGAGAGAATAAATGCAGTAGTAGGAGTAAAGACTTTTATTTTTATTCATTGCAAAAAACTTTGTTAATGCACCAAATAGGGTTAAACCAACAAAAGTAGGGAAATGTGGTGTTAGGATTTCCAGCCCTGACACCCCACCCTGCAAGCAGCAAACATAACAAAAAATATGGTTTTAGCTGTCTTGAGCCTTGACAAATCAGGCCTGGGGACTTCCTTGGGGTTACCAACCCTAACACTCCCCCAATTCCATCAGCAAATAAGCTCAGATGTACAGACTATATAAGAAAGGGGGAGTTAGGGTTGATAACCATAGGTCTGATTTGCCAAGACTCAGGACAGCCAAAACCATAAAGTTTCTTTCTTTTTGCTGCTTGCAAGGTGGAGGTGGGGTGTTGGTGTTGGAAACTCTGACACCACGTTTCCCTATTTTTGTCAGTTTAACCCTAACTGGTACATTAATGACGTTTTTTTTGCAATGAATTTCTTCACTTTTGAGATAGTAGAATCATATCGTCATTCACGCAGGTCCCTTTGGGACATATGTGAACACATCCATGTGATTACGGAGGACCCTGTGCTTCCATTCCTCCAGAAAACCAATTTATGTGTTTCCTTGTATTTTTTGTATGCAGGGATGGACCATTTTCAGTTCTTATTTCTTATAGGCTTAGTGCTGCACTAGTCAATAAGACCTTTCTATCGATACATACATTGTCCATTAACTCCAAAGACTGACAAAGTTACAGCTTGTTAAAGTTGCAATGTTATGTTATGGGAATTGTAATTTCTTTTAATTTTTATGTTTTTTTATATGCCCTCTAAATTTCTTGGGGGGGCATTCTGTATTAGGTTGTAGTACTCTGCAAGACCTTTATTTTGATATTTTGATATATAGATTATCCCTTAACTGCATATATTGACAGAGTTATGGCTTGTTAAAGTTGAAATGTAAAAAAAAAAAAAAAATGGTGTCCAAATTCTTTTTTCGTATGAAGGGATCTTTTTTCGTGAGGTTGTGTCATTCGTACAAAAAAAGATTCCTTTTATATGAAAAAAGAATCTGGGAAAAAAAACGAAGTTGAAATTCTTTTTTCGTATCAAGGGAATCTTTTTTCATATGGCCATACAAAAAGGAAAACTCGAGTCACAAAAAATATTTTAAAATGTGTGAAAAACATTGCCCAATTAGCAAGGTACATGTGTTGGCGGTGATTCTGCAGGATATCATTTTTATAGCTTTTCAAAACATAAAAAAAAAAAAAAAAAAAAAACAGAAACAAGAAGGCGACCATATGAAAAAACAATTTTTTTTCATAAAAAAAGATAACCCCCCATACAAAACATAATCTTTTTTCATATGGGCCAAATTATTTTTTCATATGAAACAGCTATCCAAAAGACCTTACTTTGAACATGCTCAGAACTAAAATTTCAAATCCTTATAATTCTGGAAAAAATTAATATTTTTTAACCAAACGAGCAAAAGGCAACACTGTGGCCCAAGCCCTTTCTATCCTGAAAATTTTCTATCAATATTCCAGACCATCTGGGCACTAAGCTATGACAAAAAAAACAGCAAACCCACCGATTATTTCTTTTTTTGGACTAGCCTGTTTTAGAATCCACACATCCGACCAGAACGAAACTTGGCAAGTCAAGAGACCTTGACCCTGAGACCTCACATGCAAAATCTGTACAAATCCGTTGAACAGTAGTGAAACTATTAAAGTGCAAGGTTAGGAGTTTAACATTAAACAGCCTACTCAACCCCTAACTACAGTTGCGTTACCACACCACTATAATACAAGATGTAGCTGTTAGGGCTGAAAGCCCTGTTTACAAAGTTGTCCTGTTACAGTGGCATCGTAGCATTAATAATAAATATATTGGCTTATAAGCCTCACTAATTGGTGTTGGGGCTTGCTACTGAACAATGGCGTGATGGCAGATATTGGATGAATAAGTGCAACAAAATGGTGAAATTGTATTTATTTATTTCAAATCCTTTACCAGGATAGACATACTGCGCTGATAATAACTCGTTTCCAAATGTGTCCTGGGTGATGGGAGTAGAGGAGTGTACAATACAAAAGGCACAAGACTAAATAAAATAACAGAATGCTGGGGCGGTTTGTGCCTCAAGTGAGGTTGGGTGGGGGTGTTGCACCAAGCTGTCTCCTGACACTAAGTTTACTCACTCCCTAGTCTCCAAGTCTGTTCAATGGCTGCTCCAGCCCTCCTCATCTCCTCTCCAGTCCACTGTAAGATCACCCCACCACTAGCACCTCAACTACTGTCTGATTTGACCAGCCTAGCCAGTGCTGGAGTTTGACCATTACTTCAGTTCATTCTGTGTCACCTGCCACTCACTCAGGCCTCCATCTGGTTCATCACTGCCAGCCACAGTCACTGTGACCTGATGAGGATCACTACCAAGGACAACAGACAGGCTTGCCTCACACGCACCAACCAGGACTGATGGTCCATGCAAACATTGGGGTAAGAGAGGCAAGAAAGAGTAGATCACCAGGAGAACAACTGAAAACCCGACACAGATTTGTCAAGGTAGTTTTCTACTGTATGCTATTGCTTATGTAGCTTACTGAAAACTGTCACACAGTGGCACGTGGCCTTGGACTAAGAAGTGGGTAAGGGTGGGATGGGATTCCAGATTGCGGGGGGGTGGGAGTCAAGAATGCAGCCAGTCCGGGACCTGGGCATCCTCATGCTGGAAAAAATATGGATTTTACAACCCATATGAAATTGTACATTCTGGTCCCCAAGAAAAGTGAAGAAAACGTAGGACAGAGATTTTTCTCTTCTCTTGGGACTCAAAATGCCCAATTTTTGATGTAGAATCCAAATTTGATTCTGGGGAAGCAGAAAAACTAATTATGTCCCAATAATGATTTCTTCTTTTAAATGTAATTTTTTTGGGGGGTGGGGGCAAGTGAAATACTGCAGTGATTTCAGCTACTGTCAGTGTCTTCAGATCAAGTTTTGGAGGAACGAACAGAATGTTGTACATCAGTAAAGACTATAGGATGGGAGAAGACAAATTCAAATCCAAGTCCCATTCAAAACAAAGTCACCTTGCAAATTTAGAAACAAATCCATTATGGATTTACTCATCCCTAATTACAAGTAGGGCACGGTGGTTCTTGCTTGGTCAACCAGGCTGCACCAAGCTCTCCATGGAGCCCAACAACTGGTCAGTTAGGTATTTTAAAGTCCCTGCTTCTTGGAATAGAGGGACAAAAGTCTGCCAGGGCTGAGAACAGTCCTCCCAGCCACCCAACGATGGGGCGACTAGATATTATAAAATACTGCACCCCAATACTGAAGCCATGTCAACTTTGCAAACAACTTCAACTTGCCATTTCTTTTGTACAGTGTTTTTTGCTTTTTACTTTGTGGTTTAATTTTTCACTGCAGTTTACTTAGTTTGCCTTTTACTTTTTTGAACCATTAATTCTGCGTTTGTGCTTTTTGGTTGCTTTACTTTTTTTTTTGTTTGTATTCATGTTTTGGTTGTCCTTTGCAAAGCTTACAAATAACAAATGTTGTCACTGAATACCGGAGTCTATTTTGTTTTTGTTTCATTTAAAAAAATATTAGGATCTGAATGTAATTTTAGCTAGATACCATACGCACTGGAGGCATTTCACTTTTTGTTGCCACTAGAGCTGTAAAGATAATAACAGTGGAAGCTGTATGGTTTAGTGGTCAGAGCACCAGCTTTGAAACCACAATATTCCAGCTTCAAACCCTGCTAAATCCATTTACTCACTGTGTGACCTTGGGCAAGCCACTTAACCTCCCAATGTTCCAGTCCACCCGGATTAGGATATGGGTAGAAGCAGGACCCTGCTGGAAATTAGGTATTTCCTCTCAGCTGGGCTATCCAGGATACATAAATTGTGAAATAAATACAGTTAAAAAGTGGGCTTTAAATTTAAGTGATTTACTTCTATACGAACAATGACTAAAGCCAGGATAAGATTAGAAACATATTAATCGTCTGCACTTCACCATCTTTTCTGATTGAATTTTTTAACATATACACAGCTTCCTTACTAAGCCACTTTCCGAAAATGGTAATGATTTTTTTTTGGGGGGGGGTTGTTGTTTTTAGTAAATATGCATTTATTTAAAAAAAAACAGGTGATTGCATTTGAATTAATTTTTACTGTTTGTTTAGCCAGTATAGTCTAACTGAGATGCAACACCTTGGGCCTGATTCTCACAGCTCCCAGGTGGCACGCGTCCTAGTGATTGACACAAACTACACCCTGCACAAAACGATGCCCCGGGAGTGATTCAGAATGGCAGACTGAGCCTACCACGTGCAGCCTGCACCTAACAGGGCTTGTGGCACCCTAGCGCCACACACTGTATACAGTACGTGCTCCATCAGAGCTCAGTCGGTGGCTGGCAGTGGTGGTGAGTGGCAGGCTGTGCCAGTCACCGGCCTGATCTAGAGATGGGGAGCAGGGTGGGGGGCACTATACCACCAACCAATAATTACTATGGCATAATGGGGGATCGGGGCTTGGGGGACACTACAGTACTAGGGATTTTATATGGGTAATACTGAATGGGGGCATCGGGGAGTGGGGGTCCACTAGGCCACCAGGGTCAGATGATTATTACATACATCATAGGGACATCGGGGGGGGTCCACTAGTCCACCAGGGAGGGGACTCTGGTACTATGTATATGGGATACTTGGGGTTCGGGGGTCCACTAGACCATCAGGAGCATATAGGCCGCCCATTTCCATGGGGACACCGGGGAGTGGGGACCGTTTGTCTGCCGGGGATTTCCAGGGACTGTGCCACAGGGCCGCTCATGTTTTGTGGCACCCAGTGCAGGTGTGTCCTCTGTTTGGCGCACTGATAAGATTGCCACAAAGCACTGGACTTTGCTGCCGGGATGCTACACGATCGTGAAATCGAGTGCAGGGCCCCTAGTGCTCCTGGGTTTACTGCAGCCTTAGACTGCCGCACCTTGTGGCGATCTTAGGGCTTTATGAGAATCAGGGCCCTTATGTCCAGCAGAGTACTGCCTTTACCCATTTCTGCAACTGGATGGACAGAGCACTGGGAAGTTAAAGTGATTTGCCCAAGGCTCACACAGCGAGTATATTTTGTTCCTAATTTGGATTTAGCGGACTTTGAATTTAGGATCTCCCAATTCCTAAGCTGGTGCTCTAACCACTAGACCACACTGCCTTCTTGAGTGGTTTAAGATTGTGAATATATAATTATCAGTGTAAGATATGGGGAAATACACTATCTAACTATATAGCCAAAGTGGTTAAATACTCAGAAAGCAATGTGGTTTACTGGACAGAACAGTAAACTGTGACAAAGGAGATCACAGGTTCAAATCCCACCATGGTCACTGGCACATTTTGAGACCTTCAGCAAATCACTTGATTTCCCCGTGTTTCAGTCCTCCCAACTCTACTAGTGCTGAGTGCTTGTAATGTGTTTATATCTGAAGTCATATTCCACTGCTTGAGATATAATGTGTATTTTCAAAGCAACAGATTGTGATGTTACTAAAGGAGTGGGGTGAATAGGCAACCAATTCTCCTCGAGCTGCTGCTTGTGCATCTTGTCTGTTGGGCACACTTGTACTCATCCTCCAAAATCAACACTTTGTGGTAGCCTGTGTCCAACAGCGGACACATTCAGCCACAGAATGCATGCAAGACCAAGGTAAAAAGAGGTCTAGTGAGCATGCCTTGGGTGCAAGATGGTGGCCAGACTCAGTCGCACAGGGGTCCTGTATTAAAAAATATCCTGTGAATATCTGACATGAAGAGACAGACAAGCTACAGCAGCAAATGACCTCTGAGGGAGCTGTGGCTTGCTGGAATGCTGGGCTCTGGGGAAGGAGCTCTTCCTTGCTTTACTTAATACTACAGTAACCTGTAGATAAATACTGCACCTCAGTTAGGCTGTCCTGGGTATATCAATCAACTGTATGACTGGGCAAACGCAGGGACCCACTGAAAATGGGATAATGCATCTCAGTTAGGCTGTCCTGGGTAGTATATCAGTTAACTGTAAGACTGGGTAGAAGCAGGAACCCACTGAAAATGAGATGCTGCATTTCAGTCAGACTATCACGGTTAAAGCAGTCAACTGCAAGATGGAGCAGAAGTAGGACCCCCTGAGAACATGATGTTGCATCTCAATTAGGCGGCCCTGGGTAAATTGCTCAGCTGTAAGACTGAAAAGCAGCATCTTTGGAAATGAGATTTTTGCTTCTCCGTCAGTCTTGGTTAAAGTATTCAACTGCAAGATTTTGTAGAAGCAGGACCTCACCTAACATGAGATGCTGAATTGCAGTTGGGCTGTCCTGGGCAAATCAACTGTCAAAAATAGAAAAAATCCTGTTCCAAAATCTTGTTACGTTTTTATGACTGTGTCAAACAGCTGTCAATTTATTATCTCTAAGGTTGACAAGCCATTGTACGCTGCCAGAGTAACACAACAGTACAGAACAGCGAGGGTGTTCACCAAACTGTTGAGTAGTTGTTTGTGTAGGGCAGTAAAACGACATGCATGCTCAGAATCTTAACACATTTCAATTGTGCAAGCTGAATGGGGCGGAAACAAACTGCATAGCTGAACGTACACGGGCTTTTCTCTATTGTACTCTGTAAGTCACCATATCCCCATTGCCTTTGTGGTCAGATTACAGTTTGCACTGGATGTTTTGCATCTTTTCACAGCTTCTGGAACTCACTTCCACATTTTATTACCATGCATGTGCTTGGCGGTAACAGTGTCTCTAATCACAATGTCATATGGTCATCTTTCTCTTCTTGACGTCACACACTTCAGTAAAATTAAATGTGATGAGCATAATCAGTATGTGAAACTGGGGTTATGATTATGACCTTCTTGCCAACTTTATTGCTGCAGAGTCCACAAAAAGACGAAAAATCTCCAAACATACATGAGGTACTCAGCATGCTAATTGCTAACCCAGTTCTTGTCCTCTCTCCAAGAACAGTTTCCTAGAAACCATGTCAAACAAGGACCCAGGTATGAAGTCATGCTTAGCCTTGTTCTCAGCAGTGTGGAAAGGGCATCTCCAGAACAGAACACCAAGGAACTGGTTTGGGGGAGGGCGATCACAACCAATTAACATTCTCACCAGTGACAGGAGACTATCCAGGCCTCAGCCACCAGGATCTGGAATGTCAGAAAGGCAGACTATGCCAAGACGAAAGACCAGGTGACCAACAGCATACAGTAGTTGCATGAGGATGGTAATGTAGAGCACATGTAGGGATTGCTGAAGAAGATGCTTAAAGTATCCATGGAAGTCTGCATCCCTGTAAGCAGCGAGGGAAGAAGGGCCAATACATATTCCCCAGTGGCTCAACAAGGTCATAAGGCAACTGACTGTGAGGTCACGTGATGCAGGCAACCTAGTGGCAGCAGAGTTACAGGGCTCCTATCCTCAACCTCACACCATTGTCTTTTTCTACCTGCTTTCAGCGAGAATCTCTCAAATAATTAACACAGCGCAGAAAGGGCATCTACAGCATTTGATATTACCACAATTTACACCGCAATCTGGAGTTTTTCTGCCACGATGGATGCAGATATGAAGACGGCCCAGCTCAAACACACACCTCCTCCCTCACCAGAAAAAAATGCCCAAAAATGTCAGACCTCAAGGGGGAGCCTCTACCTCTAAAAGCCTTATAACTGTACAATCAGTCCCACTCACGGAGGATCGGTTTTTACAGGAGCTGTTACCGTTCCGGGAGACCTTACTTGAAATTTCAATGGAGATCAAATCCATTCGGAGTGATATGGCTAATTTAGGTAAAAGAGTAGAAGATGCAGAAGCCAGATCCTCCTCTCTGGAAAGGTGGAGGGATAAAATGGACCCAGAGATAACCCAGCTCCGTCAGCAAATACATAAGTTACAGCTAAAAACGGAGGATCTTGAAGGTAAGAGCAGGAAGAACAATATTCTGATTATGGGTCTCCCAGAATCAGAGGAGAACCCCAACATTATAACATTCGTCCAGAAGTTATTGCAGAAAGTAGTGGGCCCTTCCCCCATTGGGGGTAGCTATCAAATCGAGAGAGCCTACCGGTCACTTCAACCTTGACCCCAGCCTGGATCTCCCCCCAGACCTCTAATATTAAAATTCCTGAGCTATGTGGAGCGGCAACACATCTTAAACAAAGTGAAGGAGCTTCAAGCAATCATGTGGGAAGGCTCCAAACTCTGTTTCATTCAGGACTTGCCATTTGAAACACGTCAGAAACGCTCAGCCATCCACCCCACAGTTACTAACCTCATAGCTGTGAGTATACTGTTTAAGGTGCTATACCCTGCCAAACTTCAGGTGTCAATATCTGGTTCCTGGATCTCCTATGATTCACCACCCCTAGCCATGGCTGACCTGAGGATTAGACTACTAGAACTGTTTAAGGATGGCTGATCTTTCTGGCTGCACCTACAACCCTGCGAGAGTGTACTCTCTCTGATCAAAGTCATTAGGGGATTTAATGTTTTGCTTACTCATCGCTAATTTGCTTTCCTATCCAGGACTTGACATGCTTCTGGTGGTTGGGCCTGTACTCTCCGACAGCAGTTTCTAATCTTTAACACAGAGGGCAGTCGTCTGTATGGAACCATAAGACTATGAAAGAACTGCTTACTCTGAGTGTGGGAAGGGAAGGCTATTTTCATCTGGAACCATTGTTGGTCCGTGTGTTTATTGTTTCCCCCTTCACTTCCTTACCCCAATCTCGAGGACATACCAGGACCCTACCACTTCAAGTACTGTTTCCTTCCCTTTTCTTTCATTTCATATTGTATTTTAACTGCTAGTTCATGATTTCCCAGTGGTTATGTTGGGGAATTGCTGCCATCGGGGGTACAATAACTCTCTTTCTTGTTCTTACCTCGAGGGGACGCATGGTCTGAACCTTTGGCTAGTGGTCTCATTAGGCCACTCGATCTTCCCAGGGGACTCGGCTATTTCATTTACAAGGTTGATGAGCCATGTCCAGGTCCTGATGCACATGTTTAAACTTGTTTGGTTACTTTTTCTAGCCTCCAGAATGTTATCTGTGGTCAGATCGTTGCCCAAGTATGCTGAGGATTATAGTGTCGTCATTTGTTTACATCCTCGAACGATGGTGTAGTGGGGGTGGGGGGGATGGTATTGCCCTGGCACAAGGAAGCTCATGGTTAACTACACAGCGCACCAGTATATGGGAGGTTTGGCTCCTCCACAGTCCCTTTATATGGGGTCTGGTGGTTTTGGCTTCTTTGGCTGGTGATTTCTTAGCCTGAGCAGCGCCAGCAGGCTATATCAATATTTAACTGCCTTCTTTTTTTTTTTTATTTATTTTATTTTTTCTTCCCTGGGTTTTGTGTTTAGGAGCCATATTGGGGGGCCTTCCTCATTGGGGTCTGTCTACCTGTAATTTTGGCCTTTTTGTTTTACTAAGGGAGGCAACTGTAAATAGTTGCTGAGGTTTTTCATGGGGGATGGGGGGCATTTTCTTCCCTATGTGCTGTGGTTCTTTCTTGCTGGACTGATTTTGAGTTCTGAGCTTATTAGTATTTGGGGGAGGGTAAGTCATAGTTTATGGGCAGGGAGAGGGTGGGGGGGAACCTCATCGGTTTCCTCACTTTATCCTAGTAAGGTTGCCTTTTCACTAGAATTGCCCTTGTTATTACCAATCTCCAAGGTTTATAACATTGTTGGGGACGGATCGGGGAGACTGGGGGGATGGTTGGAGAATGCCTAATGACCAGTTACTGTTACTTGTTTCTTATTCCCTTAGAAAGATTACCTGGTTTCTTGTTAGGTATGGCTATTAACTCCCGTAAAATTGTTACCTGGAACGTTAGGGGAGTCAGAGATCCTACAAAGAGATGTCACGTGTTAAAACAGTGCGTCCTACTTAACACAGATATAATCCTGCAACAAGAAACTCACCTACGGGCAAGAGAGGCTGTTTGGCTGCGTAGACTTGGGATATCCCAATTTTCTGCCTCAGGAGTTTCCTCATTAAGTAAAGGGGTAGCCATTCTAATCAAAAATATGATCCCCTTTCAAGCAGACTCCACAGTAATTGATTCCAATGGTAAATATGTCCTTGTTAAAAGCACCCTCATGGGCACTACAGTAGTACTAGGTTCAATATATGGGCCACCAAGTGGTGAACCATCATTTTTCATGGAGCTTGCCAGTATGATTGACCCATTTCTTCCTATTTCTCTAATCACGGGGGGTGACTGGAATGTTCCCCCCACTCAGGATCTAGACAGGACCCATCGGCCCTTAAAACCCCCTTCTGCATCCCAAAGGGCACCAAATGATTTAATGGACATGCTTGGGCTTTGTGATCCATGGCGCTTACTTAACCCATCACACCATTTGTTCTCCTTTTATTTTACTGTTCACCAATCCTGGTCCAGACTAGACTATGTTTTAATTAGCATCCCTCTCCTGTCCGGCTAAAGTCAAATAGGCATTGAACCAATAGTACTCTCAGACCACTCGTTGGTTTGTGTGGACCTATCTCCTTCCCCCAACATACCCAAAGATAGATCGTGGACGCTGAATACCCAACTTTTAAAAGATAAAAATATTATTTCCAGGATCCAATCCACCATCCAAACTTTCATAGACACTAATATGGGCACAACCCAAAGGGAAGACCTATTATGGTGCACCCTCAAATGCTATCTTTGTGGTGAATTCATTAAGTTAGCCTCCAGGAGAAAGAAAATGAGAGGAAACTGAGGTCTTATCTCTGTTAGCTCAAGTAAGAGCAGCTGAGCTTTCCCTATCATCCTCAACAACCCCCGACTCCATATCAGAGCTTCTGGATCTCAGGAATAAATATGAGGACCTCTTGAGAGAGAAAGCTGAATATGTGCTCTTGAAAACTAAATCTACCTATATAGACCAAGGAGAAAAAGCGGGTAGACTTTTAGCTCTCTGGCTCCGCAAACTGGAAAGCTCAAGACTAATACCTTCCATTCAGGCCCCAGATGGTTCCATCAAATCTGCCCCTAGGGACATTGCACTGACCTTTGAAAACTTTTATCGCTCCCTATATAGGGAAAGATCCTCTTCTGTATCTTCTCAAGATACAGAAAGCTATCTAGACTCTCTTGCCCTCCCCTCTCTGCCTGACTACCACCAACTCTCCTTGACAGCACCTATCACCTTGAAAGAGGTGGTAGATGCAATACAAGACCTGACCTTAGATAAAGCTCCCGGCCCCGATGGCTTTCCCACCAATTTCTATAAAACCTTTGTCAAAGAACTGGCACCTCTATTGCTCAAATTATACCAGCACTTGCTTAAGGCCGAACTCCTAGATCCTTCCCTATTGGATGTGACCATAATTTTTCTCTTAAAACCCGACAAACCCCACCTGCTCCCGACGAGTTATCGTCCAATTTCCCTTTTAAACTGTGATATTAAGATCTTGACCAAAATAATCGCTCTGCGTATACGGAATGTATGGTCCCTACTCTTGAGCCTAGAGCAGGTAGAATTTGTCCCGGGTTGGTCCTCCGCAGATCATCTTCGGAAACTCACCCACATTTTCCAGACAGCCCGCTTGTCTCAAACTCCCATGGCCCTACTCTCAATGGACGCCGAGAAGGCTTTTGACAGAGTGGACTGGGAATTTCTCTGGCTGACAATGCGCAAGATGGGCTTCCCTCCCTTCTTCATCCAGTGGATTCAGACCATATATTCCTCTCCCTCGGCAAAAGTTTACTGCAATGGGGTTTTCTTCTCTCGGTTTCCCCTTTACTCAGGCACGAGACAGGGATGCCCCCTTTCACCCTTCTTGTTTAATCGCTACTTAGAGCCCCTTTTACGCCACATCAAACTGTCACCCCAAATACGGGGCTCTCAATACTCAACCACACCCTTACCCTCTCTGCATATGCAGACGACATCCTCCATTTAGAGAATCTCGCTACCTCTCTGAAACACTTATTGGACGTGGTAACCCAATATAGCTCTCTATCCACTTATAAACTTAACCTGAACAAAACTGAATTTTTTTCTTTACTCCACTTCACCCATAGAGCTGACTTCAGCCATTACGATATTAAGTGGTCCCCTCATTCACTCAAATATCTGGGCATCTACCAAACCACAGACCCATCCCTCACCAAGAAACTGAACTTGGCTGACCTGGTGGTAACCCTTCAACTAGACCTTCAAAGATGGGAGTCTCTTCTACTATCTCTTTGGGGACACATTAACATAATAAAAATGAATGTTCTTCCTTGGTTTTTTTATCCTTTATATATGCTGAACATTTGGCTTCCCCTCTCTTTCTTTCAGAAAGTCCATTCTCTTATTTCTGGATTTATATGGCTGCATAAACAACCCAGGAAATCGTATATCAAATTGAGCCTACCTAAAACATCACATGACCTTCATCTTCCTAACTTTCTTCTTTACTATTAGGCCGGTCACATTTCCAGGATTGTCAGATGGCTCACCATCCCTCAAACGAATATACTCCCACTTGGTTACAACTGGAAACTCAGATGATAATACAGCACCATCTCCACTCCCCTGTCATCTTCTATATTCCTCCAAAGAAGTTGCCGGACCCAATCTGTCACTCAGTAATTAGGACCTCCCTAAAGGTTTTTTCTCAATTTTGCTCCTCTTATAAACTCTCCCCACGCCAAAACTTCGAACAACCTCTTGCCTCCAACTCCAACATTAAGATAGGTGGCACCCACCTTACTCACAACTGGCTGCCTCCATTACAGAATGCTAGAGTAGCAGATCTTTATTCCTCCGATTCCCTTCTTTCCTCTCCTGAAATCTGAGCCAAATATAGCCTAACCTTTATTCATACCTTTAAAGTCTTCCAGCTGAGACATTCAATTGGACAAGCATTAGCATTTCTCCCCAAGATTCCAGGATACAACCTATTTTAGACAGCTTCCACACTACACTGTTTATCCCTCATATGCAACTATCCCCTCTGCATCAGACACCCAGATTCCGTACCTGGTTCCAAAATATGGACCTCTCTCTTGCCAGAAAAAAACATTGACTGGTCCACAGTTTAGCAACACCTATACATATATCTCTCCCAGGATAAACTCTGACTTACCCAATACCATATCCTGCATAACCTGTACTACACGCCTGTAAAATTAGCTAAAATTGGTCACCTTTCCAATTCTATCTGTTCTAGATGCGGCAAGGATGAAGAGAACTTGCTACATATTTTTTGCCATTGTGACAAAATTGCCCCCTTGTGGCATTTGATTCAATCTGGTTTGGATCCCTTACTTGGCCTAGGGGACTTCTTCACTGTAGAGATCTGTATTTTAGGAAGTTATACTAATATCCGGGTTAGGGAACGTAAATACCATATAGCTTTAATTTCCATGGTGGTCAAGAAACTAGTGCTTAAACACTGATTGGATCAACTATCTATATCCTATAATGAATGGCTAAATGACCTCTCAGCCTACTTCAGAGTTGAACGCTTGAGTGCTGGCTCCAGTAATCACCTTGCAGTATTTGACAAAAAATGGGGCAAACTGTATGCCTTATATCTACACTGATAGTCGTTAACTTGTAGACTCCCCAGGTATATTTCAAGATGTATCTATGTATCCAACAATATATTTAAGCTTTGTATTTTCCCTAATGGTACACTCCGGGGAGGGGGGGACTGGGGGAGGAGGGGGTTTCTTTTTCTCTTTTCCTTTTTTTCCTTTTATTGGGCTGTTATACCTTTGTAACTTACCTGGTATTGTTACTACTGTGTCAACTTTATAAAATCAATAAAGAAGTTGAATTTCATAAGGCAACTGACTGTAAACAAAAAGAGGTCCTATAACTGCTTAAAAGAGATATGTTGCATCCAGGCAAGAAAAGAGTACAGAACAGTCAGGGACTGCAAGACTAGAATCAAGAAAGCAAACGAGGGTCTGGAAGCCAGGATAACACCAGTGCCTTCCTCCAGTACATAAATGGAAAGAGGAAGGTAAAGGAGTGGACTTAGCAGTTGAATCAGGGAAAGTCAGAAAGGAAAGCGCCAAGGGCAATGGCCATGATACTGAATGAATACTTTGCACTGGGGAGAAGTCATAGGGAGATCCTATGGCATTAACTGTAACAATGATGCAACCTGTGGACATCATGGCTGCCCTTGTAGCTGACTATCTGGCAATGATCAATTCAGGTAAATCCCAAAAGGCAGGTAGGATACACCCCAGTACTATAGTGGAGCTAAAGGAACAATTGGTAAGGCTACTTGCAGCAATAATTCATGGATTTGTACACACAGGTGGTGACAGAGGACTGGGAAGTAGCTAATATGGCCCCAGTCTTCAAGGAGGAGGCACGCTTGGACCTGGGCACCTACAGGCTGGTCAGCCTAATATCAGTGCTGGCCTAGGACCTAGAATCCATTATGAAGGACAGAATAATGGATCAACTAGTTACGGTCATGGTTTTCTACCCTCTCAACATGACTTTATGAGGGGCAGATCACACCAATCCAACTTAATCACCTTCTTTGAGGGGGTAGCCAGGGAAGCAGTCAGGGGAATGGCAGTAGCGGGTAACCAGAAAAGTGGTCAGGAGCAGGGCAGATGACATAGTCTATTTGTACTTCAGCAAGGAAATGACACTGTGGTGCATTACAAGCTTCTGGTCAAAGTACACCAATGTGGTATATTCAAAGTTTACACAAGGTGGATTTCCATCTGGCTTTGCGAAGGACACAGATGGTTGTGTTGGACAGGCACTATGAGTCGAGAGGGGTATCCAGTGGTGTCCCCTTAGGGATCAGTGCTGTGGCCACTGCTGTTCAACATTTTCATCAATAAATTTTGTAAGCCGGAGTCTCCAGTTAGTGGTCACTAAGCTGGTCAGGGTGGTAGGCTCCCCGGAGGATGTGGAAAACCATCACTAGGACCAGAACAAGCTGGGTGACTGGCTGGACTCCTGGAGTCTTTGCTTCAACGTAGGTAAATGAAAGGTGTTACACGTGACGAGAAAAACTACAGAAGAAAGATCTGCACACTGTGTGAGGCACATCTTGCTGCAGTAGAGGC
Organism: Neoceratodus forsteri; assembly: GCA_016271365.2. Taxonomy (NCBI): domain Eukaryota; kingdom Metazoa; phylum Chordata; order Ceratodontiformes; family Ceratodontidae; genus Neoceratodus; species Neoceratodus forsteri. Next base: position 752,614,190 of record CM028131.1, read on the forward strand.
AAAAAAAAGACTTAAGGTCATAATAGAGAAGGGGCTAAAGCATGACAAGCAGTTTTCAATCCCTGTCAAGAGGGCTGGAAGAAAGCTGGGGATGCATCAAAAGTGGGTGACCAGCAGAGCAGGCAAAGTAATCCTGTCACTTTACAAGGCCCTGGTCAGGCCCCACCTGGAGTACTGGCTACAGTTCTGGACTTCTCAGTACAAAAAGAACTTTGCTGCAGTCAACTGGATGTAACATTAGATCACCAGATTGATTCAAGGTATGGCAGACAAAAGGCATGAGGGAGAGACTAAAGACCCTTAACATGTTCAGCTTGAAGAACAGGAGGCTTAGGGTTACATGGTCTCAGACTTCTGCATACTCAGGGTATTGCAAAGGTCAAAGTAATAGAGATGTTTAATCTGGGTTGCTCCAGCAGGATGCAGGAACACACCCTGAAGCTCAGTGGTGGTAAAGTTAGGGGAAATGTTGAGAGGCATTTCTCCCAGACTGTGGTGAACCAATGAAACAGCCTAACAGTGGAGACAGTGGCTATGAAGACAGTACCGGTCTTCAAGGTAAGCCTGGACAAACTACTTCTTACCAAGGGACTCACAGGGTACCATAGGTAGTGGGGTGGGTGGGGAACTTATTGGTCCCATACTTCTTGGTCATCACGATGTCTCCTGAGGATGTCGAAATGTTAGGGCCTGGCCTTAACGTTTGATAGTCGGCAGTTTGTTTTTCACCGTCCTGGACGCTTACTAAAAAAGTATTGGAAGTTAAACAATGGCTTTTGTGTGGAATTAATGAATGACTGAGACCAAACCTGCTTGTACCTTGTTCCACATGCTGATAGGAAAAGTACTGGTAGCAGTATGCTTTTTAAATTTGAACTTTAAATAAAATGCACTGCATAATGTTTATTCACATGCAAACGGAGTATGATCTACCTTACTGGATGAAGCTGTGAAATACCTATGGGCTGTGGGTGCTGACCTTATTATCAGCTTGTTGCTGCCCTGCAGCGAGAGTGTTCCTTGCTCATTATCTTCAAATTAATGTTCATCTATATAGTATATTTGTAGTTGTATTCAAATATTAATTAATTTGGGGAATTTTAAACTTTAAGCCCATCTGTTAATGGGAGTTGTGCAAACTGCTCCTCTTCAACACACAAGTCTAACAGAGTGGTCCTACTGGGAGTCAAAAAAGGGGGGTTCTGACTCACCAATGGCCTAAACTGAAAAAATATTTTTTTTTGCAATAGCTTAGGCTTTAATTGGGACTATAGCTGAAGAGGACACTGAGGAGGGATTTCCAGAAACAGAAGAAGAAAAAAAGAAAGAAAAGAGAGGAAGGCTAACAAGACTTGGGGGTTGTTAATGCATGATTTGGACACAGTGTATTAAGTGTAGATTTTAGTAGTAAAAGATGCTAGTGAGGAAGGGCAGGTTGAAAAAGGGGTGGAGAAAGAATGAAAATTGAAAAGGGGGCATGGCAGTGTAAAAGGGGTAAAGAAAAAAACAGGTAAAAAGGGAAAATGAAGTAATTGGGTAATTGGGGAGGACTAAAAAGAGAAACAGAGAGGGGGGACCAAACTGTCAGTTTAGTACCCCAATCTAAAAAAGGCATTGTACTATTTTAAATTATATCATACCCCAGCCCAAGTACAGTTCATTACAGTCCGGCGCATAGTGCACGCAGAACAAACACGGTCAAAAGACACAGAAAAACCTCATGGTGGCTGAGGCAAGTGCTCCCAGTTCGAGTGCACCAAGAAGCAGGAGCGAGGGCAATTTAGCAAATCAGAGTACATCAGAACCATATTGTCTTACAGATGCAGCCAACAGTGAGTACAGGAAGGGACTTCTAAATAATGTCCGGTTGGGAGCTGCCAAAAAATAACTCACAAACAAGTGAACTTAAAGAGCTCTTCCACAGAACTGAGTAAGTATCAATTCAGGAGGTCAACCAGTGGTTTGGTAGACTTACACTCCAACAGTATGCAGACCTAGATTGGGTTCCACAGGGCCAATGAGTCCACAGAGCACCATCTTCAGGTGCATTAGACCCAGACCTAAAAGAGAGGTGGGAGACAGCCCTAGCACACTGTTCTAAAGACTGGTCCAGATCCTTATCGAGCCGGATAAGACAGTGTACAATAAAACCAAAGACAATTTATAAGAGTTAGGAGGAGAGCTACAGCAATTTCACTCAAACTCTGATTTTGGAGGGCTTGATAAGGCTTTGAAAACCGAGATACAGAAATATAAGAGGGAGGTGGAGGAATGCAAATGGTACAAATTTGAGAGGGACTGAACAGACTACGAGGAGGGAGGGGTATTCTGCTGAGACAAGACATTATGGTCATGCATTCAAGGGAGGTCCCAAACATGGACATTTTTCAAAAAAGGCAACATTGAAGGACAACACTGGCAGAAGTGAATTGGGGGAAACTAGGAGAGTTAAATTTTTAGACCAACAGGAGGAAAGGGAGGAACCCAACCAAGAACAGTCACAAACAAAAGAAAAAGGAAGAGGCAAAGGAGCATGAGGTGGGGGAAATGGAGGACAAAGAACTCTGAGGAGATTAGGCAGGAAGAGACAAAACAATTAGCGCTCTTTCAAAACAAAAACTTACATCAAGCCAGATAAGCTTCCTACCAAAAAGTCTGTCCTTTTTAACAACTGGAAATACCAATTACTGTACTTCCAACTTGACGTGGATATATTTACACTGCTGAGGAAGCTTGACCTGAAATATTTTTACAGACATTATGAATCAAGCGGCAGTATGGGTTTCTTACCTTCTCCTACCCATGAACATCAGAAATTGATTTCTGATGCAGAACTAAATTTAGATCTGGCTCTTAAACTTCTTGAAGAAGAAACTGAGGAGCAACTGACCCCAAGGGACAATGCTGATTCTGAAAGTATAAATGAAATAGCATTGTTTGTCACTGCACGGAAATGAGTTAAGTCAGGATGTGATGGGCCCACATGCCTCAAGTGACCAGCCAAATTAAACTCTAATTCCAAGGGTCTATACAACAGGACTAAGGGGCAAGATCGCCTTTTATCTAGATCAGACAAGACACCCCACTATTAAAGAGTTTGCGTATATGGTCAAAAGTGACATAAAAAAAAAACTGAGAGCCAACCCCTCCTCCCACCATTCAACAACTTGTCCGCAGAAGAAAAGAGAGCCATAAAGGAACTACAGTCCATGAAGAATATCATCATAAGGCCTGAAGGCAAGGGAAGAAATTGTGATGGTAGGATATATAGAACAATGCACTAGGAATATACTTGGGCAACTAAGTGACAAGTCATGTTATAAAAAAATTAACACATATGATCCTTCCCTAGCATTTAAAGGGATGAGTCTAGATGTCCAGATTGAAAGAAGATTTGGCTTGGCCTCATTGATGGAAAACAGGAACATTTTTTAAACCAAACCACACAGTATGTCCAACATCTACACACTCCCGAAGGTTCACAAATCTGTGAGGGGGCCTCATGGGCAACCAACAGTCTTGGACTCTGGCTCGCTCAATGAGGGTCCCTTCAAATATGTGGTCCACTTTCTCAAAATCATGGAGCCAAAAGCCTTGAGCTGTATCAGGAACACAGCTGATTTGATTGGCAAGCTTGATAACATGGAGTAGAATTCCAACTTTTGTTGGCTCACTACAGATACAGTGAGCTTCTGCACTTGTATTAACCATGGACAGGGGATGAAGACAGTGAAGGAAACTTAAGGATGTTACATTAAAAGATACTCCAAATACATTCATTCTTTCCATGTTGTCATTTCTACTACATCATATTTATTTTGAATCTGAGTGAAAGTTCATTCTGCAGACCCAAGGATTGGCCATGGGTGCATCATTAGCGCTCTCATATGCTGGTATCTTTCTGGCCACATGGGGACTCAAGGTAGCATCTGATGTCACCAACCACCACCTCAGACATGTAATACGCTGGTGTCATTTTATCAGTCACATTGTTTGTGTCTGGGGTGGGGGTATGCAGGAAGTACCAGTAGTTACTGACTGGCTAAACAACAACCAGTATAATTTCAAATGTAGACAGTGACAATCTGAATGGGACAGAATAACTGGACATCAGATTAGGGGTCAGTGTCGTAGGTCAAGTGATATGTTCCCCACATAGGAAATCTACTGCTAGGATCTCACGCCTAAGAGCAGAAACCTCACAACAATGGAACCTGGTCGACTGCATCCTCCATGGTCAGATTTTACGGATCAAGAGAAATTCTTCCCAGCAACCAAACTATGAGAGGGGGACAGACACAATGTTGGCCACGATCCAACAAAGACAGTATTCAGTGAGTGTAGTTAATTTAGCATACAGAAAGACAGGAAAAAAATTGATCAGCAACTCTGTTAAAAACAAAACCAAAACAAACAGAACTGACAGGTGATGGTAATGTAACCGTGATTCTTGACTTTAATCAAGAGTCTAGCAAACAGAGGAAGGTCATCAGTTAAAGATGGAAAATTCTTGTCAGAGACCCAGAATCAGGACCTGTAGTAGGGCCAAACCTCCACATTACTTCCTGCAGGGGCAAAAACCTAGGGGATCAATGGACTAAGAGCCATTTTGTGAACTCAGAAAATGCACTCAGACAAAACAGACCAGATTTTTTTTTCTGCTGCAGGAATGGTGCAACATTTGCAAATATGCACAGACTGGTACATACTTTGAGCACCCAATGATGCAATGTAGATATGAACTGAAACAATACACTAACTGTAGCACACCTTTCAAAGTTTATGTGGGTTGTTGTCTGTGCAGAAGTATACATGTAAACCATACAATGTGGCCATTAAAAGAAAGGGTGCAGGAAGATGTCCATGCTATTATGCAGGGAAACAAGAACAATGCTCTGGGTCTACATTTTGTCAAATCACACAACTGCAATCCTCTGGGTTTCCAGTTTGGGGTGGTAGAACATATACAAGAACTCCCCAAAGGTGAGGACAGAACCCAACTATCCTTTGAACATGAGATATATTGACTTTACTACTGTGATGCCCAACAGCCATAAGGGCTAAATGAGGAGATCGATTTGAGCCCTTTTGGGCTAAGTGAGAAGGTTGGTGTTTTTTATGCCTCTGGCTAATCCAGCTGTGTTTCATAAATTGCTGTTTAATGAACTGTATGAGACTCTTTAACTTTTGATTATCTACTACTGCTTTTGTGGGGTTTATAAACATGGACTCCCTCTCTGGTGTTATTTATTGGATTATAATACCTTTGAGCCAGAGGTTCTTTTACAATGGTTCCACATCAGGTAAAAGACAAACACAGTTACACAGTAAGTTACAAAAAACAGGTAAAGTGAACAGTGCATGATAGACAAAATAAAGTGCAAACTTAAGGAGAATACAGAATAACAATGCAGCCAGGCAAAGGTTATGTCATGATGGGGGGGGGGGGAGGTAGAATAGAAGCGGGGGGTATGAGAAGTGAGGATAAGATAGACAGAATAGGGAAGCCTACATCACTGGGAATGGGGACAGAGGGGGATGGAGAAACAGAGGTCCAAGAGGGGTCAGTTTCACGATAAATGGGTAGAGGGATAGCTTAGGTCAGACAATCACACCCGCACTGTGTTGGAAGGTGCTGGCAAAGTTTGTACTTATAGGGGCCCCATCTTGGACTGGTCGTAGAGTGATGGTGGGAGGTCACTTAGCCAGCTTGGTGCCCTGTACTAAAAAGAGTGCTATGCCATGGAGGTGTGACAGAACGGGGGTTGGTAGGCCAGGTTAGACATTCTATGGGTGTGGTGAGGGTTAGTTAGCTGGCTAAGAAGCTTAAGACTGGGGGGGTTAGACCAAGACAGATTTTTTTTCGCAAACAGACAGGTCTGATACTTTATATGGCCCTTACGGTGTAGCCAGTTAGATCCAGCATACAACTCACAAGTATGAGTGAGTCTATGTGCCCCAGTAGCAAGTCTGCAGGTTTTATTAAGGACTATGCTGATTCTTTTAAGTGTGGTATCCATTGCAGTACCATCAGTAATCAGCCTGTAGTCGATTATGGAGAACACTGAACTGCTGATTGCTATGCAGAAGGCATCAGGGGTGAGACAGTGCCTATGCCTATATAAGAGCCCAATCCTGGTGTTTACTGCCTTAGCTAAATGGTCCACGTGGGTGGCAAATGACATGGAGGTATCTAGGGTTGTACCAAGGTATCTGAACTAATGGACCTGTTCAAGGGGTGAGTTAAGATGAGGATCAGGAGGGGGAGTCTAATAAATGGTATCTTGTAAATAAAACAGCATGTAATAAAAGAGGTAGAAGAAATATTGGTGGCACATCTAATATATTAACACCTAATAGGTTTAGTGCACTCTCAATAGATGACCGTGAGGGGGTGCAGGAAACTGAAACAACAACAGATGAGCATGACAGACAGCTCCCCATGAGGTACAAGGCACCCCTATTGCATACCAGGATACAGTTCCCAATGCACAAGAAACACAGGATGTATTATTTATAGGTGACTCAATGTTAAAATACACAGATGCAGTTCTATGTAAGAACAGGAACTTGCATACAACAGTAAGTGCCTTACCTGGGGCAAGCATAGGGGATATTAAAAAACTGACTTATGGAAAACACAGCTAACCCAGTGGTATTTTTACATCTCGGAGTAAATGATGTAGGGAAAAGAAATATATTGGATATTCAGCAAGACTTTGAGGATATTGGGCAAAAGATAAAAACATTTGGGGGCAGGCTAATTATATCAGGGCTTCTACCAGTACCAAGGGCCAATGAATCATTAGGTAAAGAAATTTTTAGGTTGAATGGCTGGCTGAAACGCTGGTGTCAGAGAGAGGACCAGCTATTTGTGGACAACTGGCAGGATTTTCAGGGACATCATTTGAATGCAAGGGTGGAATGCACCTTAATAGGCAGGGTAAAAGGCTTTTTTCCTACAAATTAAAAAGGTTGATGACTGAAAATTTGGTACATTTAAACTGATTGAGCGGGGGGAAGTGGTTAATTCATTAGGTGAAAGGGTTGGAAGGACAAGAGTTAAGGTACAAAAAACTATACATAGAAACATAGACTTTGACGGCAGATAAGGACTGCTTGGCCCACCTAGTCTGCCCATTTTCCCTACCTACAGGATAGGCCGCAGATCCTAGTTAACCAACGGCCTATTTCTTCCTACCCCCCACAAAAATTGCCTTATGTCTTTCCCATGCATTCTTGAATTCTCCCACAGTTTTAGACCCCACAACCTCCTCAGGAAGGCTGTTACATACATCCACTACCCTCTCTGTGAAAAAAATACTTCCTCACATTGCCCCCCTCTATCATTAAATTGTGTCCCCTTGTTCTTGCACGTCTCTTTTTCTGAAAGATGCTACCCTCTTGGACTTTGTTGATTCCACTGAGGTACTTAAAAGTTTCTATCATGTCCCCCCTCGCCCTTCTTTCCTATAACTCATATTACATCCAAAATAAATTTTCTTTTAGTTAATGCTAGGAGTTTAAATAATAAAATCGAGGAATTCCAGCTGGTTTTACAGGATTTGGATATCCATGTCTGTGTGGTTACAGAAACGTGGTGGAAAACTGAAGATGGTTGGGGGAAAATTATACCAGCTTACACCCTCTATAATAAAGATAGGATAAACATTACCGGGGGGGGGTTTGCTATATATGTGAAGGAAGAGATACCATCAGAGCAGAAGGATACATCTAGATGGGATAGTAATGAAATTCTTTGGGTGGCAATTTCTCCAGAACATAATACAAAAATAGATTTAGGCCTGGTATATAGAAATCCCTCTATAACAGCAGGAGATTATTCAAATTTGTTGGACTTTATCATGCATTTATCGGAATTTAAGAAAGTTGTCCTAATGGGCGATTTTAATCTGCCGGGTATAGACTGGGAAAATCTTGTACCAAAAACAAATAAAGAAAATAAATATCTAGATACACTTAGCCTGGGTGGTTTGGAACAATATGTAAGGGAAAACACTCGAGATAACCATATTCTTGATTTGATTTTAAGTAATATGGGAGAAAAGATAAATAACTGCTTTGTACTGCCACCTTTGGGCTCTAGTGACCATTTAATGGTAAGATTTGATTATATAGGGGTATTGAGTCAAAATTCTGGCAGCACTATAATTTTATAGATATGATAAGGCCAATATAATGGGCATGCATAGAGATCTGGCAAATTGGAACTGGGAATTAGAGTTTAAAGGAGCATCGATATCGAAGATGTGGGATATTCTTAAGACTAAAATAATTAGCTTGACTCAAGAATTTGTACCAACCAGGATTAAATATAATACAACTAAAAAGCATCTCCCCCCTTGGATGACATCAGCAATCAAAAAAGAAATAAAGGAAAAAAATAAAACCTTTAGACGTGACAAATTAAGAGGCAATGCTACTAGCTGGGCTCATTATAAAAGGTGTTTAAAGTCCACCAAAAAAAGTATAGAAGTAGCAAAAAGAAAATATGAAATTATGTTAGCTACTAAGGTTAAGGACAATTATAAATCCTTTTATCAATATATTAATAATAAAAAGGATGAATCAGAAAAGATAGGTCATTTTATTGGATGCTGAGGGGAAATTAGTTGCTGACAATCTGGGTATGGCAGAACTAAGTAATATACACTGTATTTTGCTTCAGTTTTCAATCTGGGTAAATCATTAACGGGGATTAATTGTGGTATACCCAATGATGACCCGCGGGTAATTTTGGACAGGCAGGAAGTTATGATAAGACTCCAAAAACTTGATCAGAATAAGGCACAGGGCCCAGATGGGATACATCCTAGATTACTCAAGGATTTGGCTGAACAACTTGCTGGCCCAGTTACAGTATTATTTTAGAGATCAATAATTAAAGGAGAGGTCCCTGATGATTGGAAACAAGCAAATATGATACCTATATATAAGAAAGGCCCCAAACAAGAGGTTAAAAATTATAGACCCGTTAGCCTTACCTCAGTTCTGGGAAAGGTACTGGAAGGATTTATTAAGGATTTTATTACGGAGCACCAATATAAGACCGGTAATGTTGATTATGCACAACATGGCTTTGTTAAGGGGAGGTCTTGTCAAACAAATCTATTGAAATTTTATGGGAAAGTAAACCAGGCATTAGATGAGGGTAGTTCCGTGGATGTTATCTTCTTAGATTTTACCAAAGCATTTGACAAGGTACCCCATGTCAAATTACTTGAAACTCTGGTCAATACTGGAATTAACCATAACATTATTTGTTGGATAAAATCCTGGTTGACAGGTAGGAGTCAGAGAGTTTGTATAAGGGGGGAATTTTCCAACTGGCAGAGAGTGACTAGTGGAGTGCCGCAAGGTTCGGTATTGGACCCCTGCCTGTTTAATGCCTATATCGGGACAATTAAGGCCTCTCCTGATACTTGGTTTTCAGTCGGTGGAAGGCTCCTCGACCGAGCCACAGTCTAAGAGCTGAGTGGCTTAAGAGGCCATGGACTCCTGATCCAAGTTGTCCCAATACTCCTCAAAGATGGCTCTTGGCCATTGCTCACCACAGATTCCATGGGAATCCTCACCTGGCATAATCCTAATCAACAAATGGCCTGGCAAACTGGTGTCTGAATGGTCAGACTACTTGGCTGGAATGCCAACTGGCGGCTGTCAGAGTGGCAACTCCACCCTAATCGTGGGAGAAGCAGATGTGGAGAGCACCTGTAGAATTAGGACCGGTGGGGCAACTACCTGTGGCTGCCGGTAGAATGGAGGTCCTTGAGGTAGAGCCCTGCCCCACGATGGGCCACAACTGCCAAAGAAACTCCTCAAAGCATCAGCGCATCCGACACTGGTGCCTTTCCTTACCCAAGAATGAGGAGGACAAGGAGCATCAATGGCAATGCCTCCCGGTTGAACAGGATCAAGAGCGCAAATGACTCAACCGTGATCTCGATCTTGAACATCAACAGTCCGGCCTACAGCAAGATGGGTCTTCCTTCAGCTGGCTGCAGATGATGTGCCTACCAATGCTGAACAACAAGGGTGTTGAAGACCCGACCCCGGGTGGAGGCTGATCCCTGGAAGGATCGACCTAGGTCACTGATCAGTCCACATCCTCCTGAGTGAGGACGTGGAGCACTGGTGTCTGTGAGACCGACTCCTTGGCCTCGTACGACAGCTAGTTAACTGGATCAAAAAAATCTTGAAAGCCTGGTCAACGAGAGCCAAAGTCAACTGGTTCAAGAGCAGAGTCGAAGAGCCTTCGACATGTATGACCTGCCTCTCAGCCAAGGGGTGCTCGACTGCCATCAAGAGGACGGGTGAGTCAAAGGGCTGGGAGAACCGCGATCTCTCCCTGTCCCACAACTGGCACCAGTGGCACTTAGATTTAGAACCAGAGCGGGCTGAGCTCTCTACCAAGGTCTGGAGGGGCCAACACATCACAGAACTGGTCCATGAAAAACCGTCTGACACTGGCCCCAACTGGGAACAGCACAGAGACAGAGGAAGTGACCAACTGTGATAGCCGCTGCTCCCACCTCAAGGGTCGCAAACTATGCAGCAGACTTGGCCACAGCTGAGGCCTGTTTGTGGCCTTTAGGCCAATCCTTCAGACCCCATTCTCAAGGCCGACCCAGCAAGAGCTGGAGCATTCTTCTTTTTTCTATATACAACTTTTGGTATTTTTACCCCATTTTCTCCCCGACCCTGGCAATCACGGCTATGCATGTGCATGAAGGTGCACATGCACTCCAGGTGCTGGCTCAGTGCCTTCCACCCCAGCCCAGGCAATCGCCGTTGCCCCCTCCCACCTACGATACCCATCGGACCGCCACCCGATGGGAGTGGAACTACGGGGGGCAGACAACCTCCCTTGGAGAGGAGAGCTACCTTTCGGCTGCTCAATCCTGTTCCCTCCCTCACCCCCCCCCATGCCGACTCCCCGATGACCTGAGGTCGTTCCTGAACCCAGGTCGCCAGTGTGACACGAGGTAAGGCACCCAGCGCCTCAGCCCTCTGTGCCACCGAGGCCAGTACAGCTAGAGCTTCCTGTCCTCAAGGGACTCAAGAAGTGTGGATAAGCATAGGCTGCATCCAGCCACATCGTGCTGCCTGCCCAGGCAGTACATGCATGTGTCATGCAGGTTGGTGTCCAACATTTTCTGGCAGCACTGAACACAGAATCTGAATCCTGATTTGTTGTGTTCCATCATTGGTCTGGAGACAGAGTTGAAAGAACCACAAAATTACAAACAATTAACTTTGAAAACATTGAAGGAAAGGTTCACCTAAGGAACACAAAAATCCTAAGTGGAGTACGAAGAAGTGACCTGTTCTTCCAGCAGAAAGAAAGATTTGACACTACGGGGGTACAGTCAGGGATATACAACCCAGGTGGTGGGAGAAGCGTAGCTTAGAGACATTCCAACCAATAGCAGCATTCCAGTGGAACTACTAGAGTGTGAATAAGTAAACTGTATCCACACCCCTAGAAAAAAGGTTTTTTTTTCTGATTTAGGCCGTTGGTGAACAGACCCCCTTTTTTTTGCTCCCACTAGGATCACTGGATTAGACTTGTGTGTTAGAGGGGGACATTTTCCATAACTCCCATCAATAGATGGGCTTACAGTTTTAAATTCCTCAAATTAAGCAATATTTGAATACAGCTGCAAATATACTATTGAAACATTAATCTGAAAATAAGGAGTGAAACTTTGTGCATACTGGAGTGAGTTGTCATATTTTAGCTTCATTTTTCTAGCAAAATGTTTTATCTGTGAGTTTTTTTTTTTCAGATTTTAACCATCATTCAGCACTCACTATTCACTACTTGATGGACTTACGTGGGTTAAATAAACATAACACCTTGCCTTGTAAATATTTTTGTTCGTATGGTGGAGCGCTGTACTAACACGATTTTCAGCCTTCCAAAATCTTCGTTCAGCCACAGACCAAACAATGAGTGGAACGCTGTACTGACCATATGTGCAGAAAAGCGTTCCATTCATTTGGAATGAGAAACTCGCGCTTGTAATGAAAGCCGCGCGGCACAAGGAAATGCCATGAACCACAAACATTTTAAACAACCTTTTAAGATAACAACATGGCTGTGGCAGTTTTCTCTAAAGAAATGGCAGAAAGGGAGCAGTTTATCTGTGCAAACGAAAAACCAGCAGACCATGAAAAAAAAAACAGCAAATGACATAAGATTGCTGACATCATTCCTACATGACATAGCTGAGCACAGGGAAATAGTAAAACTACCACATGCTGAACTTGACGTCCTGATAGCCGAGTTTATTTTCAAAATACAGTGTGTTGACGGCACAGAATATGAACCTAGCAGCCTACGTGGGCTCCTTGGTAGTATCGATTGTTATCTGTTGAAGAATAATTACGGTAACTACACATTCCATGGTAATCAGACAGACTTTCAGGAGACACTAAAAACGTTAAAGGCAAAACAAAAACATCTAAAGCGCCAGGGTAAAGGGAATAAGCCACATAAGGCAGAAGCACTAACTGATGAGGACAATGACCCTTCTGTACAGCACCTCAACAACAGGACTGCATAACCCCACAGCACTACTAAATCTTATGTTTTTTAACATTGGTTTATGCTTCACCTTGCGCACTAGCGAGCACTGTTTAAAGTGGGGAGATCTGGAGTTGTGCGTGGACTCAGCAGGCAAACATCACATCCAATATAATGAGAGGCAAACCAAAACTAGGACTGGGGAATACCCCCGTGATGTCAGACCCATCAAGCCTCACATGTACGAGAATACCAGTAATCCAGCCAGGGATCCAATGGCTGCATACATGAAATATGCTGAGCAGAGACCCCCAGAAGTGGAAGAGCCTGATGCTCCATTTTACCTGGCACCAAACTATGTGCCAGACAAGCCAGGTTCTCTGTCATTCAGGTGCATGACTGTTGGGCAGAACAAATTATGCTCCCTAATGAGGGAAATGAAAGTGGCATCAGGTATACCAGTAGACAAAAAAATAACAAACCACTCAATCAGAAAAACTTGTATCCAACATCTGATCGATGGCAATGTCCCCCCTACTGAAGTTGCCTAAGTCTCAGGGCACAGAAACCTTGCCTCCATAAATCATTATTCTGTCATGACAGAGGCAAAGCAGCGCCGCAATGCACAGCTTTTCGCAGGAAGTACCAGTACCCCTGACAATACCTTATGCATAAAAGTTTCAAAAGAAATGCAAAACAAAAGAAAATTCAGTGTCCTCTACCCCCACAGCAGAGACCAGTACTCAATTTTTTCAGAGCAGCCTGTCTTCACTTGCCCCGGGACTAACTAACCTTATTTGGCAGTAATTGTCTTTTCCAGCAGGGAGTTACTGTAAATATAATCCATAAGGCCATGGCACCGAAAAGACGTTGAATCCGTGTGATATCCTCTTTATCTTTCAAAAGTGATTGAGTGAGTATGCAAATGTAATGTTAAAATGAGATCTACATCATGAGGGAGGGTTCATGACACCGTTACAGTAGCGTCAAAAAGGTCAAATCTAACTGGGGTTAAAGTGCATGCGGTGGGGTCATCTTGATGGTGTCATGTGCAGAGAAAGAAAGAAATTGGAGAAAAAGCAGGTAAAATGCAGCAAACAATAGGTAACCTTAAAACCTCTTCCTTCTGTAATTTTTACTGCAGGTAGTCTATGGTCACCAGAAGACAGGAGCCAGAATGACAGTTTTAGTTCAGAGAGTTCAGTGAAGAAATGAAATCATTATGGACATCTCAAATTATATTTTAGCCTGCTCTTAGTGAATTTTAAGGGGTGCATTCCGTGAGTGGCAAGAAATGAATGGACATTTAAAACCATATTGTAGCCTGCATTGTATTTTTCTGTGAGTGCCGTTTCCCGAGTTCCGTTAGTATTTACGGTGTTGTGTTTGTAACTGTAAAAAAATCCAGACTGTTTGAAATTGTTATTGTATTTACTTCATCCTTCATAAAATATTTTACCTGAGCAACATCACAGGAGCTTTTGTATTTTGTTATTGTTCCCACAGCGTACCACCGTACACTATAAAAAATACTGGCTTCTCAATCTCGTTGAACCAGTGTGTTTTCAGCCACCTCGGGGTTTATGATTCCATCGGACCTCTCGAGCTTCGCTCTCGAGGTCGCATGGAATTTCATTTCATTTCATTTTTATTTTTTATACTAGTTAGCAAGTTGAGCAAACTGCCCGTTTTCACAAATGACAAGTCAACAAATAAACAGAAAAATACAAAAGTACAAAAGACAAATAATCCGACTACAAATACATCCGACTAACAATATAAAATACATTACACTATTGGAAACAATGACAGTCAAACATAAACGACTCTGTGGCTGAACACACTGGTTCAGCACAATTGCTCAGCCAATATTCTCTATATGTTGTACTTTAGCCAAGGCATTTTAACCTGTAAGTTCTTATATTTATAAGCACAGTCTTGAGAGCATCCTGCACTTTATGGTTTTGCTAATAAAAAGTTCATAACGAAGCTCCTTCAGTGAGTGCTCCATTTCTTTTTTTTTTTCCTCAGTACCATTCAAACCTGACAACGGCACTTTTGTAAGTGGGCATGCCTGAAACTTTCTTTTGGCATTACGGAGCAGGGAGACCTGAGAAACCTAGTGTCCTTTCTGACCTTAAATTACAGTGTTACTTTGTAGGATAACTCAGCTGAGATGCAATGTCTCATTTTCAGGGCAGTCCTACTTTTTACCCATTTTTTTCTGCTAGATGATGGAAGCACTGCAAGTTAAGTGACTTGCTCAAGGTCACACAGCATTTTGGGTTTTCTGACAGGATATGGACCTGGGTCTCCTAGTTCCCAAGCCAGAGCTCTAACCACTAGACCAAGCTTTGGGAAGATTATCATGGAAGCAAACTCTTCCTGGACAGCTTCCAAAAATAAGAAGAACAGACCTCTGGTTAAGCATCTCATGCAATGGCACCTCAAATAACAGAGTGCCCCTAGTGTTTGCTGTAGCGTAGCCTTGAGCATGAGCCCAAGTCCCTGCTCTGGGACTTGAACCCACAGTCTTCTGGTGCAGACCAGGTGACAACCCTACCAGTGAGCCTTACAAAGGCAATATCCTCTCAGTGACATGACCAGTCTGCACAAACCAAAACCAGTGTCTGAGTTCTAGGAGGCAGAGGAGAAACATCTGGGATCTTTCCGGGTCAGCATATATAGTGGGACTTCTTTATTTCTTCAAGTAAATGTGATGTTACTGTTCCCTTGAGACAGATGCATCTAGTTTTATGTGTATATACAGCAGTGAAGTAGTTAGAGCACAGGCCTGGGAAACCTAAGTGATTTACGTGATATGTAATCATGAACATGTCACATGACCTTCCTGTGTTTCACTGACTCGTAGCTGTACATATGGGTAGAACAGGACTCCCACTGAAAGAGAGAAGTTTCTGTTCAGTTGGGACTTCATGGGTAAACAGACTGCAGTCTCTTACAACTAAGACTGTATAATATCTGAACAAATCTTGCAGCTATAATTTATAATATATTTAACTAGACGTCCTATTTTGCTGAGCATTATTACAATAACATTTATATGTTTTGAAAATCTTTCAACAGACAGTGATTACTATCATTCCTGATACAGAGTGATTTACAAATTCTGCATCTTAAACTGGCCTATCTGAACTAGTTCTGCTGTCACAGATGTGATTTTTGATATCCTATTATCAGGTATTTTGTCTGCTTTTTCTAGATACTATACTTACTATGGTTGCAATAACACACAACAGGGTGTGCATTTATTGGAAGATGCAGGCACTCCTCTGGTGTGTGCTGAGGCAGGAGGCCACAGGATGAGGGCTCCTCAGTACACACTGGAGGAGTGCCTATATAACCCTAGAAACACGGTGCCCTGAAGTGTGTTACTGCATTTATAAAATGTCCTATTATGTATTTGGCATAGAAAATGCTGCACTGTGCATACATGAACATGTATAGACACAGCAGGTGACCTGGTTAGTCCAATAAGAAAGCAGTATTTGAGATGGTCATGGTGACTCATTTTAGAATGGTAAATCTAGTACAGTGTTGTGTATTTGAATTATGTGATGTAACTACTGCTGTCTGTTTCCCCTGGAACTTCCATGAAAAGGAGCTGTTGGATCTCACTGGAATTATCCTGGTGTGTACAATTTTAAATGAACAAACAACTGTAAAAACATTATCGCTAGCCTGCCCGGTGGCATGGACGGTTGAGGCATTGCATGCCTTAACCCTCCTGCCATGCTGATGACCCATTAGCAGGAATGAGAATGGGTTGCCCAGGGTTGCAGGGTAGGAGAGGCTTTGAGGGTACCAGGGACTGCTCTCCTCACTCGGTGGTGGTGGTGGTGGTGGAGGGGTGCGGGGGTAAGTCATTTCGGCCCCTGACTGCCACCTGGTGGATGCCTGGTGGTAGCACAGGTGCAAGCAACTTGAAGAGAGGGACCTGCGGCACCACAGGATGGGTGTGTCTCCACGTACACGTACTGGCATTGCAGCGTGGGATGGGCTAAGAAAAGGGGAAACAATCTAGGGGCTTAGACTTTGTGAAGCCCTGCCCATGTCTCGGCGGCCCACCCTGCCACTCTAGTCCCACAGTGAAATGAGATACGTCTGCTGGGAAGGGGGGGATCTTCTGGAGGATCAAGTTCCCAAACCTGAGAGAGGTAGGGGATGACCATTGAGCACGGGCACAGGGTTGATAGCTACCCAGGTCTACCAGAGGAAGACAAACACCTTTGTGAGGGGAAAAATACAGTATCACTATGACTAGTATTATTATTATTTTGATGATATGACTATCATACTCATCATGTTCATGAAACAAATAGTAACTGAGGACAGAAGAGCCAAGCATTTGTAAACCAAAAATGTAGGCTCAGCCTTACCTGATGAAATCTCCCTTTGCCTCCTGCAACAACAGATAAAAAGGGGATTAGAGGCTTGTATTCTTTACATTTGATGCAGCTCATGATGACCTGGTGTTAAATTTTCTACATTTTCCAAAGATTCCAACTCTAGTTTCTTATAAAACAGTCTCATTTGAGTAAGACTGTTTCCAAACCTGCCACTTTTTTTGGTTACGTTTTCTTTATCCCATACATGCTTTGCCATACTTGAAGGGGAACAGTCACCACCAAGGGCCCCAACACTCAAGTGTCGGGCTGGCCCCAATTTACACTTTGTGTGGAAAACATTCTGGTTTACTTACTGTTTACTGTAGTATAGTAGACTGTATCAGATAAATTTTGTTTAGTTGTATGCTGACCTCTTCTGTGATTACAATTTCCAAAATCCCCTGCAAATGACATCTGGGCAGTAGGCAGCACTGAGAAGATTCAATAGCTTGCAATGCATGATAGAGTTTATATAAGTTCTGATCTTTTGTTCGCTGTTCCCACTGTCCTCCATGGACTAGGCACTTAGCCCCCTGGAGAAAATCAGTCCCAGTAAACATCTGATCGTAGATTATAAAAACTCTAACATGCACTGCAGGCTACTGAATCTCTCACTGCTGCCTACTACTATGATGTCAGCTGCAGGGGATTCTGGGATTCATAATACAAGAAGATGTCAGCATACAACTAAGCAAAACTAGTCTGATATAACCTACTACACTTCAGTAAACAGTAAGTAAACCGAAATGTTTTGCCCACAAAGTGCACAATAGGACCAGACCCACACTTGAGTGTGGAGTCCATTGTGCTGACTGTTCTCCTTTAAACGTACTTGTCCTTCACTGTGACTTGCATATTTGACCAGGTTGTATCCAGCCCATACAATTTCCTGTGCAATACTAAACTGGAATTCCAAACACAGTTACTGAACTCTGCATTATGTGCTACAATGTTACGTTTATGAAACTGCATTTAAGATATCCTTGTATATTAGCCTTGGCTCAGTCAGTGTATGTGAGCATCCCTACTTATTAAAAATTAAAAAGGCTTATTAGTATATGCTACCCATTATGTTTTGCATTGGTGGGGTACTGTATGTGTTGTTTTGTGTTTCTGTGCATTCCAGTTTGGTTTCTTCATTACGGCGGTTCACTGGTTACTGCTCCCACAGATGGACCCCACCCCCACCCCAGAAGTGGTTAGTGAATACAAATATTTGGGTTTCTAGGTTGACTCACTTCTGATAGGAACACCCACATAGACATTCATCAAAAGCCTAAACATAAAGACGGACTTGCTGTTTAGACTTACAACCTTACTGTCCCAGGACTGCAGAGAGAGAGACGGGGGAGAGGGAGGGGAGGGAGGGAGAGGGGAGAGAGAAATTAAAGTTACATACGTAACCATAACTGTTGATCTTCCTGAATGTCTTTTCCATAGATTACCACTAAATGGTTTGAGCTGGAGGTGCTAGGACGCCGTAGGAGGTAGAACTTTTCTGTGGACTGGTGGCACGACTAGGCCCCGCACGCACCCGCTGATATACAGTGGCACCAGTCTCCAACTGCCTCAGTACCTGTTTTGCTAAGGTAAGCAGCATGAACCTAATGAGAAACCTATGCACTTAACCTAGGAGCAAAAAAGAGCCCTGATTTCCCGTGTATGGGGGCCACCAACCCCACTAATAAAGTGTCTTTAAAGCCCAAACCAAGTTCAAAAAGGTGAAGATCAACAGAACAATACTGCAGTGAGCCCAGATGATGGTGGGCAAGTGTGCTAATCCATGGAGAAGGTATTCAGGAAGATCAACAGTTAAGGTAAGTACGTAACTTTCATACATTCAGAGAACCAATCTTCTCCATAGATTCCCACTAATGTGTTTGAGTGTCAAGCACAGAGAAAGTCCCTGGACTAGGCAGGCTGGAGATCAGGGCTCACTTCAGGATAGTAATCCATTCAGAATTCTCCTGCCAAAGGTGGAATGCTGCCCGGGTTGGATGTCCAGGGAATAGCGCTTGGTGAAAGTATGTACTGTGCTCCAAGTTGCAGCTCTGCAAAGTTCTTCAATTGGCACAGAGCATATTTCTGCCAGCGAAGTGGCAACCGTTCTGGTGGAAAGGGCATGTACTTTGCCCTCTTGTTTCACCTGAACCATGGCACAGCAATGGTGAAGACAATTTACAGTCCAAGTTGAAATGCACTTGACTGGGTGAGAGGAGTTAGTTACGCAGCTAACATGGCACTGTGAAGAGCTGCATGTCAGAGCTCCCAGTACGAACTGCAAAAATGACTGAATTTTTTGAATCAGGTGGTGAGAGAAGCTGCTGCGGGTAACCCCTCTACTGTCTGTATTTGTTGGAACACAGGTAGAAGCATTTTCCCTTTCTTTGCTCGGCATTGATTCTGTTTCGGAAACTGGTTTAGGAGTGTTCCGATGTGGATGCCACATTGTTGGCGTGGCTTTGGCATTTTTTCTCCTCGCCAACCTGTGGTGGTATTTTTGCCGAGTTGAAGGTGCGGGGGTAGATTAAGGAGATTGTATGATAAGGCAATTTACTCCACCTGCTTGAATGTATTGCTGTTTCTCCTTTCCTTTAAAAACCTGATGGTGTGGGCCATATTTTGAATAATGGTGAATGGGAGGAGTTGTATTCACTGATGAGAACCTGTTTCGGGACATGTTATTACAGTCAAGGTGAAATGCTGAACCCTAAAAAGCAACTGCCTCTTTATTTTCAGCTGGTCTTCTGGCTGAATAGGATACAGTCTTTTCCTTTCTCTTGAAAAGGTGTGATAGAATTGGTGGCCCTGTCCCGAATGGCTACTAGACCTAAAAACATAAAGGAGATTAGAGCCTTTTTTCCAAAAGCAGACTTAAAACCTAAAGGAAAGAGAACTGGAAACAGATAATTTGCCTTCTGCCGGGAGGGTGGGGGAGTCGTTCCTCCTCCAGAAAAACACACCGATAACAAGTAATAGTCCTTTACCTTTCTTACTCAGTTTTGACCAAACAATTAAGTTAAACATCTCTGGGGCAGAATCTGAAGAATTACCTCAACCTACTCCGTCTCATATACAGGGAAATTCAAATCTCCCACTTTTAGAAATGGCTGCGAAAGGTTACGTAGCTGATCAAGATAACCTAAACATTTCTTTAAAACAGAGCCTGTTACCTGAAATAGAAGGTGAGCTGAAAATCTTAAATACTCCGCCTATTTTGGATTTGGACAACACACAGAGTCAAGCTTTAATTGGAGATCGGTGGTGGGGGGGGGGGTCACAGTTGTATGCAATGCAAATAATACAGGCCCAGAAAATGGGGATCTCCTGACCCAGGAAACTGATGTAGAAGCTGGAGGAATGGATGAAGGAACCAGCTCTAAGGGCAGTCAGAATAATGCCTCGGCTTGCACCCCCCCCCAAAAAGGCAGCACTTATAATGAAGACAGTAATTCATTACTTCATGCTATCTTATAACAAATTAAAACTGGCTTTCAAAATGTAGAGGAGAAGCTGCAAGGCTTAAATAGGGAAATGAGAGAAGTTAAACAAGAAATTTTAGACCTGAATGGTCGAATGTCCCATTTTGAAGACAGGTTGTCTGGCCTTGAAAATGAGCTTCCCTCCATTAAACAGAAGACAGGAGCCGGCCCGTCGGCGCAGCGGTTGGGGACTCAGGTCACCGGAGGAAGAAGGATGGAGCGTCCGGGAACAGCTCTCCTTCTCCAGGGGGAGGGTGGGGATGCGCACCGGCGCATGCCGAATCCTGACGGAGGCTGGAAGTACAGCAGTGACGCCTGGTCCGAAGCTCAAGGGGAGTGACAGACGTCGGCGTATGCCTTGACATCAGGATGTCACGCCCCACAGAAAACCAGGGAAAATGCTTCCTGGCTGGCCGGATGACGGTCTCTGTGTCCTCCACTGCCGCCGATCCCATGACCGGCACGCCTCAGCAGTACTCTGGGCCAATGGAAAAAAGTGCGCTGGCCACCCCACCAGTGCCTTCGCCCTCGGAGGAGGGGAACCCGCCCGGAGAAGGGTTATGCCAGGTTACCTGGGGGGACTGCCATATGAGGCGATAGCCGGTATGGGATTTGGGGCAGGCAGTCAGGAGGGGCATTAGAGACCCGAAGGGGTGGGCAGCCAGGGAGAAGGGGAGGTGCAAAAAAAAAAAAACAGAAGACAGGAAATCTTTCACAACAAATTACAACTCTAAAAGAGAAATTGTTGGACTTAGAACTTAGATCAAGGAGCGACAACTTGAAGATCTTAGGAATTTCAGAGGGTACTGAACAGAATGATATATAGGGGTATTGTAAAAACATTTTAACAACCCTATTGGATAGAAGTTACCCTGAGTACAAGGTCGAGCTACAGAGAGCTCACAGATCCCCAGCTTTTGCAAACCCAAGTTTTAAACATTCTAGAACAATATATGTAAAATTCATGAAACATCAAGAAAGAGAAGCTCTCCTGGCTATCAGTAAAAAGAGGAAACCTCTAAAATTTAACAACAATATTCTGATTTACCCAGATCTGGGTCCAGAAGTGCAACAAAAAAAAGAGTGTCATTTGAAAACATTAAGAGTTCTTTAGGGGAACAACAAATTCCTTTTTTTCACCCAGCACCAATATCACTTAAAATTACATATTGAGGAGTTGGGAAGGGTTTTTTTCAGTGGAAGAGGCCAAGTATTTTATATATATAATGATTTTAAATTAAAGAACACAAAAAATAATACAGAAACAGAAAGCGGACCACCAAAATGAAGTGTGTCTTGTTATTGGGCATTATTTACTCCGTAGTAGATAGTTTTTCTTTCTGGTTAGAACTCTAGACAAGTAAGATTGGGAGCTTAGATAATAAGCCGCAGCACCAGTTGTACATATGAGGGGATACAGGGTCTTTGAATGGTTACACTCAGTGAGGAAGGAGGGGGGATTTGGTAGAAAATACTATGAGATAATCAGAAGGGGGAGAACCAATACTAGAGTTATCTATTTTTTGATAAAAAGGAATTGGTATTATGGGCATGCAGTAGGGCAGTATTTAGGACTCCTTTTTGGGCATCTTAGGAAAAATAATTCATGCACAGGCAAATGTTTTGTATTTGTTAGTCTAGGCGTCTTAGAGAAAAATGAACACTTTGGATTATGGTAGATTTTTTAAATGTTATGACCTGGAACATCATTGGTATCTCCAACCCGATTAAAATGAAGAAAATTTAGAATTTTGTTAAAAAGAAACAGATTAACTGTCTTTTTTACAAGAAGCTCACTTGAACCAACAATAATTCAAAAAACTTAAAAACTTATGGCGAGGTCCTGATCTGCACTGTGCCCAAAGGGGAAAGAAACATAGAGGAGTTGCGATCCTTTTTATACTGAATATGAATATTAATCTTCAGGAATCATTTTTTTAAAATGAGGGTAGATATTTGATATGTCAACTGTCACATAACAATCAGGACTTAACTGTGGCCTCCTTCTGTGGCCCTAATAAAGATGATCCAGATTTTTTTTTTACAGGATTTTTTTTTTTTATTTAACTAAATTCTCGGGTCTATACATATATATATATATATATATACCCCCCAATTCTTCTTCTAGCTCCGACACCCTGGGGAACTCTCTCGGGCATCCACCTGCTCCTCCAGTTCTACCTCCGGGCCTGAAACTCCTCTTTACTCCTGGCACCAGCCCAGCTATCCCCCCGGCTCTAAGCACCCTGAGGTGGGGCCACCCTATCCTCCTAGGCGCTCTATCTACAATTCGGGCCAGGCTGGGCTCGGTCCAGGACAGGAGGGAGTCTGGCCAGTGGTGTGTGGCGAGAGGTAGGTGGTGCCATCGCCTATCCCTGGGGGCAGGGATTTTCTGCTTAGGTTTCTGCCCTTGCCCCCACCCCCCAAGCGGAGCCATGAGGATGCAGTGATGCCAGGGGATGTCCGTTATGGCTCTGCATCCCTCTCTGTATGCCGAGTGGTGCAGTACCTCTGGTCTCCAGCAGAGGCCACTGCAGTGCCGGGCAGCCCCTGGAACCCCCCCCGAGAGAGGAGAGCAGTCCTCCAGACACTCAATCCTCCCTCTCTCCTGCTGACCCCTGATGGCCCAGGCTCGTTCCCGAACCCGTGTTGCCGGCGTGGCGCGAGGTGTGACATCCAGCGCCTCAGTCCTCAGCGCCACCAGGCTGGCTGGGTCCATGTTTACTTGGAGGTGACTTTAACTTGACTTTGGACCCCCTCATGGACAAAGAAGGGGCCAGTTCCACCCTGTCAAAGGCCTCCCGCATACTAACTAAAAAGATGAAAGGTCTTCATTTACTAGACTTATGGAGAGTAGAGAAACCGAGCTCCAGAGAATTCTCTTTCTTTTCACACCCCCATTGATCATACTCTAGAACAGACTTTATACTGGGGTCTCAAGAACTAGTAAAGAAAACAATAAGTCCATATGAAGGGATCTTAATCTCTGATCATTCGCCACTTATTTTGAAAATTCAATGTAAGATGTTTAAAAGGCAAAAAAGATGGTCTGTGGACTCTTGGTTATTTCAAGTTAATAAATTTTCAGAATTTCTTGTTAAAGAATGTGTAACCT
Source organism: Neoceratodus forsteri (assembly GCA_016271365.2). NCBI lineage: Eukaryota > Metazoa > Chordata > Ceratodontiformes > Ceratodontidae > Neoceratodus > Neoceratodus forsteri. The sequence continues at coordinate 752,637,746 of CM028131.1, forward strand.
ATATGGACTGCAACTTATCCTCTGGATGCTTGTTGGACATTATATGGGAGGCTTGGAAGGCATACATAAGGGAAAGAATATCTTATTACTCTTAAAACAAACATAAATCTAGAGTGACACAAATGAACCAATTAGAAAAAGAAATTAAAAGGGCAGAAAACAGGTCTTTACATGCTAAGAGAGATGGGGACCGTCGGCAGTGGGAAAATTTAAAGTGGCAATATAATAAATTATTGGATGTGAAAACAGGAAGGATCATAATGAAAACCAGGTCTAAGTATTATGCCCAAGCTGATAAGTCGGGGGAAAGTCTTGGCATATCTCCTAAAAAAAGAGAAAGCTAGTAGAGCTATAAGAGTTAGAGATTACAGGGGAAGAAATTACGGACCCCCCTGGAAGTTAATGAGGTTTTCAGAAAATTTTATGGAGAGTTATATACATCAGAGGTGCTCTGTATGAATTTGGAGACCTTCTCAAAAAAGCCAAGAAGAGCAGTTAAGACTTAGTGGTGAAATTACGGAGTACAAAGTGAGAGAAGCTATTAAACATCAAAGTAATGGTAAAGCTCCTGGTCCAGATGGGCTTTCTATAGAAATGTATAAAATCTGTATAGACCAGATTACACCACTAATGGTAAAACTATTTAACTCTCTCATTTCTGGTGGCTCCAGACCTTCATCCTTTTAAGAGGCTCTGATGGTGGTACTTCCTAAAGAAGGCAAAAACTTACTTCTCCCTGGGTCATACCGTCCAATTTCTTTGTTGAATTCTGATACTAAAATGTTGGCTAAAGTTCTGGCCAAAAGATTAGAAAATATAATTGGTAAGATTATTTATAAAGATTAATCTGGCTTCTTGAGGGGTAGGACAAGCCATAACAATATTAGAAATGCTCTTAACACCTTAAATTAACCCCAGTACCGAGGAACACGCAAAGGATGCTGTGATTTTGTCTTTGGATGCGGAGAAGGCCTTTGACAAGGTAGAATAGGAATATCTTTTTAAGATCTTAGAAAAAGCAAATGTAGGGAATCATTTCTCTACATGGATTAAAACTTCATATGTGTCACCTACTGCCCAAATAATCACTAATCAAGAGATTTCCCTAAAAATCTAACTATTAAGAGGAACTAGGCAAGGATGCCCACTGTCACCTCTGCTTTTTGCTTTAGCTATTGAACCCCTGGCTACGACAATAAGAAAAATATCCCTATTCATGGGCCTATTTAACTCTATAGAATATCTTAAAATATCTTTATACCCAGATGATATTTTGTTATATATATCTAATCCTGGTAATAATTTAAAATGGATTATGGAAATTATTCAGCACTTTGGGGAATTCTCGGGTTATAAAATAAATTGGGATAACTCCATTCTGTTCCCTATTCATATTAATAATGTTTCTCAGAATCTAGACTTTTACCCATTTAAGGCAGAAAAGGAGAACTTGAAATACTTAGGCATTTTTCTGGCCCAAGAAATAAGTAAGCTGTTTAAATATAACTACGCTTCTACTGTACATTCTTTGAAACATGTTTTGGACTCAAGGATGGACCTTCCCTTGACACTTTGGGGCAGAGTGCAGACAATAAAAATGTGTATTCTTCCTAAGCTTCTTTATTTGTTCCAGACTATACCTTTAAGATTGGAAAATGATTAATTTCTTAAAATTAGATAAAATTATTAAAAACTTTCTTTGGAAAAATAAAAAAATGAGGATTAGTTTGGAAAAATTGAAAATTACCAAAGTAAATAGAGGTTTTTATCTTCCAGACTTTAAGAGATATTATTTGGCTTGTAGGGCCTGTCAATTAGGAGAATACTATAAGATTGACCCAGCATGGGGGCCGGCCCGGTGGCGCTGAGGTTTGAGGAACTGGATGCCACATCTCGCGCTACGCCGGCGACCCAGGTTCGGTAACGGACTTGGGGAGCCGGGGGCTGGCAGGGAGGAGGATCGAGCGCCCCCACGGATGCTCTCCTCAGGGTGGGATACCCGACGCGCAAGCTGCCCATCATTCTCAGAGAAGAATCGGTGGAAGCACCCGATTCTGAAGGACGGGCGACCCGACTCAGGGTCGGGAGGGGGATGTCGCATGGTGCATGAGAGGTTAGAGGCACAGCATCGCTACCTTCGGACTCAGTCCCAAGCGCTGGTGTCCCCAGGGATGGGACCAACAGACAAGGGGAAAATCACCCTCGCGGTCTGGATGACGGCCTCTCTGCTCAGACCGCCACACCAGACAGACCCCACTGTGCAGGGAAGGAGAGGAGGCACTCTAGGGGCAGATCTAGGGATGGCTACGAGCATTGAGAGGCCCGAAGGAGTAGGATCAAGAGGGGAGGGAAAAACCAGGAGGGAGAAAAAGAAAGTGTAAAAAAAAAAAAAAAAAGATTGACCCAGTATGGTGGGCATTATACGAAAATTTGGAAAGTGAATTTGCTAACCGTATACAGACATTATTTTCTACAATTAAGAAAGCAGAAATAGTTAAAATCAACAATGTCTTCCTTAAACTTAATTTAGAACTATGGGTGGAGTTCCACACACTCTCCAAAGAAAATCTGAGAATTAATCTCGAGACTACCATTTACAAAAATGCCTGGCATGAACCCTTCAATTCCCAGATATACAGAAGTTGGATGCAGAAAGGCATCACATGTCTTAATGACATATACGGTCCAGATGGACAATTTATGTCATTTAATCAATTATGAAAAAATATCATATTCCAGTACACGATTTTTTTGTATATTTGCAATTAAGGTCCTTCTATAATAAGGAATTGGGAACTGAGTTAACCCTGGCCCCTGCAACACTGTCTTTTGAAAGAAAAGAAAACATTTATTTATATACCTATAAAATTTTGTTAGATAAAACTGCTTCACCTACACAAGCTTTGAAATATAAATGGGAAACAGAATTACGGATAGCTATTACTTCCAAAAAAATGGGATACTATTATTTCTGGAATTTTTTCTACTATTAATAATAGACTCAATCAGATTCAATTTAATATTTTTCATAGATTGTATTATATACCATGGGTGGGATATTCAAACTGCGCCATTCATAAGCGCAAGCCCTTGAGCTGCGCAAAATAGTTAAGAGAGAAACTGGTGACATTCAAAGGAGCGCGCTATTGAGCAACCCTTTTGAATATCACCCCCTGAAACACAGCCACTGTGCATGGCGCAGGGAGCTGCGCCACCGCAAGTTGACAGAGTGAGCATTCAACTGCGGTGGCACAGTACCATTACGCCTACGCGAAAATCACGACATTCATGGCAGATGCAAATGGCTATAATTCATGCAAGGTACAGGGGGCCATTTGCATGTGATTATATCCCCATTTGCATGCCATTAGCATGGTGTTCCGATCCTCGGGATTTGCCTGGCTCCTGCCAGGTGCAGTCGCTGGATCGCCAGTTGGGATCGGCATAGTTTCTTCCACCAGCCCGATTACAGTAGTGGCCCTCCTCAGACATATTCCTGGTCCAGTGGACCTAATGCCCATCGTGCGTGTATTAATCTTCGTTTCCGTGTGCCTGGACCGAATGTTCAATCGCGACGCTTTGTAATAACTCTCTTATCCCTGGTGGTCAGTGGACGAAATGCCCGACTGTGGGTGGTATGTGTAGGTAACCACCCGAACATAGCCCTGGTGGCTAGTGTCTCACCCCACCCACCCACGCGCTTCACCACTCGCCCCCGGCAGCATCTCACTCAGCTGCCGCCGACCGATTGCCGGTTGCACGCTTGCGGTAGAGCAAGAGCCACGATGCGTAGTTTACAACAGAGATGACAGTCCAGATTTGTGAATGATGTTCATTCACAAATCTGACTGCCATGTACGGTATGGCCACCCATTGGCTCTGCTCTGCACCAATGGCCGCGGCAGCCCTACCAGGCAGTCAGTCGGCGGGCGGCGGGCGGCAGGCGGTGGGATGCTGCCGCCCGCCAGCTGCTGGGGAGCGGGGTGGTGGGCTTGTGGGTGGTGGGTGGGGGACACCAGCCACCAGGGCTATGTTCGGGGGTGGTTTTTATTACACATACCGCCGCGATCGGGCATTTCGTCCACTGGACCACCAGGGATATGTAATGGAGGGGAGGGTTTATTAACATACCACCCGCGATCGGGCATTTCGATCCACTGGACCACCAGGGATATGTATGGAGGGGGTGGGTTTTATTACACATACCGCCCACGATCGGGCATTTCGGTCCACTGACCACCAGGGATATGTACGGAGGGGGTGGGTTTTATTACACATACCGCCCATGATCGGGCATTTCGGTCCACTGGACCACCAAGGATACGCTCGAGGAGGGGAGCTACATTGCTGCCCGCGATCGGGCTGGTGGGGGAGTACACTATGCCCGCGATCGGGCTGCGGGGGGCACAGACTGGGTTAGGAGCCACAGGTGGCAGCTGCTGTGTTGCCTGCAATACAGCAGCTCACCTGTGGTGGCCCCACTTAAGCCTTTTTTTTTTGGCTCAAAGTCCTGCAGGTGCAGGTTGGGGTTGCGCCAGACAACTTCCGTACAGCCCGGCCAGAATATCGGGCTGTGCAGTTTATGCATGGTTCCTCCCCTTCCAGTTGAGCATGCATTCATTTGCATTGCGCTGTTGCTCAGCCTGTTTTCAATGGCGCAACTGCCTCCTGCTGAATATCGCAGAATGGCGCAATTTCGGACTTGCGCATGGCGCAACCCTTTTGAATATCCCACCCCATATGTTTTGAACACATTTTGCTCAAATATTTCTCTGTTGTGTAACAGGGGTTGTGGGGAAATAGGGACTTTGGAACATGTGACTGCCTCTTGCCGTAAAATTACCCCTTTTTAGGATAAGATTTTTCAAGCATTTAATAATATACTGGGTATGGATGTCCTGAAGGAGATGGAACTTTGTATGCTAAGTACTAGCTGTACACAAAATTTACCTTCTGGTCCTTTATGGAAGTTATTACACATCGCATTACTGAATACTAGGAGTTGTACTGCTAGGAACTGGAAAAATGCAGATCCACCAACTTAATAATTATGGAAAAATCTGTTCTTAGATTGTTGAATTTGGAATGGCTTTATTAAGGTAATAAAGGACAAGAACGTCAATTTAGAATGATCTGGGATCCCATAACACAACTGTTGCAAACGAACCAAATTTAAGTAGGAGCCTGACCCTGCCCATAAGCGTGTCCTACGGTCCTTAGTATAAAATGGATAGGTAGATCTATATTAACAGTGTCTTAAATAGGTTCCGACCTTTTTGTTGATTAGTATTCAAATTTTCAAGTAAGGGGGTTAGACTTTATATATATTAATTAGCTTAGGCACAACAGGATGGGTGGATGGGGTAATAATGTGACATATCTTCAGGTATCTCGGTACCATTCACTGGAATGTGATGGTAGAGGTCTGAAAGTCTACTGAAGTGACTCTGATATGTTTGTACCCCCCCCCCCCAAAAAAAGAGAAATGCATGTGACTGTGACAAGCTGTTCCTTTCAATTAAGGGTGAAAGAGACAAAGCGCTGTTTGGACAATCTGTAGTCTTTCGTCCCAGCATGATAAAACCTAAGGACCCTTTTAATGTACAGTAAGTGGAAAGTCCTTTCTCCCTCATTCTTGAAGTTGGCAAAGTAGTTAGGCAGGATTATAACCTGATTCAGATGGAATTCAGACACCACTTTAAGTATAAAACATAGGGTGTGTATGGAGACAAAAGTTTGAAAAATAATAAATGAAAACAAGAAAATTGCAAAGAAAATCACTACTTAACATCCGTAGTTTCTCACACAATACAGTCCTGGATTCTAGAGCTCCCAATAACCCTTCTCATCTACATTCAACAGCTTGTCTACAGTAACAGTAGAACATCTCCTCCTCTTTCAGGGCTGAGCCCCACTGGGCTGAACTGAAGTGAACTCATTGAAGAGGTATTTATATCTTTTTGGTGGGATCACCTGACTGAACCCTCTTCTAGTTACAAGTCTGGACATGTTGTTTCATGTCTGAACATGTTGTTTCAAAACCGGGGAGGGTTATTTCAGGGACTTCCTGGTTCAGTTAAAGGTACAGTGTATATATCCACAGATATTGACTTTCTATAGCCCTGATCTACAATGACTAAGCATTTTTATAAAGCATATCATTCAGCCTCATACATAAAACCTTATACAGTAACAGGTCTGTAGTGTGAATTTATGAAAATACCTTAAGGATTTCTTATACCTGTACTAATCATGACACTATTATTGCTTTATATGGCTTCTGAATACATTTTCTTCAAAAAGGCTTTATTAACTGTATTCCCATTTAAAATAGCCCTCATGCGTTTTGTACACAAAATGCACTTTACACAACACCTCTCTGGGTGTTTGGCATCATTCCAGGGACTGGATGGATGGCAATGGAAAAAGAATGAAGAGAGAACTAGTAGGAAGTTTAGTAGGGACAGTAAAGAGCTATACTAGGTGGCCAACCTAGGGTAGGAGGAAAAAGAAGAAAAGCAAAGAGAAAAGCATTGACTGTTGTTAGGAAATAAGGAGACAGAAAAGTGGTCCATCAGTCACAGCTGAAGGTGTAGCCTAACTTCGCCACAGTGAGCAAAGCATGGATTTCAGACACACTACATGTAAATGTGACATCTACCAGAAATTGCACTTTTTAAGTTAGAAACTTTGTGTCACAAGTTGCAGTGGACTTGAAATGCTTGCAAATGAGCATATCCAGTGAGCCACCCACTTTTTGGTGGGAGTCTGGTGTACAAGATACCTCTGAGGAACCTTGTAGACAGTGTTGGCTGTGCCAAGGAGAGGTTACCTACTGGTTTGTGGTATGCTGATGTTGCACATAAATAGACCTTGACTGTTAAACACTGCAGGTCAGCATCAGAAAGGTCCAATAAGCACTCAAAAACCTTTTCAGGCCCTGGGGGTAACGGATTCCCTGTCAATTTCTATAAAATGTTTTCCGACACCTTATGTCCCCTTCTTCTTATTGTTTATCAAGAAGCTTCCAATACTGGCAAGCTTCCCCCATCTTGCACTGAAGCAATCATAACCCTAATCCCCAAGAAAGAAAAAGACTCTACTCACCCCGCAAGTTACAGGCCCATCTCTTTATTAAACATGGATGGGAAGATATTTGCTAAACTACTAACTTCTCGACTTGAATCCTTGATTCCCAAGCTAACTCATTGCTCACAAGCTGGTTTTATTAAACATAGATCTGGTTCAGATCACCTACATTCCTTATTTAATTTAATTCACAAAGCCAAATCCCTCAAGACACCAGCTGCAGCCATAGCTATTGATTTCGAGAAGGCCTTTGATTCCTTAAACTGGAACTACCGTCATCAAGTTTTATCTTATTTCAGTCTTTCTCATACCTTTTGCTCCTGGATCAAGCTATTCTATAACTTCCCTGTTGCTAAAGCACTTACTAATTCCACCCTTTCCTCTTACCTTCATCTAGCAAGGGGAACTAGACAAGGCTGTCCCCTGTCACCTTCCCCGTTTATTTTAGCCATGGAACCCCTGACTGCTTGTTTACATCAATCTTCTGGCATTATGGGCATTCCTGTGAGCAATTCAAGATATGTTTCTCACTCCTACGCGAATGACCTCTTAATCTTACTCAAAAACCTGAATGAGGCTGGGCACCTGTTGGTTGATTTGCTTAATAATTTTGCTAAAATTTCTAGCCTTGCTTTGAATTATGGCAAATCACAAACTATGCCCCTTAACGACCACTACAAAGCCTTTATGAACATACTTCTTGGATTCCGCTGGTCACCATAGAGTATAACATATCTAGGAATCAAAATTACTAGTAACTTAGGGAAGATATGGGACATTAACTTTAACCCCTTATTTGATAACATCAAAACAATTCTGGACAGATGGAAGCTTCTTAATCGCTCTTTCATGGGGAAAATTGCAGCCATTAAGATGTCCATTTCTCCCAAGATTCTTTACCTCTTTGCCAATATTCCTTTCATCTTACCATCCTCCTTTTTTTGCTAAAATTGATAAATTAAGAGGTAACTTTATCTGGGATGGGAAACCACGAGATTTAACCACAACAAACTTCGATCACATTTGAAAAAAGGGGGGTTCAGACTTCCCTGGTTCAAAGGCTACCTCTGGGCTTTCTGAATGGCCCAAACCATTAAATGGTTTCAGAAACCCTCCCCTCACTCACCACTATGGGTTGCAATGGAATCCGCATTGTGCCCGGGAGGAGTTCCCACTTTCTTCATTTTAAATCCCATTTCCTCTAAATTAAAAGCTCACCTGACTATATCATCCTCAGTTCTTTACTGGAAACTAACCCACAAATTCCTGAAATCCAATCCAATCCAACACCCTGGTTTTATGCCCCCTTATGGGGCAATCCACTGCTCACTCTACAAGATCGCCCAATTTTCTGTCGTACATGGAGGAACAAAGGCATTTTCTTTTTCTGAGATATCTTGGACCAGAATTCACTCACTCTTAGATCATCTTCAGACTTGCAGGTCACATGGAAACTTCCTAAACAGGACTTCTGGAAGTTTTTACAAATTCGGGCAGCTTATAACTCTCTCTCTCTAGTTTAGTGTATAGGCATACTCTTCTAAACCCATACATCTCGAACTGGAATAATTTATCAGTAAAATTAAATAGCTCCATTTACAAAGACGTTATTGATAATCTACCTGATCAGTCTATACAGGCCAAAAATAAATGGAGTACTCTTCTTAACTACAATATTTCAGACACACAATGGAGTAATTGTTGGCGTATTACACATACATAATACCTTTAAAGATGTCTGTATTTCTTTAATACAAACTAAAATCCTACATCTTTGGTATAGAACCCCCTCTGTGCTTCAATGAATGGGCCTATTAAATAATAATTGCTGGCGCTGCAATTTGACCAACAGGGATCTACTTCATATCTTGTGGTCTTGCGCTCCCATTAATGAGCTCTGGCATAAAGTCTGTTTACTTGTCTCCAGAGTAACAGGACAAAAACTACCTTTTGACCCCAAGCTATTCCTTCTAGGCATCCTCATCCCCAGTAGCTCTCTCCTCCCACATGTACATTTTAGATGGCTAAACATACTTTCTCTTCTGGTCAAACGTCTGATTTTTATGAAATGGAAATCCACTCTGGTGCCTTCTCTTTCAGATGTTCTTCAAAGCCTCTCTCAGTATGCCTCTCTAGACCGATTATCTCATGTTACTCATAACCGACTCACTGTATATGACAGATGTTGGCAGGATTACTTTAAGTACATGAACCTAGTTCTTCTAGACCCTAATTCTTAAGTGATATTTAGCCTTCCTTCTTATTTTGCTCTCAGATTAGTTTTTCTCGAAACTTTTGTGCATGGATTTCTCCTCTTTTTTCCCTTCTTCCCTGTTTTCTCCCTCTCTCCTTCCCTTTTTCTCTCTTCTTTTTTTCCTTGCATACTTTTCTCGTATCTTCACCTCTCCATTACTGAACATTGTTCATATTACCACATTTATCACTTTTTGCAATTTACTGAATGCCTTGCCATAGCCTGCCCTAGCATGTATTTCGTACATGGTTGCTATTTATGATCCTATAATACCCTATTGATTGTAACCCTTCTGCTCTCCACTTACATCCTGTCTAGGTTTGTGTTTTATTATCAATACATGTATATAAGGCTTCTCCAATATGTTTATCCTAAATACTGTGTTTTGTTAAGTGATATTTTATACCTTACGTGCAGGATAGTCTTCTATTGTATAAGATGTGTGCTTTCTTATATACTCGAATTTCAAAAAAAGATAAAGTGAAAAAAAAAAACACTTTTCAGGTGGACATTTGAAAGGGACCATGTGGGTTTTGGAACACCAGATGGAGAATCTTTTCCACTTGGCTGTGTAGTGTAAGTCTTCCTGCTGGAAGTTTACATATAGCCAAGAGTATTTCAGAGACTTTCTGACATACTTTAAACCTGTTCACTTCTATCTCATCACACGCCAGGCCTGAAGGTGGAGGGAGTGCAGGTTGCGATGGACAAGCGTACCCTGGGTCAATAAGTCCATCCGAAGTGGCAGAATTCTCAGTTTGCTGACTTACAGTCAATTCAACCATATCTGTCAAGGCCAGAAGCAGAAGGGGGCCACTAGGATCAGCTTGCCAACATGTGCCTTCAGCTTGAACAGCACTCTCTGAGTGAGAGGGATTGAAGGGAATGCATGCAAAAAACGATTGTGCCGTGGCAGTCTGAATGCATCCTGACAGAAAACATCAGGTCCTGCATTTCTGAGGCAGAATTTAGGTAATCTGGCATTGAGTGGGGACACAAGAGGGTCCACATCTGGGATGCCCCACTCATCGAATAGCAATCTCACAACATCTGGTGCTACAGACTATTCGTGAGGATCTGCCAGAGTGTTCTGGTCTCCTAGCAACAGATTGCTTACAGCAGGATCCCCTGCTCCAGGCATCATTCCTACACTCTCACTGCCTCCTTGATAAGAAGGTATGAGTGTACACTTGTCTGTCTGTTGACACAGTACAAGATGGACTTGCTGTCCATCTGAAGGAGGACTGTCTTTTGGCCGCTGAAGTCCACTAGGGCTTTCAGACTGTAAAAAACATGGAGATGTGTCTCTGACAAGTTCCAGACACCCTGAGTTTGAAGATCATGGCAGTGGACTCCACGCCCCATCAAGGAGGCATCCATGGTGAGAGTCACCTCCGATGCTGATGGGGAGAAGGGGAAGCCCTGGAGGAGGATATTATCCACTGATCATCATGTTAGAGACCTCACCAGGGGCTTGGTCACCTAAAATGGAGTAGTTTCGAGGGTATGGATGCCTGGAAATACCGAGTATAGAGCATTCACTGGGCTGTCCTTATGTGCAGCCTTGCTAGAGGTACTGTGAACACTGAGGAGGCTATGAGGTCCAGTGATCACTGTGCCTCTAGCATTGTGAACACTGAGGAAGCTATGAGAGTTTGCATGGAGTGGATTAGTACAGTCTTGTGTTCCGTGATGTAGCATGCCATCTGCAAGACTGCCTGCATTCTGCTGCCTGGAAGGAAAGCCTGAGCTCAGGGCATGTCCAGAACAGCTTCTATGATCAGAAGTACTTGTGAGAGCTCCAGCAGTGACTTTGCAGGCTTCAACAGGACTTCCATGGATGCCAGGAATTTGGCGGCAGAAGACATTGCCAGTTCCAAATCCTGCATTAACAGGCTAGATATGAGCCAGTTTTCCAAGCATGGGAAGATTTGGAGTCTTAACTTCCTGAGGTTTGCTGCAAGTACTGCAAAGCACTTTGTAAAGACTTGCGGTGCTGAGAAAAGCCCAACAGGTAGGACTCTAAACTGGTAGTATTGCCCCTCCACAAAAAGGTACTTGTGGTGGCTGGGGTGCACCAGTATATGCTGATATGCATCCTGCCTATCCCACGATGCTAGCCAGTCCTGAAGCTTCAGGCAAGGTAGAAAGGATCCCAATGAAATCATTCTGAATTATTCTCAATCCATATATTTTTTTAGTTTCCTGAGATCAAGAATGGGATGCATGCCCCCTGATTTCTGTGGTAACAGGAAGCAGTGGGAGCAGAACCCTGTGTTCTGTTTGGACTCTGGCACTCCGGTGGTCGTAAGGGACAGAATTTGGAGCCCTCCTCTGAGCGCCGGGCTCACCGGAGCAAATCCAGCACTCCGGTGGTTGTGAGGGACAGAATTTGGAGCCCTCCCCCGAACGCCGAGCTCAACAGAGTAAATCCAGAACTCCGGTGGTTGTGAGGGACAGAATTTGGAGCCCTCCCCCGAAGATGGGGCTCAACGGAGCACATCCAGGTACGCACCAGGTTTTTCAGACCTCTTCAGGAGTCAGACACATTTTCGGAAAAACAGCTGCAAACAGCCGAGTCCTTCTTTGTTTTGGTTTATACCAAGATTTTGAATCTGGGCCCTGGACTTTTAGTGCCTAAACCAACAACCTGCACTTTAAGTCGCAACTTGTACTTTAATGTCGCCACAGCAGTGCAGATAGTTTTCTTGTGCTCAAATAATGTATAACAGCACTATACCAGACAGCATTTTCTAAGAGTCACTTTAATTTGTGAAATCTGTGTAAGTACCATTTGCTGCAGGTCATCTTAAAGGGTGCTGGGGATTTTCAAATGGCTAAGTTTTAAATGCCTGCTAGGCACAGGCTGCCACTACAAGTATACCCCTGTTTCTCACTGTGCAAAATGATACTTTGAACTGTATTACTGACTCTCTGTGAAACAGCTAAAAATACGTTAGTAAATACAGGCTTGGCCAGCAAAGTACAATTAATTACTTTTGGCATAATTCGGAGTAAATTTCTTTGCTGCCCAAAAACCAGAACAAGTAATTTGTCAGCTGAAATTCGGATTAAAACCCCTGCTTATTCGCAATAAAACTGGACCCAGGAGTAATTTTACCTTGCTGTGCTCCGTGAGTTTTGCACAGCGAGCTTTGGCCCATACGCTCCCACCAGGGGCATGAAATCTGAGTAACGCCTGGGCTCATGCTCACTTGAAGCCAGCCTAGCTCCCTCAAGTTAAAGTTTCTCCCCTCCCATTTTTGTTTCTCTCTTCTGTCTTTTGCTCTCAAACACTGCTCCACCTACCTGCTATTTAAACTGTTTCTCTTTCCCCCTGCAGCACTCCGGTGGTCATGAGGGACAGAATTTGGAGCCCTCCCCCGAGTGCCAAGCTCACCGGAGCAAATCCAGGTATACACCAGGCTTTTCAGTCCGCTTCAGGAGTCAGACACATTTTTGGAAAAACCGTTGCAAACGGCCGAGTCCTTCTTTGGTTTGCACCGAGGTTTTGAATCTGAGCCTTGAACTTTTTAGCCCCGCCGGCGCTTTGTGCCAGCTGACCCACCGCCCCCCACCACCCTTGCTCAGCTCTGTAACTTATAGGTCGCCATCACGTGGGTGTTAAAAACCAATCAGTACAGTTTTCCATCTGCAACCCATCAAACAAAACCAATAGTGACTGCTACTACTTGGCATCACAGGATTCTCCAATTTCTTTTCTCCACGGCTTTCCCAGCCTTTGTAAATCTCTCCTAAAAATCTTTTAACATGGCAGTCTGGTCTCTCTTCCAAATCGTATTGCCTAATAAAGCAAAAAGTGTTTCTCCAATACTGACCCTGAAAAATGCAAGTCTTTTCCTGCTGGCTATATCCATCCTGGCTGGATTGTTGTTATCCACAGACCTCTCTGCATCAGTCCTAGCTACTGAACAAAAACTGATGTACCGCTGTGCCCAAACACCCCCACCACCAAGTCACACAGCCATGCCAAACATAGTCATGAATACTGACACATCCTTGACACCTATACTCCTGGCATCCTTATCCAAAGCGAAGCAAAGACAGCTAGGGTACCTGCTTCACTCCATCACACTCTGCAAGCGCCACTGTCAGCCTCAAACCTGCCCACCCTTGTCTCTCCCTCTCCTTGCCCTGCTTGTGGGTGATACAGAAGCAAATCCTGGCCCTACAAACACACACATCGACCATACAGATGCCATATGGATGGGACACCATGGAATAAAGATCTCCCACTTAAATGTCTGTAGGCTCCCCTCCAAATCTGCAGAGACAGAGGCCTGAGTGACTCTATACAAGCCGCACGTGTTGGGTCTATCAGAGACCTGGCTAAAGTCAAGCCATAAATCTGCCTTGTACCAAATCCAAGGCTACTCCTTCCTCTGGCCGGACAGACCAGGTAGGAAGAGAGGTGGAGGTGTTGCACTGTATGTCCAGGAAAACATATCAGCTGCCATTGTTGGCTGCTCTACCACCGACTCCACAAGCTAATAGATTATATGCACGCTAACTATTAGTGCATCAAAAAAACTTTATGTCAGTTGTTGCTAAAAAAAACCCTCCAGCTACTACCAAGGGCATGTCTAGCTTCCTCTCCAGTCTAGCATGCACCACACCACCTAGGGATGCGTTCCTGCTCAAGGATTTCAATCTCAACTGGGCTGTGAGCCCACACCCGGACTACACAACCCTACTACAGTCCCACAACCTACAGCAAGTAATCTCCACCACAACCAGACTCAACAATCACACAACAAACCACTGTATCCTCGACTGGACTATAACAAACAGGACTGATCAAATCCACCAAGCAGGGACCATGTCCGATGCGATCAGTGACCATGCCCAACCTACATTGTCATTAATAACAAGTCACTGTGCCTCCCCCACAAAAGCTACTGTCTTTCAGAAATTTTAATATTGCAGACCATGACCTGATGACTAGAGATGCAGAATCCTTAAATTGGTCCTCCCTGTATCTGACAGAAAATGTCTCCTCAGCTGTAAGTCTCTTCACCAGCACCCTTCAGACATTTCAGAACCACTATTTTCCTATCAAATCCAGAAGGTTTATAGGCGGCTGCACACGCTGTATAACAAAAGAACTGCTTCTAAAAATGAAAGTCAGGGACTCTAGTTGGAAAGCTTTCAAAGCGTTCCCATCACCCCATCTGTGGAACACCTACAAGCAGTTACGCAATACCTGTAAGCAGATGACAAAGTCACTCAAAAGGAAATACTTCACAAACCTCCAGCAAAATACCCTGAGAAATCCTCGTAGTTTCTGGGCATCGATTGGGTCCACACTACACCCCAAGACAAACAAGCAAATAACACAACTTACATCCCCAACAGGCAAAATCAATGACCCTGTGGACATCGCAAACTTTCTCAACGCTATGTTCACTGACCTGACCCCGTAACTAAGCAATCTTCCCCCTCACCATCCCTCCAACATAAATAGCTATACCAGTCCCCTACTCCTCTAAACACTGGTGTCTCCATACCCCCTTTCTACCTTAGAGCTATTGGTACCAGAACCATGACAAAAATTCTGAAAACCCTCCCTCCCTTCCAGGGGTAGCCTGGAAAGCAATGGACTCTACCCAGCCTTCCAGAGAATCATCTCTCCTGCCCTTGTCAGACCACTAATACACATTTTCAACCTTGTACTGACTATGTCCTCAGTGCCAGACACCTGGAAGCACGCAAATGTGATACCCATCTTCAAAGCAGGAGATCACCTAGCCCCAGAGAACTACAGACCATTTTCCTGCTCCTGCACCTTAGCAAACTTGCTAGAGAAGGTGGTCCATTCCCAGCTATCCGAACACCTCAACAAATACAACCTCCTATGTCCCTCCAGCATGGCTTCCATAAGCATTACAGCACCTCCTCTGCCCTGGCCATTTTTTCAGATCATGTCCTCAAAAATATGGACATAAGTAAGGCCATGGGTGCAGTATTTGTTGACTTGTCAAAGGCTTTCGACCTCATAGACCATCAACTCCTTCTCTCCACACTTCGACTTTTTGGCTGCGCCCCTGGACCTGTAGCATGGTTCCAAAGCTACCTCACAAACTGATCCCAATCTGTGCTCATAGGCAAGGCGACCTCAGCTTCCCTTCCTACTAGTACCGGAGTCCCGCAGGGATCTCTTCTCGGTTCCCTTCTCTTCTCCATGTTTATCAATGCTCTACTGGCTGAATGTTTAAACTGCAATGCACTCCTTTACACGGGTGACCTAGTCCTGTACCACAATGATAAGTCATTGGAAGCCATCTCCTCCACCCTCACTGCTGACTACGCTGTGACAGAAAGCTGGTTTTCATCCAGAAAACTCCTAATAAATAGGAAAAAAACAAAGGCTATGCTCTTTGGGTCAAAACCCTTCCTAACGAAGGCCGCAAAATCAAAATCCTCCCTCACCGTATGCACACCTGCAGGCCCCCCACTTGAGCAGGTCGCCTCCTTCAAATATCTCGGCGTGACTCTTGACCCCTCCCTCACCTTCAATGACCACACAACCCTGACTGTAAAAAAGATAAACCAGAAGCTAGAAGCAGTGTACCACGCAGCCCACCTGCTCTCACCTGAAGCTCGCCTTGCCATTGCACAAGGAAACCTTCTCCCTCTCCTTGACTACTACTCACCCATCTACCCTGTCATGTCCGCGAGCAACACTCCCGTCTGTCCATCACATGCTATGCTATCTGTCGCTTTGTTCTCAAAGCCTCCTCATCTACCCACCACTATACTCTCTGCCAGTCATTAGGATGGCTCCCTCTCCAGGCACACTTTGACTAAGCCACTGGCCACCTGGTGGACAGCGCCCTCAGAAAATATGAACTATCCCCCATACCAACCTTCTCACAAATAGAGTGGCCACCAGACCGCTTAGGGCCTCCTCCACTTCCACCCTGGAAGTCCCACACATCTCTACAATGATGGGCAGTAAGGCTTTCTCTGTATCCGCCCCCTTCCTCTGGAACCGTCTTCCTTCATCCATTCGTATATCTCCATCCCATGTGTCTTTTAAAGCTAACCTGAAGGCCTGGCTACTGGAAGAGTCCACCTGCAAATGCTCACTGGGATGCACAGGAACCCCAAAACTGCCTTAAACCTACCAAGTCAGGAGCTGCTATACCCCCCCTTTTTTTTTCGTCTCCCCGCCTAAAGCTCCCAACTGTGGGACACCACCCCACGTGCAACCCTCTTTCTATCTCGCTCAGCCTACCCGATAGGTTTTCTCAACTCAGCCTGCTCCGACAATATGCCAGGACATAGACAAGTCTACCCTAGACAACTTGTCAATGTATCTGCTTATTCAACGGCCCATGGGCTAGCTTGAGCAAATGGTTTACTACCTTCCCCCTCTGTAATAGTCTGCCTGTATCCCCCCTTTCTTTTATCTGCAAATGCTGGTACACTATATGTCATCTAGGTCTTTTTTCCCCCTGGAAAAACTGTTGCAGTTTGACTATTACCTTAGTGTAAACTGACCGATTACGTAATTACGTATGTACATTTGTGTGTAACTGCGTAAATCTACTGAGTACCATATGCTTCACTGAATTCAAATGCTTAACTGCTCTCTCCTCTGTACTCACTGCCTGTAGTTTCTTTCTTTATATCTACCAGACCTAATTGTAAATAGTAATTTATGTCAGTATTTGTTCTACTGTCCATAACTGTTTGCACCTGACTGGTTAACAATAGTGTAACTTGTTGTCTGCTGATATTTCTCACTGTATTGCCATCCTGTGGCCTAGGTCGTGACTGAAAATAGTCCTCTGGATCAGTGCACTTACCTGGTTACCAAAAACATGAAATAAAATAAATATGCACTGCCCTGTTTCTGAAAAGGCCGACAGTTTCTGATGCCAGAAGCTCTAACATGAGCTGAAAGGTGGGGTTGCCTTCTGGGAGGACTGTCCGGGATGATGGTGGTGGTGGTGGGGGTCCAACAGCTCCAGGGAGTATCCCTCTCTGATGATTCTTAAAACACACTTGTCAATCATGATGGATTTCTTCTCACGACAAAACTGATGAGGCATCCCTCTACTGGGGAGGAGCTGTCCACCTCAGGCAGCTGAAGCGGACCTGGGGCAGGAGTTACCGATGGTGACGTTTTTGGCATTTGTGTCTTCAGCTGTGCTTTCGTCTAGGCCTGGGAAGGCTGAGGTCTATTGTTTTGGGTTCCCCATCCTTGCCACAAAAGGACTGCTTGTTATGGAAGGTCCCATGTCCACTACCCCTTTGTGGATTGTAAGGAGCTGGCCTGGATGTCTTAAGAGTCATTATTGTTTCATTAGACTCTTGGAGAGATTACTCCACTTGTCAAAACAGACAGTGCCATCAAAGGGCACATTCATAATCTGTTGTTGGATATCTGGGGTGAAGCCAGCAATCCACAGCCAGGAGTGCCGTCCTACGCAGATACCCGCAGCTGCATCAAAGGTATCCATAGAGGCTTTTAGCCGATGACTGTCAGATGCAATATTTTGTTTAACAGCTGGCAGCATTTTCTGTTTCACCTCTGAGTCTGGCAGGGCCTCTGCCAGAGATTTTTAGCTTGCACTTGAGGGCATACTTGTACTTAGAGAAGTGGCTGTCCTCAGGCCAAGGGTAGCTGAGGCACAGACCCACTTACTCATGGTGTCAACCTTATGCGACTCCTAGTTAGTAGGGTGCACGGAGACCTCCTTGGGGACTAATGGGACATGTTTATCCATGGTACCACCAAGTCTAGACTGGCCAAATTAGATGTGCTTTACAGCAGACTAGCCATGCTGATACTCAACTGCCTTTATAGCACTCACCACTATAAGCTCTACAGTGCATTAAACAGGCTGTTCCTAGGTGACAGGACACAGGTGCACATCATTCTGTTCTCCCTGAAATGTATCAAAGGCGGTATCCTCTACTTGTAATCAAGGTTACCCGCAAGTTCTGTCCTAGATCCTTGTACTTCAATGGATAACTAAAGCTGATGGTCCCGAACATAAATGTAACTCATGGGTCCCTTGCCTTCAGTTACAGATGCCTGACTCCGTGGAATTCTCTGCCAGAATCCCTACACCTGGTAAACTGCCTCCTGCCCTCCCGTACAAAAGTTACATAATGGTTCTTTTTAGTCTCCTCTGGGAATAACACTTGCTGCCAATCATTCCAGGGACATAACATGGGTAGCAACATCTGTGAGCCCATGTCCCTACTGGGCCTTACCTTGCACTTGAAACTTCTGTCATGCCTCTATAAACATGCAATGCCTTGTGAGTTGTGTACTGTATCTAGTGCTGTTTATGTCTGTAACATATTCACTTGTCATCAGAAGTTTTGCCTTAAAGAGGAACTTTCATAATGGTCCAAAAATTTACAGCTTACAATCATTATATGCAGTACTAGACCTGAAAAGATGTGCACATTTGTTATATCTGGCCAAGGTTTACTCTGCCTTCCATAATTTGGATTTGTTTTTGAGCCCTGCTGCACTTGCCTTTGCTGTTCAATTGCTGGGCTGCTAGCTCCTGATGACATCACTGGAGAGTAGAGGAATGACACACTGTGCAGTACCATGCAGTTGCAACAATGTTGCAAGGGAAACCTACTAGTATTCAGTGTACATACTGTGTTTCCTGTGTTTCCTCTTCCCCAAGACACCCTGTTAGCAATGCATTATGCCAAGATCCAAATGCCTTGTCAGTACGTTTTTTTTTTTTTGTGTGTAATTGACTCTGCCCTATAGTGATGTCAGCAGTACAACCCTGGGCCCACAGCAACACCAGGCTTGCTATAGAAGCTCTGGTACACCCTGCAGTTTTTAGCAGCTAAGAGTGCAAAAACTAACTGCAGCAGACAGTAATGAAATACAATTCCAGAATCGATGCAAGAAGGGGTAATTTATGCATGAAAGTCAAAAGGACTGGGGAAGTTCCTCTTTAACAGGTTACCACTGTAAGCAAGCGCCACTCAATGGTTTTTATCCTGAACAAATTCAAATTGAAAGTCGGGGGCCTGATTTGACAAATTTTGTCAACAGCTCTTTAAAACTTATTATTTTGATCAGACTTAATTTTCTGATATTGTGCTGTTTCTGTTTGTACATCTCTAAACTGTCTGTAATGTGATCTGAGGCCTGTAACATGTTCACCTTGGAAAAAAAAAGGACTCAGAGGGGGACATGATATCAGTCTCCCAAATAATCAGGGGTGTTGACAAGACTCAAGTAAATGTTTGATCTGGCACCCTCCAGCAGAGACTGGGGACACCCCCTGAAGCTCAGAGGTGATACATTCAGGGGTAATGTCAGGAGGCACTTCTCCCAGAGAGTGGTGAACCTATACAACAGTCCACCAGCAGAGACTATAGGCCTTCAAGGTATGATTGGATAAATATTTGCTTACTAAGGGAATCACAGGGTGTTCTGGGTAGTAATACGGATAGGGAATTCTTCTTAATTAGTATATGATTGCACAGCACAGTTATTCATCCCTTCTTATGAAGCAGGGTGGAGGAAATAATGGACCTTTCACTCAGTTACTATGTTCATTTTGATCCAAGCTAGCCCACTGCTGTGGCACAGGGCACCATCTCTGCCATTTGGGAGACTGAGATCTCCTACCCTGAAGTGATGGAGTTGAGTGTGCTGTGGAGGCAGTGTGCTTGGACTCCAGGAGTGTACAAAGGTCAACCAGCACTAGGGCACTCTCATAGGCAAGCTCTGAGTGGCACTGATGCATGTAAGTGACCATACCTATGTCCAGTTCAGGGGAACCAACAAGGGAGAATAAACCCAGATGTAGATGATAGCTCCGAGGCAGGATCCTGCACCAGTGCAACTGACCCAGTTTTCACTAGAGAGTGTGTGTGTGTGTGTGTGTGTGTGTTTAGGGTGCAAAACCAAAATGAAAAAGAAAATGTGCAGCTGCATAAGAGCCCTAGGAAAAATTCTCACAATGTGTTAAATGCTCAGAAGCACAGATGGGAAAAGACAAAAACAGAGAGTGATACTCATTGTATCACTGAATTACAGCTTACGCATTGAGGCATTATGAAGAAGACACAGCATCTCAATTCTTACATGGCCTTTGATCTCAGAAGCATTATTATCTTTTGCACACGTGGATCATATTTTAAAGTTTACAGGAATTACAGATTCCTTTCTTGATGCTGCTGTGAGTATATTACTGTAGAAATCCACAATATTCAGTGTCTCTTAATTACAACAGTGCAGTCTCTGTCAGACATTAAAACAAGAACTTCTAAAGCTAAGCAATCCAGCAAACTACAGGACAGCAATAAAAGAAAGACAACTAGATTCTTGTGGGACCTATAAATTATTGCAACTTTGAATACAGCAGAAAACTGCAGTCAGGAACTGAGCAAACACAGCTGTAACCTAAACTAGTCAATACAACCTCTCAAGTCTCGGTCATGCTCACTGGAATAGATGGGGGAAGGAGTGCTTTCTTATTTCTTTTATACTAAACAGATCCGACAGTATACGTCATAGACTGAGAACTTTTACTACAGTACAAGCTTATCTCACATGCCAGTTAAAACAGTTAAAGGGATCTAACTGCCAGCTGTAGTTTTATGTAATTGGACAGAAATGAAATAATGACAGCTTGTCCCAATAGTAAAATTCCGTTAAATGTTCAATGGTGCACATCTGGTTCAGAAGAATGAAGACTCATTTTGTATAGCTTCTAAGTTTAAAATTAGTTGAGGTCAACTAGCTGTGCTCTCTGCCCGTTCAGGTTTATACAAGCTGAAGAGCATCTATGAACGAAATAAATGTGTGGCAAACGTCTTACCTGCAAAATGTGTGCAGCCAGTTCAAACACCACTTCGCTGTCAAGTTCAATCAGTTCCTGAAAAAGAAATAACTTCAATCAACATGCGTCAGTCTAAGAACCAGCAATGCCTCCCCCCTGCACAGGGAAGCCTACAACTTGTGACCTCTTACGTGGCTCAGCTTCAAAGAGTATGCACTGCTCTTTGGACAGAATGTGCCGTGCAGCCTGTTCCAGTGAGCTGCGCTCTTACTCCCTGGGGGAAAATGTTTAAAAAATGTCCTTCTCCTTGATCATGTGTACAACCTCATGCATCCTCATTACCTTCAGAAGCAATGTGGTCTGGTTGTGAACCCAAAGATCCCAGGCTCTGGGGTAAAAATCTCGCCAGAGCCATGGTCTCACTGTATGACCTTGAGCAAGTCAGCTGAGCTCCCTGTGCTTCAGACTCTTAATCGTCAGATTGAATAGAACCGTGACCTGAATACAAATGAGAGGCTGTCTTTGAGCAGGGCTATCTGGGGCAAATAAATCATGCAACAACTGTTTTTAGCAGCATACTTATATTTATGTATTAACTGAAATAAGTACTTCTATTTAGATTTGTTATTGTTTTGATTGCTATGACAATGCACTTGGTGCAGCTTTATGTGAACTGTTAATCTGTGTTGACTTCGGTCAACTGTGAAAATTGGCACTTCTTGCTGATAGTCTTTCCTAATAAATAACTAAATAAATAGAAAAGACGGCAAGGTCTATCTCCCCCAAAAAAACAGAAATGTTGGAAACTCAAGCATGTTAGTGTACTGCCGACTACCATCCACAAACAGCCATAGACAACTACAGAATCAGTCCTACTGAGAAAAGGAATCCTGGCCAAGACACTGGGGATATCCTCTACTCTTCATGTAAAAGGACCAGGGGATTTTCAACTTTAGGAGGCAAGTAAGGATCTTCAACTTCCACCTGGGCAACAAGCAAAGATGGGCAGAGGGGACCACAGTTCTAGGTCTCATACCCAGGACACACTGTTATTCTTTTATAAGACAGGCTATGTTGCCTAAGTCTTAAATTCTTTGTTAAAAATAAGGGCCATGTGGGCCGGCCCAGTGGCACCGAGGGTTGAGGCGCTGGACGCCACACCTCGCACCACGCTGGCGACCCGGGTTCGGAATGTGAGCCGGGCCGCCAGGGGTCGGCAGGGGAGGGATAGGATGGAGCGTCCGGAGGACTGATCTCCTACCCCAGGGAGGGATCCAGGGTCCCACCACTCTGTAGCGGTCCCTAGTGACAACTGGGGGCACTACTAGAGTGGTGTAGCAAGGGGGGGGGCGGAGTGTGGCAGATGTCGGCTACGTGCCTAGACGTCATTGCACGCAGGCACTCCGCAAGGAGGAAAACTGGAAAATGGGGCTGTAGTCGGGCAACAGGAGCTTCTGACCCCCGATGCCCAACCCGAATGGCGCCTCCTCATCCGGATCCTGCTCCAGGTGGGTTGAGCTGGGTAGCTCCTCACCACTCCGCCATGGGGGGGTAGTAATCCATGGGGGTAATGAGGAGGTTGGCCTGATGATGTTGGGTGTCAGGGCTAGGGGGTTGGTCGGGATGTCCACGCCTATCGGAGCCCCCGGGGGAGAAAATATCAATCAGAAAATTAAAAAAATAAAGGCCATGTGGTATAACAGACGCAGCAAAGAACTATGACAGCAGGTCTGAAGCTCACCGTGTGACTGTGGTCTAGTCATTTGTCCTGCTCACATTTCAGTCCTTGAAGCCCCAGACTTGGGTAGATGTACAAGCACATTGTAAGAGGCATATTCTTCGGTGGGGGTATCATAACAAAAATGATAAATTAGGACTACTGTACTTCTTAGTCAAGAACATCTCTACAGATTTTATGTCCACCGTGCTCTGCACCCACAGCACAGGGCACTAAACACTTGCACTTACTGTTGTTGCTAACCAACCCATACAATTAAATATAGTCTGGGAAGAAGAATTTATCACAAATTATAAAATGAATGGGCAGAATTCTGAGTGGTAATTGGCTAAGACCACATTCAGCTGGGACAACGTCTCAGTACGTACTCCTGATCTAACTGTATCTCTTCATGTCATAAATCAACAAATAGGTATTGCAATCTGTCAGCAAAAATTATCGCAATAATACAGCCCAACATGAGTGATGTCATGGGGTTTCATCCCTTCATAGGAGGCTGAAGTCACTCAGCCTAGGGACTCGTGCCACACAATGCACCTGATGTAGGACAATATGTAAGAATAAACAATGATAGGATTTGCATTAAAATCTTTTAAGGCACAACTTGGCATTGCTTAATACGCTTATAAAATAGCTTGCTGATCTTATGTATTTTACTGTGTGTAACATTAACTAGTTTCAACGTAAATGTTTTACATGAAATCATTTGTTTAAATACATTTAAAATAACACAAATTATATAAATGAAATAGTCCCTGATTTTGTAGGTAATTAAGCCTTTTGCCTTGGTAATAAGAACTGGGACCTGACTACACATTGCTAGCTTTTTAATGCATGGTCAGGTGATGTCTCTCAGTGTGTCAGGGTTTTTTCTTGCCATTTTATAAGAGAATTTAATGCATACCCGAGGTGTGGGATTGCTACATAAACCCCAAGGACAAAGCCCTAGGGGTTTATTAAAGCATTCCATACCAAGGGTGTGCATTACATTCTCATATGGATACTTCCACATCCTTTATTTTTATGTTTGCTTGCACGCATGTGGAAGAAACATAGTACCATCATCCGAGTTTTCGGAGGTGTGGCAGCCCTCTTCCAATTCAGTCACTGTGTTTGCAGGTGCGGCCGCAGTTCTCCATTGCCTGCTGGAGCTGTCTATGACAGCAGTCCAAAATGCAGTGGCGAACAGTTGAAAGGGGGAGCTACGCTTCAGTGAGCAGCGATAAGATATCGCCTGCCCGCGCTGGGCCCCCTACACACACACGCAGCCATGCTGGCGCGGCCCCCACGACACACTGTATAGCCAATGGGGTGCCCAATCCCCGCCGGGCCAGCTGCGCCACCCCCAGAGTCTCACAAGCCACGCTGGTGCCCACCCCAGCGTACACATGTATAGCCGACGGGGTGCCCAATCCCCGCCAGCTCCACTGTCTCACCCCCCAGAGTACAGGGTGCCACGCTGGGAGCCCACCCCAGCATGGCAACAGATGCTGTCGCCGACGGGGTGCCCAATCCCCATCGGCTCCACGCCCCCAAACAGGTGTCCTTGTGCCGCTGGAGCCCACCCTAGAATGGCAACAGATGGTGTCGCCGACGGGGTGCCCAATCCCCCATCGGCTCCATGCCATCCTTGTGCCACGCTGGGAGCCCACCCCAGCATGGCAAACGCCCCGCGCCTGCCTCCTCCGTTGTTCAAAAAAAAAAAAAAAAACTTGAAATAGAAAAATGGTCCTCGCTGACTGTGTCCCCACCCGCGCCCCACTCCACTGCGCACCTACCTCCCTACACCCCACACCTCATACTTACTTCCGGACTCTGGCGCGACAATCTTCGTGGACTGGAAACACGCCTGCACTCTTCAAAGCCGCATCGCTAACTGAGGAAATGCCGTAAGCTGTATAATGGATAGACAGGGTTTTTTTCAACTTTGCTGCATATCTCAGGCATTTTTGGGAATTTTGCACCAAATTTTCAACATGGGTTTTGGGACCCTTCTCATGAATGCTCTTACTGTCATGAGGTGACTGGTAAGGGTGATTTCGCAGTCACTGCGCAAAATCACCTTTCGGGACCAAGTAACAAAACAATACTGCCACTCTTCATAAGGTGGGCTCTCAAAGAGCCTTGTTGAAAATTTGGTGGAAAAATTCCTAAAAATGACTGTTTTACGGGCGTGCGTTGTGCAGTTCCTACGCACGCTCGTAAGTTCGCGAATTTTCAATATTTTCACTCCAGATTTTCAACATTGCCATTTTACCACACCTCCTTATGAGCAGTACTGCTGTCATTTTTCACATCTTGCCCAAAACGTGTTTCCCCCCATGTAGCGACAGTGGCGCAGTCGGAAAGTAAATCAATGTATGAGACACATTAAGAAAATCACAGTGACACTGTTAATGAGCAGAGGTCTTAAAATGGCTATGTTGAAAATTTGGTGAAAAATTCCTAAATGACTGTTTTACGAGCGCATTATGCGAGTTCCTACGCACGCTTGTAAGTTTGCGAATTTTCAATATTTTCAATCCAGATTTTCAACACTGCCATTTTATTACACTTCCTTATGAGCAGTACAGCTGTCATTTGTCACATCTTGCCCAAAATGTGTTTCCGCCCATGTAGTGCACAATGCATTCGTGCGAAATCAATGTATGGGACATATTAAGAAAATTACAGTGACACTGTTCATGAACAGAGGTCTTAAAATGGCTATGTTGAAAATTTGTGAAAAAATTCTAAAAATGACTGTTTTATTTGCTTATGTTGCACAGTTCCCACGCACTCATAAGTTTGCGAATTTTCAATATTTTCACCCAGATTTTCAACATTGCCATTTTATTACACTTCCTTATGAACAGTACAGCTGCCATTTTCACATGTCACCTAAAATGTGTTTCCAGCATACGTAGTGCACAATGGTGCAGTCGGTGTGCGAAAGCAATGTTTGGGACAGATTAAGAAAATCACAGTTACACTGTTCATGAACAGAGGTCTTAAATGGCTATGTTGAAAATTTGGTGACAAAGTCCATAAATGACTGTGTTACGAGTGAGCATTGCGGTTTCCACGCACCGTAAGTTCATGATTTTGTAATATTTTCAGTCCAGATTTTCACCAGTGGTATTTTTCCGCACTTCCTTATGAACAGTACCGCTGTCATTTTTTCACAACATGGCCGAAATGTGTTTTTCACACTTTCAGCGCAGATGCGTGGTCGCTGTGGGAAATCATTGTTCGGGACAGATAAAGAAAATCACAGTGACACTGTTCATGATCGGAGGTCCCAAAATGCCTGTGTTGACAATCTGCTGTAAAAAATCCCCAAACTAATTACATTACGGGTGTGCGTTGCACAGTTTCTATGCACGCTCGTGACTTCACCAGTTTTTTTAATATTTTTACTGCAGATTTGCAACATTGCCATTTTTTACACCTCCCCATGAACAGTACAGCTGTCATTTTTCACATCCTGTTCGAATGTGTTTTGCACCTGTGGTGCTCAATGCCGTAGTCGCTGTGCATAAGCAGCTTTCGGCTAACAAACTGATATTGCCACTGTTCATGAGGTGGGGGTCACAAAAAAAAATGTTGAAAATTTGGAGTGAAAATACCAACGAATGTCTGAGGTGTTAGGGTTTCCAACCATAACGCCCCACCCTGTAGAGAATGACAGGCATCAGGGGTGTGACTTGGGATTGTTGCCTGTAATGCTCATACCATTCCACACCATGCAGCCAGTGAGAGACATCAAGGTATGCCTTGGACTCTTCGGCCCCAAAGTTCACCCCTTTCTCCAATACCGCACCCATCTCACCGTATTTCCTGATGGAATGGGGTGCGCATAAGGGCCAAAGACCCCAAGTCACATTGTGACACTTGTCAGTGTCTGCAGGGTAGGTTGTGGTGAAATGGCGTGGCCGTTATGCCTAACGACCCAAAGGCATACCCCGATGCCTGTCACTCTCTGCAGGGTGGTGGTGGGGTTGGCTTCAGTTCAATACTCCACTGCCATTCCTATTATGCAGCTCTGTAACTTCTACACTACCACTGCCAATGCCAGCAAGCAAACATTCGGCATTGACAAATGCTTGTTTATAATTGCTGGTCAGCAATTTTTCTCCAGCTTGACTTCTGTGACTGTCACACACACACACACACACACACACACACACACACACACACACACACCACATGCTGTCTCCTTGTCCCTCTCTAATTTGTTCTTTGGCTTTCTGCGATATTTTTTTTTAGTTCTTTTTTTTGTTTGTTTTTTTCACTTTCATTTACAGTTATTGTCACTCTCGCGTTTGTGCTGTGAGTTAGGGCACAGCCCCGTTCCTGAAGTGGACTAAGAGCAGGATCAACCAGACAGGTTTTTTTGGTTTTTTTTAATGTCGATGGCAGGATCAACCAGATACTGTCAAACAAAAATAAAAAGAAGGCATTTTGAAGCTCATTGTGGCGGCTCCTCAGCAAGTGACAAACGGAGCCGTCTTGTTTGCGAGAGTGTTCAGCCCGCCCGCACACGGAATGAAAGCCAATGAGGGAGCGACCCCATTTGCGTGAGGGAGCGCTCAGATGCCGTGATAACCAGCCAGTTATTACGGTAAATATCAACTAGGTCAGCCCATTGAGAAAAATTACTTGCCAGTAATTATAAACTAATACTGTACTCCATCAATAAAGACAGATGCAGACACATCTCTTACGATCACAGTATTTAGGAGACTCAAGATCCTTAGCTATCTGTTTGACATATTCAATACAAACGCTTTTGTTTTAACATTCTAATCATAGAAACATAGACTTTGACGGCAGATAAGGACCACTTGGCCCACCCAGTCTGCCCATTTCCCTACCTACTGGATAAGCTGCAGATTCTAGTTAACCAACAGTCTATTTCCTGCAACCCCCCACTATAATTGCCTTATGCCTGTCCCATGCATGTTTGAATTCCTCCACTGTTTTAGACCCCACAACCTCTCCAGGAAGGCTGTTCCATGCGTCCACCACTCTCTCCGTGAAAAAGAATTTCCTCACATTACCCCTGAGCCATCCCCCTAACTTTAAAGTGTGCCCCCTTGTTCTTACACATCTCTTTTTCTGAAAGATGCTACCCTCCTGGACTTTGTTGATTCCCTTGAGGTACTTAAAAGTTTCTATCATGTCCCCCCTGTCCCTCCTTTCATCAAGGGTATAATGTATTAAGCTCTCTCAGTCTCTCTCTTCATATGGTTTCTGGATGTAGGCCCTGCACCATTTTAGTTGCCCTCCTCTGGACTGCTTCCATCCTGTCTATGTCCTTGCTGTAGATAAGGTCTCCAAACTGCACGCAGTACTCCAGGTGGGGTCTCACCAACTGTCTGTATAGAGGGATAACCACTTCCCTTTTTCTACTTGTGATGCCCCTCCCTATGCATCCCAGTATCCCCCTGGCTTTCCCTACTGACTTCTCACATTGCATACCCACCTTTAGGTCATCTGATATGACTACACCTAGATCCCTTTCCATTATTGTTGTTGTTAGTACCTCCCCTGCTATTGTGTACTCTTCTCCTGGATTTTTATTTCCCAGGTGCATTACTTTGCACTTCTTTGCACTAAATCTAAGTTGCCATATGTCTGACCATTCCTCCAACCTTGCCAAGTCCCTTCTCATCCTTTCTACCCCCCCCTTGTGTATCAACTCTGTTACAGATCTTTGTGTCATCCACAAAGAGGCATACCTTTCCTACCAGACCCTCTGCAATGTCACCTATAAAGACGTTAAAGAGGACTGGACCCAGTACTGAGCCCTGAGGTACTCCACTAGTAACCCCCCTTTCTTCAGAATGTGTTCCATTCACTATTACCTTCTGTGTCCTGTTGTGCAGCCAGTTTTCACTAGGCTACCACCCTGGGACCCACTCCCAGGCTGGCTAACTTGATTATTAATCTTTGTGCAAGACTGTGTCAAATGCCTTGCTAAAGTCTAGGTAGGCCATATCCACAGCCCTCCCTGGTCTATTACTTTGGTCACCCAGTAAAAGAAATCGATTAGATTTGTCTGACATGACCTTCCTGCTGTGAATCCATGCTGCTTTGGGTCCAGTGCCCGCTGGCCTCTAGGTACTCAACAATTCTTTCTTTCAGAAGTGATTCCATCATTTTCCCACCACTGAGGTTAAACTAACAGGTCTGTAGTTTCCTGCTTCTGCCTTGCTCCCACTTTTGTGAAGGGGAATCACATCTGCCCTCCTCCAGTCCTCAGGTACCACCCCATCTTCCCACATGATTTGTTAAAAAGTGTGGTTAGTGGTGTCACTAGGTTCTCCTTAGCTCTTTAGGATTCTAGGGTGAATCCGTCCAGGCCCACTGCTTTGTCCACCTTGAGTTTTAGAAGTTCTTTTCAGTACTCTTCTTCTTTAAATGGACTGGTATCAACCCCACTATCCAGAGTGCTTCTACTGTTTGGTTTAGGTAACTCCTCCTCTTCTTCTTTTGTGAATACTGAGCAAAAGTATTCATTCATAATCTCTGCCTTTTCACTGTCTCCCTCTGCCCACATCCCCTCTCCTTTATTAATCTTCCCTATCCCTCCCTTAACCTTTCTATGTTCCCTAATGTACCTATAAAAGGTTTTATCCCCTTCTTAACTGAGTTGGCTATCCTTTCCTCAGTTTGGGCCTTTGCTTTTCTGACTGCCTTCCCCCACTTCTTTCTGCTTTAATTGATACAGTTCCCTGTCGTGCTCTGTCTGTGATTCCTTATACTTTTTGAATGCAGCCTTTTTCTCCTTAACCTTCCCTGACACTTCTTTTGAGAGCCATAGTGTTTTTTTATTCCGCTTTGTTTTCTTTATTTGTTTCACACAAAGGCTTGTTGCCTCCATGATGGCAGTTTTGATTTTTCTCTGCTGCTATATATAATGGTTTAATGGCTGCTAAATATAATGGTTTAACTGTTCCTGTGTTATTAGTCTTACTGGTACTTCTGAGGTAGTGTATGAACGGTTTCTTTTATTATCAAGTGTACCCTAGTTTTCCACAGCTTCTTTTACCAAGCCAGAATTCTGCCTTTTGAGAACTGAGCCTGCCACCTGCTCAAGAAACTAAAGTACCACGAAGTCCCACTAAAGTACCACCATTATAACCATTATATTTTCCAAATAACCACCATATGAAAAGTTAGGTTGCAGGCCACCCAGTGCCTCACTAACATTCTTTAAAGATCTCCTGCTGCTCCACTACAGTATTAGTTCAGATGACACGGCAGTCACCTGGTAATCTGCTCTAAATGGACTTGGGAAAGTTGTTTTGTTTAAAACACAATCTGGCTCCTGACTTTCAACACCTTTATGAGACTGTAAATATCTACCAAGAGCATGGTGAGATACGTATCTGTTGACTCAGATTTGTTTTGCTAGATTGCAGCAATGCCTGCAGTGGTACAGGGGTCTCTCTCTTATCGCCAGCTTCTTGTTCTCTTTGTAGGAGGGGAATTATGGTCCCATTTCTATCAGCATGTCCGTCACCATTCTGAACAGTTACACGTTTTTTTGCTGCAAGTCAGAGGAGAACATAGGCTCATGATGCATGACGTTATGGTACCTCATTGATGCTCCAATTATATGTTTATGTTAAGATGCACAGTACTGGAAACAAGTTACCCCTCCCACTACTGCTCACTGGGTATCAATATTATTAAAGTGTATGACAATTGAAAAAAATTCCATACTCCTTCCTTCATAAGCTGACGAAATATAATAAAACGTGGAGCCCCCTGGAGCAGGCATTAACAGCTCCCTGGTTCCAAGATTACTAATCGGGGGACTGAAAAAACATATCAAGGCACACTGGACCATCAAGTACCCTTGCAGCTGGAGGTAGGATTTACAAATGTTTATCCCAAAGATGTTCCGAAAGTATAACTAATGCCAAGGTTTTACTTCTCTGTATAAGCTGATAGCAGGAGGAGCATTTGACCCTTGAACGTCTATTCTATGACATACTGTATGTGATATATATTTACCTTCTGCTTGCTAATAAACAGATTTTACACAGAAAAAAAATTTATAAAGTACAACAGTGGCTTAATGGAACTGAGTTATGCTGCAGCAGTTTCCACTGAAATTCTTATTGCATGATACCCTTAACTTTATGGTCCTCTTGTGGTTCCAAAAAGCTCATCGACACTGCATTTGTAAATGATGTCCATCCAATTTTCACCACAAATCTATTTTTAGAAGCATGAGGCCTTGTTCTGAACCACTACTGCCGTTTCCCTCAACAACGCCCCGTCCATTATTTAAGGAGCAGGTTTTACTGGGAAACAAAAAAGCTTTTGTAAGGGTCAGTAGAAAAGCACCCTTTCTAAGCAGAGATTGTCTGCTGTTTCAGCTTCGTGGTACTTTAGTTTCTTGAGCAGGTGGCAGGCTCAGTTCTCAAAAGGCAGAATTCTGGCTTGGTAAAAGAAGCTGTGGAAAACTAGGGTACACTTGATAATAAAAGAAACCGTTCATACAGTACCTCAGAAGTACCAGTAAGACTAATAACACAGGAACAGTTAAACCATTATATTTTCCAAATAACCACCATATGAAAAGTTAAGTTGCAGGCCACCCAGTGCCTCACTAACATTCTTTAAAGATCTCCTCACGTCGCTGTGACAACTTTGAGAAAATGGAATATTGACAATTTAGCTTATATTTAACCATTTTTTCTATAATTCTCACCCTTACTTCTTTTTTAATAAGGACATTTGCATGTAAACAGGATTGCTACCCTGTCTGTTCTGGCTGCTTGCCTACACCTGACATCGCAGTTCTGTTTATGACATCACAATATGTTGCTGCAGAGATAATTAGGATGCCATATACAGGGGATTATGATGCCAGGTGTAGGCAAGCAGAAAGCGCAGATAAAGAAAGTCTAAGGGACAGTAATCCTTTTTCATATAACTGTCTTCCGTAATAAAGAAAAAAGGCAAAGAATTATAAAAACGATATGAAATATAAACTGAAATGTGTCAAATCTCACATTTGTTTCAACTTTTTCTAATGGTGTCAGGGTCTCTTTAAGAATGACTCATCGGATGCAGTATTTACAACTCGATATGGTAGTTTGGCTCAGCTTCCATTTCTTAAACATCCATTCAGACTGCCACTTGTAACTGATACCTGTTCTTACAGTTGACACCACCCACTAGTGGTGGTGTGCCTAAAGTCCTCAAACGAATGACAAATGTGCTGTTAAGTCCAGGACAGGCAGGGATGTCCATTCAGCTCTTAGCTAACCTGCTTTACAAATTGTGTTTATGGCTACAGGTTTGACCACTTGTGGGTGTAAATATGTTGCAAGGGGTTAAAAGATCCACATCTAAGGCTGATACGATGGCAGTCACAATTTTTTTCCTCTCCCCTCCACTGGTGGCCCCCTTCGGCCCTTGTGGCTCCCCCAACCCCACTGCCCGCCATCCCTGGGATATACCGTAGGGCCATTGAGTGTCCCACAGATTGCCCCCTGTGGCGGGGCTGTCAGGGGGTTCCCCAAGCTCCCTTCCAGTGCCACATTTTGATCTGTGGTCCCTGTGCCCAGTAGGCAGTTTTTGGGTCTACAGGGCTCTGCAGGGCAGCATCCTGCAGCCAGTGGTGATTTTCCGGTGCTCTCTGCGAACCCACAGATGCTCCGTGGAGTCGGTGGTTTGATGTGTGCAAGTCAGAGGATGTTCTTATGTCTCACGCCAGGGAGCGTCCCCCACCTGGAACTGCTGCATTGGCTGCACTGCCAGCCATGGTCATCTAGGTGGTGATGTTGTGGCGGTGCAGTCTGCCCTCCCTTTGCAAAGGAGGAGAGCATCTGATGAGATGCTCAATCCTCCTCCCCCCAGCCAACACCCAAGCGGCCCAGGGTCGTTCCTGACCTCAGGTCGCCAGTGTGACAGCAGGTGAGGCATGGGTGCCTGTGCCCTCTGCGCAACCAGGCTGGCTGCAGTCAGAAAAGTTTGCAACTGTAAATATTAAATCACTTTTTTGTTACATATCACACTAGTTGTGACTAAATTGGGTAAATAAATCATATTATTTTGTGATAAATATTTATTTTCACTTAGAACACATTATTACATGTAGAATATGTGCTATTTCACTTAGAGCATACTGTTTTCATTTAGAGTCTGGAAATAGAATGCAGAGAACAACGGATCACATAGGGAGTTTACAATGGAAGAAATATAGGATAATGTATGGGCAACTATCGGCAACAAGCATGTGTAGCCATCGAGAGGTTGCCATGGTGACCACTTAAACCTCGAGAGTGAAGCTTGAGAAGTTTTGGTCAACATGACTACCTCAAGATGGTTACAAATGCTTTGTTGCCGACAGTGGACCATGTACTGTCTTTTACAGTGTATGGTCCACATAATAACAAAAATTAGTCAATTATATTTATAATAAAGCTGCAGGGTCCGCCTTACTTTTGCTTTTTTTTGTCACCACCACTCTCTTCCAGGTCCAGCTCTCACTGCCACGGCCAGTTCAGGAAGAGTGGAGGTTGGGTAACGCGCATGCGCGAACGTGTTCCATGTTGTTGTAACATCGATGTGACGTACTCAGGATGGTACAACAACATCGTGACATCACATCAGTGGTACAACAAAGTTGGTAAATGATGGAATTCGGTTAATAATATTCCATCATACACTATAGGAAGTTCTAAGCTAAAACAAGGTAAAACACGAAAAAAAAACCCATTAAAAATGATGTTGTGTATATATCAAATACATAGTGGTTAGTACTGGAAAAATAATTATCTCCACACGAATGGTAAGACCTCAACAACTACCTTGTGGCTTCTCCACTCATGAATTATGGGTCTTATCACTCAGTAGTGTAGATAAATGTGTTATTCCACTGCAACCCATTAAGTATTTGCTGTTAATGCTTAAGGGACAGTGTGGTCTAGAGGTTAGAGCACCAGCTTGTAAACTATGGAGGTCATAGGTTCAAACCCCGCTAGAACCAAATACTGGCTGTGTAACTCTGAGCAAGTCAGTTAACTTCCCAGTGCTCCAGTATACCCAGTTTCAGAAATGGGTAAAAAGCAGAACCCCAATGAAAATGAGATACTGCATCTTAGATGGGCTAACCAGGATAAACACATTTTAACAGAAGGGGGGGACTATTAGTTCCAGATTCTCCAAGGCCCACTTTTTACTAAGTGTGTAAGTGCATTTTTTTCTTACAGTTACGCATTGCTTTTGAGACTTTGATGCTCTCCCTATATACCACCCATGACACTTTCCAGTCCCAGAAAAAGTCCCATAAAGCAGCTGACAGCAACATGATTTGAACTATTCCACAAAAATTGACAGTATCAGGAGGAGAAAACTACAGGTAGGAAACCCCTCGCATCTCAACATTTTCAATATTGTGAATGCTCGTGGCTCCAGCTGGCTGCTTAGGTTCACTGATAGCACTTGGTTGGCCAGGGTGGCAGACTCTGAAGAGGATGGGGACAAACGTCAAGAGGACCTAAACAAGCTATGTGATTGGTTGGACTCCTGCAGACTCAGATTCGATGTAGCAAAAAGCAAGATGCTATCTTTAGGGAGGAAAAACAGATGAAGGACCTACACACTGCGTGATGCTCCTCTTGCTCCAGTGGAGAAGGAAAAGTACTTGGGGGTCATAACAGACATGGAGCTGATGCATGACGAGCCTTTCTGCTGTCATAAGGGCTGGCAGAATGCTGGGGCTGCATC
Organism: Neoceratodus forsteri; assembly: GCA_016271365.2. NCBI lineage: Eukaryota > Metazoa > Chordata > Ceratodontiformes > Ceratodontidae > Neoceratodus > Neoceratodus forsteri. The sequence goes on from CM028131.1 coordinate 752,672,364, forward strand.
AAAGAAGGCGACCAGCGAGGCAGGGGAAGTAATCCTGCCTCTTTACAAGGCCCTAGTCAGACCACACGCAGACTACTGCACACAGTTATGGGCTACTCACAACAAAAAAAGGACAGTCAGTTAACCGGGTGCAATGCAGGGCCACTAAAGTGAACAGGACTGTGGAACACAAAAGCCACGAGGAGCTACTGGTGGCCCTCAGCATGCTCACCCAGTAGGAAAGGAGACTGAATGGGGACAATATCTCTGACAAAGGGTAACCATGATCGGATTTTGTTATTTTTTAACTGTTACGGCTTTACCAGGGGTTGAGTTACCATCACTTTACTAACCACGTGGTGGGGTGGGGGGTTGTGATGGCGCACAAGGTGAAGTCGAATGTCTTATGCTCCTAAAGTCCCCATAAACTATTTTCTGTACACCTGTATAGTCTGTAGGCATGAACAATGATTCCCTTTCTTGCATCCCTCTAATTTCATTCTAATGTAAATATAAATGAGGTTGCTTCACTCTGTTTTGCCTTGGTGTGAACATGTGTTTGTCTCCACTGCAAAGGTCGTGACCACACACATGGGAGTTGACGATGTATACCTGCACAAGCCAACAGAAGTTATACTCTCATTCAGTTCTGTTATATGTCTTGTGAAGTCCCTGTACTCTCAAAGCATTTTTTTCTAACTCAGATGCACTTTAAACTACAGAAAACAACAGGACAGTTACTTACAGTGCCTTGAAAAGTTTCATGGCCAGTGTAAGAACATATGGACTGTAGAGGACAGTAACAGCACTGACTAATACAATGAGACTACTGCAGGCCTTAGCACTAAATCAACATAAAATTCCAGGTTGCCTTACATGAGTTGGGTCATGACCTTTGCAGTAGTGAAAAGTAATGCACCTGGGAAATAAAACCCAGGGAAGAGTACACAATGGGGGGTACTAACAACAACAAAAATGAAAGGGACCTGGGGTAGTCATATCAGATGACCTTAAGGTATGCAAGCAATGCGAGAAGGCAGGAAGGAGGGCTGGGGGATACTGGGATGCACAGGGAGAGGCATCACCAGTAGAAAACAGGAAGTTGTTATTCCTCTGTACAGACAGTTGGTGAGACCCCATCTGGAGTACTGGGTGCAGTTCTGGAGACCCCATCTCTGCAAGGACATAAGACAGGATGGAGACGGTCCAGAGCAGGGAAACTAAAATGGTTCAGGTTCTGCAATAAAAGTCATATGACGAGAGACTAAAAGAGCTTAATATGTATACCCTTGAGGAAAGTAGGGAGAGGGGGGAAATGATAAACAGGTTACTTACCTGTAACAGTAGTTCTAGGAGTGGTATGTGTTGTTCATCCACACTTATTGGCATGTCCCTTTCCCTTTAAGGATTGACGGAAGTCTTCAAGCCTGCTGCTCCCACCCACTCACCCATCTGGGTGGTATAACCCTCGGCTCCACCCCATGATGCCAGATCTTAGTCCGCTGGAAGCCAGGATTGTACGTCTGCAGCCGGGGAGCTCGGGTGGGTCCGTGTGGATGAACAACATATACCACTCCTACAACTACTGTTACAGGTGAGTAACCTGTATTTCTAGGATCGTGGATATGTTGTTCATCCACACTTATTGGCAGACTCCTAGCAGTTCTCTAGGAGGGGGGAGGCAAGGTGCACACCACCACTGATACTCACTTGGGCAATAGAGATTGGAGAACTGAGGCCCCAAAACCAGCATCCTGGCGTGACTCAAGGTTGTTGTGGTAATGGGTAATGAAGGTGTGTGCTGACTTCCAGGTAGCAGTCCGACAGATTTCCTGGATAGGGATGCCCCTGGAAGCAGCCACCGATGCAGCGGTATGGCGGGCAGAATGAGCTCTTATCCCTCTGGGAGGCTCCATGCCCGCCAACTCATAACACAGACTTATGCAAGATGTAATCCACCTTGCAACAGTCCATTTTGCCGCAGGTCTGCCAGAAGCGGCTTCAGCGTAGGTGACAAACAGCTGGCGAACCTCTCCCCAAATTTCCACTGTCCTCTCCTTGTAATAAGAGAGGGCTCGTCTCAGGTCCAGGGTATGGAGCTTGTATTCGGCCTCCCAGGTGCAATTAGGGTAGTATACAGACAGAGTTAACACCTGGTTAAGGTGAAACTCTGACACCACCTTCGGAAGGAATTTCAGGTGGGGCATAGGACAACCTTGTCCCTGTGGAAGACCAGATAAGAGGAGTCCACCAAAAGCGCCTGGAGCTCCCCTGTCCTTCTGGCAGACGTGATAGCCACCAGGAAGGCCGTCTTCCATGACAAGTGTGACAACACACACTTGTGCATGGGTTTGAATGGCTTGCCCATGAGCTATGCCAGTACCAGCAGTAGATCCCACAGAGGTGGAGGTCCACGCATCGGAGGGAATATGTGATCCAGGCCTTTGAAAAAGCGCCAGACCACTGCCTCCTGTGCCAACGTGGGCTGACGGCCCGCGCCCGGTAAGCAGAGATGGCTGCCAGGTGCACCCTAAGGGTCGATGACCGAAGACCCCCTTTGGACAGAGAGCAAAGGTAGTCGAGAATGTTAGCCACTGGACAGAAAAGAGGGTCCAGACCCTTGCCTTGACACCAAATGGAAAACCTTTTCCATTTGAAGGCATAATTTTTCCTGGCCGATTCCTTTCTGGATGCCTCCACCATGGTGAGGACATCTTCGGAAAGACCCAAAGCCTGGAACTCTAGCCGCTCAGGTACCAGGCTGTGAGGTGCAGGGATTGAAGGTGCGGATGGTATACCTTCCCCTGATTGAGAGAGATCAGGTCCGGGCGTGCTGGAAGCCGCTCCCGGGGGCTTGCAGCTGAGGCTGAGGAGTTCTGGATACCAGAACTGGTGCACTCAGTCTGAGGCTACCAGAATCACCTTCGTCTTGTCCCTCTTCACCTTGAGGAGCACCTTGTGGATCAAGGGAAATGGAGGGAAGGCGTAGAAGAGGCCTGGTGTCCACGGCCTCGAGAAGGCATCCCCCTGCAGCGAGCTCTGCTGAGGGGGGCAGGCATGAAACAGCCTCAGCTTGGTGTTTTCCCTGGAGGCAAACAGGTCCACCATTGGTTTGCCCCAGTGGGAGAACATGCTGTAAGCTACTTCTGGATGGCGAGACCACTTGTGGGATGTCTCGCCTAAGCAGCTGAGAGCATCCGCCAGATGGTTTGGGGCTCCTGCCACATGAATGGCTAGGAGATCTGCCCTCCAGATGGCTGACAAGGGTCCAGATGTGGAGCACCTCCCTGCAAAGCAGACAGGAGTGCGTGCCGCACTATTTGTTGAGGTAGTACATGGTCGAGGTATTGTCCGTCTGGACTTCAACCACTTGACCCCAGAGCTGAGGAGCGAAAGCTGACAGTGCCAGTCTGACTGCTCTGAGCTCCAACAGGTTGATGTGGTATCGGGACTCCTTGGGGGTCCAGAACCCATGGGCCCTTTTGTCCCCCATATGGGCTCCCCTGCCCATGAGAGAGGCATCGGTCATGAGGATGGCCATCAGCTCTGGGCGGACAAATGGGATCCCTTCCTGCAACTGGTCTTGGGGGGGTCCACCATTGGAGAGCATCCCACATCTTCTGGGTCACAGTGATCAGCTGGTCGAAATGACCGTGGCACTGAGTCCACTGGGTGGCCAGCTCCCACTGGAGGGTGCGCATGTGCCAACGGGCCCAATAGACCACAGAGGTGCACGCCGCCATGTAACCCAGAAGGTGCAGAAAGTCCCGGGCAGGGTGCAATTGCCCAAGCAGAAATGATTGGATAAAGGAGGAGAGAACCTCTGCCCTGTCCTCTGGGAGCAGAGCTCTGGCTTGACGAGAGTTGAGCTCTAACCTGATGAAGCACATCACCTGAGAAGGCACGAGTTCTGACTTGGCTTTGTTGATCAAGAGGCCGAGTTGGGAGCAGGTTTGGAGGGCCAGGTCTCTGGACCTCTCTACCACCTGCTGGGTGGGACCTGTTAAGAGCCAATCGTCGAGGTAGGGGTAAATTCTGACCTCCCCCGATGCCTGAAATGGGCTGCCACCACTGCGATGCATTTTGTGAAGACTCATGGGGCCGATGACAGGCCAAAAGGTATGGCTCGGAACTCGTATAGGGTCCCTTCGACTCTGAAATGGAGGAACCACCAATGAGACAGATGGATTGGGACGTGAAAGAATGCATCCTGCAGATCCAGTGAACAGAGCCACATGTTTCGCGCCAAGGATGGTATGATCTGGGACAGAGTGACCATCCGAAAGGTGCGTTACCTGAGATACTGATTCAGGTCATGCAGATGTAGAATGGGGCGCCAACCCCCCGTCTGCTTGGGCACCAGCCCGTCCGCTTGGGCACCAGGAAGTACCTGGAGACAAAGCCTGGGTCTGCTGGAGAATCCACCACTGGAGCTACTGCCTCCTTGTGGAGGAGCTGAGTGATGTCGTCTCGGAGAGCTGACTGAGTATGGATGGATACTCTTTCCTTTGGAGGGGCGTAAGGTCAGCTTGGAGGGTGCTGCTCGAATTCCAGAGGCAGTCCCTGACCGACCACTTCCAAAACCCACCTGTACATGGTGATAACGGACCAGGTGGAAAGAAAGTAGTGGAGCCATCCCCCCATGGGAGGACCCAGAGCTGGCGTGATGGGAGAGGGGTGGCAGTCCCCGCCCCGTCACTGAACAGGCTTGGAGGAGGAGGATCCAGGACCTGAACCTTGGCCTCTTTTATGAGCCTGGGAGGGCCCAGACTTGGGCCGGGGGCGCCAAGCTTGAGCCTGCTGCTGCTGTTGCTGCTGCCCTCCTTGAAAGGAGGGTTACTGTGCTGCAGGGGAAGAGTGCCAAAAAGGCTTCTTCTTCTTCTGCTGTTTCTTGCTCAAAGAACCTTTAGCAGAAGTTGCATCTAAGGTAGCATTGGACTGCTCAATACACTGAAGGTGACCAGCCACATCTGGGCCAAAAAGGTCGGTGCCCAGGAAAGGCACATCAACTAGTTTGTGCTGAGTATCTGCCGGAAAAGAGGACAGTCTCAGCCATGTCCTGCGATGACAGGCAACTGTGGCTGCCATCGAGCAGGCACAAGAATCTCCAATGTCCAGGGCTGTCTGAAGCTGCTTGGCAACAGCCCTGCCCTGATCCCAGACCTACTTGACCGTGGTTTGCATGTCTGTGGGGAGGCATGGGAGGACTTCATTGAAAGACCCCAAGAGGGCATGGGAGAAGTGTGCCATGATGACGTCCGAACTTGCCTGATGAAGGCCTAAAGATGAGGCCGCATAGACCTTTTGAGCTGAAGGATCCAAGAGTTTGGATTCTTTTTCCGGAGGTCGGTCAGTGACGGCAGAACTGCCAGTACGCCTGAACACAGAGGAGGTCACCAGGCTCTCAGCCGAAGGGTGCTCTGTGAACCCTGCCAGAGTCCCCATGGGCACCGCATACTTGCAGGCCATGCAAGCAGACGGAGCTGGACAGGAGGCAGGGCGCTGCCAAAGTTCTAAGGCCAGGCCAACTATGGCCTCGGCCACAGGAAAGGCCTCCGTCGGGGTATCCCTTCTCTCGAAGATGTCCGTGAGAGGGTACTCCGCCTTTTTCTGGATAGGTTTCAGGGGCATCCCTGTAGACTCAGAGATGAGGTGAAGAATGCCCTGAAAGGACGAAGGACCTTCCTGCATCTCTATCCCACCAGCCGATTCGTCATCCCCGGGATGAGAATGTAGGCTGGTCTCATCCGAATTCAAGGAATCCGAATACAATGGTCGACCACCCAGGTCACCTTCAACCCGCTGAGTGCAGTCCAGGGTGATAGTGACCAAAAGACGCAGGGAAAGCCCTGTGTCTGGTTTATCTTCCTTAGAAGGAGCGTCTCCCACAGGCTGCTTGGACGGTGGTTCCACCACGATCGGTGGAGAGACCAGTTTAGGCCGAACCGGAAATTTCGCCAGCTCTGAGAGCAGGGGAGCCTACTTATTCGGCTCCAAAGGAGTCGGCTTCGGCCTGGGAGGCGAAAGCCAAGTAGTGGCTGGGGTAGAAGCCGGGGTCGGCTTGTTCCCGGACAAAATCAGCTGTTGCCACATGAGGTCCTCATAGTGCTGACGGAGTTTCTGCCGGAGTCTCTCCTCATCCAAGGAGGACGAGGACGACCAATGGTGTCACCTCTTTTTTGAGCGCTTCTGGTTCTTCCTCGGCCTGTCGGTCGAGGGGGTCCTAGACCTCGATCGAGATCGGACAGTCCAATTCGGTCGCTCAGGAGACACCGGCGGGACGGGTGATTTCCCAGGGTCGAGGACCACTTCCTCGATGGGATTCCCAGTGGGCTGGGTCTTCTTGTCGGGGAAAGAAAGGCCTGTAGTCCAGTTGAGAGAATCGTCGACTGGAGTCGGCGAAAATGGGTCAATGATTATTTCAACCTCGTCGATCGACACTTCGGTCGACTGGCCAGATGGCAAAGCCAAGAAGCCAGCAGCTGAAGAGAAAATTTCGACAAAAGTCGAGACTGCCAGTTACTGGGACCGAGATCTCTTCCGATCCCAAGAATGTCTCCACCTAGATGAAGACAATCCCGGGTACTTTTCCTGTTTATGGGACCGAGAGGAGTGCATGCCCGAGGGACCCTCTCCCTTAGTTGGGAGAGACTGGCACAACTCTCGGAAGGAACCCAAGAAGGTGGAGCCCAGGTTGAGCTGAACGAAGAAACTCCAAGAGGAAGATTCCGCGGCATGAGCCACTTCCTCCTCGAAGGCTTGCATGCGTTCCAATTGCTCAGTAGATCCCCCTGCCACGGAAACCACCCACCAAGCCTCCTTTGATTTCACTGGAGGGTTCTGTTTTTCCGGCCTCCCCAATTTCAGGCATGCGAGACGGTCGTCGAGGACGTTAGGGTGAAAGGCAAGACAAAAATCGCACTTCGCGGTGTCATGGTCGACACCCAAGCAATAGATGCACGCGGTGTGGGGATCAGTGCACAACATCTTCTGGCCACATGAACACTGGCGATATCCGGGGGAAGACTTGTCTTCCATAATTGAAGATAAGCAGTCACGATTGCTAATGCAAACTAGATGAATTTTCGGAATAACCGAAGGTTTTGAAGCCAGGGCCTACAAAATGTGGGAGCACGAAGGAGGCAACCTGAATCGGCCAGCGGAAAGGAAGATCTGGCGTCATGGGGCAGTGCCGAGGGTTATACCACCCGGGTGGTGGGAGGAGTCAGCTTGAAGACTTCCGGTGATCCTTAAAGGGGAAAGGGACATGCCAATAAGTGTGGATGAGCAACATAACCACAATCCTAGAAAGAAACTTTCAAGTACCTCAAGGGAATCAACAAAGTCCAAGGGGGAGCAACTTTAAGAAAAAGAGCCAGCCCCATGCCCGCCGGAGTAGTAGCAATAAGATATGGTGGTGCACAGTGCGGGCTGAGGTGACTGCAACGAGTGTCTTCAGCATCCAGAAGGGCATTTATCCCATGACTACCACCAAACCGAAGTGTCTTATTGCACCTATAAAATAGGTCCCACAAGCAATTATTAAAAAAGAAGTTAACACATTTGTAAAAATTGACAATATTAAGTAGTCATTACAAAATGTGGTGGGCCGAGACGTAAGTAGTCACTGTCTCCACCAGGGGGCATGAAGATGGCACAGTATGGGTCATTTATTTATTATTCATTTGTTTTTGATTACCAGGTAGGTGCACTAGACGTAGAAAAATGCCTATTTTCAGGCATGACCCGGCAGAGTACAAGATAGGCACAGTTATACATTTAGAGAGGGCAATATACACAGCTAACAATAATACATGAGCGACAGGCAGGGAGACACATAACAGTAAAATAACAGACATCTTCAGAGTACAGAAGTTATTCGAATGTTAAGTAACCGTACCTAGTAAACTATCAGGAGATAATAGTAGATACTATCATTGCTAGTCATGAACCAACAGAGCAGACAGTTTCAACATTTCACAGAATTCTCAACTGACAGAGCAGGCAGGTAGAAACATCACAGTAAATCTCATAGGGCCACAGAGTGGGAGAAAGTGGGGGGAGAGTGGAATCATAGATGTGGGGTATAAGGGGGAAACAAGCAAAGCAGTAAGTGCAAGGGGGGATAGGCTAGGGGGCTAGTATAGGGAGGGCCAAGGAGGGTTCGGGGTGGATGGAAGCAGGTGCAAGGATCAGCTGTTAGAAGGTGGCTGTGTAGCTGTCACCTCAAGCTAGCGTGAGCTGGGGTTAGGCGAATAATAAATGGCAAGGAGTTCCAGTACTGCGGGGCCAGGTGTGAGAATGCCTGGGTTCCCATGTGACAGTTCTAGGTACTAGAAATGGGATCAGATCCCTGGAGCGAACAGCACAGTGAGCACAGGATGGTGTCAGCAGCTGAGCTAGCACAGAAGGAGTCCCAGATCCAGAGATATGGTCAAGTCAGACTGCCAAGTGCGTAGAGTCAGCTTGCAGAAGGAGAGAGCCAGTGAAGGCTATTGGACAGGTGGAAAAGATGAGTGCGGCGATGTGATGCCAGTGCAAAGCAACATACACTATTATATGTGGTATCCCATTTGTGAAGGCTGGCTTTAGTAGCTCCAAAATAGTAGGCTGAACCATATGTGAGGGCAGGAAGTAGTATGCCCTGGGCAATGGCCGCTCGAGCATAGGGAGCAAGAGCATAGCTAGTTTTATGGGCTAGCCCAATTTTAGAGTTGATGGCCTTACAGGTGGTGCTAATAAGGTGATCAAAGTCTAGAGAAGGGTCAAGGGTGATGCCCAAGTATTTAAAGGAGGTGGCATTTTAAATGAGGGAACCATTTATGTAAGTGACTAGTAGCTGATCTGGACATTTCCTTAGGTGAGGAGCAGACTCAAAGTGCATGGCCTGCATTTTACTAGCATTAAGAACCAGTTTGCTGCCAGAGGGCCAGACTTGGACACGTTGAAAATTGGAGGAAAGGGTTGTATTAATGTCTGTGATGTGCTTAGAGCTGTGGTAAAGGACAAGGTCATCTGAATAGAGCAGAGCCGAGCATTTAGTGGTAGTTGAAGAGATGTCATTGATAAAAATGGAAAAGAGAAGGAGGACAAGAATGGAGCCTTTTGGTACCCCAATGTTAATAATGGAGGGTACGGAGTTGGCAAAGCAAAATTTCACATATTGCTGCCTATCAGTTAGGTAACTGTGGTACCAAGCTGTTACTATGGGGGAGAATCCAAGGGAGGACATTTTGGCCTTGAGGAGAGTGTGTTCAACAAGATCAAAGGCATTGGTTAGGTCTATGAAAACTGTACCAGTTAATAGACCATTGTCCATAGCTACTTTTGTGTCATCAGTAAACTTGAGAAGAGCTGTGGTAGTAGTGTGCCCTTTTCTAAAACCATGCTGGGTGACTTAGAGAAGACTATTGACAAGAAAGAAAGCAACAGATTGCAGGGAGACCAGCTTTTCTAGTACCTTGTAAGGCCAGAGAGGATGGCAATTGGTCGGTAGTTGGCGATGGACTTGGGGTCGCCTTTCTTAAAAATAGGGATAATCCTGACCACCTTCCAGGGACTGGGGATGATGCCAGACCTAAGTGACAGGTTGAAAATTCTAGCTAGTGGGGAGGAGATGTGAGAAGCATCTAGCTTGAGGAATCTAGGCTGCAGGCCATCTGCACCAACGCAGCAGCTATCAGATATGGCTTGGCATAGCCTGAGGACCTCACGAGTGGTTACAACATGAAAGCGGAAGCAAGGAGATGAGTTTTGATGGACTCTAGTGGGAAGTCAGGGGCAGGGGTAGTTGAGGGAGAGAGGTGGTTAATGTATTCTGATACGTCAGAGAAGTGAAGGTTGAAAGAGTTTGCAATGGTACCAGGGTTGTAGCATTGGCCATCTAGTACCATGTGACTGGCAGATTGAGTGCTGTACCCTCCATAAAACTTTTTAATATGGGCCCAGAATTTTTTGGAGTCCCCTGCAGCATTGATCAAAAGATTCCTGCAGTAGGTGCTCTTGGCTAAGCGTATGGCCTCTTACAGAGGTTTCTTTTAGTCTGGTAATCCTGAAGGTCAGACTGCAGGCCAAAGGTTTTATATTTGGACCAGCATCTGCCATGGTTTTCTAGTTGCACGAGGAGATCTTTCCTAAACCATCATGAAGGGGCACCCCGGATTTTGCGTGATACTGTTGGGGCATGACAACCAAGACAGATGTGCCTTAGGGTCATCAGCCTAATGCTCTCACCATTCTCCCATCTCAGCTTATTCACTTGTGGAATCGGGTGAGCATTAGAAATGATGACCCCAAGGTACACCCCCGACGCCTGTCAGTGTCTGCAGGGTGGGGGTGGGGTGTTAGGGCTGGAAACCCTAACACCACATTTCCCTGCTTTGTCGCTTTAGTAACAACCCTAACTGATGCATTACTGAAGTTTTTTTGCAGTGAATATTATATACATTTTCTTTTTATTTATGCAGTTTATGCCCCTTTCGTCACCACAACCCATTCCACTCCTTCTGGGTCTCCCAAGGTGTCCGTAGGGCTCTGATATGCTTCCAGGAAGCATCATCTGGCCATCCCCCATCCTGCCTCGGTTTATCCCCCAGGCAGGGAGGAGGAAGAGCCCGGGTTCTCCCCCTCCAATTCACTGTAGCGCATCGGGTGGTCCACACTGAGTCCTCCCAGAGCATGGTCTGTTGGCTTAGGCGCCAGGGCTCATCATCAGGAGCAGGTGCAGGGCGCTTTGGAGCAGGTGCAGGGCACTTTCCATTTTTGGTCCCCCTAATCCCCGAGGATGACGGCATATCGGGAGATCCACAAAGGTGGGGCACACCGAGACGTGCTGCCACTCTGGACCTCATCCAATGTCCTCTGCTCCCACTACATGTGGCCTGGCTGCACTGCCACCCTGTGGTCACCCAGGTGGCAGTATAGCAGTGGGACCCACAGCCCACCCTCCCTGGAGGTGTCCCTAGATGCTCAATCCTCCTCCCCCCGGCTGGCCCTCTGACAACCCGGGCATGTTCCTGAACCTGGGTTGCCAGAACTGCATGTGGTAGCGCTATCGCTCTGCCTACAGGCCGGCCCACAGTTTACATTTTCCACTTTTTTCCTTTTGTAACTCTTCACTATTTCTATCACAAACCCTACACATTTGTTGTATAAATCGAATATGACATGACCTGACATGATATTCTTATTTTCATTTTAAGATATTGCTATCTCATGAATGGCTTGACCACTCTTGAGCTATCAATAGACCAATACCCTCTCATGAAGATTAAATAGAGAATAATATATGGGGTGGTGTGTGTAATGAGATTTTACACACACACCCAAGTTGCGGCATACTACATAAACCCCGAGGGCGAAGCCCGAGGAGTTTATGTAATGTAACCCACAACGAGGGTGTGTGTAAAATTCGCATATTAACCACTTCTTATTTTTTATTTTATATAATTGCTGCTGTGCGCTTTTTTCCTCAGCAATTATATAAAATAAGAAAACAGATTGGTGTTCAGGCAGCTGTGGACCAGTTGGGATTCTGCATGGTCCACGGTCTGCTAAATTACACTGTCTGCTCCACTTATTTGAGGCAGACCGAAGTGAAGAAACCAAGTAGTTGTTGGAAAAAAAAAAAAAAAAAAGCTGTATTTCTCTTTTTTTTTTTTGTCAAACTTACCGCCAAGCGGTGGTTGCAGCGTCTTTCAGTTCCAGTGTGCAGAGGTGGGGAGACCGGCCAACAAAAGGAAGACCGGTGACTGGCACGGTTTGCTAAGTTACATTGTCTGCTCAACTCATTTGAGGCAGACAGAAGTGGAGAAACCAAGTAGTTGTTAAAAAAAAAAAAAGCCGTGTTTGTCTTTTTTTTTTTTTAAGTCAAACTTACCGACAATTGGTGGTTGCGGCATCTTTCAGTTCCAGCGTGCAGATGTAGGGAGACTGGTGAATGAAAGAAGACTGGCGACTGGCGCATGTGTGGCCAAAGGGAAACATGGTGCATATTTAAATTATAACCGGGTTTCCCTATGGGAAAAAGCGCTGATCAATAATTATATAGAGAATAATGCATAGGGTAGCATGCGTTATGAGAACTGAATGCACACCCGAGGTGTGGGATGCTATATAAACCCTGAGAGCAAAGCTCTATGGGGTTTATAAAAGCATCCCACACTGAGGGTGTGCATTAAATTTGAGTATGCATACTACCCCATGCTTTATTTTTTATAATTGCTGGTAAGCAGTTTTTTTCTAGCCTGACTTTTCTGACCACGAGTGACATACAGAGACACACACACACACACACACACGCACACACACATACGCACGCACACACAGTCTCTCTCTCTCCCTCCCTCCTTCTGCAAAATGAGCATTTTGTTGTTTTCATTTTATTAATTTTTTTTAACTTACTGTTTGGAATCGCACAATCACGCTTAGCTAGTGCTGTAGGCTGTCAGCCATGGTCCCATTCCTGCTCACAGTCACGCTATCTTCCAAATTTGAATAACAGCAGGATTAACCACATAAAGCTTTTTTAAAGTTTATAACTACAAGGATCAACCACGTAGGTAGTAAAAAATATAATAATGAAAAGGAGAGATGAGTCTTGTTGTGGCAGATCCTTGCTAACGGACAGATGGAGTCATCATGTTCGCAGAACTCTTCGGCCTGCCCACACACAGCATGACAACCAGTGAGGTGGCACTCAATCTGGGTGCGTAAATGCTATAATAACCAGTAGGTTATTATGGCAAATATCAACTGGCTGAGTCCACTGAAAAAATTGTTCACCAGCTATTATAATGGTATCTTATGTCAGGTCATTTCATCCCCAATTTATTACACATGCCTGACTGCATAATCAGATCTATTTTCATGAATACCTCCAAGCCTCTCTGCTCTTGAGTGGTGTAGACAAGAGTCTGTAACCAGGCTTGGAGGTAGGAGTGAAAATGAATCTGATTACACAGTTAAGGCAAGTGTTATAGTTATTTTTTGCAACAAAAAGACATGTCAGCCACCCTTAAATGGCGAAACAGTTGATGACACATGTACGGTACATGGAACTATGCATTTATTTTTTATAGACTTACATGAAAATACATGTTTATTTTCATGTATACAGTACCTACCTGCTGGTCTATATAGTAGAATGTATTTGTCTCATATAGGTTTAGTTCCCACTCGCCAAAATGGGGTCTTACTAACTTTTAGTGGGGTACCGCAGGGTTCAGTACTGGGACTGGTCCTCTTTAATGCCTTTATAGAAGACATTGCAGAGGGTCTGGAAGGAAAAGTATGCCTCTTTGCAGATGACACAAAGATCTGCAACAGAGCTGATACACAAGGGAGGGTGGAACGGATGAGAAGGGACTTGGCAAGATTGGAGGAATGGTCAAAAGTATGGCAGCTTAGATTCAGTACAAAGAAGTGCAAAGTAAAGCACCTGGGAAACAAAAACCCAGGTGAAGAGTACACAATTGGGTACTAACAACAACAAAAATGGAAAGGGACCTGGGGGTAGTCATATCAGATGACCTTAAGGTAGGCAAGCAATGTGAGAAGGCAGTAAGGATGGCTGGGGAATACTGGGAGGCATAGGGAGAGGCATCACCAGTAGAAAACAGGAAGTTGTTATCCCTCTGTACAGACAGTTGGTGAGACCCTATCTGGAGTACTGCATGCAGTTATGAAGACCCCCATCTCTGCAAGGACATAGACAGGATGGAGGCGGTCCATAGGAGGGCAACTAAAATGGTGCAGGGTCTGCATCAGAAGCCATATGAAGTGAGACAAAAGGATCTTAATATGTATACCTTTGAAGAAAGGAGGGAGAAGAGGGACCTGATATAAACTTTCAAGTACCTCAAGGGAATCAACAAAGTCCAAGAAGGTAGCATCTTTCAGAAAAAGAGATGTGCAAGAACAAGGGGGCACAATTTAAAGATAGAGGGGGGGGGGATGGCTCAGGGGCAACATGAGGAAATATTTTTTCACGGAGAGTGGTGGATGCATGGAACCACCTTCCTGAGAAGGTTGTGGGGTCAAAAACAGTGGGGGAATTCAAGAATGCATAGGACAGCCATAAGGCAATCATAGTGGGGGAGGGGTAGGAGGAAGTAGGCTGTTGGTAAACTAGAAGCTGCAGCTTATCCAATAGGTAGGGAAATGGGCAGACTGGGTGGGCCAAGCGGTCCTTATCTGCTGTCAAAGTCTATGTTTATGTTGTTGTGGGTTCCCCTATTTGGACTGCTGTTCAGGAACAATGTTGCTCATGCAAAATTACAGAGAAAAAGTCATTGCCAGCCAGTTGTTCTGTAAAGGCAGACTATAGGCGATAGATTATCATCTTTAAATTAATACCTAGTCTTACAAGTAAATTTTCAAAAGCAGAAGCATTTGTGAATAGTTACTCCTTTTAAAGTTTTTTTTTGTATATCGTCCTACAGGAAATACCTACCAAAATCAGTAATGGCTGCATTAAGAAAAGGCATGTCTACATCAAAACCAGGAATTAGCACAGATTTGGCATGAATCGTAACTCTGACACGCACATTTCTTGTTTTGTGGCATTCCACAAAGGGGTTTACATCCTGTATAACTTGCTCTTGGCCAGCAACATGCCAGGGGAGGGGGAGGGGGGAGTAAGCTCTCAATAAAAGGACAAAGCTGCTTAAATTCCTCTGGCCTGCTTTGTAGATTCCCTTCTATTTTCAGAAGCAGAAGTGTTAAGTATTGTATAGGTTCTTAGTCTTTCTCATATAGTGACATGTACAGTATACCCTCTAATGTAGTCCCAATGCATGTGCAAATAGGCCGCAGTATGCAAATCACTGCATGGGGAGGTTGACAAGGCTTTTGGGTGCCCCCTTCAATTTGCACAGTCTGGAGGCCCATGAAGGGTGTGCAGCGCAATACCTCCTTCAAAAGGATGAAAGCCCCAAACATGACTTGCATTCTGGGAATGATCTGGGGAGCCCAACCAACCTCAGTTATCTTGAATAGTTCAGACATTAACATCGGTGCCCCATACAAAAATAACCCATCCTGCATTTTAGTTCAAGAATACTCTGTGATGTGCTCTTGCTGCTCTATAATTTGTGGAAGTCTAGAAACACTGCAGATCATATCCATAATTGAGTTTAATAGATGTGTTTGTTCTTTGTGATTCAGCAGTGGGGTGATTGTCTCTCTTTGGTGCCAAGACATACTTATGTAGCTTGTTAGTGCTGTGTGCTACTCCTCAGCAGTCAGGGCTGTAGTTCTTTCAGAGAAATTAGTTTAAATACTGGAACTGGACACCCCATCTGGGATGCACCTGTAGCTAGACTGCAGCATACAGTTCAAAAAGCCCTGTTCCGTATTTCTCAGAGTTGATATGAACTAGTGAAGTGATTCAGTACTTCAGTTGGTTACTGAACATTGGGGTCTAGTCACTAACGGGTGGGAATTACATGCAAACGTCTGTACCTCGCCCGTGCTGCTCCGCACTCCCTGCTCTCACCCACACATAGGCATGTGCTGACCAACATTCATGACCACTGGCTGCCTGTCCATGCCGGAACCCCCTCAGTGTGCACCTGCATGCTGGAAGATCGTGACAGTGCAAGGGTGGAGTGTGGGACACCAATGGGCATCCAATAGGATGCCCAGCCTGGGTCTCATAGTGGATTCCCATCCACATGCATGCAGGGGGTCCTGGGATGGTGTGCACCATCCAGTGAATAAACAACTAGAGTTTGCCCGAACAGCCCTCCCAGGTGGTCTGGTAGGCTGTGGCAGCTGTGTGCGGGGGGTTCCTGTGGCCGCAGCACCCTGCCATTCACTTGTGTGTGGGGGTGCATAATGAGTTACGTCAGGGTCCCCCCCCCCCATACATTTTGCAGTCCCCAAATGGCACGCAATGCCGTTGCGCATTGGTGTAGCTCGGGGTGCGCCCCCTGACACGCAGCCAGTCTGCCCCTGGTACATAGCTGCTAGGGGGCAGGGGGATCCAACGCTCAGAGGCTAGCGCACTCATGATGAATACCACTGGGATGTGAGAAGATCACCGCTGAGCAGCATTCAGGCAAAGATACTTTAGATACGTGGCGTGCAGGCATTCACACCCATTCATGAATAGATCCCATTGTTCATGAACACTCCTGGCCAATATGAAACCAGTAACCCGACACTTTAAAGGCCGCACCCTAGACTTTGTGAAGCAACTCCTGTACTATAACAGTGATCTTACTTACTATAATACCTAGTGATATGCATACAGTACAAGAGTATAAACTGCAAATGTAAGGACCACAATATTTTAGTATTGGTAAACTAGGTTATCATGCCCCTAGTGGTTTGGGCTCAAACTGCAGCCAAGTGCTCAAACCCACAGTGGGAGTCAGGTACCCTTTAGCCCCTCCACATTAATAGATCCTAACACCTCTGGAATGCACGTGTTGTATCTCAACCCAGATATCATTCTTCCCACCCAACATCATGCACAGACACCCATCCAGGCAGACATGGCCATCGATCGCGGGGGTGTGTGTGTGACCAAAACACTCACACTGTATGAGGGGTTAGGGAACACAGAGGTCAGTACAGCATACCTGAGCAAGGATCATTCGGCTGCACACCACCACAATTTAATACTTTCAGCCCTATCCTTGTAGCCCTGGTCCCAGTGTCTGCTGCAATTATCAGGTATTCCTGGGAAGGGATGTTTCCCTGCATCCGAAGAGTGCTGCTGTGAGACCTCTCCTACAGAAAAGTTTTGGCCCTCACACTGTAGCAAACTACAGACTAATCCTGAACCTTCCTTTTTTAGGAAAGATATTCAAGAAGGAGGTGGCGCTGCTGCCTGAGGCACAGCTGGAAATGATAACATCTATGAGCCATTCCAGTCCAGTGCCAGACCCCGGAAAAGCACCACGACTACACTTGTCAAGGCACTAAATGATCTCCTCTTGTCAAGGGAGAGAGAAGAGCAATCATTCACTCTCCTTGATATCTCGTTAGTATATGACATAGTGTTGATGGAGCGCCAGAAGCAATATGGGGGGCTCGCTGGGCTGCGGCTGTCCTTTACATCCTTGTTAAATGTTTCAAAAGAGCAATTACCACTCCGCCTTTGGTATGGTTGTGCTACCACAAAAAAAGCAGCAGGAGTACCTGTAAAAACGAGTGATGCACTCATCTCCCCACCTTCTACTAGACTTGCACTATGTGCATACAGATTGCTTCTAAGTATTCGGTTCCAATCTTAGTTTAAATATAAAAAGTGGAAAAATCAATACATCTGAATGAGGCAGCAAAACAAGACACAGCAGACTTGGGTAGTGGTGATGATAGGAGCTACTACCGGATGGTGGGCCGGAACTGATGTTTTACCTACACTGGGGTAGGCTTCCTCAGAGTTTCTAAATTGGCAGAGCAGTGTGTGATGGTGTGTGGTGTCTCATCTCAACCCGCTGCTCTTATCTGCAGCGTGCCCCCTTGGCTCTGGCCTATCCTCCACGTTGTTTGCTACAGTATTCTTACGCTGCCTTTGGTTTAGGACATCTTATGGCACAGGGTGGAGTTTCACTACTACGTGGATAAGAGCCAGCTGTACCTGTCTCTTGTGCCAGGCAAGATGAATGCAGCAGCTGTTTAAATCAGTGTTTGTCTGGCGTTAAAGACTGAATGGCTGCAAACTGGCTGTCTTGATCCTGCAAAGACAGAGGAGCTGCCCATCAAACCATGTCCTCGCTCATTGGCAATGAGCTGGGAGACCCCAGTGCTTTAGCTCTGGAAGGGGTGTCACTGAAAGCCATGGGTATGGCTAAGAATCTGGGAGCCCCACTCGACTAGGATTGCTTCCAAAATCGGAGGTTGAATCAGTAGCAAGGTGTGGCTTTTAGCATCCACAGGACACTGCCACAGTAATGCTATATCTTGCGGAGCAGAATCAAGTCACATTTCTGCATGCTTTCGTGACATCACATCTGGATTACTGTAAGGCTCTATACGTGGGTCTTTCTGGAGGTCTGATGCATTACTTGCAGGTACTGCAGAATGCTGCAGCCAGGCTGCAAACTAATACAAGCTTTAGAGAACATAGCACACCTGTGCTGTGTGAGCAGTACTTGCTGCCTGTTAAGTGGCACCTGGCCTTCAAGTTATGCCTGTTAACATACAAGTCCTTGGACAAACTGGGTCCACACTGTCTTTGTGACCTTCTACAGCCACACGCGCCTCCCTTAACTGAGGCTTATTGTTTGATAACACATGGTTTCTTCTGTAAATTGTCTGGAGACAGGGCGTATGTAGTGACCATGCCTCTCCTCTGCAGTGGCCACCAACAGCACTGTGTCAAAATCCTATGGCTGTGTAGTCAATCCTGTTGCCTTCTGTACAAGTAATATGCCGATAAAAACAAAATGATGCATTTTGACAACTTCCTGTGATGTTGCACACTTTTCTTCCCAAATATTTCCCACTATTGTATTAGCTTACTGTTGACATTGTTTCATACTGGATGCCCCCCCCCACGCACACATTTTCAGTCATTATGGGTGCTGCCAAGTGGTCAGTACAATCATTTAGTGCCACTGGTGATCCGGTGACCTCTTCAAGCTATGCGCAACAGGGTTACTCACACTTTCTGTGTGATTGCAAACCACTTTGTGGCCATGTGGGAACTGGGAATGGGATTGATGCCGTTATGCAAATTAGCCTCACAGCTATACACAGCTGAATGACTGCCCCCACGTGCTTGTATCTTTCTGCATCCCCCACCAATAATTCCCATCTTTGAAAAACAGGTTACAAAGGGGTTACAATGCTGCAATGAGGTACACAAAGTAAGGGGGTGGACCGCTGTCCAATAACACAAACAGGAGGCCATAGCACGTGGTACAAAGGAGACAGGGAGGTGGTTCCACTGGACACCAGGGACTGGGTGATAACAAGGGAGCAAGTGGAAGTCCATTGGACCAACAAGATGGCTAACCATGGGGCCACAAAGTGCAGGAACCACTAGCTCACAGGGGCCCAAGAAGTTTGAAGGGCAGTTCAGGCAGAGGGGTTCTCTTTTTGAACCATTTTGCACACCATAGCAACCGGCTAGCAGCACGGACCTTGCTTCCTTGTAACTCCTCTCCCTGTAACAAGATATACATATGGTGCCAGAGTATGGTGGCACATTCAGGAAACCAATTTACACCTGTTTTGTGTGCCACCCATAGCAGTTGACGATGGGGACCATCATTTTTTTTTTCTAAAAGCCTTCAGTAGGTTTTAAGATGCTGCCTACAGGAAAGATGCTACATAAATACAGGTTACTCACCTGTAACAGGAGTTCTAGGAATGGTATATGTTGTTCATCCACACTCATTGGCAGTATCCTTGCCGCTTTAAATCTTGCCGGAAGGTCTTCAAGCTTGCTCCTCCCACCCACCCGGGTGGTATAACTCTCGGCTCCGCCCCATGACGCCAGATCTGGCCCGCTGGAAGCTCAAGGTTGTGCCAGCCGGGTCGAGGTCGGTGGGTTATGTGGATGAACAACATATACCATTCCTAGAACTCCTGTTACAGGTGAGTAACCTGTATTTCTAGGGACATGGATATGTTGTTCATCCACACTCATTGGCAGACTCCTAGCAGTTCTCCGGGAGGAGGGAGGCAAGACGACACCTCAATACTTACTTGGGAAAGAGAGACTGAGAACTGAGGCCCCAAACCAGCATCCCGGGCGTGACTCAAGGTCGATGTGGTAGTGGGTAATGAAGGTGTTTGCTGACTTCCAGGTAGCAGCCCTGCAGATTTCCTGGATAGGGACGCCCCTGGAAGCAGCCACTGCAGCAGTATGGCGGTAGAATGAGCTCTTATCCTCTGGGAGGCTCCATGCCCGCCAACTTATAGCAGAGATCTATGCAGGAGGTTACCCACCTGCTTATCGTCCGCTTGGCTGCAGGTCTGCCAGATGCGGCTTCAGCGTAGGTGACAAACAGCTGGCGAACTCTCCTCGAATTTCAGCCGCAGCTCCTTATAATAAGCGAGCGCCTCTTCAGGGATCCAGAGTATGGAGCCTATATTCGCCTCCGAGGTGTGATTGGGGTAGAACACCGCAGAGTCAACACCTGGTTAAGGTGAAACTCGACACCACCTTCGGAAGGAATTTCTGGTGGGGCGAGGACAACCTTGTCCCTGTGGAAGACCAGGTAAGGAGACTCGATGGAAAGCGCCTGGAGCTCTCCCATCCTTCTGGCTGACGTGATAGCCACCAAGAAGGCGGTCTTCCACGACAGGTGAGAGAGAGCACACCTGTGCATAGGTTCGAATGGCTTGCCCATGAGCTTTGCCAGTACCAGCAGTAGATCCCACGGAGGTGGGGGTTCCCGCACTGGAGGGGAAATGTGATCAAGGCCTTTGAAAAAGCGCCAGACCACCTTCTCCTGCGCCACTGACTGCTTCCCGGCCCGCGTCCGGTAAGCAGAGATGGCTGCCAGGTGCACCCTTAGGGTCGTCGACCTAAGCCCTTGACTAGAAAGGGACCATAAATAGTCCAAGATGCTTGCCAAGGAACAGGAGGAAGGGTCCAAGCCCTTGTTCTGACACCAAATGGAAAACCTTTTCCATTTGAAGGCATAGCATTTTCTGGTCGACTTACGGGACGCCTCAACTACATTGAGGACCTCGCCGGAAAGACCCAAAGCCTGGAACTCTAGCGCCAGGAACCAGGCCGTCAGGTGCAGGGATTGAAGGTCCGGATGGAACACCTTCCCTGATTGACTGAGAGCAGGTCCGGGCGAGCTGGAAGCTGCCGCGAGTCCTGGAGCTGAGACTGAGGAGATCTGGTACCAGAACTGGCGAGGCCAGTCTGGGGCTATCAGAATCACCTGCGCTTGTCCCTCCTCGCCTTGAGAAGCACCTTGTGGATCAAGGGAAATGGGGAAAGGCGAAAAGAGGCCCGGGTCCATTGCCTCGAGAAGGCATCCCCTGCAGCGAGCCCTGCTGAGGGGGGCGGGATGGAACAGACTCAGCTTCGCTCTCCATGGAGGCAAACAGGTCCACCTGAGGTGTGCCCCAAAGGGAGAACAGATGCTGTACTACCTCCGCAGGAGAGACCACTGTGGATGCAGCCCCTATCCGGCTCAGGGCATCGGCCAGGGTGTTGGAGGCTCCTGCCACGTGAATGGCTAGGAGATCCGCCTCCAGGCTGCGCAGACGAGTGACCAAATGCGGAGAGCTTCCTTGCATAGAAGCATGGAGCGCACCCCTCCCCGGCGGTTTAGATAGTACATGGTCGCGGTATTGTCCGCCTGGACTCGACCACTTGACCCCGGAGGAACGGAGCAAAGGCGGTGAGAGCTAGGCGGACCGCCTCGGAGCTCCAGCAGGTTGATGTGGCATCGGGACTCCCGCTGGGACCAGAGGCCATGAGCCCGTGTTCCCCAGATGGGCACCCCAACCCATCAGAGAGGCATCGGTCGACAGAGAGACCTGGCCGGCTCGGGCGGACGAACGGATGCCCTCCTGCAAATGATCTGGAACGGTCCACCACTGGAGAGCATTCCACATCCCCTGTGTCACCGACACAAGCTGGTCCAAGGGATCGCAGCGTTGTGACCACTGGCTGGCCAGTCCCCACTGAAGGGGACGCATGTTCCAGCGGGCCCAACGGACCACGCTGGTACAGGCCGCCATGAGACCCAGGAGGCGCAGGAAGTCCCGGGCAGGGCGCAATTGCCCAACCAGAAATGATCGGGCAAAGGAGGAAAGAACCTCGGCCCTGTCCGCCGGGAGCCGCGCTCTGGCTCGAAGAGAGTCGAGCTGCGCCCCGATGAATAAAATCACCTGCTTCGGCTCGAGTTCCGACTTGGCCTCGTTGATAAGGAGGCCCAGTTGAGAGCAGACCTGGAGGGCCAGATCTCGGACCACCCGGCCCTTCCTGGAGGGAGCTGCTATCAGCCAGTCGCCCAGGTAAGGGTACACCGGACCCTCGGCGCCGCAGGAATGCTGTCACCACTGCCATGCATTTGGTGAAGACCCTGGAGCTGGAGACAAGCCAAGGGCATGGCTTGAATCAAGAGAGATCCTTCTGCTCGGAAGCGAAGGAATCTCTGGTGAGACGGATGGATAGGGACGTGAAAAACGCTGGCCCTGCAAGTCCAGAGAGCAGAACCACACGCCGCTCCAAGGATGGTATTATCTGAGCCAGAGTGACCATCCTGAAGGTTCGAGACCTTAGGAACTTGTTTAGGTCGTGTAGGTCGAGAATGGGGCGCCAGCCCCCCGTCCGTTTCGGAACCAGGAAGTACCTGGACACAAACCCTGGGTCTGAAAGAGGGTCCACCACCTCTCTTACCACCTCCTTCTGGAGGAGGAGAGTGATGTCGGCTCGACGAGCCGCCAGTGAGGCTGGGGATCCCGAAGCCCCCCGAGGGGCGACGGCTCTGAAGGGTGGTGCCTGCTCGAATTCCAGAGGCAGGCCTCTTCCCACCACCTCCAAGACCCACCTGTCCGTGGTAACAGCGGACCAGGCGGAACGGAAGTGCCGGAGCCGTCCCCCCACGGGGGGACCCAGGGGTAAGGTGACGGGGATGGGGGCGACACCCCTCAGCCCGTCACTGGGCAGGCTTGGAGGAGGGACCGCCGAGGGACCTCCTGGGCCCTTCCTCCCTGCCTCCTGTTAGAGGAAGCCGCGTTTGGGTTTGGGATGCCAAGGCCGAGCCTGCTGGCCCTGACGTTGTTGGCCGGGCGCCCAAGCACAGAAGGACTAAAGGGCTTAGGCTGTGGTTTGCGCCTTGTCCTTCTGAGCGAAGAGACCAGTCCAAGGTAGCATTGGACTTCTCGATCCTCTGCAGGTGACCTTCCACCCCAGGGCCGAAGAGGTCAGTCCCCAAAGGGAACATCCGCCAACTTGTGCTGGGTATCCGAGTAAAGGTGGATATCCTCAGCCAACTCAGACGACGATAGCCCTCTCGGCCGCCACCGATCTAGCACATGAGTCCCACATCCAAAGCAGTCTGGAGCTGTGTTTGGCCACTGCCTGCCCTGGTCCCGCACCTGCTTAACCGTAGTCTGCAGATCGGCGGGAAGATGAGGGATGACCTCATCCAGGGAGCCCAACAGGGCATGAGAAAAATGTGCCATGAGGACGGCCGAACTGGCCTGACGAAGGCCGAGAGAGGACGCAGCGTAGACTTTTCGCCCGACATAGTCCAATTCTTGGACTCCTTGTCAGGAGGTTTGTCCACATCCCTTGGCGTTGCCGGGCGCTGCCGAAAACGCTGTCGGTAACCAACCCTCAGCAGAGGGTGTTCCAAAACCGGACAAGGAACCGGTAGGGACCGTGATACTTCTGGCCATCCTGGCTCAAGGCGCAGGGCAGGAAGCAGGGCGCTGCCAAAGTTCCAGTGCCGACCCACTATGGCCTCGCCACCGGAAAGGCCTCCGTCGGAGAATCCCCTCGGTCCAGAATCTCCGTGAGGGGATACCTGGCCCGTCTGGAAACGGGTTCGAGCCCCATCCCGGTAGACTCCGAGATGAGCCGAAGCAGTCCTAGGAAGGACGACGGGTTATCGCCCATTGACTGACTCCTGAAGACTCCAAGTCCAGTCGCTGGAGAAGAAGGAGGAATCGCCTTCGGACTCGGAAGAGTCCTCGAAGAGCTGCCTCTGGCCTGAGCCACCTTCACCCGCCGAGGTCGGTCGGAGTGAGGGTAACTGACAGCCGATGGGGTAAACCTTAGCCGACCGAGAATCCTTGGTCGGAGCCCCAACTGGTGGCTGTGAGGCGGAGGTTCCACCGAATCGTGGAGCAGCTGGTTTTGGCCGAACAACCGCCTGGGTATAGGCTCGGACAAGTCGAGGGGTTGTGTCGGCTGCCCGTGACAGCCATTTAATGGCCGGGAAGGCGCCGGAGTCGGCTTATTCCCGCCAGGAGGAGTTGTTGTAACATAAGGTCTCGTATCGCCGACGATTTACGCCAAGCCTCCTCATCCGAGGAGGAGGACGAGGACGAGCGACGCCGCCATCGTGTGCCGAGACCGAGACCGGCTTATGACGGTGGGGAACGGCTGGACCGCTAAGAGGTCCCGAGACCGAGACCGAGAGTCCCAGAATTTCCGGGTCGGTGGGAGGTGTCGCCGGAACCGCACTCTTCGCTCGGAAGGTCCATCCGAGGGCTCCGGAACCGAGGCACAGGCGAGCCCACGGGATCCTCAACTCCTCCCGGGAACCGGGAGAGGGAATTCGGCTGCTAAAGGCGACAGTTCAATGGGTCGAGAAAATCTCGACTTCATCAGTGGGAGTCTCGGCCAACTGACCTGACGGGACACCGTGAGGCCAGTGGCCGAAGCCGAGCGGTCGACCGAAGCCGACGGTCGACGGCCCGGGGAGAGGGACCTTTCCCGCTCCCAAGAGCGTCGACGGAGGGACTTACCCTTGTCCCTCTTTTTGGACCGAGAATAAGGTCCAGCAGACGCAGGCCCTTCTCCTTTAGTGGAGAGGGACAGACAAAGCTCCTTAAAGGAAGCCGTGTAGGAAGAACCCAGAGAGAGCGGATAAATGCCGCGCCGAGGAAGATACGCCCGCGCCGCCTTCTTCGAGGGCTTATCCGTCGAGCTGATCCGCTGAGCCCGGGCCGGGCCGCTGACACCGCCAACCGGCCTCCTTGACTTCACCGAGGAACGCCGACGGCCCAGTTGCACCGGGCACGGCCTCTCGAGGACGAGAAAGATGAGCACAGGTCGCAGCCCGCGGTCGCTCAAGGCCTAAGCAGTAGACACACGGAGTGTGGATCCGTCCGAGACATCTTCGCCCGCATGGGCATCTCCAAACTGAGTCGATTTGTCCATCGCAGTCGCGAGGGATCAAGACTGAAGTCTTTTGCAAAATATTATTTTAAACGCAAACGGAGAAATAGGAACCAGTCGCAAACGCAGAGCGTTAAGGAGGGAACCTGAGCTTCCAAGCGGTAAGGAAGATCTGGCGTCATGGGGCGGAGCCGAGAGTTATACCACCCGGGTGGGTGGGAGGAGCAAGCTTGAAGACCTTCCGGCAAGATTTAAAGCGGCAAGGATACTGCCAATGAGTGTGGATGAACAACATATCCATGTCCCTAGAAATTACATTTATTTATGTATTTATTTATTGGTGCTTAGTTTATAAAGTTAGTCTGGAAAAGACACAGTGAGCCAAAACTCATTTCCAGGTGGGTCTTGGGAGCACAGGGAGATTGAGTGACTTTCTCAGGGTCACACAGTGTGCAAGAGATGGTTGTGGGATTCAGACTGAGGTCTGCTGGATCTCCAGGTTCCCAACTCAATGTCCTAACCTCTAGGCTATACTGCAAGCCTGCTATACAAATGGTATAACATATATAGAATTAATGCTAGTGAAGTGTTGCATACCAGGGAATAATGCAATCAAATGGTGGCAAATGAGGTAATAAAATAAGCCATGAGGTGGAGGGCAGAGTGATATTTCGACCTCATATGCATCCCGAGATCGCGTTATGAGTATGCAGCACTTTAGTGTTTGTTTTACAAAATACATATGGTTTGGCAAGACAAAGTTTGCAGTGCAGAAATGTATATTTCCTTAATTTGTCAACTGAATGATAATGTGTTGTTAATTAGGTGCTAATTGCCTTAGTTAGTAGTTAATTTAAATCACAGTTTTAGTGCTCTGGTACATAGATTGAATTGCTGTGGTATATGGATTTAACTGCTGCAGTATATAGCTTTTACTGCGGTGGTATATAACTGTAACTGATGTGATATACAGGTTTAACTGATGAGTGTAAAGATTTTATTGCTGGGTATATGATGTGGTAATCGATAGGTTTTCCTATAGGGAAAAGGGCCCAACCATGTGTTTAACCAATGAGACATGACAAGGTATGCGATATCATGCAATATGATCCCGCCTCGGGTACGTTGTGATAAAATACAAAATTCAGTTTTCAAAATTACTTTTTACCAATATTGTTTTTTATGAGTAGATGCACTGTTTAAAAAATAGTGCTTACACTAAAGTGACCAGTAGGTCATGCTGCCGTCAATGGGTAGCAAATTCTAGTGGAAGACCTCAGATGATCACCCCCATTTTCATCGATCTGCTTGATGAAGCCATGGTTGGAGGTAGTATTTTGCCAGCGTCCTGTCCTGCAGGAAGATACTGGATAGGCCCCCCCAGCCTGGGCTTAAAAGTTGATCGGTAGTGTTTAATAGCCACAAAAGGCAGAGTCACGTAAAGGGGTTTACATGAAGCCACAGTCAGAGGCAGGAATGAAATCACAGATGGTGGTAGGAGTAAAGCCATGGTGGGTGGCAGGAGCGAAGTCGTGGTCGCAGCAGAAGTGATGCTGCAGTTGGTGGCAAGTGAAGTCATGATAAACAGCACAAATGAATTTGCGGCTGGCAGCATGAGTGAACCCACGGCCAGCAGCATAAGTGAAGCCATGGTCAGTGGCATGGAAAGTACAGTTATGTAAGAATTTACTGTAACAGTAGGTCTTCGAGAGAATCTCTTGCAGCAAGCCACACCTTTGGAAGTATAGCCATCAGGCACTATGACCACACAGAAAACTTTCTAGTTAGCAGTCTACTAGGGGTCACCTACCACAATGACATCAGCCGACATCCTTCCTCCCATATAAAAGTGGGATGCCCCGCACCCTCCTCAGTTCCCTTGCCGGAGACCATATACAAAGGACCCCCCGGGAACCAATGGAGGGCCAGAAGTTCCCACCACTGTGTAATTGAAACAGAAGGTATACAGTCTTGGAGAGAAAGAGCGACGGACAGAGAAGCAAAGGGAGATGAAGGGTGGGGTAGGATGGCATAGTTTGCTGCAAGAGAGTCTCTCGAAGATATACTGTTACAGTGAGTTCTTACGTAACTGTGCTATCTTCATCAAGGATATCTCTTGTGACAAGCCACACCTATGGAATGGGTCACAAGCAGTTATGACATCAAGACAGTCTGGGTGTCCAGGAGAGAAGGCCTTGAAGCACAGCTAGGCCAAAGCCTGCCCTTCTCCTAGAGACAGTGTCCAGGCTGTAATACTTACTGAAAGCGTGAACAGAACTCCAAGTGGCAGTGGCACAGATGTCAGCGGCTGACACATTTCTGAAACAGGCCACACCTCTGGTAGAGTGGCCATGGACAACACCAAGTTCCTTACCGTACTTCTTATAACAGAAAATAATACAGTTGGCCAATCATTTGGACAGGCACTGTTTGGAAACCGGTATGCCTTCTTTCCCAGAGGTGAAAGAAACAAACAGCTGTGAGGACTTCCTGCAGTCCTTCATGTGAACATAATATCCAAGTATTCTCTGTACATCTAAAGTATGGAGCAATGTTTCCCCTGGATTGGCATGCCCTGGGTAATACACAGGCAGGTGAATGGCTTGATTCAGGGTAAACTCAGACACTATCTTTGGTAAAAACTTAGGACTGGTACACAAAGACACCCTGACTTTGTGGAAAACCAAATAAGATCCCTCACAAATCAGAGCCTGAAGCTCGGATACCCTCTGAGCAGAAGTAATAGCAACTAATAATAATGCTTTCCATGACAGAAAGCATAGCTCGCATGTTGCAGCCGGCTCAAAAGGGGCCAAAGTAAGTTTCTATAACATGAAATGTAAGTCCCAAGGAGGGACTAGACTGCAGACAGGAGGCTTCAGGTATGGAATTCCTCTCAAAAATGTACTGGACACCTTCAGTTGTACTACTGTTCCGCCATCAACAGGCACATGGAAAGCTGAGATAGCGGCCAGATGTACCTTAATAGAAGAATACTGCAGACCAGAATCTGGGCGAGATAGCAAGTACTCCAGAATTGGATTCACTGGACAGTGAATGAATCAAGATGATGTGAAGCTGCCCATAAAGCAAAGCACTTCCACTTCATGGAATAAGTGGCCCTGGTGGAGTGCTTCCTTGCAGCCACCAGAGCATCAGCCACCTTTTGGGATATCGCAAACCTAACCATGGTTATGTTTTCAGGAGCCAGGCATGGCAGTGTAGGGACCTGAGGTCTGGATGGACAAATGTGCCCTGCTTCTGGGAGAGCAAGACTTTGTACAGGGGAAACTGTTGTTTTTCTCTTCATCCATATTGGTCCCAGCTGCTTATCTAAATCAGCCTCTGCCACTATTACTCCCCACCTCCCTTGCCCCACTTGCCCTTAGCACCCTCTGCACCCCTTTTATACACCACCCTCCTCCTGTCACATAAACCTAAGCCCTAGACACCGTCATGCGCACCTCCATAGCTTAGGGACTTCCATTCGGGCCTGTAACTTGTTCCTGCTGGACAGGAATATAAATAATTTTCTTTTTTTCTCCTATGGTTTGTATATGACATCCATACACATCCTGTTCTTGTGGGTATTGTATATATCATGTTAGGGTTGTGTTATGTATATCTTTCTTGTACATGTGCCTTTGGAATGTATATACTGCTCCTATCATTATTGTAAACATTTTGTTCATTTTGTATTATGTATATTTATCTTTAACTGTACAATTGTCCCTGCCAACAGCAGGTCCACCTTGTAAATGAGCTTGCTCAATGGTGATCGCCTGGATAAATAAAGACTTGACTGATTGGTTGATTGATTGAAAGGTACTGGAGCTTCTGCCGCCAACTGCTGCAGTAAGGGGAACCAGATCTTCGGAGCCAGAAGGGAGCCACGAGGATCATCGTTGCTCCTTCCTTCTGAAGCTTGATCAGTACCCTCTGCAGTAGTGGGAAGGAAGGGAAGGCATAGAGGAACCTCACTTTCCAAGAGAGGGACAACGCAACTCACCAGAAAACTCCAGGCACTGGAGCGAGTGAGCAGAAAAGCGGCAGTTTTGTGTTGAGTGGGGACACAAAATGGTCCAGCCCTGGATGATCCCACCTGTCGAACAGGTATTCTATGACCAAGGTCAGCAGTTTACACTCATTCACCTTGGATTGCAGCCTTCTTACTCTGTCTGCCAAGACATTTTGGGCGCCGGGAACATGATCTGCTGACAGTTCTATACTGTATTCTAGAGTTCAGTACAAGACCCTCAATGCTTCTCTGCACAGGGGGTAGGAATGAGTCCCCCTTACTTGCTGATATAGTGCACTATGCTGATATTGTCCACATGCACCTGCAGAGGGTCCAGGGACAGATACTTCTGAAAGGCCTGCAGGCCGTACAAGAAAACCCCTATCTCTAGGATGCTAATGTGGAGGGAACTCTCCACTGCCATCCAAGATCCCTGAGTTTAGTGAGGGCCCAGGTGGGTGCCCCAGCCCATCCCCGAAGCATCTGTTGAGGATCTGACAAGGGGGAGCAATCAGGAAAGGAACCCCTCCTCCCGAGAAGATTGCTGGGTTTCATCCACCACTGAAGCACTTTCCTTACTGGCAAGGAGACTAGAATTTTCTGTCCTAGATCATCCGTGCACTGATCCCATTGGACTCATAAGGTCCACTGAGGAATCCGCATGTGCAGCCTGCTAAAAGAACTGCGACACTGGCTGCAGCCATGAGACGCAGCAGCCGCAAGAATGTCCTGGCTGTGACATACTAGTTGCTGTAAAGGAACTGGGCCTGTTCTATCAGGTGTTCTGCCCTATCCTGGGGCAGGAAGGCTGCACCCTGGGCTGCATCCAGTATGGCCCATATGTATTGCAGACGCTGACAGGGGGTCAAAACTGACCTGGACAGGTTGACCATAATCCCCACAGTGTGGAACAGCTTTCTGGTATGCGCAAGGGTGTGAGTGAGTTGCTCTTTGGACTGAGCTTTGAGCAATCAGTCATCCAGGTAAGGGAAGATGTACAGTCCCTTCCTCTTGACTGCTGCCACCACCACTGCTAAGCATTTGGAAAAGACTCATGGTGCAGAAGACAAGCCAAAAGGCAATGCCCTGGACTGGTAATGCTCCCCCCAGAAGAAGTACCTGAGGTACTGCCAGTGGGGGACACAAATCTTTATGGTCAGGTATGCATCCTGCATGTCCAGGGAGCATATCCAGTCTCCCTTGTGCAGTAGAGGCAGCAGGCCTTGGAGGGTTACCATCCAGAACTTCTTGTACTGGATATAGAAATCCAGGTTTCTTAAATCCAGGATGGGTCGCAAATCCCCTGTGGATTTGGGAGCTAGAAAGAAGTGGGAATAGAACCTCTGATCCTCTGAAACTGGTTCTACAGCCTTTTTCTGCAGTAACATGCGCATGTCCTCCAGCAGCACTGGAATGTGATCTGAAGGGTAGCCTGAATGAATCAGAGCAAGATCTGGAGGGCACTCAAGGAGCTCTAATGAGTGGCCTTGCTCTATGAGCTACAGGAACCAAGCATCTGTTGTGATCTCCCTCTACCTCTTCAGGTGGAGGGAGAAGCGACCACCTACCACCATCTCCCGCAGTGCGGGAGGGTGGGGGTCTGACCAGGAGTCATGCTGAGGTAGGGCCCACAGCCTGGGCTGCACCTCCACTTTTAGGAGCCTTTCCAGTGGTAGAGGAAGGGGTGGGGCAGTGCTGTGGCTGCTTGGCGCTTGGGTGGCTGTCGGGCATCCGGCTTGGGTCTGTGGGAGGCCTGACGAAAAGATACCTTCTGGCCACCTCTTGGCTGAGTAGTGAAAAGAGAGTGATCCAAATGCAGGGTTCTCCCTGAGGTCTGTAGATCAGACACGATGTCCTGTACATCTGCCCTGAAGAGCTTGCAGCCTCTTAAGGGGGCATTCAAGATGGACTGTTGAACGTCAGTGGCAAAACCTGACACCCTAAGCCAGGAATGTCATCTGAGACAGATGTCAACTGCAGCTGCACTAGCAGAGGCATCCACAGCATCATAGGCCGCCCTCAAGAGGTGCTTGCCCACATCAGCACTGGACTGGCGTTACTTTAAGCAGCTCCTGTCTCTGGGGACTCTCAGGAAGGGTCTGAGCTGCAGCCTTGCCCTTCTTCCAGAGAGTATTTTGAAACTTGACCATACGGGCAATGTAGTTAACAACCCTGATGGCCAGTGTAGAAGAGGCATACATCCTCTTGTCCATAAGGTCCAGCTTCCTGGACTTCTTATCCTGGGGAAGGGAGCTGAGTTGCTGAGGTCTCTTGGACTTATCATGGGGAGCATTTATCACTACTGAATCTGCCCTTGGCTGCTCCGCGAAGAAAGGCTTCCCTAAAGGAGCCTGGTACAATTTGTCTGCCTTTCTGGGCTTCGCAGGAATCATATTTGGCCTGTACCAGGCTGCCATGGTGGCATCCTCAAATGCAACCAGAAGAGGAGAAATGATCAGAGTGGGAGAATCTGGCAATTCCAGGTATTCTGTCAGGTTTCTCTTGGTAACATACTGCTCCTCAACTTCAAACCCCATACCTGCTTGCAGCTGCCTTATCACTGACATGAAGGAGGGGCCATAGGGGGTTGGCGACCTTGGGGTATAGTAAGTGGAGTCCTCACCCCTGAAGAGACTGTAGAGGCAGCTGAAGGGCTCCTAGGCCCCCCCATTCTCATCCTCCTTACCCTCCTCATCCCCTGGCTCTGAATAGGGCATGGAGAATGGCGATAACTGCGGGCGGGAAGGGGGCATCACCATGGAAGACATTGTCACCAGACCCAACCTAGCAGGCCCCGGCGTCAATGGGCCTGGAGGGGGAGCAATGTGGTGCATGAACTCCCAGAAGGAGGAGAACATGGTCTGGACATTGATGGTGATCGGCATCAATGAAGCACTTAGCGGCATCCTCTTCTCCATTCTTCTTGGCGACCTCCCCTCGGCCTGTGTCAACTTGCATATTCATACGTATGCAGATGACACAGTTCTCTACACCTCAGGCCCACCAGCTGAGTCTGCTGAAGTTGCACTCCAGCAAGATTTCCATACTGTACTGCCCTGGTTTTGAGCCAACCAACTCAAAGTCAACACAAAGAAAGCAGTGTCCATGACCTTTGGTTCCAACCAGAAACTGTCCAGGCTTGCCTCCCTCCCTCCCTCCACCACCCTGGACGGTTCTTCCCTTGAAGGGGTCCATTCCTGTAAGTACCTCGGTATGTGGTTTGATAGCAGACTCGACTTCTCTGCCCACATTGATGCCATTCATGCTAACCTCTGCCCCAGACTTGGATCCCTTTACTGTAATAAAGACCATCTATGCCTGCATGTCTGCCAGAAACTGGTTACCAAAATGGTGCTACCAGTCTTTGACTATGCTGATGTGGTATACTGTGCTGCTTCCTCTTCCCTTGCCAGACTGGACAACCTCTGTAATGCTTTATGTCATTCTGCCACAACCCACCCCTTGTACCCATCATTGCACAGTCTACTATTTCCTATCATCCTCCCTCTTTCTTGTCACTTGCATCACTGTGCTTCTTTCACCTCTAAATATCAGTCTGAGGAATTGCCCTTGTACTTATCCACTCTCATCTCTCCCATTCCATCTGCCTCATGCCCCCTTCATTCAAGGGATCCCCGCATTTTCTCCCTCCCCCACCCTCGATCCTCTGTTGGGCACTTGGCTGTCTCCTATCATTTCCCCATCCTCTGGATCCTCCCACCTTCTGCATTTCATCTCTCAACCTCCTCAACCTCCCTGAAGCACCACTTACAGTCCTTTCACCCCCTTCCTGTATCTGTCAGCTCCCTTCCTGATCTGCCTTTCCCTCCTCCCTCCCCAATTCATGCCCCTCCCCTGGGATGGTTGTATGCCTCCCATCTTCCTACACTGTGATTTTCTTCCAGTTGCTAGATTTTGTTTCAGGATGTAGAGCACGTGCCAGACTGTCAGCGCAGCTGTAAGGTGTCCGCTTACAGCACTGAGTTGAAGGGATGGCTGGGGGAGAAGGATCAGATGTCCCAGGGACTGCTCCCTTCCCTGGGGAGGGAAGAGTGTCAGCGCTCTGGGACCTCTGGGTGGAGGCTGGGGTTATCGCTGCTGCTGGTGCCTCCGTCGGGGAGGCGGGGCAGATGCTGGCCGCTACTGCACGTATTCCTGCCCCAGGAATCTCTATTGCCACAAAATTCACCTCCATCCATGGCGCCCTTGCCTGCTGCCACTCCTGCTGCGACCCATGTCTGCCGGGGGGGGGGGCAAGCCAGTGCTCCATACCGTGTTCCGTGAGGGAGGGGGGAACCCGCCTGGGGGGGCTGCAAGTGGGACAGGGGCTGATCCCCCAAAGGGGGGACAAAATAAAAGGATGTAGAGCACGTTCTTGCTCCTGATACCCTTATCTTGAACATTTTCCACCTTTGCCAAACTGCATCACTGTTGTTTTCACCTTATTTGTTTATAAACACCTATTTACTGTATTTGTTTGGTGTTCTCCTCTCTCCCCTCTCCCTCGGGTCACACCTGGAAATGAGCCTTGTTCACTGTGCCTTTCCTGGTTACCAAATGTTTTAATTAATAAAATAAATAAAAGGACACTACACTCAAGTATGGGACTGGTCCCAACGTGCACTCTTGTGAGCAAAAAACATTTTGGTTTACTTACTGCTTACTGTCGAATAGTAGTTTATAGCAGACTTATTTTGCTTAGTTGTAGGCTATCTTCTTTCACTACAAATCCCAGAAATCCCCAGCAGTTGACATCAGAGCAGCAGGCAGCAGTGGGAGATTCAACAGCCTGCAGTGCACCTTAGAGCTTATATAATCTCCAAGCAGATGTTTTCTGGGACTGCTTTTCTCCAAGTGCTAAGCACAGTCCTCTGTAACTGTACATAGCCCATGGAGGGCAGTGGGAACAGTGAACAAAAAGATCCGAGCTTATATAAACTCCAACATGCACTGCAGGCTATTGACGCTTCTCACTGCTGCCTACTTATCTGATGTCATCTGCAGGGGATTCTGAGATTTGTAGTTAACAGGACAGGTCAGCCTACAACTAAGCAAAGTTAGTCTGATGCAATCTATGATACTACAGTAAACAGTAAGTAAACCAAAATGTTTTTGCACAAAGTGCACATTGGGACCAGAACCATACTTAAGTGTGGGGGTGCTTAGTGGGGACTGTTCCCCTTTAAAGGGGCCATCCAAAAAAGCTGGAAGTGAGTTAGCATAAGCAGTGTAGAGCATAGGATTCCTCAGTGAGTGTGTAGGTTACAGTGTGGATTTTTATGCACAAAGTCAATTTGCAGACACTGTACTATAAAGAGACATTGTGCTATAAAGAAATGCTTATATGTCCTCTTGAGACCAAAGTGATCCTGGGCTAATATACTTATAAGTGTGTCATGATAGGTGGCTTGCTCAGGATCACACAGTATGCAAGTGGGGGCTGATGAGATTCAAACCCAGGTCTCCAGGTTTGCAGCTCAGTGCCATTAACCACTACACTATACTGCCTCCATTAGAGATGATTCTATTGCATCACAGAGTATTTCATGTTTGAGAAATGTTATTCATTTTTTTAATCATCTTAAATTGTGATATGGGAAACAGTTTAATTAAATAATTAATCTTTGAAAACATTTTTACCAAAAAAAGGGCTTTCTTTGAGTTTTTAAGGTTGACTTGGCACCTGCCCTGAATAAAACTGCAAATATCATGATCATCCTTATATCTGAATAGCATGCTGTTCCCACCAACAGACCAATAAATTAAAACAGTTCAATACAAAATGTAGGGTAATCCGCTTGGGGGGTGACTTTGAGGCTACAAAAGAGCCAAGAAACAAAACTAAAACTTAGTAAAAGGACATATACAGGAAGCTCACAGAGTAATACCCAGATAGGACTTGCAAGTGCATTTATGCAGAACCCATCATCTCAAATAATAAGAGGCAGTACATATACCTTGGCTCTTAAGTACATGAACTCATGCATGTTGCAGTCATTTTAAGAACATTCATATAATCTTAAATGCATAATGTTCTTGGCTCGGGAAAGCACTGTCGTAATAAGGGTGGAGTGGACTATTTTTTTCCTTAACCCTTGGAGGTTTCTGCATGTGCAGGGTAAATAAACTAGCCTCTGAAGGGAATGTGAAGTGATAGGTGGGCAGGACACCAGTGTTCTTCTCTCCTCCACATCCTTTCTCATATTTATATCCCCAGACAATGAACACACAAAGGCTCAGCATTCCCTGTCACTAGCCTCATGGGGCCAATAGTAGCAGCGCCTGGAACCTAACAACAAAACTCCTTGTTCCCCTGTAAACAGCAGGCAATCAACCGTGAGAGAGTACTGGAATCCCAGTGCTGTTTTGGTGAAAAGGCAAGATACAAGGTTCCCATTCCCATGTGCTACTGCCAGGCAGGGTTCAGCGACTCCCACCCCCTCCTTCAGACAGCTCTCCATTACTAGCAGTCTCATATAGGAAGACAATTCACTCCTTGTTCTTTCATCTCTTGGACTTAATTAACAACAACCCCAGGCACTCTATTTTCTCGTTTCTGAAAACGAGCCAGACACTTCAATGAGGTCACTAGTACTGGATATCCCAGTGCACCAGGGAAGATCCCTGTCCCTCCCACCCTCTATCGACGGTACTGTAGCTGTTATGATGCTTCAGCATTTTGTAAGCAAGTAAGCCTTTAAGAACTTTTAGTCAGTGTTTCCCATTTTCTCTAATCTGATTTCATAACTTTAGCTAAACAAAAAATTACATAACAACCAATCAGCCAAAGCATGAAACTGAGCATCTGCCTGGAACTGGCGTGCGTGCGTGTGTGTGTGTGTGTGTGTGTGTGTGTTCTGCCACAGACATTAATGCTATTTTATTTCACATTTTTTTATGTTTCAGAGAGAAGGCTGCGTGGTCTAGTGGTGAGACCACTGAACAATGACATAGGAAATCCCAGATCTAAATTCCACCACAAACACCACTAGCCACGTGACCCTGATCAGAAACTTGACCTGCTGGCCTTCATGTCTTCCTGTTGTAAACTGGGGGGAAGTAGCAGGAACCCAGTGAGAATGCATCCATGCTGGGTATGTGCTGTAAGTTTCTGTTTTATTCATTCCCTGCCTTTTCCTTGTTTGTTCTACTACTCTTTTTACCTAATCTTTTCACTCTGGTATCCTCAACACCCACTTTGACAACAGAAACATAGAATATGACAGCAGATAAGGACCGCTTGGCCCATCCAGTCTGCCCATTTCTCCCTACCTACACTATTACCGCAGTCTGTTCCTGACTAAACAGCTTTTTCCTCCCTCCCCCCTTCCTTTTCACTAGGATTCCCTTGTGCTTATCCCATGCATTCTTGAACGCCACTACTGTTTTCACCTGCACCACCTCCACTGGAAGGCTGTTCTAGGAATCCACCACTCTTTTTGTGATGAAGTACTTCCTCACATCTCTCTTGAATCTACCCCACCCCAGCTTCATAGCATGTCCTCTTGTTCTTGAGCACCATTTCTTCTGAAAAATACTCCCCTCCTGTACCTTATTTACCCCTGTGAGTTATTTAAAGGTCTCTATCATATCCTCTCTCTCTCCTTCCTCTGTTCCAGGGTGTACATATTGAGGTCCTTTAGTCTCTCCTCATAGGACTTTTGATGCAGATCCTGCACCATTTTAGTTACCCTCCTCTGGACTGCCTTTACTCTGCCTATAGCCTTACAGAGATGTGGTCACCAGTACTGAACACAGCACTCTTGGTGGGGCCTTACCAGTGACCTATACAGAGGCAGCCCCACCTTCCTTTTTCTGGTGGTGGTACCCTTCCCTATGCACCCCAGCATCCCACTAGCCCTCCCTACTGCCTTGTCGCCCTGCCTGCCACCTCTAGGTCATCCAATATAGTTATCCCTAGGTCACTTTCCTGCATGGTGGTCATCAATACTATTCCACCCATTTTGCACTCTGCCCCTGGGTTTCTGTGCCCTAAGTGCATTATTTTGCACTTTTTCACACTGAAACCCAACTGCCATACCCTTGACCAATCTTCTAGTTTTCTCAGGTGTGTGCTCATCCTTTCCAACCCCCCCCCCATTGCAGAGTTTGGTGTCATCTGCAAAGAGGCAGACCTTCCCTTCCATCTCCTCTGCAATGTCACTTATAAAGACACTGTTCCAGCACTGATCCATGAGGCACCCCAGTGGTCACCCTTCCCTCCTTGGAGTGAACTCCATTTACTACCCCCCTCCATCGCTTGTCCCCTAACCAATCTCTTATCCAGTTTACCACCTTTGAACCCACTCCGATGCTACCCAGCTTGCTTACTAGTCTCCTATGTGAAACAGTGTCGAAAGTATTGCTGAAATCTAGGTAGGCCACATCCACCACTCCACCCTGATCTAAATCCTTTGTCAGCCAGTCAATGAAATCTATCAGATTCGTTTGACATGGCCTCCCCCCTGTGAAACCATGCTGCCTCGGGTCTTGTAACCCACTAGATTCAAGATATTCTACAAATTGTTCCTGCAGCAGTGATTCCATTAACTTTCTTACCACATATGTCAGGCTGACAGGCCTATAATTGCCAGCCTCCTCCTTGCTACCACTTTTGTGTAATGAGGCTACATCCACCCTCCTCCAGTCCTCTGGAACAACTCCTGTTTCCAGTGAGCTGTTAAACAGAACCTGTCAGAGGTGCAGCCAGTATTTCCTTGAGCTCCCTCAATACCCTTGGATGCATCCCATCTGGCCCCTTGCTTTGTCCACCTTCAGATTAGCATGTCCCTTCAAGACTCTCTCCACCAAAAAAAGACTAGTGTCAACTTCCTTCGTTCCAAAGCGTCTGTGCTTTTTTATGGTCCCTCCTCTTCTCCTTCCTCTGTGAACACTAACTAAAAGTATATGTTCAGGATGTCTACCTTTTACTGGTCCCCTTCTACACAGTCCCCACTTCCGTTTTTAACCTTATACAATCCCACCCCCGGTCTTCCTCTTTTCACTTACATACCTAAAAGATGTCTGGCCCCCTTTCCTTACCTCCTGGACATTCTTTCTTCAGTTTGCACCTTTGCATGCCTTACTGCTTTCCCTGCTTCCCCGATACACCTCCCTATCATCCTGCCTTTGCATCTCCTTATATCTTCTGAATGCTACCCTTTTAGCCTTTACCTTTTCAGCCACCTCTTCAAGAACCATAGCAGTCTCTTGTTCCTCTTGATTGTGCTCACTTGTCTGATGAAGCAGTTTGTTGCCTTTACTGTGCTCCTTTTTTATCTTCACCCACTGTTCCTCCACCCTACCCAGGCCATCTCCACTGCCGAGTCATACTTGAGGCACTCATCCATTTTTATAAACTATGCCTTCCTGAAGTACAGAACCCTCACCCTTGTGTGGTTCGATACTGCAGCTGTCCTTACACTGAGCTGCACCACACGATGATCACTGGTCCCCAAGTGGCCTCCCACCTTGACATCTGCAAAACTGTCCCTGTTAGTGAGTACCAGGTCCAGTACTGCCCCATTATGAGTGAGTTCACTGACTTGTTGCCTGAGGAACACCCCCTCTGCTCAGGAAGGTGGACGAATGTCTACCTTCACGGTCAATGCTGGTGCTGTTCCTGGATCAGCTAACAGAGGGTGCATGAATGCCAGGTAGTCTGCCGCCTGCATTCCTAGGAGCCAAGGGCTCCCTCCAGCACATATATGGCCCCAGTGTGAGATTCTGGGGCTTACACTTGAACCCAGTCTTTTACGTAGTAGCATAATGCATGGACAATAGGACACTGGGATGACTGCGTTTTACTGGCCCCACTCCCTCCCCCAGTCATCAGGATTGCTATGTTGGCACTCTTCCTCTGGCTGAGAGGGTGGGTGAGTCACTGCCTTCACAGCTGATGCCAGTGACATTCCTTGGTCAGCTGGTAGCAGGTATGAATGGGGGGGGGGGGCAGTCCATGCCCTCCCAGCCACGAGCTGATAGCCTCACTGCTGAAATGTGCCTGGTGCCACTGCAGCTTCAGTGTGGAATTCAGAACCCCAGTTGTCCACGTGGAGGCGTAATTCACTACCACCATGCCAGTAAGCCAGCCTCAATAAGTAAGTTGTAAAATAAAATATTTGGAAATTGTCTTTTAATGGAATGTGCATATTGTAAAGATAATCACACAGATGAGAGCCTTGCTCAACCACTATAAGCCATTTGAGCCTCTGTGGCACATTTATTTGTTTATTTATTGAAGCATTTCTTAACCGGGTAGGTGCACTGATCCAAGGACCATTTTCAGGCACAACCCAGACCATGGAGCTGGCACAGAAGATGCAATACAATACTTTGGGTATAATACAGAGCATAGGGTAATAAAATTTGGAAACTATTACAATAGTGTATAACAGCAGAGGTAGGGTGAGGGTGATCACATCCCGTAAAGTACAGAGATGAGTACAAAACTGCTCAAATACGAGACAAGAGAACTGTATGCAACCAAGAAAGATAAGTGAATATAAATACATTCAAAGGGGGACTGTCAGCAACAACAGCCTCACACCAAAGTGGTAGGCTGATCCCAATTTGCACTTTACGTACGAATATTTTTTTATTTACTTACTGTTTACAGCAGTGTAGTAGATTGTATCAGGCTAATTTCGCTGCCTTGTAAGGTGACATTTCCTGTAACCAGAAATCCCAGAATCCCCTGTAGCTGACATCAGAAGAGAGCTGCAGAACTGGGAGATTCAGTAGCCTGCAATATACATGTTAAAGATTTTGTAAGCTGAAATCAGATGTTTGCTGGTCCCACTGTACTCTCTGGGCTTAGTACAGTCCTCTGTGATTCTACCTAGCAACAGGAGAGCAGCAGACCAGCAAACAGAAGATTACAGCTTATAAAAACTCTAACATTCACTGCAGGCTATTGAATCTCCCACTGCTGCAGCCCTCCTCTGATGTCAGCTACAGGGCAATCTGGCATTTCTGGTTACAAGAAATGTCAGCTTATAAGTCAGTGAAATTAGCCTGATACAGTCTACTACACTGCAGTAAACAGTACGTAAAGAAAAAAAAAGGACTCTGTACACAAAGTGCTAAATGGGATCAGCCTCACATTTGGGTGTGAGGCTCTTATTGCCGACAGTTCTCGTTTCAGAAAGGAGAGCAACTTAGTACAAACTAACGCAAGATATCAAAGTGCAACTACAATTGTTCAGGATATCGTAAGGTTACATACTAAAAACAGTTCCATGACATTTACCCAGGGGATCAGAAGTAGTTTAACGTGATCATCAGGTGCGTCTTGAAGAGGGAGCTGGACTGCCGGTGGGAGTCAAGGGCCCTCGGGGGGGGGGGGTCGGCAGGCTATTCCACTGGGTAGGGGCAGCAGAAGTTAAGACCTTTTGACCCATACATGCAGAGACCTGTGGGCACTCCAGCAAGAGACTAGAGGAGTGGTGAAGGTCATGGCGACATCTCGTGTTGGAAGAGGGAGGAGGGGGAGGCACCGTGTTCTCTAATGGCCTTATCTATAGTACAACCAAGGAAGTAGGCACATTTGGCCTGGGTGGAGGGAGCCATCCTTGGACCTGATGGAGGGAGCAGTGATGGGTGGAGTAGGGTGCCAGAAGGGTAAGTCTACAAATATTGTTATAGGTAGTGTTTAATCTAAATAGACCAGTGGTAGAGGTCTGAGAATAAATGGCGGAGCTGTAATCCAGTAGTGGGAGGAGTTTGCACTAGGCGATGGTGAGCAGGCATCGGGGTGAGGTAGTTTACTAACTGGTAACCGATCCCCCAGTTTCTGGTTTATGCGACAGGTAGTAATCACAATGTGGTCAAAAAAGGTTAGGGCGGGCTTAAGGGTGATGCCAAGATATTTAAAAGAGTTGACTGTCTCTAGGGACGAGCAATTTGGAGACAGGACTGTAAGAGTGTCAGGGGCCTGGCCTATCTTAATTAGTCTGTGCTTGGAGCCAAAGAACACGGCTGTTGTCTTTTTGGCGTAAACCAGTAGTCTGTTAGTGAGGACCCAGTGATGGGCACTGCAATAGTTGGTGGTGAGTGTAGTGGAGAGTTTAGTCAGGGATTTGTCACTATGATACAGAATAAGGTCATCCGCATACAGTAACACTTCACAGGACAGATTATCCTTGGGGAGGGAGTTTACATAGAGGGAGAAAAGAATGGGCCCAAGGATTGATCTCTGGGGGACTAAGGCAGAGACAGGCACAGCAGCGGAGGTAGTACCTCCAAGTACAGACCTTTTGGGTGCGGGCCAGAGAGGTGGTCAAGGAACCAGGAGGTAGTGGCAGGGGACCAATGAAGGCTACTGAGTTTACCAAGGAGGATACTGTGGTTCACCAGGTCAAACGCTTTGACATACTCAGTAACCTCTTCTCAAAGGTACACCATCTAAGGAGTAGTAAACTATAACTGTGACCTAGAAGGTTCTGGCTGGTTCAAATCCCAACTGTGCCTCTGGCTCAGTGTGCAACTGTGTGATCTTGGGCAAGCCAAAAGCAACACATTTTGGATGACAAACAAGAGCTGGTCTACAGGTATTAGTGCAAATGTGGAAGGGAAGCGATTGTAGTGTACATCCAGATTAGCTCTGTCCCCCCTCACCAGGTCTGCCCATACACTGTTCAAACAGAACTGGCGGCTCCATGTTTTTAATCAATCTCCCCCCTTTCTATCCCTACCAAGGCCCAAAGATACCTCAGTTTAAACACTCCCCCCCCTCCCCAACCTCTGATCCAAGATTTGGGGGGTTGGGGTGGGAATCATATTCCACAGCCAGGCTAACTTATAGCTGCCCCCATTCCTACCGATATCACATTCACTTTTATAGACAGACTACATAAGAGGACGCCCCACGGGAGGGAAGGAGGGACGGAACAGTCGGCATCATTGATGATGCTGGGTGAATCAGTCTGCCTAACATTATTAATGATGATGACTACTCTTCCTCATCCCTCCCTCCCTCCTAGCGTGTGTTTATCCAGTCTGTCTGTAGAACAGAATAGACAGCTGCAGGGTGGGTGGGGGAAGAGTCAGCCAGAACATGCGATATTAGCCCACCCCCTCCTAAATGGCACAGGTTCAGCAATGGTACCAAATGTTTAAAGTGAGTTATTTTGGGGCCTCCCTGGTGGGCTAGGAAGGTAGGACTGATTATAAAATGATGTATTGGTGCAACTAATTTTTTAACTTAGATTTTTCATCTGCTGCCAACCTGCCTCCATCTGGCTGGCTACTCCCACCCCAGTCCCATCACCCACCTCTCCTAGGTACTTATAGGATCCTCTCGCCCAACCCTGTTTGGCATTCATGGCAGGGTCCCCCGAGGAGTGCAACCATCCTGACAGGGTCGGGATCCAGTTCACAGGCTGGTGCCTAGTCAGTGGCGTGAAGCCTGTGTGTGGCTAGATGTCACCCTGCTGGTTGATTTCTTCCCCTGAGGTTTGCTCATATGCAATGATGATTGGCACGCTATCAGTATGTGTGTCAGGACCATCTCCCCAACATGAGCCATCAACTGCTACACCACCCAGAATCCAGCAGCATGAAAGCATATAGTGGCATGTGCTGTCCCCACTTGCCAAATGAGGAAAACTGTCCACAGGATGATTAATGTTCCTTTCCCGACTGGCCCCCACAGCAACCAGAATCTGTTCCCAAACCCAGGTCACTGCTGTAATGAGCGGAATACTAACGCTGCATTACTAGGCAGACCACACCAACTTTTTTTTAACAGTGTATGGCAAATGGGGAACCTGCTTGGGGAGGAGCCACAGAGTTAGCCAGGACTTATTCAGTATTATGGTTGTCCCCCAAAGAGCAGGTGCCTAGTCGGTGGTATGAAGCCTGTGTGTGGCCAGCGTATCGGCTCAATACCGTGCATGTAAGACAGCACAGTATTAACCGTGTTGTAGAGACAGCGCCTGTATGTACAACGACAGGGGTAGAATGCTATAGGGAAATACTGCTACCCCTGTTGCTGTACACTGTTATGGGGAGTGAACAAGTTGCCGTGTGTCTGGTCGAGCTGCTCCCATGGTGAAGTGGCTAGGGCACCAGCACACGGCGTAATCGGGAGACCTGGGACCGTGGTTTGGTCCCCCCCTTCCAGGTCTCCCCTGCTACTCCTTTTGATGGAAATATTTTTGTTAAAACAAACTTCCCACCCCCGAGTTTCTCCCCGTCTCTGAAGTCCACCCACCCCCCTCCGGAGTTATTTAAGTTTCGAATTGTGCTGGTGTGAAGCCTCGCGGGGATGAAGTCTCCTCATGAGAAAACATGTACTCCCATTGTTTTCAATGGACGCTATTTATGAGTAGTTGTTGTAGTGACTGACTCTGTGGTCAGCGCTGTTTTTGCTGCGGCGTTAGCAGCCGTGCTGTTTTTGTTTATGGCGAAATGAACCCGTGCCTGTGGCGAGCCATCATCTAGCTGGTTGGGAAATTTTTTGCTATGGTTTCAGATGTCTGCTCAAGTGCAATGATGCATGGCATGCTATCAGCATCTGCGTCAGGGCCCTGTCCCCAACATGAGCCATCTGCTGCTATACCAGCCAGAATCTACCGGGTGGCAAGCGTACAATGGTATATACCATCTCCCCTCCCCAAAGGAAGAGAACTGGCCCTGGGATAATCAAGCCTCCTTTCCTGACTGGCCCCCATAGTGATTAGAGTCTGTTCCCGAACCTAGGACACCACTGCAGGGGGCAGAGCATTAATGCTGTGCTACCAGGCAGGCCACGCCAATTTTTTTTTTAACAGTGCACAGCAAATGAAGGAAGGGCTGGCCAGAGATGGAGTTAGCCTGGATTTACACAGCATTAAGGTCGTCCCCCACCCCCCAAAGGTAATAAGAAACTCTTAACCCTTGTGTTAGGTAAGAAAGGATTCTTTCCCTGATGTCAGCAGGTTGTTGAGGAGGGAGACAAAAAGTCCGGGAGATGTGTGGGATGTACTCAGGGAATTGGAAATGAATGGAAACCCTGTCACTTATGGACACACACCAGCATGCTGTCATTTTTGAGCAGATCCTGATCTGCGTCCATAGGATTCAATGGGATCTGGTGTGATTACAAGAGTACATAGCTGTGGACCTGCTAAAACAAGTATATCCATCTAAGTTGTTTAAGAGTTTTCTTAGATGCTGCACTTTTCCACTTACTTCCACCATCTCTAGTGTAATGTACCATACCTCCTTGCTACTGTATTTTGTGTATTGTCTTGTGATATGACTAATTTCCTGTACCATGTTCTCTGTATCTGTACTCCATTGTGCTTGGGACTATACTCTCCTGGGTTGTGACTGAAAATAGGCATTTTACTGTCTAGAGCACTTTCCTGGTTATTAAAAAACAGATATATAAGTACATGTATTCAGAGACAGCTCTGTCTCATTAACCTGCCGTCTTACATGCACAACTGGAAAAAGCAACGGCCCACTTTACTTGAAGTCATGTTACGTTCTAGTTGGATGGCTCGGGTTCAATCAATGCCAAATAACATGAAGGAATAGGTAACAGTGAATGAAACAGTAAGTGGAGAAAGTTAAAACAAT
Source organism: Neoceratodus forsteri (assembly GCA_016271365.2). Classification (NCBI taxonomy): domain Eukaryota; kingdom Metazoa; phylum Chordata; order Ceratodontiformes; family Ceratodontidae; genus Neoceratodus; species Neoceratodus forsteri. The sequence continues at coordinate 752,716,706 of CM028131.1, forward strand.
GTGAACAGGGTTTTCAATTCTAGCAACATCATGATTTTGGTAATTTGCCAGGCAGACAAAACCAGAGGGGTTGTGGGCCATCTCACTTTGGTGGGACAACAGTGCAATCTAGTGGTTAGACAACAAAACTGACAGTCCTGAGTTCTCAGAGGTTCAAATCCCACCACAGTCACATACATAATCTTATCTAACCTTGAACAGACCACATAACTTCCTTTTGGTCAAGTCCACCTAACTGTCAGATGGGTAGAAATAGAACCCCAAATAAAAATGAGATTCTGCATCTCAGTTGGGCTATTCTGGGTAAATTAATCATATTAAAAAAAAAATCAAAGACAATGAGTTTAAAAGAAACAAACCATAACAAGAAAAGGCCTGATGATCATCATCCCTACTCAGTGGGATAAAGCATAAACAGACATGGTCCTTTGAATAGAAACACAGAGACACAGACATTGTCGATGGAAAAAGACCATCATTCCACCCAATCCACCCTGATATACCCTGTTCAACCCCGAGATCTGCTGTCTGGATGTTTTTGCACCTCCTCCCCCCGTCCCTTCCTTACTGCCACTCCCCTTAGCAACTATTAATCCCTCTGTCCCAGCCTTGCTTGAAACTAACAGTTCTGGTGCCCAGCCTTCTGCTGGCAAGCTGTTCCACTGCTCAAACACTGTCTCTGTAAAATAAAACTTACTCACGTCCCTCCTAAATCACCCCCCCCGCCAGCTTCTCCTCATGTTCCCATGGTTGTGACAAGCTATTCCTGCTGAATACTTTCAACTATTATTGTAATTCAACCTGTCCTCCTTACTAGTGGCTTTTTATAAAATGACGAGCACAAGTCCCAAGAGACAGTCAAAATCTGCCTTTGACTTTGAACAGTGGTCCACTTCTAGGCAGCCAACTGATGTAAACCAGACTGCCTTGCTGAAACTTGAAAAGTTTTGCTGCAGTATTTGATATGTTGCCTATGCTGGATCTCAGAAAGCTAACAGCGCCCTAAGTCAAGGTTTAGTTACCATCATTCTGTCACATTCCAAAGAGCTGCCGCAGCGACAGATCCTCACAGATTAGATAAGCAGCATCAGCAAAGTACTAGATCACAAGGAGAACAAAAGACTTCATTTAAATGGGATGTGTCACATGAGCTGCAAGGAATTCCTTTATCTCTAAAACCAAGGTGACTCTAGAACTAGAGGCATCTCATTCTGTGTCCATTTCTACGTAAAGTTAAGCAGGAAAATGGCACAGTTTTCTGTGCTGATTTCCAGTCATCCCAGACAATGTCGGATGGAATGGCTGCTGCTCATGCACCTCTACCTGGTGTGATCTTCTGGCACAGTTTATTATTTATTTTTTTATTTGTGTTGACCAGGTTAGTATACTAGACAAGTACATGCCTATTTTCAGGCATGACCTGGGAGGGTACAGAGAACAACAATTATACAACACAGTCAACAGGAAGGATCAGTAATACAATAAACAGGAATCCAAGTTAGTAGCAAAGATAGAAATTAGAGAAAACAGTCAAATACAGTGGTTTACCCATGTCGGTGCGCAAGGGATGTGGGTGCCGTAACTTAGAGCGCAAGAAAAATGTCACCCATCATGATCGCGAGTGAACATTGTACCGCCACAAAGTTACAGCGCCCAAGGACCGTACTATAAAAGGCTTATGTTTTGAAGGGGCTTGCCCCTAACACTCCCAAAACTAACTACAACCAACTCAGGGCAGTCATGCAGTGAAGAGCAGGAGAATAGTGTGGATGCTGAAATTGATCTGAGTGCGGGACACTGTGAAGTCCAGAATGCCCCTGCAACTCACTACTTTGTTTCGGCGCCCACAAGATTGCACCCTAATGGTGGTGCATTACTAATGGACTATGAAATACAACATAATGGGATCTTATCAAGTCAATACGCAATTAGGCAAGACACGAACAGCCATATGGCTGAAAGAATGCAAGGCAGTAACTAGCCAGATAATTGTACATTAGCACTGGAATGCAGAAAGCCACATTATTAACTTCACGGAATCTTAGGTTGGGAATCCCATATTCTGATTGGTCTACTAACTGTCACTATCCCATCGGTAAAGGATTGCTGGCGTAAACAGAATCCTGGGAGCTCTTTGCTCATACTAATGAACAATAGTTTTTAAGGTGTTTTTAGTTTTTTTAGCTGGTCATTTTTTTAATTAAGTTTTTGTTTGTTTTTTAGCTTTTTGCCATTTAAAATGCCCATCGGGAGAATTATGATAGCAAAAGCAGTAGTAGTAGTAGTAGCAGCTTTATTTATTTATGGTGCCGTCCCTAGAGGCCCAAGGCACCAGTACAAAGGAGGAAATAGCTCAAGCCTGAGTATAGAACAAACCAATTAATTATAAAACAATAAACACTTAAATTACAACTTAAACCACAAATAAATAACAGATGAATTGCACTACAATAAACAGCTACATTTCTGCAAAAAATAAGATACCTCATACACCAAAGGCCTGAGCAAAGAGATGTGTTTTTAGCCCCTTTTTAAAAACTTCCACCAAGGGGGCCTCCCTCAGAGCCCTTGGGACCAAGTACCATGATACCAGCCCAGCTACTTCAAATGACTTGTTCCCCAACATTTTGAGTATGGCCCTGAGAACAATTAGGAGACCCTCTCAGCTGAACGGAGGGGGTGCACAGGCAGGTAAAGACAAAGGAGATCATGCAGGTAGCCTGGACCCAGACCATGTAGGGCCTTTGCACGTTAGCAATCCAACCTTATAGGAGATACGCCACTTGACCAGCAGTCAGTGCAGTTCTCGCAGTGCTGGGTAATATGACTCATCCTCAAAAGCCCAGTCAAAAACCTCGTAGCAGCGTTCTGCACCAACTGCAGGCACTGCAGCGTACCTCCACTGACCCCAAGGTAGAGGGCATTACAGTAATTGAGCCGTGAGGTCACAAAAGCACGTACTAGAGAGGGCAAGTCCTCGAGGGATAAGGGAACGAATCTGGCTAATGTTCTTCGGATGACAAAGCCATTCCAGACCACTGCCGACACATGAGCCTCAAATGTCAGCCCTTCATTCAAAATAATACCCAGATTCTTCACCTTTGCAGCAGTGCCCAGCCTGGAGGTATCAAGGTATAACCCCATTTCCCTCCCAAAAGGTCCCTCCATATCTGACCTTACTGCTCAGAAGATGTCCTGGGCAGGCAAAGCGCTCAAAATTGGACCATATTGCTTAACTTGTGAATGGACCATTCCCAACAAAAATGAATGAGCCATCCTCTCAGTTTATTTCATACCTCCATGGGAGACAGGGAAGCACATAACTTTTGAAATGGTCCAACTGGATGAAAAATACACATTGACAAAATTCCCTTGCACTGGCAGGAAAGCACCGTTTCAGTTTTTGGCTATTTGAGCAGTACACTTTAAGGCAGGTCACATTCTACTCTTGCCTAGGTAGCCACTGAGAAGTACTTCCATAAAACCAATACCGTATTTCTTCGATTTAAAGCCACGGCTTATATTCACAACCGCGATGTATTTGCTGCGGCTTAAGAATGAGGGCAGTCTATAATAGAAGGCAGCTTGTATTTGACAACGGGAAAATTCAGTTACAAATGAGCAATTATTTGATTCCAAAACAAATACAAAATAAAAAAAAATTGATGGATGCCTATGTTCACTCTGGTACTTCCGCGCCTTTAACCAGGTTACTTCCGGCTTAGTGAGCGAGTTAGCATGTTAGCGTGTTGGTGTGTCCTTTGAAAATATGAACAGTTGGCAGCAAATAGAGGTAAACAGTTTTTTTTCACTTTCCTGTATTTAAACTTTAGTAATACTGTACAGCTAATTGTAGACACTGTATCCGCTGTAGTGATTGCTAAGTGGTGAGGAAACCACGCTGAGCGACCACCATTTGTAAGCGAGCTCGTGGTCCTCCTGAAGGGGCGAGATTCGTTGTGAGGTGCCTCCTGTCTGTGCAGGTACATCAAGCATTAGAAAGACAGAGGTAAAGAGTTTTTCTTTCCTGCTGTGCATGGAGGTGTTTGGTGATGTCCTACTATTATGGGATGCCTATGGGACGCCTAGTCGGCTACCAAAGCTAAGTTATGGTTTCTGTGTGTTGCTGCTTGTAACGGCCTTGATTCGAGGGTGGCCTTTAATTAAAACTTTTGAAAAGTTATGCGGCTATTGATCGAGGGTGACTATTATAAGAGGGTGGCTTTAAAACGAAGAAATACGGTATCTATCTTTAGGCTGACAATGGTACAAACATTGTATACTACTAACCATTTTGCACTGTAACACAGTATAACATGACAGATGCATTTCAACTTGCTGAAATATTCCCCAAATTCAAGTTAAAACAGTTCCCTCTTGTGGTAAAAGTCAGCAGCAGCAGTCAATCTGCTGTAACATTTGGCTGCAGCTGAACTACTCAGCCTATACTGGATCTGCCACCTGTCCCGCTTTAGGCAGGATTACCGGTATCTGTTTTTTAGGATCCTAATCCAATCATCCCATTTTCCACAGAGGTACTCCTGTGTTTGAGCTGTGCCCTCTGTGCTTGGCTGGCTTCATGCTCTTTACACAAAAGCTGCCAAATAATTAATCGTTTTGGCCATACTTTCAGGCTGCAGGAAAACGCCTGCTGCCATACAGACATTTACTTGCAAAACCAGACATCAAAGCAGTGAAAAATAAAGAAGTCAAGAATCTTTTTCTTTGCTAACAAAATGCATGGCAGGAGGTGCAGTGTACTATCCAGCTGTGGAAAAGTATGGAGCTAGGGACACAGTTTGTGGTGTGGCTTCATCCAAATGTGGCAACCCTAACTGGATCAGATGCACAAGCTGGTTTAAAAGGCGATTCCTGTTCTGGCAAAGGCTTATCAGCCTGACCTGCACAAGGATCTGCATACCCATGATGCCTTGCAGTGGGATTAAATTATGTGTGTATTTTGAAGAGATGCACAAGAACAGGGCTGCCATGCTCATAGACTCTTGGGGGGAAGGGGCTCGTGCCTGCCAAATGTCATCCTTGTCAACAGAGTTAAGCTAGCCCTGGCAAGACGATATACAGGTGAGGGGGTACAGGCAAAGTGGGCAAGCATTAAGGATACAATACTTGAAGAAACATCCCACTGTGTTAGGGAGAAAGGCAAGAGCAAAAGAAGGAGGAAACCACTTTGGTTCTTAAAAACAGTACCAGAAAAGATCAGAGTCAAAAGGTTGGCCTTCGGTAAATATAAGGGAATGCAGCGGGACGAAGATAGGGAGGCATACCAAACTTCCCTAAGAGAAGCAAGGAAGGCAGCAAGGCAGCCAAAAGCCCAAACTGAGGAAACACCAGCACAAACAGTAAAAGAAGGGGACAAGACTTTCTATAGTTATATTAGTGAAAGGAGAAGGTCCAGAGGGGATATTGCTAAGATCAAAGGGGATAAGGGGGAGTGTGTGGAGAAGGACCAGGGAAAAGCATCTATCTTAAATAGATACTTCTGCTCAGTATTTACTGAGGAGAAGATAGGGCAGGGCCCACAGCTCAGCACCATGGACATGGGGGAGGGAGGTGCCGTCACAAAAGAAAGGGTCCTACAAGAGTTCTCTAAACTCAGGGTGGACAAGGCAATGGGACCTGATGGCATAAATCCCAGGGTACTAAAGGAGCTAAGGGTGGAACTAGCAGAGCCATTAGCCGAACTGTTCAGTGAGTCTCGGAGTACAGGAGAGGTCCCAGAAGACTGGAGAAGGGCTCATGTGATCCTGCTCCACAAAGGTGGTAGCAGGGAGGAGGCAGGGAACTACAAACCAGTCAGTCTTACCTCAGTAGTGGGCAAGATTATGGAGGTACTCCTTAAAGGAATTGTGTTATCTCACATGCTGGGCTTCACAGCCCGCTACCTTGGGGCGACGATAGCCCCGTTGTGTAAAAATAAATAGTTTTACTCATGGGTCAGAGTTTGGGAAGGGATCGTAATTTGTGCAAACTGCAAGCTAGCTGATCCCTTCCCACTTCCTAGACTGCCTGCTCTGCCCCTGTGCTCCCCCGTTTTGTGACGTGGTACCAGGAGGAGGTGGGGCGCACCCTACATGCAAGCCTCTGGGGCTTATTTTCAGAACCTTTTTAATACTTTAAACTACCTTTTGATAAAAGAAAGACACCCACTCACTAACAGGGACCCTATTAGTTGGCGGTATCTTTCTTTTATCAAAAATAGTTAAAAAGGATTAAAAAGGTTCTTAAACAAGCTCCGCCAAACTTGCATGGGAGTCTTGATCCCTACACTCTCCCTGGCCTGCGTCTAAAACTCGGAACAAAAGTGGAGCAGGCAGTCTAGAAAGTCTTGAAAGGGATCAGCTGGCTTACGGTTTGCACAAATTACGATCCCTTCCCAAGCGACCCGTGAGTAAAAAAATATTTACACAGCGGAATATCCTCACGGTAGGGCTATGAAGCAAAAGAATTTTAACAAATCACACATTTACTTTAAGGAAAGGAGTGCAACATCTGGAATCCATAGGAGCACAGGATCCAAGACAGCATGGGTTTACAACAGGAATGTCCTGTCAAACTAATCTCATAGATTTCTTTGAGTAACCAGAGTGGTGGACCAAGGGGGTGCAGCTGATGTTGCCTACCTTGACTCCGGCAAAGCTTTCAATACTGTTCCATGTAGAAGATTGATTAATAAGCTGGGTAGGTTCGGGCTGGGTCAGAGGTTGGTCAACTGGGTGGCAAAGTGGTTGGTGGGCAGAAAACAGAGAGTGGTGGTAAATGGTATACAGTCCCAAGAGATGCAAGTCACAAGTGGGGTACCTCAGGGATCAGTCATGGGGCCAGTCCTCTTCAATATCTTCATTAGTGACACTGCAGATGGACTGAAGGGTAAGGTTTGCCTGTTTGCAGATACACCAAGATCTGCAACACAGCAGATGATCCAGATGGGGTGGGCAGAATGAGAAGAGATCTGGAAAAACTGGCAAAATGGTCAGAAGAGTGGCATCTGGGGTTTAACGCAAAGTGGAAGATCATGCACATAGGAAGAGAAACCCTGAAGCTACCTATAGGTTGGGAGGGGAGTTGCTGGCAATCACAAGGGAAGAAAGAGACTTGGGCATCATCATCATCATCACAGATGACCTGGAATCATCCAAGAAGACCACTAAAGCAGTAGGTAAGGCTAGAGGGATGTTGGGGTGTATTAGCAGGGGTATCACAAGTCGTAAGAGGGAAGTAATAATTCCTCTTTACAAGACACTGGTTAGGCCCCATCTGGAGTACTGCACAAGGACATTAACAAAATGGAGGCAGTCCAGAGAAGGGCAACCAAAATAGTGCAGGGACTGCATCAGAAAACATATGAGAACAGATTAACGGAGTTCAATATGTATACCCTAGAGCAAAGGAGGGTGAGAGGTGATATGATCAAAACATTCAAACATCTTAAGGGCATTAACAAGGTGAAAGTGTCTAACATGTTTCAATATAAGAAAAATAGCAGGACAAGAGGAGACAGCATGAAATAAGAGGGAAGCTGATTAAGGAGTAATGTGAGAAAGTTCTTATTCAGAGAAAGGGTGGTGGATACATGGAACGGCCTACCTCAGGAAGTGGTGGATATGAATACTGTGCAGGGCTTCAAACAGGCATGGGATAGGCATAAGGGAGCAAAACAGATGAGTATGAATAGATTGGCTACTGACAGAGTAAAGGCTGATGGCACATTCATAAAGTAGAAAAAATGGGCAGACTGGATGGGACTTGCAGTCCTTATATACCATCAACTTCTACTGTATGTTTCTATGTTGTACTTTCTGAACTGTGGGAGGCAGAGAATTGTAATTTAGGGCTCACCAAAGACCAGTTTTTAATTGCACACGATGCCTTTGAAACTCTCTTCTCATGATGTTACAGCACAAAAAAAAAACACAACAGTTTGGATTATTCCCGGGATTACTGCACTCCTGCATATCAGGGTTTGTTGAAATGGGACAGGACTCACAAGAGTGAGCTGCAGGTTGGCTCAGATGGCTCAGTTTTACTTGTGTGATGAAAAAGCACTCCGTCCATCCCATTATTTGCCTCCAGTGTGCTCATTAGTCGTTGGACTGGGAGGTGATCAAGGTGGGATTTAAATAAACAACACATACATTGCCGCTGTGGTTATGAGAAAGGCAAGTTTAAATACCTTCTCAAAAATAAAACCTATGGGGCCTTATTCACAGGTACTGAACTGTAGTCTGGGAAGGTCCATAACAAGTGCAGACTCCCAAGATAATGGCAATTTACTAAAGGGAAAAAAAAAAGCAGTTGGTGCTGTGATGTTCATGAATTGCAACTCCTGTCTCATAATATTCATAAGTGGCTGGATCAACAAAACTGAAAGGGGCGGGGGGGCACATGTTGGTCCACTACAGTCATAGCAGTGGAAATGGACTTTGTGGGACTGTCTGTAAAGCAACAAGGTGGCTACCTCTTTCAGTGCCTTTGACTCCTGGGACTTGGCAATGGGGTCCAGGAACACAGACTTCAGCCAGTTAGGTTGTTCAAACTGGAAACTGAGCTGCAACTACTGCTGGTCTCTTGGAGGGCTCATTAATGCACCCAGATAAAGTCAGCCAGTCATGTATTAAATGACAGAATAGCAGCCCTTTCCCAGGTGAGTTTGTGAACAACCTATCGGGGACAATGGGATGGAGTTGGACCACAGGACTGACCGGGGTTTCAGTCAGTCTGCATCTAGACAACCTGGGGAACAGAGAGGAGAGAAGACTGCTGTCTGTGAGCAAAGCACAACAGTGAATTACCGTTAGCAGCATGAGTTCAGCGCTGTCTGTGGAACTGGGAATTGAGACAGAAGTGAAGAACAGACCAACTTGATGATAGCACAAATATCAGGGAGATTTCTGTCTGCAGCACAAGTGCACTGTGCTGTTGGAGGGGAAGTGGCTGGTGAGAGTTGAAGAGACTACTAAGAACAGAATTGTTAATGTCACAGCCAAAAGCTGGAAGGACAGTCTGAGCGGGTAAGCAACCCACAGATTGCTCTCTGGTAAATGCAATGACTTTTCCCGACTCAAAGGGGTTCAGTCAGAGTCCTGAACTATAGCTGTGTTCATAGACCAATCACTGCCACACGTACTAGCCAGTGTCTGCTCATTGTAGCATATCTGGAGTTGATGACAGCTGTGCTGGTCAGGCAGGTGAGTGCTCACGAACTTAAGCTGTACATGTGCTAGTGTAAGGGACAGAGAAGGAAGAGGAGGATACAACAACTGCACCAATGAGTTCTGCAACACCAACAGTTCAGTTAGTTTACCTAGGACTGCAGGTTGAGCATTTTATGGACGAGGTCACCAAGTTTGGGATTCAAATCTTTTCGGTTATTGTTATATTGTTAATCAAGTGTACACCGTCACCTGCTATGAAGTGCAACTTCGTTAGACGTCGGGCCTGCAGTGTTCCAACACCTGGATATCTAGTGAACTGTGCTCAAGGGAGCTCCCTAGGGGAAACAGGGGTAACGCTTGCTAGTTCCTGAGGGTAGTGGGGCCTGCACAGTACAGTACGGTCAGCCAGAGACACAGTGACGGAAGTGGGCCACTGCTGTTATCATCAAGGTAGCCCTACTGGAATATGATATGTTGCATTAACTTTTACCCTTCCCTTCAAGAGCCTGATCCTGCTTCCTGCAATAAAACCCCTTGTTGATTGTTAGTTGTTTTGCAGTTACAGTGTCATGCGCATATTGGGGGTTACGCACAAACGGGTGGAAAGTACGTGCCAAAGGCACAAACCCCACCCACATGACTGCATACCTGCAGACAGGTGTGCATAGGCCAGTATGCACAAATGACCACCATCTGTCCTCGGCTCTGCCCCCCAGTGGGCAGGACTCCTCAGGACAGCTAGGGGAGGAGTAGTGGACCCAGGCGGGCATCCAATCTGATGCCCGTCCTAGGTCCCACAGTGGATCACCTCCACATGTGGGCACAGGTCCAGGTGTGTGAAAAGCCCGCGCACGCACCCAGACCTGTGCGGTCATGCCCCGTTGGCTGGAGGACACTGGCCAAGCCCCTGGTACACTGCGGCCACCTGCCTCACATCCGATCCACCCCCCAACACTTGGCGGCTCCGGCACCCCTGTAGCAAAGCACCCCCTCAACACATGTCCACTCCATCCCCATTGTGTACATGCACCCCTCCTCCAAACAGGTATGCCCGGTCCCCGTTTAGTAAATACAGTCCCCACCCCCACACACACACACTTATGCCCAGTCCCCGTTTAGTAAATACAGTCCCCTCCCACACACACATGTATGCCTGGTGCTGTTGTGTAAATCAAGTCATCACCCCACATACCCGGCAATGCACGGCCACACAAACTGACTCCCGAACCTGGTACCCCAGCACAATCATTGTAGTGCAGTGGTCCCCCACCCACCCGCAGCACCGACCCCCATTTCCCATAACTGTCTGTCAGTGCCATGGCTCAGGATGGCCAGTGGCAGATCCCTCCACCACCTCCTTGGCCGCCAGCCATCCAACTGATGCTGGGAACATGCTCCTCTATGTCGGTGATCCACTCCTGGCATCAGCTGCATGGCAGGCGGCCAAGAAGAAGTGCAGAGGGACGTGCTGCTGGCTGTCCTGAGCCATGACACGGACAGACAGGTATGGGGGATAGGGGGGTTGTCGGTGCCAAGGATAGGTGGGGGGACCACTAGCCACCAATGATTGTGCTGGGGTACCAGGTTCAGGGGTCGAGGTTGTGTGGCCGGGGAACCACCAGGTGTGTGGAGGGTGTGTGTGACTTGAATTACATAACAGCACCAAGCATATGTGTGTGTGTGGGGGGGGGTATTGTAAACCAGGAACCGGGCATACATGTGTGTGGGGGGACTGTATTTACTAAATTTGGACCGGGCATACAAGTGTATGTGGGGGACCGTAGTTACTATACAGGGACCAGGCATACATGTGTTTGTGTGGGGGACTGTATTTACTCAGTGGGGACCAGGCATACATGTGTGTGGGGGGGAACTGTATTTACTAAACAGGGACTGGGAATATATGTGTGTGTGTGTGTGTGTGGGCTTCTCTGACAGACTGGGCATCCCCCTGTGGTGGGGGTGGGGGGTTTGATTCTGTGGTTGGTCAGAGCCCTGTGTGTGTGTGTGTGTGTGTGGGGGTCCCGGGCATACAGCATACAGGATGGGTGCTAGGCTGCTGTTGGGGCGGGGGGGGGGATTGCGCCTGGCAGCCTGGAGCGGGCGTGGATCCGTGAGTGCGCTGCTGCATACAGCAGTTACAGCAGAGTCCTCCCCACCATAACCTGCTTACACCTATGCCCCCCTGCAGCCAGGACTATGCGTCTTTGTGAATGGTGTGTAGTGTGGGCATGCCCCTAGCATTCCCCCCGCCGCCTGCCCCGGTGCGTTGCTGACCATGCAGCCGTGGGATCCAGCAGGTACCTGACCTGCGTGCCGTTTGAGAATGCCACCGAGGGTATGCGGGATCCCCGCTGTGCGGCATTCACGCGTATCTATGCCTTCATGCCCGATTTCCATGGCACGTAGGCATAGTGAATAGGGCCCATTATTTGTAGCATTGATTCTTCACAGTTGCATGGTGTGGGTTTTGGGTAGGGTGATCTCTGTGGGGAGAGTAGGTAGGTACAGCATGCCAGGTGGTGGTACTAAACACTACACCAGGCCCAATTATAATTTCTCTAGGTGGAGGCACCATGCAACTTACCACTATATTCTACATCACTCCTCTCCCCATAAGAAGAACTAAGAACTCAGGCCCCTTAACCTTAGAAGGCGACTTAAGGGAAGGTGTAGTGGTGGTCCTGTTGATGTCAGTGCCAGACTCCATAGAGACTGGTTCATATGTACAAGTTTCTAAGAAGAATAGAACCCAAAGCTGAAACCCCCACCCAGTATCACCAGATAGCCTTGCACTCTGATAACATACCATAAACTTCAACCCCAACACAATATTATATGAAAGAAAATACCCAAAATCACAACACCCACCCATAGAACAACCACAAAACAAAAACACAAATAACTAGAAAAGTACACAAACACAAAACACAAAGAGAAAGAAAGAAACAAAAACACAACAAAAAAAAAATACCAACTAAACACAACATACCGAAAATACGCTCACAAACAAAACCCCACTAAACAACACACAACTCTGCACAAATCAAAACAGAAATAACCAACATAACTACTCACCATTTCCCCGCCACCACCAAAACACTCAACCTACCAAAACTCAGAAAATAAGAGAAAAAATTGAGAAATAAAATAAAAAAAACAAAATTATCCAATATGCACAAATCCTAATTAAAAAAAATAGTTTACAAAATTCTGTTTCTCCTGGACTAAATAAGTTTCTCTACATCCAGGACTTAATCAAATGGACACTTCATGGGAGTCAAGACATCTTTCATGATCGGCGTAGTAGTAGTGTTCTAAACCCAAACTGCTATGTACTGTATTTGGCCAGTAGGTTAGAGCAGTTCTTTGCTGACCCAAGCAAGCCTGTATCATCATCGGTATATAGATTAGAAGTACATTTATTCTGCACACCGAAATGATGATGATGGCTTATGAAACAAATGAACAGAGAAGGATCAAGAATGGCCTCCCATTGTTATTTTTTATTTATTTATTTACAATTTTGGTGACCGGGATAGGCTTACTGAGCCAGAGCTAGTTTCCAAGTGCGACCCAGAGGAGGGGTTACATTTTGAGGCAGGGTCTGACCTCACCTCAACTACCATAACCTGCTGTCCTCTGCTAGACATGTATGCTGAAATCTAAAATGCAGCACTTGCAGAGAAACCCACATCACATAAAGCAGCATTTGTTAGTCAGCAAAAAAATTAATCATATTGTTTGTTTTTTAGCAAAAATATATTTCTTACATCCTAAGATTCATGAATATTGGTAAAACAGCTTTTACTGCTGATTTTGTAATAATCACGTCATTAAAGATGGTCACCACTCGCCATTTTTTATAATCGCTTCCGCTGAAATTACCTGTTGAATCTACACGCTAAATTCATACTGTGGACATATTAGAATGGTGCTGTCACATGTTTCTGATGTTGAACAGCACAACATTGTACCAAGATATTTAATTTGTTCATGTCGGGCATGACAAGGAAATGGGAACTTAACTTTAATATCCTGTATCTTGGTTCAAATAAAAAAACAAAAGAAAAATGTGTCCATCTTGATATTTTTGCCAGACGAAATCTTATTGCCGAAACAACTATAAACAAATACTGTTTCTTTAATCTGTTCAGTAATGTCTTTGGTTTACTCAGCCTTGGCTAGACCTGAAAAAAGCAGCACCACTAGCAAAGTCTTTGTTCTCTGTGACCGCTATATCATCTACCAGCTTTGGAAGTGACCTTTCGGTGGACTGACCTCTTCCAAAGCTAAGCTACGAAGGGTATTTGTATAGGATAATGGCCTGCCATTTCCGTCAGTTGTTTATGTACGAGCAGCTTGACTGCTCTGTGCATGAAAGCATAGAAATTGGACAAAAGCATGCTAGTTGGGATGACCCAACAGTGACGTGACTGGGAAGCTGCTTGCTGTGCTGATGACACCAATTCATGTCCCAAGCTCAGGGCATCACACCCACATGGCAAAAGGAGGATTTCAGTTTCCAATGGACACTCTCCTTTACTAGGGTGGGGCCCGTGGTATTCCCTATTGTTTTGCAACTTCCCTGGTGGTTCCCAGATGTTTGTAGCAGCAGAAGCAGGGCAGTGAGGGAATAAGAGAGATTACGTCTGCTGCTCAGCTTTGTATTGCCCTTTCTGATGCCCCCTCCATAAGACAGATCTGCTGGTAGTGCTCCTGTGACCCATCTTATCATTTACGTGGCCAAAAACACCAGATCCCACATCTCTTCTCTGCACCAGCCAGATCTGAGCAATAAGGTACAATAGTGTGTGTGTGTGTGTGTGTGTTAGTGCAGGATAATGGCATGTGTAGCCCCCCTACAAATGGGGGTTCCCGAAAAGTCTTCCTTGAGCTTGCCTAAATGCTCACTGCCAGGCTGGTGTCCTGCATGTTAGCAGTTTAAATGCGATTGCCAGAGAGTGCCTGTATAGCCTCTGTGTACTGTCTCTTTAAGAGCTGCCTGGATTGCAGTCATAATTAATCTGAGAGGGAGCTCTGTTAGAAGATGTACATGTTTGTTGATCATTTGTTATACTAGTAATAATATTGCAGTTTGTTCTAACCTGCCTTCTTTGCAGCAAGAACTGTTTTGTTTATCTCCACTATCTTGGCCCGGGACTGCCAAATTGGACTAATCAGTACTGGTGGGACCTAAAATGGAGCCGGACTACAGAAGATGTCAGGAGTCAGAATCTGTAGGAATTGTAGTTTGGGGCTTTTGTCACCTTTTTGCACCTGAAGGGGGAGCTCCTATTGTGACTGACAGATGAATCAGCTAACCGAACCTCTTGGATCTTGGGGAAATTCCTAGGCTTGCTGGCAGTTGAGTCATATCTAAGTTGGGAGCTAAAGAATCAACAGCTCGAGACAGTCTCTGTGGAAAGGCTTGAGTTTTGGCCTGCATTCCTACCTGCTGCCCCTGAGAGGGAGAAGAGAATCAGTTCGGACTGAATCAGAGTTCGTGAGAACGAAGTAAAACACTGAGTTGTGACCACGATCAACCTGAAGAAGAACGAAAATTTGCTGAATGCATCAGCCTAGCAGGATTTCTAGCTACCTCTAAACTCCCGGTGTGTGGAGAGACTTTGCGATTGTGATTGGAGAGTGGTTTGCTTGGTATAGTAGAATCCCTTACATGTAAATGTGCAGTGCGTTTATAGTGGGTCGTGATTTGGTTCCCCACTGTTTGAATTGTGTTCTGCTTGCTGGAAGCTGTATCCAGCTCGACCGGACTGAATCCGTGATCATTTCCATACGGCCTGGGCCATGCCACACTGGCCCTGCCAGACTACCCACTGCACAGAAAAATGCATCGACGAGAGACCTGCCTGGGGATCAGCCCCCTGCTCCACTCTTGAACAGGAACGACACCTCGGCAAATTGTGTGAGCCTTGCTTCTCCTGGCACTCCAGATCAGCCATCTGCAGTCTCAATTTTCGTCCAGCCTGTGTCCAGTCTTGGGTATCATGAGTAACCATCAGGGTAGCTCCCTGCAACAACAATTTAATCTACAGTAAGTGTGTCATCTGATTGTCTTCTTGTTTCTTTTTTTTCCACGAACTGAGCCCTCCGGCTCCGGATTACAATTAGTGTATAATAACTGGTAACCCCCGTTATCAACCCGTTTTTGAGAGCTGTTAAAAGTCGTATCAACCCACAGATTGATATGAAAAAACTCGTATCAACCCGCCTTTTACAGTCTCGCGCGAAGAAGCCTGATTTGAGGTACCTTTCAAACGAGCAGTGTTTGCTAAATACACAAAAAGAGAAGTGGTTTCTATGAAAAAAATCTAACCTGTTGGTGCAGAGCTCATTTGTTTTCAGTTTTAAAAGACAAAATCCGTTGAGTATAGAACAACGAGAGCGAGTTACTCGGTGGCTTCAGTAGGCTAGATTCAACTCGTTCACACTTGACTCTCACCTTCTAAAGCCGCTGAGTAACATGCACCAGTTATTATAAAAAATAAAACATTTGTGGGGGATTGATAGGCAGTTTTTTATACACACCCTCGGTGTGTGATACTAGTGAAACCTCTCGAGCTTCGCTCTCGAGGTTTGTCTAATATCACACACTTTGGGTGTGTAAAAAAACTGCATATCAACCCCCTACATATGCATTATTCTCTATGTGTGATGCATGTTTTCTTCCATCACAGGGCCCCAACCAGCCGTGACGCCGGCCTACCCCGTGCAACGATCCTGGCTAGCCCACCTTTTCTTCACCTGGGTACCCAGAGTGTGTGACTGTTTATGGACCCTGAAGTACATGCATAACTGTTTGATTGATACAGCCTTTAAGCAAATTAACTTGATTACTCCTCTCCCTTGTTCAAGTCCCTTAAATAAATCTGATCCAACTCTTTTTGCATTTACCCTGACTGTGGTTCCAGTTTGTACAAGAGTATTGTACTGCTCTTATTTGCTGTGTATAACCTTGTTTTACAGGGGGTTCCCAGGGTCGAGCCAGAGGAAAACCCTGGTGGTAAGTGCAAACAGTGTGGGTACTTGTGCAGTGTATCAGGGGTATTGTGAAAGTGATTATTGTGTATTGTTCCGGCCACTGGTAAAGAAAGAGGGGGGTTACAGTGTCTCAGAGGGCTGTGCCCAGGTTAGCTTGACCACTACCAACCCTGACCTCCGGGGGAAGGCACCATTTCAGAACTCAGGCCCCTTAACCTGCTCATAGCCAAGCAGGCAGGGGTAGTAGCCCTTGGGATAGCGCCACCTAGGGGTTACACATGGTTTGGGAAGTAAGTGTATTACACACCAGAGAAGAGTCATTATCCCACAATTAAACTCATGCTGAAGTGGCCTACAGTGATTATAGAAACACTCCCCTGATTTTCAGTTGTAGAAATGGCTACTAAGTTTCAGAAAGTGAAGTATTATGACCTGTGAAATAACACACGATCAGTTGATCACGTCTGACCACTCCTGACTTGGCTTCTCTTGTCCATAGGTGAGAGCACAAAACTCTGAACCTGGAGACCTAGTAGACCTGGGTTTGAAATCCACAACTGCCACTTGCATATTGTGTGACCATGAGCAAGTCTCAACCTCCCTGTGCTCCTGGGTTGCACCTGGAAACAAGCTTCAGCTCTGTGTACCTTTCTCAGCCAGAACAATAAAAAAAAAATGAATTATTTATAAATAAAGGAATACCCTCCCTGCAGGAGGTGTAAGGGTGACTCAGAGAATTTGGTGGGAAACTGAAGTTAAGTGCCACAGTATGTCCTACCAGACTCGAGGCTTGGGACTTGCAGATGACTGGAAGAAAGAAGCGTTCCCTCAAATGTACTGTGGAAAATATACTGCTGAAAATAAAAAGTGACTGCTAGTGCCATCATTCCCTGAGTCCACGTTTTATTTACTGGTTCCAGGTTTATTGTAAGAATGGTCTGAATGGGCATGAACGTGCACTTTTGCAAGGAGGCTGTTCAACTAATGTAATTGTCATGGGTGTGCTTCAGGTTGAACCCGGCATGGTGATGCTGTTTACCTTTCAAGGTAAGGCTATGAGTGTTGTGGAGTGCGTGCAAGTCCTGCAGTGATGCTAACTAATTTCCCTGAAGCCTCTTACTGTAGTTCAGGAATAACGTTATACATTTTGCAGAGACACTGACTTCAAAACCTGCATGTCAGTCAGCCTAACAAGGCAAGTCAGGTGCTACATGGAAAATTAGAGAAAACTCAGTGAGAATAATCTCGAGTCCTTTGTTTTTTTGGGGGTGAGTTATTGTTTTTTTAAGTGGTACTGAAAGGTGCCAAATTGACACCAATGAAGACAGAAGTTCTCTCTTTATCCACGTGGCAGGTATAGTGCGGGCAATCGCTGTGCAAACCTCCCTACAAAATGCTGCCAATGTGCCTCAACCGGTCATGGAAGGACCACAACTCAAAATAGGGGTTTCTTCGGACTACATACCCAGTCAATCCTTGGCCTCTTATGTGAGACTGCCAACAAGAGAGTCAAATCAGTGGCAACTGTGTTGGTGATTTTGGCATATGGACATCTGCCACCTAGAAACTGAACTAAGACCCACCACAACTCATTTCACATAGGCCACTGAACAGCTGTTAGGTGATAATGGCATTTGGCAACTAATGACCTGGGCCAGATTTGAACCAGTGACCTACAGGTGAAAGGCTTCTTTACCCACAAGCAATCTGCTCAGCCATCCAGTACCGTATTTATAAGCATTCTGGGCAAAAACTCTGACTGATACTATGCAACAAATTCCTGACCTGAAAGAACCAATGCATGAGCAGTAGCGCTGAGTCAACAGAAAATGCCAGTGTGTGAGATTCTCTAGAGCACCTTGAAAATCCTGTTTGTGCGTACAGCATACAAACTGTGCTATTGCCAGAGGGGTCCAACACATAAGACTGCACTGAATCTTTCAGTAGGAAATGCTTCCTCCTAAAGGACCAACACCCTCAACTACCTTGAAAAAGTGTTTATTATTTAACAAGTAAAATCCAACTCCTGTTTTTGGACTCAGATCGGGGTGATTGAATTTTTCCCTCATTCAAACCTATGGGCCTAAAACAGATTCAGTGTTATCCTTCATGGATCACAGTGATTCTGCAGCTGGTAAAATCTGGAGAGCTTTGTCTGCCTATGTGGATGCACAGGGGAGGGGAAAGCTTGGGCAGCAGTGCATCGGGCATGCCGGCACCAGACAATGTCACACTTAAGTGGGAGAGGTGAAAAGCACGGGGGAGGGGGTGGAATCTGTTGGGCAGACAATGCCCGCCATGACCAACTAGGGCTATGGTACAGTCTCCGCCAGGGCGGCCAGATATGGAAAGGACATTGATGACGTGGAAGCAGAAAGACAGAACTCTGCCTCAGAGCAAACCAAGGGGAAATATCTCAGTGTGTTGCGGACAGTCAGAAGTCCAACACAGTCCCAAGGTGAGCAACTTCAGTGGTCAAGTAGATGGTGGCACAGGCTGAGGAAGGGGGTTCGGACAGGTGGCAATTTGAGGGTGAAAACAGTAAAAAAATTCCCACAGCCCAGGAGATCAGTTTTACAGTTATAAATTAGCAGAGCTGGGATTGTCATTTGAAAACTGTAGGCTGGCAGTCACCAAAGAAATCCCTATGTCATGTGTACATTTGGCTGTGGGTAAGTAATATAAAGCAGAGTGCTGGCCCAGAGGCATGGAGGGCTGAGGCGCTGAGCACCTTACCTCCCGCCAAGCCAACGACCTAAGTTTGGGAATGGACCTGGGTTGCTTGGGGACTGGCCGTGGGAGGGAGGACAGAGGGTCTGAAGGACAGTTCTCCTTCCACAGGAAGGGAGGTGGCAGCACCATGGGAGTTGCAAGGGAGAGGCACCCCATGCCCAGATGCCAAGGGGGGGCATCTCTGCATAAGTGGAGCACATACAAGATGTCGCTGCACACTTGTGGGCCCCAGCTGGGAGAAAATCAAAGGAAAAATCCTCTAACCGCAGCACAGTGACAGCTGAGTCCCTCACAGGCCCTGCACCAACAACTCAGGGCCTCCAGCCAGGTCCTGTGGCAGGACGCAGCAGAGATGGCAAGTCCCGGGGATGTCAGGTGATGGGATACAAAGATGTGGATGCACTTGAGGAAATACATGAAGTTGATCCTTATTAGATATTTATTACTATGTGAGCAAAACCCCAAATAAACAATGAAGAGAACACCACAAGATACAGCCTTTGTGCTTTAACCTTTTGTTTTTTGTCAGGGGGAATCCTGTGGTAGAACACAGTGGAGAAGATAAGTTCCCAGGATGTCAGGTGATGGGGCTCAAGGGGACCAATCCATAAGAGGGCAATTCAAAGTGACCAGAGATAAAGCCATAATGGGGGAGGAGGAGGAACATGAAGCAGAGACCATATTTACTTCAGGTGCTGTATATCCAGAGGATGAGTAAATAATGAAACTAGGAGAGAGGGAGGTACCAGGTGCTATCAGTGCCATGATATAGAAATGTGCTCTGTATCCACAAACGTTCTGAAACTTTATAAAATGTCCCAAAATGCCTTGAAATGCTTACATGTGTTTAGAAGGTTCAAATTTACACTAGGCTCCCCTCCAGAGTAACAGAGAAGGCTACAACCTTGTCCGAACCAAGAGACACCTGAGACTATCTCAACTAAGTCTGAGTCCCAACACAGATATCGTGTCTTCATCATGGAAGCTGTGAGTCATCTTAACAACAATGGAAGTTCCTGTGTAGAAGAGTTCTGGCATTCATCACTAAAGCTGTAAGTTGTAGTCACTAACATGAAGTGTGGAGTGACTGTTGTCCAACACTAAGCTTAGGCCTTCAATGTGGAGAGAAGACACCTTGAATATCATCAGTAATGTGGACTATATCACATCTAATCAATGACTGCATGAAAGGCCTGCATACACCAATTTTAAACAAACCTGTTCTCGTTTTGTTTTAAACTTAAAGCCCTAGTGCCCTGATCCAGCTAGCCTAATGCGGTGTTCTGCAACTCATACTGCTAAGGGAAGCATTGAAGAATAAAAGGTGACTTGGGAATGGTTTGTTTACGGAAGCTTACAGCCAGTCACCAGCAATGCAGAGTGCCCAGCCAGAAAAGACACTGCAGACACTGAGCTTGCACCAGAGACCCTGCAGCCCCCCAAGGGATACCCAAGCCAAGTGCTACAGTACCATGCACTGTTCTAATTTCCCAAGGGGCAGCACCAGGTGCACATGGAAAGGAGTCACCCTGGATGGAGGCACCACACAGAACCTGGGGCCATCTGCCCAAAGCACAGACTAAGTCCCTTATGATGCCTGTTATGTCAGGGCTTAGATCATCATTGTGAGCAGCAGCTACAATTACCTGAAACAAATGCAGAGAGGAGAAGCTTTCAGGGACTTCATTGCCGTGGTTTAAATAACAGCCATTTGCGAAGATAAAAACAACGCTCAGAAACCAAGTACTGCACAAGGTAGGAAATAGGGGATTGACCGAAGCATTATTGATAGAAAAAGACTTGTTGGCCCATTGTGTCTGCCCATTCCTATGGAAAAACATACAAGATCTTGTGATCAGAAGAAAATGCAGGTGGGAAGTTGTGTGTTTGGGGGGCAAATCTGGAGGGATGTGAGGAGATTATTCTCACACCACAAGCGGTTAATGAACAGAGCAGACTGCCAAGAGAGGTGGTCAAAGCCAAAACTGTGATGAGGCAGATACAGTATAAAGGAGTAGTGGAACCCACAGGCAGAAGAGGGGAAGGCATACCTGGGGAAGGTGATGACAATCTGACACTAGGGCTATCAGACCTTTAAATCCTGCCCAGCATTAGACCAAACATTGGGCTAGGCAGGGAAATGGGCAGACTGAAAGGATCACTAGATCTCTGTCTGCCAACACATTCATCGTTTCAATGTATAGTATATAGCTATGATTAACCGACTGAAATGAGGAATGGGCTTAGGCAGTGGGGGAAACTACTATGGTTATTCCAAGGACTCAGGACAGGAGGAGGACACTTTTTTTTGTGTCCTTCAGCTGGGGGGTTGTGCCTTTGGTTCCACCACTTGTCCAGCCCGCCTTCACAGCTCCCGTCCCGATCTCAGCCACAGCTCATGCCTCCCTGCCACAGCCACCCCAGGTCACATCACAGCGGGTACGTACCCCACCACTGCAGAGACCTGCAGAGACCTGGAGGGTGGGCCTGTGAGGGAGCTAACTTGGACATGATCGTAGCAGTGCCATCAGGACAGTCTTCATGCTGCTGAGGAGTATTTTGATTCTCTCCCCTGTGGGTAGGGGCATGGAGTGACGCCAGCGGAGGCAGCACACATGCGTCCGCATGCGCTCCTCCAGGCATCTTCCCAATCTCCGCCCCTCTTCTGTATCATTGGTGCAATGCCCCCCAGTCTCCACCAGGGGCCAGTTGAGCACTGACCACTGTCCCCCGTCACCGGAGAAGGAGAGCAGTCCTTCGGACACTCAGTCCTTCTCCAACCCTGCCAACTCCTGGCAGCCTGTGCTTGTTCCCAAACATGGGTCGCCAGCATAGCACGAGGTAAGGTGTCCAGCACCTCAGCCCTCAGCGCCACCGGGCCGGCCATCACTTTCTTTTTTTAAATTGTTTCTTTAGCCATTTTTCCCCCATTTTCTCCCACCCTCATGTCCTTGGCGTGAGTGTGGAGATGCGCTCGCGTCATGCACTGCGGGACGCTCCACTCTACCAGTCACCCATTACCTGCCTGTGCTGCCACGGGACCTCCATATGGAGGTGGCGGGACTGCGGGAGGGTGACCCCCCTCCCTAGGAGAGGAGAGTCGCCAGTGGGCAGCTCAATCCTGCTCCCACCCTCCCCTCCCCTCCCCATGACGGCTCCCCAACTACCCAATGTCATTCCCGAACCTGGGTCGCCGGCATGGTACGAAGTAAGGTAGAGATGCCTCAAACCTCTGCACCACTGGGCCAGCAGGAGGAAGACATTTTCAGTGACAGTGAACCAGCTTTAACTTATGCAGCTGTAGCAACCCTACTTGTTAATGACAAGGTGGGAGTGGAGTTATCCTGGGTGCTAGAAGAGTGAGGGGGATTGGTTTTATGTGCGTTGGGGGGGGGGGTTAGAAGACTGGTTGCCTCTAGATACTGGTGGAATTAAGGCCTTGTTCATCATGTTAGGATGTACTGGGATGAGGAACTGGATTCTGATTTTGAACCTTTTTGCAGAATTAGGATTTTTAGGCCTGTGATTCTGACAACTAGACAGGAATCCAACAAATCCAGTTCCAGTTCTGAACATCCCAAGGACTGGCAGAGAGACCGAGAAAGACAGCACTAGTTACTGTACAAACGTCTCCATTCTAAACATCATTCATTGTATTGTTCAATTCTATCCCTTTGTGAACAAAGTAACAACTTTTGCCAAAAAAACTTCCCATATCACTTTCTTATCTAGTGTGTGTTTGTATGCATAGCCCCATAGCAGGGCTCGATGGACTGAAGCCCAGGGAGGCCAAGTGTATTTCTCAAAGTGGCTGTGCTGGGATTTAAACCTGGGATCTCTTATTTCATAATGCAGTGCTCTCCCTTTTCACGTTTGCCCTTGAGCAGAAAGTGAACATTTTGATATGAGAGTGGGTTTTGAGCAGTGTGTCACTGTCGGGCCAATGCAGGGCAGGCTGCAAGGGGCTCGTCAGTGCCAAACCATTCATCAGCCAGGCTGAACGTGACACTTTTCTGGTCTTGCTGGACAGAAACTTCAAGTAGTACAAAGGAAAGAGCCAGCCCAATCATAGGGCGATTGTTTCCTATGATCTACATAATGCCACCCAGCAAGCAGAGCTGCTCAGCATCCTGATCAGCTTGTGTGCGCCACCCCAACATAACCTGAAATAAAGAAAATCGTCCCTCATGAATGTGACAGCAATCATTTTTGAAATCCTGGTCAAAATTCATTTTCACACTTGTGGTGCGAAATCACCCTTCGGGTAGGATTTGAAAATTTTCTTCACCCTTGATCATGAGGTGGAGTCATAGGCTATGTTGAAAATATGGGGTAAAAATATTAAAAAACAACAAAGTTAGTAGTGTATGTTGGAAATTTTCAACACACGCTCGTAACTTTGGTAATGTTCAATATTCTGACCTGAATTTGCAACATAGCTATTTTTTCACACCACCTCATGAAAGTGACATCTGTTTTTTTTCAAATTCTGGTCAAAATGTGTTTTCATGCTTGTGGTGCAAAAACGACATTTTGGCCACTATTTTAAAAATTACACCTGCCATGTTCAGAAGGACTAGTCAAGAAAAGATTGTGTTGAAAATTTGGGGTCAAAATGTGAAAAAAACAAACAAATTTCCGCCCCTAAAGTTCAACAAATTCCTTGTGTCAAACCACCCCCTGAACATGACAGGTGTCAGTTTTCAAATCCCCTCCGAAACTTGTTTTCACAGCTACACTGAGAAATTACCTTTAAGATGGCATTTAAAAAAAATTCCACTTGCCTTGATCATAACGTCAGGTCATAGAAAGAGTGATGGAAATTGGGGGTCGAAATGTGGGAGCCCACTGAAAATTAGATCTTGTCTCTCAGCTGGCCTGTCCTTGGTAAATACAATCTAAAAATGTGTAAAAGCAGGACACCGCTGAAAATGAGATACTGCATCTTTCTGTGGTCTGTCCTGAGTAAATATATAGTAAAAATGTCAAGCAAGACCCCGTACAACAGCTATGCAAGCTGTGAACATTTGGCATTGATAAATGCTTGTTATTGTTATGTAGTTATATTGTTATGAATACTCCCATTCTATTTTAAAGTCCTCTCAATACACAACACAGTGAAGCTACTCAAAAGTCTACCTAATTATGACTCCTCCAGATCTGATGGGCTATCTCCAGTCTTCCTTAAGCTGATCTCTCCGGTGATTGCCAGGCCACTCATCTTCGTCTTTAACCTTGCCCTTTCCACCGCCTCCATGCCTGACCCATGGAAGATAGCTAAGGTTATCCCCATTCTTAAATCTGGTGACCCCAAATCCTCCGACAATTACCGTCAGATATCCATCCTCCCTCATCTCAGTAAACTACTCGAGAGAGCAGTCCACAATCAGCTCACTGAGTACATAGGCAAATACACCCTCCTATGCAACCAACAGCACGGCTTTCACAAGAAACATTCCACTGCCACTGCCCTCACCCTTCTGACCGACCACATCCTCTCTAACATGGATAATGGTAAAGCCACCGGGGCTGTCTTCGTCGACCTCTCAAAGGCTTTTGACATGGTTAACCATGCTCTCCTTACCTCCAAGCTTAGCCTCCTCGGTTGTTCTCAGAAAGTCACAAGCTGGTTCACTAACTACCTTACTGATCGCTCACAATTCATGTTTATTGGTCAAACCTGCTCCCCCACCCTGCCTGTCTCTGTGGGGGTCCCTCAAGGCTCAATCCTGGGTCCCCTCCTTTTCTCCTTATTCGTTAATGTGCTTCCCTTTAACTGCCTCAACTGTCACTCTCTCCTGTATGCTGATGACCTTGTCCTCTTACACAGTGACAAATCCATGGCCGCAATCTCCTCAGTTCTCTCGCACAACTATGCTGCGGCCCACAGCTGGTTCTCAAAAAACCTCCTCTTAGTAAATGCCAAAGAAACTAAATCCATGCTGTTTGGATCTAAGCCCTTCCTGGCCAAAACTAAAAGCCACGCCCCTTACGCATTCTCACCCCAGATGGCCCAGCCCTGGAGGATGTCAACACCTGTAAATACTTAGGAGTACTGCTCGACCCCTCCCTCATCTTCACTGAACATACAAATTCCTTTGTCAGAAGATTCCATCAAAAGTTAGGTGCCACCTATAGATTCAGGTAATACCTTACCCCTAAAGCCAGACTAGCCATTGTCCAAGGTAATCTTCCCCCTATTCTTGACTACTGCTCCCCTATTTGTGCCAGGACCTCAGTTACTGCCATGGCTAAACTCTCCGCTGCCTACAACAGTGCCTGTCACTTTGCTTAATTGGCCCCATTCTCCACCCACCACTGTACCCTCTATAATACCCATGGATGGCTACTGCTACAAGGTTGCTTTGACCTAGCCCTCTGCTACATGGCAGACAATGTCATCCGCACGGCTCCAGAATCCCCCCAACTGCCCTTCTGAAAACCAGAACAATCCTCCGCAACCTCCGCTCTAATGGTACTCCCCCTCTAGCTGTTCCTAGGGTATCCACTAACATGGGTAGCAGAGCTTGGTCTGCAGCTGCCCCCTTGCAGTGGAGCAAACTACTGGCTGAACTCCATTCCATTAACACACACTCCAGTTTCAAGTCCCACCTTAAAATCTGGTTGCTGGAAAACTCATCCTGCCGCCTCACCCTGGGGTCTGACACCAACCACACTAGTCAACTCCCCAGCCCAGGGGTTACCCACCTACCCACACTAGTCAACTCCCCTGCCTAAAACTGTTATATTGCATTTTTCACTGTAATATTTGACTTCCTTGCCTGTACGTATTGTATATATTTTTTTTGCTGAGTATTCTGTGTATTACTTGCTCACTGGATGATGCAGTCTCACATTGTACAATGTGCCTACGATTTATTTGTTTTGTACCAAATCTCTTCATGTTCGTTATTGAAACCTTGCATTCACTGTTCTGAAATGAACCAATGCATCAAACCTGTATATTGTGCTTACTATTGTTGCTTGTATCAAATTTGTTTCATGTGCATTACTGTTATCTTGTACTCCACTGTCATCCTGTGCCATGTGTTATGGCCCGGGTCGTGCCTGAAAATGGTCCCTGGGATCAGTGCACTCACCCGGTTATTAAACTCATAAATAAATAAATATTAATCTGTACAAGAACTCAGTTGAGACCTAAAATAAGTTGTAACACGGCATTAATAGTGTGCCTGTGATGCCGCGACCCGATAGGCGTAGCACGGTCACGAGACGGCATCCAAAGCGGGTATTAACCCAGGGTATAGTGCGTGCTTCGCTTCGCACTACCGCTGTCAGCCAGATCCCTGCCTAGCAGCACTGGGCGCGATGTGCAAGGGAGACGAGCAGCGCGACGAATGGCTCCTGTGACGCTCTACTCCCGCAGGACATTCATAGGACATCCGGGGGGGGGAAGCATCCCGCGGAGCACACTGTTCAGAGCAGCAAAGTGGAGACCACGGCGGGCAGCATAGCACAGAAAGCAGGTGGAACACAACACACCCGAGCAGCAATCCAAGTGGGACCAGGAAGTAGGGATGCCTGAGATGCCCCGCGTGGTGGCCGCTGCACTCCGAGCCGCTGAAATGCGAGATGCAGACCTCCCAGCACGACTTACAATGGAATACTCGAACGGAAGACAGCAGCACATCACAGAACTCTTATGTGTTCCTTTCACCGCGAGTACACCAGCAGCCGTAGTTGACCACATCACTATGTATGTAAGGTGTAGTGCACGTCTTTCTGCTACTGTAATAAAATATGTTAAAATTAGCACGCCTCCGCGTCCTCTTGTATTGCTGTCACACTGCATCGCTCAGCATCCCTCCAGGAGCCGTCTGCCCTGTGCCACAAGCACATTAAGCCACTCCGATGATGTGCTCTATCGATGATGCATGGGGGGGTGGTAACCCTCGGCCCTGGGCCTCGGGCACGCACCGCCCCCCCATGCATCAATCCAGCATTAGAGCACACCTCCGTCGTGGCTTAATGCTTACTTGCAAAACCCTATGTTGTCCCTGTGAGCAGGCCTGACAGACACCTCTGCTGGACTGAACTGTATGAATTCAGATTCTGGGCTTCCTGCCCTGTTGACCA
Source organism: Neoceratodus forsteri (assembly GCA_016271365.2). Lineage (NCBI taxonomy): Eukaryota > Metazoa > Chordata > Ceratodontiformes > Ceratodontidae > Neoceratodus > Neoceratodus forsteri. The sequence continues at coordinate 752,743,714 of CM028131.1, forward strand.
ACACTAAAAACAGCTGCTGAGTCCCCCCCCTTCCTCTCCACACATACACAGTGCCCCTCTGTGGTGAGACTGGCTGTCAGTTTCACATCAGTGTACACAGGATTTCTCATTCATTTTGTCTGTGAAGTTTTTTAGTGCACATGAGAGATGCCAGATTGGACTTGAGCAGAGACCAAAGTCCTTATTCACAAGAAAGGGTACAGCACAGGTACTCACAGTGCAGACCTCCCCACACTGCCCTACTTATGTGCCTCAGCCCAGCAACTGAGGGATCACCAAAAAGTGTTGTGAGGATAGTTCAGACTCTAACATACTAACATACTAATTGCCAGCAGATTAGGCCTTATGGTCAATCGAGTCTGCTCAAACCTCAGATCCCATGTTGGGAATTGGGAGCCCCCCCTCCCCCCTTGTGCACCAGAAACCCGACTGTGTGCCTTCAATTCTTGGCAGGGTCTCATGTGAGACCGTTGACAAGAGTGCCCTGTCCATTAGTGCCAAGGGGATTTTATTTTTTTTTTTGTGATAGGGACACTTGTCCACATGGAACTGGACAACCGGTCTGAGAACCACCAGAATTCACGTAACACAGGCTGTAAACAGCCAACTGAGGATAATGGACATCAGCCTCTACTGACCTGGATCAGATCTGAACCACTAACTTAGATGTGAAAAGCTCTGCAACTTACTGAACCATCTGACCCCCACACCCACATTCTGTAGTCATGTGGCCCAGGCTACCAACCAGTGCTCTGGTTCCGATTTGAAACTAAACAAGGAAAGTTCAAAGTCGGCATAACTGATTTCACAGGGACATTTGTATATTCCGTATAAGGCCAGAAGGATGCCCTGCAGTATGCAGCGTGCACAACTGCGAAAACAAATACCATCTACAGAAACTGGGGACAACTTCTGATACATGTCTCTACTGAACATGATGTCACTTGTCTGCAGGAAATAAAGGAAACAGATTGCATATTGGAAAAAAAAGAGCAATCTCATTGCTGAATATATATTGTTTTCCTGAACATATTTATTCCTTCTTTGGCCACAGGTTGGGATTAGGGTTGTCAGAACCCTCTGAAGTTCTGGGTTCTAGTTCTAGTCTAGAACTTTTGAAAAAGTTCTAGTGTTCTAATCTTTTTTAGAACTTTTTAGAACTCGAACCCTATTTTTTTATTGTGCTGCCAGTAACGAAGATAGTAATAAAATACATGTAAAGGAAAAACTGTTCAAAATAAGGGGAGAGAAATTATCTTGTGTGACATTGATAGGAATACAACTAGGTTTATCTATAGTTTCTTCTGTTTGCTAAAGTCAGCAACAATACGTAACAGGCCCACCACCCACCCATATGTTAAAGTTTTCCTGCTGCAGCTGCATCATAGTTCCTTAGTGAAAGAAAGAGGCACATTAGCCATTTACGTACTCAGCTATATATACTCATCGTCATGAATTAGGAGAAAAATAACTGATATTACCTAATTTCAGCTATTTGCTGCTTTCTGTTTTAAATGAGTGAATCAAAAGTTGCTATGTTTAAAAGAAAGCTTTTATAACAAAGTCAAGCCAAGTACTACAGCAGCAACATGTGGAACTGTTACAAAACATATTATGTCATAACATATTCAGTCAAGACATTGGAATAAAAAAATATTTGTGAGAAACCACAAGAAGGCTGCCCAATCCTACGTTATTGCCTGTGTGAAAAGTTGAATGCTTAAGAACAAAATTCCATTATAGTATTGCAGGCGTTATGTTCGAGCATCATAGTATAGAATCGTTATGCAGGATTGTAACAGCTTAAACATGGTAGCTGTCCTTTTTGTCTGTTTAAACTGTTTTGTCCTGCAAGCGCTTCTGTACCGTGATGCTATCAGTTAAAATGCATAACATTAGTATATTTTTGGAAGTGTTGGTGCTGTGTCTTTTGTTCTTAATAAAAAATATGCTAGTCATTGTTGCTGGCAAATGCATGCAATTTTCTAAGGTAATGTATACATATACCAACATTTTTGTTGGCAAATTGAAGTAATACATACAAAAATTCTAAGATGATGCATTTTTGCAGCTGATACTTCAATAAAATCTGTATTTCAGTCACATAAATAAAACAGTGGTTTCTCACCACATACTAAGGAACATTTATGTAGCTGCAGCAGTTGGCATGTGATGTTTAAGGGACAGCGTCCTGTCAACCCCATTATGTATCAAATTATCACTACTTATAAAGCAAAAACACTATGATACGTCACATTCTGTGAAAACTGCTGATGCAGATTTTCTTTTTATTTCTGATTCCTTTATTCTTTTTAAAGGGGACAGGACAATTGTGCTAGGTGGCAGCAGTTTGCAATGTATTTAATAAGAATATATATTGTGTACAGTAGGTTCGGTCTGTCATCATTTTTTTCCTCACCATCCCCAGCTGATCACTGAATCTGTAAAATGAAAGAACTAAAACAACACCCACCTTTCACCCCATCACCCATTCCACTTTTCTTCCACCACCTCATCTGTGCAGTAGCACCCATGCCACCCTTACACCCATGTTAAAACCAACCCACAACCCTCACCCATGTACTAGCATCCATTTTTCGTTTATGGCTAACATTTCTGTAATTGAAAAATAATAAACAGCTACCAATTAGAACTCATTGTTTTGTCCTCTTTAAAATTGAAAATAGACTGTCTCCTGTCCCAGCCCATGCTGATGCACCACAAAGTCACAGAAGGTAAATCAAAATATATGTTTGCACTTTAACTATAAATAATATGATACAGAAAGGATTGACGTGACAGTGTCCCTTTATGCCAAATTTGGGCCTGTTCCACTGATGTTAAATTTGCCATGTATATAAAACTTGTTGACTTTAGTTTAGACCCTAGCTACAAAGCAGTTTGCCATGAAATGGTGAAAGTTTTGGGGGTATATAGTCCAAGGTAGTAGATCGAGAAAGGAGAGAGATGACAACCAAAGTCATCACAGTCTGTAAAGTTTCCTTTTGGTGCAGAGACTCAGTCCCACACAGTATTTTTACCAGCCACCACCATCTGGAGTTGTCATCATCACCATCAACATCCACAACATCAATCACTTCAGGATCAGTTTGTATACTCTTGTAGGGATACGAAAATCTTGATTTATTAACTTTAATAAAAGTTAACGTGTGTACATTTTCTGGCAGCAACCTATTTCTGGTGTCTGTCACAATATTGCCAGCTGTACTAAACATGCGTTCTGAAGAGACACTTGTTGCAGGACAACCAAGATATTTACAGGCTTCATCATACAGCTCTGTCCAAATTGACTTTTTTGATCTCCAGTATTCAAAAGGGCATGCATCAATAGGAATAGGCAGTTCTTGCAGGTAACTGTCTACCATGTTGGACAGAGACACGCTCAGAAGAGGAATCAGCAGAAGCAGCTGGTATGGCAGCAATTTGGGGAAAGGTTTTGCCACAGATTTAGCTTGCTACTAAGGGCTGAAGAAGTGGCAGTTGTGGAACAACTACTGTTAATGTTTGGTGACTTTTCCAGTTCTGTATCCTTTGTGAAGATGAACCTGCATGTTGTGGTGATGACAACCTGATGGTACTGTGCGGTCTGTGTTTGACTCCTGTGAGTGCTGCAGCTCATCTAGCAACATACATTTGTACTGCTCTATATCATCTGTTTTTGGAAGATGTATAGCCTTGAACCTGGGATCTAAGAGAGTTGCAAGGATGTAGTGTCTTGATTTTGTCATTGCAACTAATTTGTCATTGGTTTTGAAGCGCCCTCATTCTCTTTAAGAGATTCCCATGATATAGGCGTACATGTTGTCTGCGCTCAGATCTGTCTTTTCTATTTGTAGATTTAGGAACACTAAGATGATGTGAAATGAGCATTATAAGTGGGATAACCTGACTCACAGATGCACCTTCAGAAGACATGTCCCTTTGTAGCTGTCTCAAAGGAGCTAGGATACAGCACACTGTCTCCATTAATTTCCACTGCAGCACAGACAGCATAATGCCATCTCCAATGTAATTGGAGCAGTACTCATGTACAGCTTGCTTTTTGCTCCAAGAGGCACTGCAGCATATAAAGCATTGAGTTCCAACGAGTGGAAACATTTTGAATCAGCTTTTGCTGGGGCAGCTTGTGTTTTTGCAGTTCGGACAATGTCCAGATAGCCTTGGTTGAATGTGAAAAGTGAGTCACAATTTTTTGCAAACAGCAATCATACCATCCACTTGTGTTTCGTTGCTGAGAAATCCCGTGACAATTAAGTGTGAGCAATGTGCAAAGCAAGAAGCATGCAGAAATCCTCCATCCTGTATTGCTTTTAAGATGTTGGCTCCATTGTCACTTACTATGAAGCCACAATTTTAGACCGTGAGAATAAACCCATCTGGTCAAGGAGGTCATTTAGTTCCTGCAAGATGTTTGCAGCAGTATGACTTTGCCCAAACTTCTTTATATGCAGCAGCGCCATCTTTGGGGTGTCTTTGTTTTGAAGAAGCACAAGAAAACGTGACCCAATGAGCGTAAGGACATGTAATCTATGTTTTGAGTGCTGGTCCACATATCTGTTGTGACATGAATAACCCCACCCTCTGCAGTTTTAGTGCAAGCATCACTGTCGCTTTTAAAGCCTGATAAATGTTTGGTATTTCAACATAGGAAAAGTACCTCGATGAGGAACATTGTAACGAGGCTCTGCTAATGTCATGAGCTCCCTAAAATCCTCATGATCTACCAAGAGTATGGGAGAAGGGCTCCGGCTAACAGTTCACCAATTCGGTGATTAAGATGAAGGGTCTTTGGATGATTTCTAGTAAAGGTATTCTTCCTTTCAAATGCCTGAGACAGTGTTAGCTGTTTGCAACATGTCCCTGCTGGTTTATTATACACCGTGCTTGGCGTGAGGAGATGGACGAGAGATGGTGGACTAGGACTTGTACATTCAGTGCCATCACTGGATGTGCAACCGGTACTAATGGTGCTGGCATTGGTGGTAACAGTGATCCTAGGGCTGGCAGTGGTTCTGCCTGCATCAAGTTCAGACAATTCAGTATCCATTTCAGATTCCTGATCCTGACCCTTCTCACGCAGCGGTCTGGAAGATGGAGGACATGGGTTTTGGTTTTGGATGATCAAGCAAACCAGATGCTTTTTCAGATGGCGTTTAAGAGCTGATAGTGCCAAGGCATGACACAACTTTACCACGGCTTACACTCTGTTTACACAGGAACAAATTGATCTGCATGGATCAGTTTTACTGACTGAGAAATAATTCCACACCTCAGATGTGACAGATTTTGTTCGAGTGCTAGAAGATAGCTAAAGACTGTTTGTGTCTTTTCACCTGTCCTAACAGAACCTGGGACATGCTCCTTGGTGCTAGAAGAGTGGACAGAAGACTCTGATGGATTTTCATTGCTGGCCAACACAGAAGTGGTGGATTCAATGGATATGTCCTTTTCATTGCCAACAGTGCTGGATGTATTTGCAAGTGCACTACCTGATTCATTGTCAGCAGACTTGCTCATTTCACTTTGTTGAGGAAGTAATGATTTGTCACGAGACACAACAGTGTGGGACTGAGACAAAGAGCTACTGTCTGAGTCAGAGAGGGACTCACTGTCACTTGCATTATTGCTGCTAGTCACAGGGATCTTAACGCATGAATGGCATACCTTATGGTGCCTCTCCGTTGACCCCAGCAGCTGTACAGGTTTTCTTAGAAGGTCCCCTTTACCACACTTCACTGTTGCTTTTGCTGTTTGTTGAATTTTTATCACGTGAAACATTTTGTTATTTCTGTTAGCACCAGCAGGATTACCACCACCACCAACACCTGCTCCAACACCAGCACTAAATGCTTCATCTATGTTGGTGTCAGCCATAACAGACAGTAAGTACCAGTACTACCAGTCCAGTATACTGCAGTGAACACACCAACACCCAAACAATTCCTGTGTAACAAAGCAATGTGATCTGTAATCGCTGGCTACAACTCCAAAATTTTATTTTGGTTGTGTGACACTGTGATACGGACTGAAAGTAATTGAAGAATATGACAGTTTGCAACTAAAGGATCCCAGGTTCAAGGCTTACAGAATGATTGGGCTGCTGGGCATGAGGCATACACATAGCAATCAAAGGTCACACAGCAGCAGGGTGATGGGCTGACCACAGGAGACCGGAGTCACACACGCAAACCCAGGGAATGAGAATTATATTTCACGCTTCTGTCATGTAAGGTTAATGCCACCACACAACTGGCCACTGGGCTTCTCTCGGTAACACACACACTGGGTAGGGGTACAGTGCAGATAAAGGGCACACAGCAGCAGGGTGATGGGCTGACCGACCACAGGAGACGGAGTCACATACAAAACCAGGGAATGAGAATTATATTTCTACGCTTCTGTCATGTAAGGTTAATGCCACACACACACACTAGGGTTCAGAAAGATTTATTTGCCTTTTTTTGCCCCCCTACGTTTCTGTCATGTAAGGTTAATGCCACCACACAACTGGCCACTGGGCTTCTCTCAGTAACACACACACTGGGTAGGGTACAGTGCAGTCAAAGGGCACACAGCAGCAGGGTGATGGGCTGACTGACCACAGGAGACAGAGTCACATACGCAAACCAGGGAATGAGAATTATATTTCTACGTTTCTGTCATGTAAGGTTAATGCCACCACATAACTGGCCACTGGGCTTCTCTCAACACACACACTGGGTAGGGTGCAGTCAGTCAAAGGGCACACAGCAGGGGAGGGAGGAGTGTGGGGATAAATGGCACAACAGACATAGATGGATGGGTTTTCTGTTTTACAGGGTTTACAAAAAACAAAATGACGGACAGTTTTATACATTCAGGTGATAACACTGGGATTAGGCACCCCAGTGACAGTGTTATGTTTGTGGAGGTAGGGGCGGGGTGGTGGGTGCTGAGAGGGAGGGTGGGGTGAGGGAACAGTTACGGGTGCCAACAACAGACATCGATGGATGGCTTTCTGGGGGTGGGTGGGTGGGATATGCAAACATTGAAATTGCTACTAAATTTTTATGACTGCCCCCCATCCACTTTAAAGTGTTACCCTAACAAGTAGCGATACCTCAATCACAGAACTTGAAAGAGTTCAAGTTCTGTGACCTCAATTACTCCCAAAAGGCAGTTAGTGAAACATTAATGGATAACGATGTGATTAAAGATCAATCGACTTAACGTAGTATCCAAACCTGGTGAGTATGTATTTAACACTTGCTAAAAAGAATAAAACAAAAATCAATCAATAAAAATGAGGCAACATATCTGTGTGTTAGACTTTAGATGCTTGATGTTAAACGGCACATGGATGCAAAGAAACGTAAAATTGACATAATCCATTGCTATGAAAATGATATTCACAGTAAAGGTGTTCTTGCGGTTTAAAGATACAGTGCAACTATAGTGAAAAAATATATTGATAGTGAATATTTCTCGTTCTGCAGTAGTTTGACGGATGGGACAGAGTTAACAGTGCACTGGCCAAATGCATCTTGGGAGCTGTAGTCCTCTAGTATCTTAGTGCAATTCTCTCGCAGACATGGCTGTTCCCTAATGTGGTCTGCTGCTGTGTACTGTAACTTGGAACAATTGCTTTTTTGTAGGCAGTGTCACATTTGTAGAAATGCAGGCTGGTTATCTGCACTACGTTTTAATAGATGTTTTGTGCTAATCTACTGTATGTATGTGCTGTGTGACAGACTGGCTTTGAAAATTTGATATTGATTACTGTGCTGTAGATCGGATACAGTACAAAGTATTTTGCTGTTTTCCGGGAGAATAAAAAAGCAGTGAACGCTGCATTGTTATTCATGCATTTGTACACATATTTTGTTGTGCACCATGTGTTCTGTAGTGTCAGTGTTATGTTGGGGTGGGGTGGGGTGGGGCAGTGGGTGCTGAGAAGAAGGGTCAAGTGGCGGGGCAGTTACACGGGGGCTGGCAACAGGCATCCACGGATGGTTTTCTGACAGACTCCTGACACTGAAAGCTGCTTAGCTGTTTGCTGACCGGCTTCATGCAAATCAAAGGACTGAAGCCCTCTCTGATTGGAGTGGCTTCGTCCCTCGAAGCACATGAAGTTTCTGCCCAGCAAGCAGCAAGTGATGTCAGGACCACAGCATCTGGTTATTGGTGCACACTGCTGAGCCCCTCCTATTCTGAACTGAAATGGGCAGTGACACCCTCTCCCCCCCTCCCCGAAATCCCTTATGCTTGCCACAAAACGCTGGGTATGCAAGTGCAGCCAACATAAAAAGTGAGCATGTGAGACAAGAGTGACTTCTCAAGTTCTTTGGATGAAAGAACTGTGAAATGAAGCAGAGCAGTTCTGGCACACAAAGGATTTGAGAAGAAACTCATAACCATTAAGCGACAGAAGAACATTACAAATAAACATACTATAAATCATGTTAATGACTTCTGTTTTAAAAAAATGGAACATGACTTGAAAATCAAAATGTTTCACTTTATAGAAAATCAGAGAAACCCCTTGTATAGCAAACAGACTAACACAAATTCATTCTTTCCAAATTCCTGGCTAACAAAGTCAGCAATCTCCAGCTGATGACGGACACTGAGGTGGATCTGGTGGCCATCACAGAAACACGGGCTTCAGAAAATAATGACTGGAACTAAACAGTCCCTGGGTACTCATTGTTTAGGAGGGATAGAGGAACAGGTAGAGGAGGAGGAGTACCCCTTTTTGTCAAGGAAGGCACTGAAGTGGTGGAAGACGGGCGTGGCAGTAGTAATGGAGAGACCGGGTCGTTGTGGGTGCAGCTCACAGCAGCCTCAGGCTAGAAACTGTGCTTGGGGGTGATCTACTGACCTCAGGGGCAAGGGGAAGAGAGAGAGAGAGCAACAGCTTGGAAGAACTTGAAAGAGGGGTGGCAAAGACGGAAGTAGTGGTGGTAGGTGATGTGAACCTGCCAGACATCGACTGCAATATTCCAGTGGCCCGTAGCACCAGAAGTCAGGCCTTGCTGGATGCCTGCCAAGGCTGTTTGCTGGTACAGCTAGTTAAGGAACCCACCAGGCAGAATGCAATTCTTGATGTGGTATTCACCAACTCGGAGGTGACTGGGGCTGTGAGAATAGAGGATCCACTGGGGATCAGTGACCATTTGGTTTGAACTGGCCCTTGGGTTCGGAAAACCTTAGTGGAGAGCCTAAGTCCTATATTTCAGAAGAGGAGACTTCAACAGGCTGAAGGTGCTGGTCAGGGAAAATTTAGTCGAGGTGGACAACATGGAGGGGGTGGAAGAGAAATGGGGGGCAATTAAGGGAATCATTCTGGAGACATCTAAGTTATGCATGAGAATGGTAACCAAAAAGAAAGGTTCAAGAGAACGTTGTGGTTCTCAACAAGTGTCCAGGAAGCGGTAAGAGCAAAGATAAAGGCCTTCTACAAGCATAAAGAAAAGCAGGGGGAGGAACATTGGGGGGAGTATATACTTAAAAACAGGGAGGCAAAGAGGGCAGTCAGTGAGGCAAAAGCAAACACATAGCTATGAACTGCGGAGGGGGTTAAGAGCAGAGAAAAAAAGTTTTGATATATTAGGGAAAAAGGGAAGAAAGGAGGAGGAATTGTAAGGTTAGCAGAGGTAGGGTGACTGAGGAGGTCGAGCAAAAGGCCACCATCGTTATTGGGTACTTCAGCTCAATTTTCACTAAGGAGTTACTAACTATGAGCCATTGCCCAACCAGAAAGTGGCATCAAAGCAGCCAGTAAAGGGGTCCTGGAGATGAGGTAGCCAATATTTACAAGTGAAAGAATCCGGAAATGCTAACAACAGTAAAAATGGGTAAGGCCCTGGATCCAGGTGGGTTGCATCTGAAACTACTCAGGGAGCTGGCAGAAGAATTGGCTGAATCCCTGGCAGGTCTCTCTAAGGACAGGGGTGGTTCCAAAGGACTGGAGAGTTTTGGGGGGGGGGGCAATGAACATGCAAGGAACTACAGATCTGTCAGTTATACCTCAATTATTGGGAAGACGAAGGAGTCACTGGTCAAAGAGGACCTCATGGATTACTTGGGAGACCAACAGACTCCAGGATAGTAAACAACATGGATCTGTGGCAGGGAGGTCTTGTCAGACTAATCTGACAGTTTTCTTTGACTGGGTGATGAGGGAACTGGTTAGAAGCCATGCTGTTGATTTGCACTACTTCAACTTCAGGAAGGCTTTTGACTCTGTGCCTCACAGATGCTTGCCAAAGAAAATGGAGGATCTCGGTGCGGCTAAGGTCATAGTAAACTGGGTAGGTAACTGACTAAAGGTGAAGCAGCAGAGGTTTCTAGTCAATAGGGTCAAGTCAGCAGACAAGGATGTCACATGCAGGGTACATCAGGGGTTTGTTCTGGGACCAGTCTTCTTTAATATGCTCACTAGTGACAGTTTCCGGCACAGGCTGTCTCTCTCTCTGCAAATGACACTAAGCTCTGTGGGAGGGTGGAGAGTGATGAGTTAATCAGAGAAATGCAGAATGATGTACAAAAGCTAGAGGGGTGACTTAAGGTTTAGCAGTAGAAATTCAGTGCCAAAAAGTGCAAGGTAATTCACCTAGGGAACAAGAACCCCAGAACAGAGTACTAGATGAGTGGTGTGAGATCTGGCCCTACGGCTCAGGAATGGGACCTTGGAGTTATCTTCAATGACTCCCTCAATATACACAGAATGCTGCAATTTGAACAGCATGAAACTCTGCTTTTATCATCATCCTTTAGTACTTTCAATTCTATGTCAGCTGTGTCCTTTTCTGGCCTTAACACCTCATTCTGTAACCTCATAGTATACTGCTCAACTGCTTCTGTTTTCCCTTTATCTGTTCATATTTCCTCTTCCATTCCTGTGCAGTACTCCCAAGATTTAGCACCTCTCTTGGAGCCTACCTCCCTCCATTGAAGTTCTAAGGGCTTGTCAGGTAAACGAAGCTTGCATGTGCCATCCATGCATCTAAAAATGGAACAAAACTAATTATAAAAGGTATCTGTAGCAGTGCTCTGGGTGTTACTCACTGAATGGATCCCCCACAATTTATATGCAGGGTTACATTCTGCATAACACTCTGATCTGCACTGACTAGCTTCTCTGGGGAAAAGGTGTTTCCATTTGAAAGTAAACCCTAAAGCACAGGCATGGTATTTCCAATGTTTCATGCCTACATCAAAGGGAGGAATTCTGAAATGCTGTCAAATGCTTTGGCTGTCTAGGTAGTGACGGTATTCTGTTTAGCATTTAACCAATAGTGTTTCACTCATACTTTTAAGGCGGTATTTCAAACTAGGTTACAATTTTGAAAAAAGTCGTAACTGACAGTTATGCAACAAACACTGAGGGGTCTGTAATTCATTACCAGGTAAAGCACGCCTGCCAGTTTTCTGTTTATCTGCATGACATACAAACAAAATATAATTTTTTTCCACAGGTGTAGAATACTGCAGAATTCATGAAGAATAAATGAAAGTACCGGACCTCTGCCTTTTAGCAAAAATGACAGGTGGCATGCTGTTGAAGCTGACGGTAGTACCAGGTGGGGACTGGGTTCGGGGAGGATGAGGTTACTTGGCACAGGGGGCCTAGTTTTGGCTACTCTGCACAGGGGCACCCAAGTAAATCCGAACACAGGAAGCAATAACTGTAATGTCCAGAACCAGGAATGGGATTCTACAGTGTGGCTCTTATTCACATCCAAGCTGAACAAACAAAGCATAGACGGACCCCCACGGGGCTACATTCCTGGTAATGCAGATTAGAGACAACAGAACACTTCTTCACTATTTCCAGACCTCAGGCTCTGAACCCACCAGGCACACAGCCTGGACTTGCACGCAGCTTTGGGTACACAGCTCAACTTGTACACTACTTGGGTTTTCCCCACTGGCCCGGCGCCCCCGCCTGCCACTTGATCTGCGGTCCATTTTGAGAAATGAACCAGTCTTCCTGTTGTGGCTGGCTCCCCAAACCACCTCAGAGCCTTCGACTCCTAGAGGGAATTTTCCTTCCAATCCCACGTCTGGGTACTTCCCTCATCACTGGCCAAGTGCATGAGGCAAAGTAGAAATCCACAGAGCAAATCCGTAGAGGTGGACCTGGTCACTAAAGATGGGGGGTCTCCCACCTCCAGCTCCCACAATCCATACCCGGCCATTTCTCTGGAAACTAAACAACTCTTTTACTGAAAGCTTGTCAATGTAGATTATTGGGTAGACGTATGTCACATCTCCTCCACATGTCTTGACTTCCACTATGTGCTGGACTTGAACATACTTTTACTTTTGGCTAAGCCAATTATTCTAGGCCTCCCACTATTCCAGTAGTCCAATCCCCTTTATCACACAAGTCCCAGGGTGAAAACATGGGCCCTTTAGAAACATCAGAAAGTCACCCTCGGTTGCAGGTGCCCCACAGGCGATTCACGAATCTTCTTGTTTCCCAAAACTCTTGGACAAAATAGGCAGCTTCTCCACTAGCAGAAAACCAGGGGGTTGCCCCTGGAATATGCAGGAAAATCTTTCCTGCCCCATCCCCTGAGGGATGGGGCACCGAGACCCGAATCAGCGGTCTCCACCACTTTAGAACTAGCTTCTGTGTCTCTCTTTACGTGGAAAAACACACACCTTTTTCCTAAATGTAGCCCTGTGTCAGGGCTGAGGCTCCAAAAGCCTAACACAGAGCTGCTGTGCTCCTCTCTCAGCAAGCTCCAAACTCCAACTGACCTACAGACTACTGTTCAAACCTCCCAACATTCTATTCAAACTCCCTGCTGCAGATTCCATTGTGGCTCATGCAGCTGCGACAGTTCTATGGTGATGTCATCCCTCAGTCTCAGCTGAGACTGAGAAAAGAGTGAGACAATGTGAAACCCACTTAACTGGAGTTTCACAAGCTGCCTTCCCTGCCTACCACTAAGTCTTACTGGGATTCTAGTAACCCCGGGTAACTAGGGGGTTACATAAAGATTTTATGGTATGAAAATGATGAATAAAATGACAGGGAAGTCTGCTATAGCAAGGAAAAAGCACAGAAACACGATCAGTGAAGAGATGAGAAAGCTCTCGTGTTCTTTAGAGACATTCAAAAACTGCTGCACATCATCCACTTTGTTATCTAAATACTGGACCTAAAACTAAATGGCCCGGATATTCAGACTGCACCTGGCAGTGGCGCAAGCCTGGGCGCAGCGCAACTGGGATGCGCCAGGGCCAGGACCAGGACCAGGACCAGGTGCTATTCAACGGTGATGTACCATGGCACAGCACTGTTGAATATGGCATGGACTGCACACGGCACAAGCTGTGGATAGGTAGCACAGGGATGCGCCAGTGCAAATGCAGTTGCGTTAGGCACATCACCTGTGATATTCAGCAAAGGGCATGCAAATGAGGCCATAACATATGCAAGGCGCAAATGGGGCATTTGTATGTCAGTATGGTCCCATCTGCATGCCTTGTGCAGGGTAGCCTGACAACTTGCGCCTGGTGCCTTGCACAGCATGACGTGTGCACAGTGGGGGTCCTGGGGCATCCCTGCTCCATAGCCGTGATCACGGTGCACACCATAGCACAAACATCTCCCTGGTAGTTCAGTGGACCCCCCAACCCGAATCCCCAATGAATGTATAGTTACCTATACCCTGGTAGGCTAGGGTACCCCCCTCCCTCCCGACTCCCTGATGAATGTATAGTTATTCATACCCTGGTGGTCAAGGGTACCCCCCTCCCGACGATACCTCGATAAATGTATGGTTATTCATTCCCTGGTTGTCTAGTGGACCCCCCTCCTCCTGTTTCTGATCGTGTATACCGCTGTAATATAGTTCCCAGGTGATCCAGTGGCACCCACCACCCTCTCACCCACACAGGACCCTTGCCCACCCCTGCACCCATCATAGGCCCCTTTTCCCCCTTGAAACTCAAAACAAGCTTGTACAGGCCACTTTTTTCCCCCTACTCGACTATGGCGATGTAATCTATTCCTCCACCACTCTTGCAAATCTACGTAAACTGGACATCCTTTATCACCGTGCATTATGGTTCATTACCAACTCCCCTTACCGTTCGCACCACTGTGACTTATATGCAGCTGTTGGTTGGACATCCCTTACTACTAGACGCCTGCTCTATGCTGGACTATGGACTTTACCAACTGCTTCTGCAGAAATTGCCAAGCTTATCTCTTCCCTTATTAGTATCTCACATAGTGCATACTGTTAAGAAAATCTGACTTTATTATGCTTGACATACCAAGGACGCTGACCTCCTTTGGTAAACGTGTTATTGCATATGCCCTTCCTCCATTTGGAACCAATTAAAACTGTACTGAAACTAACTAGCACAGTTTCAATAAACTTCTACAAATCGCTAAGTTCAGCCAAAATAAAAGACACCTGTAACTGTCATTAAGTCTCTTCCTTCCCCATGTGTGCCATATTTATCCACTGGTAAGGTATAATTGCTTTGTCATATTAACTGCTTTCCCTTCCCCTTCTACTCCTGGCTTTATCTATGCTTACACTCCACTGCTACTCTATCAAATCACTCCTCCCCCCCATATCTGGGGCATCCCTGCTCCATAGCCGCGATCATGGTGCACACCATAGCACAAACATCTCCCCTGGTAGTTCTAGTGGACCCCCCGAATCCCCCAATGAATGTATAGTTACCCATACCCTGGTAGGCTAGGTACCCCCCTCCCGACTCCCTGATGAATGTATAGTTATTCATACCCCTTGTCATATTAACTGCTTTCCCTTCCCCTTCTGCTCCTGGCTTTATCTATGCTTACGCTCCACTGCTACTCTATCAAATCACTCCTCCGTCATTAAGGAGACAGACTTAATGACAGTTACAGGTGTCTTTTATTTTGGCTGAATTTAGCGATTTGTAGAAACTGTGCACAGTATCCTTCTCCGAGGTGCTGCCTGTCAGTGGCATGGGTGAGGCGAGGGTACTTTGCACTATGCAGTTTAACAAATGGTTGAAAAAATGGTGTGGAGCACAGGGGTTTGGCTTCACTGGGCACTGGGGTTCCACCTGGAGGGACACCAGCCTATACTGGCAGGATGGTCTGCATCTGTCCAGGAAGGGAACAAGTCTTTTAGGCAATCGGTTTAAATGCTTCATTGGCAAGCCTTTAAACTAGTCAAGGGGAGGCACTGATAAGAGCAGGAAAATCCCAGCCTCCCCTACAAAACAGGGTACTAAATGAGAAAAGACCAAGGTAGAAAGGTCAGTGGGGATGCCGCTACAGAAGGTAAAGCCATCAAAAATGGAGAGCAATGAGTACCAATGCCTGTAGTCTGGGCAATAAGCTCCTGAATTAGTGGCCTTGATGGAGGAGGAAGATCTGGATATCGTGGTAGTCACAGAAACATGGTACACACAGAACCATGACTGGGACGTAAACATACCAGGATACACTATCTACAGGAGGGACAGGAGGGTAAAAGAGGAGGAGGAGTAGCTCTCACATAAGAGAAAAATCAAAGCAACAGAACAAAAGGGTAAACAGGGAGAGAAGAAGCACTGTGGGTCAATTTGAGGCAGGAATGGCACCACAATCTGCACAGGGGTTAGATACAGATCTCCTCTCAGGGGGAGGAAATGGACAAGGAAATGATAGACAGTATACTTAGAATGGCAGATAAAGGGGAGATATTGCTGATGGGTGATCTGAATATGCCAGATGTTAACTGGAGTGCAGTTGCAGCAGCCACTTCTAAGAGTGGGGTTATTCTAGATGCCCTACAGGGGCATGCCTTAGACAACTAGTATTGGAGCCCACTTGAGAGGGAGCAATCTTAGACCTGGTTCTCTCAAATGGAGATGAAGAGAGGATCACAGATGTAGAAGTGGGTAGCCATCTGGGAACTAGCGACCATCCCAACAGTATGGTTCACAATAAACACAGCAATAGAGTCAAGCCATACAAAGACAAAGGTACTGGATTTTAGGAGGCTGACTTTGCCAAAATGGGTGAGTGTCTAAGGAATGCACTAGCAAATGGGCAGGAAGGAGGGGTGGAAGAACAATGGGGAATAATAAAAACTGCCATCACAGAGGTAACAAGCCTTTGTGTAAAGCAAATAAACAAAACAAAACGAGGTAAGAAACCACTATGGTTCTCAAAGGAAGTGGCAGTGAAGGTTCAAGAGAAAAAGAAAGCATTCAGGAAGTACAAGGAATCACAGAAGGAACAGGACAGAGAACTGTATCAGTTAAAGCAAAAGGAAGCTGGAAAGGCAGTCAGAACAGCAAAGGCCCAAACCGAGGAAAAGATAGCCAACTCAGTTAAGAAGGGGATAAAACCTTTATAGGTACATCAGGAGCCAAGGAAGACCAAGGAGGGATAGTGAGGCTTCATAAAGGGAGGGAGGTGGGCAGAGGGTGACTGTGAAAAGGCAGAGATACTAAACAAATATTTTGCTCAGTATTTACAAAGGAAGAGGGGAGGTACCTAAAACAAACAGTAGAAACACCTCTGGATACAGAAGTTGATACCAGCCCATTTACAGAAGAAAGGGTTCTGAAAGAGCTCTTAAAACTGAAGGCGGACAAAGCAATGGGGCCTGATGGGATTCATCCCAGAATTCTAAAAGAACTAAGGGTAGAACTAGTGACACCACTGACTACCTCTTTAACAAATCATGGGAGGATGGGGTGGTACCTGAGGACTGGAGGAGGGCAGATGTGATTCCCTTCACAAAAGTGGGAGCAAGGCAGAAGCAGGAAACTACAGATCTGTTAGTTTAACCTCAGTGGTAGGGAAATGATGGAATCACTTGAAGGAAAGAATTGTTGAGTATCTAGAGGTCAGAGGGCTCCAGGACCCAAGGCAGCATGGATTCACAGCGGAAGGTCATGCCAGACAAATCTGATAGATTTCTTTGACTGTGACCAAAGTAGTTGATCAGGAGGGCTGTGGACATGGCCTACCTAGACTTTAGCAAGGCAGTTGACACAGTCCCACACAAGATTAATATACAAGTTAGCCAGCCTGGGAGTGGGTCCCAAGATGACAGCCTGTAAAGAATTGGCTGGAGAATAGGACACAGAGAGTAATAGTAAATGGAGTCCACTCTGAAAAAGGGGTTAGTAGTGGGCACCGAGGGTTCAGTATTAGGATCGTCCTCTTCAATGTCTTTATAAGCAACATTGCAGAGGGACTGAAGGAAAGTATGTCTCTTTGCAGATGACACAAAGATCTGCAACAGAGTTGATGCACAAGGTGGGGTGGAAAGGATGAGAAGGGACTTGGCAAGGTTAGAGGAATGGTCAAATGTATGGCAGCTTAGATTCAATGCTAAGAAGTGCATAATGCACCTGGGAAACAAAAACCCAGGGAAGAGTACACAATGGGGATGAGATACTAACAACAACAAAATGGAAAGGGACCTGGGGTAGTCATATCAGATACCTAAAGGTGGGCAAGCAATGTGAGAGGGCAGCAAGGAGGGTTGGGGGATACTGGGATGCATAGGGAGAGGCATCACCAGTAGAAAACAAGAAGTTATTATCTCTGTACAGACAGCTGGTGAGACCACATCTGAGTACTGCGTGGCAGTTCTGGAGACCCAATCTCCGAAAGACATAGACAGGATGGAAGCTGTCCAGAGGAGGGCACTAAAATGGTGCAGGGTCTGCACCAGAAGACATATGAAGAGAGACTTAAGGAGCTTAATATGTATAGCCTCGAGGAAAGGAGGGAGAGGGGGGACATGATAGAAACTTTCAAGTACCTCAAGGGAATCAACAAAGTCCAAGAGGGTAGCATCTTCCAAAAAAAGAGGTATGCAAGAACAAGGGGGCACAATTTGAAGATAGAAGGGGGCAGATCAGAGGTAATTTAAGGAAGTATTTTTTCACAGAGAGGGTTGTGGATGTATGGAACAGCCTTCCAGAGGAGGTTGTGGAGTCAAAAACAGTGGTGGAATTCAAGCATGCATGGGACAGTCATAAGGAAATTCTAGGGGTTGGGGGTAGGAAGAAGTAGGCTGCTGGTTAACTAAGATCTGCAGCTTATCCATCAGGTAGGGAAATGGGCAGACTGGGTGGGCCAAGCGGTCCTTATCTGCCATCAAATTCTATGTTTCTATATCAGTTGTAGTCTGTTGTTTGTTCTAGCTGCCAAAATATGTGTATTGCACACACCAGTCATCATGTTTCATTTATCAGTATGCAACCTGTAAGTAGCTTCCCTGTCTCATATTAATGTTTACCACCTGCGGTCACCCTATGTGGTACCCTTGTATGTATATCCAGCATGTATCATGTAACGTGCATTTCATGTATATACTATTATTACCTATCTATGTTTGTGCTTTATGTTTATGTCACAGGACCTCCTTGTGAATGATTGTTTCAATGGAGTTTTCCTGCACTGACTTGAACTGGTCGGTGGGTGGCTGAAACCCCGCCTGATACTGCCTGGCCGCCTCGACGAGACTAGGTTGCAGTTGGCTGTACGCTCATTGGTCCACAGTGGGTCAATGGGCTTGCAGGAGACATGTTAGGTGTCCAAATATGTGAATGGAGTGATTCAATATATTATTTAGATCGTTTAGTACAGCGTTTTTGCAAGCCCATTGGTTCCACACTGGGGCCACTGGCTTACAGTCCATACTGTACCTGTCATTCAGCACGCAGTCGGGCAGTATGCAGGTGGCTGCAGCCATCCGCCCGGCGATTGGGGGAGCTGAGGGGCAAGGGTCCTGTGTGGGTGGAAGGGTTGGGGAGTGCCACTGGATAACCAGGGAATTATATTACGGCGGTATACTGTGATTGAGGAAACGGGAGGGAGGGGGGTCCACTAGACTACCAGAGAATGAATAACCATACATTTATCGGGGTATCGGGAGGGAGGGAGGTGTGTACCCTTGACCACCAGGGTATGAATAACTATACATTCATCGGGGAGTCGGGAGGTACCCTAGACCACCAGGGTGTGAATAACTACACAATCATTGGGGACTCGGGAGGGTGGGGGCTACCACTAGACTGCCAGGGGGATGTGGGTACCTATGGATGGTGTTCTGGGTGGGTAGGTGGCCACCCACGGCTAGCGGCTGCTGTGTTGCGCCCTGCACTACAGCAGCCTGCCTGTGAGTGGCCAGGAGTTGTTCCACCACTTCATGGGCTCAACTTTGAGCCCCCCTATGCGGCACAATGCAGGGTTGTGCCAGCATATGTGCCGCACATCCCGGGCTGAATATCGGGATATGCCGGATATGCATGGGCACGCCCCCTGCATCTGCACCGCATACATTATCACTGCACCCCGGCGCATCGGGATTTGCGCTGCGCCGGGCAGCCTTTTCAATATCCCACTGGGGCGCAATGTGTGGTTGCGCCGGCGCAACACAGTTATGCCATGCACAACCCCTTTGAATATCTGGGCCAATATGTGTAGTGAAAAAAATGTAGAATTAAGCAATACAATATTTAAAAAAAATATAATGTTGCTGAATTTTAGAACAGATCATGCAGAATGTTAGAATACGGTGAGCACAATTTTACAAAATGTGGCACAGAAAACACATATGTGCTGAAGGTTGTCTGGTGACCTAAGTGGAATAAACTGCGATCATCACAGTTCATATGCTAGTGGAAAGGTGTCCATGTCCCGGAAACCACCATCAGAAATTAACACTCTTTGTTACAGTCTCACATGAGAGGCAAGGACTGAATGAACACAGATTATGAACCACCTTCTCTCATCCCAAATGTCCTTTCTGTAGGGCAGGGTTGAGGCACATTGCCAGGCAGTGTGGGAGGTGCCTGCACTATGTTGTCTAAGCTCTGCCTGCCAGCAGCACAAAAACGGACTCCATTCTCCATTCTTTTAGTCTGGTAACTTTCATAAACTCACTTTTAAGAAAGATGAAGAAAAAAAATACTCCAAGGATCCAAGAGGGCAGCTCAGGCAATAAATGCCACTGTTACACTGCATTACAAGGTTTGTGCCAGAGGATCGCAAAAATATCTGCTCCTCGGCCTAGGGATGCAATCTTGGTTTGGCAGTTTTGTTACTAGACACGTGGCAAGGCCATGTGCGAATTGGCAGCAGTACAGCTGGCACGCTGTGCTGCCCTACACTTTCTGTCCCACTAAATGACAAGAGCTTGGCCTCCCATGGGGCCATTAAAGTATTTGCTGCTTTGAGCCAGCTTGACATACAGTACCCACGATCCTCATGCCCTGGGAAGCAGGAGTAGGACTTGTACTGTTGCCTCCGTTTTTACCACTGTTTCACTCAGCAAGTGTGCTATGCAGAGCACATGAACTGAGGACATGTGGGTGTTGTGAACACTTGTATACTGATTTTAAAGAGCTAGTTGCTACTCAAATAAAAGGCTTAGTATGATGTTTACAGCAATTTTTTTTAACTTTAGTGTTTTCTGTTTTTTTATTAACTTACTCCTGTTATTGGTCAACTAAATATTTCCAATTGTGCTGTATGAGTGTACCCAATGAACCTCACAGCTACCATTTCTGACATCACAGCCACTGGCACTGCTGCACTAAGAAGTCATAAAGAAGCACTATGAGGTCAGGTGGGAATAGTCATATGCTTTTCATACATATTTTTTAGACAGGCCACCAAGATGAGTTAGAAAACCTGAAAAGAAGAGAATATTAAAAAAAAAGAAGTGTGTCCTCTAGTAAATCATAATAGCCAAAACATTATCGTCATTAAAGTTCAGCTGAAGTGAGAAGTTGCTTGTTACAGTTAAAAAAAATATATAGTGGTTGTGCTTTTTAGCTTGAACTGAAATATTCATAAACGGTAACAAGCTGGCAACATTGGCACTATGTGAAACTGAATTACATGAAACCCCACTTTTTATCCTTAGCTTTTTAGTCCTTTCATTTCTGCTAGTCAACTTTTTCTTTTTGTGGCCTTAACACCTCATAGTACATTGCTCACCTGCTTCTCTTCTTCCTCTATCTGTTCACACATACTCCTGCATAATAGAAGACTCTGATGAACACTGATTTACTACATTAGGAGGATACACACATTGAGTTTCTGGATTAAATAATGTGTATCTGTGAAATCTGAATGAAGACTGGTGACCAGCATGTGACAGTATGGTTCTATGATCCCTGTGATGAATGGAGTATGACAGCCAGTCACACATGTTACATCATCTCTGCAAAATGCAATGATGCATCGGAACATAGAGTGTTTTTTTTTTCTGCCAAAAAAATGTTCTTTCACTGTGATGGTCTTGAGCCTCCCATGCATTCCAACAGTGCATCTTTAAGCTGTAGAGGCCAAGGGACAGAAGACCTAATTTGAAAAATATCCCAATTATAGCAATAAAAGTTTCAGATTAAAAAGTTTCTATTTACACAGAACAATGAGAACAATCATTAAAAGCTCAAGCCTTACTAGCAAGAAATGATTCCAAAGATTTTAATTACCCTATCCTAAAAAGGGGAGGCAGGGAAGGGTGGTTTGACTGGCTGTACTAACTCATAAGAAAATAGGACACTACCGTTGGGGGTGGTGTACAGGCCACCTTCCCAATCGGAAAAGACAGATAAGTTATTGGTAGAACAGATCCAGAGGAATTGTGAGAAGAGTGGGGTGGTGATAGCAAGTGACTTCAACATGTCGGGAGTGTAGTGGTGGACACCTGCCACCAAGTGTAGAAGGGAACAGATAATGCTAGACACCTTCCAGGATAACTTCCTGATGCAGTTGGTCAGCGGACCAAATACCCTTGACCTCGTACTGTCTAACGGGGAGTAGGTGGGGGATCTCAGGGTGGAGGAACCACTGACAGGGAGTGACCACAGGACAGTATGGTTCCAGTTGCACCTGGGCAGGGAGAGGGGGGGCATCTGGCACAAAGGTGCTAGTTTTAGAAAGGCTGACTTCAAAAAGATGGGTGAAGTGGTGCAAGGGTTCCTGGACAGAATTCAGCCTAACATGGACATGAATCAGAGGTGGGAACTCATTAAGCTAGGGATAGAGGAGGCAAAAAATTCCTGCAGCAAGGCCCAACGTAAAAAGGCTAGGAAGAAAAAACCTAGCTGGATGAGCAAGGGTGTCATAGACAGAGTAAGGAGGAAAAGAGTCACCTGTAGGAGATACAGGGGAACTGGGAGGGGGAGGACAGGGAGGAGTACCTGAAGGAAGCAAAGGAGGTGACCATTAGGTGACCAGGGAAGTAAGGGCAGCAAAGGCATCAAGGGAGCACAGGCTGGTGAAGGGAATTAAAGAGGGTGAAAAAGACTTCTTCAGCTACATCAGGGGGAAAAGGGGTAGTAATGACCAAATATTAAGGATTAAGGAGGAAGGGGAATGGGTGGAAAAGGGGGACGAAAAGGTAGAAGCACTTAACGACTACTTCTGCTCGGTTTTCACTAAAGAGAAAGGGGGGGGAATACCTAAGTTTGGGGGGAGGATAGGATCAGAGGGGGAGGGGTGATGGATGGGGAAATCACAGAAGGTAGAGTGCTAGAGGGGTTAAGGGCACTGAGGGTGGACAAGGCACTGGGACTGGATGGCATACACCCCAGGGTACTGAAGGAGTTGGCAGAGGTCCTGGCAGGCCCATTGGCAGGCCTATTTAATGCCTCTCTAGACTCAGGGTCTGTACCTCAGGATTGGAGGATGACTCACGTGGTTCCACTCCATAACAGCGGTCTCAAAGATTAACCAGGGAACTACAGACCAGTAAGTCTCACATCCATAGTGGGGAAAACTGATGGAAACAATCCTGAAAGAGAGGCTGGTGACCCTGCTGGAGGTCAGTGGGTGCAGGACAGGTGGCAGTATGGTTTTGTCAAGGGCAGATCCTTCCAGACCAACCGAGTGGACTACTATGACTGGGTGACTAGGGAAATGGACAAAGGGCATGCGGTGGATGTCCTGTACCTGGACTTCAGGAAGGCATTCGACATGGTGCCACATGGGAGACTAGCGTGTAAGCTAAAGGGCACAGGGGCATGGACAAAATTGGAGGGATGGGTGGAGAACTGGCTGCAGGAATGGCAGCAAAGGGTGGTGGGGGGAGGAGAATTATCATCCCCAAGGGCAGTGACGAGCAAGGTCCCACAGGGGTCAGTGCGGGGGCCGATGTTATTTGGAATATTTATTGCAGACATTTCAGTAGGCATGAATTGCAAGATCAGTCTATTTGCGGATGACACCAAGATGGGAGCAGTGGTGGATGACCAATGTGGGTGGCGAGGATTACAGGAAGATCTAGCAAGGCTGAAGACATGGTCTGACACCTGGTAACTTGGTTTCAACGCCAAAAAATGCAAGTTGCTGCATTTCGGGGCAAAGACTCCAAAGAGGAGCTACCAAACGGAGGGGGGGGTGCAACTAGCTGTGACTGAGGAGGAGAAAGATCTAGGGGTGCTCATTACGGGAGCAATGAACAACTCAGCACAGTGTAGGAAAGCAGCAGCAGTGGCCAACAAGATGCTGGGTTGTATTGCAAGGGGTATAACCTCTAGGAGGAGGGAGGTGATTCTGCCATTATACAGATCGTTGGTCAGACCCCACCTGGAGTACTGCATTCAGTTTTGGTGCCGTTACCTAAAGAGGGACATTAGATTGCTGGAAGAGGTGCAACACAGAGCAACGAAGATGATTCTGGGTCTGGGGGAGTTACCATATGAGGTTAGACTGAGGGAGTTGAACATGTACTGTCTGTATTAGAGGAGGGGCAGGAGGGATTTGATTGAGACCTTTAAGTATATGAGTGAAATAAACAGGACAGGCACAGAGGGACTGTTCAAGTGGAGGGAGGGGTGAGACACTCAGGGTCATGACATGAGATTGAAGGGTGGAAGGTTTAGGAGAGAAATGAGGAGGCATTTCTTTACAGAAAAGGTGGTAGCAGAATGGAACGCACTACCGGCAGAGGTGGTGGCCTATAAAACAGTGGGATGCTTCAAGAGGGGCTGGGATAGGGCAAAAGAGAGGGTCATGGGAGGGGGTAGGTGGAGGGCAGCTGCAGAGTAGGGGTACTACCTGTAAAATTGAGCAGACTCGATAGACCAAATGGCCTTTTTCTGGTGGCAGTTTCATATGTTCGTATGTATGTTACTACTGTGAGTAACTTCTAACCACAAGAACTAGAACAGATCTGTTAAACTTGTGCAGAATCCAAGCATACCCTGGATTGGAGGGTTTTATGAATTCTTTGGGAATAGGTTCTGAAGTACAGAAATCCCAAACCTAGCATCCTCTCCTGCCTGTGTGACCAGACAATAGTGAGATGTAAATGGGTTGACTGTGAAGCAGGTAGCAGTTTTACAAATTTCTGCCAGTGGCACACTCCTTCTAGCTGCTAGTGATGCTGTGGTACAACTGGTGGAGTGTGCCTTAACGTCATCCGGGGGTACTTTCCTTGCCTTACTGTAGCTAGATGCTATCCATCTCGATGTGGTCTGCTTAGCGGCCGGGCATGCTTCGGACACCTTGCCATATGTTACAAACAACTGCTTGTTGTTGTCTGGGTTGACCCTCTTCAGGACCAGTAAAAGCTGAGGGCTCTTCTTACATAAAATGTGTATACTTTTCCCTCCCCTTTACTGTCATGTGATCGTGAGAAATACATTGGCAATTAAAATCCTGACATTACACTTGAGAGGACTTCAACATTTGTTCTTAACACCACTTTCTCCCTGTGGAAAAACGAGTATGAAGGGTTAATGCTGAGTGCTTGCAGTTCACTGACTCTCCTTGCAGGAGTAATGGTCACCAGGAATAAAGTTTTCCAGGTGAGGCACTTTAGCTTGGTTGTGGCCACAGGTTCAGAGCTAGATGCAGGTTCCGAGCTGATACAGGTTTCTTCACAGGGTGTACAGATGCAACAGGTCTGTAAAAAACCTCTTGAACACTGACTGCAAAGGTAAAGTTCCTGCTGAGGCAGTACATCAAAATGCAGAAAAGCAGTCAAATGCGCCTTTGAAGAAGCGGACTTTAACATCACAGACGTTATATGAAACAAATACCAAACCGTTAATGCAAAGTCTGCTTTCTTAGCTGAATGGGAATTGCTCCTGTACCACAATGAGAATATTTCCCATTCTACATTGTAAGTTTTTTTTGTGTGTGGATGACTTTCTGGCCATCTTAAGGACTGTCATAACCTGGGTAGAGATATCCAAGTCAGAAAACTCTACCCCCTCAGGAATGACGCTGTCAGGTGAAAGGACTCCAGGTTGAGATGGTTCACCTCGCCTTTTGAGATTGTCTGAAGATCTTGATACATAGGCAGTCTGTGAGTCTTTTAGGACATCTGAATTATCAGAGTACCATGGGGGGGGTCAGTCTGGTTCCATCGAGATCATGGTTACATGTTCCACCCTCACTTTCAGAGGTATTTTCTGTATCAGAGGAAAGGGTGGGAATGCATAAAGGAACCTGTTTCCCCAACAGATGCTGAGAACACCTTCTGGGACTGTTCCGAGATGGCACCCTACAGCAGAACAGTGGTAGCTTCCTGTTCTCCCATGATGCAAAAATATCCACCTCTGAAACAACCCAAGTGTCCTGAAAACGGACTTTCACACTCTGCTTTAGGGGCCACTTTTGTGTGAAATGCCCCATCCTGCTAAGTGAGCCTGCCAGTACACTGTCCTACCCTGCCATACGGACTGCAGAGATTACGTATCCTGAGTGTAAGCCAGAATGTTTCCTCCCTCATGATGAGTGTGGCAGAAGAGTAAAACTGTTTCCCAGCGTGTTGGGTTTTTTTTTCCGGAGTTTTGATCCGGTGGTTCTGGTGATAAGGTTGTTTTTGCCTTTTGACATGCAGCAGACTGTTTAAGACTCTCTGGGTTAGGGTGTACATAAACATATTTAGAAACATTCCTGGTTATTACATACCTTTTCTCAATTTTGTTATCATCAGTTGCTGTTGCAGATGCTGGCAACTGTAAGCCTTTTTTTCTACTCATCCTCTAAATACATCTTGAGTGGGGATGCTGACTCTTTTGGGTTTATGTCAGTCCCCAATATCTTTAAAAACAATCATACTCCTAATGTAAGAATTTGTTACTGGTGGGGAGGAGAATATTAATCACAGCTGCCATGCCTTTAAGGAATGATGTTATGCGCTTCTCTGTCTCTATAACTCTGCATCCTGTTTACTCCTTTCAAGGAAGGAAAAGCTTACTGGGAGTGCTGTTTGATGGTGAGAGTGGCTGAATGAAGGTGCCAGTCCATGGTGGTGAAACGGTAAGTGCCTATTTCCTTGTGTCTGAGTTGCTGTTTTAATCCAGCACACCACAATCTCCCTGTGCCGTTTTACTGGACTGTGTTATGGTGGGAAAGACAAGATTGGTGGTGTATGCTAAACTGTTAGAGTTCTGAACCTTAATGCACTTTCCTGGTGTTTAGTTAAACTTTGTCAAATGGCCGAAGAAACCCAAACCGATGCCCAAACCGTCTATGAACATTCAGGCAATGAGTAAGGAGAAACAGCAGAAACCTCTTTCTGGATAGCAAGCCAAGTCTCAGATACAGGGACCGGTGAGTCCATAATGATGTTCAGCGGACAGGGGCTATGAGGGCTCCACATTCTGTGGACCTCAAGAAGTACTGTAAGGAATAATGTTTATGACGACGACCTGTACCAGTCACTGGGCTCAAAGTAAACTGAATCGTATGTACCCAGAGCCTCTGGGATTGGGCGCCAGAAAAATAAAATTTGCCTCGCCTTACCTAAATTAATTGCTACTAAACCAAGTAACATTTACAGATGAACCGTCACTCTGAGTGATAAGTAATCATGTACAGCTGTGCAGGGCCGTTATGCCCATAGACTCTTGGAGGCATGTGCTCCCCCCCCAAAAGAAAATGTTTATCCAAGTAGGGCTTTGTGGATTAAGGAAAGCTGCAAAAGTTTCAGTTCTTGTTTCCCCTAGACTTTCTGTAAATGGTGTACCTCCAAGAAATTTTATTGACATCCCTGTAACTGTATTTGCGAGACCTAGTCTTGGTGGAAGGTTGGAGGAATTGTAGCAGCTGTGTCATAACTATTTGCAAGGGGACTTTCAGCGAGACAGAAAAAGCATTATTTATTTCAACAGATTTGACAGAAAAGCATACTGCGCTGAAATAGCTTGCTTCCTGATGCATCGGGGGGGGGGGGTATGATGAGGAGAGTACAGCAATAAGTTACGCAACTCGGTTACACATATCAAACATATACGTTAAACATTTAAGTAGCAACAAAGTACACTACTAGATATGGGAGACACCATAAGCCATGCCCTCCCACAGCAGGACATGTGTGGAATCAGCTGGCAAGCCGAAGGCAGGTTGCATGTGCATATTGTTAGTTTTGTGTTGTTTTGGAGTTTGCTGTGTATGAGGTATGCTGTAGAGTCCCTAATTCCATCGCGCTGGTACTGCTCTGCCGTGATTTGCTAAAGGCACTGCAGTCGGCGTACATCGATAGACTGTTTTAAAGTTACCACAATACTGTTTTTTGCCTGAATTACTGAAGAAAATGCAAGAGGCACTTTTACTTTAAGAGTGGCCATGTAATTAATTTTTTCCCCTGCATAGTAATGTGAACTGCATAGGCTGCTAGAATGCTTTTGTAAAAAAAACTTTTGAACCTTCCCAGTATTTTTGTTCTAAGATCGTTTAACTAAGCACTGTAACCTTTATCTGCGTTAGCAAATGAATCCCTTAGACATTTAGTTTAGAGATCTAGCATCAATTTGCTGTCTACTCTTAGAGATCTAGCATCAATTACTGTCTACTTGCCCTGTATTTTGCTCTACCGAGCACTGTTGTGGAAGGAGCTTAACCGAGCACTGCTCTCTTGTCCTATACAGCATAGAATTGCAAGGATATTAGCCCACGCTCTCAAATCCTTTAAATTATGCCTTCCCTGCTTGTTGCTCTAGACTTTTACTAAGGCGCTGCCCAAGTTTAAATTAATTGCACTGTATCTGAGTCTGAGCGCCCAAACAGATATATAAGAGAAGGACATACCTGATCGCAACTCCGCCCCTCCTGCTGTTATATAAACTAATTCCTGTCCTCTTCTATTCTCCACAGTTGGGTCACGAGGGTAGGTAGAGGACTGCTGCCCTCCCCCTGAAACCCCCACGAGGTCGCAAGGGCTGCGCTGGAGCTCTCCCTGGGGCACAGATCTTTCGAACCCCGAAGCCACACAAGGTCAGAGGCAACGATTGTTTTGGAGTCAGGACTAGGCTCCTTTGTTTGTTTTGGCGCCTTTCCTTCAGTTTGAATCTTGGCTGTGCTGGGCCCAGCACATTGCTCTGGTACTGCTCTGCTGTGATTCTGGCCCCGCGCCAGCATGCGCGGCTCCCACCGCCCACCACCACCCTTGGTCGGCACTCTAATTTATTGGGAACTGTAAGGTCAGGTGACTGTACCAAAACCTATCAGCCCACTTTTAGGTTTGCAGATTATCAGATCCCCCCAGAAGTGGCCGCTATACTAAATTTCAGTGTGTTTTTTCCTGTATCTCATCACTTTACACAAGCATGATCCTCTACCAAATTGCAGTGCTAGCCATTGCCATGCCTCTCATATCCCTACCTCCAACAGGCCCATAAACAATCCAGACCTCCCCAACATTATCTCGATCTCTCCTCCCCCTCCACCCCCACCTACTCCCACAGTGAGCCAGTTTCACACAACCACCCGAACTTGGCTCATCAGCTCCTCAGTCATCCCCACCTCCTTCCCCGTGCACCTATCTGCCCTATGTAATCTAGGGGATTTTGTCTCTCTCTACAACCCGCAAATCTCCCATCCCAGACATAAGCCAAGAAATACATGGCACACTGCCATGCGCTATCTCACCTTGCTGCTTCTCCTGGCAGGCGACATCGAAACAAACCCTGGCCTGTCGTCAAGTCTCACCCCCAAAACCCTTCCAAAGGGTATAAACCTAATCCATCTCAACATCCGCAGCTTACTAAATAAAATAACAGAGCTGCAAGTCACTGCCCATACCCTCCAACCTGATATTTGCATCATATCCGAAACCTGGCTGAAACCTCACCATGCAGACGCAGAAATAGCCATCCCAGGGTACACTGTAATTAGGCAGGACCGCAAAGGAACTAAGAAAGGCGGCGGCATAGCCATGTATATATCAAATGGGCTCCACTTCACCCCTGTCCAAATCCCAGGTCAGAATCTCCAAATAGAAACTAAGATGGTTAAAATAGTTCTGCCTCACACCTCCCCGCTATATGTGGCCAGGATTTATTGCACCCCTACTACACCGGGAAACTCCATCACTGACCATCTAGCCTATCTTAAAACTACGGCTGCCGCCGGAGAACTACACATCCTTGGTGACCTAAACTATAACTGGCTAGCGTCTGATTGCTCCAAATTACGTAGCAGGGTTCACTCCCTAAATCTCTCCCAACTAATAGAACAACCCACACGTCTAAACCCCACAACACGGAATCACCCTCCTGGACTGGGCCTCACTACTCACCCTCATAGGATAATTAAAGCTGGCCTCCTACCTGATTCCTTGAGCGATCACCATATGGTCTACATGACCAGGAGGGTGCACAGACCCACAAACCACCTCCCACCAAGGACAATCCTTATGCGAGCATACAAATCCTTCTGCCTCCACTCCCTTTTAAATGACCTCTCTCTCGTCGACTGGTCATTTATAAATTTGGCGCCCACTATAGACCATGCTTTTGAAACTCAACTTCTTGCCATATGGGACTATCACGCCCCCTTAAGAAACAGAAGGGTCAGGGAATCTCATCTCCCTTGGGTCTCTGCCGACATTATCGGCTGCTGTCGGGCTAGAGACCAGACCTGGAAAAAATACAGACAAACAGACTCCACCGCCTCTCTACAGCATTACCGAACCCTCCGAAATAACTGCACTAAAGCCATAAGACAGGCAAAAAAAAACTACTTCCAGGTGGCCCTCTCCACTAATCTAAGCCACCCCTCCAAATTCTGGAAAACCGTTAAATCCCTGCTCTCTCCCCCTGTCCAGCCACCCACCCCCACCCTAAACATACAGGGCAATAATATATCAGCCCCCAGTGAAGTTGCCTCAGCTTTCAACTCCTTCTTTACCAATTGTGCCAAAACTCTCCTAGATAGCCAACAATTCCCCACACCCACAAACAAGCCTCTCGGAATACCTCAGCCTAACCCCCACGCAACCACTTTCTCTTTTCGTCCTGTCTCGTCAGCTGAAGTTCTAGTCGCCCTACGCTCCTTTGACCCCAACAAAGGCAAGTGCCCTCTAGGACTGGACTCCAAACTGCTTTTCTTATCAGCTCCTGCACTAGCCACCCTCCTAGCCGACCTCTTGAACCGTTCTTTCTCCACGGCAACAATTCCTGCAGCCTGGAAGGAAGCAGTAATCATCCCGCTACCTAAGGGCGGTGATCCATCTGCGCCCGGCAACTACCGTCCAATCTCCCTCCTACTGGTTCTGGCCAAGCTACAAGAACACCTAGCCCTCTCCCAACTTACACATTTCCTCGACTCCACCTCCTTCTTCACCCCATTTCAGTCCGGTTTTCGTAAAACACACTCCACCATCACAGCACTACTAAGGCTCACAAATGATATTTCCTCAGGAATGGACAAGGGCCATATCACCTCGGCCATATTCATTGACTTGGCCAAAGCTTCTGATAAGGTATCCCACCCAAAACTGATCACAAAATTGCAAGACGCAGGCCTCTCTAATCTCGCCACCAGCTGGTTCCAAGCCTACCTGACAGGCAGGAAGCAGGCAGTAAAAATTGGCCCTCATGTATCCAACTCACTCCCAGTCAACATGGGGGTCCCTCAGGGATCGGTCCTGGGCCCCCTACTATTCTCCATATTTCTAAATGATCTACCTCTGGTCTGCTCAAACTCAGCCATACAAATGTACGCAGATGATACTGTACTGTATGCCTCCGGCCCCTCCACCGGGGACACAAACTCATCTCCCCAACGGGATTTTTATGCTGTTCAGACTTGGCTCAGGTCCAACCAACTTGTGCTGATCTCAAAGAAAACCACCTCCCTAACCTTTGGCACGCAGCTGAGACTCTCCTGCCAGAAGCCCCTCTGCTTACACACTCTGGATGGATCCACCCTGGAATCCTGCACCTCCTTTCAGTACCTGGGGGTATGGCTTAATCAACACCTAGACTTCCACGCCCACACTGTCTCGCTACAGAAAAAACTACACCCTAAATTAGGTGCACTTTACCGCAATAAAGGGAACCTTCCAACCTCGGTCAAGAGAGAATTAGTGCTCAAAATGATCCTCCCCATTTTCGACTACGGTGATGTGGTCTACAGCACAGCCCTCCCATCCACCTTGGCCAGCTTGGATCCCCTCTTTCACTCTTTCTGCCGGTTCATCCTAGACTGCCCACCCTCCACCCATCACTGCGACCTGTACAGCACCCTTGCCCTCCCATCGCTGGAGACTCGGCTCAACTACATTGCGCTAATATCATAGCCAAGTACTGGACCAGAGCCTCCCCCCATCTCAACTGCGAACTGGCAACTCATCCCCCCCCGGCATACTCCCTCAGAGGCTCGGACTCAAAACAGTTCCAAGTCCCTTTCATGCGCACTTTGAAGGGCCAATCGGCTTTCAAATATCGGCTGCCCAAACTCTGGAACGACTTACCGGCAGACATTAGGCTCTCCACCTCGCCTAGGCTTCTCAAACCGCTCCTACAAGCCCACTTCTCAGTTGTATGCAACTGCAACCTACAGCCTAGACCTGCCACCAGGGGCATCTAAACGGGTCCTAAATCACATTACTAAGCAACAAGCCTAGTACTCCTACTGTGTCATCATATCTACTGTTTTACTGTCTCACCCGCTAGCATAGGACAATCCTGTCACTACAAACTATGCACTCTGACCTGAGGATCAAACTTCGCAACTGGCAAATTCTGTTCAACCCAGCTCTCCGTACCTGTTGTATCTCTCTCTGTATGGATCCACTCTCATGCTCTTGCATACCACTGTATTGTGTTGTTTTACTGAACCCGCTGTCAAACTACTGCAGTGTTTTGTCTTTTACACTTATACGGACCTATGTAACCCCCAGGTCGCATCTGGAAACGAGTGGACCCCGCTCAGTATGCTTATCTGGTAAATCTCTTAAATAAATAAATAAATAAATAAATTTTGCACCCTCGGGGTTACAATAACATTAAGCATTTGAAATCTCCAGGGCGGAACAGACAGATGAGACAGTGATAACATATCGCTCTCTTCACTTGTTTCTGTGGGCATTAATATAAAGGTCTCGCTGAACTTCTGTAATGATCACGCTTCCCTCTGCCAGTTATTAAACTATACTTGAACAAAATGACTGCAGATACTGCAGCAAAATAATTAAGGCAGAGAATAAATAACCCTGTCGCAGCAAGGCACAGAATAAACAAAAAAAAAGCTTCCAAAGCACCATGACTTCCTAAATGCTGACAGAACTGGCATCACATGAACAAACTGTCAGCTACCAGAGACACACAGAAACTTCATTCTTCTGTCCAAATCACGAGGGCACAACTCAGCCCTTTGGTTCCTGGGGCTTTCAATGTGATGTTGAAAAAAATAAGAATCAGCTGATCAATGCAAGTTGCGTCACTGAAGTCCCTTTTTTTCTTTTGCTCTTCAAATTCAAAGACAACATATTAATTAAATGGAAATTAAGGACAGGAATGAAGTTCTAGTGATTAAATAGACCACTTAATACTGTTTACTGCATGCCAGAGGCATATCAGAATCCCGGGCTATGTAATTAGCGCCAAGTAAACGAACACACTCAACTATACAAAGAAGAGAATTTTCTTCTGAAGATTAAAATTATATTATATAGCATGCAGGCATTTGGTACACTCAGAGGAGGCCGCATACAAGCAAGGTACTTTGCAAGAAGGGCAATGTGTAAGCCGACCCAGTGGCATGGAGGGCTGATGCATCATGCCTTACCTCCTGCCACACCAGCGACCCGTGTTCGGATGTTGGGGCGGAGGAGCAGCTGCCTGACGTGCAGCACGTGGACGCGTGCACTGCGTGTCGTGACAGCACTGCACGCTCCTTACTCTACAAAAAAATGTAAAGTAGAAAAAAGTCCCTAGCTGTGGAGCAGGAAGGTGGAACCCCTGCAGCGCTGACCTGAGAGGACTCCTGCCCAGCTGGATCAGTTCGCAGTGGGTCGAGTCGCTCCCCATCACCCTTGCCATGAAGGGTAAGTCATGGGGGCATAGGAGAGGAGGTCTGTTGTTCAGGTGATGGCGCAGCACGGGGGGGTGGAGGTAGCCAGCTGGGGGGGTCTATGTGATAACGCCAAACGCCTAAAGGCGATCGCCGTTATCGCTCAGTCAGAGTGCGAACACATTTTCAACACTCTGACAACCCTGGCACACCAGCACAATGGCGCCAGGACATATTTTTACTACTTTCTGTAGGACCTCTCCGCACCCTCCTACTTAAGGATTCTCAACCCACGGGGTGCATGTCGGATGGGGAACGAGGTAAAATAAAAGGTTCGGCTGGGCACAATAAAATCGCACCAGTGCCCGGACCCAAACCACATACCTCAGCCACCCCAGCTATTGCCCAATCCCGATGCCACAACGCGAGCTCGATCATCAACCGCAGTGCCACCCCCTACAGCCTCTCCACCCCTCCAGCGCGTCACATTATAGCGACATCCTGTCACCCTAGTTACGCCCCACCCCTCATCCGGTTGCCCTACCTGTCAGTCGCCAGAGGGATTGCGCGAGAAGGTGTCACCGTAATGGACGGCGCCTCCTCGCGCCAAACTTCACGGGTTACCCCAGCCGGGACCACGGGAGTAAAACAATAAAACAAAAAAAAAAAAAAAGAGAAGGGCAATGTGTAGTGTTTTTAAAATGGAGACAGGATTAGAAAAGATCTCCAAATTGCTCAGTTTCTGTGTCCATCTCTGAACTATATACATACATATATTTATGCAATAGGCTTGGACAAAAATGCTGTGTAATAAATCTGTGTATCTGAACCACTATGTGTATAAATGTGAAATCTCACATTTATATACACAGACACGTCATCACAGATTTATACACATAGTAGGCACATCATACCATCACCATGCTCCCTCCCTTCCATCATGCCCATCGGTAATACTTATTGGCCAGACTACAGTTTATGAGGGACAGAAAGATGGTGGGCGAGATTCTCGATCATGTCACCTTATATTGGTTGGAATTTAGAATTGTAGTACTATAGTAGGAATAGATTCTCGGTACGGAACAATGTCACAGCACTGAGATTGGGGATGGGGTATGGGGGAGGGTGCAGGGGGCAGAACCCCTCAATGATAACAACAGAAAACGGAACGGAAAAGGGAAAACGGAAAGCGGAAAGGGATATTATACAAAAAATACCAACAGTGGTCAGTAAATTGGGAAGGAAGGGGGCTGGGCAGTAAATGTGAATTACTGTAGGTGCGGGGGGCAGAGCCCCCCACCCCCAATGATAACTATGAAAAGAAGAAGGGGAGTGAAGGGTAAGATGCAAACTAGAATTTATGTATGCAATTGAAGTTACCATTTTCCGTTGCTACGATACAGCGTGATTATGTGTCAGGACACTCACTGACGGCTGAGATCTCGTCATGATATGAGATTACATGTACGAGATCTTGGCCGTCAGATTCCCCATCCCTTATTAACTGCAGCCGCTCCCTACTTTCTTACGTTTAACATCATAAAGCTCAGTATACTCCCTGTTTCCTTGTCACACTGGCAAAAACACATTAAATATTTTTCTCTCTCTCTCCACAAATGATTCATAAAGCAACAACAACAAAAAAAAGAACAGCCACTGTCTGAAAGCACTAATGACTGTCTATCACTCTCCTACTCCACCAGCACTAACCGTCATAATAGCTGTTGCCCGCACCGCTCCACACAACAAAGACAGCCTGCAGTGCTCTTGACAGAACGCTGTATCTTTTAAAAATGTAATTTTTTTTTTTAACAACCTACAATATGAATACCCGAACTACAATCCTGCTCCCCCGCCACAGCACGCATGCTGACGAAATCTATAGCTCACCCGATTCAGACAAAGCAGACACATTGTAACAGCTCCTCTGTGGGATCAACAGTAAATCCTTTTTAAAATAAATCCCCGAACCTGCAGTTACAAAGCACACTATCTGGTCTCTCTGCCAGTACTTAAGCACTTCGCTAACAACTGCCGCCATCTGTTTTTGAAAACTTTTTAGTCTGCCTGTCGCTCCACCAGTTAGCTGCAATGCTGCAGTGTCAGCACTAGCGTCATCATGATGCCTGCATAGTAACGCCCATGACAACGGGACACACAGAAGCAGGAAGGGCACAAGTCTACCATAAAATCCCACAACATTTATTATTAAAAAATAAAAACAAGTAAAACAAAAAAGAAACAGCACACAAGATCAGCCCCATTGCATAAATGAAATATGCAGGGGGGGAGCTGTGTGATAAATGTTTTATCTATACTCGTGCTGTTTGACCTCAGAAACATCACTCGTGGCTTACGTCACTCGTGTGGTTACCCGAGGTCAAACAGCATTTGTTTAGATAAAACAGTTATCATGCAGCTCCCCCTGTATATCACATAATAGATAATCCACTACAGGGCGTGTGGTCGTGCTCTGATACACGCACGCCTTGATGTGCGTCGTGTTCAACCACCCGTGGCATGCGATATCAGAGCAGAACCATGCGCCTTATAGTGGATTATCTATCTTCTAAAATGGCCACAAACATTGGGGGACAGCGACAAAAATAGTATCTGTCTGGCACTTGCACAAATTATAGTGTTTTTGTTTTGCAGTGAGCAATCAGGTTGGTCCTGGGATGATCCTAATAGATTTAAATTGACAGATGATTATCTGCTTGATTTTGCCATGATTTTATGGGCGTAAAGAAGAAACGATTAAATATGAATTTATCTGGTTGATCCTGCCATTTTCCAGACTGTGTTCCATTAAATTACTTTCACTTTGATGTACTAATGTAGTGTGGCCAGGCGGTGTTCACTACAATAAAGGACATGCCGGCAAACTTTTTAAATAAGGCTGGTTTTGCTTAAAAGGTATGAAAAGTCCATTTTTCATTTTAAAATAAGTGATTTTATTTTTTGTGAAGGAAGCCCCCAGTTGATTAAATCACTTTCACTTTCATAGGAATGTAGCATGACCGAGTGGGTTCACTGCAGTAAACGACATGCTGGCAAGCCTTTTAAAGGGGCACTATCAGCTTTACTCGTCTATCTTGCACTATATGTCAGCAGTGTGTCTCCTGGCACACACATATCACACATTGCCCCTAGTATGCCCTAATGTATGTAAAAGTTAAAGAATATTAGTAGTTTACCTGAATTTTTAATTATGAGTTGCTCACACGACCCGACTTAAACTCCCCCACCAACCGGAAGCATATGCATGACAGAGACGTAGCGTCTACCACAGCGCGGTCCAGAGTATCATTTTTGGACATTGCGAGTGGAAAATTAAGTGAATCCAGTAGAGTAGCCCTTTATTAACTGCTGTTGCCATATAGTGCCAAAAACCGAGCACTGAGAGGAGAGCAAAACACTATTTAAAAACGGGACCGAAATCCCATGCATACGCAATCACGGTATGTTCTTGCGCATGTCCGGGATCTTTACTTATGCTGCACTTCCGCATGCCCGGGAATTCGGTCCGTTTTAAAAAAGTGTTTTGCTCTTTTCTTGGTGCTCGGTTTTTGGCGCTATATGGCAATGGCAGTTAATAAAGGGCTACTCTACCAGATTCACTTCGTTTTCCACTTGTGATGTCAAAAAATGAAACTCCGGGACTGCGCTTGTGGTAGACGCGCGGTCTCGTCCTGTGTATGCTTCCGGTTGGTGGGGGATTTGTGTTCCACAGAGCGAGCAGCACATAATTCAAAATTCAGGTAAACTACTAATATTCTTGCAGTTTTACATATATAAGGGCATACTAGGGGCAGTCTGTGATATGTGTGTGCCAAGAGGCACACTGCTGACATATAATGCAAGATAGACGATCAAAGCTGACAGTGCCCCTTTAAATGAGGGCTGTTTTGCTGAAAACTTTTGCAAAGATTGCTTTTTATGTTAAAGTAAGTGAAGTTAGTGTCAGAGAAGCTGCCGACTGTACAGCGAGGAGAGCAAGCTAGTCGGTGGCTTCAGAAGAGCAGATGCAAGCTGGAGTGAGCATTGCTATAGCAACAGTCCCTCACTCTTGTGTCTGCTCTTCTGAAGCCGCCGACTCGCTCGCTCTCCTCACTCTACTGCTCCCACTTCATTTTACACAGGAGCTGGTTAGTCTCGGCGATGCTGGTCCCCATTGTACCCGCCTGACTCCCACTGACTCTTATCTTCTGCCACTCTGCCCGTCCATCCGTCCACTGTGAATAATTGATGGTGGCTCCAGCTCAGTTTGAAGAGGTCATACTCCCCTCGTTTTGCAGGTCTCATGGTGGATCAGCAACTGCATTTCCCTGCCCTTTCCGTTCTGCAGGCTGAAGTACCCAAAACATGAAAACAAGGAACAAGCTGCTTGAATGGCAGTTTTAATTTATTTAAAGTGTAAAAGTATTGTTGGCAGAAAATCAGAAGGAATTCTGTGTAGACCTCTTACTTATTTATTTAATTTGTCCCTGTCTACTGGTTCTATCCCCCAAGCTTGGAAGATGGTCAGGCTTGTCCCAACTTTTAAGGGGAGGCAGCCCTGGGCAGCTGACAAGCTACTGCACCTTTCCCTACTTTCTCTGGTTTCAAAGTTACTGGGAAGGCCGTTAGCTAAACAGTTAACAGTTCACTTACAGAATCATTGATTGCTTCTAGTCATGGTTCAGTAGGCATCATGGTAGAGTGGTCTCCATGTCAAGGGTCTTGGATGATGTCAACAAAGCAATGGACTCTGAGCAATTTACCGGGGTCATCGCTGTTGACCTCTCCAAGGACTTCGACATGGTTGACCACCGAATTCCGTTAAATAGAGGGCATAGAGGAATAGAGGTTGAATAGAGGTGGGACAAAATAGAGAAGCACTACATTGGTTTCATTCATATCTGTATCGGAGAAGCCAAGCAACTGTGATAAACAGAGCTGAGTCTTCCCCATGGGCTATTTCAAGAGGAGTACCCCAGGGCTTGGTCCCAGGGCCACTCCTTTTTTTTCATTTGAGAGGCCAAGAGGCTAGTGTGGGTGACTCACTTTTCCATTTATATCTGGACAACACACAAATCATCTACACCCCAAGCCCTTCAGTCATGGAGGTTCAAGACAAGTTACAGCAAAGTGTTGATGGGTTACGGGCTTTTTCAATAATTCCAAATTGAAACCAAACTCTTCTAAGACCAAACGTATGCTTTTTGATGCAGCATCTCAAATTAACGACTGCATAAATGCTTCTGTAAAGGATGCAAATTGGACCTCGCTGGAATGAGTACACACCTACAAATATTTGGGTTTTTGGCTAGACCTTTCAGGATCAGGAAATAGGCATGTGGATAAACTGATTGTGCAGGTGGGCAAGAGGGTCAGGCTTCTGCACAGGAACGAGACTTGTCTGAACTTTGAAACAATCAAAAAAAATAGTCCGGGTACCAGTTTTTCCATTATTTGATTATGCGGACATTTTGTATGACTATGCCAGGGAATGGACTGTCTGTTAGGAGAGTAAATTCCTTCAGAGGAATCAAATCTCCAGGAACTGGTGGTTCCAAGAACAAGAACCCATAGGTCTTTGTATTTCTATAGTCAGTACGTACCCATTCTATGGAACCATTCTATGCATCAACTCCCGGCTAAATTTCATTCAGCAGACTTTAAACCTCCATCAATTAAAGTTTTAAAACTCTAGTTTTTGAACTCAATTTCAGCAAAGGGAAGCCGTCATTGCAATGCACCTCCAAGTTTTACATAACTGAGACTGTGTTCCTTTATTATTAATTGTAACTATTTATGAATGTATAGTGCAACTTGTGTGTTTATAATGTGCTTTCCATGGGTCACCGCTGTGAATGAGCTATGCTCTCTGGTTATAACCCTAAATAAATGAAATGAAAAGTTTCAGCCAATCAGGATGCACAATTCTTACAACCCATTTTATAAAAATTCTCAACCCCATGCTCTTCTTGCAAACTGCCCATACAGTATGTTACCACAGTGTGTACTAAATAGGCCTAACTGACCTGGTTCTTGATAATAAGTGCATTATACTGAGGAATCGCAAAAGGGCAAAACGAGTATTTAGTCTGTTGCTCCTTGTCTGCACTGGAACAAATCTAAAAGCTTTTTTCTTCCCCCTATCAGACAGCTTTGGATCCAGGTGAGGCCTTATCAGCCTGCCCACGCAAGGAATGGCACGCTGCTACCGGATTCTGAGTGGACTCATGTGCCTGGGAGAAGGACACAGCAGCTGAACGTTCACGCTGTATATGGCATGAATATGGAAATTCAAAGGCAAATGTAATGTCTGGGACAGACACAGTGTCAGATCATGTTTGAAGTTTGAACGAGCTCCATTATTTGATCAGACTCGAACAGCTCCGGCTGGAGGCTATAATTAATTATGCACAACTGATCCTCACAGCTTATTAGTGCATTGTAGCCCATTCACCTTCTACAGGAGCCCAAAACCTGACCTTTTCAATCACATACAAATTAACCATATCCAGATAAGCAGAACCACTTTAATTCTTGCACAGTCACCCCTGAAGTTACTGTATGTACAGTCAGCGATAGGGCCAGAAACTTCCAAGATCTGAGAAACCCCTGAACCTGGAAAAACAAATGTAACCAGGCTTCACTCCCTGCCTATTCAAGTCCAGTTACCAACAGGTTAAAGTATAAAACCGGGTTCTGAATGATTCCAGGCTCTC
This sequence comes from Neoceratodus forsteri, assembly GCA_016271365.2. Classification (NCBI taxonomy): domain Eukaryota; kingdom Metazoa; phylum Chordata; order Ceratodontiformes; family Ceratodontidae; genus Neoceratodus; species Neoceratodus forsteri. The sequence continues at coordinate 752,783,671 of CM028131.1, forward strand.
CTTCCCACTCAGGTTTGATAAGCTGCTGAATTTTACTCAAGACTACACGTGTGAGAGCTATGCAAAGGCTGGACAGCTGGCTTCTTCTCCCATCCCTCATAAATGGAAGAGGCCATGTGCATCAGTTATGTTCCTGCCTGGTCTGAGCTCGCAGTCTCAACTCAAAAGAGTGCAACAGATTGGCCTAAAGAGAAAGTAGAGAGTTCAGCAGCTTCTCCACCACCTGGGGTGCTTTCTGGCTAGAGGCAGCAAGGAAGCTGAATAAGAGAAATGAAATATCTGGAAAATGGGAAAAAGAAGTGGGCTGAGAACATAGACTGAAAGAGAAAGGGAGAGAGAGAGATATTGAGACACAACCTAAGACAGTGTGTAAAGGTTGGAATAAACTAGTGAGAACAGTGATGTAAAGATAACTGAGAATCTGGAGGGCCCATGGTCTTGCGAAGTAGAAAGGGCTATAGTAGAAAGGTGGTGGGCTCCCTCAAAGGATTCACCCAGGCTTCATGAGGGGCCCCCTCCAGGTTTCATGGTGGAAAAGAGCATCCTAGGACATTAGACAAAGCCATGGGAGAGTCAGGAGAAACTCTCCTTGTCATTTACTTTGAGGTATCATATGTGTGCTCCTCAGGTGGCACACTGGATGTATCTTTACTTTACAAGTAAAGGGTCAAGGGTTTGATCCTAGGTGAGGACACTTGTGTACTGTCTTATCAAGGACACGCAAGAATTATTTTTGAGAGAGAGGGGGGCAGCTGCAGAATAAGGGGTGCTAGCTGCACATTCGAACAGACTTGATAAACCACTAGGCCTTTATCTGCTGGCAGATTTCGTACGTTCCTATGTGGTCTATCAGGTATGTGTCTGTGCTGAGGGAGGGTCTAGAGAGCTCAACCCACCACTAGCTGGATTTGAGGGTAGGGTGCGTGGAAGCCTAGGCAGAGGTGCTCATAATAGCAGGCCTCCCACAGGAGAGAAAAAACATCAGCTTCAGAGTGTATCCCAGCAGGAAGAAGTGCCAGGTAATGTGTAACAACTGTGGGCTTAAGGGAATGGTAATAGATCTGTAATGCCTTATTTGCTTGCCGCTGTTCTCCAGTGTTTGAGGCAACTGTTAAATGTAACCTGTCATCCGGTGGGTTATCTTCTGTAAGGAGGCATAATAATTAATACATCTCCATTGGATGAAGCAAGAAGTGGGTGATCATTGGAGGAACCAATAGATGTAGGTGGCCCATGGGGTCTTGCTGAAGTCTCATTGGGTCTGGTTACAGGTATGGCCATTTTAAGTACTGGTGCTCGTACTCGGTTAAAGTAAAGGAGCCCTTGTGGACCTGGTATAGCACCTGGGGTGAGAGTCCTAGTTCCTGCATGAAGGTGGCAGCTTCTGCAGAGACGTTTGAGTCATTATATACGAGTATGTGGCCCAATATGAGAGGAGGAAGGGGGAATGTACTGTTTAGCACCGTAACCACCCACAACAGTACCTCCTCTTGGGGTATAAATACAGAATCTGTAAGCCCTTTGGAAATGTACAGAGACCCCAAGAAGTGTGTAGAGGGCTTAGGATTCTGTAGAGGTTTCCTTGTACATTTGAACCCTATGTAGCATGCCCTATGAACGTGCCAATGTCTCCAAGTATGAGAGGTTCCCCTCTAGGGACATGATATACAGTATTTGTAACTATGCCTAATACAGGGGTGTTAAAATCAAAACTTTTAGGACTTGCCCATCCATGAATGTAGCTGAATTTCCACTTGTCCCTATTCATTACTGGTAAACAATAATTCATTATTGGTAAACAAAAGCTAAAGAAATAAATTACAGTGAAATTAGCTCTCTTTTTGTACTTGCTCTTCAAGAAAATTTACTTGCCCCAGAGAGGGGGCAATAGGAGTTGCTCACCCCTGGTCTAATAAATGTTAGAAGTGATTGATTCTACTGTCTTCATATGGACAATGGCTTCCTTTTCATTGTATTCAGTTATTCCAGCTTCTAGCAGCTTTAAAGGACCCCTTTTTACCCTTAGTTCCCGAACACAATTTATAATGTGGCCTGTTATGCAACCTGTGGGATAGGGACCATTAGTAACTGGCATCCAGGAAACTGGCTAAAAAATTCTTAAAGAAAGGGAGCCGCATGCTATGAAAACAAAAGAAACAATCAGTAAAACAATTTATAAAATGGAGTCTGGCCAGTTCTGTCTCCTCATTGGTCAGGACCCTGTCACATGGTACTTTGTTAACCAACCACATACCCCTACTCCATGGACATAATAGGGGTGCTTTAATCAAGAGCACACAACCTGTGGAGTTCAAAAAGGTCAATATGCAAATTACATAACCTCAGGGTGAAAAAGGTCATGATGCAACTCAAGTAACCCAGCAAAGTGAACAAGAAAACATGCAAACAAAAACAATAAATGACACACTTTACTAAAGCTACCAACAGTCCCTATTTTCCCAGGACAGTCCCTATTTTAGGCAGCATATCCCAGTGTCCCCACGAGTTTTACAAAATGTCACTTTTGTCCCAGTTTTTGCTTACGTGTCCCAGTTTTGTCCCTTTTTTTTTTTGCCAACTGCTAATCCATGAGTGACAGTTATTTCAGCACCACTGTGGCGCTTTTGGCTGGATAGCAGTTTGCAACTACAACCCCTGTGCCTGTGTTACACTGCAAGCATGTCAGTGGGAGCACAGTAAAGCATGTTCCTTCCTGTTAGATTAGAATGGGTAGTAGTGCAAACAAGCACATATGGACGTCTGCCTGCCAGCAGCTGAGAGGGACTCCAGACAGAGAAGAGACCGGCAGCAGGGAACTATGGTACCCGGACCTGATCAGCTGTAGGGAAATGTGTGAAAACAATCTGGTGTGGTGGTGGGAGTCACTGAAGGTGAAATTTGCTCAGCAAATGAGGTGAGTGTAAGCGGGTTGGATGGGACTGTCAGGAGGAGTCACAGACGCAGCTCGAATTTCTGATCACAATTTAACGCAGGTTTGCTTCTAATGAACTTTCTGTACATCATGGTTTGGAACTTGCTACTGCAAAATGATGTATTATTTTAATCTGAATGTTTGCTACTGGTGTTACTGTGGGGCAGCATGGCCAGAGCAAGCAGCAAAATGTAACTGATTGTGCGCAGCATTGTCTGCGGCGGTGCCCGTGGGAGTGACATGGTGAGGGGGGGGTCATGGTCAGGATGAACTGTCCCAGTTTTAGGCCTCAGAAAGTTGGTAGCTTTACACTTTACCCCCCACCACCACCACCCCGCAGCACTGTTCAACAATCATAAACTGTAAAAGGAAATCCATTAAATAAAAGTACGAAAAAAACATGCTTCATACTCAAAAATCTAAACTTGAAAAGCCTCAGAGCTGCTCACACAAGAAAGAAAACCTACATACCTAATAAAAACACAAAACAAGATCCAAAAACTACAATTCCAAATCACTGCAGAAACATGAATACATAATATACGAAAACATTAGTAAAACTGTTACATAAAATGCTCTTAAAAAAATAAAATATGCCCTTCCCTATCTTAAATGCAGCAACAACTACAGCTTGTGAGTCTTAGCTTTTACTCAATCAACTACACTGCCATGCATGTTAGATGGATCACATGACACCTCCAACTTAATCAACAACCCAAGCTTCAAGCTCTGATTTATATGGGAAGTACAGGAAGCAAAAACTGTGCAATAGCTATTTAATGCATCAGGACCAATGATAACCATGCAACCATAAGCCACTCGCTGCAGTGCAACTGCACCCAATTAGTGAAGTGGTCCATCTACAACTTAAGCCCAGCAGCATTTGTAATGTATGCATATGTTTTAAAACTGCCCATTTAAAGATATTAGAGCACTACTAAACAACTAAAAACATTACTTAAGCAATAATCCACAACAGGGTGCGAGTTATGCTGGGATTTGCCCATGCTTGTGCCAGGTGACCAAATCCGCACCAGAAGTGGTTAAATCTCAACATAACCCACATCCTGGAGTGGATTATTGTGATTATACAATGAGCTGTAATTACAGAATTTTAAAAGTTATTAAAAGTGTCAAATGTACTATTTCTAAAGCTTTTTTATTGATTGTTTTGCAATATCCTTCATCCCTATATTACACAGTGCCTTGTTACTAGGTAGATTATGGTTGAAGGTGTCCTTCAATCAACGCCCCCACACACACACACACATATATAGACATGTGGGATGCTTTTTTTAAGACTTTCTCTCCTTCTTGTTTTTTTTTTAAGAGAGAGTCTGGTACAAGTTGTGAGTGGCTCTCATGCTTGAGCCTAGATGAGAGAGCATGGAGTGAACGCTGAGAGGCTGCCAAAGTTGAACACGTAGTGCGGGGGTGACTGTGGGTAGGTTCTGCGCATACCTCTCAACTGTCCCTGATTTTCAGGGACGTCCCTGATTTTGCCTCAGAATTTTCCTCTGTCCCTCATACAATTTGTGTTTTTGTGACAGAATAGTGGGGATTAAAATCACAAAACAATGTCAAACATTAAAGTTATAGACTTGTTCCTCTTCAGAAAATGCATCTTAACACACATCCCTTTATTCTATCAGCTTTCTGAGTGAATAGTATCAATTTTTAAGATGCGTTCCTGATTTTGGGTCTTTGTCCCTGATTTTTTTAAGCCTTGTCCCTGATTCATGAAGCAAGAGGTTGAGAGGTATGGCTGCGGTTGGGCTGAAGGTTCAGACTTGGAGGATATTTTTTTGTTGTAGTGCAGTTGGGACATCGGGGCATTTAGCATCAGCATGGATGAGCGTCTGGAGCTGGGAGATCGAGTCTTATCAGAGAGAGACAGTCTGAGCATGAGTGAAAGCACTAGTGAATAAGTTGGCAAGTTAGCAGTTTCAGTTATTTGCTTTTCAGTAACAGAATCAGGAGGCAGCAGTTAGTCAGTTCGTTTATGATGGTACTGTTCAGCAGAAAGCTGTTTCAGAAGATTTTTGATAATGTGGCTTGTGGTCGCAGTCTAGTGTAGTTAGAAAGAAGATGGCGACCAAAACAGAGTTTTAAAAAAGTAATAAAGTGTACTGATTTCTTGTGTTGTGCAATGGTCCAATGGGATGGTTGGACCTTAACCCGTGGGTTATGCTGGAATTTACTCATGGGTAAAGACCCCAGCTGACCAATCAGGTTAGAGGATTTTCGGATCCCATTGTATAATAAACATTTTATAAATAGAATAAGACATTTCGGGGGGGGGGGGGTTGCTTGTCAGTGTACCTGCTGGCAGCTGAAGTCCTTCCTCCTTTGGGCTCAAGACTACAGCACAACCGTCAACACATTAACACTGCCTACACCTTCATGCTTTATTCTGTCCTTACTATATTACTGATTGGCTGTAAATAACAAAGTTGACCACAATAAGCAATTTGGCATATTACAAACAAAGATACCAAGGCGTCCAAGAGGATATTCATCCAAGGTGCTGTTCAGGCTGCCATGCCAAATTGTAAGGTATCATGGCGAACACACTCAACAAAAGATCTGGAACACATATCTGCTTGAAACAATAAAGAAACCAGGGGATCCCATGGTGGAGAGCTAGTGAAACTCAAGGCACCAGGATGTTTGTTAAGTGGACCTACCCTTCTTCATGTTGTAACTTTATTCTGCACTGACTAGCACTTAAAGAGCACCTTTCCTGCTGGTTTTGCAAATTCCCTTCCAGAAACACAACAGGAGCCTTACCTCTCCCAAAGTTCAATAGTACCAAAATTATAATTATTGACAATGCCTTTGGCTGCTATTATTGTAACCTTACTTGTCTTTTTTTTTTTGTAAGTTCCATTGATCATGTTATGTATTGCACCTTATTGTCCTTATTGCCTTGACGTGGAATCTTTGTAAAAGAGCCCTCGGCTCAAAGGTGTCATCCGAAATACAAATAACTAAATAAATATATAAAATAAACTTACTATTGCCAGAATTTGAAAGGGAAGGGCCCAAAATTTGGCTCCATGGAGCCGCGAGCCTGATCCCTTCCACATCCCGATTTGTAGACACACCCCGTTTTGTGATGTAAAAGTATGGAGACTATGAGGGCATGCTCCATAGTGTTGTATACGGACCAGTTTTAAAAAAAAAAAGTTTTAACATTTTAGGGTGCTGACTTCAACAAATCAAACCCACTGCTCTACTAACAAGGTGCTTATTATTTGAACGGGGGCCTTGATTTGTTGACATCAGCACCCTAAAATGTTCAAAAAAGAAGTTAAAATTGGGTTCCTATGCAACATTATGGAGCATGCCCTCACAGTCTCCATACTGTTACATCACAAAATGTGAGAACGTGGGTGTGTATCTGCAAATCGGAAAGTGGAAGGGATCGGGCTCTTAGCTCCACGGAGTCAAATTATGGTTCCTTCCCTCTCGAATTCTGTCAATAATAAAATTATAATTTCTGTATCACTGAACTTTGGGCAGGTGTGGCTCCTGTTTAGCATTTAAAACGATGACCAGGAAAGGTGCTCTTTAAATTTTACTGGACCGTACAGCATTGCAATTAAAGGCAGTTTATTTTTTTTAAGTAAATAAGTTCTCTGGGTCTGTTATTGACTGCATTCTCCATGAAACGTAACAGTCTGGCATATTACCTGACTCAATCAGCGATTAGACTACTGTCATTTGTATATGAAAAGTCAGCACCCAAAATATCCCACCCAAAGTGTTACCCAGTAGATGCCTTTACAAACTAGAAGATAAACTCATAAATGTAAACTTGTCTCATACAGAAACTGTATCAAACACCACTGATACCACAGCTTTCATTCAACACCAGTATATGTTCACTGCTCAAACTATAGCTTTTCCGCATTTCCATGGAAATGCAGAAAAGCTCTTGGAAATGTATCTGTGACCCTAGCTATTCCATCTGGAAATGCTATACCACACTGCCGCAGTTCACTATATGGCTGCGCAGCAGAGTGGCAGCAGGGAGTGTTTACCTTACTGTCTGGTCAGGGACAGGTGCAGAGTCTCCTGATCGTCTGTGACTGCTGAACAGGCTAAAATAGACATTCAGAGGGCAGCCTCTGGGGGCCTTAGCAAAGCTTACAGCAGAGATGAGCACATGACACCCAGGCGCAGACCTGATTGGTCAGAGGTGCCTGACTCCACTGTACTCTGTCTGCTGTGGCACAGTTGTAGTGTGGGCAGCACGTTAGAAGGATTTCCATGGGCGTGGTCTGCAAAATAGCAGTTTTCACAGCGAGGGAGAATACTTTGCAAATAAACAGATAAATAATTCAGGGACTCCGTTTGTCTTGAAAGATGGGACTAGTTCTGGGAAAGCCGGACAAAGGCAGTCTGAGGAAAGAAAGGAGAAGGGTATTGGGAGAAAAGAAGAAAGCAGTGGTGGGAGACTCAGAAACAATCTCAGGGAGGGGGATCTTGATTATAAATTTTTCTCTGAAGCTGAAAGGGTCTATAAAAAAATTAATCAGTCATTTTTTCAAGACTTAGGGGACAGAATATTTTGTAGCGTGTAGTGGAGGAGAAACGACCTGTAGAGGGTGAGGGATTTGAAATAAAAATCACTCCCAGCATAAAAAAAGAAATTGTAATATTTCAACTTTTGGGGATAGAATAATTTGTGGAGTGAAGTGGGGAGAATGATCTGTATAGAAAGGGGGATCTACAATTCCCTGCAACTGAAAAGACTGATTTAAAAAACAGGTCCTTTTCTCGACAGTTGAAGGATCTTTCATGGAGTGTGGTGGGTGAAGAAACAGTCTTATAGGAGGAATCTGCAAAAATCACCCTTTCTACAACTGAAAGTGCTTTAAAAAATAAGTCCTATCTCAGCAGTGGAACAAACATTGTGCAGTGTGGTGGGAAGAAGTGATCTTTAAGAGGATTATAGATGTAGTTCTCTTGGTGGATGATGGAGGTCGCCTCGCAGGTCCCGCTCCTGAATAGCCACAGCACTGACCACACTTGATCCAGTCTTCGGTGGGTGTTGGGGAGCCCCGCTGGGGGTACTGGTCAGTGTTGGCTGGTGGACATCAGGGGACGGGACTGGGGACTTCCTCCAGAGAGACAGGGCTGGAGCAACAGGCATATAAAGTGATAGCAAAAAAAAAAAGGGCTTAAAAATTATTTTAGTAACATTTGTGGTATAAAAACTTCTGTGGAGTGTGGTGGGAGAAACCTTTCTTTACAGGGAGGAAATCAGTAACATCTCGTACAGCTGAAGGGGCTTTAAAAAATAAAATGATTCTGGGGGAAAATCAGTGGAGTTGTGAGGCAGAAACTGTTCCGGGGGGATCTCTGAGCAAAAAATAGTGACAACTGAAGGCCTTCCTGCAGGGATCTGTACAGGAAAAAGATAAACCTAGCTGCACTGCCTAGTGCAGACTGGAGAAACCAGTCACAAAAGTGTGACTTCTAAGGGAAACACAGTGGGATTACCCGTACAGTAAACCACAGTCCACACCTTTTCAAGAAACCAGTTGTCTCACAAGCGTATCCCTATGCCAACCTACAGTACTGTGACCAAGTAAGAATACAAAACCTGCCAAGGCAGAACCATCAGTCCCAGTTGTCTTTTTTTACAGATTTTTTTTTTTAATCTCAACACTCAGTGACTATCTGTGTTCTTGAACTGCTCTACAGTCATGACATAAATTTGTTTTCATTTTGTATGTGGAAAGGTAACTCTTGCCCAGGAAATGTATCTAGCACTCCCCCCACCCACACACACACACACACATCCAAAGGAAATGTACCTCTGAAGCCAATATTTCCAGCCCTGATATTTGGATGCAACAGCTGCGTTCCCCTTGGCAAAAAATTAAATTAAATGTCATACTGCACACTGTGGTTAACCTTGAACTCTTTTCCCCTTTTTAATGGAGGGCCAAAGGTTGGAAGATTACAACTAAACAGACTCTGCACAAAGCCTACAAAACTACCAGAGAATCCCTGTGAGAACCCAATCACCCAAATCCAATTTTTACAAGTTTCAACAATTAAGCACCTCTCTGGCCCACACAAATGTTGGAGCTCCATCCACCAATAATTGCACTAATCACAGTGGCCAAAAATCTCCTGATTGACAAACAAGGATTCTGATACAACCTAGCCCAAGGAAATACCTCCAACTACACAGCCCAGTGTTGGGAATAAGTAGAGAAGGAAGGGTGGAAGCACACTTTATTCCCATGTTGGAGGCAGTATACTGCTGTGGTTTAGGGCACTGGGCTGCAAACTTGGAGACCTGGGTTTGAATCCCACAGCCCCCACTTGCATACTGTGTGATCGTGAGCAAGTCACCTAACTTCCTTGTGCTCCCAGGTTGCACCTGAAAACAAACTTCAGTTTACTGTGCCTTTCCTGGTTAAACAATTTCCCCTTTCCCCTTTCCTTTCCCACCCCACAGGTGCTGCTGTTAGTAATACTCTGGAACAAAACAACAAAGGAACAGCACACACACCAGATTCGTAGGTCCCATTAGTAACGGGATTCATAACGGTGACATTTTGGCACATACTTGTTTTGTGGAGGCGACCCCCCACACTCCCCTTACTATAATAATGCACCTCGAGAAGCAGGGAATGCATCTGTCACCGTTTCAGTGCTCGCCCATATGTGTGGACCCCGTAATTGCAGTCGCTGAAAAGCAGTCACTGAAATCACTTGTTGTTATAATATCGTCGCTCAATTGACGTGTTTAGTTTAAGCAGTGACGTGTGCTGGCCTGCAGGTTCCATGGCGGTGCTCTATTCATCCTCCTCTCTTTGTGCCCTCCGCCCTTTTTATACTCGTCCCCTGCAATTTGAGACTTACCAGTGCTGTAGAGCACTGGGGATTGTTCGTAGGAGAGTGAGGAGGGCGGGTGTGTGCGAACAGGAGGGGATGAATGAGCGAGGCCACCGTATCGGGGTTACTAAGTCCAGAAGGCACCCTGGGGCGAAATGGAATCCAGACCGGGGTTTCCCGTGTCTGGTGCCCATACCCAAGGGCACTACTGAATTTGGTGGGCAGATCGGCTGGACAGCCTCCGAGGTTTGTCCAACTCGGGCGGTGTTATGCAATGCCAGGTCCGTTAGGAATAAGACCGCCATTATAGCTGATCTTATTAGTTCGGCTGACCTGGCTTGTATCACCGAGACCTGGCTGGATGAAAATTCAGGCCCCATATTGGAGGCCATGATTCCGGCTGGGTACTCGGTGATACACCGCCCGAGATTGGACCGCAGGGGAGGGGGTGTTGCAGTCTGTTTTAGGACTAAATTGGGCCGCACGAATGTGGTAGTAGGTGAGGCTGAATCCTTTGAGTGCACAGTTGTAGCAGGTGTAGGCGTTCGAATCATTCTCATCTACCATTCACCCGGAGATGGAGAACTTCTTACAGGAAGTAGCAGACTTCCTCGTCGATATAGTTTGAGTCACCCAGATTGATGGTTCTGGGTGACTTTAATGCCTGGGTTGATGATGAACTCTCACAATTTGGTAATTACTTCCTCCAACTTATGTCTTCTTTGGGCCTTACATAGGTAGTTTCCACTGCTACACATAAATCTGGGCACTCTCTGGATTTAGTCTTCCTCTTAGGGATTGACTCATCTGACGTGGGGGTGGAACCAGTCACCTGGTCTGACCACTACACCGTGAGGTTCAATTTTTGCACCCCCCTGAGAAGGCCTTCCCTGTGGAGATGGTCATGTACCGCCCATTACGGAATATCACTTCCCAAGGCCTTGCGGCGGTCCTTGACTTCTCATCCCCCGTGTTGGCTAGCAGTAACCCAGAGGTACTGGTGTCGGCCTATAATACGGCTGTTACAGTGACCCTGGATCTTATTGCTCCTGTTCGTGAGCGCCCTCTATCCCTTCACCCCAGGTCCCATTGGTTTGATGGGACACTGAGGGAGTTGCTTAAACAGGGGCGAAGGTTAGAGCGTTGTTGGCGCAAGTCCGCCCTTGATGCCGACCACCTTAGATTGATGGAACATTATTCTATCTATCAATCTGCAATCACCCATAAGAAGGCAGAATTCCTGTCCAGGGAGATTGCAGTTGCACAGAATCGACCGGCTCAGTTGTTTCAGACTGTAGACAGACTGTGCAACCCAGCCTGTCTGCAAGTTCGAAAAGCTTTTTCGCAATTAGGGTTTTTATTTTAATTTTTTTTATTTTACTGTATAATCGGAATTACAATCCTTTGAGTCATAGACTCTTTTGCAAAGGCTCCATGTCGTTTACAGGGGGTGGAGGGAGAACCAAAGTACAAGGAAGACAGATGGAACGAGCAATTATATACAGGTTTCAGTACAGACAGTTTTTTATACAATGGCTCCAAGGTGGTTACAGAGGGTGGAGAGATACAAGACAATGTAAAGCATTAAAAGAAACACAATCTTTTTTTTTTTTTTTTTTACACTTTGATTTTTTCAGGTTACAGAATTGACATGGCACTTGAGAGGCGTTTTAAAAGCTTATGGGAGGCATACATGTGGGCCCAAGACAGAGCTAAATGCAGAGGGTGGAACGTAGGGACTAGGAAGTCCCTGAGTCAGTTATGGAAATGAAGGAGGAGAGAGTAGGCCTTATTGGCATTCATATTTAGAGTTTTCAAGGAGGTGTGTTCGAAGGCCTGTTTTGAAAAGTGCGATGCTGTGGGTCTGGGAGAGAGTAGGGGGGAGGGTGTTGAGCATTTGGAGGCAAGGTAGCGGAAGGATCTCTGCCCTAGAGACGTTCGACATGGGGGGACCGTGAAGGATGAGGTAGCTGACAGTCTGGTAGTCCGCCTGTGAGGGGCCGGGCTGACGATGGGGAGTAGTCCGGCTGGAGTAAGTTGGAGGTGGATCTTTTTTGCTAAGATGCAGGTTTGATATTTGAGTCTTTGATGGAAATTAAGCCAACCTGTTTGTGTGTACAGATCGCAGGTGTGCATGAGTCTGTCACAGCCAGTAACGAGGCGGCAGGCTTTATTAAGCGCTGTGATTATGCTACTTAGGGTGGAGTTGTCAGCAGTGCCATAGATAACAATCCCGTAATCAAGAAGTAAGAGGATGGAGGAGGAGACAGCTATCTGCACGGCATGGGCAGGCAGGCTGTTCTTGATCCTGTAGAGGGTACCAATTCTGGAGTTAATCGCTGATGAGAGGAGGCGTACATGTCTGTGATAGGAGAGGGAGGTATCTAAGGTGACACCTAGATATTTAAAATGAGTAACATGTTCCAGATGGGTACCATCCAAGTTTAGGATTTGGAGTGTCATCTGGCTGTGTGGGCTTTGGCGATGTGCAAAGGTCATGAACTTAGTTTTGGAATAGTTAATGATCAGGCGGTGTACAGTAAACCAGTTTTCCAGCTCCCTGAAAAACCCCTGAAGGGAGAGCTGGAGGGTGTCTGACTGTGGGTGTTGCCAGTAAAGAACAGCATCATCAGCATAAAGTAGGAGATGACCACTGCAAGCTTTGGGGAATGAGTTAAGGAAGAGTGTAAAAAGCAGTGGGCCCAGAATAGACCCCTGTGGAACACCCGAGCACACAGGTTTGGGGTTGGAGATGGTGGAGTTGATTCTTACTTGCTGAGAGCGACCCGAGAGGTAGTTCTTGAACCAGGCCGAGACCTCAGCGGCTACATTTAGTTGTGGCAGGACTTGGATGAGAAGATCATGATTGACCGTGTCAAATGCCTTTGTTAAAGTCTACATAGATGGCCCTGGCAATAGATCCTTGGTCCATGGCCCCATGGATGAACATGGTTAGTTCAGTGAGGGCTGTGATGGTGCTGTGGCCAGCACGGAACCCATGTTGTTCCTTACTTAGGAGGTTGTGTCTCGTAAGGTGCTCTGTAAGCTGGTCTGAGACTATTTTTTCAAGCGCTTTAGAGAGAGGAGGGAGTATTGAGATTGGTCTATAATTACCGGTGTAGGTGGGGTCGCCATTCTTTAAGATAGGAGTGATCAAGGCTTTTTTCCAGTTAGAGGGGAATTGGCCGAGGCAGAGTGAGAGGTTAAGAATTTTTGTGAGATGGGGTAATGTGACATCGAGGGTAAGCCTAATAAGTTTTAGGTCCAGGGAGTCATTGCTGAAGTAGTGTTAATATAGCTTTGGAGATATAAAGCGTTTGGCCAGGTTGTCGGAATGGTTCGGAGCCGGAACAGGGATGGGAGGTCTATAGTCTCTGGACATGGTGTGGGGAGGGTTTTGGGAGGGTGGAAGAAATTTTGGGGGAGGATATGTGAGAGGTCAGAGAAGGAGTCGTTGAGGGCTTCAGCGATTTTAGCTGGGTCTTGAGTAATGTCCCCGTTCACATTGAGTTGGGTAGAGGTGGGGGAGCGAGTTTTGCCGCTGATTTCCTGAATGTTGCTCCAGAATTTTTTCCCGTCTCCCCAGGAGGTGGAGAGGGTATGCTGGTAGTATTCAGCTTTTGTCCTGCGAGTTGCCCAGGTGCATTTATTACGCACCTCCCTATATAGTTGTCTGTCCCTAGTGCGCTGTGCGTCTATGGTCTTGTGCCAAAGGTTGTCCCTGTGTTACATAAGGTTTATAAGGGAAGGTGTGATCCAGGGGTAGTCCTGGTTTTCACCACCTGCTTTGTGAAGGGGGCAAATATATCACAGGCTTTGTTAAACGTAGTTATAAAGTGGGTAAGGGCGGTATCCACTGTCTGTGCATTATATACGGGTAGCCAGTTGCTATTTACAAGGTATTCTTTGAGGTGGTCAAGGCCTCCTTTTTTGAGCTTACGATGCCATGTGGTGGTTGGTGGTGCTGGGGGGAGTTTACCTGACCACCAGCAGATAACTGGGGAGTGGTCACTGATAGCATCTGGGAGCACTGAGGCCCGGGTGATGTTACGTGGTCTGTTTGTAAAAATAAGGTCTAATAGTGTGGAGGTCCTGGTTCTTGTGTCACACCTTGTTGGTGAGGTAACAATTTGGGTAAGGTCCATAGCCTGTGCTGCGTCTTTGTAGGTGGAGGAGGATGGGGATAGCCAATCAATGTTGAAGTCGCCCATTAATATGGATTTGTTAGCATTTGGGAGGTGAGCGATAGTGTGTAGGATTGATTCAAACGCAAGTTTCTGGTTTCTCAGGGGGATATAGGAAGCGATGATGTGGATAGTTTTGGTGCCCAGGCTAATTTTGACTGTAAGTGTCTGCGCCCCATGTTCTGGGGGCGGTGTCCATGACTGTGGCACTGGGTGTAGATTTAACAAATATTGCACAGCCACCCCCACGCTTATCAGGTCTATCTGCCCTAAAAAGGTTATAGTTACTTATGAAGACTGCATCTTGGTGATTTTTGGATAGCCAGGTTTCTAAGAGGGCTAGAATGTCAGGAGCATGTTGGTAATCCAACCTTGAAGTAGCATGTGTTTTTGAAGACTACAAATATTAATTGAGGCCAACAACAGTCTTCCCTGAGGTTTGTTTGGGGGGGGGGGTTGTGATGGGGGGTCCAGGGTTGGGGTGAATATTTCCAGATAGCAGGAGTAGGAGTAATGTGTGCCTTAGTAGAGAGACCCTGCAATGCTTGTGGGACCCAAGCTGAGAGTGATAGGGTGACTGTTTTATTTTTTTGTTGTGGGTGGGTACTGGTAGACTAGAGATGACGTGAGGAGCTCGCTCGTTTCCTTGCAACTAAGGTGGCTGACATCAGGGCGGACTTGCGTCCGGCAATCTCTAAGGGTGATGTTGTTTAACAGTGCGAGTTCACAATACCTCAATTCTCTTGGAGTTCCTTTTGCTGACCTGAGTTTGTGGATATTATGAGGATCATCCATAGTGTGCGGCCCATGAGCTGTGGTTTGGACCCTGGACTGAGTCCCCTAATTTTGGGTTGTTCTGAGACCATTGGTCCAATCTTGGTGCAAATAGTCTGGTGCTCCTTAGAGTCAGGTGAGTTTTCTAACTCCCTGAAAGAGGCGGTGGTGACACCCCTCTTGAAGAAAGCTACTTTGACCCAGACTGTTTCTCAAACTACAGACCTATCTCTAACCTTCCCTTTATTGGGAAGGTTATTGAGAAAGTAGTAGCAGCCCAATTGGAAGACCATTTAACCATCCATAATGTCTACAAATCCTTCCAATCTGGTTTTCGTAAAAGACGCAGCACCGAGACTGTGCTGGTTCGGGTGCTTAATGATCTTCTGAGGGCGAGGGATCAGAAGAGACATTCCATTCTAGTTCCCCTTGATCTCTCATCGGCTTTTGACACTGTGGATCACCTGGTGTTGTTAGCATGCCTGAGGCTAATCTGTGGAATGTCGGGAACTGTTTTAAAATGGTTCACTTCATTCCTTACTGGGAGATCACGAAGAGTTGTGTCGGGGGTTCATTCCTCCAGCCCAACTTCTTTGTTGTGCGGGGTGCCTCAGGGTTCAGTGCTGTCACCCATGTTATTCGCAGTGTATATGCTGCCCTTCGGAGACATTATAAGACGGTATGGGCTGAGGTTTCACTGCTATGCAGATGATACCCAGCTATACTTGTCTTTTGCACCTGACCAGGATGGAGCTCTCTCGGTGTTTAATAACTGTCTGGAAGAAATCCGAGGGTGGATGGATTCTAGTTGGTTAAAGTTGAACTCAGAGAAGACAGAGGTGTTAGTGGTGGACCCGGGTGGTCAGATAGTGAGGTTGCATGATGGCACGCCCTCTGGAATTTTTCTTGATGACGTGTCACTTCCGACCTCTGAACGGGTGCGCAACTTTGGGATTGTCCTAGATGACAGGCTGACCCTTAAATTTCAAGTGTCGGCCATTGTCAGGACTTCCTTTTATCATCTTAGGAATATTGCCAGGGTGCGTCACCTTGTTCCATCTGACTCTTTGCCAACATTGGTCTGCGCCTTTGTGTCTTCGCGCTTGGACTACCGCAACACCCTTTACTTTGGGCTTTCTGCAGTTGAAATCCGTCGCCTACAGCTGGTGCAGAACGCTGCAGCCCGGGTTTTGACTGGGACAAGGACATCCAGTCATATTAGCCCGGTACTGCGCGAACTGCACTGGCTTCCTATACGGTGGCGGATCACCTTTAAAGTCATTTTATTGACTTTCAAAGCCCTTCATGATCAGGGTCCGACCTATCTGAAAGAACTTCTGGTGCCTTACTGCCCTGGCCGATCGCTCTGCTCGGCTGACGAGGGGTTGTTGGAGATTCCAAGAGTGAGTTTAAAATCTTCCGGCAGTACAGCATTTTCTTATGCTGCACCCACTCTTTGGAATTCTCTACCACGCCGGTTAAGGGAGTGCTCCTCCATGGAGGTACTCAAGAAAAATTTAAAGACTTACCTGTGGCATATGGCTTACTTGGAGGATTAATGTAATATGAATGCAAATACTGTGTTTTGATTTTATGGGATATTTTATTGTTTGTTTTTAATATGTGATGTTATGAAATCATTTTATTTATATGTTTTATTAATTGGTATTGTATGTTGTGGTTTTTGATATGTTCAGTGCCTTGATATACTGAAAGGCGCTTTAAAAATAAAGTTATTATTATTATTTTGATTACCCTACATAACAGATGAGCGTTAGTTTCTAGTTCTGTATCTCACTTTGCCATCGGGAGCTTTAACATTTAACAGCTGTTTACATGTTTTTTAATGCTGATTTACTAAACACTGTACACGTTTGTACTAGCCCCTTACCATTCTTTCATGCATTGTGTTTAAGCTGATTTTTGGGGGCTGCATCGCTAACACTGAGCACATTTCCACTAGTTCATTTGTTCTCAGTAATTCTCCTTTCTGGCTCAATCCTGCACTGTAGTTTTTACTTTCCCTCCTTGGCTTTCCTTTTCCTCGCTAGTGGCTCGTATTACTGAATGGGGTTCTCCCCCCCCCCCCCACCTGCTCTGTCTCCTCTCCCTCCTCCCATCTTCTCCCTGCTATCTTCCCCTCCTTGGTGGGATTGGCTTTGTTCTATAATCTGACCCTCTCCCTTACACAGACTACCCCTCATGTACCTGTGTGATTTTTTTATCCCTCCTCAGGCAAACAAAGCAAGGATCCCACAGAGGTCATGAGGGCACCGCTCCAGCTCTCCCCCACTCCCCATGAGGCCATGCCCATCACTTGCCACAGGAGAAACAAAAGCAGGTACTTAGAATCCATGCTGAATTGGCATTCGGCACCATTACCCCCGTGGCTGACTAGCTGGATTGTATGTCCGTATATAACCACTGATACACTTGGGCAGCCCCAGCGGCATAGTGGTGCATCTCACTTTCCCTCCTCCCACCCAGGGTTGGCAATTGCACCTTATTCCCTTCTCGCAGCTGTTCCCCCACCCCCTCCAATCATCACCTTCTAGCCCATCGTATTGTAGTGTTACTTGCTAACACAGCACCCTACCACTACATCCCATTAAACACCCTCGTTTCCATCCACCTCTCTCCTCAGCATTAACACCTTCTTTAGCAAGTGTCAGCATAACACCAAACACTATCAATCAGGGAATTTGTCCAAGGCTGCTATTTAGAATTAGCCTCACTAACTGACCCCTCACAACATCTCTGCTAATTAACTCTGACTGCCCACAACATATATCTTCTCCACACACCATCCCACAAAAGCCTCACAGCACTCCCAGGTACCAGTTCCCAGCCACCCTCCCACTCTAGGCTGGTGTTTGCTAAATAGGGATATTATTCACCAATAACCAGTCAACTCAGTCCCACACCCCTATGAGTAATCTTGGTTGTAATCATCCCCCTTAACTCAAATCCCCCCCCCCTTTGCACCTAGCCTTGGACCCTCCAAAGCATCCCCCCTCACACCCCTCCTGGCAACCTCCGCTTCCTGGAAACTGCTTTTTCCTAGTGCTTGTCACCTCCCCCCCAACACCAAAACCCTTCTCTTCTATCACTCCAATATCTCTGACCTCCCTAGTCAACTACCATAGTATGTCCTTAAAAGGCCTTTGCCTAGGGTTATTAACCTGCGGACTATTTCTAATGCTCGATGCTGTATTTCAAGATGTGGCAGCCTGTTTTGAGAACCCCTTTTACCTATAACATCTTGCCACCACCCCTTAACATCCATTTAGCTGGCCCCCTCCACAGGAAACACATTTTTTTGCTTAAATACTACTCTGCATGTGAACTTTCCCCTCTGTATGCCATATCCACCATCATGCTCTCCCACATATTCCTCCTCCTGCTGCTTTCAGGAGATGTGGAATCAAATCCAGGCCCTCTGGCAGCTACCACCCATGCCCTTCCCCTCAAATTTGGACAGATAATAGAGGACTTCGAATAATTCATCTAAACACCGGAGTTTGGTCTCAAAAATGCATGAAATTGAAGCCCTCATCTCTTTATACAGACCCCATGTAGTTGCTCTCTCCGAGAGTTGGATCACCCCCGCAATTAGCTATGCAGAAATAAAAATCCCTCACTTTAATATCTTCCTCAGGGACAGGACCTCCAAAAAAGGAGCTGGAATCATGTTCTATGTACACTCCAACCTCAAGGCAGAGATCTGTAACCCTTTCCTCCCCACTGAGTCCCCATGTGAATCATTAGTCATTAATATTACTCTTGGCAAAAATATTCTCAAACTCTGCTGTGTTTAAATCCACCCAAAGCAGTCCTGAAAGGTCTCCATGACCTCTCCCTTTAGGCAAACCAATTCCCCCTCTTCTGAACTGCTTGTACTAGGTGATCTAAATTTAAACTAGATTGACAACGAAGCTCAGTATAAGCCCACTCTCGACTCATGTCAGCGGCATCAACTCCTGCAAATCCCTACTAGACATAACCATGAAAGAGGCAACCACACACTGATTGACTGGATTTGTGTCAAAAAACCTGAAAGAATCATCACATCAGGTGTTCTCAGTGGCTCTGTTAGTGACCACCTGGCAACATACTGCCAATGGCACAACCGTACCCCAAAAAACTCCCCGCCCAGGGTTATCTCCTTCAGAAATTGCACCAACCTGTACACAATATCCTTCTTACATGACCAATCACTTATCAACTGGGCTTTTTTAAACACTTTATAAAGGCCTTCACATCTATCCTCGACAAGCACGCCCCACTACATACTCGCAGAGTCATACCAAAGAAATCCAGCTGGCTCACTGGCAATATCTTTGCCCTGATGCGTAGAAGAGACACATCCTAGAGTAAGTTCAAGAAATCCCACCTTCTCACCGACTGGAGCAATTACAGGTTCCTAAGGTACGAATATAAGAGAGAAATCCTAGGGCCAAGACTGAGTACCTTAAAAACCAACAACTATCTAACCTGGATAACCCCCAAAAGTTCTGGCAGTCAGTAAGCTCTCTTATTAAAAACCGCTCCCAAACCCCCCTCCACCTCACCATTGACATCAATGGTGTTAGCCACACTGACCCTTCAAATATTGCCACCCTCTTTAACAGCTTCTTCTGTGATCTGGACCAATACAAAACCAATGCTCCCCCCCACAACCAGCTCCGCTGTTCCTAAAAGGGACCCACACCACCTCCACTTTTACTTAAAAAGGGTTACTTGCCGTGCCATCCACAAGCTGCTTACCACACTAAAAGTGGACAAACCCGCAGGCCCTGATGGTCTCTCACCCGAATTCTTTAGACTCGCTGCACCTCAGATTGCTATCCCTATCACTAAGCTCTTTAATTTTTCCTTCTCTATTGGCACCGTGCCTGCCCTATGGAAATCGTCCATAGTCATCCCATTGCACAAAAAGGGTAAAAAGATATCTCTTGAGAACTATTGCCCAATCTTACACCTCTCTGCTCTTGCTAAGCTACAAGAAAAAATTGTCCACAGACGATTAGTGGATTACATGTGTAACCCCTAGATGGCGCTAGCCCAGGGGCTACTACCCCTGCCTGATTTGCCACTAACAGGTTGAGGGGCCTGGATCCGATGGCGGGTGCCTCCACCCAGAGGTCAGGGTTTGCAATAGTTAAACTAACTTGGTCACAGCCCTCTGGGACACTGCAACCCCCCTTTCTTCCCACTAGTGGCCCACACAGTATATCAGAATTACCTTCACAGTATACACTTACCCCCAGGACTGGTTCAGGCACTATGACCCCCTGTAAAATAAGAAGATACAGTGCAACAATCACAGTACAATATTTTAACATAGACAAATACCTCAGGCAGTATAACTTTGCTGAAACAAGCAGCTCTGATTTATTTAGGGGGATATAACAAGGACAGGGGAAATCAGGTTAATTAGCTTATCACTTTACTCATCTACCTATGGCTCTGTGCACAGGCCTATCCCTACCAGTTACTGTCCTAGGTACCCAAGCCCTAGTGGCTAGTCCAAACCGTGGCAGCTGGTAGGGCCCTTTCACACAGAGAAAAGAAAAATTAGTTAAACAGTCAGCAGTACAGCAATTCCATTTGGATTCAATGTGGCAATTCAACAGGGAGCGATCCTGAATTAGTACTCATGACCTCCAAACAAGATAGGGTCCTTCAACGTCAGCAGGGCTACTCTTGAGCTCCACGAGACTCCTCACACATTTATATGACAAACTACAACAGGCAAAAGTCCTTTAATGGCAGCAGGATTCACTTGAGCTACACAAGCCTCCTCACACATTTATATGGTAAACAGTAACAGGCAAAAGTCCTTTAATGGCAGCAGGATTCACTTGAGCTACACAAGCCTCCTCACACATTTATATGGTAAACAGTAACAGGCAAAAGTCTTTTAATGGCAGCAGGATTCACTTGAGCTACACAAGCCTCCTCACACATTTATATGGTAAAAAGAAAGTACTATACCAGGCAGGCTGCTTCTCAGTCCCGATTGCAATTACTGCACAATACCCGGGAGAACACACAGCAGATTCAGTTCCTGACAGACCGAGCGCATTCAGCAATTTCTCCAGTCTTCTACAGGGTGAGCCTGGTTTCTACTCTTCAGATATCCTTTGATTCTCTTCACAGGATGAATTCAGTCCAACAAGCAGTTACACAAGCTGCAGACCGGAACTCGGGGCCTTACACGCGTTTCCCGACTAAAACTGCACACCGAAAAAGCACAGGGCTCCTTCCCTCTTCACTGCCAGATCTCAACTGAAACTCCAGCAGACAAAACCGGGCACTTCCTTTGAGTTCCTCCCAGTTCTTTGCTGGATTGGCTGTCACTCACAATAGACTGCCCCTGTTGGTCCAAAAAGGCGCCGTCAACTACATCTCCCAGAGTCACTGCCCATACAATCCTCTTGTGGCTGGCTCAGATTATGAGTCCAAGTTCTGATTCGTCCAAGGCACCATTTTAGAGCTACCTTAACCCACACTGATTGGTCCAGTTCAGCAGTTCAAAACTAGAATGGGAACTAGGCAAACACAGTTCTGACTGCAAAGAAAGCAGGTTAGACAAACTGTATTTTCATTATTACTCTAAATGATTTCTGGCAAACAGTTACATCTTTCAGATAGGTTCCTTTGCACCCTAGTGACTGCAAAATGGAGTGAATTACAGCAGCTCGAGTGGTACTCAAGCAGAGAAACACATAGTCCCCCATACAACTAATTATGTCTGCAAGCAGACAGCTTTTAAAGAGACAGTACCAGAGGCTCTAAAACACTCACAGATAAATGGCTTAAACGCAAACACCATTCAGGCTTGGAGCATTCAAGTAAGCTCCTGGAAGTCTTTTGGAACCCCCATTTGCAGGGGGTTACACCCTTCCTGGCCTGGGAAAGCTTTGACGTCTCACAAGCAGTACCCCATAAGTTTCAACTGCAACCATATACTTTTGCATTAGGCTCACACATGTAATCATCAGTCAATATATCATTTTACCAAGAACACATTTCTGAAACATTGCAGTACGTCACTCTTTACACAGTATTACACACACATTGTACCATAACTCAAGTTATTACCTCTTGTACATGAAACCTGAAGAGGGGCCCTTCCTATCAGTTACCTTGGGGCTGGACGGGCAAGGGCACCATATTAGAGGGCAACACAAGTAACTTGGAGTTAGCACTGACGCTCAGTTTGGGCAATGAGCTCGGGGACATACACTTTTATGGACAACATTGAGAGGCAAGTCCACAGGCCTCCCAAGGGAATCATAACTGAGGTGCACCACAGGCTTTACAGCTCGACCAGTCTTTCTAGGGGAACTGTTACAGTCTCTGCACTCTGAGTCTCATTTTCAGCATTGTCCTCACTTGTCAGGGAGTCTCCATGGGGGTAGAGGCTAGAACTTGGGGCACTTTCAGCTCCAGGAGTTACAGTTTCTGAGTCCACAACATTTGGCTCGCATGAGAGCTTTCTGGACACTGGCAGTGGACTGTCAGGGCACTCAAAATACTCTTCTTGTTCTGGTGTATCACCAGTCTGCCCTAAGCCATCATTTTCCTCCCTGAAAGCTCAAACAGTTCAACCATGCACAATGATTCCATTTCATCTGATCTGATGCTTTGCACTTCACTTTCTGGGAGCACTGGCTCCAGGGACGGAGCTGGGGCTTAGACAGTCCAGAAGGCCCAGCTTGTCTCCAGTATTGACTAGGGATTGCCTCAAACAATTGACTCAGTTCGTAAGATAGTATTCAAAACCACTCTCACTTTCTTCTGATATGGACTGACAGTCATGCTCAACTGGGACTTGTGGAGGGGAACACTTTAACTCTGCTTCTGTAGGTGCAGACTTTCTGATCTTTTCTTAGCAGCAGCTCTAGTCACTGGTCCAGAGGACATCTTCTGGGGCTCAGACTCAATCAAGATTTGTCCAATGGGCAGTAAATGATTTCTATGCATTGTTTTTACATCTTTTGAATTATTCTCAGGCCTTACTTTGTACACTGGCAGATCATCTAGTTTGCCCACTACAATGTGAGGGAGATGGTGCCATCTGTCAGCAATCTTGTGTTTGCCATGCAGTCCCAGATTTCTTAGCAAACCCAATCTCCTCCTGGAGTTCCTGTGCTTTCACCTTTATCATACCTTCTTTGTTGGCCAGATTTCTTTTGGCAGCCATGGTTTGGAGCTAGTTGGTACGCATGAGTTAGCTGGCCTTTAACTTTGCACATACTGTAAATAGTTGTCAGCTTGAACCCCATCAGGAGAGACCCTAAACACACATCTACCGGTAGTCGAGCTTCTCTTCCAAACATCAGGCGGTAGGGGGAGAACCCAGTGGCATCACTTTTTGGTGCAGTTATAAGCATGTACCAGGGTGCTAATTTGTTGGTTCCATCTAGGCTTGTCCTTTGGGTGCAGGTGCCTAGCATATCTAGCAAGTGCGTTGAAATGTTCAGGCTGTGGTCCCCTGGGGTGGTAAGGAGGCTCTGGACTTTCGTCCTCCCACAGAGAAAGCATCTTTTGATCAGACGTACTCTCAAAGTCTCTCCTTGATCAGAATGGATTCTTTGTGGAGTCCCATAGTGAACAAAAAAGTTTTTCGACAAGTACTTTGGCTACAGTGGATGCTTTCTGGTCTTTGGTGGGGAAAGCTTGGGAATATCTCGTGAAATGGTCAGTGACCACCAGCACATTACTGATATTTCTTTGATCTGACTCTAAACTCAGAAAATCAATACAGACCAGCTCCATGGGTGCACTGGTGGTGATGTTAATAGGGGCAGCCTCTGGGGCAAAGCTTTCTCTGTAAGCATGACTACAAGTTCAAATATGCTGCTCACATCAGCCCCCATCTTAGGCCAATAGAATCTGGATCTCACCAAGTCAATTGTTCTGTCTATACTAAGGTGCCCTATGTGGTTGTGTGAAGGACCTCAATACTGAGTCCCTGAAAGGCAGTGGGCATCTAGTTGTTGTTTGTCTACTTGTCCCCTCTGTCTACTGTGTTTCTCTGTATAACAGTTTATTGATCAGTTTCAACTTAGGACCTTCTTTGTATAACAGTGCAGTTCTCAAATCAGTGGAGCGAATTTGGACACATCTTTTCCTGCACAGAGGGCTTCTAAAGCTGATTTGATCATGGGATCGATGAGTTGAGCCCGCTGAATACTGTCATTGTCCAACTGAGGCAGTGCACCAATGTCTATTGCAGAAAAGTGGCACAAGCAGCAGGTATGCAATTTCAGAGGTCCCATGCAATCCACTATGCAGTCCACTGCGTCTGTGGACATTTGTTCCTCCCTGTCAAACTACCGGCAGAGTGCCCGAATGTCAGGTTCTGCCAATCTGACCCAATCATTCTGGGGATCAGGCCCGGAGAGAGCATCAGCATCTATGTGGTTCAGGCCTGCTCCGGTATTCAACAGCATAGTCGTATGTAGATAACGCAGAAAGTCACCTATGGCCAATGGCATCCAACTTAGCTGAGGTCTGCACATAGGTCAAAGGATTATTGTCAGTTTTACTAGTATTTTGTCCCCATACAAGTACTCATGGAATTGGTCACAATAGCCCACTCAAAGCCAGGAACTCTAACTTATGTA
Source organism: Neoceratodus forsteri (assembly GCA_016271365.2). NCBI lineage: Eukaryota > Metazoa > Chordata > Ceratodontiformes > Ceratodontidae > Neoceratodus > Neoceratodus forsteri. The sequence continues at coordinate 752,808,060 of CM028131.1, forward strand.
CAGGATAGTTCTTTTCGGATGGGTCAGGCTTCTACTGGCAAAGGCCACTGGTCTCAGGCCATTCTCATGCTCTTGGTACAACATAGCGCCCAACCCTTGCAAGCTAGCATCAGTGTGCAGGACAAGGTTTTCTTGGATCGGCATAGGCCAGCACTGGAGCATGGGTAAGTTGATATATGATCTTATGAAAAGCAGTCTCACATTCAGGAGTCCAGCTGGCCCCAAATACTTCACTCGGGCTGAAAATACACTCTTTCAGTCTTGAGGGACGCTGACTTTTGGTATTTTTGTGGGTTGGGATACCCTTGAGTAAGGTTAAGTAAAGGGCGGATCACTCTTGAATAGTCCTTGATGAAACGCCGATAATAACCACAGAATCCCAGGAATCTTGCAGTTCTTTAGATTTTGGGCTGTGGCCAGGTGGTCAAGGCCTCAATTTTACTTGGTCGGTCTTCATTCCCTCGGTGGATACTATGTGTCCCACATACTTTACTGATGTTTGAAAGAATTGACACTTATATCAATGGACAGTTTAAGGCCAAAGTCCTCCAGTCGGTCCAGTACTTTAAATAATCGCCTCTCATGTTCCCTCCAGTGAGCTGCCAAACACACATAACATCATCTAAGTATACAGGCACTTAGTAAGTTCATGTCCCACTGCACGCCCATCAATCGCTGAAAAGTGGCTGGAGCACCTGAAATCCCTTGAGGCATCCTCACGAATTCATAGCTGCCAAGGACAGATAAGAGTGTCTTCTCACCGATCCTCTGGGGCCATCGGATCCAGAAAACGTACCATGGAGATCCAACACAGAGAACCACTTGCTCCCTGCTTAGGCAGTCCAAAGCATCCTGAATGCGTATTGTGTAACTGATCAGGATAGTCCGGTTTAAGGTGCGATAATCCACGCACATCCTTACTGTCCCATTCCTTTTTTCCTCACTACCACAATGGGGGAAGCGCCATAAGGGCTTCGGATTCTTGTATTACACCAGCAGCTAACATCTCTTGCAGATGCTGCCTCACATCATCTATGTCAGCAGGTACCAGGCGCGAGACCTCTCACCGGAATGGTCATTCGTTATGCAGCCGGATATTGTGCTCAGCTCCTTGCACGCATCTCTACGTCCCATTCCTTGTAAAGAAACACCTGGTCTCTCTGGGCAAGCTTCTCACTGATCCTCACTTTCCATTCAGCTGGCAACGGGAGTCATCTAAATCAAACAAGTCAGGTGTTACTCTGTCATTCTTCCTCAACTCTTGCTGTGGGTAGCACTGCAGTGTCTGCACAATGCACATTAGCCAGGATGCAACCTCTATTTACTCAATGTTTCTTTTCAGACACATTATGAACTTGGACCATTACCCTTCTGGTATAAGCATGGCTCTAGCGGGCAAAATACTAGGCTTGACCAGCAGTCCTCTGGCAATTTTCCGTCGCCTTGGCATCCAACATTAATATTTATTCTTAACATCCTTTCTGATAATATCTCTCCTGTAAGGTACACTGGGCATTTGGCGCAGGATCAGAGAGACTCAGGACTTTCTTCCATACAATTCTAATCGTTCCTCTGGTTCTATTTTTTCAGCATCTCTGTGCCTCATAGGCCTTCTTAATTAAAGTCGAACTCTTAAAGCTCTACTAGTCTTTGACCCCTGTTTTTCATAACACAATAGTGCCAGCCTTCTGAACATATGAGCATTTGTCCCAATCAACAAGGGACACCATCATACAGTCCAGTGGGGACACACAAGGCTAGGGTCTCACTTGTTTGCCACTCCAGCCACGGAGGTGGGAAAGACAGCCAAATTTGGATATACCCGAATAGGGGTAGGCCTTTCTCATTTAACCCCCATACATGCAGTCCTTTCTAATGGTTGTTAAGGGGTGCGTCTGACAAATGCTTCGATACCAATCCTTGGAATATAATTGTCACTTGGGAGCCACTGTCTCATCATAGCCTCTTGTAGACACTACCATTTCTACAGTGGTCTCATGGAGGGACCCAATTATTCTGGACCAGTCTGAGAGGCGGTAGTGGGGGCCTGGGCAACTGACCTTGCCACAAAGGACGGAGTTAGCATTTTTGGTGCCCTCACTGGGATCATTTCTCAGTGCACCTTTAACCACTGATTTGTTCTCCAAGCTCTCCTTGTAGCCTATATGCAACTTTGTCAGTGTCTTTTGGGACTGGTATTCCTTTCATGTGCCCATCCTTCCACAATTATAGCAAACATACTTTCTGGAGTTTGAGCTGGCGCTTAGGCGCCACACTGGGAGCCAGGGCGGTGGTATACTAACACTGGAAAAACCTTGGTGCCATCTCTGTCTGCGGCGTGATAAGTGTTTGGAGACATCTTGTCTGTTTCTCCACTTCCATGGTCAAGGAATCGAGTTTGAGCTGTTATCAGCAGAAGACATGAGTGGGTACCTCACCCCATAGCAGATGCAGTCAGATATAGGTCAGGGCCCTGCATTTGCAGTGTGGAACTCCTCAAATTTCTCTCATTAACTCATCATAGGAGGTAGGATTCAGTCGATTTGCCAAGGCAACTGAAGCAACAGCAGTTCTGAGAAGAACAGACTCAAGGATCCTGTCAGCCTAGTTGATTAGTTCAGTAGCTGTCGCTTCTACTCTGAGCATTCTTGCAACAATTTTTTCCAGCGAGATACGCCACGAACAACAACTCCCCTTAGTACTGTGTGCATTTCTTACTCTCCATCATAGGTCTCTCCAGATCCCGGCTCCATACACATTCTCAGGCCTCAAGATAGGCCTGTACAGTCACTTCAGGGTTACTGGCCCATTGGCCTGGGATGGTAGCCAAGCCAGGACCTGGAGGCTCTCACTAACCCTCTTCAAGCTTGCCAGCTTCCAGCATTTGCCGACAGCCTTGGGGGCAACATAGTCTATCAGGTCTCCCAGTCATCCTCCTTAGAGTGGGGAGGTGCCAGAAGATCCTCAACCGGTAGAGTAAGCGACTAATGGCAGGTGCAGAAATAGAAGTCTGCATTGGTTCAAGCCACCATTACCGGTACTGGGCAGGAGAGGGTGTTAGAGAGAACACCCCAGGTGGCAGAATAGTTCTTCAAATTCCACAGTTTCCCTTCCCCAGCCATTTAGCAAATTTCTCCTCAAAGTTTCAGACAGTGGTAGGGCTCATTCCCCAGATGCTACTATCCATAATTACTCTCAGGCAGTAGGGCTCCCTCTGGGGTAATGGTCTGTGGCACTTTGGAGCTATCTATAGGATCCAACAACTCTACTAGGGCCAGGAAAGTGTGGGTGAGCAGATTAACATGCAGACCACCACCACAGAGTTTTATAAACCTGCCTTGGAAAGTACTCCTGTACAGTGTCATTGATACCCAGGGGATGTCCAGGATAAGCATAACATTTGAGGTGATCTCCTCCCCAATACACCGCCACTCCACCAGCTTGGGTGCACAGCCACTTCTGCAATGAGGGGTACCCATTTTTTCTTAACAGTGGTTAGTAAATAAACAGCAACCCCCTACAAATGGGGTTCCCAAAGACTTCAAGGAGCTTGTGATAACCAAGCCTGAGAATTATTTGGCGTTTAAACCATTTATCGTGAGTGTTTTAGAACCTCTGGTACATATCTCTTTAAAGAATGTCTGCTTGCAGACATAATTAGTTATGGGGGACTGTGGCTTCTCTGTTTGAGTACCACTCGAACTGCTGCCAATTACTCCATTTTGCAGTCATAGAAGTACAAAGGAACCTATCTGAAAGATGTAACTGTTACAGAAATTATTTGAAATAATGAAATTACAGTTGTCTAACCTGCTTTCTTTGCATCAGAACTGTGTCTGTAGTTCATTCTAGTTTTGAACTGCTGAACTGGACCAATCAGTATGGGGTAGCTAACAAAATGGTACCTTAGACCGAATCAGAACTTGGACTCATAATCTGAGCCAGCCACGGAAAGTTATGGGCAGTGACTCTGGGAGATATAGTTTAGACTTCAGTACCTTTTTGGACCAACAGCAGCAGTCTAGTGAGTGACAGCCAATCCAATCAAAACTGGGAGAACTCAAAGGAAGTGCCAATTTTGTCAGTTGGAGTTTCAGTTGAGCTTTGGCAGTGAAGAAGGAAGGCCCTGTGCTTTTCAGTGTGCAGTTTTAGTCAAAAAGCGTGTGTGTAAGGCCCAGAGTTCGGTCTGCAAAACGTAGGATTAGATCCGTCCTGTAGAAAAGAATCAAAGGATCTCTGAAGAGTGAAACCAAACTCACCCTGTAGAAGACTGGAGGAATTGCAAAATTACACTCGGTCTGTCAAGGAACTGAATCTACAATGTGTTCTCCAGGTATTCTGCAGTAATACGATCAAGGATAAATGCAGCCTACCTGGTATAGTCTTTCTTTTATATGGATGTGTGAAGAGGTTTGTGCACCTCAAGTGAGCCCTGCTGACATTGAAGGACCCTATCTTATTTGGAGGTCGTGAGTACTAATTCAAATTAGCTCCTGTTGAATGCCACATTAAATCCAAATGGAATTACTGTACTGTGACTGTTTAATTCTCATTTTCTCTGTGTGAAAGGCCCTACCAGCTACACACGGTTTGGACACAGCCACTAGGGCTTGGTACCCAGGGACAGTAACTGATAAGGGATAGGCCTGTGCACAGAGCCATAAATGAATTATTAAGTGATAAGCTAATTAACCTGATTTCCCCTGTACCTTGTTATATCCCCCTAAATAAATCAGAGCTGCTTGTTTCAGCAAAGTTATACTGCCTGAGTATTTGTCTATGTTAAAAGTACTGTACTGTGATTGTTGCACTGTATCTCATTTCACAGGAGGTCCCAGTGCGGGAACCAGACCTGGGGGTAAGTGTGATACTGTGAAGGTAATTCTGATATATTGTGTGGGCCACTAGTGGGAAGAAAGGGGGTTGCAGTGTCCCAGAGGGGCTGTGACCAAGTTAGTTTAACTATTGCAAACCCTGACCTCTGGGTGGAGGCACCGCCATTGGATCCAGAGCCCCTCAACCTGTTAGTAGCAAATCAGGTAAGGCAGTAGCCCCTGGGATAGCGCCATCTAGGGGTTACATAGCCACTAGAGGACACACAATCCCAGCGAGCCTCCAAAATGTAACCCCTAGATGGCTATCCCAGGGGCTACTACCCCAGCCTGATTTGCTACTAACAGGTTGAGGGGCCTGGATCTGATGGCGGATGCCTCCACCCAGAGGTCAGGGTTTGCAATAATTAAACTAACTTGATGCAGCCCCTCCTGGGACACTGCAACCCCCTTTCTCCACTAGTGCCCACACAGTATATCAGAATTACCTTCACAGTATACACTTACCCCCAGGACTGGTTCAGGCACTGGGACCCCTGTAAATAAGAAGATACAGTGCAACAATCACAGTACAATACTTTAACATAGACAAATACCTCAGGCAGTATAACTTTGCTGAAACAAGCAGCTCTGATTTATTTAGGGATATAAGAGGCAGGGGAAATCAGGTTAATTAGCTTATCACTTTACTCATCTATCTTTGGCTCTGTGCATTAGCCTAACCCTACCAGTTACTGTCCCTGGGTACCCAAGCCCTAGTGGCTAGTCCAAACCTGAGGCAGCTGGTAGGGCCCTTTCACACAGAGAAAAGAAAAATTAGTTAAACAGTCACAGTACAGTAATTCCATTTGATTCAATGTGGCAATTCAACAGGGAGCGACCTGATTAGCACTCACGACCTCCAAACAAGATAGGGTCCTTCAATGTCAGCAGGGCTACTCTTGAGCTCCACGAGACTCCTCACACATTTATATGACAAACTGCAAAAGGCAAAAGTCCTTTAATGGCAGCAGGATTCACTTGAGCTACACAAGCCTCCTCACACATTTATATGGTAAACAGTAACAGGCAAAAGTCCTTTAATGGCAGCAGGATTCACTTGAGCTACACAAACCTCCTCACACATTTATATGGTAAACAGTAACAGGCAAAAGTCCTTTAATGGCAGCAGGATTCACTTGAGCTACACAAGCCTCCTCACACATTTATATGGTAAAAAGAAAGTAATATACCAGGCAGGCTGCTTTCTATCCCGATCGCAATTACTGCACAATATCCGGAGAACACACAGCAGATTCAGTTCCTGACAGGAGGAGCTAATTCAGCAATTTCTCCAGTCTTCTACAGGGTGAGCCTGGTTTCTACTCTTCAGATATCCTTTGATTCTCTTCACAGGACGGATTCAGTCCTAACAAGCAGTTACACAAGCTGCAGACTGGAACTCGGGGCCTTACACGTGTTTCCCGACTAAAACTGCACACCGAAAAAGCACAGGGCTCCTTCCCTCTTCACTGCTAGAGCTCAACTGAAACTCCAGCAGACAAAACTGGGCACTTCCTTTGAGTTCCTCCTAGTTCCTGGCTGGATTGGCTGTCACTCACAATAGACTGCCCCTGTTGGTCCAAAAAGGCCCCGAAGTCCAAACTACATCTCCCAGAGTCACTGCCCATACAATCCTCTTGTGGCTGGCTCAGATTACGAGTCCAAGTTCTGATTCATCCAAGGCACCATTTTAGAGCTACCTTAACCCACACTGATTGGTCCAGTTCAGCAGTTCAAAACTAGAATGGGAACTAGGCAAACACAGTTCTGACTGCAAAGAAAGCAGGTTAGACAAACTGTATTTTCATTATTACTCTAAATGATTTCTGGCAAACAGTTACATCTTTCAGATAGGTTCCCTTTGCACTCCCTAGTGACTGCAAAATGGAGTGAATTGGCAGCAGCTCGAGTGGTACTCAAGCAGAGAAACACACAGTCCCCCATACAAATCTAATTATGTCTGCAAACAGACAGCTCTTAAGAGACAGTACCAGAGGCTCTAAAACACTCACAGATAAATGACTAGAACGCCAAACACCATTCAGGCTTGGAGCATTCAAGCAAGCTTCTGGAAGTCTTTTGGGAACCCCCATTTGCAGGGGGGGTTACACCTGCAACAATACAACCTCATATGCCCCGAGCAGCATGTTTTTCGTAAAGGGTACAGCACCGAAACAGCCTTGATCGAATTCACCGTGCCATATACCACTCTATGGACAAGGGTCTTGCAACTGGATCTGTGTTTGTGGACTTGACCAAGGCCTTTAACTTGGCTGACCACAAACTGTTAACAGACAGATTGCTGGACCTGGGCCAAGGATCATCTGCTCTCAACTGGTTCACAGACTACCTGAACCACAGAAAGCAGGCTGTAAAAACAGGAAACAACCTATCTGCAGCATACCCATGAGATTTAGGCAAATCCTGTAAAAATATCACTGGGCATCGGAGATATGAACTTAGTAACATCTCCGTACATAAGGGTACTATTACAGAAGGGGCAAGGCAACGTCATCAGAGCCCGAGATTATCACAGAGATTGTGCGATATTCACGGCCGCCATAATGAAAATGCTGGGTGCACCGGTGGATTTATCAGATTTTACAAGTGACGAGGTGAATAAAATACTAATTTAATCTGGTGCTTGCAGGGGAGATTGGAGGCGGAGCCCTGATCTGTGCAGCGGCCGGGGCTTCAGCTCTGCAGGAAGTTCTCCTTTAAGTACCTTGGTGTTCACCTCAATCCTTCACTGTCTTTTGAGTCCCATATCCAGCACACTACATCATTTCTTCACCAGGAATTTGGTTCTCTCTACAGAATACGCAAGTACCTAACACCTATTGCCAAAATTCAGATTGCAATGGCAAACCTTGTCCACTCCCTCCATTATGGCTCAGTTACTGTCCATGCCACCAACAAATCCACTTTACAAAAAAGTACGCCCTTTACTACAAAACTGGTAGGGCAGCAGATCTGTATGCACCACTGCCTGTTCCTTGACTCACTAAACTGGCTTCCTCCTGACCTCAAAGCCAATCTGACATTTGTCACTTTTGTCAAGAAAATTGTGCAATCTGGCACCCCTGTCTACTTAAAAAATCAGTTCTCATTTGTGGATCTCCCTGCATCCCGTTCAGCTGTAAATAATAACCTCGTAGTCCCTATGTTTTGTACCAGTATGGGACAACGTTCTTTTGGCTACCGTGCAGCATCTGTCTGGAATTCCCTTCCTCTACCTGTTAAAAATTCCCCCATGACCCCAGCCTTTACAAAGCTCTTAAAAGCACACTACTCCTCATCTCAAGCCTGCTGCTGCTTCCACTAATCTACCCAGTTCTGCCCTCCACCCCCTCTACTACCTCTGTTTCCCACTACCTCGACTCTCTTTCTTATCCCCTTACCTTTCCCCCTCACCCCCTCCCAGCTATGCACTCAATACACCCCTAACCAACTATGCACTTGCATCGTTTCCCCACCATAATCTACCATTCCTCCTCTCTTTCCAGTAATCTCCACCTCTTTCTCCCCACTCTCCTCTCTCAGTCACCCTTGGGTCTGCTTACCCCTCAATCCCCTTGTACACCCTCAAAAAATCTTTTGTTAACTTGTTCAGTGTTGTTATTTCTCTTCTCATCCTGACCCTAGGCCAGTTGCTTGGTATCATATTTAACACGCAGCATTTTTCTCCAATGTCCAACGTATTTTTATTTACTTGTTTACTAAGTGCACTGCTGTACTTATCCTTGTACCCTAAATCAGTCATTTTAATACATATTCTCAGGCCAGTGGGACTGTATCATATTTGACATCTTGTATCTTCACCTTGTGTATCTTGTATCTCACCTGTTGTATTATATCTTATCCTCCTTATATGTGCTATTGCACCCAAGTCGTGACTGAAAAAGACACTTGTGCCAGTGCACTCACCCAGTCAACGAAGTTTAAATAAAATAAATAATAAAATGAAATGGAGTCGCTGCCACCATACTGGCTGCTTGTGTGACAAGCCAGTGCCCCGGTCCAAGATGGCAGCAGTGTGACTAAGGTGTATACTTCTGGTCTGGGATGCTAGCTAGCATTGGACACAAGGAAATCTACAGTGTACAGAGCAGGACTTGTAAGTGCAAACTTTACTCAACATACAAGAGAAAATGCATGTGAGCATGAGATCAGGGGCTTCCTCATGTCCATCAGTTTATTATATGGGTATCAATTTAAATTAAGTGGCCTTAGTAACAGTTAATGAACATTCAGTAAACAAGCTATTGCCACTTAATAAGATGTTAAACGAGCTTACTAAGCTGCAATATGCTTTTAACATGGATGTAGCTAATAGTTAATTGTGCAATTAGGAAATTTATATTACGGCACTTATTTGAACATCACTGAACAACCAATTAATGTTTAATGAGCATCCTGAAATATTTTCACAGCTATGCATTTGCCATTTGAAAATGTAGTGACATCCTGATGGTACACCTTTACTGCCCTTTGTTGCTACATGGAGACCAGAATTCACACCCAATATGTTGGACTTTTATCCAAGCTACAGGAAATTTAGTAGCCAGGTGACCAATACTGAAAATGTACTAGAGGCAACTAATACGAATACTAGATTCACTTTATTTAACCATCTACTGATCGTTAATAAGCATCAAGAAATGATTTCAGAGACAGGAATTTGCCATTTAAAATGTAGTTTACTATCCTTTACTGCTATATTAAAGAGGACAGGTAATGATTTCTAATTGGCAGCTGTTTATAATGTTTCCAGTTACGTACATGATATCCATAAGCCTAAATGATTTACATGTTACTCTGCCTGAATTAAAAGTGATGCAAAAACTGTATTTTTTATTGTTCTGTGTTTATGGGCAGCATTCTCTTACAGTTCTTTTCATGGAACCAGTGATCTGGAGTTTTAACTATGTCATGGGTTGTGTACAGAATGCTAAGCATGAGCTGTTGTCCTATCAGAACCATGCTCAGAGTTCTATACACAAACCGGGACATAGTTAAAACTCCAGATCACTGGTTCCATGAAAAGAACTGTAAGAGAATGGTGCCCATAAAAACAAAACGATGCATAATACAGTTTTGCATCATTTTTTATTCAGGTACAGTAACATATGGATCATTTAGGCTTATGGATATCATTTATGTAACTGGGAACATTATAAACAGCTGCCAATTAGAAATCATTTCCTGTCCTCTTTAAAGACAAGAGTTTGCACCCAATACTCTGGATGTTTTCCTCAGGCTGTATAGGAAATCCAGTAGCCAGGTGGCCAGCGACTACTGAAAATTATTAGTTGACTGTCAACTAAAGTAAGAATGACTGTCTTACTATAGGTTCCTTAAATGCATATTTAACTACCAGTTATTGTCATAATAAAAGATAAGAATGCTTTTTAAGCCCTATTAACATTGTATTAAGTGGCAACAGCTTGTTCACAATATTTTTTATTAAAGGGACACAATCAGCTGTACACTGACTCCCCCCCAACTCTGATCTTTTTCCTCCTTCCAGCCACATCACTTCGCTCAATCAGAACCCCTACATGCCTCGCTAACTTCGGCGTCCCAACATACTGGAGTCTGCCTCTAGAATGTTCACCCCCTCAATATCCCTAGGTATCCTGGCTATCCCTCCGGGTGGGACGAGGAGAGGTCCCCTTCTACCTTCTCCCCACACAACAGTGGAGCGGGTGCTGCACAGCGGAGTCTGCTCCTGTCTTGGCAGCTGCCGAGGTGCTCAGCGAGGGGTCATCACCTAGGAGTGATGGGCCACCATTTTCCCATGTTCTGTTCCCGCAGACATAGGCACTCTGGGACAGCCAATGGGAGGTATGCATGAAGATGCAACTCCTCCCAGGGCTTCTCGGCTGACGCTGCCCCATACCTTCTGTGTGCCCCGATCTGCACTGTTAACCCCAGGTTCACCCAAGAGGTGGCAGTAGAGCAGTGAGACTTGCACGGAACCCTCCTGAGACAAAGAGAACTGCCGATGGGCACTCAGTCCTTCTCTCCCCCGCCAACCCCCGGTGGCCTGAACTCGTCCCCGAACCTGGGTCACCGGCATGGATCAAGGTGCGGCGTCCAGCGCCTCAACCCTCAGCGCCACTGGGCCAGCCTACACTGACATTTTTTTATCCCATTATAACAAAAGTACCTGCACTCCCTGCAGCCTTCTTAATGGCCTTAAAATTTATATACGGTATCTGCTTGGGATGTGAAAAAATGAAATATTTTGTTTCCTTTTTAACAAAGTTTTAAACCCTGGCAGACCACTCTTATCTACGACCGTCGACGTTACTGAACGCTCACACAATGAAAATGAAGCTGACTTTTAACTCCCATGAGATAAACACTGACATAAGTTATCTAACTAGAGCTGTCCTTACCCTTGTAGTTGTTTTGCTGAAATGAGGGGTGTATTACATGGAAATTCATGTTTGAAAGGCAAGCTGTGACAACAGGCATGCACCTCAGGTGTCACAGCTTGCCTTTCAAATCTGGATTTCCATTTAATACACCCCTCATTTTGGCAAAATAATTACGAGAATCAGTACAGCTCTGGTTATATACAGTAACCTATATCAGTGTTTATTTTACGGGGCTTAAAATTGCTAAAATTCATCTGTGAATAAACCCGACGGCATGTCAACGTCATTTTCAGTATGTGAGCATGCATCAATGTTAGGCAGCCGCAGATAAGAGCAGTCCACCAAGGTTTCAAACAAAACTAAAAAGAAAACAAATAATTTCATTTTTTGACATCCCAAGCAGGTCTATACACTTTAGGGCCATTAAGAAGGCTGCAGGGAGTGCAGGCACTTTTGTTATAATGAGATAAAAAACATCAGTGTACAGCTGACAATGTCTCTTCAACTACTATTTTGGCCACTTAATTAAATTTGGTACATTATATCAGTGAAAAACACAGCTCTGTGGGAACTTGTAGGATTCAGAGTTTTCAGAAGTGTTTTACTAGTTAATAGAAGTGAAAAACAAAGCTCAAGAGAGTGCTATGCAGCTGCATTAATGCAGGGTCTAAGTGAAGAACACACACATAATGCCAAATGCTTGCCTGGGGGGGGGGGGGTTGGAGCTTGCTCTTCAAATAGTGCTTGGAGGAGGGTGGTGTGAAGCTACTAGCTCAATGGCAGCTCCGTTGTGTCACAGGGTCACTGGAAAACTAGGTAAAAAGTTACTCAAAAATTCAGAGATATTTTGCAGAAAATGTGGGGTAACTACGGGGTTTCCATCCTCAGTGCTTTCTTTTTTTGTGTGTGTTATTTCTTTTCTCCCCAGCTTGCAGCCATGTCAGCCTCTCCTTCAGGCAAGCCAATGCTTCTACCGACTCGTCCTGTCCCCCGAGCCTCCGCTCTCAAAATGACAGCCATCTCCCCGGGTAACCCGGCATAATCCTTGGCCGGATGGGTCCCCCTCCTCCAAAGGGAAAGCACCAGCCAGGGGGCCTAAGACCAGTGCAACATCTTGGCCTGGGGAGGTGTTGCTGAGGCGGAAGGCTTCAGAGGCATTGACGGGCTCGGAGAGCCATGCAGCTGTCATCCAGTGTGACGTGAAGCATTTTCATGTTTTTCTGTGCATGTCCCTCCTTCGCTGTTGTGCAGTGCTCCTGGTCTCCACCAGAGGCCGCTGCCGACCAACGACTCCCAAACCCACCCACGGGAAGAAGAGCAGTCCCTACGGACGCTCAATCCTCTCCCACCCCTGCCAGCCCCCAGCGTCCTGAGTCTGTTCCCAACCCAGGTCGCCATGGGTCCAGGTAAGATGCCCGCACCTCAACCCTTTATGCCACCAGGCCAGCCTCAGTGCTTTCTAATAAATCTTTTACTGTTTTCAGCAGCATGTGTTGATCACATTGTGTTAACTCCTACATCCCTCTACTCCAATTGGACCCACTGCTCTTCACGGCCTACTGCCCCCCCCTTCCCCTGCACCATGCGCACACTCTTTTGTGTCTCTTTAAATTCCAAATCACCATTTTCAGCCACCCACCCAGCTCCTCCAAAATGTCTAGGCAAACCTGGTTTAGGAGTACCAAGCTACACTTCATCATTATTTCCCTCCTTCTCTCCACAGGCAAAATAAACCCTAACCCAGGCCCCTCTCTCATTAAATCTACCTCGCCTCCCACTATCCCTCACTGCTTTCCTCCTCAACCCCTACCACTCTACCCCGAGGCTTAAAGATTCTTCATGTTTATATTCAGAGTCTTCTCCCCAAATTAGACATACTGCTCCCTCTTGTTGCTTCTACCCACCCTGATATATTAATAGTCACTGAGACTTGGCTAACAAAAAAGATCCCAGATGGCTCCATCACAATACCTGGGTATTTTGTTACCTGACAGGACTGAGCCAGCAGGGGCGGGGGTGTCGCTATCTACTCCTCTATCTCCCTCCAAGTCACAACTGTTCTAGCTACCTCTGTCCCCAGGACCCATGAAGCCCCAGTCCTAAGGTCACTTCCATTCTCTATCCCTATTTTCATTGCAGGTGCATATTGCCTTCCTGGCCAACACTACACTGTTACCACAGAGCTAATCACCTCCATTGTGTCTGTCACCTCCTCAGGTGAACTCTATCTTCTAGGGGACCTCAATCTTGACTGGTTGTCCCCTTCCCTAGGCAAATCTTGTGCAGACATTACTGCCCTCAACCTGTCCCAGCTGATAAAGGAACCTACCCGTCTTAACCACAAAACCAATAACCACTCTCTCCTAGACTGGGCCCTTACCTCACATCCTCACAGGGTAATCCAGTCTGGCCTGCTCTCTGATGCTCTTAGTGATTATCACCTGATCTACTTAGTCAGGAAAGTTCATAGACCCAAGGCCATCCCCCAAACTTATAACCACTCGCTCCTACAAAACCCTCAACCTTACCTCGTTAAATCAAGACCTATCCCTTGTTGATTGGGTCCCTATAGCATCGGCCAAAACTATTGATCTTGCTCTTGGCTATTTCAGTGAAAATTTTCTCTCTATCTGGAACAATCATGCTCCCCTGAAGCAAATCCGAGTACATGGCTACCACCATACTTGGCTCACCTGAGCTCCTGGCTGTTCAGCAAGTGTGTGACAAAGCCTGGAAAACACACAAATCTACCAAATTCCCGTCCGACCTCTCTAACTATCACTCTCTTAGAAATGCCTGCACAAAAGCCATCCAATGGGCCAAATCTGTGTACTTTCGATCCACCTTTAGTAAGAACATAAATAATCCATCTAAGTTGTGGAAAGTTGTACACTCTTTTTCTCTCCCCAAGTTAAACCTCCTCCACCTCTGCTTAATATTAATAACCAGCTCACTGCTGATCACCCCTTGGTAGCAGTGGAATTCAATACCTACTTTGCTTCCTGTACTTCCATTTTGCTTGCCTCCCTCCCAACCCCTCTTTCTACCTACCCCCCATGTGTCCCCACCCCTCTCAACCAGTCAACTAAAACCTTTACGTTTTCCCCAATCACTCCAAGTGACACCTTAAACACCCTCCTCTCTCTCAATCCTGCTCAGAGCACCTCCCCCGTTGGCCTCAACCCTAAGTTGCTCTACCTATCTGCTTACTCTATTTCCTACCCACTAACAGATTTGCTCAACCTGTCTTTCCACACTGCTACTTTACCTGCTGCCTGGAAACATGCAACTGTCCTCCCCCTACCCAAAGACAGTGATCTTTCCTTTCCTGCTAACTACCGCCCAATTTTCCTTCTTCCCACCTTAGCAAAGCTCCAGGAACACTTTGTTCTCTCTCAGTTCTCTTCCTTTCTTGATGACTCTTCCTTCTTCACACCCTTCCAATCTGGCTTCAGGAAGAACCACTCCACAGCCACCTCCTTACTTAGACTCATGGACTATATCCACTCTGCCATGGATAAAGGCCACATTACGTCTGCCATCTCTGTCGACCTTGCCAAGGCTTTCAACACTGTCTCCCACTCCCTCCTCCTTGAAACTCTCTCAACTGCTGGCCTGTCACAACCAGCCTGTGACTGGTTCCGCTCCTACCTAGTAGGAAGAACCCAATCTGTCAAAACAGTTGACTCTATGTCCCCACCTCTCCAAATCTCGACAGGTGTTGTGCCTCAAGGCTCTGTACTTGGCCATCTGTTATTCTCAATCTTCCTAAATGACCTACCATCTGCATGCCCCACCTCCCATATCCATATGTATGCAGATGACACCGTCCTGTTCACCTCTGGCCCCTCTCCCTCTGATGTGACTACCAGACTACAGCTTGACTTCAACAGAGTTCAACACTGGCTAAGCTCACATCAAATCTTTCTCAATGCCAAGAAGACTGTCTCCATGATCTTTGGTACTAGGCAGAGACTCTCCCGGCTGCCCTCGCTCCCCTCCTTCCTCACCTTCAATGGGACTATTCTAGAGGACTCTACCTCTTTTAAATACCTAGGTGTCTGGCTCAACCACCACCTTAACTTTTCTGAACATAGTAATGCCATCCTGAAAAAAACTGCACCCAAAGCAAGGTGCCCCTTTACAGGAACCGGAGTGCATTTCGTGCAGAAAATGATTCTACCCATCTTTGACTATGGCGACATAGTCTACAGTGCTGCTCCCAAGTCTTCCCTTGCTAGCCTGGATACACTCTTTAATGCTTTCTGTCGCTTTGCCCTTGATTCCCCCTCCCGCACTCACCACTGCTTCCTTTACCACTCTCTTGCTCTTCCTTCCCTCGAATGCAGGCGCTTCTCCCATTGCTCTAAGTTCACTTCCAAATTCTGGTTTGGGACCTTCCCCCTCTACCTCTTCCCCTCGCTCTCTGCTCCTGTTCTCATTTCACACCCTCTTAGATAGTTAGTCCCCATCGCGGCACTTCTATTGGTCACGAAGCTTTCTCCTATCGCTTCCCTAAACTCTGGAATTCGCTTCTTCTCCTATTTGTCTTTCCTCATTCTCTCGTTTCCTCTCCCTACACAACCACTTTGCCCCTAACTGCACCTGATTCTAGCTTCCTGTCCCTTCCCTTACTCCCCTCTCTCTAAACCAAATAATCCTTGTTACCCCTTCTGACTCTCCTCCCCCTCTTCCCTCTCCCCAACCCCTCTCCTTCATTACCCCTACATTGCACTCTTCCCTGTCCTAATCTCCCCAGTCCCCCACTCAACTCCATTTTTCCAGTCCCCCTCCCTACTTCCCTCTAAACTAACATATTCCCTCAGTTCTCTTCGCACTACCTTTCATTAGTCTCCTGTCACCCCTCCTTCCTCTCCCCGCCTCTCTCTTCTCCCTCTTAATTTTCTCCCTTTCAGGTCCTACCCTCCTGGCAGGGGTTTCCATGCATCCTGAGGGGCTCCATGAACCAGGCTTTCTTTGTCCCGTCCCTCCCCTCCTCCCTTTCTAGGATTTCTCTTGCACTTACTCAAGCCTCAATTCCTTCCATCTCAGTACTTCTCCGACCTTTCTCCCTCAGTTCCCCTGGTTTTCATCCTTGGGAGACACCAAGTAAATTCCCGAGAGGTCACTCAACCAGGTCCACTACTCTAGTTGTACAAAGCCTTCCTGTATTGTGTTAATTGTAATTAATTGTGTTAATTGTACTTAAGTATTAAGTTTATATTATGTGATGCTGTTTGCCTCCCAGCCTTTGTACCCCTCTCCCTCAGGACACTTCTGGAAATGAGCTGCTCCACAGCTCATGTTGTCTTTCCTGGTGAATTATCTTGTAAATAAAAAATAAATAAAAATCACATAAATTGTTAAATATATTGTCACCTGTATATGCTTTCAGTACAAAGAAAAGTTTGTGTTTTAAAAATGAACTGCAAATTAATCATTATGTAACGCATCTTCTAAAATAATAGATCTTTACTTCATGTAGTGCTAAGTAGTCTTTGTCAGTAATACAGTCAGTCAAGGGGACATAAGTGACAGTTGGTGGACGGGGTACCTAAAACCGAATTAAGGAAACATGCTTATGTTCCAAGAGCTATCAGATTATGGAACCAGATTATGGAACCAGTTACCTGGGAATCTGACCCAAGCACCAAACCTGTCCACGTTTGGGACAAAACTGTACTGTTACATTAGGGATGCTAACATTGATTACCACCACCGAGTAGTGGGGACACCACTCATGGGCCTTGGCCTTGTGTTTTTCTCAAATCGAAGTACTAACCAAAGTATTAAGTCAGTATTGACTAAATCCTGAAACAACCTATTTCGCCAGTTTCCAGATGTAAAGTAATGAAGACTGTTTAACAACTACTCTCTTTGGTGCAAGAAAAAAAAGATAAGCAGATAAGCGGGCTACCTAATTAACTTCTAGTAAAAAAAAAGTTTATTTTGCTAAAATAATTGCTGTTCTTATTTATTTTTTATTTGTTTTTGATAACCATGTAGGTGCACTAGACATAGTAAATGCCTATTTTCAGGCACGACCCAGGAGAGTACAAAATAGGTACCAGTCAGTACAGAGAAAGCAGTACAATAAAATACATGGATCGGCACATCATAAGACAACACAGGAACATTGTAGACAGTAAAATACATGGATCGGCACATCATGAGATAACACAGGAACATTGTAGACAGTAAAATACATGGATAGGCACATCACGAGATAACACAGGAACATTGTAGACAGTAAAATACATGGATCAGCACATCACGAGATAACACAGGAACATTGTAGACAGTAAAATACATGGATCGGCACATCATGAGATAACACAGGAACATTGTAGACAGTAAAATTACATGGATCAGCACATCATGAGATAACACAGGAACATTGTAGACAGTAAAATACATGGATAGGCACATCACGAGATAACACAGGAACATTGTAGACAGTAAAATACATGGATCAGCACATCATGAGGTGACACAGGAACATTGTAGACAGTAAAATACATGGATCAACACATCATGAGATAACACAGGAACATTGTAAACAGTAAAATACATGGATCAGCACATTTTAGACAGTAAAATACATGAATCAGCACATCATGAGATAACACAGGAACATTTTAGACAGTAAAATACATGAATCAACACATCATGAGATAACACAGGAACATTGTAGACAGTAAAGTACATTAGTAAGGTACAGTACAGTGGTAATAGCACAAATGTTGCCCGGTACAGTGCAACCACGCTTGGGCACAGCTAGATATACTGCGCTACCGGGCAACATTTGCATGATGACCACTGTAGATTGGGATAAACATTAAACAGCAGTAACATGCAGTATACAACAATAACAATGTACTGGGACTAACTACAAGATAACAAAATACAATGGAGGGACCTTATAAAATACATTTGGGAGAGTAAAGTGCTCACCTGTAGTCAGATAACACCCAAAGTGGGGGGGAGTAGGTTAGGAAATAGTGGGTGGAGAAAGGCAAGTATAAAGGCAGGGGCAGAGAGCTGAAGAAGTAGGTTAGAGCAAGATATAGGCTTAATCGACCCTATAAGTACAAACATTTTAAAATCACATGATAAAAGTATGACATCATATTAACAGATTTTCACTACATCATACAATAGTTTTAATACATGGCACATTTGTTCTACTCAGGTTGCAATGCTTTTTGTCTGTTTCACCTGTTTTATCAGTTTGTTTTCAGAAATGGTAGTTTTTTTATAGGCTCTGTATGTGAGCATGTAGGTGTAGCAGATTACCAAGTAAGGGATCACTGTCACTGTCACCAGCTCCCTCAGAACTAAGAACATTCACGTTTATAGTCAGCAGGGCACTCCAAACTCCTCAGACATCTGAATCAAATCCATTCTGAATAATATGTATACAAGGAAACCTGCCCAACCACTCAAAAACAAGCACTCCCCCTCCTCACCTCACAGTTTATTGTTCTGGCCAAATTCAAGATGGTGTATCAAAAGAGGAAGGTCACAAACAGGATTGTAAGGTTAGAAAGGGAAATGGGGGGGCAGGAAAAGGCAAACATCCTGACAAACACTTCTGTTCAGTGCTCACAGAGGGAGGAAGGAAAGGGGAGGGGACACAGAAAAAGTAACAGCAGCTTGGGAGAGGGGAGGTTGAACACTTGTCCATTCTCGGAGGAGGAAAGAGTCCTAAAGGGACTTGCTAATCTGAAAGTGGATAAAGAGATAAGGCCAAATGGGATGCATCCAAGGGTATTATGGGAGCTCATGGAGATACTGGCTGCACTTCTGACAGTTCTATTTAACAGCTCATTGGAAACAGGAGTGGTTCTGGAGGACTGGATGAGGGTGGATGTAGTCCCATAATACAAAAGTGGTAGCAGGGAAGAGGTTGGCAATTCTAGGCTAGTCAGCCTGGCACCAGTGGTGGAAAGTAATGGAATTACTGCTGAAGGAAAGGACTGTGGAATATCTTGAATTCAATAGGTTACAGGGCCCAAGGCAGCATGGATTCATTGGGGGGGGGTTAAGTCAAATGAATCTGATAGATTTCTTTGACTGGGTGACCATGGAGCTACATCAAGGTAGAGCAGTGGATGTAGCCTACCTGAATTCCAGTAAGGCTTTCAACACTGTTCCACGTAGGAGTCTCATAAGGGAAAGGGAAAGGGAACATTGTTTAACCAGGAGTAGCACACTAAGCCGAAGCTTGTTTTCAGATGCGACCTGGGAGCAAAAAGAGGTTAAGTGACTTGCTCAGGATCACACAGTATGCACCTAGGCGGCTGTGGGATTTAAACCCAGGTCTCCAGATCAGCAGCTCAGAGCCTTAACCCACTGCGCTATGCTGCCTCCTAAGCAAGATGGATAGCTAGATAGCTGAGGGATTGGTCCAAAGGTGGTTAGCTGGGTAATAAATTGGTTAGGAGATAGGCAGCAGTGGGTGGTGGTAAATGGAGTTTACTTCGAGGAAGGGAGGGTTACTAATGGGGTGTTTCAAGGATCAGTGCTGAGACTGGTCCTCTTTAATGTCTTTATAAATGACATTGCAGAGCAACTGGAAGGGAAAGTCTGCCTCTTTGCAGATAACACCAAAATTTGCAAAAAGGGTGGACACTTGGGGTGGAATGGATGAGCAGTGACCCGAAAAAACTTGAGGAGTGATCAAGAGTATGGCAGCTGAGTTTCAATGGACAAAAGTGCAAAATAATGCACTTGAGGCACAGAAACCTGGGGGCAGAGTACAAAATGGGTGGGGCAGTGCTGAGGACCACCAAAAAGGAAAGAGACCCAGAGGTAGTCATATCAGATAACCTAAAGGTCGCCAGGCAGTGTGACAAGGCAGCTGAGAGGGTTAGTGGGATGCTGGGGTGCATAGGAAGGGTTGTCACCAGCAGAAAGAAGGAGGTGGTGTTGCCTCTGTATAGATCACTGGTAAGACCCCACCTAGAGTACTGAGTCCAGTTCTGGAGACCATATCTCTGGAAGGACACAGAGTGGAGATGGTCCAGAGGAGGGCAACTAAAATGGTGCAGAGTCTGCATTAGAAGCTCTACAAGGAGAGACTTGATGACCTGAATATGTACCCTCTGGAAGAGAGAAGGGAAGGGGGGAATATGATAGAGACCTTTAAAGAGATTTCCCAGCTTTGCTTACATCAGCTACCAGTCACATATTCTGGTAGCTGATGTTGGTGATTGCCACCCCAACTGCTTTTAATAATTTTTTTACAGACGTTATGCTTGTGGAAGAGATCATTGTATGATCCTTCAAGATGGCCAGCTAATCCCTTCCACTTCCCAACAGTACTGGCGCACCCCATTGAAGTGAATGGGGTTCCATTTTAGTGGCATTTTTATGCATAAGAATGGCCAGTTGGAGACTAATTATGCCACCACTCAACTAACAAGGCCCTTGTTAGTCAAGTGGTGGCCTTCATTAATCTCCAACTGTCCATTCTTATGCACAGAAATGCAACTGAAAAGAAGCTCTCCCTCGTCACATGTCACTACATGCCTGAGTGCTGGGGCATGTCAGCACTACTAGGAAGTGGAAGGGATCAGCTGGCCACCTCATGGGGCCAAACTACGATCCCTTCCGCAAACATAACAACTGCAAATAAAATTATTAAAAGTGGCTGGAATGACAACTGCCAGCATCAGCTGCAAGACTGTGTGAGTAAGGGGGGAATCAATGAAAAATCACTAAATACCTCAAGGGGATAAATAAGGTACCATAAGGAAGTATTAAACAAATTCAGGAGAGACGTGAGGAAGTACTGCTTCTCAGAAAGAGTGGTGGATTCCTAGAACAGCCTTCCTCTGGAGGTGGTGAGGTTCAAGAATGCATGGGCAGACACAAGGGAATCCTAGGGGTAAGGAAGGGGGGGACAGATAATGGACTGGAGATCAAGTAGATCTAATGTGATACTGCAGGCTGGGAAAAATGGGCAGACTAGGTGGGCCAAGTGGTCCTTAACTGCCCGCAAATTCTATGTTTTGATGTAAGATGTTTTCATGCTTAAGCATCTTTTCTAAAATATTTTTATATAATTTCAGTCAAAAATTGAATAAATTGCAGAAAATGGCAGGTTTTATGCGGAGAATGGTGAAAATTGTGAATATTACAATAAAAGTGTGGGTGCAATTTTCCAGTGTCCCTGGGTATAGCCTTTTAAATTATAAATGTATCAAAAGTAAATCAGCACCAGCCTATGACCCTGAAGTTCATTAGCTCACGATCCATTTCCTGCCCTGGCCAATAAAAGGGTTAACATTGACATTTGAGTGGCAAGGCTTCTTTAGGAATAGCCTGCTGCAGCGAGTTAGCAGGCTGGGCTCAGACCTCGTAACTTAGTTCTATTTCTACAATTAGCTGTCAAATAGAGAATCCTATAGCTGAAATATCATCACTAGCCTACTATGTTTTACCTTCAACAGATAATGAAGCATAACAGGTGCTTCTAGGATTGTTTTGCAATAAACATACTGTAAGAAAGTCCTCTCTATGCTACGGTATTGTTAAACATACCTTCTAAGACTATTCTGCACCAAACAGACCAAAAAGGGGCTCCTTTAATTTTTTAGAATAAATCAAGAACCTCAAATATAGGTAATAGTCAAAGACGGTAAATATTGATTTCTTAGAAAATACATACATTCTGACTCCATCATTCCTACTTAGGTCTATAAAGGCATTTTGTGAAAATACAGATCAGGACAAACATTTAATATTTGATAATCTGATAATTTTCATTTACTAATTTAAAATCCTCTTAAAAAAATGTGCCTACAGTACAAGATGCTGCCAAATGCACTTGTCATGAGTAAGTGTTAATAAAGGATGCATACAAATGTTGATCGTTTTTATATATTGTAACGGTGTTTGCTATACTCTTTGTATCTGACCTGGGTCACCATTGAAAACAGACTTTACTAGTTCAGGTTGCTCACCTGGAAAATACAGAAAGAAAGCATAAAAGACCTACAGTATTTCCCAAGGTTTTGTGACTGGCATAAAACTGGAAAAGCTCTTTTGAAATCAGAGCCAAACGTGCTCTCCTGTTTGCTCTGCTTAGAAAGGAAGTAAGGCAATTTTTTTATTGTTTGTATAATATAGTGTTCATTCATACATGCTGCTGTATTCCACAGAACAGGACAAACCACAAACAGCTGCAGCAGTCATTAAGCACATACGGTACAAACAGAGTGAGATTGAGGGAGGTTAAGTATGGGGGGGACAAAAAGGCTAAAAATATGAAGGCAAAGTAAGATGCTCCTGACTTAAACAGTAAGTGGCAGTGCTGTGATTCAAACCTGGATCATCTTGTCCACCTTACTGTGTTTGAAACCGGGGTTTCTCAAATGGTGAGGCCAGCCTTCCTGGGGAGGCCCCAACCTGTTGCAGGGGAGGCTCAAGCAAGTCTGAAAAAGTACTGTATTTAAATTAATTTTAGATATTTTGTGTGAAGGGACGAGGAAACCTGAGAGAAAATAAGAGTAGGTGAATTCATGTATTTATTTACAAGTCAGTGATCAGGAAAGACACACAGAATCAAGGCTCATTTCAGGTGTACCTGGGGAAGGGTAGGGAGTGACTACAATTCAAAAGGTAACTGCACAACAGTCAAGCAATACAAAATGAAAAAATAGTGCAAACAAAAAGGAACCATGAACAAATAATGAGAGGTAACAACTGACCAATTAGACTGGGGACAGAACAGCCCAAACACAAGGTTAAGCAGAGAGGTACTAGGAGTAAGGGCAGGAAGGAGCATATTTATCCCTGAGAAGTTGCTGAAGAGCAGGGAAAGAGGGGAACAGGCAGAGGGGAGTAGGAAGGTTATTCCAGATAGAGAGGGAAACAGAGAACGCAGTCTGACCCACGAAGATTCAAGAGTCAAAATAGTGGAGCAAGTAGGCTGGCCTGGGAGGAGGGTGATGGGGGGTACTATATGTGGAATAAAATGAGAGTCGACTACTCAATGGTGTATGGATACTGCTGCATTTGTTGTGTTGCTGCACCGCGACTGACTGGCACTTTTTATGTGGGTTGTTGTAGGATTTACCCACACTCAAAAGTGTCAGTCAGCCAAGCATGATGCAGGATTCTCAATGTCCATGGTATAATTACTAATATTCTAAAAACCTCCTTCCAAATCAGTAAAGCACATGGGATGTTAAAATGCATCAATCCGGATTTCACCTGTTGCAGGAGGGAGGTAATACTGCCACTGTACAGGTCCGTTACTGATCCACACCTGGGATTTTGTGTGCAGATTTGGGGCCCACATCAAAGGAAGGGCAGAGATACAGAAAAGCAGATAGTGGTGTGCTGTGGCGTGGAGGTACCACGTTCCTCCAAAATGCAGAGTACAAGAGTATTTGAGGTCAGTACTCACCACTTATTGCAAAGGCAATGAATAACACCACTTCTGTTTACACAGCTGCTCAATGGTGATGCTTTTGGCAGCTCCTGTGCTGCCTCGGCCTCCAACCTTGTTCTGTATTAAGTTAAGTGGCCTGTTCTTCCAGTCCCAGTAAAACAATCTGTTCCCAACCTTCAGCCCAGTCCCCACTAAACATAAAAGTGCGCACAACTTTCATCATGCTCTCTCTCTTTTAGGTTCACCTACAGGAGCCGCTCGTACTATGGTCACTCCAAGTACAAAAAAACACAACCATTAGGAGGCACTATAGCACAGTGGGTTAATGCTGTGAGCTGCAGATCTAGAGACCTGGGTTTGAATCCCACAGCTGCCTAGGTACATACTGTGTGATCCTGGGCAAGTCACTTAACTTTCTTGTGCTCCCAGGTCGCATCTGGAAACATGCTTCGGCTTAGTGTGCTACTCCTGGTTAAACAATGTTTCCTTTCCCCTATAACAAAACACACACAAAAAGAGAAACAACCCAGCATGAGTGTGTGTGTGTGTGTGTGTGTGTGTGTCTCGGTGGTGGTGGGGAGGAGGGGCAGTATATGTCTCTATCTGTCTCTGTGGAGGGGGTTGGCTCTATATTCTACCTAGCAATGAGTGGACTGTTTGTGTTGGGAGTACAAATTTTACATAAAAAAAAAAAAAAATCACATACGAGTAACATTTTGCAATAACCTTTTTCTGTCATTGTATAATCTCAAGAATCCACTCCACGGTGTGACTTGTTGTGGGATTTACCCACTTCTGGTGTGGTTTACGCTACTCAGCCTGCGACCTCGTGACAAACCCACCAGGCGTGGGTAAATCCCACAACAACCCACACCTGTTGTGGATTATTGCTTAACTATAACCCCCAGGTCCCTTTCCTTATTTGAGTAGTCCACCTTTACTCCACTGATGCAACAATCCACATGTGGATTTCAGCAGTCAATGTGCATTACTTTACATTTCTTGACACTGAATTTCAGTTGCCAAATAATTGAGCACGTCTTCAGCCCCTACATGTTTTTCATGCTGATAATTCTTCTAATTCTATTTTCAAGACCCACTCTCTTGCAAAGTTTTGTATTGTCTGCAGACTCACTTCCCACTGTATCCCCACCACTATATCACTTACGAACTTACTCTTGTTAAAGAGTAGCAGCCCTAGGACAGAGTCATGAGCCACCCCACCAGTTACTTCCCTGACATCAGAGAATTTCCCATTCAGGTCACTCTCCAAGTCCTATCAATAAACCAGCTTCCAATCCATTTAGCTAGTCCCATCCCCAAGTTCTATGTCACTTACCGTCTTCACTAGCTTCCTTTGTGGCACTGAATCAAAGGCTTTACTGAAATCCAGCGACAGGATGTTAACTGCCTGGCTTGTTTCAGCCATTTGTGTCACCAAATTGAAAAATCAATTATGTTCGCTTAACACAAACTGCCTTTCATGAAGTCATGCTGAGTCCATATCCACAAGCCCATTTTCTTCAAGGAATTCAATTATTCATTCTTTTCTGAATGACTCCAGTAGCGTGCCTACATCTGATGTCAGGCTCACTGGCCTAATTTCCCAGGTTCTCCCTCTCCCCACTGTTACGCAGGTGGATCATATCTGGCTTCCTTAAGTCTACTGGTACTTCACCTGTTTTTAGTGGCTTGCTAAACTGGTCTGCCAAGGGTGCTGCCAGAATTCATTTTATCTCCCCTAGCATTGTTGGGTGCATCTCATCCAGCCCTAGGGACATGTTTACAAAGGGTGAAGGACTACAACCACCAGGAGGTACATTAGCAAGCAAACTCCCCCCAATTGAATTGCCTTATTCCACTTATAAAATAGTAATATTATTTAATAGCATAATAGTGTTGTAGTTTAGTGCAAGATCTTTAAATGGGCAGTTTTAGAGCATATCCTTTATTTATTTTTTCCATGATAAGAGATTTTTCTATCCCAGCCATGTCTATCAATCAGGGATGTACCCTGGTCCTAGTGATGTACTCTGTTTGGGCCTTTGTCTCCTGGATCCTTTGGCACCAGCAGCACACTGGCTACCCCCCATGGCTCTGATCTCCATGGCAGGGGCTCCAGAGAGTGGCGGGCATCTCCTCTCCTCAAGGCTCTGTCTACCACGTGGACCCGGACCCAGTACCAGCAGGCACTAGGGGCCCTGCAGGGCCAGAAGCCCAAGCCGTCATCTAGATGGCATGGCAGTGGGTTGTTCCTCCCTTTTCTAGTCCCACCCACCTCCCTGACGTCAGCACAGTCTTTGTCAGCCTCATACGCATGCAAAACGTCCCCTGCGAAGGAAGCAAGATCCATGACCCAGCTGCAGGGGTCGCTGCAGTGCCAGAGCTCGCAGTCAACCCTACTGGGCTGATGCATATTTCTGCATGGCAGCCATCTCTGCTTGGCTGCCTTCCAATGTGACCACCCTGGTCCATTCCCAAAGCTGGGTCATCTGTATGACAGTGCACTGCACTGTGGCTGGGCCCTCGCGGTGGCCAGGGCATTAACATTTAATTAGATATGCAGCAGGGATTGGGTTGCACCTAGAATACTTCTTTAGACAGGTGTGGCTGCACTGTGGAGAGTGGGTTATGGATGCGTAGTTATAGCTGATCCTGTTGCTTTAAATAAGTGTAACCCCCCTGCAAATGGGGGTTCCCAAAAGACTTCCCAGGAGCTTGCTTGAATGCTCCAAGCCTGAATGGTGTTTGGCATTTAAGCCATTTATCAGTGAGTGTTTTTAGAGCCTCTGGTACTGTCTCTTTAAGAGCTGTCTGCTTGCAGACATAATTAGTTTGTATGGGGGACTGTGTGCTTCTCTGAGTACCACTCTGAGCTGCTGCTAATTCACTTCATTTTGCAGTCACTAGGAGTGCAAAGGGAACCTATCTGAAAGATGTAACTGTTTGCCAGAAATTATTTAGAGTAATAATGAAATTGCAGTTTGTCTAACTCTGCTTTCTTTGCAGTCAGAACTGTGTCTGCTAGTTCCCATTCTAGTTTTGAACTGCTGAACTGGACCAATCAGTGTGGGTAAGCTAGCTCTAAAATGGTGCCTTGGACGAATCAGAACTTGGACTCATAATCTGAGCCAGCCACAAGAGGATTGTATGGGCAGTGACTCTGGGAGATGTAGTTTAGACTTCAGTGCCTTTTGGACCAACAGCAGCAGTCTATTGTGAGTGACAGCCAATCCAGTCAAGAACTGGGAGGAACTCAAAGGAAATGCCCGGTTTTGTCGGTTGGAGTTTGAGTTGAGCTTTGGCAGTGAAGAAGGAAGGAGCCCTGTGCTTTTTCAGTGTGCAGTTTTAGTCAAAAACGTGTAAGGCCCAGAGTTCGGTCTGCAGCTTGTGTAACAGCTTGTTAGGACTGAACTGGCCCTGTGAAAGAATCAAAGGATCTCTGAAGAGTAGAAACCAGGCTCACCCTGTAGAAGACTGGAAGAATTGCTGAAAATTGCACTCGGTCTGTCAGGAACTGAATCTGCTGTGTGTTCTCCCGGGTATTGTGCAGTAATTGCGATCGGGATACAGATGCAGCCTGCCTGGTATAGTACTTTCTTTTATATGGATGTGTGAAGAGGTTTGTGTACCTCAAGTGAGCCCTGCTGACATTGAAGGACCCTATCTTATTTGGAGGTCGTGAGTACTAATTCAGGGTTGCTCCCTGTTGAATTGCCATATTAAACCAAATGGAATTACTGTACTGCTGACTGTTTAATTCTCCTTTTCTCTGTGTGAAAGGGCCCCTACCAGCTGCCACGGTTTGGACTAGCCACTAGGGGCTTGGGTACCCAGGGACAGTAACTGATAGGGATAGGCCTGTGCACAGAGCCATAGGTAGATTATTAGAGTGATAAGCTAATTAACCTGATTTCCCTGTCCTTGTTATATCCCCTAAATAAATCAGAGCTGCTTGTTTCAGCAAAGTTATACTGCCTGAGGTATTTGTCTATGTTAAAGTACTGTACTGTGATTGTTGCACTGTATCTCATTTCACAGGAGGTCCCAGTGCGGAACCAGACCTGGGGTAAGTGTATACTGTGAAGGTAATTCTGATATATTGTGTGGGCCACTAGTGGGAAGAAAGGGGGTTGCAGTGTCCCAGAGGCTGTGACCAAGTTAGTTTAACTATTGCAAACCCTGACCTCTGGGTGGAGGCACCGCCATTGGATCCAGGCCCCTCAACCTGTTAGTGGCAAATCAGGCAGGGTAGTAGCCCTGGGATAGCGCCATCTAGGGGTTACATCTTGGAGGCTCACCGCTGATTGTGTGTCCTCTAGTGGCCATATTTACTTAACCACTGTTAAGAAAAAATGGGTACCCGACAGAAGTGGCTGTGCACCGCTGGTGGAGGGTGTACTGGGAGGAGATCGACTCTCAAAATGCTATGCTTATCCTGGACATCCCCTGGGTATCAATCGGACACTGTGCAGGAGTACTTTCCAAGGTGGAAGGTTTACAAAACCCTGTGGTTGTGGGTCACATGCTAATCTGCCACCCACACTTTCCTGGCCCTAGTAGAGTTTAAGGATCCCATAGATAGCTCCAAAGTGCCACAGACCATTACCCCAGAGGAGCCCTCACTGCTTGGAGAGTGATAACTAAGGACAGTAAAGACCGAGGGAATCAGCCCCCACCACTATCTGAAACTTTTGAGGAGAAATTTGCTGAATGGTTGCTGGGAGAGGAAACTGTGGAGGACTTGAAGAAACTATTCTTGCCACCTAGGGTGTTCCTCCCCAACACCCTCTCCTGCTCCAGTGCCGTAATGGTGTCTGAACCAATGCAGACTCCTATTTCTGCACCTGCCATTAGTCACGACTCTTACCGAGGTTGAGGATCTTCTTGGCACCCTCCCCACCCCAAGGGAGGATGACTGGGAGACCTGGATAGAACTATGTTGCCCCAAGTGCTAGAATGGCAATGCTGGAAGGTGGCGAAAGAGGTTAGTGAGAGCTCCGAGGTCCTGCCCTGGCTACCATCCGTGCTAAGCAGAGCCCAGTAACCCTGAGGCGACTACAGGCCTATCTTGAGGCCTTGGAGAATGTGTATGGGAGCCCAGATTCTGATGAGGACCTATGGTGGAGAGTAAGAGATGACAACAGTACCAAGGAGTTGTTGTCTGTGTATGTATCTCGGCTGGAAAAATTGTTGCAAGAATGCCTCAGAAAGGTAGTTTGCCAAGCGAGTTGAACTGGACGAACCAGGCTGGACAGGATCTTAAGTCTGCCCCTTCTCAGAACTGCTGTTGCTTCAGTTACACCTGGCAGATCGGCTGGAATCCCACCCTCCTATGATGAGTTAATGAGAGAGAATTGAGGAGTTGAGAAAGAGCGACCTCGGGAGGGACCTGCACCAATAGCTCAGCTCGGCCGAGTGACTGAAGGTGACCCATCAAGTGAAGTTCAGGGCAGAGGTTGGCAGTCAATGAGTGCTCTGACAGGAAAAGATATGTCACAATGGGGCGAACTGTTGAGAGAGATCGGGAATTCAAAAACAGTCCCTTATGAAGACCCACGCCTGCAAGTAGGGCCCTGACCTATATCCGACTGCATCTGCTATGGGGTGGGAGTACCCATGTATCTCCACTGATAACAGCTCCGAACTCGATTCCTTGACCATGGAAGTGGAGAAACTGAGATGTCTCCAAATGCTTATCACGCGCAGACAGAGATGGCACCAAGGTTTCCAGTTAGTTCCCGCCCTGGCTCCCAAGTGTGGCGCCTCGGCCAGCTCAAACTCCAGAAAGTATGTTTTGCTATAATTGTGGGAAGATGGGCACATGAAAGGGAATGCCAGTCCCCAAAGACACTGACAAAGTTGCATATAGGCTACAAGGAGAGCTTGGAGAAGAAATCAGTGGTTAAGAGGTGCACGACGCAGTCAGTGAGGGCACCAAAATGCTAATTCACGTCCTTTTGTGGCAGGTCAGTTGCCCAGGCCCCCACTCACCGCCTCTCCAGACTGGTCCAGAATAGTGGGTCCCTCCATGGAACCACTGTAAAGGTGAACAGGTGTCTACAAAACTATATTAGACAGTGGCTCCCAAGTGACAATTATGTTCCAAGATTGGTATCAGAAGCATTTGTCAGGCGTACCCTACAACCATTAGAAGGACTGCATGTATGGGGTTAAGTGAGAAGGCCTACCCTATTCCGGGTATATCCGAATTGGCTGTCTTTCCCCACCTCCGTGGCTGGAGTGGCGAACAAGTAGAGACCCTAGCCTTAGTGTGTCCCCCACTGGACTGTATGATGGTGTCCCTTTGTTGATTGGAACAAATGCTCATATGTTAGGAAGGCTGGCACAGTTGTGTTATGAAAACAGGGTCCAAAGACTAGTAGAGCTTTTAAGAGTTCGGCTTTAATTAAGAAGGCCTATGAGGCACAGAGATGCTGAAAAAACAGAACCAGAGGAACGGTCCGGATTGTATGGAAGAAGGATCCTGAGTCTCTGATCCTGGCGCAAATGCCCAGTGTACCTTACAGGGAGAGTCCGTATCAGAGAAGGATGTTAAGAATAAAATATTAATGTTGGATGCACCAGGCGATGGAAAATTGCCAGAGGGACTGCTGGTCAAGCCTAGTATTTTGCCGCTAGAGCCCATGCTTATGCCAGAAGGGTAATGGTCCAAGTTCATAATGTGTCTGAAAGAGACATTCGAGTAAACAGAAGTTGCATCCTGGCTAATGTGCATTGTGCAGACACTGCAGTGCTACCCAGCAGCAAGAGTTCAAGGCAGAATGACAGAGTAACCCGACTTGTTTGATTTGGCGACTCCCGCTGCCAGCTGAATGGAAAGTGAAGATCAGTGAGAAGCTTGCCCAGAGAGACCAGGTGTTTTCTTTAAAGGAATGGGATGTAGGATGCGTGCAAGGAGCTGAGCACAATATCCGACTGCATGACAAAGACCATTTCGTGAGAGGTCTCGAACCTGGCACCTGCTGACATAGATGATGTGAGGACGGCATCTGCAAGAGATGTTAGCTGCTGGTGTAATACAAGAATCCAGAAGCCCTTATGCTTCCCCATTGTGGTAGTGAGGAAAAGAATGGAACAGTAAGGATGTGTGTGGATTACTCCTTTGTAAACGGCCGGACTATCCTAGATCAGTACACAATGCCCGCATTCAGGATGCTTTGGACTGCCTAAGCGGGGCAAGTGGTTCTCTGTGCTGGATCTCCGCAGTGGGTACTATCAGATCCGATGGCCCCAGAGGACAGTGAAAAGACAGCCTTTATCTGTCCGCTTGGCTTCTATGAATTCATGAGGATGCCTCAAGTTTCAAGTGCCCCAGCCACTTTTCAACGATTGATGGAGCGTGCAGTGGGGACATGAACTACTAGAGTGCCTGGTATACCTAGATGATGTTATTGTGTTTGGCAGCTCACTGGAGGAACATGAGAGCAGATTATTTAAGGTATTGGACCGACTGGAGGACTTTAGCCTTAAACTGTCCATTGATAAGGTTCAATTTTTTCAAACATCAGTAAAGTATGTGGGCACATAGTATCCACCGAGGAATAGAGACCCACCCAAGTAAAGTTGAGGCCTTGACACCTGGCCACAGCCCAAAAATCTAAAAGAACTGCAAAGATTCCTGGGATTCTGTGGTTATTATGGCGCTTCATCAAGGACTATTACAAGTGATCCGCCCTTTACTTAACCTTACTCAAGGGTATCCCAACCCACAAAAATACCAAAAGTCAGCATCCCTCAAGACTGAAAGAGTGTATTTTCATCCGAGTGAAGTATTTGGGGCCCGCTGGACTCCTGATTGTGAGACTGCTTTTCATGAGATCATATATCAACTTACCCATGCTCCAGTGCTGGCCTATGCCGATCCAAGAAAACCTTACGTCCTGCACACTGATGCTACTTGCAAGGGTTAGGGGCTGTGTTGTACCAAGAGCACCGAGAATGGCCTGAGACCAGTGGCCTTTGCCAGTAGAAGCCTGACCCCATCCGAGAAAAGAACTATCCTGTACATAAGTTAGAGTTCCTAGCTTTTGAAGTGGGCTATTGTTGACCAATTCCATGAGTACTTGTATGGGGCTAAAATACTAGTAAAACTGACAATAATCCTTTGACCTATGTGCAGACCTCAGCTAGTTGGATGCCACTGGCCATGGGTGGCTTTCTGCATTATCTACATATGACTATGCTCTGAATACCGAGCAGGTCTGAACCACATAGATGCTGATGCTCTCTCCGGAGGCCTGTTCCCCAGAATGATTGGGTCCGATTGGCAGAACCTGACATTCGGGCACTCTGCCGGAAGTTTGACAGGGAGGAACAAATGTCCCACGGACGCAGTGGACTGCATGGTGGATTGCTTGGGAGCCTCTGAGAATTGCATACCTGCTGCTTATTGCCACTTTTCTGCAATAGACATTGGTGCACTGCCTCAGCTGGACAATGACAGTATTCATGGCTCAATCCCGCGATCCCATGATCAAAGCAGCTTTAGAAGCCCTCTATGCAGGAAAGATGTGTCCAAATTACGCTCCACTGATTTGAGAACTGCTGTTATACAAAGAAGGTCCAAAGTTGAAACTGATCAATAAACTGTTATACAGAGAAACAGTAGACAGAGGGGACAAGTAGACAAACAACAACTAGTGCTGCCACTGCCTTCGAGGACTCAGTACTGAGGTCCTTGCACAACCACATGGGGCACCTTGGTATAGACAGAACACTTGACTTGGTGAGATCCAGATTCTATTGGCCTAAGATGGGAGGCTGATGTGGGGCAACACATTCGAACTTGTAGTCGCTGCTTACAGAGAAAGCTTTGCCCCAGAGGGCTGCCCCCTTAGTTAACATCACCACCAGTGCACCCATGGAGCTGGTCTGTATTGATTTTCTAAGTTTGGAGTCAGATCAAAGAAATATCAGTAATGTGCTGGTGGTCACTGACCATTTCACGAATATACCCAAGCTTTCCCACCAAAGACCAGAAAGCATCCACTGTGGCCAAAGTACTTGTAGAAAACTTTTTTGTTCACTATGGGCTCCACAAAGAATCCATTCTGATCAAGGGAGACTTTGAGAGTCGCCTGATCAAAGAGATGCTTTCTCTGTGGGAGTGCGAAAAGTCCAGAACCACTCCTTACCACCCCAGGGGACCCACAGCCTGAACGTTTCAACCTACTTTGCTAGATATGCTAGGCACCCTGCACCCAAAGGACAAGCCTAGATGGAGCCAACAAATTAGCACCCTGGTACATGCTTATAACTGCACAAAGTGATGCCACTGGATTCTCCCCTACAGCCTGATGTTTGGAAGAAGCTACGCTACCAGTAGATGTGTGTTTTGGGTCTCTCCTGATGGGGTTCAGGCTGACAACTATTTACAGTATATTGCAAAGTTAAAGGCCCAGCTAACTCATGCGTACCAACTGGCTCAAACCATGGCTGCCAAAAGAAATCTGGCCAACAAAGAAAGGTATGATAAAAGGTGAAAGCACAGGAACTCCAGGAGGAGATCGGGTATTGCTAAGAAATCTGGGATTGCATGGCAAGCACAAGATTGCTGACAGATGCACCATCTCCTCACATTGTAGTGGGCAAACTAGATGATCTGCCAGTGTACAAGTAAGGCCTGAGAATAATTCAAAGATGTAAAAACAATGCATAGAAATCATTTACTGCCCATTGGACAAATCTTAATTGAGTCTGAGCCCCTAGAAGATGCCCCTCTGGACCAGTGACTAGAGCTGCTGCTAGAAAAGATCAAGAAAGTCTGCACCTACAGAAGCAAAGTTAAAGTGTTCCCTCCACAAGTCCCAGTTGAGCATGACTGTCAGTCCATATCGGAAGAAAGTGAGAGTGACTTTGAATACTATCCTTCTTACGAACTGAGTCAATTGTTTGGGCAATCCCTAGTCAATACTGGAGACAAAGCTGGGCCTTCTGGACTGTTTTAAGCCCCAGCTTCATCCCTGGAGCCAATGCTCCCAGAAAGTGAAGTGCAAAGCATCAGATCAGATGAAATGGAATCATTGTGCATGGTTGAACTGTTTGAGCTTTCAGGGAGGAAAATGATAGATTGGGCAGACTGGTGATACACCAGACAAGAAGATATTTTGAGTGCCCTGACAGTCCACTGCCAGTGTCCAAAGCTCTCCATGCGAGCCAAGTGTTGTGGACTCAGAAACTGTAACTCCTGGAGCTGAAAGTGCCCCAAGTTCTAGCCTCTCTACCCCATGGAGACTCCCCTGACAAGTGTGGACAATGCTGAAAATGAGGCTCAGAGTGCAGAGACTGTAACAGTTCCCCTAGAAAGACTGGTCGAGCTGTAAAGCCTGTGGTGCACCTCAGTTATGATTCCCTTGGGAGGCCTGTGGATTTGCCTCTCAATGTTGTCCATAAAGGGTGTATGTGTCCCCGAGGCTCATTGCCCAAACTGGCGTCAGTGCTAACTCAAGTTACTTGTATTTGCCCTCTAAGTATGGTGCCCTTGCGTCCAGCCCCAAGGTAACTGATAGGGAAGGGCCCCTCTCTTCAGGTTTCATGTACAAGAGGTAATAACTTGAGTTATGGTACAATGTGTATGTAATACTGTGTAAAGTGGCCGTACTGCAATGTTTCAGAAATGTGTTCTTGGTAAAATGATATATTGACTGATGATTACATGTGCGAGCCTAATGCAAATGTATATGGTTGCAGTTGAAACTTATGGGTACTTGCTTGGCAGCGGACGTCAAGCTTTCCCCAGGCAGGAAGGTTGTAACCCCCTGCAAATGGGGTTCCCAAAAGACTTCAGGAGCTTGCTTGAATGCTCCAAGCCTGAATGGTGTTTGGCATTTAAGCCATTTATCAGTGAGTGTTTTAGAGCCTCTGTACTGTCTCTTTAAGAGCTGTCTGCTTGCAGACATAATTAGTTGTATGGGGACTGTGTGCTTCTCTGAGTACCACTTGAGCTGCTGCCAATTCACTTCATTTTGCAGTCACTAGGAGTGCAAAGGAACCTATCTGAAGATGTAACTGTTTGCCAGAAATTATTTAGAGTAATAATGAAATTGCAGTTTGTCTAACCTGCTTTCTTTGCAGTCAGAACTGTGTCTGCTAGTTCCCATTCTAGTTTGAACTGCTGAACTGGACCAATCAGTGTGGGTAAGCTAGCTCTAAAATGGTGCCTTGGACGAATCAGAACTTGGACTCATAATCTGAGCCAGCCACAAGAGGATTGTATGGGCAGTGACTCTGGGAGATGTAGTTTGACTTCAGTGCCTTTTGGACCAACAGCAGCAGTCTATTGTGAGTGACAGCCAATCCAGTCAAGAACTGGGAGGAACTCAAAGGAAATGCCGGTTTTGTCGGTTGGAGTTTGAGTTGAGCTTTGGCAGTGAAGAAGGAAGGAGCCCTGTGCTTTTCAGTGTGCAGTTTTAGTCAAAACGTGTGTAAGGCCCAGAGTTCCGGTCTGCAGCTTGTGTAACAGCTTGTTAGGACTGAATCCGTCCTGTGAAAGAATCAAAGGATCTCTGAAGAGTAGAAACCAGGCTCACCCTGTAGAAGACTGGAAGAATTGCTGAAAATTGCACTCGGTCTGTCAGGAACTGAATCTGCTGTGTGTTCTCCGGGTATTGTGCAGTAATTGCGATCGGGATACAGATGCAGCCTGCCTGGTATAGTACTTTCTTTTATATGGATGTGAAGAGGTTTGTGTACCTCAAGTGAGCCCTGCTGACATTGAAGGACCCTATCTTATTTGGAGGTCGTGAGTACTAATTCAGGGTTGCTCCTGTTGAATTGCCATATTAAATCCAAATGGGAATTACTGTACTGCTGACTGTTTAATTCTCCTTTTCTCTGTGTGAAGCCCTACCAGCTGCTACGGTTTGGACTAGCCACTGGGGCTTGGGTACCCAGGGACAGTAACTGATAGGGATAGGCCTGTGCACAGAGCCATAGATAGATTATTAGAGTGATAAGCTAATTAACCTGATTTCCCCTGTCCTTGTTATATCCCCTAAATAAATCAGAGCTGCTTGTTTCAGCAAAGTTATACTGCCTGAGGTATTTGTCTATGTTAAAGTACTGTACTGTGATTGTTGCACTGTATCTCATTTCACAGGAGGTCCCAGTGCGAGACCAGACCTGGGGGTAAGTGTACTGTGAAGGTAATTCTGATATATTGTGTGGGCCACTAGTGGGAAGAAAGGGGGGTTGCAGTGTCCCAGAGGGCTGTGACCAAGTTAGTTTAACTATTGCAAACCCTGACCTCTGGGTGGAGGCACCCGCCATTGGATCCAGGCCCCTCAACCTGTTAGTGGCAAATCAGGCAGGGGTAGTAGCCCCTGGGATAGCGCCATCTAGGGGTTACATAAGTATTCCTGAGTTTTAACTCCCTGTGATTCTCGTGTGATATGTGAGCATGAGCTGGAAGCCTGGACTATGCTGTCTGTACTTTCCATGTGCTTGGAGTCTGACCTTTAAGTCCTGGCTGTTGATTAGATGCCATGGGTCTAACCCAGGTGAACTGCAATGTAGTTAATGATGAGTTGGAAGCAGATAGCTTTGATTTTGCTAGGTTATGTGATTTGCACACTGTGACCTTTTTGACCCTGAGGTAATGTAATTAGCATACTGATGTTTTCTGACCCCAACAGGCTGTGCACATCTATCACGTTATGGGAGCTGGGTATGTGCTAGGTTAATGCAGCACCATGTGATTGGGTCCCTACCAATGAGGAGCCAGAACTGACCAGACCCTATTTTATAAGCATATATAAACACTTTTGAAAAGGCCTAATGGTGCAAGATAAGCACATGAAAACACTTTTTGAAACAAAAGATGGTGTAAGATAAATTTATAAACACAGTTGGAAAGAGTTATGGTACAAGATAAGCACATCAGAATATTACAAGAAATAAAAGATGGTGCAAGATAAGCTTATAAACACAATTGCAAAGGAGAGATGGTGCAAGATAACCATATGAAGCCGGCCCGGTGGTGCTGAGGGTTGAGGCGCTGGATGCCACACCTCGCGCCACGCTGGTGACCTGGGTTCAGGAATGAGCCCGGGTTGTCGGGGTTCGGCAGGGGAGGAATAAGATTGAGCGTCCGTAGACAGCTCTCTTAGTCCTGGGGTGGGTTCAGGGTTCTCCCGTGGTGCTGGCATCCCCTGGTGGAGGCTGGGGGCACTGCAGTGCATGGTGCAAGAAGCATGGGGATTGGGGCAGTGGCAGATGTCCTCCAGGAGCGTATGGGAGCATGCGCACGCCAGGTGGGACGTCATTGCATGTCCGTGCCTCAGGGGAGGAAACACAACAAGAAAATCCCTCTACCCTCGGGTGAGGCGACAGCGATCTCTGGCAAGCCGACCCACCACACGCCCAATACCGGCTGACTCTCCGGTTCTCCTTGGGGTCTGGGGGAGGGGCCTCTCCGTGGGGTTGGGAGAGCCCCAGACCCCGCATACCCGATGTAGCTTAAGGAGTGGCCAGTTCAGGTGGGCGGTTGAGTGTGGCGGCTGTCAGCGGGGGCCCTGAGAGATGCCCCGAGAGTAGAGTGCAGAAATAGACTCTATAAAAAAAAAAAAAAAAAAAGATAACCATCTGAAAATGCAATAGTGCAAGAAAGAAATGATGGTGCAAAATAAGCCCACGTGAATATCAGTGGAAAGGAATTATGGTGCAAGATAAGATAATCAAGATACAGGTTTGTCACTGTTCCTCCTCATCTCTCTCTTCCTGCCTGACTCCCTTCATCCTGCCCTCCACCTCCATCAGCTCATCTGATGCTTGCTTGTTCCATGTTCGGCACTGCAGATCTACTATAGGTCTGTCTGCCTTCCTTATCCACATTCCTTTCCAATGGAATAACCTTCCTCTCCCTATCTGACTTGCCTTCTCATTTCACTCTCCCAAACCACCTTTTAGTACTGTTCCCCTTCCCGTGGGTCGCTTCTGGACACGAGCCTCGGCTCACTGAGCCTTTCCCGGTCACCAGTTTTCAAACAGATAAATTTGCTGGCATATTTCTTTAAGCCTTGCACCTATAGCTAGCCACTTCCAGCACTCCCCTGGTACCCCGCTCCATAACACGTACTCCTGTCCTAACCGGGATTGCTTTCTCAGCCACTAAATAGGATTTTTACAACTCTGTAAATATGCTGTAAATTGTATATCTGTAAATTGCAAATCTGTATTTTCACTTCAGTACTTTTTTTTTTTTTGACATTGCACCTTGCTTTTGAAGTGTTACTGTTGCTGTATTCTCCCCTTTTAGCCACGACCCTGGGTCGCACACAGACACGTGATCTAGCTCAGTGCTCCTTTCATGGGCAACAAATTTTAAACAACTAAGCACATGTAAGTACTCATGGAAAGGACTGATGGTATTTCTAATGGCATTGCATTAAGTCTGGATGCTGCTCAGCAGTTCCTCAACTGAAATCAATGTA
The DNA here is from genome assembly GCA_016271365.2 of Neoceratodus forsteri. NCBI lineage: Eukaryota > Metazoa > Chordata > Ceratodontiformes > Ceratodontidae > Neoceratodus > Neoceratodus forsteri. Next base: position 752,846,176 of record CM028131.1, read on the forward strand.
CAATTATAGGGTCAGCTAAAATGCTTGTCTCTACCAAAGCATGCTTGATTTTAGGTAATTCTCAGGAGAAACAACGGCCAGCTTTTTGCTCGTAAATACAACAAACTCAGAACCAGCATTTACTTCTTATTTTTTTAGAAGTGACATTTGAAAGTTTCATTTCATTTTTGTTTAAACTGGTAAGCAGAGTAGCAATAATGCCATTTTCCACAGCGACCAGTACATCAAACTTATCAAACTCCATGGCAGCAATGTTAAAAAAAGAAATGCACGCTCGCAAAGGTCAGTCCACATCACATATGATAGGACAAGGCTGCTCATTCTGCATGCAATGTCCTTTTGATCACAAACTGTCTTCTTTCTGAGCTGTAGTGATGCTCTCTGTAGCCTGTACAGCCCTCATCACAGTACAAAGCACTGTCATTCCAGTTTAATGGCATGTGATTTATCATTTGTATGCAGAACAGAATGGGGGAGGGGAGACTATTGTCCATTTTCATCTTGTCACAAATAGAAGGCATTTTTTATTCTAAACATGAATGTAATCACACAGGAACACAGCTTTAATCATTGAGATTATTGCTTTTCAACTGACCACACTGATTGGCTGGGCAACCACCATAATAGGAAATCTGTGCAAGTTTTTTTTTTTTTTTTTTTACCAGCCTACCCACAGCATTCAAGTAATCTCTTCTTTCAAATAGAATCCTGGTGTGCTTTGCCATGCAGTTTTTTAACAGCAAGCCTTCAGGTCAGCAACTATTAACAGTTTCAAAAGAGGAGGCTGGTTAGTCATTAAAGACCAGAGTAGAGGCACAAAGAAACAATTTTAGAAATGTTCCAGCAGAAGGGTTGTTTAAAACTGGAACAAACAACTTGTAGCCCATTTCTTATAATTTAAGCACCTAACAGTTTATTCACCCAGGAGAGCTGATCTTGGTTGCACACCGATTTGAAGATTTGTGTACATTGGAAGGCCACTGATGGGTTAGGTTAACACACCTGCTAACATTCCTCCTCTGTAAAGAATGACGTGAAACCAAAGTCACATATGAATCCCTGTCAGCATGCATACCGGTGGGATCTTTATCTTAGTTAACTCTAGAATTCCTGCTCTCAGTACCACAGCTTGACTGCTTTGTACATAATATTGTTGTCAATGCTCTCCCTCGCCTGCCTACTAAACTATCTAGGATCAGACATTCAAAGACAATCATGGTACAAAATGCTACAACCCCAGCATTCCAGCAGTAGTCATATTTTGAATTCAAATTAAGATTTAAAAGAGAATTGGGGTCACTTGTGGAGGCTGTGAGATCTAGTAGTTATCGTACCAAGCAGGGAACCAGAAGCCCACTGGTTTATTTATTTATTTATTTAGAATTTGTTAACCAGGTAAGTACACTAGATGAAGACATATGCCTATTTTCAGGTATGACCCGGGACAGTACAGAAGAATAAAAGAACATACAGAGTACAAATTGATACAAATAAGGTACAGACATATGCCGAAGTCAGGAAACATAACATACATAGTGGGATAGCTCAGATTACAGCAGTGGACACCATAAAATGTGAACATATAAGTCAAGTCAAGTCATGTTTATTTAAAAAGACGCCCAATCCCAAAAGGCTCTGGGCGCCGTACAATAAAAAGAAGAGATAAAGAAGAAATTATAGCATTTCATGCCATATAAATACATAAAAGAGTAAAACACATATACATAAACATAATCAAACCCCAAAAGCATGTAAGAATAGGTAAGTCTTAAGACGAACCTTAAAGGTGATAAGGTTCGGGGCCTTCCTAACTGCAACTGGCAATGAATTCCAAAAAGCAGGAGCGGCAACACTAAATGCTCGGTCACCCGCAGATTTTAGCCTTGCTCTTGGAACAGTTAGGAGGTCAGCATCAGAAGAACGGAGATTGCGGGAGGAGGAGGATGGTATCAGGAGATCTAACAGGTAACCAGGGCCCTGTCCGTGTAGGGCCTTATAGGTGAGAAGCCCCACCTTGAAGAGCACTCTCCACCTGACAGGCAGCCAGTGCAGTTCGCGTAACACAGGTGTAATGTGACAGAATCTGCTCTGCCCAGTTAAAAGCACGAGCAACAGCGTTCTGCACGAGCTGCAGTCTCGGAGAGAACCCCCAGAGATCCCGAGATAGAGGGCATTACAGTAGTCAAGCCTAGAAGTGACTAAGGCATGTATCAAGGTAGGGAGGTCCAGAGGCGGAACAAGGGGCTTAATCCTGGCAATGTTTCGAAGATGGAAAAAACAGGAATGGACCACGGAAGAAATCTGAATCTCCATGGACAAATTCCTGTCAAACATCACGCCAAGATTTCGCACCCAAGGGGAGGCCGTCAATGATGCAGCCCCTAGCACAAGGCCAGTTGCAGAATCAGAGGCCATCCCATCACGAACTCTGTTCGACTCCACTACCAATACCTCAGTCTTATCAGGGTTCAATCTAAGCCAGCTGGAGGCCATCCAGTCGCTAATCTCAGCCAGACAGATGTTCAGCACATCTACTGTGTTGGGTGTTCCTGGGGCAAAAGATAAGTATAGCTCAGTATCATCGGCATAGCAATGAAAACTCAGTCCATACTTTCTAATGATCCCCAGGGCAGCATATACCTCTTGAACAGTATTGGGGCCAACACGAACCCTGAGGACTCCACACAAAGGAGACTGGGTGTTTATGAGAAATTTCCATCACAACCGCTGTCTCCTATTTGTGAGAAAGGACTCGAACCACTTGATGACAATACCGGTGAGTCCACATAACTCCCTCAGGTGAGAAGCAACACAATGGTCCACAGTATCAATGTTGAAGAGAGATCGAGGAGGACAAGAATTGTCTTGTCTCCTCGGTCTCTAACCCTGAGAGGTCATTTTGCACCCGAACTAACGCAGTTTCAGTGCTATACCTGGCCCGAAAAGCCGACTGGAAGGGATCATACAACTCGTGAGTCATGAGATGTTCCTCCAACTGAAGCGATACCACCTTCTCAACAATCTTCCCCAAAAATGGGAGATTTGAGATAGGATGATGAATTTGCCCTGACCTCCGGGTCCAAGAAGATTTCTTTAAAAGGGTCTAACAGAGCCTCCTCAAGGCATCCGGAAGACACCTGACTTAAGGAGCACGGACAATCAGGGCAAACACCGGCCAACAGAGTCAATGCATCTCATTAACAAGCAGCGTTGGCACTGGGTCCAGTTCACAAAAGGTATGCTTCAGATTGACTGCCACCTCAATTACCTCACGGTCCTCCACTAGCCTAAACTCACCCCAGTCAGGCAGAGTGCACTCAGTACACAACTGGCGACCACTGACAGCAATGATATTGCTGGCTGAAGAAACCCGCGGATCAAAGACACCTGTCCGAGAAAAAGCAGGCAAAATCCTCATGATCCTCGTTGAAGAGACTCTACCGGCTGAGGCAGATAGGATGAAGAGTCTGTCAACAGTCCGGAAGAGCGAGGCTGGTCGGTTTCTCCAGCAACAATCCTCGAGACAGAAACAATGTCTTCTTTCAGTCGATTTCCTCCTGATATGCACAATAATGTGCACACAGGACCAGTTTGTCCGTCTCCAGGCGGATTTCCTCAACAGCGCTCAATCTCCGACCCATCTTCTTCATTTCCTGAGATCTCCATCAAACCATGGAGACCTCATGTCGAAGTTCTGGGTCGCATAATGGACAGGTGCGGGAGCGATGGCGCCGGATAGCACCTTATTATAGGTATCCACACCAACACCAACAGCTGCGACGGCATACATCACCTAAACCAGATAGATCAGCAGCCGCCATAAAACCCACAGGGGTAAGATCTCCTAAAGGGCGGCAGCGGATCATCTCAGCAGCGGAGAAACTTATGGCGGGAGCCCCAAGCATGAACCTCACCGTGCTATGATCAGACCAAAGTACTTGATCAACCATGAGATCCAAGATCTCAAACCCCAGTGAGAACACTAGATCCAGTGTGTGGCCATCCCGATGGGTAGGTGCATCAACGAACTGCAAAAGCCCTAATAAGGACATATTCTGCAGAAACTCGTCAATACATCTTTGAGTTTTATCCTCAGCCCAGACATTGAAGTCCCCAGAATAACACATCTAGGGAGTCAATGTCTACGCTAACAATGATTCGGCAAATTCCTGCAGGAACCCCCACTGGGCCAGGAGGGCAATAGATGAGAGGATCCTGCAGCCAATACCGAGTCCTCCACGGATAGCCACACATTCAAATGAATCCGGAGCTCCACGAATTGCAGTGAAGGTCAGGCTAGATTTAAAACAAATTGCTAAACCGCCACCCCTGCGATTTCCTCTGGGGCAGTGCACAACGGTATAACCTGGGGGGACTGCAGCCTCAAAAACAGGGCCAGCGTCATCTCCCACCCAGGTCTCCGTTATGCAGGCCAGGTCAACTGAAGAAACCAAGGCGGCAATAATTGCCATCTTGTTTCTAATCGATCTGGCATTGCACAGCACCACCGACAGAGGAACAGCAGGTGGTGTAGCCCCTCGGGTTAGAACAGAACAATTTCAATATCAATATACTTAACAAGAATATACAGAATATATACAATATGCACAGGGCCACACCCAGGCAGGCAGTCAACAACAAGTAGGGCCGGAGCCAGGTACGAGAGATACTGAGCTCGAGTACAGAGCAGAGACTCAGGGAGGTCTGGAACAATCACATACTGAGGAGAGCTTCAAGTGCTTCCATAGGGAGGTTTGTAGATACGCCTGCGTAGGGGCAGTCCTGACCTGGACAGGAAAAGAGTTCCAAAGCCTCCCATTTCGTAGCTGCCCCCCTTACTCTCTATCTGAAAAGAGGGGCATGTTTGTCCTGAAGCACCCCAAATATGCTGAGAAAATGACCGACAGCTGAAGTAGCACACTGGGCCTCCATCACAGGAGACCAGTCTGTGATCATAAGATCCTCCTGAAAAGCGCCAAGGTCAAACCTGGAGAAATCCCTAACATGAATTATCTTAGGGGGGATCTTAGGGGCCGAAACCTTCCACATACAATATACAGGGGCATGGTCAGAGATGGAGTCTGGGAGGGTACCTGAGGAGCTGATCCTCTCCGGCCTGTTGGACATGACCCTGTCCAAAAGCGTGCCGGTACCACCAGTGGACGTCCACCTAGTGGGCTCATTAATCAGTTGGGACAGTGAGAGATCTGCAAGCATAGTCTCATACTGCTGCTTGGTCTTGTTTCCGAGCCAGTTTAGATTAAGGTCCCCAAGGATTAGTAGTTCATTATTCCTTGTCCTAGCGCCAACAGAGTCAAGAAGGAAAGATAAGCCCACTGTTCCACCAGTGGGGGGATTGTAGGCACACACAGTGTGTATTTTTTTAGCATTCCCCAGTAACAGCACTGTATGCAGCAATTTGCAGGAAGACTGCTCAGACTGTGGGCAGGCCAGCACCGAGAGATTAAGGTGACTCCTGTAGTATACCAGTATCTCTCCCCCTCTCTTCTTACCTGGACGGTCATGCCTAACAAGGTTGAAGCCAGAGAGTCCCTTAGCAGAGCAGCATCCTCACAGTGTGACCTTAGGGAAGTCAGATAACCTCCCAGTGCTCTAGTTGACCCAACTGCAGAAATGGGTTGAATCAGGACCCCAATGAAAATGAGATGGTGCAGCTCAGCTGGGCTATTCTGGGTAAAAAAATAGTAACACACAAAAAAAAAACCTTCAGAGTTGGCTCTTATTTGTACGCAACAATGTGGGAATGATACATGGAAAAAGAGCCAACTCTAAAGGCTTTTTTTTGTTACTATTCATTTACCCAGAATAGCCCAGCTGAGCTGAACCATCTCATTTTCAATGGGGTCATGAATCTACCCATTTCTGCAGCGGGGTTCATTTTTATCTGTTTGCAGGACAGGTACTCTGCAAACACTGTGAAGTATCCAGAACTGTTGACATGTAACGTTCCTGCCAAAATCATCAACATGAGTCAGAAACTGTGCAGGGGTTACAAAAGGCTGCAATATTTTAGTTACAATTCTGTAGCCTGCAGCAGTCTCATTTGTTTTTAATTTACTATACTTTAAGCCCCCTTGCACCAAGAGGCCCCTGTCAGCCCTACCGCTCGACCCAACCCTGTCACCCACCATCCCCTGGAATTACCTAGCCCCATGTTCCCCATCTGGAAGATCCCGCAGGGGAAGGGCCACCGCAGGCCAACTTAACTCCTTTGGTGTAGTTTAACCTCGGTTCTGGAGCGGGGGCCCGGTCAATGGAGCGGTACCTGCAGTGGGCAGTGGGCGACATCCTGCGTGGTCAGGATATTTTCTTTTTTTCCCATCCTCAGACACTGCATGGGCCCTGTACTCATCAGGGTGGTGATGCACCCCTCCGATATGCTGGCTCCGCTTGTAAGGCCATCTGTGGTTACCCACGTGTCGGTAGAGCAGCAGAAGCCAGGCACCCTCCCTCCCCAAGGAGGTGAGCATCTGTTGGGGCACTCCCAACATCCTTACCCAGCCGACCGTCTAATAACTGGGGCTCATTCCCGAACCCAGGTCACTGGCACTGTGAGAGGTAGCGCTTCTGCTGCGCTGGCAGGCTGGCTCCCAGCAGTCTAGTGTAAAGGTGTGAATATCTTCAAGTAAAATGATGTAACCCTCACAATAACCCATACAATATGAAGCTTATGGTATGCCCATTGTAACTGTAATCTTCAGGTCCCATGGAAGGGTACAAGGAGACTTAAGGTGGAAGTGCCAAGAAGTGAGGAATGTGCATCTCAGGGCAGCAGAGTCAAGATACAGAAGGAGCATTCTTCCTTGCCTGAGGGCAGGAGCCTGGGTGAGCAATGGCCAGCTGCTTCAAATGCCCGTTCCATACCAGCATGAAGTGACGGAGGCTATTTGCCGTGAGCCGGGGGGGGGGGGGACATTCCAGAGGAGCTGATGAGGACAGCGAGCCTCAAAGAGGGAGGTGGCAAGTGTGATGCATGTTTAGAAGCTGGCATAGTTGACAGCCATGGCTCCAAAATGTGCAAACAAGATGCTGGGGTGGTGATTGACAGGCCTCAAGGGACTAAACCCAATAGCGGCAGAGCAGGGAGCAAAAGTGAGTGGGAAAACAGCCCCAAGGTACAACCCCCAGTAAACTCCTGCCGAGTTGAAGTGTCCTGAAGTATGGGATTTAAGCGAAGAGACATGTAAACAGATGATTAAATTGGGTCCCTGTCTATGGGTTCAACTGCAGGAGGTTCTAGAGGCCAGTTCACTGAACAGGCAGGAAGGGAAAGAGAGGTCCCGTGAGCAGGCACATCTCTGTGATATTCACATATGCATATCCTTGCTCGGGCTGCACCTCCAGGGGGTGCTCTGAGGAGAGGTTAAAGGTTCTGACTGTAAAAGGTGCCCCAGATGAAACACTGACACATATGCAGCGCAACATGACAGGCTTCAACAAGAAGGAACTCTTCAGTGAAAGAAAAAGACTGCCTGTGTAAATGGATACCCTCTTACGAGGCCAAGGTGCTAACTCAACTGACTGGCATTAATTCAGGGTTATTACTGCCAGCGACTGATTGTGCTCCACAGCAGGGAATACGTGAACATGTGTGCTGCTTAAATAAACAAACTTCAGTGCCTGACTTAACTAAATGTGTGAACATCAACATTACTTGACAAAATATGTTAAAATGTTTTGCCAAAACTTACAATGTCTCTCCACATTACCCAAACTTCCCTATTTGAGAAGACAATCCAGGCTGGCCCACCTTCACTACTGGCAGGAATCCTTAGAGGGCCCCACTTAATATTTGCTGAAGATTTCTTGAATGTGTTGCAAAAAAGAAAAACCAGTTTGCAAGCTGCCCCAACTGGTCAAGGCTACTCTCACATCCACCTCACTGTACTCATCATCATCACCCCCCTCCCCAGTTCATCCCATAATTTATAAATCATATCTGGCCTCCTGCCAGCACCCCACTGGGCACCCTCTTTTATGGTTCACCCCCCACTCTGATCCCCCAATCCTGTACTATCATGAGTCACAGGTCCATGTTATGATCTTCATCCCCAGGACTCAAATCTATAATCTGAGGGGGGACTGAGGTAGCAGATCCAACTCCAACCCTGGCTATTCAATCGGCAGCCTTCCCTTCCAGGAGTTGAACTCTAACAACCTCAGAGGTGTGTGGGGTTGGGGGCAACTGTCTGCCTACTGACTGCCCTATAGAAGCGTAGTGACCGTGAAATGTGGGGGATTCCTTTCCATCTCCTGTCAACAGCTCCCATCGATCTTTGTTTGCTCTGCCTGACAAAATTACTCCAAGAGTAACAAGAACATAAACTACTATCTGCTTCAAGTAAAGTACCCGATTTGGAATCATCTGTCTGCGGCTCTTTCTGAAGTGAGATGAGCACGCTGTTGTTGTTGCTTTGTTTTCTAGTATCGACTACGAAGACTGCATTAGAAGATCGAAGCAGAGCTCATTGATACATGATCTCCAAACATATCCTCAGCAACAGTATAACTAGCATCCTTTTTAAAGCTAGATGAGCTGCTCCTCCCTAGCTCACCAAGACTGTTAGAGGGGGTGCTACGGGGAGAGGAGGTTTCCAACTGAGCCACTAGGGTTAGACCTGTCTTCCCCTTAATTATGATTTGGGTCTTGAGGGTGGAGGGAGACCATTATAGGTGTCTGTGTCTCATGTTTTTTGCCAACCAGTGGGGGTGGTTACTCGCCATCATGCGCCAACTGATGATGTGGCTTTGAAAGCCTTTACAGTACTTTACTTGTTGTAGTGTGCCTATCATCCTAACTGTAATATGTTATTTTGCTGCTTGTACTAGCCCCCAGGACTCTTTTTGTGCATAAAACACATCTCCGGGGTGCTCAAACAAGAGAAAAACTTCAATCAATAAACAAACCCACGTGTCTACTGAAATACATGTACTTGTCAAAGCAGAAATACTGCAGAGGTCTGATGAGAACAAGTCACTGAATCATGTTAAAGTGTGCTGACATTACATCGCAAGACTTTTAAGTGAAAATTAGAGTGGTGTGCTGGTATGCCATGCAATAACCCAATTCCCTTTGTGGATAAATGATGACGTTAAGGGTCATTTATCCCCTACAAGGGAGCCTGGTAACTAATAAGTGCGTAGGTATCTTTTTTTTTTTTTTTACCAGTAAGGCTGGAGGGAGGGTTGGATAGTCTTCACTTGTGTTTTTGTTGGTTATCATTTCAAGTATTTACTAGATTTGAATTTTAACTTTCTGAAAGTACTTGAAGTAGCTCAGTGTTCTGTCCTGTACAGTGTATATCCAGACTGCAAGGCAGAGAGACAAAAATACCAAAGTAAATGGTGGAGGACGGGGCTTCTGACCGCTACTGCACAGTGAAGTGAGAGAGTGCCGAATGAGTGGGCACCTATATAATATTAGACTACACACATGGCCCTTTGTATTTGAGTGTCAGTGCAAAAATGTAATCTATTTTGACACCAAGTTACCACAAACACAGTTCATAAATCTCAATACTGTACAATATGTGCACAAACACCTGATGATACAGTGCGTCTTGGAAGCGCTGGGATCATTAGACTACAAGCAGTAATTGTTTTCGCACAGATTACTGCTGTACTGAGATTTAAGTACTGTACTTACAGCGATTTGTTGGAAAAAGAAACTGCATTTTCGCACTGACACACAAATGCAGTGACCATGTGTGACCTGTAATTTTAATTGGGTGCCCACTTCTCGAGTGCTCTCTTCGCTGTGCTGTGCAGTTTTAGTTGAGCGGACTTTCCAGAAAGAAAGCACCCATTCCTGTTTTTGGCCTCTTATCAACTGTAGCAGGCCCAGAGGTGGGCACAGCAACCTGACAGTCAGGCTCCCACAGTGACTCTAGCAGGCGGCACTGGTCATGTCGAGCTCATCAATGCACCATGAAACACAGAACCATGGAAAACTATTATAATAACTGGTAACCCTCAATACCAACCCATTTTTGAGACCTGTAAAAAGTCATATCAACCTGCAAGTTGATATGGCAAAGTCATATCAACCCACGTGTTGATATGGCTTTTACTGTCTCACACCGGGTTGTAGGTACCACATTTGCCCATGAAAGACTCAGAGCTTTGTTCACTTAGCACCAGTTGTCATACAAAAATAACACATATGAGGCGGTAGATCTGCAGTTTTTTCGCACTGGTGTGTGACAATATATGTTTCTCGAGGTTTATATTACTGTATCACACAATCGACCTTGGGTGTGTAAAAACCGTATATCACACATCTACACATGCATTATTCTCTATATATCATCACATTCCCAAGCTTTGTTCTTCATTTAACAACATACTGCAGATTGATGGGAATTTCTGCTTTCAAATCTCAGTGTAAAAAGGTACGCTGACAGGATAGACAGTGTTTAAAAAAGAAACCTTTCAACTGGCATCAAAAAGGTATGTTGATAAAACAGAAAAAGACAAAAACGTTTTTATTACAATCGATATAAAAGCTACAGTACTATGTTTGGGATTGATAAACTGTCAGGCACTGCACAAAATGTAGAGCCGTTCACCTTTGTGTCAACAGCAATAAAAACATTTTTTATAAGAACGCAGAAAATGCTAGATGACAAAAGACTAAGGATTTAGCATGTTCATCTCCGGCCATGCAGGCAGCAACAGTATATTAACTATCATGTACAACGCAGACCAGTGATGCTATTCTCCACAAGAAACTCCTCTAACTTTACAAGATTCAAAGTTCCCTACCTGCACTGCTTTTTACACAGTTTTGCATTGATTTTTCACTTCTATTTTATATTGTCAGAATGTTTTGAGTCTATACAAGGAGCATCAAATAAGAAGGGATGCTTGGCAAACACTACATGGCCTGTGTGGCCCCTGACATCACACAAAGAACCCTGGATAAAAAGGATGCTTAGCAAGCACTACTTGTACTGTGTGGCCCCTGATAGAACATGCTCCCAGACTGCCTCTGAAGAAACTCTGAAATCATAAATGTCTTAAAAAAATAACCACTTTTCTGCTTACCGTAACCTCACTGCTCCTTTTAGCCTCAAGTAATCTCTCTCCTAGACTCTCACACCGTAACCAATTCATTGATTTATTGCATAAACAATACCCTGTATTGTCTGCAGTACTTCGTTGTACTAGCCACAGTTTTGCTGTCATGACCACAGAAGCACAGAATATGACAGCAGAAAAAGGCCCAGGGCCCCATCTGGCCTACCCACCCTGCTTCTACTCCTAAGTTCAGTTCGCCCTAGTAGCCATTCCTCTCCCCTCTCCCTCACATTTGGCCCCCATCTCCCTTACTATGGCCTTGTACCTGTCAAACCCTTGTTTGAATCACACACCCCCACTGTATTTGCCAATACTACTTCCTATGGGAGTATGTTTCACTTGTTACTAACATAATAAAATGCAAGCAGACTAGGCCTAACGGTCTTTCGTGTCTGCTCGTTTGGTCAGCCCCCACCCTGGGAGCTGACCTTGCTGCCCCCCCCCTCCCTCTCTGGCTTCTCCCTTCCCAGTCCCGGATATTCCCACTGCACTGGATTTTGCTTCCAGAACCCTTCCCCTGTACCTGTCCCACCCCCTCTTGAACTCCTCCACCATCTCTGCCTCCACCAGCCCCTGGGCAGTGCATTCCATGCTCCACCACCCTCTCAATGAAGTAGCACCTCCTCCTTTCTCCCTGAATCTCCCCAGCTTCCTCCCATGCCCTCTAGTTGCCCCCTTCCTTGGAGCACCCTGACGCTCCTTCTCTATTTACCCCTTCACGTACCTGAAGACCTCTATCATGTCCTCCCCCGGTCCCTTCTCTCTTCCAATACATACATATTTAGCTCTTCGAGCCTCTCCCCATAGGTCCTATCCCCCAAGCCCAAAATTATTTTGGTTGCCCTCCTCTGGACCCTCTCCAGGAGATCAATGTCCCTCTTTAAATGTGGCCTTCAAAACTGCATGCAGTACTTGAGGTGTGGCCTCACCAAGCAGTTATACAGTGGGAATCACTTCCTTCCTTCCTTCTGGAGGTGATCCCCTAGTGATGCATTCAAGCATCCTGTTGGCCTTTGCTGCTGCCCTCCTACAAGTCTCCGAGTTGTTCATCTTGACATACACCACCACCCCCAGGCCCCTCTTAGCCATCGAGACTAGCAGCATAGCAAGACAGACTGTAGTTCTTTTTTCAAACACTTATTTTCACAGGGACAGTGTTATAGACCCTGTCCACATTGCAACTGCTAAACTGATTTAACTTGGCTAACCAGTGTAAGTGCTTGTAACTGTTTGTTGTTGAGATCACCTCAGGAGCGCACCTCAATAACTGTTTCAGCTGTAAACAGTTCTTAAATCATTCTACCTACAGTGCTGATGCAAAGAAACAGAAACATAGACTTTGATGGCAGATAAGGACTGCTTGGCCCACCCAGTCTACCCATTTCCCTACCTATTGGATAAGCTGCAGATCCTGGTTAACCAACAGCCTACTTCTTCCTACCCCCTCACTATAATTGCTTTATGTCTGTCCCATGCATTCCTGAATTCCCCCACTGTTTTTGACCCCATGACCTCCTCAGGAAGGCTGTTCCATGTGTCCACCACCCTCTCTGTGAAAAAATAGTTCCACATGTTGCCCCTGAGCCGTCCTCCCTCTGTCTTCAGATTGTGCCCCCTTGTTCTTGCACATCTCTTTTTCTGAAAGATCCTAACCACTTGGACTTATTGTTCATCTCCCTTTCTGTGAGAAAGTGCTTGTGGACATCCTTCTTGAATTAACCCCAGGCTAGTTTAAGTGAATTCAGCCACATGCCTGTGTCCATGCTTAGGACCAACAGTTCCCTGCACGGCACCCTGTTTATCCCACGCAGTTATCTGTTTGTCTGCATCATGTTCCCCTCTCCACGTTCTTCCCTCTAGGGTGTACATGTTGAGGTTCCACAGTCTCTCCTCATACTGTGTGTCTTCTCCCCATCCACCGGATCATTCTGGTCACCCTTAGTCTGTACAGACCCCACCCTCTTGCAGTTCTTCCATAGATGCGGGCTTCAGAACTCCGCACAATACCCCAGGTGCGGGCACACCAGAGATTTGTACAGTGGAAGGATCACCTCCCTGTTTCTACTGGTGATCCCCCTCCCTGTGCAGCAGCCCAGCATTCTGTTTGGCTTCCCAACTGTCTTGCTGCACCACAACACATGAACCTCTGTTGCCAGAGCTAACTGTATGTCAGCTGTTGTCATCTAGGACTCTGGTGATAATTACATTTCCCACCTCACAGTGCTATCTCCTACAAAGTCCCCAATAATTAAGCAAATCGTTACAATACGATTTCTACTATGGGCAGAGGGACTAGTCACTCCATCAACTTACTAACTTGGAGGCTTGTTAATGGTTGCAATAATTGTCTCGTACAGCTACAAAAGGAAGTACAGCGCATTACGAATTCTGGACTGTATAATCTTCCCCAACCATAAGAAACAAAGACAACAAACCTGACACAGAAGTATAACACAATTGGTCCGGACTTCTTGGGGAACTCATGTTCTAATACTCGGCGATCCAACTGCAGCCAGCTATAGTGACTCCTGTGGGGTGAGGAATACAAATATGTTAATTTCAACCCATTATTAACAAAATACAATTTACAATAAAGGTATTGTGAGGACGGCAGAGCCTAGAACCAGCCATGGCAAGACAGCCTAAGCTCCTGCAACTTGTACATTAAATTCTAACTGCATACTGATTTAGTAGGCAGTTTAGCCAAACGGTTAGAGGGCAGAGCGGAGGGCCGGGAAACCCAGGTTTGAATCCCAGAACTGCCATGTACTAGTTGTGTGACCCTGAGCAAGTCAAAGTGATTTTCCTGTTTCCTGCAAAATAATTCACAATTGGGGTCAGCAAGACTTAAACAGCCCCAGATGCCATTGTGACAGCCTTGAACAAATGTATTATTTATACACAATTCAGCTTATATTTCATATTTTTCTGTAAGTCTCTCCCTTGTTTCTTTAGTACTAAGGGCATTCACATAAAAACAAGATCTCTGCCCTGCCTGCTCCGGGTACTCGTGTACATCTGACATCACAATTCTGTTTATGACATCGCATTGTGTTGCTATGGAGATACGTATGATGCCTTAAAACAGTGGATTATGATTTCAGGTGTAGATAGGCAGCTAGCACAAATAATGTCTTTGAGACAATGATCTTATTTTCACGTACCTGTCCTCAGCAATAAAAACAAGAGAAAAGAATGATAGAAAATACCTGACATATAAACTGAATTCTGCCTAATTCTTTCATTTTTCATTTTTCTAAATGGCATCTGAGACTCATTAAATCTACAAGCATTAAAAAAAACTTTAATTTCAGGACATTCTGTTCCTTATTACTAAAGATACTTGCACAAAAACAGGCACACTGTCCGCTTAGGTTATATCTGTCCCTGATGTTTTTCCTGCCCTGAAGACGTCATCCTCTTCTTGTGAAATCAGAATTTATGTGGCAACAGGTTGTGAAGTCAAACACAGGATTATGACTTCACAGCAGGTATAAGCAATTGAATTCTAAGGAGAAAAGGTCCTCTTTTAATGAAAATGCTACCTGTAAGAAAGTTGGCAGGTACTGAAATTCTAAATTTGGTATAACAGCGTTCTGCTCATGCCAACTATGAATTTGATGTTGGAAAACAGAAACTCTAACGTTCCTGCGCTTACATAGAAACATAGAAGATGACAGCAGATAAGGACCGCAAGGCCCATCCAGTCTGCCCATTTCTTTTTCTACCTTATAAATGTGCCATCGGCCTTTGCTCTGTCAATGGTCCATCTATTCATACTCATTTGTATTGCTCCCTTATGCCTATCCCATGCCTGTTTGAAGCCCTGCACTGTATTCATAGCCACCGCTTCCTGAGGTAGGCCGTTCCATGCATCTGCCACCCTTTCTGAGAAAAAGAACTTCCTCACATTACCCCTTAATTGGCCTCCCTGTAATCTCATGTTGTGTCCTCTTGTCCTGCTATTTTTCTTATATTGAAACGTGTTGGACTTTTGCTCCAGGGTATACATATTAAGCTCAGTTAATCTGTCCTCATATGTTTTCTGATGCAGTCCCTGCACCATTCTGGTTGCCCTTCTCTGGACTGCCTCAATTTGGTAAATGTCATTGTGAAGGTGTGGCCTCCAGTACCGTATGCAGTACTCCAGATGGAACCTAACCAGTGTCTTGTAAAGAGGGATTATTACCTCCCTCTTCCGACTTGTGATGCCCCTACTAATACACCCTAACATCCCCTAGCCTTAGCTACTGCTTCAGTGGTCTGCTTGGATGATTTCAGGTCATCGGTGATGATGATGCCCAAGTCTCTTCCTTCCCTTGAGACTGCCAGCAACTCCCCTCCCAGCCTATAGATGGCTTCAGGGTTTCTCTTCCCTATATGCATTTCTTTGCATTAAACTCCAGTTGCCACTTTTCCGACCCTCTCTTATTTCTCTCAAATCCATCTCTGTGTTGTTTGAGTCTCCCTGTGGACCTAATATAGCAGTTACTGTCTTCCCCCATCTCTTCTGGATTGTAAAGCACTTAGGGATATAGTTTGTACGAAAGATGCTGTAACAAAATTCAGACTTTCAGGAGTTAATCTATAGTTTTATCAGGGTAAGTCAATATTGCCTAGTGGTTAGAGCAAAGAGCTGTAAACCTGGAAACCCAGCAGACCTGGGTCTGAATTCAACAGCCACCACTTGCATACTGTTTGACCCTGAGCAAGTCATTTAACCTCTCTGTTCCTAATTCCCTCCTATCTCACACCTGGAAAGGAGTTTTAGTTTAGTGTGCCTTCCTCAGCCCAAAAAATTCGAAATGAAATCAATAAACGCACAACTATAAAAATACATTATTCTTCTTTCCAACATTATCTGTCCTCTGTTCAGCAGAGGCATGTAGGCAGAGCGACCCTCCCCCGCACCGACCCCACCACAGTGACACGCACAACCCAACCACAACAACAGCGACTTGCAGTCAGCAGTGACACACACCCCACAACGCACATTGCCCAAAGTCCATCCACAGACAGGCTCCAATGCACAACACCCAAAGTCTACCGACAGCATGCACTGCAAGGAACAGAGGGGCCAATGGCACAGGGCAGAAGAAGGAGGTGGTGACGAAAAGGGGACGTGGAACTGGGGAAAGGTAGGCGACCAGGGGTGGGAAGGGGGAGAGGTATGGGTATGGGAGGGATATGCCATGCATCCCGTATGGAGTCCTATATGCACTGCAACAGTGCAACATAATATTAGTCGTACTACTGTGCCTGTTGATTCATCGTTGTAACCAGTACCGTTATCCACAGGTCCCATGCAACACAGCCAAAAAGCCGCACTGCACTGTAGTTGGGGGTGCGCTCTTGGCGGTTCGCTCCCAGAGGTGACTGCCGTGTGGTGCGTCACTACATGGCCGGTCATGGTGCTGTCCATAGGGATACGCCTAGCCGTGCATCGCTGTCCTGTCCGTCGGGTCAGTGCGTATCAGGGTACTCTGCGTCGGGTCCACGGTGTTGCTGCGGAGGATGTTGTCGCTGTTCCTGTCGATCCTCTGTGGTGCTTCCCTGTTCAGCATGCTAATAAGCTTATATACAAGGGAGACATGTATTTTAAACCTTTCTCTCACTGTTATGCCACTGGGAGAACAATGTGAACGAATTTCATTAAGTCTACGAGGCAGCAAGGTACAGAGAAATTATGCTCCAAACTCAATACACAACATAATATGGTGGCTATGACCCTAGGGAACCCAACCCAACTTTAAGGGCAATACTTCAGCCAATAAAAGAACAAGACAAAAAGGTTGATCATTTTTAATACGAGTCTTGCCTTCCTTGAAACTATGTCCTCTACGACCGAAGCCAAGGAGGCCTTGGGGACAGCGATCAGAGCCCATACTGCTACAATGGGGCTGATCAAAGAAAATATTATTCTACAGCTAAGACTGGAACATTTAGAAAATCAATTGTGCGCAGTGAACATACAATTAGTAGGTCTGCTGGAGGACACTGAGGGAGAGGATGCCTGTACTACTAATGCTGTAACTCTGCGACTCAGTTCCCCTGCTATCATCCTGAAGGCCTGCTAAATTACGCTTCATTGGCACAGCAAACATTAATTCCATGCCTTTATTTTACTGCATACATAGAAACATAGAATTTGTCGCAGAACAGGACTGCTTAGCCAATCCAGTATGCCAAGGGAGGCAGTATAGCGCAGTGTTTTAAGGCTCTGAGCTGCAAATCTGGAGACCTGGGTTTGAATCCCACAGCCTCCACTTGCACACTGTGTGACCCTGAGCAAGTCACTTAACTTCCCTGTGCTCCCAGGTTGCACCTGTAAACAAGCTTTCAGCTTAGTGTGTCTCACCTGGTTAAACAATTGGAAAAGATGTTCTCAGACTTATCTGTCTCCACAGACCCTAACTGATCTCCGGAGACCCTCCCTCCTCTTTGTCTATTTTCTAATATACCCTGCCTATCCCACACATGTTTGAAGCCCCCACTGTTTTCTCCCCTGCCACTTCTGCTGCCAGTCTGCTCCAGGCATCTACCACCTTTTCACTGAAGAAATATCTCCCCGCATCTCTCTTAACCACCCATCCAGCTTCAATGCATGCCCCCTAGTCCTGGTGCTATTTCTCACTTGAAAGAGACTTCCTTCCTGCACCCTGTTTACCCTTGTGAGGTACTTGTAGTTCTCTATCATGTCACCTCTTGCCCTTGAGATCCCTCAGTTTCTCCTCACAGGGCTTCTTGTGAAATCCATTCACCATTTTAGTTGCCCTCCTCTGGTCTGCCTCTACCTTGTCTAGGTCCTTTCTAATGTGCGGCCTCCAGAACTAGATACAATACTCCTGGTGGGGTGTTACCAGAGAGTGACACAGTGGCAACACCACCTCCCTCCCTCCTCCTGCTGGAGATACCATCAGATGCGCCACCTCAATAGATGCAGCCCTTGAGTACTTCACCTACACTTTCGACAAAGCTTGTGATACGTTTGCCCCACTCACAAAGGTTCAAACAAAAAAGCAAAATGTCCCTTGGATCACACCTGCGCTGATCCAACAAATTAAGAACTGTGACAACCTCTGGTACAAAGCTGTTGCCTCTAATATGCAGGCGGACAGGATAGCCTATAAAATGGCTCATAACAAGTGTACCTGGGCTATCAGAATGGCTAAATCCAGCTACTACAGGTCCACCCTGGCCTCATCCTGGGGGAATGCTAGGTTGTTCTGGGACAACCTAAAGGAGCTGAACGGGAAATCCAGAATGCTTCCCCCATCCCAACTAACGGTCAACAATCATATCACCTCGGACCCACTCACAATAGCCAGCAGACTAAATGAATCCTTTTCTGACCTCAGCACAGTTCTACCTAACAACTTCTTCAACCCCACACCAATGACCACAGAACCCAGCAATGCCTAATCCCCCTTCTACCTCAGTGTTATTAATATGAGCAAAGCAAGATCTTACCTTAAAAAAGCCTTAGGGGGTTCAAACCACTGCACAGACTCCTTTGATATGAAAATCCTGAACTTGGTACTGGACTATGTGCTCTCCCCACTGACCGGTCTTCTTAATCTCTCCCTATGCCTTAGGCAATTCCCAACCGCCTGGAAGGTAGCCACCATCACACCAATACTAAAGAGCGGGGACCCACTTTACCCAACAATTACAGGCCAATCTCCATACTCCCTCCCCTCTCTAAAGCCCTGGAAAAAATGGTTGCCACACAACTCACACACTACCTGTCTGAACAAAACATATTGTGTAGGGAACAACATGGCTTTAGAGCTGGTCACAGCACAACTACTGCCCTCACAGAGTTCTCCAACTTGCTGCACAATGCCCTCAATAAGAAGTTGCTAACAGGAGCAGTATTCATAGACCTGTGCAAAGCGTTCAACACAGTCTCCCACTCTCTGCTCCTAAATACTCTCGCCGCACCGGCCGGTCCCCTGGACCCAAAGCTTGGTTCACAAGCTACCTCACAGATAGGTACGAATGTGTGAAGATAAATAGCACCCTCTCACCTGCTCTACCTGTCCGCTCGGGGTTCCCCCAGAGCTCCATCCCTGGCCCACTGCTATTCAGCATCTTCCTTAATACCCTGCCTAAATCCTGTCCATGTAACCTTCTACTTTAAGCAGATGATGCGGTAATGTATGCCTCCCACCCGGATCCCACAAATCTTCAATCCACCCTACAACTTGCCTTCAACCATGCTGGAAACTGGTTCACTGACCACACACTCGTGGTCAACAAAAATAAGACAAAAACTATGCTCTTTTCCCATTGCCAGAGTAAGGACTATAATGCCCAGCTAACAATCGTGTCCAAAACCCATCTCTCACTGGAACAGGTCCACACATATAAATATCTAGGCATAACTTTTGATCCTAATCTATCATTCCACACCTATATTAGTAATCTTGCCTCTGCCATAAATATGCACACAGGTCTATTGTATCGGCACAAAGCCTGCCTACCACCAGAGGCCCTACACCTTGCCGTCACCTCCTCTATCCTCTCCCTTGTAGACTATGGGCTAACTATCTACTCGACCGCTGACCACACTGCACTAAATAAAATCCACCTAGCCATTAATAAAACCTGTAGACTCCTTGCTGGTGTGGATAAGCGTACCCACAGCTGTACCCTGTATGAGCTAACTAAAATCCTTACCTTAGACGAAAAAGTACACTACCAGACATGTCTCCTCACAAAGAAAATCCAACTAGGCCTCACTCCCACTGGAGTCTCTGCCTCCCTCCGCACTGCCCATACATAGCAAACACCCCTGTGACAGATAAACTAACATGGGCTGTTCCTAGGGTCTCAACCACCCTTGCACAACAGTCTTTTTTCCACAGAGCACCATCCTGGTACAATGAGCTCCCCCGGGCCATCACCTCTATTCCCAGATTAGGCCCCTTCAAAACAGCCCTCAAAAACCATATAATCTCAGCCCATCACTGTCACTGTCCCCAGTAAGTAAAGGAATCTGCCTACGGACAAGGAGATATTTGGGTTAGCAGATATACCCCTCGCCCTGCTGCTTTATGTGCTAATGACAAAGTTGATATCCCAGCTGCTTACACTAACCTACCAGCATTCAGGCCACACCCTTATTACCATTTGTGCTGCTCACTTACTCTCACAAGCCCCACTTAGGACTTGTATGGCTTCCCTACTGTATAGAACTAGTAGCACTGCTCTTACCCCGGTGCTATCTTAGCTATGTTATACTGTTAACCCTATATACTGCCAATACCGTGTCTGTAGTCTCTTCTGTGTTATGAATACCTGTTGTTGTGTATTGTACCTGACGTGGAGCCTTTGGAAATGAGTCCTTGACTCAAAGGTTGTAATTTGATACTCTCAATAAATAAATAAATACATAAATACCTCTCCCTGCACATCTCAGCATCCCACTGGCCTTATTTATTTATTTACGAGATTTACCAGGAAGGCATACTGAGCAACATGCTCGATTCCAGATGCGACCTGGGGGCCTAGACCCAGTACATGGCAGATATTAGAACAATTACAAGTACAGTAATTGAAATACAGAACATAGCATAAGATTTTGTACAATTATAATAGAGTTTTTTGAGTATGAAGTACAATAGGGTATAGGTATAACGTAAACTCCAGGCAAAGCAATACAGGAGTTTACAGACAGATATACACTTAACACATAACAGGAGTACTACTGTACAATATTTAATTTATAGAGAGCTAGAGCTTATAGCATTAGCAGGAGCAGCTGGAGGAGAAGTGTGCTTGGAGTAGTCTGGTACGGTGACCGGGATTTAGTGTGTGTCTGATGGGGCGGGGAGGGCGTTCCAGATCTGAGGGCTTCTGAATTTAAAAGCTGACTAGCCTTTGGTAGTGCGCATAAATGGGACAGGTAGAAGTCTGGGGTCTGTGCCTCTTAGGGAGTACACGGGGAGGTTGTTGGGATAAAGTAGATTCAAGATAGGGAGGGAGGAGAGGTCCAGGTTGCGCAGCAAACCTAGCGTAATTTATTAATCTGCGGTCTTGTAGAGATGGTAGGGCTAGGGAGCTGTATAAAGTACAGTGGTGAGTGGATTGTGGGGAGCCGAGGATGAAACGATAGAAGGAGTGGAACAGGGTGTCGAGGCTTGCCAGGGTTGACGGAGGGGCGAAAGAGTAAACTATGTCACCATAATCCAGTACAGGGAGTATCATTTTTGTACTATGGCGTGCCTCGTTTGCTTGGGGAGACAGGTTTTGTTTCGATAGAGTGCCCCCAGTTTTGGGAGCAGCCTCTTAAGCAAGGAGTCTACGTGAGAGGCAAAATCAAGGTGTTGGTTGAGCCAGATGCCTAGATATCTAAAGCTAGTGCATTGCTCAAGGGGTGTCCCTTCCAGGGTTGAGAATGGGGGACACAGGGTTTGGCAGGAGAGTCTTTGTTGGGAGCCAAATGTAAGCAACACCATTTTTTGAGGGTTTAGAGATAGCTGGTTTGTCATGAACCAGTGCTGGATGGCTGAAAAGTCCTCCTGAAGGAGAGCTGCTACACCGCTTGATGAGGGGCCTGATGCCTACAGAACTGTATCATCTGCACACATTTGGATGGAAGAGTGGGAGCATGCAGAGGGGAGGCCATTAAGAAAAATGGAGAAGAGTATTGGTCCTAGGACCGATCCTTGGGGGACTCCTGATATGACTGGAAGGGGGTCTGATGTGTGAGAGGCCAGTCTGACCGCTTGCATCCTTCCCGCTAGATAGTCTTGGAACCAGTCTATAGCTGGGTGAGCTAGACCTGCATCTGTAAGTTTTGAGATAAGTAGGGGATCCGAGACGGTATCGAAAGCCTTTGCTAGATCTATAAAAATGGCCGTGGTGATATGTCCTTTGTCGATACCTGTGAGGATGTCCCCGGTGACACGAAGTAGGGAGGTGATGGTAGAATGAGATTTGTGGAAGCCAGATTGGAAAGGAGTAAAAAAGGAGGAGGCGTCCAAGAACTGGGAGAGTTGGGACAGGACCAGTCACTCCTGAAGTTTGGCCAGAATCGGGAGTAGGGAGATAGGTCTGTAGTTGCCTGGGGAGGAGGGGTCACCGCCTTTAGGGAGGGGTATGACAGTGGCCATTTTCCAGGTCGTTGGTACCTTATCCAGAGAGAAGGAGAGGTTGAAGAGTGCGGCCAGTGGGATGGCTATGGCAGGGGCTGACAGGAATAGCATCTTGGCGTCCAGAGACGACAGGCATTTGCCTTTGTTAGGGTTCAGTGCCCGTAGGGCGTGGAGGACTTCTCCGGGGGATACTGGTTGGAATACGAAAGGTGGGACTGGGGGTGAGTGCTATGGGTGGGGGTGCTGTGTGGGAGGGCCAGGGTGTGCATATTCCGAAGGGAGGATAGAAGGTTGTCGGCGCAGCTGGAGAAATGGGTGTTGAAAGCTTCATCAACAACGATGGGGTCGGAAATGAGGGTGCCATTTACTAAAATTGTTGGGGGAGTGGTTGGGTAGGGGGAGAGAGGAAGGATTTAAGGGATTTCCAGAAGTCCATAGGGTGGTTAGAATTTTACTAAAGGATGATAGGAAGTAGGCCTTTTTTGCTTGGCGAATGCTATTTGTGCAAGCATTTCGAAGGGCTCTGTAGGTAGTAAGGGAGGCTTGGGTGCCCAGTTTCTTATAAGCTTTCCAGGCATGGTCCCTGGTGCGGCAATTTCTGATTATGTCAGCCGTGATCCAGGGGAGATGTGCTCCTCTAACTCTTTTTGTGCGCAGTGGAGCGTGCTTGTCCCATACTTTTAGGAATCTGAATTTGAATGGATTAAAGGCATCATCGATGGTAGATGCCTCGGTGATGCAGAACCAGTTTACCCTACCCAGGTCCGCCAGGAGAGATACTAGGTCTAGGGAGTTGTAAGACCTGGTGTGCAGTGTCTTTGGGGAGGCTATGAACCTTCCTGATCAGATAAACCATGTGATGGTCGCTAATAGAGTCAGGAAGTAGGCCTGCTTTAAGGATTCTATGTGTGTGTGTGTGTGTGTGTGGTGAGGGCCCAGTCCAGTAGGGAGTGTTTTTTTGTCTTATGGTTAAGTCTGGTAGGCTCTTTTATCAGTTGCGTGAGGTTTTGGGCCTTTATTTTAGTCATCAGTTGGGCTTTGTCCACACCTAACCAATTGGCATTATAATCCCCTGTGGCATGGAGCTCACCTCCTTTAGGTAGGGGACTGTAATGTGGTTAGATGGGAGAGGATATCATCAGTGGGTATGCATGGGGGGCAGTATGTGCTTGCCACGTATATAGGAGAGGTATGAGGAAGTGATAGTTTAATTAGTGTGGAGTCTATGTTTGCAGGGAGAGAGGGGATCTCCACCATAGTGAATTGACGATTGTTTGAGATATATGTAGCCGTGCCTCCACCTTTCTTTTTCCCTCGCCTGTCATGCCTTATTATTGTGTATCCTGGGATGGAGACTTCGGCATCCGTAAGATGTGGTTTTAGCCAGGTTTCGGAGATGGTCAGTATGTCAGGGTGTAATGTTAATGCGATTGGTTGTAGTAGCGAGATTTTGGATAGCAGGCTGCAGGTATTTAGGTGGCGTATGCGTAGGCCTTTGGGGAGAGTGAAAGGGGTCAGGGTGATGGTTGGGTTTGGACCTGGGTTTACCTCTATGTCCCCTGACAGGAGCAGGAGAAGGGCATAGAGATGCATCATTTTAGTCCTGGAATAGGTTTTGCTTGTGTTGGTGTGGCAGCGAAGAGAGGAAGCTGATGGGTGACGGAGGGTTGATGATTTTAAGATCGATAGCCCCGGGTGAAAAGAGGGTGGCAAGATTGCAGCAGAAATAATGCCATAGTGGACATGAGCCAAGTCCAGTACCGGCGAGTGAGGGGAAGCATCAAGGTGTGGCTACAGGGTGCACTGAGGGGGCAGGGTCTGTGGGGGTTCCTTCATTGGGAGGGTTGAGGGTGGTGAGGTTTGTGTTGCCATAGAGAGGCAGAGGAATGTAGTGAGAAACAACATCCTTGGGCAGGTATATGCTTTAGTTGCGAGAAAATTGGTAGGAGCCCTCTAGTGGAGGCAGCTGATAAGCTGCAAATGGAAAAGTGGGCTAATGGGTTTTATTCAGTCATGACTACTGCCTGTACAGCCTATAAAAGGAGGAGCTGACCAAGGGTGGTGGTGAAGCTGGCACATAGCGCCGGCGGGGTAGAAGCACACACAAGCCCAGAGAAGCAGCAGTGGGCAAGCTGAAGTGGATTTGTAACAAAATCAGCAGTTTTGTATTTGAATTTGGCGCCTGAAATCGCGCACTGCTGCCGTTTTCCAGTACCTGGTGCTCCGGGTAGGGGGGTCTGAGGTCGGGCGAAAATGCAGGGGAGGGCAGGCGATGTCTCCAAGAGCCCTCACGACCCCTACTGCGGGCTTCTGTGGAGGAAAAGAAGGGGTTTTAAAGGAAAACAGTGGGAGGAGTAATAGAAAAGCTTCCGGTAAGTAAACAGGCAAATTGAGCAGGGGATTAGCTAAGGAATTGAATTACAAGTGTGGAGCAAGCAGGAATTGAATTGACTATTTTGGTGGTGGTGGGGGGGGTCTGAGACCACGAGGCAAATGGCCACCGTGATCCTGGCGTTGGTGTGGTCCCGCTGATCAGAGACAAGGCAGCCTCTACACTGGAGCAGCTCAGGCAGTTCTGCACAGGCTCCCCGTATCAGAGATAAGGCAGCCTCTACACTGGAGCAGCTCAGGCAGTTCTGCACAGGCTCCCCGTATAAGCCCTCGCTAGCTGCGTAGGCAATTCTGCACAGGCTAGAAGCAAATTTTTTTATTTTAGGCAGTAAAATAGAAATTAAGGGCTCGAGAGCCCTACTACTGTGGGCTGCTTGTTTGCCCCAGTTGCCTTAACTTGCACTGAGCCAACAAAATTACCAGGGGAAACAAATAACAAATCCTTAAAGCTCCGCTCGGCACTGTGCTTTACACTGGGGAAAGACAGCATAATTAATTAAAGCAACTATGCAAACAGTTCTAAAGCAGGGTGGAAAATGCTAAAATGTGGGCTGCAAAAACTATCAGCACTCCTGCGATGACATTAATTAACTTTAGAAGCACACACAAGCCCAGAGAAGCAGCAGTGGGCAAGCTGAAGTGGGTTTGTATCGAAATCAGCAGTTTTGCATTTGAATTTGGCACCTGAAATCGTGCTCTGCTGCCGTTTTCCAGTACCTGGTGCTTCGGGTGGGGGTTCCGAGGTCGGGCGAAAATGCAGGGAGAGCAGGCGATGTCTCCAGGAGCCCTCCGACCCCTACTGAGCTTCTGGTGCTTGGGGGTTGAGGTCGGGCAAAAATGCAGGGGAGGCAGGCAATGTTCCAGGAGCCCTCACAATCCCTACTGCCAGCTTTGTTGCTTCGGGTGGGGGGTCCGAGGTCGGGCGAAAATGCAGGGAAGGGCAGGCGATGTCTCCAGGGATCCTCGACCCCCTACTGCGGCTTCTGGTGCTTCGGGGGGTTCCGGCGTCGGGCAAAAATGCAGGGGAGGGCAGGCGATGTCTCCAGGAGCCCTCACAACCCCTACTGCCGGCTTCTGGTGCTTCGGGGGGGGGGGTCCGAGGTCGGGCAAAAATGCAGGGGAGGGCAGGCAATGTCTCCAGGAGCCCTCACAACCTCTGCTTTGTCACACTGCCCTGCCACTTCAAGGTCCTCAGATATGATAACTCCAAGGTCCCTTTTCTGTTTAGTGACTGTCAGTACCTTCCCCCATCCTACACTCAGCTCCTGGGTTCCTATGACCTAGGTGCATGATTTTGCTCTTTTTGGCATTGAACCCCAACTGTCATGCTCTTGACCCCTCCTCAAGTTTTGACTGACCCCTGAGCATTCTCTACACCTCTTCCTGAGTGCCCACCATAATAAAGACTTTTGTATCTTCTGTAAAAAGGCATACCTTCCATTACAGTTTATTTGCAATGTCACTTAGAAGACACTGAAAAGGACCGGTCCCAGAACTGAGCCCTGTGGCACCCAGCTGGTCACTCTCCCATTGTTAGAGTGAATGCCATCTAACACCACCCTCTGCCTCATATCTATTAACCAGTCTGTAGCCAGATTCACCACTCTGCATCCCACCTCTAGGCTGCTCAGTTTCTTTTTCAGACTCCTGTGTAGCACAGTGTCGAATGTACTGCTAAAGTTTAGATAGGCCACATCCACTACTCTCTCCTGATCTAGTTCCTGGTCACCCTGTCAAAGAAATATATTAGATTCATTTGGCATGACCTCCTCCCCATGAATCCATGATGTCTGTGGTCTTACAGCCCACTGGATTCAATATGCAGTATTCTACCAGTCTTTCCTTTAGCAGGGTTTCCATTTATTTCCCCACCACTAAGAGACTGACCAGACTATAGTTGCCAGCCTTCTCCCTGCTGCCACTCTTATGCAGGTGTAACCCCCCTGCAAATGGGGGTCACCAACCACCTTCCAGGAGCTTGCTTGAATGCTCCAAGTCTGGGTGGTGTTCGGTGTCTGAGCTGTTTAAATGTGGTTCCAAGTGAGTGCTATTTGAGCCTCCACGTACTCTCTCTTTTTAGAGCTGTCTGCTTGCAGACTTAATTAGTTTGTATGGGGGGACTGTGTATTTTATGCGTGAATCCCGCCCGAGCTGCTGTCAATTCGCTCCGTCTCTGCCGTCGCTACATGTACAGAGGGAGCCTTGTTAAATGATATAACTGTTTGTCAGAAATCATTTAGAGTGACTGAGAAAATGTAGTTTATCTAACCTGTCTTCATTTCAGCATGAACTGTTTCAGTGTAGCTTTTTCATTTTGGTCCTGAATAGCTGACTTGGACCAATCAGGATAATAGGGAGACCCTAAAATGGAGCCTGTGGACGAACTGGAACTTGGACTCTCAATTTTGAGCCAGCCACAAGGGGACTGTATGGGCAGTGACTCTGGGAAATGTAGTTTTAACCTTGGCGCCTTTTTCCACCAACAGAGGGAGTCTTATTTATTTTATTTATTTAGCTTTTGTTTACCGGGTAAGTGCACTAGACAAATCACAAATGGTGGATATTCTTCTGGATTGCCATAATAACAAGGCATGGAGACAAAGTCCTTGTCACTGGACCCCACTGCAGTTGATAGCAAACGGATTTAGTCCGAGACAAGCTGGGGTTTGCTTCCAGCTTCAACACACAGCACACAGCACTGGGGATTGGAAATAGCGATTCCCGACAAGCACTACGCACATTCATATGTAAAAGGAAAGTACTATACCAGGCAGGCTGCTCCTTGATCCCGATTGCAATTACTGCAAAATACCCGGAAGCACACACAGCAGCTTCAGTTCCTGACAGACCGAGTGCGATTCAGCAATTTCTCCAGTCTTCTATGGGGTGAGCCTGGTTTCCACACTTCTGGTGCTTCTTTCTCCTCACAACTTGGATTCAGTCCAAACTGGCACTCACAAAGGCTGCAGACCAAAACTCAGGGCCTCAAATGCGCTCCCGTGCGAAACTATACACAGCAGAAGCACAGAGCTCCTTCTCTCTTCACAGTCACAACTGATCTAATCTTTCCAGTCACAGAGCAGGGCATTTCCTTTAGCTCCACACCATTCTGTTGGCTGGTTCAGCTGTCACTCACATTAAGACTCCCTCTGTTGGTGGAAAAAGGCGCCAAGGCTAAAACTACATTTCCCAGAGTCACTGCCCATACAATCCCCTTGCGACTGGCTTAAAATTGAGAGTCCAAGTTCCGATTCATCCACAGGCTCCATTTTAGGGTCTCCCTATCATCTTGATTGGTCCAAGTCAGCTATTCAGGACCAAAATGAAAAAGCTACACTGAAACAGTTCGTGCTGAAATGAAGACAGGTTAGATAAACTACATTTTCTCAGTCACTCTAAATGATTTCTGACAAACAGTTATATCTTTCAACAAGGCTCCCTCTGCACATGTAGCGATGGCAGAGACGGAGCAAATTGACAGCAGCTCGGGAGGGATTCGAGCATTAAATACACAGTCCTCCCATACAAACTAATTAAGTCTGCAAGCAGACAGCTCTTAAAGAGACAGTACGTGGAGGCTCAAATAGCACTCACTTGGAACCACATTTAAACAGCTCAGATGCCGAACACCGCCCAGACTTGGAGCATTCAGGCAAGCTCCTGGAAGACTTTTGGGAACCCCCATTTTGCATGGAGGTTACACTGAGATACCATGTCAGCTCTTCTCTAGTAGTCTGGACCATGCCCGTTTTCAGTGAGCTACTGAACAGGTATGTCAGTTGGGCAATCAGCACCTCCTTCAGTTCCTTTAGAACTCTTTGGTGTAGTCCATCCGGTCAAATAGCTTTGTCTGCCTTCACAGCTACAAATCACTTCTAGACACTTGCCTCTGGAAAATCGACTTGTGTCCACTGACCCCCCCCACCACCACCACCACTGTGAAGACTGAGCAGAAGTATCTGTTTAGGATGCCTCTTTTTTCTTGGTCCCCTTCTGTGCTGTCCCCCCCCGCCTTTCTAATTCTCACTATCCCTTCCTTTGTTTTCCTCATCTCTGTGACGCCTTTGGCGATCTTTTCCTCTGCGCCTTTGCACCCCTCATCTGCTTCCCTCTGCTTTATAGGTATACCTCCCTGTCCTCCTCCCTCTGTGTTTCCTTATACAGCCTGAAAGCCACCCTTTTTCTCCTTCATCACCTTTGCCACTGCCTTAGAGAACCATAACAATCTCTTTTTTCTTCTGCTTTGACTCACTTCCTTCATGCAGAGGTTGACTGCTTTATATATGCCATCCCTCATTTTTCCTCACTGGGCCTCTACCCCTCCTTAGCAATCCCGCCCTCAAGGCAACTTCTAAAGCAGTCCTCCATTTCTTTAAAATTCACCCTCCTGAAGTCCAGGAGCCTCATCTTTGAGTGGTTAGCCTCTGTTCATGTCTTTATGTTAAACCACACTGTACAGTGATCACTGGTATCCAGGGGACTGCCCACTGTGATGTTTGCAGCATAGTCCCTGACTGTATGCACTGGATCCACCACTGCCCCATACCTAGTAGGTTCTCTGACTACAAAAAACAATTATGCACTGCACTTCAAGCCAGGCACGGTGTGAGTTAGGGGCTGCCAGCCCAGTGAACACATAAAAAACAAAGTAACTCGCACTGCAGAGCCAGGGGAGTGATAGTAAGCATTTTTGTCCTAAGTGCCCCAATAGTGTGTCTTGAGTGAGGCTGTACTTGAGAAATAAAAGTTTTTCTTCAAATGTATTGGATTTTGGACATCCTTTATTGGGGTATCACTCCCCTGGCTCTGGAATGCGAGTTACTTTGTTTTTCATGGGTTCTCTGACTAGCTGTCTGAGAAAAGCCCCTTGCAGGGAGTCAAGGATGACCCTACTCCTTGCAGCAGCCGGAAGGCTCCACTCCACATCAGACAGACTGAAGTACCCAACTAGCAGCATGTCCTACTTGTTCCCCATTCTGTGGATGACTTCACCAAGTGCCATATCCAGCTCTACTCCCAGAGCTGGAAGTCTGTACACCACCCTGGTACAGATAGCGATTTCTGCACCTGTCTCCAGGTTGCTCACAGCATCTCCAGGCCCTCTTTTTCCTCATGGTGCCCCTGTACCTCCATGGCCTTGATTCCCTCCCTCACATATAATAAAGCCCCTCCTCCCCTACTCCCTGCCCTGTCTTTTCTGAGCATAGAGTAGCCCAGTATGGCCATGTCCCACCTGTGGTGCTCAGTGCACCATGACTCCATTAAAGGAAAGCTGTCCAAAATGTGGGCTCCCACCCATGGAGAGCTTATCCTCCGGTTTAGATTTTAACAGCAAGAGCAGCATTTTTCTCATGCCGCAACTTGCTTTATTTTAATTTTAAAAACTCTAGAACCTGGAAGTATGGAAGAGACAGGGGGCGCTCCATTTGCTGAAACGATGCGGCGACGCACCACTCGCTTCAATACAAAAGTACTGAAGTGAGCGGTGCGTCGCCACACCTTTTCAGCAAATGGAGCATCCCCTGCCTCTTCCATACTTCCGGAGTTTTTAAAATTAAAATACAGCAAGTTGTGGCGTGAGAAAAATGCTGCTCTTGCTGTTAAAATCTAAACTGGAGGGTAAGCTGTTTGGGGGCAGGAGTCCACATTTTGGAAAGCTTTCCTTTAAGGCCACTAAATTCAGGTCAGCCTCTGCCATGATAGCTTCCAGGTCTGCAAATTTGTTTCCAAGACTCCTTAAGTTGATATACATGGCTGTCAACACCTTCCTTCCCTTCTGCCTGCTGCCCTGCTTCCCCCTCCCATTCCTGCCTATGTTTTTCCCTGAAGCTCTCCCTGACTCTCATGTTCCCTTGTTACAATCCCCATTCTTTGTCTCCTTCAATCCTCTAACCTCACTTACCTGAGTTTTACTCCCCTTTTCTTCTGTCTTAACCTAATCCCTGCCTTTCTGCACCCATTCCCTAGGGTGATTTTCTCCCCTTGGGATCTCCCTGCATGCTGCTTCATCATCCGGGGACAACGGTTGCATCCCTTGGTTTCACTGCTTCTTCCTTTGCTAGTTTAAATGCTAATCCAAGTGGCATTCTACCTCCCACCAAGGACTGTGGTCCCCTTCCTGGAAGGATGCAGGCCGTCTCCCTTATAAAGGCCCATATTCTTCCAGACTGGCACCCAGCCCCTGATGTAGCTGAAGCCCTCCTTCATGAACCATGGCTTCATCCACTTCTGGGCCCAGGAGCATGACAAACTACTTCAGGTGAAGAGATCAAGATGGAGATGTCTCTAAACTGTTATATTGACCAACCAATCTTTCTTTTTCCCTGCTTATAGTTTTACAATTGAAGAGAGAGAGAGACACACACACACAAAGACAGAAGTTCTTTTCTGGGGTACAGAAGTCACTCTGTGAACTGGCCATACTCTAATTCACCATGATATTTCACAATGTATACAGAAGTATAACTTACAGTATCTTTTGCAGGACCAATCAGGCTGGGAAACCTGGTAAATAAGACAAGGGGGGGAAATGGTACACCTCTTCAGGTTGAGAACCCTGAGTGAAGAAACTGACCAGTCTGACTGTATACGTAATGTGACTGTATACATGTTTGAGCAGAAGCATGGGATGGTTGGATGTTCGCTCGATTCTAGGTGGTACAAACCATTCAGTGCATGTTTCACATTATACTGTGACCTGTTTTCTTTCTTTACAGACTGGCCCCTTCCTGCCCATTTGACTCTTAAATTGTAGCTTCAATGGGGTTTTAGCTACACTGCAGGGTTTATGTGTGAACCGGTACTACAGACTTCCATCCTAAGATCCACTCAGTGACACACTATGCTGTTGAAGGGTTCATTTTTCTCACACAGTAAGCTAGTAGCTATGAAGAGATTCAAACATGTGGCCTCCTGTCTTACCAGTTCAGTGCTCTAACCACAAAGCTATTTCAGCTTTCTCCAACACCAGCAAGAAGCACCAAATGATCATCAAATTTCCAAGCATATATATATATATATATATATAATCTGCATGCAACTGTGAAGTAATAACTGTTCAGAGTGGCATTCCTTCAACAAGAGAATAAATGGGTCTTCAGTGTATCAAGTCTGAAACAACACTAACCAGCATTTATACAAGCTGCTTAGCTAAAATGCAATATCTGAAAATGGGTTGAAAACATACAGTACACTAACAGGAAACAGGGGGGCTGGTATGAAGATGCTGACAAAGAATTCATGCCACCCAATGAAATCTCATTGCTGAAACGTGAAGCACTGGGGTTCTCAATGGCACACTATGCAACCAATAAAACAGCACCTTTGCCAATCTTTTAGCCATTTTGTTTATGCTCTTTCAGTTTGCTGGAGTGCACCACAGTTGCATTTTGTGTATTAATTTATTTTTGGTAGTACCAGCCCTCTGCTGAGTGCATTTCTAATTAGGACTCTGATGCAAGGGCCAGCCTACCAGAGCAGCAGTTGGATTTCCGCTTGTGATGCTGACGACCCGAGTTCAGATGCGAGCTTGGAGAGTCGGAGGGCTGGCCAGGGGGAGGAGGATCGAGCGTCCGACGGACTGCTCTCCTTCTTCTATGGGGGAGGGTGGGGAAGCACTCATGCAGCAACTGACTCCTAGCAGAAGCTGTGGGACAGCACAGGCGAGGCTTGGTAGTTCTGGAAGGTGTGCCAAACGACGGCACATGGGCCCTGACATCATTGCACGCCACACCTCCCACCACACTGGGGACAATAACAGATGCCGAGGTCAGTCACCGAAACCCCCACGAAGCCTAGCTCAAGGATTCACACAGACGTCAGATTACACAGCGTGGCACTGCTCGAGGGGTACGAAGGGGACTCTCCCAGCGGCCCCGCCCCGGGGGCAGTCTGGGGTGAATGCTGGTAGAGGCGACTGCGGTCCCGAGGGGATGGGGGGTGAGGGGGCCAAAGCACCCCCCCCCCCAAAAGAACTCTGATGCAGAACCCAACCTTCTTGCCTTATTACATCTGCAATACAGGACCCAACGCTATTATTTATTTATTTATTAAATTTTGTTGACCGGGTAAGCCCGCTGGGCCCCGGAGGTTCCTTTTTCAGGGGTGACCCGGAGTTAGTTACATAGAGTAGTGCAAGTACAATCAAAGTATACGTAGTAGGACAATGCGTACAGAATATAAAGACATTGTAAAATAATCATTGGAGAAGGCGGTGACATATGACATGACAACAGTGGCAATTGTCAGACTTAGGGCAGGCAGTACAATTACATATACAAGCAATACTGTGTAGGACAATAGTTTACAGGTTACACTGAGATGGCCAGTTTTCATAAAGAGAGCGACTATTTACAGGACAAGTACACAAGATCAAGAGTGGCAGCTAGGTGCCAATTACAGCAGATTAGACTTTCCATGGCCAATCTACAGGGGGCATAATTTAGTTACCCTTCCAGGCAGACGCGGGCTGAGATTCCGCAGGTGAGTGCGTAGTCCTGCCTGAAAGATTGCTAGGGAGGGGGCTTCTTGGAGCTGACTGGGGAGCTTGTTCCACAGTGTAGGGGCTAAGTGGGCAAAGGATTTACTGCTGGCTGCAGATCTGGACCTGGGCAGTTTGAGCAGTGTTTTGCCCGAAGTGCGGAGGGGCTGGCTGGTCCGCTTTGGGGTGAGTAGCCCGATTAGCCCTGCGGGAGGATTGACAGAGAGGAGTTTGTATGTCCAGTTTAACAGGGGAGTACTGCAGCCTAAGGTTCAGGGTGGGCCAATTGAGTGCGGCAAGGGCTTCACAGTGGTGGGTCCTCGGATGGGCTTTTGTGGCAAATCATGTGACTTTGTGGTACAAAGCCTGTCTATCTAACAATCTTTAGACCTTGCAGTTGAGGCATGTAAATCCATAACTATAAAGTACTTCACCTTATGTGAAATGTTTCACATTTCAATACCCCCCCTCACCAATTTACACTGCTCTACATTGTCACACAAAGTAGAACTTACTGCTTGTATCACCCCAATGAATGCCTCGACAAACTATCAGTATGTTCTAATGCAGTAACTTGTTTGTAACTCTTATAAGAATGTATTTTAAAAAAACTGCAAATTTCAGAGCTAGAAAAGACAAGACACTGAAGCAATACTGCACCCCAATAAGTGGGTGTTCACATTTTGGTCATTTGTTCTCCACTGTGTTTCTCACTGGCTTATTACGAGACTGAGCGTTATATTCAAGCCCCGCTGGGTGATCATGGTGATTAACAAACATTTGCCTTTCAGTCAGAAACAACAGCTCTGAACAATCTTCCTATGCACGTTACTGTTCAACAGTAAAACTTCCCATACTTTTACTGGAAACTCCATAGTCAACCCCTGGTGGGAAAGGAAGGGGTTGGAAGGTCAACACTAGTGATTGAATGTGACAAGGAAATGGACAATGCAATAGGGTCGACACTGAAGGAGGGGTGGAAGACATGAGACAAGATCTGGGGGCGCTGGAGGAATGGGCGGAGACCTGGCAGCTAAAATTCAACATCAGGAAATGTGTGGTCATGCACCTGGGACACAGAAACCTGAAGACAGGATACACAATGGGAGGAGAGGAAATCAGGACTACAGAGCAGGAGAAGGATCTAGGTATAGTAGTCTCCAGTGATCTTAAGGTGGGGAAACAGTGTATAAGGGTGGGGAAGGCGAATGGGATGCTGGCAAGTATAGGCAGGGGAATCACCAGCACAAGGAGGGAAGTACTGGTGCCCTTGTACCAAGCAATGGTGTAACCGCAACTAGAGCATGGAGTACAGTTCTGGAGGCCTCACTTGCGCAAGGACATACTGTAGACGTGATTGAAAGGGTTCAGCGAAGAGTGACCAAGATGGTACAAGGGATGAAGGGCAAGCCATATGAACAGAGATGCAAAGAACTGGGGCTGTACATGCTACAGACCAGAAGGGAGAGAAGGGACATGATAAAGACCTTCAAATATGTTAAAGGGATAAACAAAGTAGGCCCGGGGCACTTGTTCCAAATGAAGACGGACACTACTACGAGGTGGGCATGGCCTGAGGCTGCAGGGGGGGGCACTTCAGAGGAAACGTGAGAGGGTGATTCTTTATAGAGAGTGTGGTGGATGCCTGGAATGGGCTTTCGGAGGAGGTTGTGGAGGGGGGAGACAGTGACTGGGTTCAAGGGGGCGTGGGACAGGCATAAGGGGTTGCTGAGGGGGGTGGAGTGGGCACTCAAGGAGGGAGGAGGATAGTGTAGTATGGGGGGAAGTGGCAGACTGGATGGACCATGGGGTCCTTTTCTGCCATCAAGTTCTATGATTCTATGACAGTACCCAGCAGATCATGGCAGCCAGTGACTTCTCACTCCTGGGCCACTGATGCTAACATTATTTACCAGTTAGTGGGATGGGGCCCCGGGTGGGGGTGGTAAGTAAACGTCAACAAGGTGGACTCAAGTTTTAGGGGATGGGACAAGGGGCAGCAATTCTGCTGGGTGAATAAATGTTATGCACAGCACTAGCTGGGTTTAAGGTTACAAATACACAGAAGAAGTACAGCAGGTGCTAACCAGCTGGAAGAAAAACAGACTACAAAATTCATTTTAGTTAGGGAGAAATTGGAGCAGTGAGCAAACTCTGTCTTCTGATATGTGTTTACTGTGTGCTTTTTATGATTCTAAGAGTGCATTCTCGAGTTCTTTGGGAGAACTGCGAAGTGAGGCGGGGCAGCTCTGACCTGCAAAGGACTTGAAAAGAAACTCTTGAAACCACAGGAGATGCATGAACTGTGCATATACACATATTATAATTTATAAGTCATGTTAAACACCTTCATTTAAATAAATGGAATCTGCCTTTAAAATTAAAATATTTCATGTTGCAGAATATTACACAATCCTTCTCATAGGAAATGGACTAAGTGCTTCAGAATTTTAAACTATGTGCATGCAACACCCTCTTATGGTTATAAATAAGCAGAAAGAACAGAGAGGGTAGTGGTTAGTGGGATAGTCTCCTCCCTTAGGAAGGTCTTCAGTGGGGTTCCCCAAGGTTTGGTACTGGGGCCACTCCTGTTCAATGCCTATGTCTCCGATATAGGGAGGGGGGTTAGAAGTAGGATAAGCCTCTTTGTGGATGACTCAAAACTGGGAGCACTGGCAGACAGGGAGGAAGTGAGAGAGACAGTCCAGAGGGATCTGGATACCCTGGAGGGTTGGTCAAGAAGGTAGAGACTGAGGTTTAATCCAGGGAAGTGTAGGGTGCTGCATCTGGGGGTCAGAAACCCAGGTCATGTATACACCCTGGGAGGGGTCTCACTGCAAGCCACAATGAGTGAAAGGGACCTGGGGGTGGTGGTAAACACCAAAATGAATAACACTGAAAACTGCAGAAGATCTGCGGCAAAGG
This sequence comes from Neoceratodus forsteri, assembly GCA_016271365.2. Taxonomy (NCBI): domain Eukaryota; kingdom Metazoa; phylum Chordata; order Ceratodontiformes; family Ceratodontidae; genus Neoceratodus; species Neoceratodus forsteri. The sequence continues at coordinate 752,882,173 of CM028131.1, forward strand.
CAAACAGGATTCTGGGCTGCATAGTCCGGGGAATTACGTCCAGGAGGAGGGAGGTGATCCTCCCTCTGTATAACGCCTTGGTCAGGCCGCATCTTGAGTACTGCATGCAGTTCTGGAGACCTCACCTTAGGAAGGACATAGCATTGCTGGAGAGGGTTCAGAGGAGGGCAACCAAGATGATCTGGGGCATGAGTGAAAAGATCTATGAGGAAAGGCTGGAAGTCCTTGGGCTGTATTCACTAGAGGAGAGGAGAGATAAGGGAGACATGACAGAGGTCTTCAAATATGTGAAAGGGATTAACAGGGCAGAGCCAAAGAAATGTTCAGGCTAAAGAAAGGGGGCACAACCAGAGGGCATGAGTGGAAGTTGGAGGGGGGAAACTACAGGGGAGAATGTAGAAGGCATTACTTCACCAAGAGGGTGGTGGGGACATGGAATGCACTGCCTGGGAGTCTAGTGGAGGAGGGCACAGTGGAAGGCTCTAAGAGGGGGTGGGACACGTGCATGGGTATACTGAAGCTGAAGATGACCCTCTCGGGGGCTGGAGGAGCTAGCGCCTAATAGGGGCTGGCTACCGAGCAGACAGGAAAGACCGTTAGGCCTATTCTGCTGGCTTTTAGTATGTTAGTCTTGACTGGTTAAGAATGATGTCATGATTTATAATGCTGATTTTTACAGACAGAAAAAAAACATATACTACACACATTACACTATCCATGGCTCAAAGAACTACAAGAGCCAAGAAATAGCAGGCAGGAAATGTTACTGAACGAATAATGCATGACAGGGTGTGTGTTGTGCTGGGATAACATCATGCCTCGGGTGGCTGGGCACGAGGCCACAGGACGAGTGCGGCCAACACCTGAGAAGTGGAAATAATGGTGAAAAATAGGTTTAAAATCTTTTTTTTTTAAACTTTACCTTAGAGAAGGTATACTGATTAAAGAAAAAAAAAAAAAGAGTCCATAGTTTTTCTTTTGTCCAGCAGGTGGTGCTGGTGCTATATGCTTGCCCGCTATTCAGTTTTATGTCTGTCTTTCTCACTGGCACTACTTCTGTGTGGCCCTCCCTCCCATGCATTCTTGTGTTGCTGTGACAGTAACTTGTATGTGGATCCCTGTGTCTTGTCTTTTTCACCTCAGCAGACTTGTGTTTGAAGTCCCACCATCTGCTCCTTGTGTCTGCCTGTGGTGACGGAGCAGTATGTGACACCAAGCACCACACGGTAAACTGTTAAACTGCCGCTCTTTTGGAGTCCCTGGTTGTGTGTGATAAAGTTGTACTGAGTTACAGCAGCTCCCTTGGAGTTCCTGGTTGTGTGTGATAAAGCCGTACTGACAAATGGCAGTGAAAACAATATGGCAATACAGCAGAGCTAATTTAGAAAGAACAAAAAAGATGTTTCTCTCTGTCGGTTGTCAAGCGAGCGTAGCTGTTTTGATGGGCAAGTGCTGTTACTGTCACTATTATTGAGCAGACTGAGAACCGGAGGACAGTGGCTTTCATTTACTTTTATTATAGGATGTAGAAGAATGTACAGTCTAGCCGAGGGTGAATGCTGACAGTCTGTGTGGAGCAGTACAGTGAAGCCGGCTGGCAAGCAGTGGACAGTGAAGCCGGCTGGCAAGCAGTGGACAGTGAAGCCGATCATGCTGAGGGCTTCACTGTTGCTTGCTTGTGGAGTGATTCTTTTAAGATTTAATGCGGTCACTGGTGTGCTGAAACTAGATCTGTGATGTTATGCTGGGATAAAACATCACGGGTCCAATCTCAGACTAACAAATCAAGAGTCCAGCATTCTTTCTTGCCATTGTATAATTATCTTTCAAAGTACTCAGTTGTTATTTTTGACTTTTAAAGCCCTTTTCTTTTTCCATTTGCTCATTAGAAGGTGCTCTACTTGACCGTATTAGGTGTGAAGTAAAGAGCAGTACTCTACCTTGAGACTTACACAGCTAGTTCTTTTCCTATTCATATCTCATCAGCCCTGAGACCTCAGTTATTGTGAAATCATAAGTGACTGAACTTGCAGCAGGTGACTGACTGTCCTTGGTCAGTTGTGATATCACAGACAGTGAGGTCATAAGGCTGATGATGTATGACGAGGAATAACACTAGCTATGTCAGCCTCCAGGTAGAGTACTGTTTTACACAGAAAGCTATGTATTGTAAGGAAGAAAATCTTCTAATTAGTAAAAGGAAAAGAAAAAAAAAACTTTTCAAATATAGGAAGTAACAATTTATTTTTTTTGAAGGATTAACATTAATTTTAGATAGTACTCTAGCTCTTTAAAGCAGCTGATCTGTTACAATCTGTCCTGATGCTTTAGGGCAATATAGCGACAGTTTCACTCCAACACAGAACATTGAGTCAAATGCAATGTTGGTCAATAATTACTTATCATAATAGCATTTTTATGCCATATAAACGTTTTTCTGTATTGGCGCAAAAGCATCTAGTCAATTCTGGCCATATTTACTTTCTACTGTTGAATGTAACCCAATTGATCTGTCCATAAACATCACACAGCTGCTTGTTGCTGTCATCAGTAATCCACAGATCGCTCAGGCATTTAAAAGCCCTTTAGCACTCCACATGCAAAGTACCTTTGCATAAACATGACCAGCAATGAAAGGATGACAGTAAGAAGTCACACCATTGCCACCTTAACTCTTTGTGGCTGTTGTCTCTTTGAGAAATGTTCTGTAGGAAGTTTTGCTGTTAGCTTGCTGGGGTTACAAAAGCTCACTCTCTTAGCATACATGTGATATCTCCCTCTTTACGCAGGAGACTCCTGTTTTTTTTTTTAACTGAACTCCCTCCCTCCCTCCTGGGAAACAAAATCTCCTGCTTAAGTAAAATTCTGTCCACATTATCCATATTTTTTGGGCAGATAAAGACACATAAAAATTAAATCAGTGATGAACAATGTATCTGATAACTTTATATAACTAGTTGTTTATTCTTTTTAGTGCTTATTCCTGACAAAATGAAATACATTACATTTTTGTAATTACTTTTTTCTTATTTTTTTAAGGACAAACTCACGATGTTACAGCATCTCCCTACTAGCAGGCCAATCTCCCTCCTAATTTGACCCAAATCTCCCTCTTAAGCAAGTTGGCAGGCCAATCTCCCTCCTAATTTGACCCAAACCTCCCTCTTAAGCATGTTGGACATATCACATGCATGTCTTAGGGACTCTGTGTTCTCTACCAGTTGCCACTGTTCTTGTCTGTGAACAGCATACCTTTCAGCTGTCCCACAGTATGAGGGACAGTCCAGTCCCTCAATTTACCTCTCAAAATCATTATGTGCTCCATGGAGATGGTGGTGTCCCACATTGTACACTGAGGTTTTTGAGCAGAAATCCATATTAATTCTTGTTGCTCAATCAACATTGAACTACATGAACTTAAAAACCCATTTCCATGGAGCTCTGCAGCTTTAATGTCTCTTGTACAACTCTTGTCCCACACTTGATTCTCCCCCCATGGTGTCTCAAATGTGACTGAGAAAAGGTTAAGAGGTATGATTCGCAGGATGCTGGTGTGTCTGTTTTTTTTGGGGGTACAGGGGGCTGCTCTTAGAGCTGAGTTAAAAGCAGAGTTGATCAAAAGCATGGTAACATTTATTTTTAACTGCACTACTTTGTCTACTGCCTATATTATGAAGTGCCGACAGTCACTGTGTATAAATTGCTGTGTGCTGTTAAATTGTTGAATGTGTTTCCTTTTGTAACCCTCCCCCAGGACACCTCTGGAAATGAGCCGTTTACAGCTCTGGAGACCTTTAACTGGTAAAATTATTTCAATAATAAAAAAATAAATAATAAATGAAAAAGAATCACATTTGGAATCAAACTGCACTGACTGTATTCTTTGGGAGATTGTTCGGTCTGTAGGGGAGAAGGCAATAATCATCTCCTGTGGAACAGCTGCTTTATGCATCTTACTAAACCAATGACTGTTGAAACAAAACTGACCGTGACAGGATCCCTCCAGATTTCATATATATAAAACTATAATGTGCTTTGCATTATGTTGTTGACAAACAGTGGCAGTGGTACCAGAACACACATCTGTGCCAATCTCGTACACAGTGTGGTGTAGCAGTTAAAGTACCAGTCTGTGAGCCAGAGGATCCGAAGTTGGAAGCCTAGTCAAGACATTGGCTCACTTGATCAAGTCCATGACCTACCAGTTTTTCAGTCCACCCAGCTGTAAAAGCCTGGTAAAAGCAGCACCCCACTGAAAGCAAACCCTTTCCACGTGGCTAGACTATGCTGGATGACTTAACTGTAAAATTAATAACAAATACATCTCTTGTGAGCACTAAAGGACAAAGACAAGCATAAATCAATTTGTGGAGGAGTCTTTGTGTTGATCAAGCAAATCAAACGGGTGAGTTTTTAAAGCTACAGTACAACAAATCACATTTTAAGTCATGATGATTATGAAAAGAAGAGTTCAGTTGTATTGATGTTTTGGTATCTGTCGAGTAGCAAAATGATGATTTTTTAACAGAATATCACCTCACATTTTAAATCATAATAACTATAAGAAAAAGAGTTTTATAATGTTGAAGTTTTGTTATCCGTAGATTAACTCAAACTCTCATAAAATGTGTATTTTAAGGCAGTGTAGGCCTGTGATTAGAGGGCAGAACTGGGAACCTGAAGCCCCAAGTTTGAATTCCACCTTCACTTATTCTTTTACATCACCAGCTATATATCACATGGGGGGGTATTAAATTTTAACAATCTATCACAAAATTTGCGCGAATTCATCATCTGAGCAAAACTGCTAAACATAAAACTGTGATCTAACTGGGAACTGAACCCAGGTCCCCAGAATACAATTCCAGTGCTCTGCCAGTTGAGCTATCAGACACATTAGCTAGCCAGGGATGCTTACAGTCACTTTCTTTCTCAAACTTCACAACCTGCAGCTGGGGAAAATTTAAGCCCTGTTTACACTGGCAGCTTTGCAGTGCATCAACCCGTGCGCACGGGTTGATGCGCTGCAAAGTCAGCAATGTAAACACTGTCAGGGGTGCATCAACTGCCTGTCGGATCATTTTTTTGATCCAACTCAGTTGAGGGATCGGTAGCGGAGTGAGCGCATGACATGGTAGTGTGAATGCTTTGCTGCACTCGCTCCGCTACAATGCCATTTGCCATCAGCCGCCAACTGAATTCACAGCCCCTCCTCTGAGCGACTTGAAGCGCTGCAAGGACGGGCTGTGTAAAGGGGAATTGCATCGAACTGAGCAGGCGGGTTGGGAAGGGAGTGGCGCATATGCTGCAGCGCTGCCGCCATGTAAATACGGCTTTAGATGTTAATAAACTGCTAGTGCAGCATTAGCCATTGCTAGGCATCTGAGGCACAACATTAGCCATGTTCATTTATTTGTTTAGTTTTTGTTAACTGGGTAAGGTGCACTAGCCATAGCAATGACTTACAGGAACAAAACATTTTAAAACAAGGACAGTACAATCAAATATAAACAGTATGTGCTTAGAAAATAGTAATACAGTACACGCAGCAGAAATACAATTGATTCAGCAGAACTATATAACATAGAACTATGGGAGAGCAACAGTAAAAAATCCTTAGGCAACATTTAGGTAGCAGTCTAGTGAGCTTAAAACAAAGCAGAGTGCCAACTTAATAGTCGAGGAAGATGGAATACAATGTAAACAGGAGTATTTAGGGGTGAAGGAGGCAGTATAAGGAGGTGGGATAGGATAGGATTGGAAAAACTGAGGTAAGGGATGACGGCTAGATGTAATTAAAGTTAAATTATGGCAAGATAGGAGACAGGAGGTCAGTACAGAAATATTCTGTTGATAAAAGAGCACAGTAAGGTTGTTGGGGTAGAAGACATTATGTAGATGTACTGGGCTAAGGGGGTTTGAAGCAGGAGCAAGAGCATGAGACAGCAAGATGGTCATGCAGCAATATTTTGAAAGATACATGGGATGATGCCAGATGAATAATTATAGGGAGGGAGTTCCATTTTTGTGGGGCATGGCAGGAGAAGGCGCTAGCACCTTTGGAGGAGCGATGTCTAGGGATGATAACATGGGCATTGGTAGCTGAACGTAGTTCATAGCTGGATGCCTGGTTTAGAAATAGTTCTGCCAGTGGCTTAGGCGTTTGATTTCGGATGATATTATCTATGATTGAGTAGAGTGCATAATCTCGAGAGGCTGCTGGAGAAAGCCATCCTAGTTCAGCGTTGAGGTGGCAGTGGTGTTTCAGCCAATGTGAGAAGGACGCATATCTACAGATATTGTTGTATGCGACATCCCACTTCTGAAAACTAGTCTTACCTGACGAGGCGTATGCTGCCACCCCATAAGTGAGTGATGGAAGGAGTAGGCCACGAGCTATGGTAAGCCCAGCTGAGGGCGTGAGTCCGTAGCTAGAGCGGTAGGCCATACCAAGTTTCATGTTGGCCATTTTGCAAGTCTGCTGGATATGGAGATCAAAAGTAAGAGCTGGAATGAGTGTGATACCCAGATAGTTAAAGGAGGGTACCACCATAACAGATGAGCCATTTATAGTAGAGACATCAAAAGTGGGTTGGGCGAGTTTACATTTTCCATTGGAACCAAACAGCATGGCCTGAGTCTTAGACATGTTTAGTACAAGCTTATTGCTAAACAACCACTGTTCAATTTGTTGAAAGTCTTGGGAAAGTCAGTTGATTTCAGTGATGTTTTTTGCACTGGTGTACAGGACAATGTCATCGGCGTATAGCAGGGAGGCAGTCTGGGGAATGTTTGAGGTAATATCATTTATAAAGATGGTGAAAAGCAGGGGACCGAGAATAGATCCTTGTGACACACCAATATTTATGGTAGCATAATTCAACAAAGTGGAGTTGAATTTAACTAGCTGGGTGGGGTCTGTCAGGTAGCTGTCAAACCATGCAGTCACACCCGGTGAGAAGCCTAGTGATCTTAGAGCAGTAAGGAGGATAGGATGATCCACAAGGTCAAATGCTTTAGTCATAGGCGCCACAGAAACGCCGCTCTCTGAACCTATAGAGCCCTCTCTAATAAGCTGCCATACTATATCTCCTGCTGTCTTCCCCTGAGTATAATTGGGAAATACGCATTAAGAAGTTACTCAGCTATTACACTTGAAGTACCCAAAGCAAAATCCCGCTTCGGCAGGGCAGCCATAAGCTTCGTGCTACCTATCTTATGGAACAATCTACAAGAAAACCTCAAATTAAGCACTCTAATTGGTATAAATGCCTTCAAGACGTTTTATTTCCGTACAATCAGAGAAGTATGTAACTGCTTCACCCACTCAGACCCAGTACCGGTGTCTGCACTGGTATATAGCCACGCCTAGACCCAATTTTAAGTACTGACCCCCCAGCTTGCTCATCACAAGCCTAATTGTTCTCTCTCTTATCCCCCTGTCTTATCAACACTAGGCCCGTCCATCCCCTTATCCTTCCTTTCCCAACCTTGGATAGGAGTTCACTACCCCTGGGTTGTGACATCCTACCATGCCCGTGCTATAGCATTCAATCCCGGGCTCCACATGCTCCTTTTCTCCATCCACCTTCTCTACATCCCGTTTACAACTCCTCTCTGTGCACCGTGCCCTCCTAGCCTTTCTCCCCTACCTCCCTCCCTTCCCCCACGCCTCTACCTGGGTGTATATATATATTTTTTTCTTCCGTTACTTCCTCCTGCAACCTTAGATAACCTGCTTTATCTTCCTATAGACACTTCTATGTATGTAAATACCCTGTAATCTGTACAATATCTGTATAATTCTATGCACATATGAACTTCTTTTTCTTCCTCTCTGTAAACAGTATTATCTGTATTGCCTTGTAAATACCTGTGTTGACCTGTATATACAATTGTTCATGCTCCACCCAGGTGCATCTTGCAAATGAGCTTCTGCTCAACGATGAACGCCTGGTTAAATAAAGACTTGATTGATTGATTGATATCTATAAAAATTGCCCCCGTTAGGAGACTCGAGTCCATGGCAGCTAGAGTATCAGACGTAAATTTGAGTAAAGCAGTGGTGGTGGTGCTATGACCCTTGTAGAAACTATGCTGTGCAAATGTGAGAAGGTTATGCTTCTGCAGAAAGTCAATGGTTTGAGTGGCTACGAGCTTCTCAAGGATTTTGCTAAGAACAGGAATATGGCAATGGGCCTATAGTTGGAGGGATTTTTGCGGTCACCCTTTTTGAAAACAGGGGTAATCCTGGCAGTCTTCCAGATATCTGAGACACAGATGTGACTAAGGGAGAGGGAAAACTTTTTTGCAAGAGGTGCAGCTGTGTAAGGGGCTGTGAGCTTTAGGAGTTTGGGTTCAAGGTTGTCAGACCCAGCAGCGGTGAAATCGGAGCTGTTGTTGAGCAGCCTTAGAACTTCCAGGCGAGTGACAGACTTGAAAAGAAATTTGGGCCCAAAGACATCGGGTTGGTTATTTGAGTACGGTTTAGCCAGGAAAGATGAGGTATAGTTGGTGAAGTCAAAGAACTGGGCATTGAAAAAGTTTACGATAGTGGAGGGATTATTGCAGTGGACCCAACTGAGAGACATGTCAGTTGGAGTGGGGGCTGGATTTGATCCTAGGAAGCATTTAATATGGGACCAGAATTCACCATATGATTTAGTTAATAGATCCTTACAATAGGCACTTTTGGCCCTTTTGATTTCTTCTTGCAGGATATTCTGAGTGCTCTGTAGGAATTTAAGTCAGCTGGGAGCCCTGTGCTTTTGTAGTGGATCCAAGATTTGTCGCTCTGCCGCAGTTTGGAGAGAAGGTCGGACTTTAGCCACCGACTATGTTTATTTTTTACACGTCGGGTAACAAGAGGGAAATGTTTGTCCTGGATCACCAGGAAGCGAGACAGGAATAGATTTAGAGTAGTCTGAGGGTCATCTGAGGCATAAGGAGGGGTCCAGTCAATAGTGGCAATGTCCAGTAAGAAGGATTGAGGGTCAAAATTAGCGTAGTTACGGAAAGTAATAAAGCGTGGCTTAGAAGGGAAGGGCCTAGTTTTACTCCATATACAAAAGGTGAGGGAGTGGTCTATGATGGCATCTGCTAGTATACCAGAGGAGATAATATTTTCCGGGTGGTTGGTCATTATCCAGTCCAACAGTGTACTAGAGTTGTAGTGCAGGGCAGTTCTAGTGGGGTCACTGATCACCTGGTGAAAACTGAAACTTAGAATCTTGGACTGAAGTGCATGTAGAGAGTTTCCGAGCCAATTTAGATTGAGATCACCTAGTATAAGAACCTCATTTCTCCCAGAAACAAGAGCGGCCTGATCAAGCAGCTCATCAAGTCCTTTTAAACCACTGGATGGGGGGTTATATGCACAGACAATATGTAGTTTTTTGGAGCCAAGAGTATGGAGGACATGAAGCGCTTCGCAGTGGATTAGGGGAGATGAGGAGATGGTGGAGAGTTGTAGGTGATCTTTAAAACAGACATCTGTGCCACCCCCTCTTTTTGGAGCAGGTCTGTCAAATCTCAAGAGATTGTAGGAGGGAAATGAGCACTGAGAGTCCTGAATGGAAGATTTAAGCCAGGTTTCAGTAAGGCAGATGATATCTGGTTTGCAGAGGGTGACCCAGGATTCTAATTCAGTAAAATTGTGCAGTAGGCTCCTGATGTTAAGGTGCACTACAGTAATACCCTTAGCATTTGAAAGGTGATTCTGTATATTGTTGCTTGGTCCAGGGTTAGAATGTATATCACCAAGCCGGCCCGTCGGCGCAGCGGTTGGATTTCCGCTTGCGGCGCGGACCGAATCTGGAATGGACCCGGCCGCCGGAGGGCAAGCCGGGGAGTAGGATTGAGCGCTCCGTTGGGCAGCTCTCCTACTCCAGGGGAGGGGTGTGGTTGCACCCGGTATGCGGGAGACTTCCTGGCGGAGCTGAGTACTCACGTAGCCGAGGCTAGACGTAGGGGGGAAGGAGGCAGACGTTGACGTCATTGTACGTCCCCGCCTCCTCTGGGAGAAAAAGGAGGAAAAGATGGCGGGGCAGGACCACCGATAGATGAAGCCCTCCCTGGAGAGCCTCGCATTGCCACCGTCGCTGCAGGACCCCAACCAGTTACAGTTCCGGGGTCACGAAGGTGGCCCGCAGCCCCACCCTCCGGGGGGCAAGCCGGGGGTGACTGAGGGTCCTCAGCAGCAATTGGCGGTGGTGGAGGTCTCCGGGGGCCGTGACCAGGGCGGAAAGTGTACCGGTGGTCCTGCTAGGGGGAAAAAGCATAATAAATCAAAAAAAAAAAAAGAATGTATATCACCAGAGAGCAGCAGGGCAAGTATGAGGAGATACCAGAGTTTATGTCGAAGGAAGGTATGTTCAGGGTACAGTGTTTTAGTACATGGGCTACCATCAGGAGCCAAGGTCTATTTGAGAGAAGTGGAATAAGGTCATAATGGAGAGATGGCAGCAGGAGAAGGTTAGAGTATATGTAGTCGTGGGGCTGGAAAAGTGGGATAGCCAGGGGGGCTGGAGTAACAGTAGGCAAGGATAGGTGGAGCAGAGCAAGAGAGGGCATAAGAAGAGACAGTGACATGAGTAGTTTCATTATTTAAACAGATCTAGGTGCTGGCTTGTGAAGAAGGTGAAAGCCAGGAGAAAAAAATGAAGTGTAAGATCAGAAATGATGGAGGTGTTGCAAAAGAGAGTTAGGACTGAAAGTTTGGGTAAGACTGGTAATGAGAGATCTAGGAAAGCCTGTCAGGGGAAAGGAGGAGGAGCCACGGAAGCAGTGTGCAATGGGAGAGGGGAGATAAAAGGGTGGGTGGAGCAAATGAGTATTTAAAAGAGGCCTGGAAGGGGCCGGGGGGTGGAACAAAAATTAGCAGTGTTACAGTCAAATAAACGAGCTCAGCAGTGGCCAAGTCAGTCCCTAGGACAGTGTAAATTCAAAAGTAAAAGGCGCACCAATCAGAAGGGCTAGAAGGCAGAAAGCAGACCAATGAGGACCCGCCTGCAAAAGCCGCACCAATGGGAGGCTTTAAATGACAACATCGGAGGGTTTAAACGACAATATCGCTGCAAATGTACAACCGTAGCAGCACGGTCCTGACCACTTGCCACCCATGGTCCGCCTGTCTACACGGCCGCACTCTGTGCCACTGCAATCTGTGCTGGTGAGGGGTTGTGCATTGGGGGGCCAGACATCTGCTCGCCGATGTGACAGGTTGCTGCAGCGCAGACAGTCCACACTGCCACTTAAGCCGCTGTAAGCTGCTCGCTCCTGTCAGCATCCCCAGTTTGCCAGAGAATCTGGGAGTGTCTTAACATAGAAACATAGACTTTGACGGCAGATAAGGACTGCTTGGCCCACCTAGTCTGCCCATTTCCCTACCTACAGGATAAGCTGCAGATCCTAGTTAACCAACAGCCTATTTCTTCCTACCCCCTGCAAGAATTGCCTTATGGCTGTCCCATGCATTCTTGAATTCTCCCACAGTTTTACATCGCACAACCTTCTCAGGAAGGCTGTTTCTAAATCCACCACCCTCTCTGTGAAAAATCCTTCCTCACATTACCCGAACCTCCCCCCATCTTCAAATTGTGTCCACTTGTTCTTGCACATCTCTTTTTCTGAAAGATGCTACCCTCTTGGACTTTGTTGATTCCACTGAGGTACTTAAAAGTTTCTATCATGTCCCCCCTCTCCCTCCTTTCCTCGAGGGTATACATATTAAGCTCCTTTAGTCTCTCCTCGTATGGCTCCTCTTGCAGACCCTGCACTATTTTAGTTGTCCTCCTCTGGACTGCCTCTATCCTGTTTATGTCCTTTCGGAGATGGGGTCTCCAGAACTGGATGCAATACTCCAGATGGGGTCTCACCAATTGTCTGTACAGAGGATAACAACTTCCTGTTTTCTGCTGGTGATACCTCTTCCTATACATCCCAGTATCCCCAGCCCTCCTACTGCCTTCTCACATTGCTTGCTAAAAAGTCAACACCCTCTTAGAATCCAGGGGTTTGGGTTCTAATTTAGAATGAAGGAAAGGGAAAGGGAACAGTGTTTAACCAGGAGTAGCACACTAAGCCAAAGCTTGTTTCCAGATGTGACCCGGGAGCACAAGGAAGTTAAGTGACTTGCGTGAAGTTAACGAGCGGCTTACCCCAGTCAGGTACAGGTTAACACAGTTACATTTGCACTGGAGCAACCTGAGCGCACGGGTTACCCCAGTGCAAATGTAACTGTGTGAACAGGGCTACTGAAATGACAGAAAAACAAGGCAACACTCTTCCATAAAATACTCCATCCAGCTTAGGTTGCAAATCAACAGGTTTATTACAAATTAAATGTATCCTTCACAGAACAGTCAGGCACCAGCAGAGCAGGATGCAACTTCAGAGGTTTCACGTCACTTTGATGCTTAATCAAGGGGCAGAATTATACTTCACACTTCATTTCCCAGTAGATACAAATCAGACATGCACATACAAAAATATCGTTGGAAGTACCATGCCCTTCAGGGATTCAGTATATAAGCAGCCTGCTGTGATGTGTGACTCTGCCCCCTGACAAAGTGTCAGAGTGATGCGAAACAGTGGGCAATTAACTTGCTGCTCTGCTGATACCCGATGGCTCTGTGCAGGATACTTTTGTTATAAACCTGTTGGTTTGCAATTTAAGCTGGAATGACTAAGTACTATATGGAAAAAGAGTGAGCACTGTGTTCGTTTGTTTTTCTTATTACGTGCTCCTGTCTGGGGATTAATGGTAGCACCTCCTTATGCTCGGTTTGCTGTGTGTTCCTTTTGTATACTGTTTAGTTTACAAACTGTAATGAGGAAGAAATAATGTGATCTAACTGGGAACAGAACCCAGGTCCCGGAATACAGTCCTGGTGTTCTACCAGCTGACCTATCAAGCCAGCAAGCAAGCAGAAAAATGATGAAACTATAGAATGTTTTAGCCAGTTATATGATCCATAATCTGTACTGTTTACTGCATTCTTATTATTTGTGTTTGTTACTTTAGAAATTTGTCTATGGAACATTTAACGTAACTAGAACACCTCAACTGAAAAGTGGGATGCTCCACTTATGAAATGAAGGTACAGTTATTTTTAATTTTTTTATTTTTCCATCTTTTGGATAAGATGTTAAACTGAGGTCCTGCCTGCTTGTTCTGGTGGTTATTCAGGTGGACATTAAAGATCTCATGGCACCTCTTGGAAACAGTAGGGGAAATTCCTCGGTGTCCTGGCCTAATTTCCTCCCATTCATGATAATACCACTAACTGCTGAAGCTGATTTAATATGTCAATTTAAATCTGTATCTCTGACCCGGGACGAGGCTGAAGATGAGCAGAATTGCCTAGTCCTCCTTTCCTGATCAACAAAAACTTCAACAAAATGGAGGAAAACACTTCAGCATTTTTTTTTACAATAAATATATTATAAGGCAGACAATTTATAATATTTTGATATCAGCACTAAGAAGCACTGTTAAGGTTATAATTTCAACCAATCAGTGCACAGAGCCATGGTACCTCTTATCTTGGGTACTATGGTCTCTTGAGCAGGAGTGATAGGCGTAGAAAGTTCCACTTCAAAGCCGGGGGGTAGGGGCAACTTCATTCAATGAACAAAAAGTGCCGGCCTGGTGGTGCTGAGGGTTGAGGCGCTGGATGCCACACCTCACACCATGATGGCGACCCTGGTTCAGGAATGAGCCCGGGCCGCCGGGGGTCGGCAGGGGAAGAGAGAGGATCAAGCGTCCAGAGGACTGCTCTCCTCTCTTGGGGAGGGATCCAGGGACAGCCCGGCACTGCAGCGGCCCCCGGTGGAGACAGGAGACACTGCAAAGCACAGGGCCTAGTAGTGGGACGCACAGCCACAACAGACGTCCCTGGCATCACTGCACGCTCGGACTCTTCAGGGAGGGAGGGGAAAGGGGCATAACTAAGAAAATCCCCTTCTCGCGATAGGCGACGGCTACTCACAGGGCTGGCTGCCACATGCCCAACAACGGGTACTCTCTCTCCGCAGCTTTGGCCTCTCGGTGACTCAAAGCTGGGCAATCTAGATTACAGACAGAGCGCTGGAGTGGTTGGCGGCCCTGCCCCGAGGGGCTCAGAGTTGGGGGCTTGCCTGGTGGAGGTCACCGAGGGGCAGTAATATATGTGAGGAGAAGAGGATCACGGTGGGCGGTAGAGCAGACCAACGAGTTGTGGCAGCCTGAGAGAGTTCGGGGTTAAGGTACCATAAACAGAGTTTGGAAAAAAGAAATTAAAATGTACTTATAACTTATTATAAATCACTCCAGCTGAGTCAAGTGATTTACAATAAGTTAATAGTGCCTCTGCGGGGTGTGTCTTTTGGTATGAGACTCCTCAAAAGGTTTGTGCAGCCAGAACTGCTCAGCTTTTACTTCCCTTCTTATCTCCTGCATTTTGTCCATCTTTATTCCTTAATCCTCTGTATTTAACAACGTCCTTTTCGGATTGCTTTAACAATATCCTACTGTCATATGTGTTTTCCTCAAACTTCTTCCTTCTGTAGCAATCAGTGTGCTGCTGTGATTCCTGCCAAAGTCTGTATTTTACTGCCATTATATTCACTTTGTATTACGTATATCCTTGCTCCCATTTTGTATTCCTTGCCTGAAACCTTTGTGTGCTGTATTTTCTGTAGGAGCACCCTCTGATGTGGAGCCTTTGTAAATGAGTCTCTCACTCAAAGGTATTGTAATTCTGAGACGTAAATAAATAAATAAAAAAGAAACAGTCCTCTCACCCAAACCTGATGCACTGAGTCTCTCATATCGTAAGACACACCCCACGGAAGCCCTGTTAACTTTCGTAAGAGTGAATCTTCTTGCATTTTTTGGGTGTCAGAACCACCAGCCTTGAGTCTGGGGTTCTCTAACCTTATGAATACACAAGGAGGCACTCTCATAACCATAAGAGGGCTCCTCACCACTCGTAGAACTATACTATGCCTGCCTGAAAACTGCAGCAACATTGCTAAGACTCAGTCCAGATTTTGATGCCAGCAATAACTCACAGCTTGCATCAGACTGCTGGGCCCATACAATGAAATGGACCATCGTGTTCCTCCATTTGTACCTCCGGCTGCTGGGAGAAGCAATTTTAGAGTACTTACTGTGACAAATCTGCCCTCCCTGCTCAGTAAATCAAATATTTCATTTTGAAAGTCAGAATGGACTTAAAATGCAGCTTGACAGCCGCTTGCCTTGCAAAATGGTGACGTATTCCCAGTTTCTGTGGTGCCACCACAGAGACTCGGAGTCTCCTAATCATGCAGTCTTTCTACACTGGCAGCATTTCAAGTCTAAAAGTGAAAATTACAACGGTGAAAGCCAGTGAAGTTGCAGTGTGTTCTTGTAGCCATAATTAAGAAAAAGTCATAGAAACAGTGACCTCTGTAACCTCCATGACTAAATTGAAGCCTTAGCTGTTACACGCTTAATTTATGCATTTCATTTTTCACATATACACGGCTACTGCCACGTATATGCTTTCATTATGCAGTTGAGCTACAGTACCACTGCTATATTTTGCATACACAAAGGATAACATTGATGAAATGGCCAATTGCTGAAAAAATTCTCAGATCATCACTGTATCTGGTTAACCTGAAGGCCAAACAAATATCTGGTAAAATGCATGTAACCACAAAGAGTAGCCATCAAGCAAGTGAGGGTTATCTGAGTAACGGCATCTCAGCCCATTATTAACTGATCCATGTAGGTCTGTACATAAGCTATGGCACACAGACACTTAGGCCCTGTACACACTGTGCCTCATGAAACTTTTTAACGTTGTTAAAATGTTACAGGAGGACTGCACCCAGATTGTAGCATGGTAAAAACAGTGCTACAATCCATGTTCTAAAACCGTGCTCAAACCCTGCTCAGAACAAGGCATTGTTACGGTTTAAGACAAACATGGGTGCCTTAACCCATGTTAACAGCAGTGTGGATGCAATCCATACTTTAACGTGGGTCAAGGCAACCCAACGTAAAAGAAAAGTTTTTTTTTTTTTTTGAAATTGTATTTTATCCTCCTCCTCTGCCTCCTCCGACCCTTGTGCGTTGTCCCAGAACATCCCTACCGACCAGCTCACACAATCACGGGCCCCCATGGAGCGCGGTTTACCCGGGCAGGGGACGTGTAGGGGCTATCCCCGAATTTACAGTGCTCTGGCTGGCCCCGTGGACTTGCTGAGTGGGCGCGGGCAAATCGCGCTGGCACGCCCCAGGGACCCCGCTTCCTCCCGGACAAGGCAGGCTCCATTTTCCTGTTTCCTCCTCCCTTAGCAGATGCAATCCCTGGCGTCATGGCGTGTATGTGATGTCTGCTCTGCTATTGGTGGCTGTCCGACCAATCCCTGAAAGGGCATAAACTCCCTCGAGCCTCCGCTCGGGGAGTCGCTGAGGCGAATGGCGAATCCCTCCCGGAGTAGAGGCTGGCGTCGGACGGCACAAGCCCGACTCCCCGGCCGACCCACCGGCTACCGAGTCCGCTCCGAAACCCAGGTCGCCGGCATGCAGCGAGGTGTGGCGTTCAACGCCTCAGCCCTCTGCACCACCGGGCCGGCCCTAGAAAAGATTTTTTTTAGTCTGACTGATTGAACAAAAAATTAGGGTTACTCACCTGTAACCGTGGTTCTAGGAGTGGTATAGGGTGTACATTCACACTTCTGGCAGAATCCTTTCCCCTTTAAGAATGACTGGAAAGATTTCAAGCTGGCTCCTCCCACCCACTGGGTGATATCCTACTCGGCACTGCCCCATGATGTCAGATCTTACATGCTGGAAGCAAGATTCAGTGTGCCACTTGCCAGGGGAGGTCGGGTGGGTTGTATGGAACTACAGTCACAGGTGAGTGACGCTCATTTCTAGGGATGTAGATATGGTGTATTACCCACACTTCTGGCAGACCCCTAAGCAGTTCTCTGGGAGGAGGGGGCAAGGCACACACCCCCTATTTAGGGAAAAGAGACTGGAGAACCAAGGTTCCAAAACCAGCATACCGGAGTGACTCAAGGTCGATGTGGTAATGGGAGATGAAGGTGTGTGCTGACTTCCAGGTAGCAGCCCTTAAGATTTCCTCGATAGGGACATCCCTGGAAGCAGCCACCAAGGCAGTGGTATGTCTGGTGGAATAAGCCCTTAGCCCAGCAGGAGACTCCCTACCAGCCAACCTATAGCAGAGGACGATGCAGAAGACTATCCACCTGCCAGTCATCCACATTGCTGCCGGTCTGCCAGGTGCAGCTTCAGCATAGGTGACAAAAGAGCTGGTGAACCTCTCCCTGAACTCCAGCCATGTGCTTCTTATAGTGTGCGACTGCTCACCACAGGTCCAACGAATGAAGTCTGTGCTCAGTCTCTGCGGTTGGGTAGGTAAAGTATACTGGGAGATTCATCACCAGGTTAAGGTGAAACTTTGAAACAACCTTCAAAAGGAACTTTGGGTTGGGATGGAGGACAACCTTGTCCTTGTGGAAGAATGGGTATCGAGACTCCACTGAAAGCGTCTGGAGCTCACTGATCCTTCTGGCGGAGGTGATAGCCATCAAGAAGGTGGTCTTCCATGACAGATGTGATATCTCACTCCAGTGCATGGGTTCAAATGGCTTGTCCATAAGCACTGGCAAAACCAGCAACAAGTCCCAAGGTGGTGGTGGTTTACGCACCGGTGGGGACAAGTGGTCATCCTTTGAAAAAGTGCCCGACCACTTTCTCCTGTGCCACCGTCAGCATACAAGCCTGTACTTGGTATGCAGAGATGGCTGCCAGGTGTACCTTGAGGGTGTTGACTTAAGGCACGACTGGGAGAGGGACCACAGGTAGTCCAGGATGCCAGCCACTGAGCAGGACAAGGGATCCAGCTCCATGCCCTGGCGCCAAATGGAAAATCTCTTACATTTTAAGGCACAGCACTGGTGAGTTAACTCCTTCCAAGAAGCCTCAATGACATGGAGGACCTTAGACAGACCCAAGGCCTGGAGCTGTAGCCACTCAGGAACCAGGCTGTCAGGTGCAGGGATTGAAGGTCTGGGTGCAGGACCTTCCCCTGATGACAACAGTGCAGGTCCAGGCAGAGAAGCAGTCATCATGGGAGCCTGCTACTCAGGCTGAGGAGATCGGGGTACCAGAACTGGTGCAGCCAGTCTGGAGTCACCAGGATAACCTGCGCCTTTTCCCTCCGAACCTACCCTGAGCAGCACCTTGTGGATCAGGGGAAAGGTAGGGAAGGTGTACATGAGGTCCGGGGTCCAGGGCCTCATGAAGGCATCACCTAGCAGTGTTCTGCACTGAGAGGGGTGGGCACAAAACAGCTGCAGCTTCGCATTCTCCTGGGAGGTAAAGAGATTGACCTGGGGAGTGCCCCAAAGGGAGTACAGACGATTGACTACCTACTGGTCAAAGGACCACTCGTGAGACGCCTTACCCACTTGGATGAGGGCATCTGCAAGCTGGTTGGACATGCTGGCCACATGAATCACCAGAAGGTCAGTGCCCAGACTGCGTGCAAGGGTCCAAATGCAGAAAGCTTCCCGGCACAACAGCAGGGAATGCGTCCCACCCTGCTTGTTGAGGTAGTACATGGTCCTCGTGTTGTCTGTCTGGACCTGGACGACCTGACCCCAAACATGCAGAGCGAAGGCTGTCAGTGCCAGGCACACAGCTTGGAGCTCCAACAGGTTCATGTGACATTGGGATTCCTTGGAGGTCCAGAGGTCATGGATTCTGCAGCCTCCCAAGTGGACTGCCCATTCCATCAGAGAGGCATCAGTCATAAGAGTGATCATTGGTTCTGGGCCAACAAAGGGGACTCCTTTTCTGGAGATGTTCTGGGACCAGCCACTACTGAATGGTGTCCCACATCAGCTGCATCACCACGACCAGCTGGTTGAGGTGGCCGAGGCGCTGAGACCACTGCCGGCCCAGCTCCCATTGCAGGGGGCGCATCTTCCAGCAGGTCCACCCAACCACACCAGTGCAAACCGCCGTGCACCCCAGTAAACGTAGGAAGTCCTGGGCAGGACGCAATTACCCAACCTGAAATGGTTGGGCAAAGGAGGTAAGATCCTCCAACCTGTTTGCTGGGAGTCTCGCCTTGGCCCGAAGGGAGTGGAGCTCTGACTCAATGAACTGGATGACTTGCGATGGACTGAGTTATGACCTGACCTCATTGACCAGGAGGCTTAGGGCCGAGCAGGTCTGGAGGGTCAGATCCCATGACCGCTCCACCTCCGCCCTGGAGGAACTGGCAATCAGCCAGTCATCCACGTAAGGGTACACCCGGATGCTTCGGTGCCTCAGAAAGGCTGCCACCACTGCAATGCACTTGGTGAGGACCCTGGGGACCGAAGAGAGGCCAAAGGGCATGGCCTGGAACTTTTACAGTACCCTTTCTGAGCAGAACTGGAGGAACCGCCAGTGGGATGAACGGATGGGGATGTGGAAGAAGGCATACAGGAGGTCCAGAGAGCAGAACCACATGTCCTGCTCCCGGGACGAAATGATCTGATTCAGAGTGACCATCTGGAATTCCCGTGGCCATAGATACTTGTTGAGGTTATGCAGATCAAGTATGGGGCACCAGCCCCCCCATCCATTTTGGAACCAGAAAGTATTTGGAGACAAACCCCAGACTGGCCATGGTGTCATGGACATGAACCACTGCCGCCTTCTGAAGGAGCCGGGTGATGTCCTCCCTAAGAGCAGATAACATTTCTACTGACACCACATCCATCTGTGGGGCACAGGCTCGACAGGGCGGGAGAGTCTTGAACTTCAGAGGCAGACCCTAGCTGACCACCTTGAGCACCCAACTGTCCAAGGTAATAATGGACCAGGCGGAAGTGAAGTGGTGGAGCCAGCCACCCATGGGAGGTTCCGGGGTGGACAGGACTGGCAGAGGTAGACACCCCATAACCCGTCACTGTACAGGCTTGGAATCAGCAGAGGGGCTAACTGAGGGAGCAGCTGACCTTCACCCACTGGACTTCTTTGTGGTAGAGGAGGTTTGTTTCAGCCGAGGCTGCCAGGCCTATTGTTGTCCCACTGGGGGCTGAAGTGGTCTGGCCACAGGAGCGAAGTAAGACCGAAACTGAAAGGACCTTTTCCTTTGTTCCTGGCCCTTTGCATCCTTCTGGGCAGATGTGATGGAGCCCAGGGTGGCGCTGGACTTCTTAATGTGGGAGAGATGGCCATCCATGCCAAGCCTGAACAAGCTGGTGCCCTAAAAAGGAATGTCCGCCAGTTTGTGCTGCGTGTCGGCTATAAAAGTCGAAATCCACAGCCACACCCAGCAGCGCCCAGCCAACACTGAGGCCACTGACCTGGCACACAAGTTGCCAATGTCCAGGGCTATCAGGAGCTGTTGTTTAGCACTGGCGTCACCTTGGTCATGGATAACTTGATTGGCAGCTGCAGGTCTGCTGGGAGCCAGGGATAACCTGGTCCTGGGTAGCCAAAAAAGCATGGGCAAAGTTGGCCATCATAACGGCCAAACTAGCCTGCTGAAGACCTAGGGATGAGGCCGCATAGACCTTTTTGGCTGTGTGGTCCAACTTCTTGGACTCCTTGTTGGGAGGTCTGTCAACATCCCCGACATTAGCATGCACCTAAATACTGAGTCAGTGACCAACCCTTTGTCCAAGGGGTGGTCAGTGAATCCCGACAGGGACCCATTGGGCATCGTATATTTGCAGACCATATGGGCCAATGGCATACAGAAGGAGACAAGACACTGCCACAACTCAAGAGCATAGCCAAGGATGACCTCCGCCACAGGAAAGGTGGCCCCAAGGAAGTCATCCCTACTGAGGATTTCTGTCAAGGGATACTTACCCTGCTTCTGGACAGGTTCCAGCAGTATCCCCATGGATTCAGAAATCAAGCGAAGCAGGGCCCCAAAGGAGGCAAACCCTGTTCTGATGAGAGATCCTCACAGGACTCTTGTTGAAGCCCAGGGTCCAATGAGAATGCATGAAGGAGTTTTCCGAGTCAGAGGACTCCTCGAACACTGGCTGAGCACCCATATCCCCACTAACAATGCAAGGTTCATCGGTCTGGATGATCTTGACTAAGATCTGACCAGGAAGCCCAGAAGCCAAGCATGCAGTCTTAGGAGGAGGCCCCTCCTTTGGTTGCAGAGGTGAGGGTTCCACCCAAATGGGTGGAGAGGCCGGTGTTGGCCTGACTAGCGAGGCTGGCTCGGGCAAAGGTGCGGCGGCCACAGAAGCACCCCAGAGGGCTGAGGCATGGGTGGCAGCCATGTGGCCGGTGCAGAGAAGCTGCTGTTGCCATATGAACTCCTCATAATGGCACCACATTTTATGGTGGAGCCTGTCCTCCCCTGAGGAGGAAGAAGATGAGGAGTATCGGTGGCAACTCTTCGCCAACTGTCAAGAGGGGGACCGATGCCCAGATCAGGAATCACTTGACCTTGATCTCTGGGGCACCAGTCGTCGAGGGGAGGCGGGGACAAGCAAAGGATGCCTGGGATCACCAGAGCAGTTGGGCTCCCAAAGGGAGGGAACCGGCTCAGTAGGCTGATCCGACCCTCCTTGGGAAAGATTAGGCAGGACCGGGGTCCTGGAGGGAGTCTTCCCCCTCATCCAGTGACAATGGGTCAACCGGGCCAAGAAAGATCTTGACCAGTTGGTCAACTCGTGTCTTGGCCGACAAGCCCGATGGAGACTCTGTGGGGCCAGCAGACTGGACAGAAATGTCGGCCGTCAAGCCAGCAGAAGTGCGGGAATGGGAGGAACAAGATCGCTCCCAGTCCCACGACTTGAGACAGGACTTCTTGAATTTTAAATCCCATTTCAAAGGCCTAGACGCCCAGGAAGGGCCCTCCCCAAGAGTTGGAAGGGACTGGCACGAGTCTGGACATATCCCAGTAAATGAGGCACCTATGCCCACTGGAACCAGGGAGGACATGGATGAAGCACCTGCAGTGGCCTAGGCTGTGGCCTCCTTAAAGTCGGCAAGTTGCTCAGCCTAGCCCACTGCCATGGAAACCACCTTGCAGGCATCTTTAGATTTAATGGGTGGGGTGGGGGTGTTGATCCAGACAGCTCAGGAGGCGGCAGCATAGCGGCCCTCCAAGGTGAAGGGTTGAAGGGAACAGCACAGGCCGCAAGCCTGTGAGTCGTGCTACGTACTCAGGCAGTAGATGCACGTGGTGTGTGGGTCAATACTCGACATCCTCTGGCCAATGTCGCACACTGTTTGAAGCCAGGACTGCTTTTCTGGTCACCAGAGTCCATACTGCAACTCTGCACAGATGAAACAGTCAAAAAGTGAGAGCCTGAAGACCAAAGTTCGAGTTTAAAAAGTTAGAACCTATACCTAGCGTGGAGCTGCAATGGAAAAAACCTGATGCTTCCAGCCAAAAGGAAGATCTGACATCATAGGGTGGTGCCGAGGAGGATACCACTTGGGTGAGTAGGAGGAGCCTGCTTGAAGACCTTCCGGCCATTCTTAAAGGGGAAAGGATTCTGCCAGAAGTGTGGCTAGTACACCATATTCATGTCCCTAGAAATACTTACAGTATATATGGTGAGCTCCCAATTAATGATGTACTTTTTAACGTGATCCATTACCATGCCCAACTGCAAGTATTCTATTATGTATAGTGGCACCCACAATGCTTTGTGCTGGTTCCACTATCATGCCTGGGAACTTGCTTGGGCAAGCACAGTGTTGGAGTGCAGTGTGGACACTCCAACAACAGTGCTAGTATCTGGATTCCAAAATGTTTTTTAAACTGTTTTTGAATCACTGCTCAGTGTGTACAGGGCCTAAGGATACCAAACTTTCTGCAGAACTTTTGTTCAACTGATTAAATATCAACAAGGAAATAAGGATCAAAGCCAAGTGTACTGTGTACTAGAATGGTGTTCCCTGATTTCATCCAACTATCTAAAATTTAATTTCTGTCCACCTCTCCCCCAGTGTATTCTGGAAGGTAGTGTGGCCCAGGGATACGTACAGCACAGAACTGTGAACCAGGGAATCCCAAATCTAAATCTCATCATGGCAGCCACCAGCTCACGGAGTGACCTTTAGCAAGTCACATAACTCCATGTGCTTTGTCTCTTCCAGCCATAAAACGCGTAGAAGGCATCCCACTGAAAACAGCATCCTGGGTAAAAAAACTGCTATGTTAAAGAAAGTGTACCCGTTCAAAGCTTTGGGTTTAAGAAAGGATGGGAGAGGTGGGTTAGAGTGGTATTTCCCCAAACCAGAGTCCCAATGGTGAAGTACACTGCATTAGTGGAGGACTATTAACCCTCTTGTAACTATAGTCAAAAAAAAAATGTTATGCTAATAGGATTACACTACCAGAGTAGAGCTGGTGGGGATATTACGTTATGGCTCTTAGTACAGTAGCTTAAGTGTGGGTGAGTAGAACAGTGAACTCAAGTAAACATTTTGCCTTTTTCTTTTAGCTAACAGCTATTCACTTACGTTCGGGGACTCTGCTCTGTCACCAAGGCACAGGTCAGGAAGCATAGGGAAAACCAGGAGCAGTTGGAGAATTCACAAAAAATATTTATTTACAGTTGCAGTAACATGAAAAAATAAACTTCTTCAGTATAACTATGTACAAACAAGAAAAAAACAGTAGTTTTCCTTGAGTCTCTGTGTCCCTTTTTCTCTCTCAGCAGTTGCAGCTTAGCTTCTTTATATGTCCTTCCATCCCCATTCTTAGCAAGCGTCCTGTTTTTCCAAAGTGTTCTGTTCTCGTAAATATCAGGCAGGAGCTGCCAGAACACATTGTGCCTGAGCTGAGAGGCCCCATTTCCACAGCTTTTGCAAAAAAAAAGCCTAAAATTTGAACTCTGGTAAACTCTGAAGTTCCCAATACCTTTTTTCAGTCCTATCAAAATACTATTATATACATTTCAACAGTAATGCTATATATTTTCCAAACACATATTTTTATATCAGCAGATCTAGATATGTAAAGGAGAAAAACAGAAAGCAAGAGAAAACTGAGAGACAATGAGAGGCAAAGAATTGCGAGACTGTTCAGGCTGATCAAGTCCGAAGTCTCACAGGAAAATTTGGTTGCGCAACTAGACAGACAGGAAAGGACAGATCCTTACATTTAAACACTTTCTCCATAACAACTGGGACAGGGTCCTATTCTACCCTGTCACATGCCCCCTCACACCCGATTATTACATCAAAAAAATAGAGGAGGGGTGCGTGAGGCAACGATCCCCACCTGACAAAAATTAATTAAATTAGAGACAATGTGGCCTAGTGGTTAGAGGACTGGCTTGAGAACTGGAAGAGCACCAGTTCAAACCCTACTTGAGCCCAATACTAACTCTGTAACCTTGGGCAGGTCACTTAACCTCTCAGTACTCCAGTCCAGCCTACTGTGGAAATGGGCAGAAGCAGAACTCCACTGGAAACAAGAGGATCTCAGGTGGGCTGGGAAATAAGTTGCACAAAAATCAGTGGACCTGCAATTCTCCAAAAGCATTGGTAGCAGCAATGGATAATACAGTTAGCTCCCCCCTGGGACCTAATGTGACTGCGATGCATGCAAAAATGTATACCATTGCCAGCCCAGTGATGCTGAGGGTTGAGGCGTTGGATGCCACACCTTGCGGCACGCCGGCGGCCCAGGTTCAGGAACGGACTTGGGCCGCTAGGAGTCGGCAGAGGAGGGAAGGGATAGAGCATCCAGAGGACTGTTCCTCCTTCCTGGGGTGGGATCCAAGCCTAGCACTGCTCCTCAGCGGTTCCTGGTGGTAACCAGGGCAGTGCCAGGAACATGTGGTGCAGAAAGACATGGGAGTGGAGCAGCAGCAATCCTCGGCACACCAGTACCCTAGACGTCATTGCATGTCAGCGCTCCAGGGGCCAACCATCACAGAAAAACCTTCGTCGGATCTGTGAGGAGACGAGGGCTGCAGGGACCAAGCCTACATTCCCAGTGCCGGACCATCTCTCCCCCAGTTCCCCATGGCTCTCATCCAGGACCGACCCTCTAATTTCAGAAATGCTGCCAGGTATGTGGACAGGCCCTCCCATGGGGGTGATCCGGGGCGGCTGGAAGGTCCTGGGTGGGGGTCCCAGGGATGGAGGTCTCAGGTGGGGAGTAGAGGCTTCGGTCAAGTGGGCACCTCTGAGAGGTGCCCAAGTCAACCAAGTGCACAAAAACAGAACTGAAAAAAAATTATGTTACTACATTATATGTTATGCCCGCTCTCACTACATTAATTATAGAGTAGGGTCCCTGAGTCCTCCACTAGTGCCCTGCACTCTACAGTAGCTGAGTCAAACAAATGACTATTTGAAGACTTGATCATTTCAGCTTTATGCCACTTGTATGTCCCTACAAACAAAAGATCAAAAATGAGCACTGACTCTATACTTTTTAAACTGCAGAAAAGTGCTGACAATCTACTTTGTGCTCCATTACAGTATAGTGCATTGATGCATTTCTCTTTCATATGTATTATCAAGGGATGTAAATACTAGCTATGAAGGTATTATATCCCTTAGAAGGTTATTTTTTCAGACTCGCACTTCCCAGCTAAATAAAAAAGCAGGATTACTTCCATTTTTCATAGCCAGATCCAATTTTGTGAATGCTCATTCATTTACGGATCCAACAGCTCACGCTAGTCTATAACACATAACCTTCAATAACTTACAGATTTATAAAAGCGATACAAATCCCCATGAAAACAATTTACAGTGGAGAGTTAGTGTACCAATAATCTAATGTCAGTAGGTATGGGATCTAATATGACTGCAAATTAAATGCATGTAAAAATGTAAAATGTCTGTTGCAAAATGGGATATAGATAACAAAAAATCAAATGAAATGCTGTATGGCCATCAATCAAAACAGCAACTTGGTCCACGTGACGTGAAGGATGACTGGCTTCTATTTCTCTTTTTCAAGTAATGCAAACCTTAGAGTAATGTATTAAGCAAACAGGGCATTATTCGCTGACATCAAATATACTTTGCTACCATATACCATAATATACCAACTACAAGCCATGCTGAAGCTAACCAGCATCGTATCAATTAACTCCTACAAAACACTAGCTATCTCTAAATTAAAAGTAGGTGCTACTAGGCCACCAATGCCAAGTCAACTTCCTAGGTACCAACTGGCCCCTCTACTTATTAAGCTGAAATGTGTTGCATAATTTAGGGCAAGGTTAAAGCTGGAATGTACTGCATATATAGCATAAGGACTTCTATTGTGTATACCTCTTTTATTATATATATATTTTTTTTCTTTGTTGTTCTACATTTTATATCTCATGTCTATGTAATTGCAAACTGTATGTGTATGTGCCTCAGGACCTCCTTGTGAATGAGCTTGCTCAACTGAGTCTTTCCTGCAATAAACTTGAATACTTTGCTGGTTGGCCCAATAGCACAGTGGCTAGGGGACCTGCCTGCCAAGTCAGCTTTCAGAGTCGGTACCTCAAGCCTGGAACAATGCAGCGGGTCAGCGGGAGGAGAACCAAATGCCCCCCTCCAGGTGGGGCATTCCTTCCTACCACTCCAATTGCTCGCCACCCCCCAACTGCCTAGCCCACACTACTGCCTCTCCTGCCTTGCTAAAATGCTTTGGCTTAGTCCCCACCACCTGTTCCTGCTCACCCTCACCCTCCTTTTCCCTTTATGCCAACTCCCCTCCGCCTACCCTACCCCTCCACCTACTCTCACCTTTCTATACTACTACCGAAACATTGTACCATGGCTTTTACTCTGGAAGTCTTAAACAAACATCACCCAATTAATACCTGGGTGCAAGAGCCATATTTCCTAATTGAAACTGCCACATCATTATAACTCACTAACGATCACCCTCTACTGGGACTCCAGAAGACAATCCAAGCATCTTAAAAAGTACAAGCAGAAACTCACTCCAACCTATTATGAACTACGAATGGCATCGCTGAAACTCCTGCTCCTCCTACTTTTAATATCTGGTGGGATACACCCAAACCCTGGTCCTGCTGCACTGAAGCCGACAAAAACAGGGAAAGTTGGTAGTGGTCTCTCCATTATCACTCTAAATATCTGCAGCCTCCTTCCCAAATTGGCATCTCTTCAAACTCTCGCTGGACAAAAAAACCCTGATATACTAGCCATTGTGGAAACCTGGCTATCTCCCAGCACCCCGGATCATGCAGTCTCGCTTGAAGGCTACAATCTTTTCAGACTCGACCAGGCAAGCAAGAAAGGTGGGGGCTGTGCTATCTACATAAAGGACAACCTCTCCTGTCAACGCGGCAGCTTCACCCCCACAAATATGCAGATGCAACTCCTCCCTATCAAACTGCTTCTTGGTGCACAAAACAAAGTTCTCACAGTGGCCGCAGTCTATATCCCTCCAAAAGACCACCGTGCCAGTATTAAGTCTGTAATTGCTCCTCCTCCTCGGGGATTTCAACATAAACTGGCTCGCCTCTGACACTGGCTCTTACAAAGATGACATCCTAGCAGCAAACCTGACTCAGATGGTAACCTCCCCAACCCGGAAAAATTACAAAACTGGTACAAGCACCCTTAGTGACTGGGTTCTCACAAATCACCCTGACCGGATAAAAAACATTAAAGTCCTCCCTGACTCCCTCAGTGACCACTCCCCAGTGTCCTGTACCTGGTCTAATAATTTCTCAAGCCACCCCCAAAGTTATAACAAGCAGAGTATTGCTTTATGGGAATCTTATCAAGTTGAAAACCCATCTCCTACAACAGGACACGGGCATCCAGTCCTTGAATCAACTGATATTAATACCGCACTAGAATACTTCATTAAATCTTTCAACTCTGCATGCGACTTATCGCCCCAGTAAAAACGTAAAATCAAAGCTATCAAATCCATGGATTACTGCCAAACTACTTGCCGAGCTCAAGGTTCGGGACCACCTCTGGCAGTTGCCAGAGACACAGGCTCACCTCATGATACCCTAAAATACAAGCAGGCACGAAATAGATGTACCTCACAAATTAGGCAAATGAAGAGCACCTATTTCAAAATGCCCTTGAATCCACCTGGGGTGATGAAAGAGCTTTTGGGACAACATCCGAAACATAATGGGTAAACAATCAAAATCGACACCTACCATTATGAAAGTTGATGGATCCACCACTCTTGACCCAAAGTCTATTGCAGATGCGCTTAATAAGACATTCACAGACCTTAGTGGGTCCTCCCCAGATTTCTTCTCGGCTTACCTGTGCCTAGCCTAGTATCACAAAACACCCCTCGTGACAAACCACAATTTTACTTCAAGAAAATCAAAGTGCACAAGCACACAAGTACATATGAAAGGCCTGCTCCAAATCCAGAACAAGTAGTGACATGCTAGATCTAAAAATCCTGTCTCTCACCCTGGATGAAGTAATTCACCCCTTGCAAAATTCTTAATCTGTCACTTTGCCAAAGTCAATTTCCCAACAAATGGAAATTCGCCATAGTTACGCCAGTGCACAAAGGGGACAAAACCTCAACAGGAAACTATCGACCAATATCAATACTCCTCCCCTCTCCAAAGCACTTGAACGAATAGTGGCAGACCAACTCTCTGATTACCTGGACAAATACAATCTACTCTGTAATCAACAGCACGGCTTTAGGAAAGGACATAGTACAACAACAGCCTTACTTGGTTTCTCTGGAGAAGTCCACTCAGCCCTGGACAAAGGGTGCCAAACAGGTGCAGTCTTTATCGATCTTACAAACACTTTCGACACAGTCCATCATGGCCTACTTACCTCCCTACTTTCTAGTCTAGGCCTGGCCGAAGGTCCTTGTGCTTGGGTAAAAAGTTACCTGTCCAATCGGTCACAGGCTGTAAAAATCTCTAATGAACTCTCTGACTTCAAACCAGTTCTCTCGGGTGTACCACAGGGATCAATTCTTGGATCGCTCCTCTTTAGCCTGTTCCTTAACTCCTCCCAGATATCTGCCAGGAAAATAATCTTATACGCTGATGATGCTGTAATTCTCTCTTCCCACAAGGATCAAACTCCCTATGAAAAAGCCTGCAACTTGCTTTCTCTAGTGTTGAAAGGTGGTTCCTGGATAGTAAACTTGTGCTAAACCACAATAAAACAAAAGCCATGCTCTTCTCCAATCACCAAAACAAAAATAGGCATACTCCACTCACCATACAAACCTCTGCAGGAATTACACTGGACCAAGTAAATACTTTCAAATACCTTGGCATCACTTTTGACCAAGGGCTCACCTTTGCAACCCACATTGACAACACTGCGAAAACAGTGAACCAACGCCTTGGAATACTATTCCGTAACCGTCAATTTCTAAATCAAGCGGCACTGAGAATAGCTATACAGAGTTCCATGATCTCAATCATTGACTATGGCCTTATTATTTATGGCTCAGCTACCTCCACTGCTCTAAGGTGTATCTCAATCACTCTAAATAAGGCCTGCCGGCTCCTCATGGGGGCTCAAAGACTGACTCACACGTGTGATCTGTACTATGAATCAGGCTGGTTGAACCTATCAAATCGTCTTATTTATCTCACCTGCACAATGGCAAAAATCTATCTTGGGACTGACTCCATTATGTATTCAAACCTACTCCGACTGAATCCTGGCTCACGACCCTCCACCAGATCTGAACGCCAACCTTTCCTGGTTCCAGACGCGGACTGCACAGGGACAAAGATCTTTCGGACATACGGGCCCCGACATGGTTCAATGCGCTTAGTCCACCTACTCTATCCTCAACCTCGCTTGAAGCTTTCAAATCCATGCTCTATGCCCACCTCACCACCACTAGCAACTGTGATTGCGCTAGATAAAGACTACTACTCCTCATGTCCATCCTCACATCTGAGGCCTCTTCCTCCCTGACTAATGAACCCTCTGGTGCCTCTACTACTTCCTGTCTCCCACCCAAACTCACTCCCCCCCTTTTTTCCTGTCCCCTCTCACTTACTCTCCCGCTCACCACCTTTCCCTCCTCTCTAGCCTCCTTTTGGCGCCTAATGATCACCTCTCCCTGGAAGATTCCTTAACCTCGAAATTGTCTACTCGCTTGAACCTGTTATAGCTTGTTTTTCTATGAAACTTAAAAACGTTACTGCCTTAAACTGTTAATAGCAAATTTATGATGTAACTTTCCTGTCTGGTTTTACCTGTAATGTGTATCGTGCTTTGTTAAATGTTCTTTGTGACGTGGAACCTTTGTAAAAGAGCCCTGGCTCAAAGGTATTAATTCCTAGACTAATAAACATTAAACATTAAACCACACCACTGTCCCTTGGTGTCCCAGGGGCAATGTTGTTACAAAATCTGGGTATTCTAGATTGGGCTGGGGAATCTGGCTCTCTCCAGTAATGGGGTAGGTGGTGGGCCGTAGGAGAAATTCAGAGGAAAATCCAGGAGTGGCCTGTGTGGATGAAGCACCTGTGTCCCTCTCATGTTTTAGGGCTGCTTTGTCAACTCCTTCACATCTCCCTCACAAGATCAGTCTTACGAAGGTTACTAAGGCTTATTAAGGAATAGGAATAGACCGATTGGTCCTTCTAGCCTATTCCCCACTACTCAGTGATATATTCATAACGTTACGATGCCACAAGCATATGGGTATCCAACAGTCTTTAAAACTCATTCAGATCCTTTGCCTCAACCACTCTGTCAGGCAATGCATTCCATGGTCCCACCACTCTCATGGTAAAGTATGATCCCCTGTAATTTGTCAGGAACCTTCTCCCTAGTGATCTCTTCCGGTGTACTCTTGTACTATGAACATTTTCCCTAAATTCTAAATCAATTTCTGCACATAAGTTATTGTCTTCAACGATATTATGTAGTAATAACACTACAGATCATCTCTCTTCTTTCTTTTTTCCAGACTATAAAGTCCTAGAGATTTTAATCTATTGCTTTAGTCCAGATCTTTGATGTAGCAATGTTCTCGGAAACCTGGCTTAAGAATCATGTACCCGACAAAATGCTTAACATCCCTGGCTACAACCTACACGGGTGAGACAGGTCAACCAGAGGTGGTGGTGGTGTTGCCATATATATTAAGGACAAATTCCTAACCTCTGATATTGTCCGTACATCAATGCCCAAAGAATTTGAGTGTCTTGCCCTCAAGTTAACCTTATCGCCGGATTAGCCCTACTGGTAGCTGCATGCTATAGGCCGCCTGCTGCTAGCCTGTGTATACTACTTCACCTTCACTCCCTCTTGGAGAAAGCGACCACTGAACGTGTCATAATGGGGGACCTTAATCTTAATTGGAACAATGCCTCCGCCAACAGGCTCAAGGATTTCTGCGATGAGCATGGCTAACTCAGATTACCCCTGAGGTTACCTGACCCAATAAAAAAAAAAAATGACCGAAGCTCCTTGCTGGATATTATGCTCGTCAACAAGCCACATAATATCTCCCATACAGGGGTCTTCCATAATAACCTGAGTGACTACTGCACTGTCGCCTGTGTCAGGCGTTTCCCACACCTACCTTCCACCTCTACTTTCAAGATAAAGCGCAGCCTAAAACACTTCTGTCTCCCTGCCTTTCTGACAAATCTTGGGAATATTAAGTGGCATGATTTCTATCTCACACCTTCTGTGTCTGTAGCTTTCTGTAACTTCCAGGATCTGTTACTAAGGGTAATCAGTAAACATGCACCTTTAAGAAAGGCTAAATCTAGGAAACAGGCAGCTGATTGGTTCAGTCAATCCCTGACGAGGGCCCTGCAGTCGAGAGACACACTACGGAAAAGGGCAAGGAAGTCGCAGTCTAACTCAGACTGGCTCTCCTTTCAGGTAGCCAGGAACACCTACACCAAACGGATCAGGACGGAAAAATCACATTTTTTCTAGTCCGCCCTCGAGGAAAACAAAAACTGCTCCGCCAAGTTTTGGCAAATCTTGAGAGAGGTCGAAGGACACTCCCCTACCACCCCAATTCTGACCAAAATTGTAGTGAACAATAACTCTTACACAGATAGGTCTGAGATCCTTGACCAGCTCAATAACCACTTTGCTACTGCAGGCCTCTCATTCGATGCTTCGCCTATTAGTAAACTGAGTGCCCCAAGTGCTGCCAGTGTAGGTACTAGCCCTACTTCTGTCCCCTGTACCGGCCGCCCTACCTTTAATTTCCAGCCAGTATCCTTTAAACAGGTGGAGGACCTTCTTCTCTCGCTAGATACCAAAAAGAGTGCTGGAGCCGACTCATTATTTATTTATTTATTTAGTTAAACATCAGTTTAGAAACCTTTGAGCCAGAGGCTCATTTACAAAGGTACCTCGTCACAAAGAGGACATCAGAACAGTAGTACAAGGGACACAGTACTTACAAACAAACAAAAGTTACAGTTCAATTACAGTTTTGTTACAATAGAGTACAATCGCCAACGAGCAAAAGATAACAAAAGGTGCAAAACTTATGGTCGGGGGAGAGCTGGTGGGGGTAGAAGGGAGGGAGATAGGGGAGGAGGAATAAGTAGGGAAAGGAAGGGGGGGAGCCGCTCAGTGAGCATTGTCAAACAGAGTATATATATATATATTTTTATTTTTTTTACACTAGGCTAGCGGCAGTTGCATTTGGAGAGCTAAGCAGGAAGTTTCTGAGCCTGGGCTTAAAGCAAGCTAAGGTTAGAGAGTTTGAGACACTGGCAGGAGGAGTTATACCAGTGGGCGCACGGTGGGAATGCCCTCTGACCTTGTGAGGTCCTGGCTCTCGGAAGAACTAGGTAGCTTCCTGACGAGCTGCGCGGATCAGGTCGTGGTGCAGTACGGCGAATGGAGTTGGATAGGCCTATGGGGGATAGGCCATGCAGGGCTTTAAAGGTGAGCTGCATGTCTGATACATGAGTCGCTCTTCCAGGTTGAGTAGGGTAGCCAGGGTGTACAGCTCACATGTGTGAGTGAGTCTGGGAGCACCAGTGATAAGTCTGCAGGCCTTATTTACTGTGAGACTTAACCTTGTTGAGGCAGTCTGATCTGCTGAGCCATAGACCAGAAGGCCATAGTCAATGAGAGACATGACAGAGGAGGTGACAGCCAGGCGGAGGGCATCAGGAGGAGGCATTTTTGTGCTGGTAAAGAATGCCTAGCCGTGAGTTGGCGAGCAGAATTTAGGGCAGATATAGTCCATGGAATGAAAGTGCAGGGTCAAAGGTTATACCAAGATATTTATAGGACTGCACCTGGTCAATGACGAGATTGGTGTGGAGTGGACAGCTAAGGGAAACTTGCTGTACTTATTTTGGGGTGGGAGAAGAGCATCGCTTTTGTTTTCTTAAGGTTGATAACAAGTCGGTGCTCAGTGAACCAGGTAGCTGCAGAGTCAAAGACTAGTTGGAGGAGTTCTGTAGCAGCATGGGGTCATTGTGGGAGGCAACGAGAACAGCATCATCAGCATAGAGAAGCATCTTACCCATACAACTGCTGGGTAGGGAGTTAAGAAAGAGTGAGAATAGTAGGGGTCCAAGAATTGAGCCCCGCGGCACTCAGAGCGAATGGGGCATGTTTCAGAGAGAGTACCGTTGACTTTCACACATTGGGAGCGGGCGAGAGATAGCTGGTGCACCAGGAACAGGTCCTGAGGCAAAGCCTATTAGGTCGAGGGTGGAGAGCAAAGAGGATGCGAAACAGTATCGAATGCTTTAGACAGGTCAATGAATATAGCACCAGCCAGGGCACCAGAGTCCAAGGAGGCATGGAGGAAGCTGGAAAATTCCAGGAGTGCTGTATTGGTACTATGACCTGCTCTGAACCCGTGTTGTTCAGGGCAGAGAACATTGTACTTATAGAGGTAGTCAGAGACTTGGGACGACACAATTTTCTCTAACGCCTTAGAGAGGGGGGAGAGGATTGAGATGGGTCGGTAGTTACCCGGAAGAGTCCTGTCACCACCTTTATGGACAGGGGTAACTGTGGCAATCTTCCACACAGAGGGGAATTGTCCAAGACAGAGTGATTTGTTGAAAATGCATGTAATAGGTGAGAGGACCTGATCCAAGACCTGACGAAAAGGCAGGGATCAAGTGAGTCATTACTGATGGTGTTACCTTTAGGGCTTTTAGCAAGTAAGGCCTAGCTTCTGCATGGTGACACGACGAGGTGGAAAGAGGGGCGGCAGTGGGTGGTGGTACAGATGGAGGAGGGGACTGAAAAGTTACCAGGAAGTACTGAGCTAAGGTCGGTGAAGGAGTTATTGAGGTGGGAGGCAATGAGGGCAGGGTCAGAGGAGACGGTACCATTGATGTTGAGAAGAGAAGGAGAGGGGGACTGGGAGTGACCATTCAGTTGCTTAATGTTGTCCCAGAAGCACCTGGGGTTCCCCCAGGAGGAGGTAAGAGAGGCTTGGTAGTATTCCGCCTTTGCTTTGCCGATGGCCCAGGTGCACTGGTTACGGGCAGCAGCATAGGACTGCCTGTCAGCTGAACGGCCAGTAGCAACAGCAAGGTGCCAAAGATTGTCACGTTGCTTAAGTTGCCACAGAAGGGCAGGGGTGATCCAAGGGGCATGTTTCACTTTGGACCTCCTAGCAGTTATGGGAGCAAAGATATCACAGGCAAAGTTGAAAGTGCTTACAAAGAAACCCAGGGCCAAGTCAATGTTGGTTGCCCTCGTCAGAGGGGACCAATCAGTGTGGGCAAGGAAGCGCTTAAGGCCTATGAGTCCCCCAGGCCTAAGCCGCCTTCGAGAGGTGGTTTGACCGGGATGAGAGCCGAGGGTTTCCCAGTTGAAAAGCACAGGAGTGGTCACTGAGGCAGTCAGGAGGATTTGGATGTTGTGGATGCGGATTGGCCTGTTGGTGAGGACCAGATCCAGGAGGGTGCTTGTCCCCCCTAGGGTTTTTCTAGTAGGCTGTGTGACCAGTTGAGTTAGGTCAATTGAATCGAAAGCCTCACGGTGGGAGGAAGATGAGGGGCAGAGCCAGTTTATATTCAAGTTGCCCACCAAGATTTGGTCCGACGAGTTGGGTAGGGAGGTGAGGTAGTCAATTAGTGGGCCCAGGGCCTGGGATTGGTTCTTGGGGGGTATGTAGGCTACGGTTAGGAATAATGGGCCTCTAGCTGGGTCCGGGGACAGCTTTAGAGTAAGTGCCCGGCCTTATGGTCGAGGTCAGGCGGGGGAGTGGTAGCCCACGAGAGAATCTCAAATAGAAGACACAGCCCCACCTCTCCTGCCGACACGGTCCAACCGTGGAGAGTGTAGCCGAGAGAGACATGAGAGTTAGGGTGGAGGGAGACAGCCAGGTTTCAACAAGGGCAATAACATCAGGTTTATGAAGAGTCACCCAGCAGTGCAGAGAGTCCAGTTTTTCAGGAGGCTACAGATGTTCATAGAAGCAATGCGCAGCCCAGGAGATTTCAGGGGTAGGACCACTGCTGCCAGGCCCGGGATTGGGGTGGACATTGCCTGACAGGAGCAGGAGGAGGAGGAGGAGGGCTGATCTGGGGAGTGCACAATGGCGGGATAGCTTTCGACGATTGGAGAGGGGGTGATATGGGAGTGATGAGGGGGTGATGACCAAGTGAAGACAGCTACTAGAGAGCAGTAAAATCTGACAAGTGAGGTATTAGAACCCTTCTTTCTAAATGCAGGCTATTATCATCTGACAGCACCCATCGCTCATCTATTTAATAGCTCACTTACCCAAGGGGAGCTACAGCTCAGTTGGAAAATTGTGCATATTATCCCATGGTTCAAGTCGGGAGACCCTACAGACGTGAATAATTACAGACCAATCTCGCTGCTTCCTGTACTATCCAACCAACTAGAAAAAATTGTCAACTTGCAACTGAGGGAGTATTTGGACTGTGAAAATATCTTTAATCCAGCCCAATCGGGGTTCAGACCTAAGCATAGCACCGTGTCGGCTCTAGCCAAAGTGTCTAATGACTAGTTAAAAGCCCTGGATAATAAACAGCACATCAATGCACTCTTCCTTGACCTTAGCAAAGCCTTTGACATGGTAGATCACTCCATCCTGCTTGATACTCAGGGTAATATTGGTCTACCCCCCTGCTGCAATAAAGTGGTTCCACTGATACCTCACAAATCGAAGACAACAAATTAAAGCACAAGAGGAACTGTCCCCACTAAAAGCTTTGCCCCGAGGCATCCCACAAGGGTCTATCTTGGAGCATATCCTCTTCACACTTTATATTAACTGCATAGATTCTGGCATACTCGCAGGAAATGTTCACCTTTTCACAGATGACACAGTCCTCTATACAACCAACCCCTCTCTAGATCTTGCTTACAAGGAGTTACAGCAGAACTTGATCATCCTCCAACATAACCTGCTGAGCCTGAAGCTCTTGCTCAATGCCAAAAAACAAAAACAAAGCCGTGATTATCTCTCTGCACTCCTCCCACAATATGGGAACACCTGGTAACCCCCAGATTATCACTCTCCTTGGCGAACCTCTGGAAATAGTGGATACATTCAAATATCTGGGAGTCTGGTTGGATAACAAACCCAGTTTCATTGTACACCTAAGTGAGTTAACAAAAAAGCTTAGACAGTGCCTTGGCATATTTTACCGCTTAAGACATCTACTCACTCTCAAAGCTAGGAAGCAGCTGGTTCAAACAGCCTTTCTACCCTTGCTTGACTACTCTGACTTTCTCTACAGTCACTGCCCCCAGTATGCCCTCCAGAAGCTTGACACACTCTACCATCGCACTTTGAGATTCATACTTGACGTGCTCCTCGGACTCACCACTGCCTGTTGTACCAAGCAATTGATTGGCTGTCCCCCTTCATGAGGAGGCAAATAAATGCCCTCATGTGGCTCTTCAGGGCTATTTCTAACAAACTCCCACCCTATATCTGCAACCTGTTTAAACGGGCTAAAGGTGAATACGGCCTACAGAACTCCTCCTTTGTCCCCCTCAAGCTACCACAGACGAGGACACGTTATGGCACAACTGCCACCAGCTCCTTCCTACCATCACTTTGGAACAACACACAAAAAGCACTTAAACTTTCACTCCTGCCTAGCCCCTACGTATTCAGGCAGCGTCTTTATCGATGCCTGAAGACTGTGTCCGATTGCTTCGGGTAATCATTGGCATATGGACTGAATATTCCCCTAGCTCCTGGATCTCCCTGGCCTTCTTATTCCCCGTCAGCCGGCATTCCTTTTTAGTGTGACTACCCCACTCCTAGCTCCCTCCCTCCCTCCTTCCCCATGGCAACCCCCCTGGGGGCTTCTACCCTAGCAGGGCTGCCCCCCTCTGCTCCCCTCATGTGTCTTTGCCCTCCTCTCCTCTCTCTGTCCTCCACTGTGTCTTTGCCATCCTCTCCTCCTTTTGTCCTCCACTGTCTCCTAACCCATATATGATGAATTGCCTGTATATGCATACAGCCCTCATTATCTAAGTCTTGCTCCAGTTACCTAATGATCTCATACTTAAGAATAGTCTATTTTAGTGGCTGCTGTGTTATGAAATGATGTTGAATACTGTAAATGAATTTGTCCTCAGGACCATCTTGCAAATAAACTTGCTCAACAATATAACTGCCTGGTTAAATAAAGTTTGATTGGTTGATTGATTGATTGATATATGCATTTAGTAAATCTCCTTTGAACTTTTTCTATAGTTGCTATTTGCCCCTTGGCTGGGCTCTGTTGCAGGGGAGAAAGCCTACGGAGGCTTATAGGAGTGCCAGCAGAGGCCTCTGGAGATAGCAGAATGGTTACCTTGGATGGAAATATAGAAACATAGAAGTTGACAGCAGATAAGGACTGCAAGGCCCATCCAGTCTGCCCATTTTTTCTACCTTATGAATGTGCCACAGG
The DNA here is from genome assembly GCA_016271365.2 of Neoceratodus forsteri. Classification (NCBI taxonomy): domain Eukaryota; kingdom Metazoa; phylum Chordata; order Ceratodontiformes; family Ceratodontidae; genus Neoceratodus; species Neoceratodus forsteri. The sequence goes on from CM028131.1 coordinate 752,920,021, forward strand.
CCTTTACTCTGTCAATGGCCTATCTATTCATACTCCTCTGTATTGCTCCCTTATGCCTATCCCATGCCTGTTTGAAGCCCTGCACTGTATTCATAGCCACCACTTCCTGAGGTAGGCCGTTCCATGCATCCACCACCCCTTCTGTGAAAAAGAACTTCCTCACATTACCCCTTAATAAGCCTCCCTCTAATCTCATGCTATGTCCTCTTGTCCTGCTATTTTTCTTATACTGAAACATGTTAGACTCTTTCACCTTGTTAATACCCTTATTTTTGTTTAGATCATGTCACCTCTCTCCCTCCTTTGCTCTAGGTTATACATATTGACCTCTGGTAATCTGTCCTCATATGTTTTCTGATGCAGTCCCTGCACCATTTTGGTTGCCCTTCTCTCGACTGCCTCCATTTTGTTAATGTTCTTGTGAAGGTGTGGCCTCCAGTACTGCATGCAGTACTCCAGATGGGGCCTAACCAGTGTCTTGTAAAGAGGGATTATTACCTCCCTCTTATGACTTGTGATACCCCTACTAATACACCCCAACATTCCCCTAGCCTTACCTACTTCTTCAGTGGTCTGCTTGGATGGTTTCATGTCATCCGTGATGATGACGCTCAAGTCTCTTTCTTCCCTTGTGATTGCCAGCAACTCCCCTCCCAACCTATAGGTGGCTTCAGGGTTTCTCTTTGCTATGTACATGATCTTGTACTTCTTTGCGTTAAACCCCAGTTGCCACTCTTCTGACCATTTAGCCAATTTATCCAGATTTCTTCTCATTCTGCCCACCCCATCTGGATCATCTACTCTGTTGCAGATCTTGGTGTCATCTGCAAACAGACAAACATTATCCTCCAGTCCATCTGCAATGTCACTGATGAAGACACTGAAGAGGACTGGCCCCAGGACTGATCCCTGAGGTACCCCACTTGTGACTTGCATCTGTTCTGACTGTATACCATTTACCACCACTCTCTGTGTTCTGCACGCCAACCAGTTTGCCACCCAGTTGATCAACTTCTGACCCACCCAAGCCTACCCATCTTATTAATCAATCTTCTATGTGGTACAGTATCGAAAGCTTTGCTGAAGTCAAGGTAGGCAACATCAACTGCATCCCCTTGGTCCACCACTCAGGTTACCCAGCCAAAGAAATCTATGAGATTAGTTTGACAGGACCTTCCTGTTGTAAACCCATGCTGTCTTGGATCCTGTACTCCTATGGATTTCAGGTGTTGCACTATCCTTTCCTAAAGGAGTGCCTCCATAATCTTGCCCCTACCTTCACCTCTACCTGGTGTATATTTTTATTTTTATTTTTTTCTTCAGTTACTTCCTCCTGCAACCTTAGATAACCTGCTTTATCTTCCTATAGACACTTCTATGTATGTAAATACCGTGTAATCTGTACAATATCTGTATAATTCTATGTACATATGAACTTCTTTTTCTTCCTTTCTGTAAAGAGTATTATCTGTATTGCCTTGTAAATACCTGTGTTGACCTGTATATACAATTGTTCATGCTCCACCCAGGTCCATCTTGCAAATGAGCTTCTGCTCAACGATGAACGCCTGGTTAAATAAAGACTTGATTGATTGATTGATTGATTGAGGTAAGACTGACTGGACTGTAGTTCTCTGCCTCCTCCCTGCTACCACTCTTGTGGAGCAGGATCACATGAGCCCTTCTCCAGTCTTCTGGGACCTCTCCTGTGCTCAGAGACTCACTAAACAGTTCTGCTAATGGCTCTGCTAGTTCCACCCTTAGCTCCTTTAGTACCCTGGCATGTATGCCATCTGGTCCCATTGCCTTGTCCACCCTGAGCTTAGCGAACTCTTGTAGGACACTTTCTTTTGTGAAGGGACTTGTGCAAACCCCCGTGTCAATGCTGATGAGCTGTGGGCCCTGCTCTACCTTCTGCTCAGTAAATACTAAGCAGAAGTATCTATTTAGGACAGATGCTTTTCCTTGGTCCTCCTCCACACACTCCCCCTTATCCCCTTTGATCTTGGCACCCTCTCTGGACTTTCTCCTTTCACTAATATATCTATAGAAAGTCTTGTCCCCTCCTTTTACTATTCGTGCTAGTGTTTCCTCGGTTTGGGCCTTTGCCTGCCTTACTGCCTTCCCTGCTTCCCTTAGAGAAGTTTGGTATGCCTCCCTATCTCCTTCATGCTGCGTTCCCTTATATTTCCTGAAGGAAAACTTTTTGGCTCTGACCTTTTCTGCTACTGTTTCTGAGAACCAAAGTGGTTTCCTCCTTCTTTTGCTCCTGCTTTTCTCCCTAACACAATGGGATGTTGCTTCAAGTACTGCATCCTTATTGCTTGCCCACTTTGCCTGTAACCCCTCACCTGTATTTCTTCTTGCCAGGGCTAGCTTAACTCTGTTGGCCATCTTATCAAAGTCAGCTCCTCTGAAGTCCCACATTTTTGCCTTGGAATGGGATGATTTAGTTCTCGTGGCCAAACTGAACCATACCATGTGATGGTCACTGGCCCCCAGGTGACCTTCTACCTGGAGATCTGTGATCCTTTCCCCGTTAGTCAGTACTAGATCTAGGATAGCCCTATCTCTTGTGGGTTGTTGTACCAGTTGTTTGAGGGCCTCCCCCTGCAGGGAATACACTATGTGTCTAGTTCTGGCAGATGTTCCTGCTGGTATTGACCAATTTGTATCTGACATGTTGAAGTCTCCCATTATCAGAATCTCCCCTTTAGCTGTCATGTTTTGTATGTCTTCTAACAGCAATGTGTCTGTGTCCTCCCTCTGGTCTGGAGGCCTGTAGACAACCCCAGTTTGTATGGCTGTCCCATTTCCTGTTTCCAGGGTGACCCACAGTTCTTCTGGCTCCTTACGTGTATTCTGAATTTCTGTAGCTTTGATATTTTCTTTGACATAAAGGTCTACTCCCCTCCTTTTTGTACCTCGGTCTCTTCTGAACAGTACATAGCCAGGTACTGAAGTCTCCCAAGTGTGGTTACTGGTGAACCATGTCTCGCTAATGGCTACTATGTCCAGTTTAGCCTCTGTCATTGTTACCTGCAGGTCTGGGATCTTGTTTCCCAGACTGCGGGTATCTGTGTACATGATTTTCCATTGGCCAATTTGGGTACCCGTGACATGGGCGTCGGCGATTGGGCGCCTACAAAAACAGTGATCAGTCCCCAGTACATGTCATCTGGGCTAGTGACAGGGTAGGGTGACCTGACTGGGGGGGGGGTCGGTGAACATAGCGATGGGATGTCGCTATACGTACGTGCGGGGGGGGGAGTGAGCACTCACAGCGAGGGGCAGGCTAGATTGTGAGGGGTGGGTTGCCGAGCTGGTCCCATGGCATGGTGGGTGGGTAGGCGGCTCCAGTAGGCAGGGTGCCGGGTTTGGGCACTGTTGTGTTTTTGTTGCGCTCGGATCAAATTTTTTCATTCATGGTTTTGAATCCCCCCCCCGACATGCACCCCCCTGGAGCTGAGAATCCTTAAGTAGCGGGGTGGGGGGGCACAGGGGCATTGAAAACACAAATCCCTGGTGCTATTTTGCTGTGCGCTGGGGAGTCAGAGTGTCAAAATTGATTTTCAGCAATATGACTTCGCGATAACAGAGATCGCCTTTAGGCTTTCGCCATTATCACATAAATCCACCAGTTTTTGGTGCGTTAGTTGTTGGACGAGGTCCAGTGTTTCCCCTGAATGTTGTATGGGAAGCCAGACCTCTTTCCTTACCTGGTGATGCAAATGAACTACAAATATGATGAACTTCTGTTTGATTACTAGCTGAGGGGGGAGGGGTTTTCTTCCCGGTTGATGTATTGGGTGCTGCACGCCTCTTCCCATTGGCTAGTTTAAATATTCCGCAAAGACATCAAACTTCTACCCCAATGCACTGACTCCTTCCTTAGTCAGATGCAGTCCATCAAATTTAAAAAACTTTCACTTCCAAAACTGTCAGTTACCTACAAATTTGTGTCCTTTTTCCTGGCACCAGCCCTTGAGCCACATGTTTAGCTCCCCTAACTCCCCTTCTCTGACCTTCCGTCCATCTGCCCCCTCTCCCAAACCAGCAGGATCTCAGAGAAGGAGATGCCGGACAAAATGGATGACAGTTTGTCTCCCAGCCTGGTCAGGTGTTCCTTGGTCTCCACAACTGACCAGCTGGCGAGATCATTAGTCCCTATGTGTACCAGGACATCGATGTTTTCTCCTGCTTCCTACACGATTTTAGCAATGTGGTCAGTGTCTCTCCATGCTGATGTACCCGGGAGACATCTGACCATTACCCCCGGCTGGAGGTAGGTATCAACTCCCCAAATCATGGAGTCTCCTATGATCAGAAGTGTTTTGGAGTTCCTTTTTTTTTGTTTTGGTCCCTGTTTTGGGCTAGTTTTGTAGTGCTAGCTTCTGTACAGCAGTGTCCTGCTCTGCGGTTTCCTCTACCCCTTTGTTTGATTTTGGAGATAGAGGCAGATACCTGTTTGCAGTTTTTATATGGTTTGTGGAGGTGATATGTTGGAGAGCACTGAGTGATGGGGTGGGTATCTGTTGGCTGAGGAAGTGCCAAGACACCACAAGTGAAGGATGATAAACTATATACAGATATATTAAATCCTTGGATTGTGACTTGCAATCTGTCTGGCTAAAACATGGTCATGTGACCAAACGCAGTACACAAATAGGACCTAGCATTGATTCTTATAGGGAAAACGAGGGTGGAATAGTGATTGACAATGAATTTTAATGCCTGAAAACACAGGCTAAAGGAGCAGTAATGCCACTGGAGGTCAATTTTTCACCCTAAGGGACAATAGTTTACAGCCATTAGCAAAGAACTGTTTTAGTAAACCTTTTGTTAATTACAGATTTGCACAGCTTTTTGTGTCACTCAGTCACAGCTTCCTTTTACCCTGCCAATGCATATACACTAATTAGCGTGAGCTACTTTTAACTAGCACCAAATAAGTTCAACTAGCAACTACACTACAGCAACATATGTAGCAGCAGCTTTCTAAGATTGGCAGACAGGTCAAGGAATGCAATGCTCATGCTCATAAGACTATTACCTGGTTTAAGGGTAGTAGGTTAGAAATTACTGACTGCTCCCTGGTCCATGTTAGTGAAGTGAAGGCCTTGATTTCTTATAATCAGAATTCTAAATCATAATAACATCCATGTAAAACCCATCTCCATTCAACTCTATGGAGCAAGCCCCCATGCTCTTCATTTTCTGACATCACAAAACGTGCGAGCGTGGGGGCATAACGGCCAATCCGGGAAGTGGCTATGTTTTGGCTTTCGGTTCCATGGAGCTAGACATGATCTGCTGTATTTTTTAAATAAGGCAGAAATAAATAGAATTTTAAATAGCAGGCAACTTGAGGCCAAGTAAGTTATTGTATATGTTTTTTTTGGGGTGAGAAATCAAAAGGTATGAACCTGCTCTTTAATGTTCTGTATCTGTTTTACAAGTCACTTGGTATGTGTGCTTCTCCAATAAATATTTTCAGGTTCTCGATCAAATGTCAGCTTGCACAAAGGCCCTTAATGTGTGTGGAGCAATGTGAACCTTGGAGATATACTGTATCTTGCATACAGGCTAAATCTCCTTGTATATTTTAGCCTAGTTACAAGATATATCTCTGAGGTTCACATATACATACACATATATACTGTCAGCAGATAACTGTTCACATATACATATACATATATACTGTCAGCAGATAAGGGCCGCCAGGCCCATCCAGTCTGTCCGTTCATGCTACCTGACGAAGCAACCAATGACCCTTCCTGGTCATTTGCTTTAGCTTTTTCTTCCTGTCTCTAATATTCCTTTATTCCTGTCCCATGCATGTTGGAAGTCTGCCACCATATGGGTGGCCACCACTTCCTGGGGCAGGCTATTCCATGCATCCACCACCCTCTCCATAAAAAAGAACTTCCTGACATTTCCCCTTATGCAGCCACCCATTAGTCTCACATCATGCCCTCTTGTTCTGGCACTACTTTTAAACTGGAATATGTTTTCCCCTTCCACCTTGTTCATGCCCTTGAGGTATTTGAACATTTCTATCATGTCAATTCTCTCCCTCCTTTGCTCCAGTGTGTACAAATTGAGATCTCCGACTCTCTCCTCGTAAGGCTTGTGATGTAGAATCTTCACCATTTTGGTTGCCCTCCTCTGCACGGTCTCTATTTTGTCAATGTCCTTAGGAAGGTGTGGCCTCCAGAACTGGACACAGTACTCAAGGTGAGGCCTCACCAGGGTCTTGTACAGTGGAACAACACCACCCTCCTTCGGCTTGTGAGTCCCCTTCCAATACACCTCAGCATCCCACCAGCCTTCCCCACCATCACCTTGGCCACCTGTCTTGTGGCCTTCAGGTCCGTGATTATGACCCCCAAGTCCCTCTCCTCCTTAGTAACTGCAAACAACTATCCTCCCAACCTGTAGCTTGCTCCAGTGTTCCTGCTCTCCACGTGCATGATTTTGCACTTTTTTGCACTAAACCTTAGTTGCCACGCATCTGACCATCTCTCGAACAGCTCCAGGTCCTTTCTCATCTTTTTCACCCCTTCCGGGGTATCCACCTTGTTGCAAATCTTGGTGTCATCTGCAAACAGGCAAACCTTTCCCTCCAGCCCATTTGTAATGTCACTGATGAAGACATTCAAGAGGACTGGCCCCAGAACTGACCCTTGAGGTACCCCACTGGTCTTCTCCCTTTCCTCTGACTGGGTTCCATTTACCATGACCCTCCATTTTTGGTCCATTGAACAATTTCCAATCCAGTTTACCACTTTGTGTCCCATCCCCAGGCTATCTAGCTTGTTGACAAGTCTCCTATGTGGGACGGTATCAAAGGCTTTGCTGAAATCCAGATAGGCAATGTCTACAGCCCCCGTCTACTGTCTTTGTCACCAAGTCAAAGAAATCTATTAGAACAAAAGTGGTAGTAGGTAGGAAGCGGGGAACTACAGGCCAGTCAGCCTCACCTCAATGGTGAGGAAGATCATGGAGGCACTTCTGAAAGAAAGGACAGTGGCACACCTGGAATCCAATGGTGCCCAGGATATGAGGCAACACAGATTAACAGCAGAAAGGTCTTGTCAAACAAATCTGTTACATGTTTTTGATTGGGTGACTAAGGAAGTGAATCAGAGAGGGGCAGTAGATGTCACCTAACTAGATTTCAGCAAAGCCTTCAATGCCGTTCCCACACAGAAGGCTGGTTAACAAGATGAGTAGTCTGGGCATGGGGCACAAGGTGATACATTGAGTTAGAAACTGGCTGACGGACAGAAAGCAGAGGGTGGTGGTAAACAGGATATAATCCGGGGAGAGAGAGGTGACCAGCGAAGTACCACAGGGATCAGTACTGGGACCAGTCCTGTCTAATGTCTTCATTAGTGACATTGCAGAGGGGCTGGAAAGAAAGGTCTGCCTGTTTGCAGATGACACCAAGATCTGCTTGCTACAGGGTGGATACTCCAGAAGGGGTACAGAAAATGAAGAGGGACCTGGAGAAACTTGAAAGTTGGTTGGAGATGTGGCAACTGAGGTTCAATGCAAAAAAGTGCGAGATAATGCACCTGGGTAGGGGGAACCCTGGGGAGAGCTACAGAATGGGGAGGGGATGCTGACTGCCACCAAAGAGGAAAGGGACCTAGGGGTTATCATATCTGATGACATTAAGTTATCAAAGCAGTGTACAAAGGCTACAGGGAGGGCCAGTGGCATGCTGGGGTGCATAGGCAGAGGTAATACTAGCAGGAGATGGGAGGTGGTGATGTCATTGTATAAAATACTAGTAAGGCCTCACCTGGAGTACTGCATGCAGTACTGGAGACCACACATGCGTAAGGACATAGACAAGGTGGAGTCCATCCAGAAAAGGGCGACAAAGATGGTGCATGGCTTGCATCACAAAACATATGAGGAGAGACTAAGAGACCTCAATATGTACTCACTGAAGGAGAGGAGAGAAAGGGGGGACGTGTTAGAAACGTTCAAGTACCTCAAGGGCATAAACAAGGTGCAGGTGGGGGATCTTTTCCAATGTAGAAAAAATACCAGAACGAGGGGACATGATATGAAATTGGAGGGGGGATAGATTAATAGGTAACATGAGGAAGTTCTTCTACACAGAGAGGGTGGTGAACGCTTGGAACAGTCTGCCACAAGAGGTGGTGGGGACACGCATAGTGGAGGGGTTTAAACATGCCTGGGACAAGCACAAGGTAAGCTTGGGTGGAGAGGAAGTGATGAAAAGCCATTGGTCACTTAGGGTCAGTGGACACACACATATATATATATATATATATATATATATATATATAGGGCATGCGGGCAGACTGGATGGGCCTAGCGGTCCTTATCTGCCGACAATTTATATGTATCTATGTTTGACAGAACCATCCTGCGGTGAACCCATGTTGCCTGGGATCCAACATCCCCATGGCTTCTAGGTGCTCCACTATTCTTTCCTTGAAGAGTGTCTCCATGATCTTTCCAACTACAGAGGTTAGACTGACTGGTCTGTAGTTCTCTGCATCTTCTTTACTATCACTCTTGTGAAGAGGGATGACTTTGCCCTTCTCCAATCCTCTCTGGTTGCTCCAGTGTCTAGGGACTCACTGAACAGGGCTGCCACAGGGGCTGCCAGTTCAATTCTCAGTTCCCTTAAAGAGCTACTGACACCTCAAAGAAAACTTTGAAAAACATAATAATTAGGTAAAATTCTGCTTGTATTCCATATATATTCTAGATTTCTCCTCCCCATTATTTATTACTGAGAACATTTGGATGAATACATGCTTTTATCCCTTGCAGTTACTTTAAAGTTAATCTGCCTCTATAGCTTACTCCCTACTTAAAGTCATAATGCTGTGCTGTGACATCACAATCTGTTGCCATGAGAGTAATTGTGATGTCACAAGCAGTGCATTATGACCTCAGGTAGGGAGACAGCAACAGAAATAGATGAACTCTTCAGGAGCAAAAAGCCTGTTTTCATGCAAATGACCTCAGCAATAAATAATTGGGAGGAGGAATAAAGAACTAGTGTGAAATATAAGCTGAACTTTATCTAAATATTATGTTTTGTTAAAGTTCTTTTGAAGGTGTCAGCTGCTCTTTAAGCCCCTGGGCATGTATGCCATCTGGACCCATGGCTTTGTCCACCTTCAGCTTTGCAAGCTCTTCTAGGACCCTCTCCTCTGTGAACGGACTGGTGTTCATCTCCTTTTCCTCTGTTCCTTTAAATTGTAGCTGTGGACCCTGCCCATGTGCTTCCACAGTGAAGACTGAACAGAAATATTCATTCAGGATCGCTTCCTTCTCCCCGTCTCCCTCCACTATCTTTCCCCCGGCTCTTCGAAGCTTAACTGCTCCCCCCTTTGCCTTCCTTCTCTCGCTAATGTACCTGAAGAATGTCTTGTCTCCCTTTGTAACCAACAGAGCTATTCTTTCCTCAGTTTGCGCTTTAGCGCTTCTCACTGCTTTTCCTGCCTCTCTCAGACACTTCTGGTACATTTCCCTGTCTTTGTCTCTTTGTGTCTCCTTATACTTCCTGAAGGCTAGCCTCTTGACCCTTACCTTTTCAGTCAACCCCTTTGAGAACCAAAGTGGTTTTCTTCTCCTTTTTCCCTTGTCTATCAATCTAACACATTGTTTTGTGACCTCCGTTATGGCCTCCTTGACGTGTGCTCATTTCTCCTCAATGACCCCCATCCCCCTTTTTTCCAGGGTTTCCCTAAACTTAAGTCGCATCCTGGTAAAGTCTGACCTTCTGAAGTCTAAGCCTCTTGCCTTCATATGGGTTGACTGAATTCCCTGTTACCACCTTGAATCACACCATATGGTGGTCGCTGGACCCTAGCTGACCTTCCACCTTGAGCCCTGTTATCCTGGCCTCGTTGGTCAGTAGCAGATCCAGGACTGCCCAGTCTTATACATTCCATACACATTAAAGCAGCAGTGCAATGAAAATGGGCTAAAATTTTACCCCACCTTTTTTTCTTCCTAATTGATGCCAGATGTCTTCCAGTTTATTTTGGTGGTCAAATGTTCAGTTTCTGTTATAATTTAAGAATGGTATGAACATTTTAAAATAATTATTTCTCAAGAAAAAATATGGCTGCCTCATTTTTACATAGAAATAATACTGAAGACCAGACAAGGGTAAGAATCAAGACAAAAATGCAAATGTACAGTATACAGCAAAGGAAGCATCCACCAAAACCCAAATCAGCTATTCTGCCAATATTTCTCATAACCATAGCAGAAAATTAGTTTTTTGGAATAACATTTTTCATTGCATTGCTGCTTTAAGGGCCTTTGTGCAAGTGGACATTTGATCAAGAACCTGAAAAACTTTATCGGAACAGCACACGTACTAATTGACTTGTGAAATAGATATAGAACAATAGAAAATGGGCAAAGACAATTCTCTCTTCTGATTCGCTGACACACTTGTGTAGGTGGGCATCTATCAGACAACAATGCCCACCTAAAACAAGTCCCTTCTGTGCCAACCCCATCACTAGTATCCTGGTACCAGTGATTTCCACAAAAGTTGCCATTTTCACTGCTCACTAAGTGACAGAAAAGAGAAAGTCAGTCAGAAGTTAAAAAAAAACTAACAAACTGTACCCACCATCAGTATCCAAAAAACTCAGTTAAACACTTTCTCATCCACAGTCTACCATACCACATATTTTTTCTTTTAAATGACGAACTGCAAACACGGCGCCAAACATTTCAAACCAGCCTTCCCAGCCCTCTCTACTTCTTCCTACTACAATGTTCATCCTGCGTATCCCGTCTCTTATAGAAATCAGCCCCACAATAAAAACGATCTCACTTTTTATATAAATCAAAGTACCTCCTTTTTTCCCCCACTGCGAGACTTCTTCAGCTAAATTCCATGTCCCCTCCCCACTCGCGTCCGAAACAAACTATCCCATTCTCACTCCAGTGCTGAGACACTCGAAGCAGTTTTTCTCTTGCCACACATTTCTAAATGAAAGACTGCTACTGATTCATCTTAAAAACTCCTTCTTTAACTACAAAAAAAAAATAATACCCCGCTGCCGTCTCACACCATATTTCTACTTCCTCATTTAAAGAAGCCTAACACCCGCATCAATGGAGAAAAAAAAACTTGTTGCAGGGACAGTTAATTGTGTTTTATTTTTTTTTAACTACCACAAAAATGATGCAAACAAACCACTGGGAAAAACACTGCAATGTGCTATTTTTCCATACGAAAGGGTGCTGGGGGATAACTAGAAGAGAATGGCTCTGTGGTGGGGGAGGGGTGACAGCAGTACATGGAACAGAACACAACTAGAGGAACTATTTTACCCCTAAAACATTTTTTCTTCATGTTATATTTCTTTTAAACTTATTTCCACTCTTATTATATTACTTAAATAAAATTCACACATGCACCCAATTTTCTAAGTGCAATAATACCCTCCAGGGTGGGCGGTATGGGCCTGCGGCGTCGGGCCTCATCACGCCCTTGGGTGGGCGGGTATAGTCCAATACTACCCACCCTGTCGGGTATTATTGCTTGCTTAACCCGGGGTGATAAGTATTAAATCGGCATTATTAAGCAGGCATAAATTATAAATATAGCTACCCTGGTTATATAGTTTTGTCTGAATCTGTTTTTTTTTTGTTTTGTTTTTTTAAGTATTTTGTAGGTAGTTTGTGTATATGTTATATATATGTTATACGTGCTGTGTGTCACATTAGTATGGGCACCAGTGATGCTGTACTTGTGATAACATTTATACTGTCACTTTAACCAAATGATTATAAATTGTGTCATCACTGTGCAGCCTCACCTTTGAGAAAGCACACAGGAGTGTGTGAAACATGTTAGGTGTCTTGTCCATGGTGTTTTTCGATTTTTGGTGTTTTTTAATTTTTGGCTACACAGTAAAAAATTTCAAATGAGTATTAACTTGCACGGCCATTTATTGGTGGTGAGTGCCATGGTTTCTTTTTGCTTTCCAGTTTCTTCTGTTACTGGTGGCACCCATATCCCACTGCATTTCCTTGTTTTTTTATGTTCAGTAAATAAATACACACACGTGCACACATACATATATACATGCACACACACGTACACACACGCGTTCTAGGAGCACTCAAGCAACCATATATCAGGGTTAAGCAGGCGCATCTGTGCTAAACCCTGATTTTTGTACCTTAATAGCACAGTTGGCCCTGGACAGAATAACCTGGAATTGAACATGCGTGTAGTGAGTGCCAGGATCTCTGGATTATGTAAACATGGTAATAGGCAGTTCAGCAGTTTAGAAGTTCTAGAAGGTTGAAAATACATAAAACCATGGTTTGGTGGAAAATACATAAAACCATGGTTTTAAAGACCTATTATTTGCTCATCAATAGCACAATGGCTGCCTGTTGAAACTTGAAAATGTCTAATTTGTTAGAATTTGGCCACGGAACAATTTTTTGAGAGGTAGCTCTACCTAGAAATTTGGTGTTTTTAAATGTATTTAAAAAAAATGCAATTTTTCACGCATGTACAGTTAATTTTTTCAGACATTTGCTTTAACTCAATTTTCGCTAAACTGATGCACCTCACTTTCTTGAAGAAAATCCATTTTTATGAGATGAGACCCTTGCTTTCATGAGCCTTTGCAGTCACAAAAGTGAGGCAATAAGAGAAACCTTTGTGCATGAAGAACAAGAAAATAAGTTGAAATTAAACCTGAACGTTGCTTGGTCAATAGTGCAGGGTGTAAAGTTGATTTTTCAACTGATTTTTGGTTAAAAAAAAAATAAATTGTTTAATATTACTGAAATTAGGCTGTTGCATATCATGAAAGCAGATCCTGCTGTCCTGATTTGTGAAGCTGCTTTTATGACTTACAAAGACAAATTTGGTGAGACTTAGCCAATTATGAAAAAAGAGAGAAAGAATTGGAAACATTGCTTATCAAAAACAAGAAAATTTGTTGGAAGTGGAATTTGAAACTTGTGCAGTCGACAGTGCAGGGTTTAATGCTAATTCTTCAGGAACTTTGTTTTTGTTAGACTAGCTTTTAAAGTAATAATGAAATTAGGCTGAGTGTGTCATGAAAACAGGCTCGCTTTTCGTCACTTGTAAGCCTGGTTTTTTGACTCACAAAACAAAACAACCTCAGACTTCACCTTATGTATATGCTCTGCCTTTCTGCATATTATTTAGATGTACATATTACTACTGGTGGAAGGGGGCCATGCTTGTTGTGCATGTACCATGTTTGTCTGCATAATATTTACGATTTTACCCATTTGTCCTGTTGTAATGTATTTTACTGGAACAAGTAGAAACTGCAGCACCAGGACTGAGTCTTGGTGCTACTAAAAACCGTAAAGTAGACCAAAGGAAAAAATAGAGAACCCAAGGCAGGAGTACTTTAGCTAAATGGCAGTGTTTATTAAAGAGCTATATTGCTAACAACAAAAAGCCATAAAGTGCCAGAAGTGATCAAAATTGATAAACACAGCTGACGACGTCTTTACGTGGCAGCAACGGACAACGCACACATATCTTACATTTTGCACGCTTACCTATAATACTTCAATGAAGCATAACAGGTGAACGTGTGAAACGTAGAGAAGTGGTCAGCCCTGTTTATCAATTCTGACCACTTTTGGAACTTTATGGTATTTTGCTTTCAGCAGTATAGCTCTTTAGTAAACACCGCCATTTAGCTAAAGTACTCCTGCCTTGGGCGCTATATTTTTTTCTAATATATCTTACTTTATCAACATACAAGTAATCTGAAATACATTGTACTTGGACCCCACTGGAAATGAGCCTCGGCTTAACTGTGGCATCCTTGCTTATATTTTATGAATAAAACTTATTAATACTACTACTTCTAGATCTGTGCTAGTCTCAAAATGAGAAAAATCTAGATGGCTTTGTAAGGCCATGTCTTTGAACGTGCAACTAAAGTCTTCTACATATGCAGCTGTTTTGTGAGTGGCCCAGCCAAGTGACTGGTCTGGCACAGTGATCGTCACTACACAGCTGCTGTGGCCACTCATAAAACAAGCTACAGGTCTGGTACATTGTCACTGTGGAGTGATCATCAAGCGATATAAGACATGCAAAAGCTGGAAATGTCGGTTATATATGTTTTTTTTTTCAAAATGTAAGAAAATGAATTGCAAAAAAATATCTTGAAGCCCTACTGGTTGAAGGGCTAAGGGGCTGTCCTCTGTGACTTTACTTGGTCCTGATAGGACGGCGACACCAGCAAACAAAAATTCAGAGTTATAAAAACTCTAACATGTACAGCAGGCTGTTGAATCTCCCACTGCTGCAGCCCTCCTCTGATGTCAGCTGCAGGGGATTCTGGGATTTGCAGTTACAGAAAATTTCCCCTTGTAAGTTAACAGAATCGGCTGGATACAATCTGCTATACACTCAGTAAACAGTAAGTAAAAAATGTTTTTGCACACAAAGTGCAAATTAGAACCAGCCCCGCACTTGGGTTTGGGGCTCTTAGTGCTCATTGTTTCCCTTTAATGGCAGCAAAACGGTACCGTGTCAAAATGTTGAAGACAATATAGCAAAGGAAAAACCGCACAGTGAAAACAGCTAAAAGCAAAATAGCTACAGAGATAGTATAGCGAATGGTCAAAACAGCTAAAAACAATATCCCTGTAGCTATATTGCTTTCAGGCAAACAGGTTAAACCCTCTGCTTGGCGGTATGTTGCTGAGTGGTTCTGTGGCTCACCGGGTAGGGACACAGGCAGGGAGAGAAGAGCAGAGCAATGCAATGCAAGTGTCCTGGGGTTTGATTCCCTGTCCTGGGATATGGGTTTTTAATTTTTTGCATCTTCCCGGGACGTCTTCTGTTTCCCCTTCCCCTCCTCAACAATTCTCCTTCCCCCCAGGTTTCTGCTGGAGTTAGTTATAATAAAGTGGGGGATTTGAGGGACGGGGGTGTGGAGCCACCCCCCACACAAACACAAAATGTATTTGTTGGTTGCTGAGTTCAGCAAAGCAGCGCTCGCTGTTTTTGCTGAGCGCTATCTTTGTGGTCAGCAATTTGACTTTGTGGTTTTTGACTGCGCGGTTTATGTTTTCGAGATTTTGACCCCGTGCCCAGCAAAACGCCCAAAGGCCCATCCAATCTGCCTAGCTGTGCCTACGGTTGGATGCGATGGCCTCTGCAGTCACTCACCCATTCATCCTCCCTTTCCTTCTTCTTCTACCCTTACACGTCCCATATATTTGTCCCACACAAGTCTGACTCTTTCTACTGATTTAGCACAGGCAACCTACTTCAGCAGCTTCCACCCGTCCACTACTCTCCCTATGGACCAGTATTTCTACCCCCTCCTCCAGCTTTGTTAAGCTCCTTCTCGTGCCAGTGTTCTCACTCAGTCTGAGCAACTCCTTGCAGTCTACCTTATTAATCCCATGGAAGTACTTGTATGTCTCTGTCATACCCCCCTGCTACAGGGTGTACATGCTTCTTTTGTAAACTGTTTTAAGACTATAAGTTACAGGTTACAAGATGCGCTCAGGGTGTATGTTTTGAGGTCTTTCAACCTCTCCATGTAGGATTTCCCGTGTCACTAGATCATTTTGGCTACCTTGCTATGTACTTCTTCCACCCTGTCCCTGTCCCTCCTCGAGGGTAAGCCCCAGAACCATGCACAGTACCCCATGTGAGGTTGAATGAGGGATCTGATCAGGGGCAGGATCATCACACTCCTCCTACTGCCGATCCCGCTCCCTATGTATCCCAGGATTCTATTTGCTCTTGTCACTGCCTTGCTACACTGGCTTGATGATTTCAAAGTTGCAGGGCTTAAAAGTCGGGGGAATAGAACACTTTGCACTGTTTTCTGATGGCCTCTTGCCTATTTGGTCAGTGCCGCAAAAAATGCAGTACAGCTTTCTAGGTACTTTTTGCACTGAATGCAGAAAAGTACATAGAAATTAATGGAGTGCCAGACTACAACATTTTCTTCATCTCAAGGTTCACATGCCCGAGTTCTTTATTTTTCTAGTCCGTATGGTTTGCACAAAGCCCGTGAGTTTTTTTTGTGTAGTGTGTTGAGTAACTTTGATAAAAGGGTACAGAGCTCTGGACAAATGACAAGATTCAGCTGCTGTGATCTGCCAGAGCACAGGAGTGACACTGCAATCTCCTGGCCACATAAACGTATGTCTGACCACGCAGAACCTCAGCCTGTGTGAGCCACTGCAGTCAGTGGCATCAGAGAGATTCACAGAGAGTGCATGCAATTAGTTGATGTCCTTATATGCATAATCTAGATGAGGAGTAGTTTAAATCCTGCCCCTGAAGGCCTACCCTAGAAAGGCAGTAGTTCACTCCTCCCCTTAACTTGTCCCCGTGGGCCTATCCCAGATAGGGAGTAGTTTAGATTCTGCTTCTAACTTGCCTCCACAGGTCTCCCCCCCCGATAGGGAGTAGTTCACCCTTTCCCTAAACCTGCCCCTGTGGGTCTACCCCAAATAAGGAGTAGCTGAAGTACTTAAACCATACCCTCAACCAGTCTCTACGGGCCTGCCCCAGACAGGGAGTAGTAAAATTCTAGTTCCAATCCTGTCCCTCCTGGTCTACCCTGTCACCTGTGCTTACCCTCCACACCCTCTGTCTCCAGTACTTTGCTACCTCTGATAGTTCCTCAGATTCCCTTATATCCCTACCTCTCTGGTCCCTATTGATCAGAGTCCCCTGCTTACCTGCGGCCTGCCCAGCAGACGGCTTTGCAGAGGCTGTCCTCCTGCTCTGGTCCTCAGTCTCAGGGAGATTTTGCATGCTCTGGGATTGCTTGGTCCACTCTGAAATACAGTAAGTACTAACAGCAAGTAGCCTATTTGCTGTTTGACAATCACATGCTCCAGTTAAAACACACACACACACACACTCTCCCTGTTTTACTTAAACTAATCCATGCCCCCCTCCCCTGACAGACAACCCCCAGCAAATTGTTTTGAGCCTAGAAAATTCCTCCAAAATGTGGTTACTTAAACAACTATAGTGTATGGTGGAACGTAGTTCAGCATGGATTTCCATGCCATGGAAAAAGTCGTTCTGCTGCACTAAAGACATCAGCAGACAACGCTCACACGCTGTTTGGCACTCGAGTGAACAGAGAGATGCAGACTTTACCGGCTAACAGAGAAAGATCAGTATCAACCAGATAAGTTAAAATTAGTAGTACAGTGACATAGGCTCAAACCAGATATTTTAAACACAACATCCGCTCTTCACAATGAATGTCCTCTCGCTAAGTGAGAGGAACTGCCACCATTTATTTTTATTTCAAAACCTCACCCAGACCTGTAAGACAACCAATTAAAATGCACGAGTAAAGCATAGGGACGCCAGGTCGCTAACAACCACACAGCGCCCTAGCAACCAGAGCTAACTCTCGGCAGGCAACACTGAGTTTTCTACATAAGAAAAAATAATCATATATTTTTACTTGCTTTGGAAGACACCATACACTATATAGAATAGTGTATGGCTCACTATACACTACAAGGCTCTTCTCAACCTCGTGGTTACTCTGCCAACCGAGAAACCTCTCGAGCTTCGCTCTCTAGGTCATCCGGTCGGCTGAGAATAGCCTTGTTGTGTATAGTGAGTCATATACTATCCTATATATTGTAGACAGCAGAGGTCAGTCCCCAGTTCTCTGCCACAGCAGTTCCCCAAAAGCCTCCTTCAAAACTTTCCTACTAACCCTTTTCTGGCAATGTGATCCCCTGCCAGCCCCTTTCTGGCCATGTGATCCCCTACCATTCCCTTTTTGGCAATGTGATCCCATGCCAGCCCCTTTCTGGCCATGTGATCCCCTACCAGCCCCTTTCTGGTCATGTGATCCCCTGCCAGCCCCTTTCTGGCCATGTGATCCCCTGCCAGCCCCTTTCTGGCCATGTGATCCCCTACCATTCCCTTTCTGGCAATGTGATCCCATGGCAGCCTCTTTCTGGTCATGGGATCCCCTGCCAGCCCCTTTCTGGCCATGTGATCCCCTGCCAGCCACTTTCTGGCCATGTGATCCCCTGCCAGCCCCTTTCTGGCCATGTGATCCCCTGCCAGCCCCTTTCTGGCCATGCCATCCCCTGCCAGCCCCTTTCTGGCCATGTGATCCCCTGCTAGCCCCTTTCTGGCCATGCAATCCCCTGCCAGCCCCTTTCTGGCCATGCAGTCCCCTGCCAGTGGTGTACAGTGATCTGAGCATGTTTCATTGAGTGACTCAATTTGAATGACTCAATAAAACTGCTCGTAAAAACAGTGACTATGACAAAACACTGTTATGAACTTTTAGAACGAGTGTAGCGGTAAGCTGCACTCACTCAAAGAGGATATCTTGATTTTTGTGGCTAAGCCCTGCTGATTTGGCCATTTGGTGTAGTGGCTTCAGCCACTGCCTGTGGAGCTTGAGGACCAGTGGTGCGAGAGAAATTTTTGCCCTTGGGTGTTCTATTTTTTAAGTCCCAGGAATTAAGAATCCTTAAATTGGGGGTGCAGGAGGCTTGCCCCCACATAAAAAAGCTTTTTTATGTCTGGTTATGGAATTTGTTTGCGACCGTTGCTGTTTGCGGTGGGCAATCTTATGTTGCATGCTGCATTGACTTTGGGCGTTTTTTTAGTCGCTCTTATTGGTTGGCGACTTACAAAACTCACCCACATCACATAAAACCCCTGCCAGCCCCTTTCTGGCCATGTGATGCCTCCCTGACACACACTAAGAGAACAACTGCATGCTGTTCTTTCACCTGTGACCCACCTTCCTTGTGCAGTTATGGCTTCCCGAATCATGCAAGGACTCTCATGTACCACACGAGAAACCTAAATGAGGCTCTGTTAACATATTACAAAAGCACTCGAGTTGGCTACAGTGATTTATAAGATGTCTGACTTATCACTTAAAAGCCGAATGCAGGCATAATTTGGTAACCATGGCCCACAAAATCTGTTGCAATACTGGGGACAATCTGATGAGCATTTTTCAAGATGTAGCTAAAAATGTAAGTATAACAAATGCACACATACACACACACATGGTATACACTGTATACACTGTACATATGTTGCAAAAGTCTGTTAGAGGTCATACCTTATGCACAATTAGGTCACTATAACTACTGGTCTAAAACTTGGAAGAACTCCGAGCACTGAACAGTTATAACAAACTTGATAGTAATCCAGTAAGTGGTTCTCATGAATTTACCAAAAATACTCTGTGTGACATTAGATCATCACTACACAGTATCCTCATTCTCAAACTTACTGTCCAATGAGGGATAATGTGATTGTTATATAACACTATGAGACTACTCCTTTACTTTAAGCCTTCGTCTGATATTGTACGTGGCTCAGCAGCTCCCTCTCATGATATCACACACAGCATAGAGTGAAACTCGGCAAGCTTTGTAGGTAGAGGGTGCTGTTCCTGGTTGTGTTGCAGGAAATGCTTAAAGGAAAGGCTCAAGACACAGAATCGGGCTTTTTAATACCATAGCCCATTACTTTATGGTGCCGAAAGTCTTTTGAGCTATTAACAGAAATTTTAAAAGTTTTCCTGTTCATGAGGGAAGGGATCATATATTGAACCAAACAGCCAGCCAGCCAATCTCTTTCACTTCCCAGTCTGCTGGCCCGGCCCCCATGCTCAGACAATTTGTGATGTCTAACCAGGGAGAGTGTGAGGACACGCCCCACTGAAGTCTAGGGGGTCAATTTTTAAAAGAACTGTATGTAAGCATTAATCACCGACAGAGGAGGGCTCTGTTGGTGGATTAATGCCCGCTGGGGGGTTGGTGCCCGAGGTGTCCAATCGCCAGCGGCATTAATCACCGGCAGAGCCCAACGCTGGAGATGATTATCAGCGCTGTAACATAGGGTTCACAGCAGCGGCTATGAGCCTATGTTACTGGTATGTGTCCCTCGGTGCCGGAGACCCTACGGGGAGACAGAGACAGTTTGGAGAGCGGCAAGGGTTTTGCGGTGCCGTGTTGCAAAGCCCGTTAGAATGCACATATGAAGTGATGAGCGAAAACCCAGCAGATAACTCAGTTCACAATACAGAAGCGGTCTTCTCCTCCCTGCCAAGAAGCAAGACACACAACCAGGCGAGTGACTGCTCCGCCCGGCAGATTGCTTAGCCACAATCACCGAAGAAGGGAGGCAGGTGCGACGCGGTGTCCAGGAAGGCGCGGGTGTCAATCACCTTATTGGCGGGGAGCTGCTTGAGCTGGTGGTCGAGAAGCACAGCCATGCTTAGATGTGAGGTGGCACCGAGCTGGACTGCAGGAAAACCGGTTTGTGCCTTCCTCTGGTAGCCCTGTTCACCGAGGTCGGTAGCGCATGGGCAGGCTTGTGAGGGGCTGCAATCTCAGCGCCGCGGGTGGCCTCAGGGGGTGGCGACAGAGCAGGCAGCTCCCCTCTACTGCCGCGGTGGCGACAGGTTGTACTAACTGAGTGGGTGTTAACTGTGGGTTAATACCCGCTCGGTTGGTGTCACCTGTGCCACTTCGGCCAATGCGGCTGCTCGATTTCACTGCTCTCTAGTATGCCGTGTTTAATACATCTTGGACACTCTCTTTAAACATCACAATTTTAAAATTAAGTGGTGATTTTTAAGGTAGATAATTGGGCAAATATATGGGGCATATTAAGTCATGCAATGGTGTAGGGTATGTAGGGAAATCACTTTAAATGACAAAAACTAAAAGTGGCAGGGACAAAATAAATAACAGGTCAGCCTCTGGTCCAACGTCAAAAATCACTCTAAATGTTGCCTACAATGATATCTAGAAAACCTGCTTAGCTGGACAAAGCCATCCGATATGTTTATAAACATTACCAAAACCAAGAACCTTATAATCAGCTGAACCCCCTCAGCCTTATGCCCCTGTGAAATGGTAGAGAAACCAAAGACAGGGTCAACAAAACCCAGGTGCTGGAACTCATTATTATGTATGACCTGAAAAGGAGGAAAACAGCGAATATCACCTCAAAAGATAGTAAATGGCTTTATTACATCAACATCCTGATACATGGCAGATTCCTGGAAACAACCATACTCAATGTGTACAAATGCTACCCAGTTTGGACAGCTTCCATCCCAGCTCTGACTCAAAAGTCCTATGAAACATGTAAAACAAGATCCTTATGAATCATATGGCAAAAACACAATTATTGCAACAACCTGACTCCACTCCTCTCTCTAATGCCTGGACCTCAGGAGTACCTCCCAGTGCCATAAATAATGCAAACAAATGTAAAATCCTGAACACAAGTCCTATCACCTACTCAGAGTGAAAGAACCACGCAGCTACAATGCAAGGGACAAATAAAAGTTACACAAGAAGATTACCTCCATAGGTGCATCAGAACCTCTGCCAGAACCTCTCGCCTGTCTGAAAATATACCACAGTTTTACCCCACCACAAAGAAGGGGCTAAACAGGATCTGAATCAATACAGACCAATTTCAGTCCTTCCTGCCCTCTCCAGCATTCTTGAAAAGTGTGTTCACTCACAGCTAACTGAGCATCTTAGTCTGCACAATCTGCTCTCTGCTATGCAATCTGGCTTCAGGAAGAGGCATTCTACGGTCTCTGCTCAAAGTCACCAACATTCTCCAAATAGCCTTGGATGATGGGCTCCTCACTAGAGTTATTCCAATAGACCTCTCCAAGGTCTTCAGCTTGGTAGATCATGCAATACTCTTGCTCAAGCTCAAGTCCCTAGGTCTCAGCTGACCAGCCATCAAATGGTTTAAAAACTATCAGAGTAACCAAAGCCAGCTGCAACAGTGTCCATACAAGGCATTAGTTCAGGCTTTGCTGTCTTAAATATTAGAGCTCTCAGGGCTCGTTCCTTGGCCCTCTCCTGTTCTCCTTAACAACCTGCCAAAGCACGAAGGAAGGTGTCAAAAACGTATGTATGCAGATGATACCATACTCAACTATGGTGCAATGACAATGTCTGCGGTTAGTTCAGCACTACAGTCTGATTTCAGCACAGTCTCCACCTGGTTTCCCAACAACTGCCTGATCCTTAATGCAACCAAAACTACACAGAAACATAGAATTTGTCAGCGGACAGGACCATTTGGCCCACCCAGTCTGCCCATTTTTCCTACCTACGGTATCCCTATAGACCCTACTTGATCTCTGGCTCTTTTTCCCTCTCCCCATTTCTTTTCACTCAGTTCCCCTTATGCATATCTCATGCATTCTTGAACCCCATCACTGTTTTTACCCCCACCACCTCGGCTGGTAGGCTAACAGATCCACCACC
The DNA here is from genome assembly GCA_016271365.2 of Neoceratodus forsteri. Lineage (NCBI taxonomy): Eukaryota > Metazoa > Chordata > Ceratodontiformes > Ceratodontidae > Neoceratodus > Neoceratodus forsteri. The sequence continues at coordinate 752,942,347 of CM028131.1, forward strand.
CTTTCTGTGAAGAAGTACCTCCTCACATCTCTCCTGATCCCCCCCCAGCTTCACAGCATGTTTCCTTGTTCTTGTGCACCTTTTTTTTTTGTTTTGAAAAATACTTCCTTCCTGTACATTATTTATCCCCTTGAGGTATGTGAAGGTTTCTATCATATCCCGCCTCTCCCTTCTCTCTTCCAGGGTGTAACATATTGAGTTGCTTCACTCTCTCTCCTCATAGGGCTTGTGATGCAGACCCTGCATCATTTTAGTTGCTCTCCTCTGGACCGCCTCCACGCTATCTATATCCTTCCAGAGATGTGGCCTCCAAAACTGTACACAGTATTGTAAGTGAGGTCTTACCAGTGATCTATACAGAAACAGCACCACCTCCCTCCTTCTAGTAGTGATACTTCTTGCTATACACTCCAGCATCCCACTAGCCTTGCCAATTGCTTTGTCGCATTGATCATCAGAGATAAATTACCCCCAGGTCTCTCTCCTGCTTGGTGGTCATTAATAACACAACACTCGACCCATTTTGCACTCTGTCCCTGGGTTTCTGTGCCCCAAGTATATTATTTTGCACTTTATTGCACTAAACCCCAGCTGCCATATTTGTCACCACTCCTCAAGTTTTCTCAGGTCTCTGCTCATCCTTTCCACTCACCATACAGAGTATCCACTATATTGGAGATTTTGGTGTAATCTGCAAACAGGCAGACATTCCCCTCCAGATCTTCTGCAATGTAATTTATAATGACATTAAAGAGGACCAATCCCAGCACCGATCCTTGAGGCACCCTGCTGGTCACGCTCCCCTCCTCAAAGAGAACTCCATTTACTACCACACTCTGCCACCTATCCCCGAAACAATTTCTTACCCAGTTTACCATCTTTTGATCTACTCCTAGGCTGCTCAGCTTGCTTAATAGTCTTCTGTGTAGAACTGAGTCGAATGCCTTACTAAAGTCTATGTAGGTCACATCCACCGCTCCACCTTGATTCAATTCCTTGGTCACCCATTCAAAGAAATCTATCAGATTCCCTCCCACCCATGAATCCTTGCTGTCTCAAATCTTGTAACCCATTTGATTCAAGATATTCCACTATCCTCCATTAACTTTCCCACCACCAATGTGAGGCTGACTGGTCTATAACTGCCAACCTCCTCCTTGTTACCACATTTATGAAGTGGGACTACATCTGCCCTCCTCCACTTCTCCGGAGCCACACACGTTTCAAGTTAGCTGTTGAATAGTACTGTCAGAGGTGCAGCCAGTACCTCTCTGAGCCCCCTCAATACCCTAGGAAGTACGCCATCTGATCCTATTACTTTGCCCACTTTCAGGTTAGTGAGTCCCTTTAGGACTCGCCCCTATAAAAAAGGATTAATGTCTACCTCTCTTCCTTCAGAGTTCCTTTTACTTTTTTGTGAACCATTCCCTTCTCCTCCACTGTGAACACTGAAAAAAGTATTTGTTTAGGATGTCTGCCTTTTCTTGGTTCCTCTCTGCACAATCTCCCTCCTCCTATTTTTTTTTTATTGCACAGTTTTCCACCCACTGCCGGTGGGGGCTCGGTGGCAGTGTTACTGACCATTCGTGGCTCCATCCCCCTCCTCTCGGGGTCATGCTGAGGGTGCTGGATTTTTTGTATGCTGTTGCCGTGTCTGGTCTCTGAAACCCCACCCCTGAGGATGCCAGCGCAAGGACCACAGCCCAAGCTGGAGACGTGCCAGTGCATGTCTCAGTCAAGCATCTAATGGTGTCCTTCCCTCCACACACCATTACTTCCATACCACCACCTGTGCAATCACAGATGGCGGAACCAGAGCAGTGTAACACCCCCTTCCCCCCACGGAGGAGGAGGGTGTCCAAAGGGACTCTGAAGCCCCTTCCCCCTGGCTGGCCCCAGACAACCCAGGCTTGTTCCCAAACCCAGGTCACCAGGCTTGCAGGTGGTAGCGCTACCGCTGCACTGGCTTTCCTTCCCCTCATTTCTAACCTTACAATCTCCTCTAGTCTTTCACTTTTTTACTTACATACCTAAAAAATGTCTTGTCACCTTTCATTACTACTTGGGCTATTTTCTCTTCAGTTTGTGACTTCAGTCTCCTTACTGCTTTCCTTGCTTCCCTCTGCTTCTCTTGCTACACCTCCTTATCCTCCTCCCTCGGCATTTCCTTATATCTTCTGGATGCCACCTTTTTAGCCTTAACCTTTTCCGCTACATCTTTCAGGAACCACAGCAGCTCTTTTTCCTCTTGCTCGCTTGTACGATGCACGGGTGTGTCACTATGTCCCCTTTTAGATTCGCCCACAGTTCTTCCATCCCACCTAGGTCTTCTCCCCATGCCAGTTTATCCATGAGGCATTCACCCATCTTTATAAAATCTGCCCTCCTGAAATTCAGGACTCTCACACTTGTGTGGTTTGATTCTGCAGCTGTCCTTATACTGAACCACACCGTATGATGATCAATGGTCCCTAGGTGGTCTCCCACCTTGACATCTGCATCACTGTCCCTGTCAGTAAGTAGACTGTGTGAATACCTTTTTCCAAATATTTGGCATTCATTATTTGCTTCAGCTGTGAAATTTCACAAAAAAAAAACACAACACTTTTTCTCCTCTCCAGGAGGCCAGGGCTAGTCTCCTGTCCACACTTTCTCCACCACAGCAAAATTCAGATGTATTCCACTCATCCCCTCCCATCCCATGTCCCAGATCTCACAACAGTTTATATTTTCAAGTTGATGGCATCTGGCACACCAGCAAGAGCCAACACTGTCTCTGAAAAGCTCCCTTACTCCACCCCACCCCACCCAAGCCCCACTCTTCATATGGCCAAAAACACACACACAGTCACACACACACACACACACTCACACAACCCCACCCTAGAAATACATATTCTACCCCCTTCCCCTGATACTTGAATGAGGGGATAGCAAAACTAAAATCCAGCTAGCCAGTCGACCCCCTCCCACTGAATGCATCACAAATCTCTAAGACCCACTCGCTCCAGCTCCACTGTGCACAGCACTAGAGCTGCCCACAGAAATGAATGCCTCTGAGCGAACCACATACTGTGGCATGATAGCAAGGAAGGGGGGCTGGGCAGGAGGAGTGTCATAGTGAACTGTGCAGCCTGAGGCCAATCAGACTGTCCAGTGTCATTAATGACGCTCCTCCTGCACCGCCCCCTTCCTTGCAATCACCCCTCGTTACTTAGCTCACTCAAGATGCATTAGTTTCTTCGGCAGCATTAGTATGTTGTAAAGTGGATGCACTGAGTGCAGCGGCGCTAAGGAAGGTACTATAGGAATGAATGTGGGTACTGAGTGGATGACCAGTGCCGCAGGAGCAGGGTCCGACTGGCTAATCAGATCTTAGTCATGCCACCCCCCCCACTTCAAGAACTGGGGCAAGGATGGCAGAATGTACATTTCTGGGTTTGTTTATGGCTATACAGGGAGCCAGTCTTGGGTGGGTGTGGTGAGTGGGGAAGTTTTTCAAAGAATGTGTCGGTTCCTGTCATGGCAGTGTGACAGGAGCTGGCTATTTGAAAATATAAAATGTTGTGTTATTTGGGGCATGGGATAAGGGGAGGTGGGTGGGATACATCTGAATATCGCAAAGGTGAAGGAAGGGTGGCCAGGAGAGCAGCGCTGACATCCTGGGAAGGGAGAACATTTTTTTATCTTGTAGTTTATTTCCTGAATATGAATACCTCAAGGATAGTGGACCATTTGTTATTCAGTCCTGAATATTCGCAAAGACCACTATTCGTGGCATTCAGGAAATAATATTTGGTCCATGCACAACCCTATTACTAAGTACTAGGTCCAGTACCGCCCCATCACGTGTGGGTTCAATGACTAGCTGCCTGAAGAATGCCACTTGCAGTGAGTCCAGGATGTCCCTGCTTCTATTTGAAGTCACAGCTAGGATGTGCCAATCTACATTTGACAGAATGAAGTCCCCCACCAGAAGCACCTCCCCTTTTCTGCCATCCTGCCAATGGCTTCTAGCGGTACCTTACTTAACTGCTCCCCCTATGCTGGAGGTCTGAACATCACACCGGTGCAAATAATGGCTCCATTCCCCTTTTCCAGGGTGATCCACAGTACCTCAGGCTCCCCCTTTATTCCCTGTATCTCTGTTGCTTTTATGCCTTTCTTCACATAAAGCATCACACCCCTTCCCATCCTTCCCACCCTGCTCTTCCTGAACAGTGTGTAACCTGGTATGGCCATGTCCCAATCATGGTTTTTAGTGCACCATGACTTGCTAAAGGCCACTATATCCAAGGTCAGCCTCTGCCACTATGTCCTCTTGGACTGGAATCTTATTTCCTAGACTTCTAGCATTTGCACACATTGCCTTCCAGATTTTGTTAGCACTCTGCTTGCTACCCCACGTTCTCCTTTTTGCCCCACTCAACACCCCCCCCGCTCTCTTTTTAATGTTCCTGTTCCCCTCCCTCTCTGTTACTATCACCTTGCTTCCTTTATTAATTTGCAACCTGGGGGGTTTCTCTCCCATCAGAATCTTCTCATGTCTCCTACATCTTTGGTGTCTGGATCCCAGCCTTGTTACCTCATTCATCTGATCCACTTGTAATCACATCAAATGGCAGTGCTATTGAGCAAGTCAACGAATTCAAATTTCTAGGAATCTGGCTTGATGTATCACTTATGTGCAGTAGGCACACTGATCACAGTGATGGGGCCCAAGCTCAACTTTCTCTACAGGTCCAAACACTGTCTTGGTGCTCAGGTGAGGAAGCAAGCAGTCTCCCACTGTCTGGTCCCTTCCGCTGACTATGGAGACATCATATACTGCTGTGAAAACAAAACCACTCTGCTGCAGCTGGACTGCTGGTACATGTTTTGCAGGTTCATCCTCTACTTTGGATGGTCTACCCATCACTGTATGCTGTATGACCAGCTTAAATGGCCATGTCCCTCCAGTAGATGTGATTACCAACAGATTTCACTGTTGCACAACTGTGCACAAGGAAAATTGAAATTTAAATACCTGTAAATTTTCTTTCTCCGACTGCTGGTCTCCGGGCTTATCACTTCTGGGAGGTCCTTCCTGGTACCACATGACAGGCAGGATGTGAACAGACTTCTGCAGGATGGCGATACCCTCCCGCTCATTTCCTCCAGACGTAGTACTTCTATAGCATTCGTCCCCTGAGGAAACACATAACTTGGAGACAAACAAAAGAAGGTTAGTGTAACTTGCGGCCACAGGCCAACTTTCAGCATTCTGGGAAGGACGGAGCCCAGAGACCAGCAGTCGGAGAAAGAAAATTTACAGGTATTTAAATTTCTATCTCTCTCTCTCTCTCTCCTAAAGCTGGTCTCCAGGCTCATCACTTCTGGGATATACTAAAGCAGCACATCCCTTCACTTCCTGGGTGGGAAGAATGTTCATAGTCCCTTATGGGTTCACCACTGCCTGGAGGACCCTGCAGCCAAAGGACGCCTCACCCGAGGCGGAAACATACAACTTGTAGAACTTCGCAAAGGTATGAATAGATGACCACATAGTCACTCTACATAATTCTGCTGGAAAAGCTTCTCTGAAGTCCGCCCAGGACATAGCCATCGCTCGGGTTGAGTGAGCCTGCACTGGTCCCGGCAGGTCGGCCCCGGCCTTCTGGTAAGCCAAGGTGATACTGGAACGAATCCACCTAGCAATAGAGTCCTTTGATGCTTTCTTACCCATATTCGGGCCTGATGTAAGGATGAATAGACTTGAAGTCTTACGGACTGAGTCAGATCTCTTGATGTAAATCTTGAGAGCTCTCCTTGGATCAAGCGTGTGAAATTCTCTCTTCTTCTCGTTCTTGGGATGAGGACAGAAAGAGGGAAGGTTCAAGACTTGGTTGCAGTGAAAAGGAGACATCACCTTTGGTAAAAAGGCAGGATCTGTCCGCATAACTACTGAATCTTGATGGGTCTATGTGATAACGGCGAATGCCTAAAGGCGATCACTGTTATCGCTCAGTCAGAGTACCGAACACATTTTCGCTCAGTCAGAGTGCCAAACACATTTGGCACTCTGACAACCCCGGGCGCACCAGAACAATCTAAGCGCCAGGACAGATTTTTACTGCTTCCCCCACCCCCTTGCGGAGGTTTCACTGCACCCCCTACTTGAGGATTCTCAACTGGGGTTGCTGGGGGTGAAAGCAGTAAAATAAAGGTTCGGCCGGGCGCACAAAAAATCGCACCAGCGCCCGGACCTGGAACCCAGTACCTCAGCCACCCAGCCACTAGCCAATCCCTGACACCATGACGCAGCTCGACTCCATCAACCACAGCACCACCCCTACAGCCTCTCCACCCTCCCAGCCCACGCCAGCTGCTCGCCTCCCACCCTCACAGCATGTACGTATAGCAACATCCTGTCGCCCAGTTCACCCACCACCTCATCCAGTAGCCCAACCTTTCCATCACCGTGAGTGGACTGCGCCAGGAAGGAGTCGCCGTAACGGACGGCGCCCTTCCTCATGCGCCCACTACATGGGTTACCAGTCTTGATGAAAAATAGTGTAAGGTTCTTTGGATGACAGGGCTCCTATCTCACTGAGGTGATTGCAGTACGAAAGATGGCCTTCATAGTGAGATGAAGCAAGGATGCCTCCTTTAAGGGCTCAAAAGGGGGCTTAGTGAGTGCTTTGAGTACCAGGTTGAGCCTCCAAGGTGGGACAACAGGCTTTATTGGAGGATGCTTCAACATTGCTGCTCTCAGAAATCATCGAACATGAGGGAGAGCTCCTAAAGATTCCCCTGAGTCCGCCAACAGGAGCACCCCTAAAACAGAAACCTGGACTCTTAAGGTAGCCGGTTGGAGGCCCTTGTCGAAACCCTCCTGAAGGAATTGAAGGATGGTAGGCAGGGGGACACAGAGTCATCTGGTAGAGAAGTGGCTCATAACCAGAACAGGAGTTTTCTCCAGATCCTATAATAAACCTTGGAGGACGAGGCCTGTTTGGATTGAATCATAATTTCAATGACAGGTGAGTTTCCTGCTCAATCTCCATGCCGAGAGGGACAGATTACGAGGACTGGGTTGCAGCACCAGTCCCTGATGCAGCAGGTCAGGGCTTTCTTGGAACAGCAGAGGAGAATGTAGAGACATCTGGGCTAATCGAGGAAACCACGGTCTGTGTGGCCAGCGTGGGCAAACCAGAATCATCTCTGCTTGATCTTGGGCAATCTTGTGCAGTACCCTTGATAAGATCGGAATTGAAGGAAAGGCATACAGGAGATCGAACTGTCCCCAGTTGATGGAGAAGGCGTCCTGTGCTATGGCCCTCTCGTTCTTGATGAGAGAGCAGAACTGCGGAACTTTGCAATTTTTTCAGCAGGCGAAAAGATCTACCTGTGGGTGGTCCCACCATGCCGTAATGAGTTGGAAGGCACTGTCCTTGAGTTTCCACTCACCTGGCAGGATGTCCTTTCGACTTAGTCAGTCTGCTGTGACATTTTCCTGGCCTGGAATGTATGCGTCCCTTAGACTCCCCAGATTGTCTTCTGCCCACCGAAAGAGAAGGAGAGTCACTTGCAGCATCTGGGAGCTCTTTGTACCTCCCTGACAGTTGATGTAGGCCATTGTTGTCTGATTTTCCGTGAGAATGAGAACTTCCCAGTGTGAAAGCTGTGTCTTGAACTGCTGCTGTGCCAGGCGGACTGCCCGCATCTCCAGTACACTGATGCTGTAGCAAGACTCCACCAGTGACCACTTGCCCTGTGCCGAGAGCTGTTCCGAATGCGCCCCCCAGCCCCGGAGGGCATCGTTGGGTGACTTCCTTATTTGGTGAGAGTGTCCCAGTTTGACACCCCCTCATGATGTTGCCCTGCTGAGTCCACCATATCAGGGAGTCTTTTACCTGGTGAGATACCTGAATCCTCTGATCCATTTTGTCCCTTGATTGGGACCATTGCTGGAGGAGGCCTGACTGGAGAGGGCGCATGTGGACTAGCACCCAGGGGACTGAGTCTGCCAGTGAGACTATCGTCCCTATGAGTTGCATGAAGGATCAGGCCGGCAGTAATTGAGCCGCTTGGAATTTGTTGATGATTGCTCTCAGTTCCTTGAATTTTGACTCTGTGGGAAAAACTTTGTTCTGGATCGTGTTGATATTCACCCCCAGATGATTCAGAGACTGTGACGGTTGCAGGGATCTCTTCTACTGGTTGATTATGAACCCCAGGGAGGAGAGGCACTGAGTGACCTCCATCACTGCCTGGACTGCTTGATCATACCGTGGGGCTTTGATGAGAATGTCGTCCAGGTATGGGAAGAGCTGGATCCCTTGCATTCTGAGATGAGCGACCACTGTCACTAGGACTTTGGAGAGGACCCTGCGGGCTGTGGACAGGCCGAAGGGCACAGTCGTGAATTGAAAATGGCGTTCTTCCACTTTGAACCTGAGGAATTGCTGGTGTGCCTTCCGGATGGGAATATGCAGATAAGCATCTTGTAAATCTGCTGAGGCCAAAAAGTCCCCCTGATGGATTTCTCGGATGATGGAGGGCAGGGTCTCCATCTTGAATGTTCTGTGATGAACAAAACCATTTAGAAACTTGAGATCTAACACTGGTCAGAAACCTCCTGAGCGTTTTGGCACTATGAAGAAGAGGGAGTACACTCCTCTGTTCCTTTCTTGAATGGGAACTTGTTCGATTGCTGCTGCCTGTACAAGATCTGTAATCACTTGCAGGGTCGCCGCTCTTTTTACTGGGTTGTTTGAGACTGGCGAGGGTACTATGTGGGGCAGGGGGGCCTGGAGTTGAATTCAATGAAGTAACCCTTACGAATTACGTCTAACACCCACTTGTCCGTGGTGGTGTGGACCTATTCCTCGAAAAAGGTGGAAAGCCTGCCCTCAACACGAGGATGGGTCCGTGAGTCCTCTTTGTGATTTTCTGGAGTCACCCCAGCATTTCAGGAGCCTCCCTTGCCACCCTGGAAGCTGCATTGGTTGCACGAGGTGAACCAGGATCGTCTTCCTGAATTTGACTTATTCTGACCCCTGGAATAATTTTGGGAATGAAAATTCTGTCTGGATCCCGAAGCCCAGGGCTTATTCCTTCCCCAGGATTGCGGCATTCGTACTTTTGCTGTTTTCCCAGACTCCTTTACCGCCTCCTTTAGAGCTGATCCAAAAAGCAGGCTTCCTTTGTAAGGGGTGTTTACCAAATGGATCTTCGAGGAGGCATTCGCCTACCATGCCCCTAGCCATAAGTTGCGGCGAGCTGAGGTCTGGTAAAACATAGCTCTTGCTGCACACCTGACCGCCTCCTCCGATACGTCGGCCAAATAGGCCGAAGCTAGCCCCATTAGCTGCAGGCATTGTAAAATGGATTTATTCTTCTCTGGTTCATCGGCAAGCTGGAATGCCAGTTCAGTTGCCCAGGAGAGAGCAGTCCGAGCTGAGAAGAGGTTGGCCATAGCCACCTTGAGAGAGGTTGTGGTGGACTGAAAGGCTTTATTTAGAAGGGTGTCCACTTTCCTATCCACTGGGTCCCTCAGGGAGGCTCTGCCCTCTGCCGGGATGATCGTCTTTTTAATGAGGTTTGAGATTAGAGGGTCGATCCTGGGACAGTCTAGCCATCTCTCCGCAGGTTTCTTGTTGAATTTCAGTAGCTTGGTTAGGCGGCGTGGGATGGGGAAGGACCGCTCTGCTCCCTGCCATTCTTCCTTTAAGAGGCCCTCAACGGCCGGAGGAATGGGGAATGCCATTGATGGCTTTGAAGCCAACGCGAGCCTGAAAGCTGGCTTCACTCGCTTGGGTTCTGGGGAAGATGGATTCAGGTGGATCTCGTCTGACACTTGTTTGATAAAAAATCTAGGTCATCCAAATCAAAGTTTCTGGCTGGGGAGGAGTCTGAGCCGAAGTCCAAGTTTGGGAGTTCCTCCTCCTCTGGAGATGAATAGCCGGACCCTGAGGGCGACCTGTCCTGTCTGTGCTTCCCATGGGTGGTGTCCATGGATCTGGATCTACTTCTGGATCTGGCCCTCTTCCTCCTCCTCCTGTCATGTCGTGAGGCGTGGGGGTGTCCTCGTCCAAAGATGGGGAGGGTGCGCGCTTGCGGGAGGCTTTCCTGTGGGTCCTAGGCTCCGGGAACTGTGGAGAAATGTCAAAACATGAGGGACTGAGGGTGAAGACCCTGTTCAGCTTTTCTATCAGGTCTGGGGCTACAGCCCTAGCCAAGTGGCGGTGCCCCTCTGAGGTGGATGACTGCCCCATACCCATGGGCTGTGCTTGGACATCCTGAGATTCGGAGGCGGTTGCCTCGTCTGCCTCATTCACGGTTGGTGATCTTGTGCTGTTGCATTTGATACACAGAGACCCTGCAAATGTGGCCAGCATGGGTGTTCTGCACTTGTGGCATTTTCTGCCTCTGGGGGGGCCTGTCCGATTTTGAAGAGGACATGCTCATCAGATTAACTGAAATTTTATCCTGAGCTCAAGACTAAATGCAGCAAAAACAGTCCCTTTAAAATCTGGGTGCCCCCTGGAGAGGTCAGTCGATGAGCTGAACCAGGCGATGCTCGACGAGCAGCGGATTGCTCTGGCCCCTTTCCCGCTTGTGAATGGCCTGCCTCTCCGCCAGCAAAAGAGTGCGAATGCTCAAGAGCCAGTCTCCCCCTTTCCACGGCTCTCTGGCTGGCAGGCGTGTCGACGGCCGAAGTCCTTAAATTCCGTGGCCATTGATGGAAGAGAAAAGCTCCACCCTCCAACACCGTCGATGAGCCGAAAGTCCTGAGAGGCTCATCGATGAGAAAACTGATACTCGCTGTCGGTAGATGGCCCCAGGCTGAAAGCGCTAATCTGCTGGCCCCAACCCCCGAGAACGTTGTTCCGGTTGCTGTGTCATTGGGGGGGGCTTCTCGTGGAGGGAAGATGAGCCTGGGCTGCCAGCTCCTCTCGAGGCATCCACCTCTAGTCCCGAGCCCCCAAGGCTGAAAGGGGGGGGGCACCAAGCTCGGGAAAGCGAGAGGGAGCAGGGAGTCCATCTGTGCAGTTTGCAAAGCTGAGACAGGGGTCCCTGCACTAGCACTCGGAAGCGCTGCTAGTTATCCAAAAATAGAATCAATACACACTCACAGTTGAAGTCTTCTGCTGTCACTCCTGTGACAGAGGTCCTGCAGAGCTCCTACCACTAGACAGGCAGGAAGTAAACTGATGTCTGGAAGAAACAAGCGGGAGGGTATCGCCATCCTGCAGAAGTCTGTTTGCATCCTGCCTGTCATGTGGTACCAGGAAGGACCTCACAGAAGTGATGAGCCTGGAGATCAGCTTGAGGAGAGAGAAAGCCCCTGATTATCTCCTAGCCTACCTCACGTGGTCAAGCAGTGCCTGCTCACTCCATTCAACAGCAGCACCTGACTTCTCAGTTCCCAGGACGAAGCATGATTTGCTTTGTGCTATTCAGTTCACCAAAGAAAGAGGAATGGAGATGGACAACAGTTTAACATGGAACCAACATCAGGAATGATCTATAAAGAGTAGACATATCAATAACAGATGTTAAAACCTGCTGGAGAGCCAGCCTGCCAGCGCAGTGGCAGTGCTGCTCGAGACACTAACGACCTGGGCTCAGGAGTGAGCCTGAGTTTTCAGAGGGTCAGTCGGGGGAAGAAGGACTGAGCATCTCAGCATATGCTCTCCTCCTTTGAGAGTGGGTGGGGGGGTCCCGCGTCTCACTACTATACCACCACCTGGGTGACCACAGGTAGAGGTGCAGGAGAGTGGTGTAAGTAGAGGGATTGAAGTGTGGCTGTCGGTGGGTACATGAGGCATGCCAGAGCCCACTGACATCCAATGGGGGGGCACTGACAATGAAGTATGAAGCCTCCACCTGCCTACCACATCTAGTCCACATCATTGCGGCCATCCCCCAGCTATGGGAAGCCAGACAGTATGGGGACAGCAACTCCAAGGAGCTGAAGGGCCACCCCAGACTCAAAGGTATGTCAACTGGGCAGCACAGCAGTGTGCCCCAGGTGGGCCAATAGGGTACCCGAAGTGACTGGCACGATCTCTGGGGGATGAGATCAGGGCATTGAGGGTAGACCAAAGGACATCCAGGTCAGAGACCTGGGGGGAATTAAGCCTGCTGGAGGATCAGGACTAATAGCAGTATGGCAGTATGTATTGGTCTGATCTGATGAACTTAAGCAACTAAATGACGATGACTGACTGATGATGAAGGCAATCCCTACTCCTAATTATGGGTAGCAATAAGGAAATGAATAAGATGGACCTGGTTAGAACAGGGTCGAGTAACATCCATCATAAAAACATATAAATACATGTAAATAAGTATATGAACACAAACACAATGGTGCAGTAATAGGGGAGTCAAATGATAAAAGGAAGACAAGGCAAGCCATAACAGAGGATGACTCAAATACAAGGGGGCAGGTCCACCATTGAACCATGCAACTGTATATAAACCATGTTCTCTGTATAGAAGTATCAGTTAGTTCATTTACTAGGGGCAGTCACTAGTACTAGCCATGAAAATGGCTTTGAGAAACACCAACTAATGGCAGATGGGTACCAGGAGGGGTATGTAATATGTAAGCGAAGGATAAACATTGTGAGAAGTGAAGTCCCAAGCATAGGTCGGTAGTACTGATACGATGGTGGGGGCCTACAGGGAGAGGGAAAGGGGGGAGTTAGGACTTTTATAGTATGATTGTGTGTAGATTGTGGATGAGTGCAGTATAGAGTTGTGAAAAGAAGGCTGGAGAAAGTGGGAAGATAGACCAGTATCAAAGGGAGGACAGAGGCATCAAGGTGTTACATGAAAGCATGATGACAGACCAGGGCCAAGGAGGAGACAAGCACTAGAAGTAATTTGTTCATGGTTAAATGGTACAGGTTAGCATGATGACAATTCATGGTCATGGGAAACAATTGCACTGATCATTTCTGAGACGTGAATATAAGAGCTTGAAAGATGAGTAGCATTTTTGTGAAAATTACACCTCAGGGTATTAATTTCACAGCAATGCAGGTACTGGTGTAAATGGAACATCATTGGACAGCCTGTGCTCCAACCACACCATACCTTAAACACCCCTCAACTGGACCTACTGTATCCCTGACCCCCACAGAAGAAGCCCTGTATAACCCACCACCAAAATTTAAGCCCATATCAGGAATATGCAGGTTGCTTCAGAACTCAAACTAGGAGCATTTTGACAGGTGCTGTGAGACTTGAACACAAGATCTTGGTTATCAATTTCCTACATCAGCATGGGAGAAGGGTGCCCCCTTCTTGCTTTTACATTCATGTTACAACAGATTATGCCAAGTGCAGCATGATTTGCACTGTAGGACATATTATACAGCTGAGAAACTTCACTTTTACAACTCTTCCAAGTCCAACCTTTGCCCTAAATGTCAAGCCAGCACTGGCATCTTTTTCCACCTAGCATTCCCTTTTGACCTTTGTCTCCTCTTACTCCAGATATTAAAAGTAGGAGGGTAGATCTACCAGGGATCGGTCCTAAGGCCCCGCCTGTTCAACGCCTATGTATCTGACATAAAGAAGGGTATCAGGAGTGAAATGAGTCTCTTTGCGGATGACTTGAAGTTGGGAGCGGTGGTGGATGGGAAGGAGAGGAGAGTGGTCTTGCACGAGGACCTGGAGGCTCTGGAGGGGTGGTCACGGAAGTGGAAACTGAAGTTCAATGCAGGGAAGTGCAGGATTCTGCACCTGAGGCCAGAAACCCAGGCCAAGTGTATACCCTGGGGGGAGACACACTACAAGTCTTGAAGGGCAAGAGGGACCTGGGGGTGGTGGTGGATGTCACGATGAATAACTTGGAAACTTGTAGGAGGGCAGTGGCAAAAGCAAATAGGATGCTGGAATGCATCGCTAGGGGGATTACCTCCAGAAGGAGGGAAGTGAGCCTCCCTCTGTGTAACTGCTTGGTTAGGCTACACCTCGAGTACTGTGTGCAGTTCTGGAGACCGCACTTAAAAAGGGACATTGTACTCCTGGAGAGGGTCCAGAGGAGGGCAACAAAAATGATCTGGGGCTTGGGGGAAAGGACCTGTGGGGAGAGGCTCGAGAAGCTCAACATGTACACTCTGGAGGAGAGCAGGGACGGGGGGCATGATAGAGGTCTTCAAAGGGGATTAATAAGGGAGGCTCAGTTGGGGTGGTCCAAAGGAAAGGGGGCAAACTAGAGGACACAGGTGGAAGCTGGACGGGGGAGAGGAGGAGGAAGTGTTACTTCACTGAGAGGATGGTGGAACCATGGAATGAGCTACCCAAGGGACTGGTGGAGGTGGAGACTGTGGAGGGGTTCAAGAGGGGCTGGGACAGGTACAGGGTCCCTATTTGTCAATTGATCGCTTTGATATGAAAAAATCCCAACACTAAAGGGTTTAAATATATTAGAAAATACCAGCCCCATAGAACTGAATGGGGCGTGCTCCCGCAGCCTTTGTTTTGTGACAACACAAAACAGTGCTGTGTGGAGCCAACAGAGGGGGCGTGTATGTTAAACCAGGAAGTCGGTCTTTTTTTCGGCACCATGAAAATTCACAAAATTTCGAGGGATATAACTTTGCGACTTTATGGAGCTTTCATGCAAAACGTTAGTAGCTCGATTCCGGTCAGGTAAGGAATCGAACGGGCTAGGGGACAGTAGTACTGATGAAAGTAGGAACCTGCTCTTTAATCTTCTGAAACAAGGGCAAATTTCTCCATGATAACACGGGGTGTGTATAACACTGAGTAAGGGTATCTTTTAAATATAATGTAATTTCCCTTTGTAATCCGACTAGACAAGACATCACTACCAGTGTGCAATAGCCCTATGTAAGTACCCCATACATGCTTAACAGCAAACAGTTTACACTAGGCTTCATACCCTCAAATTTGTGTATAACCACAATGATGCATTTCTTCTCACCTGCTCAATGTGAACCAAATGTATCTGGCAATCATTTGTATCTGTACCAATGGGCAAACATTTAAATAAAAAGATTTTACACACACACCAAAAAAAAAGATTGCCTGTGCCTCTAAAACTTCTAACAGAGCTTTCTAAGATATATGATACTGCAAAACTTTCAATTTGTTTACCAGCTCTAAAAAATAAATACTTTGGCATAGTCCATAGGCCTGGTAATTGGGCTCATTCCCAGTGAACCTTACGCAGTTACCAAAGTAATAAAAAAAAAATAAATAAATACAAGTCCACATTATGGGATTTGATGAGAAACATGACTTCATGGCGGACAGCAGAATGCTATCTTTCCTCCATGTGTCAAAGACTGAAGTCTGAAGTGTAGGAAAGAACAGCTCCTAGTGAAAGAAGGGAAAAATATGTTTTAAGTGCTTTGGTGGGTGTATTCACTAACAACTCTTAACAGAACTCCATGTTTCAGAGTATTTTTTAATTTCTGTACCTGTTCACCTCTGTTTTTATTTCTGTGCTTTATTTTTAGCTCAGTACTTTTTAATTGTGCTGTATAGTCCCCTATTGTAAGTCCCTTCCCTTGGGTCACACCTGGGAAAGCGCCTTGGCTCAGTACGACTTTCCCAAACAAACCGCAAATAAGTAAAAAAAAAAAAAAACTGGTAAATTCAGGCATTCCACATCTTTGCTGTCATGCAGATACTGACTGAAGATAACGCCCATCACTAAGCAGACAGGGCCTTGTAAAATGTGAGCGGAGAGTTCACGTGGCAATTTGTATGTGAGTTTTTTTGTGGGGAGGTGTTGATTGGCCTTTCGACCAGTTATGACATCCAGTTAATGCACTCTTGCAGTATTCATACCATGTGCACCTCACTCCATATATGGTACTCACGTTTCATCTATGAATGATATTCCAAAATATTCTTTTTCTTTCAAGTTGAAATGAGATGCAACCAGGTCTAGCAACTCTTTTGCCAAAAGTTTAGGCTAGAATAAAAAAGAAAGAAATGTAGAATATTAGTGTTACAGATTTCTAACAAGTGAGGTTTTTGGAAACAAACAATATACAACCTGATGTACTGATATTCAGTTCGAATCATACAACACAAAGCTTGTCTGAAGGGTACAACAAGTTGAACAATTGCTGACAGCTTTGTATGTGACCCAAGATTTACTTTATTTTTATTTGGTATTCGGAAAATAACCTTTGAGCCAAGGTTCTTTTACAAAGGTTCCATGTCATGTGAACAGAGTATACATATTCAATCAATACACATATTAATTCTGCTGCTGAGCTTCGAGACAGAATGTGTATGTGTGTGTGTGTGTGTGTGTGTGTGCTGAATTTATTAGCCTAGTCATATGTCATAGACAAGAGTGTACTCAAAGACGTGGGGAGCATATAACAGTTAACTTGGAGGAGCTGTAAGACAAGGGGAACTGTCCCAGGGCTGGCCTTAAGGATAGGGTGCCCATCAATAGGGTGTGCCAAAACACAGTTCCGTCCCCCATTCCAATTTCTTTTTTTTTTTTTAGCATGTGTATGTGTATGTGTCTGAGGAATGAAAAGCAACATGCCTAAATGTGGTCTCATTTGGGGTGGGGGGTGAAGCCGGTCAGCCAGAGGTGAAGTATCGGGTCCATCCCTCCCATCCTGTCCTCTTTCCCTGTTGCCCTGTCACTAATAGATTTGTACTGGATCCAGCTGGCACTGTCTAAATGTATCAGCCTGTACATTCAGCAGCCAATAGATTTCATTTATAGGCTGCCTCACATGTGAAAAAACATCCCTCTGAGCCCACTCTACGCCTAATGTTTTGGCACCAACAGCAACACAGCAGCTACGTAGCAGGCAGCAGGAGTTTTAGCGGCAGCCAGTGCATGCAAGGAGACGGAGGGACTATGGAGACATTTGACAGTCAACTGATTCGAAGCAGTCAAGGAGTGAGTGGATTATCGAAGTGGACTGCAATAACAGCAGACAGAGGGAGCTCATTTGAACTATGTCCAAAGTACGTGGCTGAATGAAAAGGATTTAGGGAGCTATGTGGCCTAGTCTAGTGGGGCCTACTGATGAGTGATGAAGCTGGCTGTGGTGTATGGACATGGTAATCCGACAGGAGAGTAAGAGTGGCCAGCTGTGTCATTGATTGGCTCCCAGCAGCACTATTTATTACACTTGGGCCAGGCTCAGGGCAGGGTCTCTGGAGTGTGAGGTTGGCTCGAGAGGTGCAGTCAGGCGATCTGGAAGAGAAGACCAAGAGAGTCAGGACAGAGGAGAGATCACTGAGCAGGCTGACTGACTGAAGAGTTGGGCTGGAGAGACAGAGAGGAGAGAGAGTCCGGCCAGGGAAGAGAGCAGGCTGACTGACTGAAGAGTTGGGACAGAGAGACTGAGAGGACTGAGGGAGAGAGTAGAAAGAACCGGGGCCAGTGGTGTGGTCTGCAAGGCAGCTTTGCAGCTGCAGCAACTTTTAGGTGAGTGACTGACAGTGAGCTCAGCTGAACTAAAAAAAAATAAAAAATAAAAATACATTGCTCACTGAGAGACATTTTGTTTTTGCTTGTTGCTCCCCGGTCCCCAGACCCCCACCACGTCTGACTTCCTCCAGTTCCCACACATCATGTACTGGATGGTAAGAGAGGTAGGCCACGTAACCTGCAAATCCAGCTCCAGTGCTCTCAGTCTGAATAAAATTGGGGGAGGAGGATGAAGATTAAAAAAAAAAGAAAAAATTCCAGTAGGGGTACCACTTGCAAATTTGTCTAGGAGCACCTCATACTGTATGGCCAATCCTGAACTGTCCACACCCACATTTGGGTTGGCACTGTTTATCCTAAAGCATTTACACATGGGAGTGCCCCAATGCTTTTTAACACCATATCTGTCGTCCCCCCCCCCGTGTTGCAAAGCAGGGCCCTGGTCCTCAACATTATTATAGCTATATCATTTGTGGTACCACATAGAGGTAAAAATAAAGGTAAGAAGGTACAGAACTGCCCGCTGGCCAAGAAACAGCAAAGTGAACACAAAACTGGGGGGGGGGAGGTATAGAGAAAATAAAGTTTATTCACTAACAAAGTTCACAATATCTTAATTAACAGACAAAGTTTCCAAGGAAAACTTCTTGAAGGCAGAGTTTTTTGTTCTACACACACATTGGCCCCCATACTCAAAAGGTTAGCGTGGTACTGTTTAGTGCCACTGAAACATGGCCTGAAACCTGTGCTATGACTGCACATCCCCCCACTCACCCAAGTTTTCAAACCTATTGTGCTCCCTGGTAGTCTACTGGACCACCTGCCCTGATTGTCCATGTGTTAATCACACACACTGTCCCTGGTAGTCTCGTGGACCTCCCTCCCCCCTATCGCCCATGATTTAAAATAATAAGTGCACCCTGGTAGTCTCGCGGATCCCCCACCCCTACTTACCCTTGATGTAAACTACTATTTTTCCCCTGGTGGTCTAATGGCCCCCCACAGGACAACCTCTCCCACCCACTGTGGACCCTCCCCACAGTCACTGGTTCTTCTCCAAATGATGGCACTGGCACAGCCCTCCACTCACCTCCTCGGCCAGTCACCATCTAACAGTTCCAGAGCTTATCGCTGAAGTACTGTAGAAATATTTCACAGTACCCATGAACGCACTGGAAGGCTTAGCTGAGGGGAATGCCAGCTGCAGTCATTTCACAAGAACTGGTGACTAGGGTTTGGGTGTGCAGGGCAGAGGATGCTCAGTGGGTGGGCAGGTTGGGGCTGTCACTTGACATGGGAAGGGTTTCATTAGACTACCAGGGAGGTGTGTGTGATTAACATATGGGTGATTGAGGGAAGGGAATATGGGTGACTGAGGGGGGGGGGGTCCACCAGACTACCAAGGATGGAGTGTGTGATTAACATATGGGTGATTGAGGGAAGGGGGGTCCAATAGACTACCACGGAGAGTGTGTGTGTGATTGCAACATGGGTGATTGGTGCCTAGGTTGGGGGGTCACTAGACTAACAGTGAGAGTATGTGATTACAACATGGGCGATCAGGTGTGGTAGGGGGAGTCCATTACTAGGGAATCCCTGTTCCCCAAGGCCATTGTGGGCACTAAGTTTCTGCACGCATGCAAATATGTCCATAATGGTCATGGCAAATGGCTCCTTAGCACCATGCATGCCTAGTGGACGCATGCCAGGGTTGAATATAACCCACAGGTACCCTGGTGCTATCCCATTTTGGGCAGCGCTGTCTCTTATGGGCTCCTCTGTGGGCCATATTTAGCCTTGGGCCATGTCAGTGCAGAACACAGTCACTTTGCGCTGTGTTGGAATGGACCCATATTCAAACAGTTATCCATATCAGTGCATGCTGTCTGACTACAGCTCAGAGCTTGCCGTGTGCTATATGCCACGCAGCATAATTGGCTGCGCAATGCTTTCAGCTCTCTCTGAATATGGGGACCATAAACTGTAAAAATCTGTAAATATTATATCTTCTATCTATGTCTCAGGAAGCCCATTTGGCATAGTGGTTAGAGTTCAAAGATGAGAACCTGGAGATCCAGGATGCGATTTTCAAAAGGCTGGTTGCATGTGATATGCCGGAGTCCAGTACTTGCTGCATCAACCACCCACTTAGACACAGTGGATGCTGTTTTTGAAACTGCAACCAATTTGCAAAAATCAGCTGTGGTTTCTAGCACATACATCCAACTGTGGAAGACTCATCTGCCGATTGTTGCTACATCCACGTAGAACAAAGAATCGTCTAAGTGGGCTTCATCCCTGACGGCCTGCATCCACAGATTTCCATAGCATTGTTTGTTAAACAAACTGGTTACATTTCATAATGAAGACCTGGAATATCTTGGATTAATGAAATATTTAAATTTGCTAATGAGGGAAAAATTGGATCAATATAAAGAGAATAAGGTATAGTTCAGAGTGTATTACCAGTCAATAATACCATCGAGAGGTTCAGGACATGTAAGAACCTTGAGAGCGAAGCTCAAGAGGTTCCTACATGTCCTGAACCTCGAGATGGTTTTCTGACTGGTAACACTCTAAACTATCCATTATTTTTTTTAATATATGGATCAAACTTTTTTTGTGCCACACTGCGTTGCTCAGTCTTTCTCCCTCGGCTGCTCACACACACAGGAGACTGCCTCACTCTGTCTCTTTCTGCTCGCTCACACAGACAGACACAGGGCAGTAAAAAAACTGCTTTTTAGGCCTACCTTTTTTTTCTTTTTGTGGGGGGAGTGCAGGATCAGCCAGATAGGTCCTTTTAAATATAAAAACAAATGGCAGGTGCTGTGGACACTATGCACTCTTGCTAAGCGAGAGATGACTGCCATGTTGTGAAAATACAGGTTACTCACCTGTAACAGGAGTTCTAGGAGTGGTATAAGTTGTTCATCCACAGTTATTGGCAGGTTCCTTGCCACTTTAAATGTTGCTGGAAGGTCTTCAAGCTGGCTCTTCCCACCCACCCAGGTGGTAAAACCCTCGGCTCCGCCCCATCACACCAGATCTAGCCTGCTGGAAGCCAGGTTGCGCGTCGAAGCCGGGGAGGTCGGGTGGATCGTGTGGATGAACAACATATACCACACCTAGAACTCCTGTTACAGGTGAGTAACCTGTATTTCTAGGGACGTGAATATGTTGTTCAATCCACACTTATTGGCAGACTCTTAGCAGTTTTCCGGGAGGAGGGAGGCAAGGCGCGCATCCCTACTTAGGGAATAAGGACTGGAGAACCGAGGTCCCAAAACCAGCATCCCAGCGTTACTCAAGGTCAATGTGGTAATGGGAAATAAAGGTGTGTGCTGACTTCCAGGTAGCAGCCCTGCAGATTTCCTGGATAGGGATGTCCCTAGAAGCAGCCACCGAAGCAGCGGTATGGCGGCTAGAATGAGCTCTTATCCCTTCGGGAGGCTCCATGCCCGCCAACCTGTAGCAGAGATTTATGCAGGAGGTGACCCACCTGCCTATCGTCCACTTGGCTGCAGGTCTGCCAGGTGCAGCTTCAGCGTAGGCAACAAACAGCTGGCGAACCTTTCCCCGAACTTCAGCCATCCGCTCCTTATAATAAGAGAGCGCTTTTCTAGGGTCCAAAGTATGGAGCCTATTTTCGGCCTCCGAGGTGTGATTGGGATAGAACACCGGCAGAGTCAACACCTGGTTAAGGTGAAACTCTGACACCACCTTCGGAAGGAATTTCGGGTGGGGGCGCAGGACAACCTTGTCCCTATGGAAGACCAGATAAGGAGACTAGATGGAAAGTGCCTGAAGCTCTCCCATCCTTCTGGCTGACGTAATAGCCACCAAGAAGGCGGTCTTCCACGACAGGTGAGAGATGTCACACCTGTGCATCGGTTCGAATGGCTTGCCCATGAGCTTAGCCAATACCAGCAGTAGATCCCATGGAGGTGGAGGTTCTCGCACCGGAGGGGATATGTGATCAAGGCCTTTGAAAAAGCACCCGACCACCTTCTCCTGCACCACTGACTACTTGCGCCTGCTGATAAGCAGAGATGGCTGCTAGGTGCACCTTAAGGGTCATCGACCGAAGCTCTAGCTGAAAAAGGGACCACAGATAGTCTAGAATGCTACCCAAGGAAGAGGAAGAAGGGTTCAAACCCTTGTCCTGACACCAAATGGAGAATCTCTTTCATTTGAAGGCATAGCATTTTCTTGTTGACTCCTTACGGGACGCCTCAACGACGTTGAGGACCTCATCGAAAAGACCCAAGGCCTGGAACTCCAGCCACTCAGAAACCAGGCCGTCAGGTGCAGGGATTGAAGGTCCGAATGGAGTACCTTCCCCTGGTTGACAGAGATCAGGTCCAGGCGGGCTGGAAGCCGCCTCGGGAGCCTGGAGCTGAGGCTGAGGAGATCTGGATACCAGAACTGGCGGGGCCAGTCTGGGGCTACCAGAATCACCTGCACCTTGTCCCTCTTCTCCTTGAGAAGCACCTTGTGGATCAAGGGAAATAGAGGGAAGGCGTAGAAGAGGCCCGGGGTCTACGGCCTTGAGAAGGCATCCCCCTGCAGCGAGCCCTGCTGAGGGGGGTGGGCGTGAAACAGCCTCAGCTTCACATTCTCCCTGGAGGCGAACAGGTCCACCTGAGGGGTGCCCCAGTGGGAGAACAGATCTTGCACTACCTCCGGCAGGAGAGACCACTCGTGAGATGCAGCGTCTATCCGGTTGAGGGCATCGGCCAGACTGTTGGAGGCTCCTGCCACATGAATGACTAGGAGATCCGCCTCCAGGCTGATCACGAGAGACCAAGTGCGGAGAGCTTCCTTGCACAGGGGTAAGGAGTTCATCCTGCTCTGTTGGTTGAGGTAGTACATGGTCGTGGTGTTGTCCATCTGGACTTGGACCACTTGACCCCGTACAAACGGAGCGAAGGCGGTGAGGGCTAGTCGGACCGCTCGAAGCTCCAGCAGGTTGATGTGGCATCCAGACTCCTGAGGGGACCAGAGGCCGTGGGCTCTGAGCTCCCCCAGATGGGCACTCCAACCCATCAGAGAGGCGTCGGTCGTCAGAGTGACCGTCGGCTCGGGGCGGACAAACGGGATACCCTCCTGCAGATGAGCTGGAACGAGCCACCACTGTAGGCCATCCCACATCTCCTGGGTCACCGCCACTGGCTGGTCCAGAGGACCGGAGCACTGTGACCATTGGCGGGCCAGCCCCCATTGTAGGGGACACATATGCCAGCAGGCCCAACGGACCACGCTGGTGCAGGCCGCCATGAGGCCCAGGAAATGCAGAAAGTCCCAGGCAGGGCGCAAATGCCCAACCAGAAATGATTGGGTAAAGGAGGAAAGGACCTCGGCCCTGTCCACCAGGAGCCGGGCTCTGGCTCGAAGAGAGTTGAGCTCTGCTCCGATGAACTGAATCACCTGCGATGGCACGAGTTTCGACTTGGCCTCGTTGATGAGGAGGTCAATCTGAGAGCAGACCTGGAGGGCCAGATCCCTGGACCGCACCACCTCCAACCTGGTGGGGGCTGCAATCAGCCAGTTGTCCAGGTAAGGGTACATCAGGACCCCTCGGCACCACAGGAATGCTGTCACCACTGTCATGCATTTGGTGAAGACCCTGGGACCTGGAGAGTGGCCGAAGGGCATGGCCCGGAACTCATAAAGAGATCCCTCTGCTCGAAAGTGGAGGAATCGCTGATGAGACGGACGGATTGGGACGTGAAAGAACGCGTCCTGAAGGTCCAGAGAACAAAACCACATGCCTAGTTCCAAGGATGGAATGATCTGAGCCAGAGTAACCATCCTGAAGGTGCGCTGCCTTAGGAACTTGTTCAGGTCGTGCAGGTCGAGAATGGGGCACCAGCCCCCAGTCCATTTTGGGATCAGGAAGTACCTGGACACAAACCCTGGGTCTGGACGAGGATCTGCCACCTTGCTGATTGCCTTGCTCCTCCAGAAGGAGGAGCAAGGCAATGTCGGCTCAACGAGCCGACAGAGAGGCTGCAGACCCCGTTGCCCCCCATGGGGCGATGGCTCTGTAGGGAGGGAACTGCTCGAATTCCAGATGCAGACCCCTGCCCACCACTTCTAGCACCCAGCGGTTCATGGTGATAGCGGACCAGGTGAAAAGGAAGTGGCGGAGCCTTCCCCCCATGGGGGGGGATCCCGGGGAGGAGTGACGAGGTTGGGGGCGACACCCCTCAACCCGTTACTGGGCAGGCTTGGAGGAAGCGCCCACTGAGGGACCTCCTGGACCCTTGCCTCCAGGCTTCCTACTGGAGGAAGTGGCAGACTTGGCCTTAGGGCGTCAAGTGTGTGCCTGCTGGCCCTGGTGCTGGTGGGCTGGACGTGCCACAGGGGCGGAAGGGCGAAAGGGCTTACACTGCTGCTGGTGGCCTTTGTCCTTCTGGGCAGACGTGACCGAGCCCAAGGTGGCACTGGACTTCTTGATCCTCTGGAGATGGCCTTCCACCCCTGGCCCAAACAAGTCGGTGCCCAGGAAGGGAACGTCTGCCAGCTTGTGCTGGGTGTCCACCATGAAGGTGGAGATCCACAGCCAAGCTCTGCGGCGCATGGCCACTGCGGCTGCTACTGATCGGGCAAAAGAATCACCAATGTCCAACGAAGTTTGGAGCTGTTGTTTTGCCACCGCCCTTCCCTGATCCTGCACCTGCTTGACCGTTGTCTGAAGGTCAGCCGGGAGATGAGGAATGACCTCATCTAGGGAGCCCATGAGGGCATGTGAGAAATGTGCCATCAGAAGTGCCAAGCTAGCCTGACGAAGGCCTAGGAGGAAGCAGCATAAACCTTCCGCCCCGCGTAATCCAGCTTCTTGGATTCCTTATTGGGCGGTTTGTCCACGTCCCGAGCATTCCCGAAACGCCAGAAAACACTGTCGG
Organism: Neoceratodus forsteri; assembly: GCA_016271365.2. NCBI lineage: Eukaryota > Metazoa > Chordata > Ceratodontiformes > Ceratodontidae > Neoceratodus > Neoceratodus forsteri. Next base: position 752,966,701 of record CM028131.1, read on the forward strand.
TCACTAACTCCTCCGTAGAGTGGTGCTCCGAGAAACCAGAGAGTGAGCCGGTAGGGACTGCGTACTTTCAGGCCATCCCGGCCGAAGGCATGGGACAAGATGCTGGCCGCTGCCACAACTCCAAGGCCGGGCCAACAATGGCTTCAGCCACAAGAAAGGCCTCCGTAGGGGAATCCCCTCGGTCCAGTATCTCCGTGAGGGGATACTTGGCCCATTTCGAAACAGGTTTGAGCTGCATCCCGGTGGACTCCGAGATGAGCCGAAGCAAACCTAAAAACGAGGATGGGCTATCGTCCACCGACTGACCCCCCGCAGACTCCGAGGAGTCTGCAAGCAGCTGCCGTGCGCCTGAGCCACCCTCCACCTGCCGAGGTTGATCGGGAGTGAGGGTGACCAACAACCTGTGGGACAAGCCCTGACCCGACCGAGAATCCTTGGTTGGGGCCCCAGTTTTCGGCTGTGGAGCCGGGGGTTCCACCACAATGGGCGGAGCAGCCGGCTTCAGTCGAACAACTGGTGCCGGAGTTGGCTCCTCAACCACTACGAGGGGTTGTTTCGGCCACTCCGGTGACAGTCACTTAATGGCCAGAGAAGGTGACGGAGTCAGCTTATTCCTGGACAATAAGAGCTGCTGCCACATTAAATCCTTGTCGCACTGACGCAACTTGCACCGGAACCTATCCTCTGAAGAGGACGACGAGGATGAGCGGTGACACTGCTTTCCATGGTGCCGAGACCGCCGCGTCGGCGGGACCGGCTGGACCTGGAAGAGGACCGAGACCGAGACCTTCAGGGTTTCCGAGGGTGGGTCAGAGAGGGAACGGGGGAAGCCTGCCCTTCCTTCGGTTCAGGGACCTTAACTGGGGACTCCGGCACAGGAGGCACAGGCAAGTCCTTGGTAATCACGGGGAGAACCGGTGAAGTAGGGTTGTCGGCATCACCAGTCGACAAACCGTCTGACGGGTCGAGAAAAATCTCGACCGCGTCGATGGTTGTCATGGCCTGCTGACCTGACTGGGACACCGTGAAGCCAGCAGCCTTAGCCGTAACCTCGACCGAAGTCGAAAGTCGACGGTCCGGAGAAGGGGATCTTTCCCGCTCCCACGAACGTCGATGGTGGGACTTACCTTTTGAGTCCTTCTTCTTGGACCGACTGGAATGTCCCGATGGCCCTTCTCCCCTGGTGGAGAGGGACTGGCAAAGTTCCTTAAACGAAGCCGTGTAGGAGGAGCCCAAAGAGACCGAGATAAATGCCACAGCCGAGGAGGAAGAAGAAGCAGCCTGGGCCACCTCTTCCCTCGAGGGCAATCATCTGCTCCAACTGTTCCATGGAGCCCGCCACCACGGACACCGCCCAATGGGCCTCCTTCAACTTGACCGGCGGATACTGTTTTTCAGGGCGCCCAAGAAGAAGTCGAGCAGCGCGGTCCTCCAAGACCGAAGCTGAGAAGGAGCTGCACAATTCGCAAGCCTGCGAATCATAACCAAGCCCCAGGCAGTAGACGCATGTGGAGTGCGGATTGGTCCAAGACATCTTCTGCCCACAAGGGCACCGACAAAAGCCGGGAGTCGATTTGTCCATCGCAGCCACGAGGGAAGATGAAGACCAAAGTCTTGTAAACTTTAAAATTAGTTTCGGCTTAACCGAAGAGTTTGGATCCAGGCCTAAAACGGAGAGCACTAAGGAGGGTACCTGAGCTTCCAAGTGGTAAGGAAGATCTGGCGTCATGGGGAGGAGCCGAGGGTTTTACCACCCGGGTGGGTGTGAGGAGCCAGCTTGAAGACCTTCCGGCAACATTTAAAGCGGCAAGGAACCTGCCAATAAGTGTGGATTGAACAACATATCCACGTCCCTAGAAACCATTTTGCCCACCCACAGACAGAGAGCGGCCAATGAGTAGCTGCGTTGTGACCATCAATAGTTGATTGACATTTAAGGTGAACGACAGTATTATCACTCTCGAAGTGTGGTATTATCACTTTGGGAGTGACAGTATTACGGAAAAAAATTGTATGCTTTAGGAAACTACTAATTTCACAATCCATATATTAAATTATCATACATAAAGGCAGATTCTATAATAAGAAAAAATGTTTTAGTAAAATATGTGGATAGGATTTATTAATAGCACTTGTTCCTGCAAGAAATGGAGGTGATATGCAAAGTCCGTGTGATTGTAGATATTATCCAATCTGTTACTTATTTAATGAACTTGCTGCACAATCTATATTTCCAGTCTATGCTTGACATAGAGAGTATGCACTCTTGGAGGGAGGTTTATGATTCTGTCTTAATTTGTTTCATTACTAACTACATCTTACTCCTGCATTGTTTTGTTTTATTACCTGGCCCTCCAGAGTCTTTTATCTTGTACCTGCACTGATCAGTACTGCTTACTGTTATTTGTATAATAACATGATATTTAATTGATCTTTAATAACTGTATCTTACTACTGTATTGCTTTATTGCATTGTCCACTAGATTCTACTGTAACATGCCAGTCTTCTGCACTCTCCCAAGTCGTACCTGTAAATAGGCATTCAGCTGTCTAAAGTGCCTGCCTGGTAAACAAAAACTAAAATGAATGGTGGACTTCCAGTGATGTCATCCAGCTAATGGCTGCCTAACTTGAGGAGCTCCAGCCCCCAAAACTCTACAGAAACCTCTTTTCACCATCAAAACTGCAGCAATCTCTTTTAAAAACAGTAAGAGGAGGCACAAGAATACAGAAATGAAGCCAGGAAGGAGCAGGTTCACTGTCTTACAGCAGCATGTTGATGGATCGGCAGCCGACATGTCTGAGTGACTCTGCAAAGTCAGAGATTTCCACAGCAGCGCCAAGAAACAGCAAAAAAAAAAAAAAAACACAGACACACACCAAAAACAGCAAACACCACAAAGGACAGAAACTAGATGTGATCCTCAACAAACTGAAAGCCTTCCATGCAGAATTCATGGAATTCCAGGAATTGCTATCCCCACTGCGCACAAACTTAAACAATGTAGACGCCAGACTGTTGGTCACAAAACAGAAAACAGCCACACAGGCGGACCACATAGTGGCCTTGGAAACTGCAATACTGAAACTGGTGGAGACACAACTTGAGCTTTCTGATCAGCAGAAAGACACTGAAAACAGAATCCACCAAAAGAATATCAGGGTATGTGGGCTACCTGAGGATTTGGAAGAACGCCTTCATATATGCATGCCTTCACACAGCACTAAACCTAGAAGCCAAGTTTGTCTGGATATTGAATGGACCCACAGAGCTCTGGGTCCCAAGCCACAATCTCCAGATGCTAGACCCTGCTCCATCCTGATTTGATTCTTGAACTACCACGTAAGGAAAATGGTATCACAGAAAGCCCGGCAACAGAAACAGTATTTTATGGCACTACAAAAATCTTCCTCAATAATGACTTTGCCCTACTGACCATGTGCAGAAGACAGTAATATATATATATATATCCACCTCTTCTACACCCTCACACAACATAAACTCAAATTTAAAACCCTATACCCTGCCAAATTAGTCATCCAATTTCCGGAGAGCCAGAAGACTTACCAGTCAGCGGCGGAGGCGATTCGGGACTTGAAGGACAGAGGCATCTCGATGCAACACAGAAGGCAGCAACTGTCCTGCACTCAGGAACGTCACAACCTAATAAGCAGCTTCAACCAAGACACAACGAGGAAGCCGAATGTTCAAGACACTGCCAAAAATCGTAGCTAAACTCCAAGAAATGAAGTGCACGTGAATAGACACCTGAGAACATCATCAGCTGCCCTACTAGTGACCTGAGTGAGTAATAAGGGACAGGAGGGACAGGGTTCTTTCTTTTGGGGGGGGGACTGGGTCCACACTGCAGCAAGAATAACATTAGAAACAGCAGTCCCATTGGGAGTCCCCCCCATGACCTAACAGTACTGAAATTTCACCGAGGTGAGCAAGTGCATCTACTCTAATGCTCCCTGGTACCACGCCCAGAGCTGCTCAGAGGGCATAATTGTAACCAAAAGGAGGGGGTGCCTGCAGCTAGGACAGTCCAATCAGGGCCAGGTCACACATGCCCCCACCCACCACCTTACTAACAATACTATGCTGGATGAAGGGCCTAGATAAATGGCCAAACCTCGAAACCACCCCCACACTCCTGGTGTATCCAGGGTGAGGTATATCCTTATGCCATAAGTCCAACGGGAGTTTGGTGGAGGGAAGGCCAGATTCCCTTTAAATATTTAAACCCTCATGAACTGCCACATAGGGAACCCTGATCTCTCTCCATAATAGTCCCACCAGTTATTTTTCATAGGGTTGATGACAGCGAGGCTGGGTTTGGACCTGGTACACCCCCCAACTGCTGCTACCCCACCAAAAGCTTCCCACAACCCACCTCACTCAGGATCTGAGACTTTGACTGTAATGATTACTAAACCTGGTATCCTGGACAGTATGATACCGGTGCAAGCTTTACCCACCTCCTGCTAAGTGGAGGCCTGGCATTACCACAAAAGCACAGACATTATAAAACAGTACAACAGTATTGCCTTTTTCCTGTTAACTGTTTTTGTACACTACTCTCCATGCCAAGAACCTTAATAGGTGACAGCAGGACTACAGCACACATGGCAGGGCTGAAATTTAAAGACTTCATCAGAGATGTCACCGAAACAGTGATTTTCCTCTAAATGCACCTAACATTAGAGGATTACCAGAACTGTTGCAAATGCGAGTTATGCATGAACTTGTTCTTTGTTTTTTACTATAGACATGAATAAGGATATACCAACTTCTGAAGTATAAGCTACCTATGATTAGAAGCAGGGTTGGAGGCTGGACCAATCACAGTGGTCCACCACGTCCCTGTGACAGCCATCCTTTTCATATCCCTTCCCCTGACCCAATTTTGTTGTGCTCATATTTTGCTTTATCCTTCTCCTTACTATTCGAGGGCACTTAGCACTCACAGGAGCCCAGTTCTCACTAGACACTGGCTCCCTCCTGAGGCAGTACCCACGAGTTCTGCCACTAGGGGTGATTGGAAGTACTGCACTTAGACTCCAGATGCTGCGCCAATCGGATTGCAAAGACATTTGTCCTGTACCTCATCGACCCCAGACCCCCACACCCAGGCCTGGTTGCCTAGTCAGAATTGGGGCCGAAGATAGGTCCCAACCAACCCAGTTACTAGTTTTAGGTTATATCAATGGATTTGTAATGGTTAGATTTACCCTCCCTAGTTGTCCCCTCCCCCACGTTAACTCTGGTCATCTTGCTGCCTGTTACATATGTTGTTCAAGAACTACACTGCAGAGAGCTCTTGGGCATGCCTTTCCAGACATGCAGTTTGGCTTAGACATATAAGAACTACTGGGAGAGACGGGAGCCCTATGGTTCCTTATCTGGATCTACAACTAACAGGATGGGATTCCCTCCCCCAAACCTGGTTTCCCTCTCTATGCCATACCCCATAACATCCAAATTTAAAATATTCTCAAATAATGTTAATGGACTGTCCAGACCAGTTAAAAAATTATCCACAGCCTCAAGAAATTGCACCCAAACCACAAGAGACCCATCTTAACAGTACTATACCAGAAACTGCTTAAGTTCGACTTTGAACATATCATAGAATCTGCATGCCATAGAGAGGTGGTAATCCTAATACCAAAAAACTCCCCATTCCATCTGAACTCCACCTACCAGGACAAAGAAGGCAGGCTGGCTAAGGCAATCGGTACCCTATACAATAAATCCCTCACCATATGCTGTACTTATATTCTCCCAGGTAGTGACGCTTCCTCTGCTCAACATAGATTTAGTACTGTCCCACCACTCTGGGACTCTTCTTACAGGGGATGACTACAACGGCCTCCTGAACCCAACTGCAGACTCCATCAACCCAATCACCCACCCCCTTCCACTGCAGGGCAGTGCCGCCTTCGGAGATCTAGAGCTGGTATTTTCACCGGCTGCATCATGCCATAATCAAAAAAGAGAGTAGCAGGCAAGAACCCATTTGAACTGCTTTGTGTTTTTTTCTTTTACAGGAGCTGTTACACCATTGTGGGGGCTCGGTTTTGGGCAGAAAGGCAGGACCAAGCCCAGCAGCAGTCAATCAGAGCTATTCAGGAAGAGCAGGAAGTGGATTTAAAATCGAAACACTGCTGTGTTTCTGGTCGCATTCTCATCAGCTGTATCACACCAGAAACAAGGGATTGAGCAGCAGGCAAGAATCTGTTTAAACCGCTTTGTGGTTTTTCTTTTACAGGAGCCATAACTCCATAATCAGGGCCCAGTTTTGGGTGGGAAGGCAGGACTAAGCCCAGCAGCCAATCAGGGCTCTTCAGGAAGTCCATTCACTGCTATAAATTCCACTTTACCTAACCTTTATTTTTTCCAACTTTCTTTATCCTCCTGCTCTCTGGCCCCTTAGACCTCTCTCTGGTGAGGTCTCTCGGAGCTGCCTTGTCCCGCCCTGCTGGAGATCCTCCCCGGTCTGGTCTCTGCTTCCTGAGAACTCCCCGCCAACTCCGCCAACTTCCCAGCCCCATGAGGTGGGACCGCCATACCCCTCCGGCACTCCATCTATAATCTAGAAGGGCAGTCAGGTAGTGGAGGAGAGAGACAGAGACCAGCCAGGACGGACCTAGCAGTGGGCATGGGTGCAGTCCACTGGGCCCACCTTCGCCTGTCTGGGTGCCAGGGTTTTTTTCCGTGTTTCAGTTGCCCCCGGGGATGCAGACGTGCAATGATGCCCTGCACATGACGGGCACGATCCCACACCCGTGCATATGGCATCCGCTGACACCCCCAATCCCCAGAAGAGCATGCCACAAGTTGCACTACTCCCAGTCTCCACTGGGGCCACTGACACTTCGGCGAGTGCACCCACCCACCCCCAGGAGAGGAAAGCAGTCCTCCAGATGCTCAACCCTCTCCTGCCCCTGACAACCCCTGACGACTCGAGCTCATTCCCGAACCTGGGTGGCACGAGATGTGGCGTCCAGCGCCTTGACCCTCAGCACCATCGGGTGGCTACTTTACCTAACCTGCCCCACACACATTCATGCTCCAGCATGTGAGTGGAACAGCTTAGGAGATAAACAGTAAGATTGGCATCTTAGGCGTCGGTAGGCATCAGCAGAAGGAAGCAGAAAAGCAGGGGAGTCTGCCAGTCGACTATGGTAAAGCACCTCTTCACTCCTGTTGTTGCACTGACTGCTGGGAAGGGTGGAAAGTTAGAGGTAGACCTAAACCTGAATAGCAGCAGCACCCTATCTAGGGTAGGTGTACGAGGGAATAACAAACAACAAAAAGGAGTAAAACTAATAACACCCTATCACGGGTAAAGGGTACAAAAAAGGATTGGCGAAAGAAAAAGGAAAGGCCAAAACTAGGAAAAGGAGCAACACTCCATCTAAGGTAGGTGTACAAAGAGGTAAAGCAAACAAGAAAGGGGAAGAGTGAGAAATGCCTCATCAGGGGTAAGGGTACAAAAGCATTTCCAAGTAACACAGGGACAGTAGGAATGCTGGGAGTGGAGCAGTGCAACAGCTGTGGGATGGCAGTTTTCAGCGAGACCTTCTGGAGACTGCGGTGCTGCCCCATTTACCTGCACCTCTCTGGGTTGAGGGAGGAGGTCGCCAAACTCCAGGCCAAGTTGGCTAGGTTTCTGGGGACCCTTTCCCCTACTCAGGGGCCACCAGGTCTAACACTGTAACCTCAGAGGCTGCCAGGGAGGAGGAGGAACGACTGGACTATGATGCTCTTAGGAATGGTAGGGGTGGTGGGCTCTGGAAGGGTGGGGGTGGGTCAGTGGCATGTTTCTCAACCAGTACCACTACAGAATTCCTGCACTGCTCTGGAGGGGTGGAACTACCAGGAGGAGGCACCTGTAGTGGTGGCTAGGGAGGATGTGGAAGCCCTCCACAGTGGAGACCCGGGGGAGAGAACCCAAGAGGAGAAGGAAGCAACTTCTGTTGGGGGACTCAATTGTCAGGGGGGACAGATTTGGGAACAGGAAGGGAAGGGGTGGAGAGAGAGGTTAGGTGCCTATGTGTTGCAATGGCCCCGAGGGATGGGAAACAAATCTTGGGGATCGTTAGGGCAGCAGGAAGAAAGGGGGAGCTGGATATCATTGTCCACCTGGGGACCAATAATCTGGCTAGGGAAGGAGCTGGGATAATGTAGGGGGAGTTTAGGGAGCTGGGGAGTGGTCTTACACAGGTAGCGCACTCAGTGGCTTTCACGGAGGTGCTGCCTGTCTATGATTGGGGGGGGGGGTTCTCTGCACCAGGAGCTTCAATTCATGGCTGAAGGAATGATGCAGACAAGAGGGGTTCAGCTACATTGGGGACTGGGGACCTACCTGGGAGGATGAGGGCCTTACAGTGGTGATGGCCTGCACCCATGTGGGAGGGGAACCACAGTTCTCAGTGGACAGTTTTAATGTTATTTTAACATTTAAACTAGTCAAGGGGGTGGCAGAAGGAATCGGGGAGGCATAAACGCTCTCTCTCCCACAGACTCACATAGAGAGTAGGGAGAACCCAAAGGGAGAAGAATCCCCCAGGGTGAAGATTAATAAAGGATACAAAGTGATAGAATGAAGGGGGAAGGGAACAGGAACATTAAAAAGAGAGGGGGAAGGAGGGGGACAAAAGGAAAAAAGGTGGTAAGAAGCAGAGTGCTGATAAAATCTTAAAGGCCATGTGTCTAAATGCTAGAAGTCGAGGAAATAAGATCCCGGACCTAGAAACCATCATGGCAGAGGCTGATCTGGATATAGTGACCATTACCGAGTCATGGTGCACTGAAAACCATGACTGGGACATGGCCATACTAGGCTATACTCTGTTCAGGAACGATAAGGTGGGAAGGAAAGGAGGCGGTGTTGTGCTTTATGTGAGGGAAAGCATAAAAGCGACATAGATACAAGGAATACCGGCACTTACAGCACAGAAACCCATAAGAAGAGTACAAAATGGACAGAATGTTATTGATGACTACCAAGCAGAAAAGAGGCCTAGGCGTAATTATATCAGATGACCTAAAGGTAGCCAGGCAGTGCGACAAGGCAGTTGGGAGAGCTAGTAGGATACTGGGTTGCATAGGAGGGGGTATCACCAGCAGAAAGAAGGAGGTGGTATTGCCCCTGCATAGATCACTGGTAAGACCACACCTGGAGCACTGTGTCCAGTTCTGAAGACCACATCTCTGGAAGGAAATAGACAGAGTGGAGGCGGTCCAGAGGAGGGCAACTAAAATGGTGCCGGGTCTGCATCAAAAACCCTACGAGAAGAGACTAAAGGACCTCAATATGTACACCCTGGAAGACAGGAGGAAGAGGGAGGATATGATACAAACCTTTAAATACCTCGCAGGGGGTAAATAGGGTACAGGAGGCCAGTATCTTTCAGAATAAAAGGAACTCAAGAACAAGAGAACATGATATGAAGCTGGAGGGGATAGATTCAGGAGAGACATGAAGGAGTACATCTTCACAGAAAGACCGGTGGATTTCTGGAACAGCATTCCAACGGAGGTGGTGGGGGCAGAGACAGTGTGTGGAGGGGTCAATAATGCATGGTATAGGCATAAGGGTGTGTTAGTGGAAAAGGAGGAGTGGCGAAGGAGAAAGAGACGGAGCTGGATTAGTATCTGCGGTGATACTGTAGGTAGGAGAAAATGGACAGACTGGGTGGACCAAGCGGTCCTTATCTGCCATCAAATTCTATGTTTCTATGTTAAAGACCTAGGTCTTTTAACTGTCTAGTGGCACCTCTACACCAAGTACAAACAATACACATGCTACTCAAATCCACACAGGCACTACTCCAAGCTAGATTATTTTTGTATTAGTGGGGAAAACATTGACTGGGTTATAGATGCGGATAACATAGATGATATAGATGATATTGGTAACACAGTCCTTTCAGGCCATGCCCCCATCTCTATCCATCATGCTACCCCCCACCAGACAAGAAATGTACCCGATGGAGGTTCAATCCCTCTCTATTATGAGACCCTGAATTCAAACAACTACTACAGGACTGAGTCCTCAGAATAATAATGGAAAATGATAATAGGAACATGTCTCCACAGGACATATAGGACACTACACAAATTCTTAAATGGAGAAGTAATTGCCTATATCTCTAAGAAAATCTGGCAAAGGGAGAAATGCCTCCAATAGTAACAGGATGAACCACAATTTCTGCAACTTGTCCGCATGCGGGCAACTACCCCCTCCTATTCCATATCAAAACAACTCAAGCCCCAAGTTCAAGCCTTCCTCATGTGCAAAACACAGGCCCTACTATACAAACCCCCATTTTTTTTCTTTCTGTCTACATTTGTCTCCCTTATCCACCCAAAGGACAAAGCCCTAGGCTGCTCACAACACCCCTGTTTGTTTCTTCCCCACGCTCCTTGCCCAACCTGTACACTTGCACTGTCAACAATTCTTAGCTCCTCCTACATTATATTTGGGGTTTTCTTTGCTAGTGTTACTCTACTCACATTGTAATGTAATAAGTGCTGTATATCGTTCATTACTTTATTGTATATTGTCTGCCTGGGGTGTCTGTTTTGTTTACCTTGACATGGAATCTATGTAAAGAGCTAACAGCTCAAGGGTTTTAATCCAAGATTCAAATAAATAAAATAAATAAATAAATATGGCTGAGGCAGATATACTGTGAGGGGGGCTCCAGAATGGCCAAGGTACTAGCATATCACCTGAGATGGCAAAGGCACATGCCCACAATACGTACATTTCAAGACCTCAACATGGGACGTCTGCACAGCAGCTCCACTGAAATCTTACACATTTTAAAACAATACTACACCTCTCTTAACACACAGGATGAGACTCACTCCCCCATGTCCATACAGTCCTTTATGGATCAGGTAACTCTCCCATCCCTTTCAGAAGACCACAGTGCCCAACTACAGCAACCCATTTCCTCACCAAAGCTAATTAAGCCATCAAGGATGCAAAGAATGGGAAAACCCAGGCCCCGATGGGTACAGAGAAGAACTTTATAAAGCAACCATAGAACATTTATACCAACCCCTATTAAATGCATTCCAGGCTACTCATACAATTGCAAACTGCCCAGATTCCTGACGTTATGTCAGTATAACAGCCATCTTAAAACCATAGAAACCTGTCATAAATTAGGAACTCTACAGACCCAAAGCAGTACTGAATCTTAATTATAAATTATTCACCAGCATCTTAGCCCATAGGTTAGACAATATACTTCCCAGAAGGATCTACCCTGATCAGTCCAGCTTCATCAGGAGTAGACAAACCACGGACAATATAAAGCAGACATTACTACTGATTGACCATGCTACCAGACACAAAAAAAAACCTATTAATTCTCAGCCTTGATGCCCAGAAGGCCTTCAACAGGGTCTCCTGGGCACTCCCGCGTCAAGCTCTCAAAAAATGTGCTTTCCCAGATGACTTTCTAAACCTATTAGCAGGTCTCTGTACCTCGCCACAAGCGATGGTAAAAGCAAATAATTTTTATTCAGCAAGATTCACCCTCATTAGAAGCACCTGCCAGGGCTGCCCACTATTCCCATATCTTTTTGAGTCTTATGCAGAGCCCCTAGCCCAATTCTTACAACAGTAAACCACACAACACACACACACACACACACAGTGGCATATTATGCCAATGATCTTCTTCTATACATTATAAACCTGACTCTTCCGTACCAGCCTTAACAAAATGCCTATCCGCAATGGAGAAATTAGCGGGATATAAAATTAAAGAAACTAAAATAGAAGTCTTGCAAATAGGTCTCCACCCATCTGCTGCCCTGACTGTCTCTCATCCCTATAGGTGGAACACACCTACAATTAAATATCTGGGACTACGGCCGGCCCGTCGGCATAGCAGTTGTGCTACTGTTCGTGGTGCCGGTGACCCAAGTTCGGAAGCAAGCTCAGGGTCATCAGGGGCCAGCTGGGGGGAGGAGGAGGAGGATTGAGCATCCCACAAGACGCCGTCCTCCTCCAGGGAGGAAGGGTTGCCATCTCTGCTGCAATACTGCCACCTGGGTAACCACAGGTGGAAGTGCAGTCGGAGACACCAGGGAAGGGATGGACCTCAGCTGGGATCCAGGAGCAGCACATGCCAGCGTGCATGTGTGCCCATTCATCTCTCTTGTGTCGTGCTGACATCCATGGGGAAAAAAAACAGGAAAATGGCCTCTGCACTCGCAGATGATGGAGTGCTGGGCACTGCTTCAGATCCTTCCTGTCTGTCCCACTGCTCCGGCCTCCCATTGCAAGTAAGATTTTGAGGGTCTGCCCCTCTACCTCATCCCCGCCTGTGGAGAAAGTCACAACTTGATGGGGGGTGGCCCTGAGTACCGGTATCCAGGTAAGGTAGGGACAACAGCAGCAGATTACAGCCTTGGCATCTCCCAAAGGAGTGGGAGTGCAGGAGAAATGAGGGGCATAAACAGAAATACAAAAAAAAAATGATCTGGGAGTACAGTTGCCTGTAGATCTTACCACTCTTTATAGACGGAATTGCTCCAGCCTAGTAGTCGAGGTACAGGAAGACTTAAAGAGATGGCAATCCTTACCCTTAACGCTATTAATCAGAATTTAGACCATACAGATGAACTTTCCAGATTCCTATACTATACCACTTACAAACTCTACCCCTGCAACCCCCCCATCAGAATTTCAAACATGGAACAGAGTCATCTCTAGATTCCTATGGACCAGTGAGAGGACCAGGACAGCCCACCAGAAATTACAACTTCCTAACTCAAAAGGTGGGTTAGCCTTCCAGCACCTCTAACTATATGATGGGGCACCCTAAATACCTTTAGCTGTGGCCTCTTCTGGTTCTAGCTTTCCAGCTACTGCCTGGCCCTCTTTCTCCCCCTTCCCCCCTTCGTTGCTCCTTCCCATTACTTCCATCCCCGGACCTGGTTTCTGGTATTGTATCTGCCTTCCTCTACTCTCTGTCCCTGCTGTATTGTTCCTCTTAAAAGATCATACTGCGCATTTTTGCTTTTGCGGACTATCGATCTCTATTCGCTATCCCTTCCTATATCCTTCCTTTTCCTGACACCTGCCCCCTCCCATCTTCTGCACCTTGTTCATCCTCTGACTTATTTCCCCAGGGGATCCAGATGGAACACTTTTTGTTATTGTCCCCTATCTACATCATGGCTGTTTGATTATCTGCAACGTTGTTTGTTTTTACATATTGCTTGATTGTATAATATTGTTGTATTTTAACCTGCATTCATTCGCACTTGTGCTGCCCATGCCTTTTGCTGATCATGCCAGTGTGCTGTAACTGTTGTTTATTAACTTGTTATCTTGTACTTGTTCAACCCAGGTCCACTTCGAAAATTAGCTTTGCTCAACGGTGACCACCTGGTTAAATAAAGATTTTGATTGATTGATTGATTGGTATGTAGCAGCCCACATAAAGCATATCCTCCATTGGCTCCAACCCCTCAACACCATAATGGGTAACATTAGATAAAGATATGTTCCCACATGACCCAGATGCCATCATTCTTTTCCACCCAAATAACAATCAACTTACAAGCTATCCACCTTCTCTCATTACCACCCTGCTAAAAACCTGGTACTTATTTCTTACCTCCAAAGGGAACAAAATAGGAGCTTGGTGGATCAGCATACCAGCTCTGGACCAGAGTCTCCTCCCAGCAAAATGAGACTACAAATTTAAGAAGTGGATGAAACAGGGCTCAATATATACTTATCAGTTCTACCACACTGACACTTTCAAGCCCTTTGAATGCTTATCTATGGAATTCCACCTAGAGAAAACAGACGATTACAGATTCCTACAACTTACAGCGCACTTGGAAAAACACCTTGGCCTCGAGGTCGACCCATGGGTAATTTCACAAATCTTCTCCTCTATACTGCAAGTAGCCAAATAATCAAACTCAGCCCATTTTGTTTCCAGGTGTTATCAGGTTCTTACAGAACATACTTACTTCTACAACTACAGAAATACCAAACTCACCTGCGAGGCTGAACTAAGTATCAACATCATAGGCAAGGTCTGGACTAGAATAGTGGGAATATGGGTGGAAATTAGTAAACAGATAATTCCCTATCCCTCAAATCACAGTTAAATACAGCTCTGCCCATGACGCTTCCTGCTGGAGAACAGGCGAACATGAGGCTACCACTCATACTCATATTCTATGGTCATGTCACAAACTAGCACCTTACTGGCAATTAGTGGATCATGTACTACAGGAATTAGTACCTGGTCTAGACCCCTTTAACCCAGCAACATCCCTCCTACTACATTACCAACCACACATAAAGCACAAACATCAGCTATGTATCATAGGGATCTTACTAACAGCGGCTAAGAAAGCCATTACTAGACTACGGGTTCAACCAAACCCACCCCAAACCAATTAAAGGAAATATATAATAGACATATATAGGCTGAAGAAAATTACAGTCATAAAACAGACTCCAGTGCCCACAAAACAGGTGGAATACCTGGATTATGTACATAATGAACCATAGGACAGATACTGTAACATGAACACCCATAATGCCATCTCCCACTGGACAACATTCCAATGGTGATAGATTGGACTGGACAGCCCACGTTCTACAACAAAAAATCTCTCTCAACAGTCCACAGACCTCACTGATTTTTGGAGGCACCCAACCTCTTCTAGCGTATTTAAGTTTTATATTACTATGATGGAATGTATTTTATCCTCGGAATCCTGCTGTGACAATGTATGCGACCTAATGGATCCAGTAAGATGTACCACAAAAACTTTAATAAACTCCATGTCAAAAGACTAAATAAATAAATGATTATAATGTCTTAACATTTGTATGGTGTTTTAACTTTAATGTATATGTTGTGACAACTGACATTTTAAACAATAACATTTACTTACACAGTTTGTTGCCAGCTCCCCACACCTGCTTGAGTCCAGGGAGAAAGGGCAGCTGTAGTCCTATTGAAAATGGCCCTGGACACAGCTGGGGCTTAGAGAACCTGGTCCCTGAGTTTTAATCCAACAACCATCACTTACTCAGTGTGTAAACTCTCAGCAAGTCAATTAATCTCCCCCCACCTTTCTCCTTACTCTATTTTTATGCTATTTGCATCTCACTGTATACCTAAAATGGCAGTAACTTTATCTCCACTCCCTTGTCAGGGTCTTTCATACCTGCCTGACTTCCTTCCAATCTCCTGCATGTGTCTGCATCGAGTATATGAGGAAAATTCACTGTAAACATATAAATTCAGTTATGCTCCATCTCATAGCATATCTTGAACATGGCAGCAGTGTTTTGCTGTCAAAGCAATGTACCACTTAATTTCTGTACCAATTAATTTCGGCTTCACTTACAAAGATAAGCCATTACCACAACGCAGCTGCTTTCAGTGAAACCCTGCTGTACCACTTAAGCTACAGTACAGCTTCCATTTAAAAGGAAGGCACAGTAACAAACACAGCTGTGTTTGATGCAATAACCAGTAAGCCCCTACCTAACAACAATTATTTTTCAATCCACAAAGTAATTAAACTATGATTGTTTTAAGTCTGATCATGACAAAAGAAAAGAGCTCCTCTGCGTTCACTGATTGTGAGTGATAAAGCTTTTGTAGGTGTCTGGGCCCCCCCACTGGGCCCATTCTACTCCAATAAGCCATGGCACTGGGATAACATGGGTAGGAGTGGGCACTGGCATAATTCAGATGTCTGGGAAAGGAACTATTATGTTCTACCCGGTTCCTAGTACAAACTGAGGAGTGTGCTTCCCATTGTTCGAATGCTGATATGCATGGCAACTGTGAACTGTGGCAGAGCCAGACAATGATTCTCAGTGTGTGTGAGATTTCTCAACAGTCCCTCAGGCACTCAGACAATAACCCTGTGATAAAGTGATTGCCTCTGATTTTAATTAAGCAAGTCACAAATGCTGATGAACACATACACAGCAGTAAAGCAAACACCATCCATTTTCTTACTTTCTCTCTCTTACTTCTTACAAAAATAAATCTGTTAATATTAACTTTTGTATACATTTCCCTTTCAAACAAAATATTTACGCTTGCTTACAATTTATGCAATGCAAAAGTGAACATAGTGCACAAGATAACAGCTAATCCCACCCTGCAGACAAGCCAGCATTTTTATGGTCTATTTCTCTGTACAAATAAATATACTCAGGATAGCTCAAAAGAAATGCAATGTCTCATTTTCACAGGGGTCCTCCTTTCACCCAGTTTTACAGCAGGCAGAACTGATGCACGGAGAGATCAAGTGACCTGTTCAGCATGACATGACCTGAGCAAGATGGCACCAGAATAGGTTGGGTGAGAGCTGTTGCTCTCTCCCATTTCAACCTTCTGCGACTGCTGCCATTCACTTGTAATGGCAGTCTGTTTTGCCATGTTTGTCCGTGATAAGTCAGTCTTAAGTCATATGACTTGTTAGTATGTATCCTGGATTATGTGAAGCCATGGTTTCCTGAAGTGACTTGTGAGTCACGCTAGTGTCCAGACTAGAACAGTTTACCTACCAGACCACAGCTCCCCGGTGGGATGGAGAAGGGTCAGTGTTCCTTTTGAACGGAGGATCTTTTCTTTTATTTTTGAATCTCTCCCAAGTAACCCAGTTTTCTGCCACAGTTTCTACCAGAGGGCTTTGTCAACAGTCTACCATGTCCAATACAATACTTAGTGAGGAAGGGGCTCACTGCTCCCTAGAAAGTCTTTTGCTGAGGTCTAACTTCCAACAAGGTAAATCGGAAAGGAGGGTGTCTCTCCAATGGCAGCTCCTAAGTGTGGTGTCTCTGTGGCTATTTGTCCCATGAGCAAGGACTCCCCCAAAGCTGACTCCCAGAGTCAATCACAACCTGACTGGGTGTCTCACTTTGTTTCTTTTAACTTTGTCAGATATGTGACTTTGGTTTTCTGAACAATATTTGTACACCCTGGGGGGGAATGCTACACATCTCGATGGCTGAGAGTGACCTGGGGGTGGTGGTAGATGCCAAGATGAACAACTTGGAGACTTGTAGGAGGGCAGCGGCAAAGGCCAACAGAATGCTTGGATGCATCGCTAGGGGGATCACCTCCAGAAGGAGGGAAGTGATACTCCCACTGTATAACTGCTTGGTGAGGCCGCACCTCGAGTACTGCGTGCAGTTTTGGAGGCCACATTTAAAGAGGGACATTGAACTCCTGGAGAGGGTCCAGAGGAGGGCAACCAAAATGATTTGGGGCTTGGGGGATAGGACCTATGGGGAGAGGCTCAAAGAGCTAAATATGTACACATTGGAAGAGAGAAGGGACCGGGGGGACATGATAGAGGTCTTCAGGTACATGAAGGGGTAAATAGGGGAGGAGCAGTCAGGGTGCTTCGAAGGAAGGAGGGGGGCCACTAGAGGGCATGGGTGGAAGCTGGAGGGGGGAAGATTCAGGGGAGAAAGGAGGAGGTGCTACTTCACTGAGAGGGTGGTGGAGCCATGGAATGCACTGCCTAGGGGGCTGGTGGAGGCAGAGACAGTGGAGGAGTTCAAGAGGGGGTGAGACAGGTACAGGGGAAGGGTTCTGGAAGCAAAATCCAATGCAGCAAGAATATCCGGAACTGGGAAGGGAGAAGCCAGAGAAGGCGAGGGGGACAGCAAGGTCAGCACCCAGGGTGGGGGCTGACCAAACAAGCAGACACGAAAGACCGTTAGGCCTATTCTGCTGGCATTTTAGTATGTTAGTACCAGCACACTGGACTGGCTGCATCGTTTTATTAATTAACTGTGTGGTACCTCTACCTGCGGAAGACCTTTGAAATACTGACTGGCACTCTGGACGGTACCCCCGCCCCCCGAAAAACAGTAGATTTTAACAGTTCCAGACAATGCCACCCTAGAGTGTAGTAGCAAACAAACAATAGTATTCAGGAGTAAAATGCAACCAAAGGGTAGGATTTACTGGGGAAAGCAGAAAGAAAAGGCTCTAAGAAAGGAAGGAAGGAAGGAAGGAAGCGGGGGGGGGGGAGACAGAGGGAGGGTTAAGCAATCAATAAACAAGGCAGTTCAAATTAAAGTGATTACTACTTGTAATCCCAGATCACAGCCTGATAGGATAAATGCAGGTCTTGTGCCTGAGCACACCCAGACCAAGAACAATCCTGCCCAGAGCTTCAGTCACCCTTCTGTCCTTGCTTTTATATTAAAAGATAGCAGAGCCAAGGCTCTGACCGGGTACTCACAGTTTGCTGACCAATGCAGACCCCGAAAGGCCTTGGATGTAGGATGTTGGTGTTTCTAATGTGCAGCAGCTGCAGCTCAGATGCCCTCTGCACAGTCTCACTGTGGTCACTGCAGCACTAGAGGCCTGCAGGAGTCAGCTGTGGTGGAGCGATAGATACCCTTTTTATCCAACAGCTTCACCCCACATGGGTACTTTGCTTTCCATCCCTCAGTTGGAATGGTTCCCTCCTTTCCTGCTGGAGACAATAAAAGTTTTTATTGAGAAATAAATGTTCTCAATAAAAGGGCAGATGGCTGGGGTCTGTCACTTTCATGCACGTTCCTCCATCTCTCTGGATGGGCTCCACCTGCAACACTCCTTTTGTAGGTGTTGGACTCAATCAACTTCTGGCTCTGGTTGTCTAGAGAAACACCCTGCTTGGGGAATGTCTATTGGGCCAACCTATCCAGCTCCGAAGAGTTTACTCTTTTCCTTCTCAGCTCCAGAATATAGCATATTCCTCTGATTTAAATGAATGTGCACACACTCTCAGGCCTACCATACTCTCAAAGGACACTGGAAGCATGCTTGAGTCCTTGGAGATTAGAGCAGAAACAGAGCATTAAATCTCTAGCTCCATAGATATCTATTGTCTCAGAAGGCTGGTTCAGCACTGACAGATTTGTAAGCAAAATTGTGCGGGGAGAATGCAAGCCTTGCTGCTCTGGTCACTGGTTCCTGTACTGGCAGCCTCTGGACCCAGACACCTTTTCTCAGACATCCTGTGGGTCGCTGGATTACCTTTTATTTTAGCTGTTCTCCCGGCAGCTTCTCTGGCCACCTTACCATGCACCCTCAGAAAGCTGCTAGTTTAATTCCCAGCCCCACTTCCTGTCCTGGGCTAGCTATCCATCTCTTGCTGCAGAAAGCCTGCCTGGCTGCATCTTGTACCAGCACCACTGAGTCACGATCGACAATGTACCTGTTAGTGCAAAGAAAAATTGCACTACCACTCCACCAGTGCCAGGTCCTTGCTGCAAAATCCCGGGATAGGGACTGGGTGAAGAAGAAATGCAGTTGGTGGGGAGGCACTACTGGTGGGCCCCAGACACCAAATGATAAGCCCACAACTTGGGGAGGGGGTGGCCCGTGCATTATATCTGCTGCAGCATCCAGTCTCCCCAACACTTACTATTTCAGTTTTGGCAGAAAATGGCTGGCTCATACCACTTAAGAGGTATGAGCCAAGTGCATCCTTTTCTTGACAAGGTGCAGAGGGCTAAAGCAATCTACAAGATTGTTACTAAGAGCCAGCCATTTTCTGTAACATCTGGATGCACTGTGTGCATATGTGGAGCTGGTCAACGTGACCTGGTGCAGAAACTTAACCAATCCATAAGATTGTTTATTATTTATTTAAAATTTGGTAACCGGGGAAGGCACTCGGAGCCACGGCCCATTTCCAGGTGCAGCCTAGGGGTGAGGGTAAGGATACAAACAATAACAATAGGACTGAGCACTACAACGAGTAAAGTGCAAACAAAAGAAGTGCAAAAATGGCAAGAAGGCACATCATATGCAGCGGCTGTCTGGAGCATGATACACTAAACATTCATAGATACAATTGTTACAAAGAGCCAGCCATTGTCTGCCTGTTTTGATATAGTGTGATTTTACTAACCTACTTCTGTTTGCCGCCTTGCTATTTCAATTTAAAGGAGGTGGGAAACACATCTCAAAGATATTTTGTTGCCCATCCATGTGATCCTAACATATTAGTTTCAGACTGTTTTTAAAGTGTAGTAACCTTTTTCTTTTAATTTTTGGCATCTATTTCAAGTCTAACTCAATGAACCTGCCTGCTTATCCAGAGGCATGCAGCGTGAGCTTCTCATTCAAAACTACTTCGTGATAAACTCCCTTGCGATCATACTGCAGAAGCTGCTTCAATGGGCTGTGTGTGCCAACTGCTGAATGTAACTAGTAAACCTGCAGTAACTCTGCCTTGTTTCTTTTAGTTTGTAAATAAAGTGAGTACTATTTATTTAATTAAAGTGATTCCTGCAATGAGTTGCATACCAGTCGCTGTAATCAGTGTTTGTTTCATTTATTTTTTTATTTTACCAGTTTGCTTTGTATGTTGTGCGGCTGCTACCCCCCATAGACAGTTTTTAATAGTTTTATTATTTTACAACAAACGGAACAAAGGATCTGAAAGTCTGTTCTGTTTTATCCCCCAAAGCATCTCACCTGGTCCCTCATGCCCCAAAGGGGAATTGTTTTGTGACCTGGTACAGCAGCTCTCTCAAGCTCCGGTCCATGAGAGGCAGTGTGACTCAGGATTCATCATTATCCGGCATCAGAGTACTGTACCAGTACTGTACTGTAACACCTTCTAGTACCTGATGCTGGTACAGTACACTGATGTTGGATAATGATGAATCCTGAGTCACACTGCCTCTTGTGGACTGGAGCTTGAGAGACCCGCCACAGCAGGTCACAAAACAATTTGTGCCTTGGGGCTTGAAAGATCCGCTGTAGCCAGTCAGAGCACAAGCTGCCCTCGGGGCTTGAAAGATCCGTCAAGCAAGTCACAGCACAAGTTGCCCATCAGGGCTTGAAAGACCCCCCGAGCGGGTCACAGCACAAATTGCCCATCGGGGCTTGAAAGATGCGCCAAGCAAGTCACAGCACAAGTTGCCCATCAGGGCTTGAAAGACCTGCTGAGCGGGTCACAGCATAAGTTGCCCCTTAGGGCTTGAAAGACGGAGAGACAAGCCACAGGGATAACAAAACAAAATAACCTTTCAGATCTTTCGCTCTATTTTTTTTTAAATAGTAGAACTGTCAAGTAACTGTCGTGTGGTGCCGCGCCCCCCTCCCACATACACACAAACATACATGCAACATACAAAGTAGTAAAATTTAATTTATTTATTTTATTGAATTTTGTTGAGTCCCCTTTTCAGGGACAATGGGGGGGGGAGGCATATAGATGGTAACCAACTGAAATTGAACCAGATTAAGCTGTTGGTGGTATTTTTAGTGAAATTGGGGAAATTTGGCCAGGATACCAGGGAAATTCCCCTACTCGCCTCTGGGGGAATTGCTGTCCGTCATCCAAGATGGCCACTGTGCCTGGAAAGGTGGAGGACATGGATGTCTCTGAGGTAGGGGAACTGACCTTCGTCCCTACCCCAAGTCATTTAGAGGTTGTTGTTGTTGTCGATATGGTGGAAAAAAGGGATTTACCTGAGGATTCTGGATCGCAGTTGTCTGAAGATGTGAGTAGCTTTCTGGACGTTGCTTGAGATGAGAGTGCACTGAGTAAAATGGCAGCTTTACAAGCCCAGATCGTAACGGAACAGGAGAAGCATTCATTACTTCAGAAGGCATTGCAGGACCAACTGGCTTAAATTAAACAGTCGATTTTCACAGCGGCAAATGACAGCACTGCCAAACGAGACCCACAAGAGAGCGATGCAGTACCACCTGGATTCACTGCTGAGTGAGGTGAGTCACTCAGTCTTGACATTTCTGGTGGGCTGGATACAACTTTGGAAACGACTGTCAGTCAAATCGCTGCAGATAGCGAGTGCCTTCAGCCAATTGAGAAAATGAGCGATACGGCTCCTTTTGCGGTTGAAATTCAGATGGTGTCTGCGGCCCGAAAGAGGAACGAGTGACACTGAAAGAACTATTATTCCGATCCCTGCAGGGCTTGAACAACATGTGGCCCCTCTTTCAGTTTCTGCACATTTAACTCGGACAGCAGGATTTGTATTTCGACAAACAGTCAAGGATCAGAGGTCTACTGCCTCTGTTCCCCCAGAGGTCCCTGACCACTATCAGACTAACGAGACTTCTCAAGAGGGTTCTACTGTATTTTTCTTTCAGGACAGAGCCCAGGCTACACGGGCTGGTTTTCGTGAGGACGGTAAAGATAAACATACAGCAATAACTCTGGCTAAACGCCATATTGCGACCACTGCACTGGTATCTCTGCCACAGCGCATGGGAGCTAGTTCTTCTACACTGCCCATTCAGAAGGCTTTTTCTGTGACTCCCCTGCCTTCTCCTGTGGAAACTTGGTCACCGCATAAGGCATTGCTTGAGGCTGGTTGGAAAAAGGTGCCTAATGGGGCCTGGTTGCCTGACTGAGTGAAATCCGACAACTGGATTTACACAGGCATTGCCTGACTGGTGTCCGACCTCAATAGCTACTGAACCTCATTCAGTTGACACTGACTTGCCTAGGCCACATATCATCTCTGCAGATTCATCTATTGTGGCAGATTGGACTCGGCCAGTGCTGGAGGGCGATCCTGTGGTGGTACCCACCCCCCCAGCGGAGTCGAGTATTATCCCTGATTCAAACACTACAGCTATGCCTTTGGCAGATGCTGTATCTTCTGTTCAAACGCCTACTAAACCTCTTCCATCTGACCTTTTTTCAAAGTCTAAAAAAGAGGCTTCCCCACATTGAAATGCTGTATGCATCTGGTATAAAGGTGGTCTGGAAGTGCGGCCTGATAGACATTATGTTGGGAAACTTTTATTGAAGGACTCACTGCATTTTTCTCCACAGGATGTATTCGCGTTTATTAAAATCTCTGGCGAAGAACATTTTGATGTTAGTTTTCGTTCAGCTTCTGCTTTAGAACTGTTTTGGGAACATTACAGCCAGATGAAATTCTCACCCATATGGACCCCCTTTTTTGTAATTCCACTATCGAAACCTCTTAATAAATTTGTCACGGTTATGTTCGGAAAAGAGGGGGTTCATGTGGAGGATATCACCTATGCGCTGTCACAGAAATGTGAGGTTCTTTCCCCTCCTGAAGCCATTTTAGATTCTGAGAAATTTTGGACAGCAGGATGGAAATATAAAGTTAAGCTACGCCAGTCTAATACAGGAGTTGAACATGTCCCTAATGCCTTCCTGTTAGGTAGGGATAGGGATGTGTGTTTTTATGCTGGGCAACCCCGGGCTTGTTATCGCTGTGGCTCCCGTACTCACCTTTCGGGCTCCTGTGATAAACCACAATGTGACAACTGTGGAGAAATTGGCCACATTGCCCTTCAGTGTGCCAATCATACTAAATGTGACGTGTGCGAGGAGTACGGTCATACCTTCTCAGAATGTGCTTGGCCAGCCAAGAACAAAACCTCCTGTCTAAGCCCAGATCTGTTAATACAGAATGCCCAGGATTTGGCATTTGTTGGTACTGAGGCCTTCTCAGCTCCCCTTCCTGTTGCTTCCCCTGTCCCTCTCTTATCCACTGCCAAAGTTCTATTACCCATCAAACCCGTTCAGACAATTCCAGCTTCTTTAATGGATCCGGTTTGTCCCATGAAACAAGAACTTCCCTCTCAGCAAAAGAACCCTCTAGCACTCTAGACCCGGTATGCTATTAGGACGAGGAAGCAGGGGGTTTTCAGGAGCTGGTCATACCCTCCTCACCCCTTCCCCCTCTTCCCAGATGAAGGTCTACTTGGAATCTTAGGTCGGGACCCTCTCATCCGGAGGATGGGGTAGAATCCGAGAACCCCTTTTCAGTTTTGCCCACTTCTTTCGGGGGGGGGGTCAGATATGGAACAGGGAGTCATGGACTCGTAACTGATAGGTTTGGATCCTCCCATTTCTTCCCCTGACCTTGTAGGCTATAAAGGGAAGAAAAAGAGAAAAAAGCTTTGTTAAATACTTCTGGTTGCAGAATTTACTGTTGGAACTTTTAATGTCCATAGCTTATTAAAAAATGCTAAGAGGTATGCAATTTATGATTATCTACATACAGCTCAGATTGATGTCAGTCTCTTGCAAGAAATGTGGATGTTTTCCAGTACCCAACTCAGAACTTTTCAGGGGGAATGGAGATAGGGCCCCTCCTACTGTCACAGAAATGTGAGGTTCTTTCCACTCCTGAAGCCATTTTAGATTCTGAGAAATTTTGGACAGGAGGATGGAAATACAAAGTTACACCAGTCTGATACAGGAGTTGAACATGTCCCTAATGCCTTCCTGTTAGGTAGGGACAGGGGTGTGTGTTTTTATGCTGGGCAACGCTGGGCTTGATATCACTGTGGCTCCCGTACTCACCTTGGGCCGGATTGTGCTGATGGGGTTGGAATTCGTTTTAATGATTTTTCCTTTTCCTTACATAAATTGATTGACCTACTTCCAGGTAGAGCTTTTATACTTCATGGGGTATGGAGGGCGATGTCTTGTAGAATTATAAATGTGTATTGTCCGCATGCTAAAGCCAACAGAGTGGTACTTTTTCAGTCCCTACAGCCTTACTTAGTGATTTCAAGACATATTTTTTGGGGTGGAGATTTTGATTGTTGTACCAGGACCCAGTTGGTTCGGAAAGGAGATACCACTAGAAAAATCTATCGTGACTCCAATGCTCTTACTAAAACGATAGAATCTGCTGATGTGCTTGATTGTGGGGACTTTCAGGTTCCAGGCCCTCCTTATACTTTTAGGAAAGGTCAGCTTACATCTATAATTGATCATATTTTCATATCAAAGCATATGCCCACTGCACAGTTTAGAGCTCTCCAGACAGAATTCTCAGACCACCTGTTGCTGACTGATTCCTTCCAGGAGACGCCTAGTGTACCAAGACCCAGATCCCGCTGGAAGGTCAATACATTACTATTTATGGAGTCTGAGGTACAGGCAGGCATGCGTAGTCTTATACATGCACGACTGTCGGTGAGTTTTCTTTATGATAATTTGGGAGAGTGGTGGGTAGACTCTAAGAAAGATTTTAAATGGTGGTTTCAGCGTTATGGTAGGCAAAAAGTTAACAACAATTTATTGACCTATCTGACCCTCCGTAGACAGCTACAACTCCTCTCCATTTCCTATTCCGCCAAATATGATTATTCTGCACAAATTCACACTTTGACAACAAAAATGAAGTTCTTTCAGAATAATAGTGCGTCTACTATACAGGCCATGTTTCAACATGGAACTACTCGTTCTCCGATAGGTGACCCTTTTGAATTTTGCAGGGCATGGAGGGAGGCTACCTCACTGCACTCTTTAGTGAATGATGAGGGTATTGGGGTGGACTCCATCCCTGGGTTGCATGATATTATCAGTCAGCATTTTCAGTCACTTGCTCTGGTTTGGGCCCCAAGTCAGGCTGACATTACTTCCTATCTGCATAGACTTACTGTACCTGCCTTTCCCATGGAAGCACGGGAATTATTGATACCCATTACTGTTTCGGAGATTTAATGAGTTATTACATCTTTGAAGACTGGATGGCCTTTCAAATGATTTTTATAAAGCTTTTAGCAGGGATTTGGCAAAATATTTACTGTTGGTTTTTCAATATTTTGTTCTGTGGCGAGGTTTGTCTTCTTTTTCAGAAGGTTTACAAATTTTTTTATATAAATCCAGGGATGAGTTACGCATTTAGAATTGGAGACCTATCACAGTTTTAAATTCAGATTTCAAAATCCTAACATCTGTTGAACAACAGATTAAAACGATTTGCATCTCTGGAGGTCTCTCTTTTCTAATACTGTGGTATTCCTAATAGGAAAATACAGAGTGCTTTAATGATCATTCATGATATTATAGATCACCTTTCTTTAAACAGTAGGTCGGGTTGTGTAATATCGGTGGATCAAGACAAAGCCTTTGATAGGGTTTATCATCCATTCCTGTTTGGCACTTTGAAGGCTTATGACATTCCTCCGCAATTTGTTGCTTGGTTGCAGGCACTCTACATTTTTGCAACTGTACGGCCTATGTTGCAGGGTCAGGTTGCTGGAAGTATTCCTATTTCGGCGGGGGTGCAACAGGGCAGTCCCCTTAGTCCACTGCTATATGTTTTTGTATTAGACCCCTTACTCAAGTGGCTTAATGATACCCCCAGTTGGCATAGTATTGTGGGGGACACTTCTGAACTATCAGTTTATGCACAAGCCTATGCTGAAGATATTTGTTTATTTTTTTTACATTTCCAACAACTAGGTATTTTTTTGGAGCTCATGGGATGATATTCTCTGGTTTCCAATGCCAGACTTAACATGGGGAAGTCCAGAGGTTTGTGGGTAGGTTCTGGTCACTTTCTTCCTATTTCCGTTCACGGGATCACTATCTCCTCTGACCCCCTTAGGGTTTTGGGCACAGAATTTGGTCCACAAAATATGCCAGATGTTAATTGGGAAAACTCCCTGACTAAAGTGAAGGTCAAGGTTCAGCACTGGAAACACTGGAAAATGTCCAAGCGTAAAATAATTCAGCTTATAAAACAGTTTTTCCTTCCATGTCTGTTGTATGTGGCTATGATTTTTCCTCCACCTTCTCAGTGCGATACAAGATTATATCAGTTCTTTTTTCAAATGTTATGGGGCAATCGTTTAAACCCTATTAAACTTGCTTTACCTATCTTCCCAGGGACAAGGGTGGCCTGGGCATGTTGGACCCCATAGTGTTTCTACACACTATCTTCCTTTCCCAAACAGTGAAAGGGGGTTTGTTTGCTTTGAATACTATGCATCAGCGATGGGTTGCACACAGTTTTGACAGATATTTTCGGGCTTGGACTTCTGTCACATCTAAATTATCACCTTATTTCCATATTCCAGGATATTTTAAGTCCCTAGCACAGAAATTGTATAAATGGGGATTGACAAAATCAAATATAACACAAAATAAGAGTACGCAATTATATTTGCTTATGATGTCCAGGATTTACCCAATTGAACCTGTCTTTAAAAACGGTCCAGCAGCTTCCAATTCGATGGTATGTAGACAGCTGACTAACAAAAGAATTCCATTACATATGTAGGAGGTTTTGTGGTTGTCGGTTTATAGCCGACTGAATGTTCGTGGTAATCACAAGCATAAGGTCGTGGAGGAAAGATCTTGCCCATACAATTCCTGTATTGATCTTGAGGAAACAATGAAACATTTTCTTTTTACTTGTTCGTATTCTACAGATTTGTGGGCCTATCTGGCCAAAGTTTGGCACATGGGTTGGTTGACTATCCTGTTATACAACTGTTTGGTGTTAGGTCAGTTTGCTTTCTTGGAAAACACCTATCATAGAGATACGCTGGCTGTTTTTTGTTGTTGTTTGAAATAGTATTTCTGGCAGGCTAGATGCCAATGGACGTTGTCCCAAAAACTGATGCCCTATGACATTTTTCGTATCCTGGTACATCAGGCATTGGAAAAAGTGTATCTTAAGGATGTTAACATATATACGACGGATAAAGTATTCCAGTGGTGGAAGGGATTTTCCAGTTTGATTAAATATAAATGAATGGGGCCTGTGAGTAGGTCTCAGGGGTCTGACTGATGTTATGTAGTATTTTTTATCAGTTCTGCTTTATTTCTTTTTTTTTTCCCTTTTTTACTAGGTTTTGTCTTTGCTGCATTTTTTCTTTTTTTTCTCCTTCAGGATGCTTTGTTTCTTATGATTTTTGGATTATGTGATGTTAATATTTCAAGTGTGTCTTATTTACCTTAGTTTTCAAATAAAAATTCCCTACTCTTTTCAAGAAGTGGCATGGGATCTTTAACGTCCACCTGAATAACCACCAGAACAGGTGAATGGGACCTTTGGTTTAATGCCTCATCAGAAAGACAATTTAAAAAAGTAAGGTAAATGTAACAACACTCATTCAATTGACTGGTATGCAACTCATTGCAGGAATCACTTTAATCAAATAACTAAGACTCTGTCCATACTGGGGAAGTTACTGGAGCGCGCTTCTCCAACAGAGGATCATGGCATTCCGGTTTCACAGCAGGTAAGTCATGCTAGACAAACCTGACTGACTTTTTTGACTATGTGTTACAAAGGTTATGGATGACGACGGGGTAATAGATGTGGTCTACTTAGACTGTTAAAACAAGGCCTTCGACTCGGCTCCATGCAGAAGGCTGGTAAAGAAGCTAGACCACACCGGAGATGGATCAGAAGTAGTCAGATGGGTTAAAAACTGGTTACAGGGCAGAACCCAGAAAGTGCAAGTAAATGGAGCACTGTCATCAGAAGGTAGGGTAACCAGCGGTGTGCCCCAGGGTTCAGTACTGAGGCCCCTGCTCTTCAATATTTTCATATCGGACATAGCTAACAGATTACAGGGAAAGGTGTGTCTGTTTGCAGACAACACCAAAATATGCAACAGGGTCGACACCCAGTAGGGAGTGGACAAGATGGAAGCTGACCTCAAGAAACTAGAAGAATGGTCTGGAGCATGGCAGTTGAGGTTTAACACCAAAAAGTGGAACGTCATACGCATAGGAAAAAGAAATCCAGATAAGGCATATTACCTTGGAGGGGAAGGACTAGCTGCCTCCACCCAAGAGCATGATTTGGGAATCATTATCTCAGACAACTTGAAGGTAGGAAAACAGTGTGAGAAGGCAGCATTAAAGGCCAGCGGTATACTGAGATGCATTGTGAGGGGAATCACAAGCAGGAAGAGGGAAGTGATCCTGCCGCTGTACAGATCACTGGTTAGGCCTCACCTGGACTTCAGCTTCCAGTTCTGGAGGCCCCACCTCAAAAAGGACATTGAAAGAGTGGAGATGGTGCAGAAAAGGGCAACAAAAATGATTCAGGGACTGCACAAGATGTCCTACGGGGATAGACTGAAAGAACTGAACATGTATTCTCTGAAACAGAGAAGAGAGAGGGGTGACGTGATCGAAACATTCAAGTACATAAAAGGCATAAACCAGGTGCAGATAGACAATCTCTTCCAATTTAAGAAGGGCAGCAGAACCAGGGCACATGATCTAAGGCTGCAAGGAGGGCAGTTCTCCACCAACACCAGGAAGTGTTTCTTCACAGAAAGAGTGGTGGATGCCTGGAACAGCCTGCCTGCAGAGGTGGTGGGGGCAAGCACAGTGGTAGGTTTCAAGAATGTTTGGGACAGATACAAAGGAGCCCTCAAACCCAAGGGCAGTTAGAAGGCTAGGCCAAAATACAATGGGCAGACTAGATGGACCTGGTGGTCTCCTTCTGCCATAAACGTCTATGTTTCTACTCACTTTATTTATAAACTAAAAGAAAAAAGGCAGAGTTACAGCAGGTTTACTAGTTCCATTCAGCAGCTGGTGCACACAGCGCACTGAAGAAGCATCTGCACTATGATCACGAGGGAGTTTTGAATGCTAGCTGCACAATCGAGCAGACTTGATAGACCATAACGCCTTTATCTGCTGGCTATTTTTGTATGTTCATATGAATGAGAAGCTCAAGCTACATGACTCTGGATAAGCAGACACATTCATCAAGTTAGACCTGAAACAGAAGCCAAAAATAAAAAAAGGTTACTACACTTTAAAAAAAGTCTGAAACAAATATGTTCACATCTAAATACATAGATGAGCAACAAAACATCCTTGAAATTCATTTCCCATCTCCTTTAAGAAGGATAACTGCCGACTTGTTTCAGTGGACAGTGTTTTGATTAAGAACTGTACACAAGAATAAAGACTCAACACAATTTGAAGTGATTATTACAGTTGGTTAGGTTCTTAGAGGCAAAAACCCATGCACACTTTGGCGTCACGCTATCCTCAAAACTAATCAGAACCCTACCTGAAAATGTAATAAGCAAAGCGTGGGGGCTAAGTAATTAAAATCCTCCAATGAGAACTGAGCCAATGGTTGCTGGGACTGAGCGGACATTAATCTGTTTAAAGATAATTAGGGGGCTCCTATAAGGTGAGGTGTCATTTTCACCATTAAAGTTTTTTTTCTCTATTTGGTATTAAGGGTATGTAGCAATTATTATGACTATTATATGCTTACCATGATTTTAAAATATCACGCAATAAACTATTACAATTATTACTACAGTATTACTTACTTTGATATCATTAAAATATGAGCAGACATTAGACATTAAAATTGGATTTCTGATCTCAAGAATTATTGACAGGGTGTCTGAGGAAGCATCTATATTTCACTTTGTTCTACTCATGTAACTTAGAAATGTTTTCCTCATTTTAGGGTCCCTTCTTGTGGAAGCCCTTCCTGTCTGATATGCAGTTTATAATTACTAATCAGTTCAGGAATCCAGTGACATCATTTGAGTGAAAACTCACAGTACAGGTTACGCAGCAGGTCTCAAGTCAACCATGTCAGCTGGTTCTGGAATTGATCGCAATTATAAAAACAAACATTAAGCATTAAAAAGGCAGCATCAACAAGGGACTCTTAAAAAAGCAAGGTTATTTCAAAGAGAATAAAAGGTACAGTCAGGAGATTAAGGAGCCTACCCATATTTCCAAATTATCAAAAGTATTACTTTTACTCACCTCTTTTCTATCTCACACCTCCTTTTTCACCCCTTTTCAGTCTGGTTTCAGGAAAAAACACTCAATCACCACCTCTCTCCTGTGGCTCACAGACTCCGTCCTAACCGGGATGGACAATGGCCAAATTACCTTTGCCATTTTTGTCGACCTGGCAAAGGCCTTTGACAATGTCTCTCACTCCCTTCTCCTTGACTCACTCCCAACAGCTGGCCTATCTCCCTCCACCACAAACTGGTTCAAGGCCTACCTTATTGGCAGAACCCAATCAGTTAAGATCTTGGACGCCACTTCCCCTTCCCCTCCTGCTTAGCAATGGAGTCCCCCAGGGCTCTGTATTAGGGCCCCTCCTATTCTCCATTTTCTGCAATGACCTTCCCTCTGTTTGCTCCCCATCCTCCGCTATACATATGTATGCCAATGATACAGTCCTGTATGCATCTGGCTCCAGCTCTGATGGTTACAACCATCTTACAGCAAGACTTCAACAAGTTTCAGCTCTGGTTTGCTAACCATCAACTTTTCCTCAAAGCCAAGAAAACTGTCTCTATGACCTTTGGCACAAGGCAGAGACTCTCTAGGCTTCCCTTCCTACCCACTTTCCACACCATTGATGGGACTTTACTTGAGGACACATCCTCCTTCAGGTACTTAGGTGTTTGGTTGGCCCAACACCTAAACTTCTGTGGACATATTAATGCCATCCAAACAAAACTGTGCCCCAAGCTTGGTGCCCTGTTCAGGAACCACAGTTGCATCCCTCCTATGGCTAGGCGTGAACTTGTTCAGAAAATGATACTGCCCATTTTTGACTACTGTGATGTAGCGTATGGTGCTGCCCCTAAGTCCTCCCTGGCCAGACTGGACACCCTCTTCAATTCCTTCTGCCACTTTGCCTTGGATGCCCACTCTCGCATCCATTACTGTGATCTTCATTGTGCCCTATCCTTCCCCTCTTTTACACACAGGAGACTCTCCCACTGTGCTAAATTCACTTCCAAGCACTGGTTAGGTGAGGCTCCTTCCTCCTCACCTCCTCTTTTATAACACACCCCACCGTCCCATTCCCTTAGATCAACTGACTCCCATACCCTGGTTGTCCTCCCCCACCCCAGATACACCCAAATTAGCCAATTCAGTTACTCTCATCGCCTCCCAAAAATCTGAATTCCTCCCCTTCAAATCTGGCACTCATCCTCTGCCTACTCCATCAGCTCTGCCCTCAATAATTACCTTGCACCTAGCTGTTCCTGCCATGTCCCTCCCTATATCCCTCCTCTAAGGCCTGGACAAACCCTACCCCTCTACCGTCACCTTCATTTTACCCTGCCCCCCCAAATTTCGAGCCCTCCTACCCTTCTCCCAAATTGCTCCCTTTTACTGACCTCCCTTGATCTCTCACAGAATGAAAAGGACCCCAAATGCTCTCCATGGGTCCCTCTCCTACCCCCCAAGGGGCTTGTATCTCTCATCTACTCCCTTCCCCCACCATCTTAAAGGGGTCTCTCTGGGACACTGCCTTATCCCCTTCTCTCTGGTCCCTCCACTCTCCTTGCAGGGTTCCTTGCATCCTGATGGGGTGTCCAGGGACGCAACTCTTCCCCCTCCCCCCACCTCACCCCTTTCCCCTTTTCTTTCCACATAAGCACTTGTTTACTTATTAACCCGGCACTTATTATTGTCTACTCTTTCTACATATTATGCGTAACACTTTTGTAACACTGTCTGTAACACCTGCTTTACAACTGTATGTTAATGTTGATCTTGTAACTTGAATGTTTAATGTCTCATTCCTTATGTACCCCTTCCCCCCAGGTCACACCGGGAGACGAGCGACTTATCACTCAGTGTGCCTTCCTGGTGAAACATATCAATCAATAAATAAATAAATAAAAGTGTTAAAATAGGGAAGGCCAAGGTTTATGTTCCCTGCAAACGTTTTCTGCAACTTATATGTTCAAGCAGTGTCAATGGCTCAGTAGGTAGCACACTCACCAATGTGGCTGAAAGGTTATGGGTTCTACCCCTACACCAAGTACTTGGGGTAATACCCTCTACTGACACTGTCGTGCAGTACAGGGCAGGTGCTGCACTTCTGAGGTGCAATCCTTTAGGTGAGACATTAATCCCAGGTCTCTTCTGCCCATCTCTAGTCACTGTCCAGGTGGAAGTTAAAGATCCCATGGCACTTATTAAAGAAGAATACGAGTGGTTTCTTGGTGTCACCGCCAATATTCACCCATCAACAAAGCAAGTTCAAGTTCATGCAACAACCCACCCCTATGAGGCACCTGGAAGCGAGCTGTCACAGCTCAGTGCGCATTTTCTGTTCAAAAATTACAAATTAATAAGCATGAGCAAGTTTAAAACTTAGACACACATTAGCCTGTGAAGTGACTCACCCAGTAGGATATTACTGTGGTAGACCCCTCCCAATGATCCAAGGGTCCCAAGATTAAAATCGTAATAGTACCACTCAGGTCAGAGTTAGTGCTCATCACAACAATGGGAACAATGGCTGCTTTCACACAGAACAGAGAAGGAGCTTCAGTACCACTGAGCTGGCCCTCACTCTTAGCATCATACTTCGCACCAGAAAGATTCTGCTGTGAGGAACCTCACATCACCACCGCAGTCCTACTTCTTGCAAAGAGTGTTGCTATGGTCAGTAGATATTCACAAGTGGGGAACAGGATGGCTTAGAAGAAACACCATATAATAAAAGAACAAAAGGCTGAGTTTCTATTCCATGTGTTGGGATAATTCATGCCAGATTTAGCAGTGTATTTTTTTTTTATTTTACTTTTTCTCTTTTTTTTCTCTACTTCAGACTAAGAAGGAAAGCAGGAAGGGGATATTCATTATGGATTCCACATTTAATAACACAATAACCAGTATACTCCTATGATTTGCTCTTGGCTATGTCAAAGTGTTTACAAATCCAGAACAAATGGCTTGATACCTTTTATTTTATTTATTTATTGAATTTGGTTGACCCGGTAAGCCCACTGGGCCTAGAAGTCCCTTTTTCAGGAGCGACCGGGGGGATTCAGATGGTAAGCAGCTGAAATTGAACCAGATTAAGCTGTTGGTGATATTTTTAGTGAATGGGAGAAATTTGGCCAGGACACCGGGGAAATTCCCCTACTCTTTTTCGATAAGTGCCATGGGATCTTTAGCATCCACCTGAACTACCACCAATCCAGGCAGATGGGACCTCGGTTTAACGTCTCATCTGAAAGACGGCACCTCAGAAGTGCAACACCCCCGTCATTCTGTACTACAGTGTCAGTATTGGGATATTAACCCAAGTGCCAGACGTGGGAACTGAACCCACAGCCCTCTGATCTCCTGGCTTCAGAGGCGAGTGTGCTACCTACTGAGCCACTGATACTACTTATTGGACCAACAAGGATGTTACAAAAAGAACAAAGAGCTTTAGCTTTCAGACCAAGTCCTTCTTCAGAAGCTTAATGAGAGTTATTTAGAAAATCCCATATTATTAACACTTAGAATATGCAGAAAAAACAGAAATATTTTTCATTGATTTAAAACAGGTATATATAAAACTTGTTGGTCCAATAAAAGGTATCAAACCATTTGTTCTGGATTTGTTCTTACTAGGACCAATACGGCATTAAACATTTTGTTTGTCAAAGTGTTTACAAGAAATCCAGGTTATTCACTGCACCTGCTAAGCTGTTATACAACTAGCTGTATTACTACTACAGAAATAGAATATACACATGTACCTCGGAACTAGAACACACGTATGTACCTCATTTCAGAGCCAATGTACTGAACAATAAATACCTGATGTTCATTATGTAACATGCAAATTCTTTCTGGAACTTATTAAGACACAAATGCTTCATATGCATGACCTTCTTCTAAATCTTGATACTAATATTACTGTATATGTTCATTTGTACTAATGCCAAAATACATTTTGGAGGACTGCTCAGGTGTTGAACTGAAATCCTTGAACCACTTTCAGAACAAGGGCAAACCTTTAAAATCATTCTCTGGCTTGCATGGTGCTGCAACAATAGCCTAACAGCCATCGGTCTCCTCCATACATACTTGAAAAGGTTCAAACAGGACAGTACATATGTAATAATAGGTCAGAATAAGACCAAAGGCTTACTGTATCTACTCCACCTCTAATGCCCTTGCTACTATAGCCAGTCATACTGATCTTTTCCAGATACTTGCCAATTTAAGCTTGTACTATATGTACCGTGACTTCCTTCTGTCACAGTCTTTCATCGGACTCTCATCATCACTAAGAAACTTCAGAATTTGAGTTGGCCCAATGGTGTGGAGGGCTGAGGCATCTAACGCCTTACACCTCCTGCCACGTCGATGACACGTGTGTGGCAGTGAGCATGGGTTACTGGGGTCAACAGGGTGGGACTGGACTGAAAGTCCCCAGGACAGTTCTCTTCTCCCGGTGATGGGGTGGCGGTCGTATCAGTCTTTGACTGCCACACAGTGGAGGCCTGGTGACAGTGCAGGCAATCAGCAACTTGTAAGGCGGGGCTGCAAATCTGTGGGATGTGTGAGCTTCCATGCACACGCTCCTGACATGAAGCTGCGGTAGGGGAGTGAGAGAAAATGGGAAAAGGGATCCCAAGGCAAGATGAAGGCCTGTGCTCCTCCCCTGATTCAGACCACCACCTGGATGCCTGAGCTGCACCGGACTTGAGGACTGGGTGAGGGAGGGTGGCCATCCCCACTCCTCCCCACTATGGAGGGCAAAGTCATGGGGAACAAGCTCTCAGGTTATTCCAGGGGAGGTGGGAGCCAGCTGCCTGGGGTGGGTGGGGACAGGAGCTGAAGAGCATGCCAATGGAGTGAAAATCTATATGAAAAAAAAACTTAAAAATTCATGACTTTTAAAAATGAGTTGCAAGATTTAATTACAACTGAATAATCTTCCACGTGATATAATTAATAAATGCAATACTCTGTTTTGTACTGCTTGCTGCTTTAAACATCCACACCCGGTACATAATCATAAATAAGTCTATAAAATAAAAATAAAAATCATTTCCAACCCCTTCCTAATACCATTTTGTGAAGTAATTCTTCCTTATGTCACCTTCTGTTTGCAAAGATTACCCTTGTTCTTATTGCCAGAGACACTGTGAATATCTTACTGGCATCTGCCTTCTCACTGCCCTTCAGCATCTTAAATACATCGGTTATGTCCCCTCCACCTCCTCTCCTCAAAACAGTAACAATTTCCTCAGTCTCTGTTCATGCTCAAGGCCCTCTAGAACCTTGTTCTCCTTGTTGCCATATGCTGTAACTTCTACAATTATACTATGTCCTTTTTTTAATAAATTCACATTTTTTTATTGAGACAGAGCCATAACAATACATTTCATGATAGGCAGTTACAAAGCACAATGTGCGAAAGCACTTAGTCATGTGCATGTTAATCTAACAATAGTTCTACCAGTACAACAAGGAATGTACTTCTATCATTTATATCATTTATAACCCGAGTACGCTTTAAGGTAGGGCATTCCACTAGCTGCTGGACTGACTGTAAATTCCAAACCCCCAGTTATCATCATAGCCCAGGCTTTCTCTAGGACAAACCAGTCATCTTCAAAAGTCACGTAGAATACCCATATGCACCATTTAAGCACAAATTGAATAGTACGTCCCTGAAAAGAAGCCGCAATACACTCCATAATATTGATTTCTTTCATGACTTGATGCCAGGCCTCCACCATAGGAGGCTCCTTTTTTCTCCATGAATGAGTAATAGCTTTTTGACTGCTAATAAGTATAAATACACCATGGAGTGTGAGGCTATCTGTATGCCTTGTGGAGGAATAGAAAGGAGAACCACTGTAGGCGATATCAGTCTATCTATGGAAAGTTTGTCCATCTATTCGGACATGTCCTTCCAGAATGATGTCAGCTCAGGAAGTGATCAAAACACATGGATGTGATCGGCCCAGTACTGTCCACAATGTCTCCAGCATTGACCATAAGAAGCCGGAAGGAATTTAGACAATATGGCCAAAGTTTGGAAGTAAAGAATTTGACATTTCCAGGCACAGTCTCTAATGTAAGGGGAAGAGAGGACTTTAATGAGGGAAGGGTATATTTTGTCCATGAAATGTACTTAATTTGTATATTTAATTATTTATTCCATTGAGCTAGAATTGATTGTCTGGTGTCTCCAGGAAACTCCTGGAGGCCTTTGTAGAGGTTACTAAGTAGAAGATGCCCAGGCTGTCCTTGGATGGTGTTGATCAATAATTCTAATAACATTGGGATGGGCTCTGGGAGACATGTATTCGATTTTTCTTTATGGAAGAGGAACATTCGAATCTGTAAGTACCCGAAGTGTTCTCTTCCTGTTAATCCATATGTTTTTTGGAAGAGTTCAAAGGGAACTACTCCATATTAATCCATAAATGTAAAAATATACATTAAATCTAGTTGATGCAGCCTACTAAAGGTATGATCCAGGTGTGCTGGAAGAAAATAATATTCAGTAGAGAGTAATCTACAATAACAGCATATAGAGATGAGTGGAGATAGGTTACAGAGCTGAAACCATTGCCTCAAGGTTTGTGCAGTAAATTCTGTAGAATCTTGATAATGAATACTGTCTTTTGGTTTCGCAAACAAATATTTGCCAATTTCAAACATATCATTAAGTATAAATTCAATATGCTTCCATGGAGGTGTAATATTAGGATTTAACCAAATGACTACTGTACTAAGATGAGCTGCCCTAGCATAATTCAATAATGTCCCCCCTAACTAAATTATGAAATTAACTTATTCCTATGTGTAATATAGTAGTGTTCAGGAAATACTGGTAGGGTATGTAACAAATATAGTATTCAGGGTAAAATATTCATGCGGACCACTTCTATTCTGGACAGAAAAGAGAGGGGCAATTGAGTCCAATGGGAGACATCCTGTGTTAAAACCTGTGTAACAGGTTTATAGTTCAACAGAGCTAGATTAGGTAAATGGAAGAGAATTTATATTTCCAGATATTTCAGTTTGGTGCTCCTCCATTTAAAGGAAAACGTTTCTTTCATGTATAGAGAAGGATTGTAATTACATAATAAAACTTCAGTTTTATGTGTATACAATGTAAGGTCTGACAGTTGGCCAAACCACTCACGTTCTGACCATGCCACTGGAATGGAGATAACTGGGGAAAGAAGAGTAAGTAAAATGTCGTTGGCATTAAGAGATATTTTAAAAGTAGTGTCCCCTACCAGTATGCCCTCGATCGATTCATTTTGATGAATGGTAGAGGCCAGAGGTTCAATATAAAGCGCGGACAATAAAGGGGATAATGAGCATCCCTGATGGGTGCCCCTCTGCAGAACTATCAGTGTTGTGAAAGAGCCATTAATTTTAATATATGCTTGAGGCATTAAATATAAATTTTGAAGAATAGCCAAAAAGTCAGAGAGAAGGCCCAACTCCATTTGCGTACCCCATAAAAACTCCCATGAAGCTATGTCCTTTTTTATACGTTCTAATTTTGTTCTCATCTCTCTCCCGCCTGCCACCAGGTCTTCCTTCCACCTACTAAAGCACTGATGCTGGCTATAGGAGTCTTACAAGTTGCTAGCTGCTGCCAGCCTCTGCTTGACATCTCTCTAGAGCCTCCAGCAGTAATCCACAACTTGTCCCTTAAGGGTATGATCTCTGCCTTCCCAGGCCTGGGAATGAACACTGATTTCACAGCTAAGGTCCGGGAGGAGGGGGCTGGAGTGGAGTGGATGGAGTCAGACAGATCCTACTGTGGCATTGTGGGTAGGCAGCTACATCCACCTAAGGCCACTGGGTTACTGTTCCCCTTTATTTTCCTCCCTTGATCCCTCCCTAGACATGATTCTGGGGTTGGGGGGCTGGGTATACAGCTTACATGGGTTGACAGGGAGATAAGTGGTGCCCCACCCCGTCAGAGTTCCTTTGCCTGCCCCACTCTGCACCCTTGATACCTCCAAGTCACATGCCAGGTGAGTGGGTGAATGCTGACATAAGGCTACACTTTGGGACCATGACTTATTCCTTCCTGCACAACTCTCCTCCCTCTGGACCACCAGAGGGCAGCAGTTAATCACAAGAAGGTGCACACCATCCCTGAGGCAGGAGGCGTCCTAGGTGGATGCCTGCCTTGCCTCAGCCAGTCAGCATCCAACACTAAAAATCTAGATGATGACCATGGGTGGCTGGGATGGCAAGTGGCTGTACAGCTACAGCCCTACTATTTCCTTTCTATAATGTGGTGCCTCGAATTGAAGACAGTGTGTCATATATGGTGTAACCAAAGCCTTGCATTGTGGTAATGAAACTTCCCTTGCCTTAGTACCCTTTGATGTAACCAAGCATTGTTATCTTTACTGATTACAGCTCAAACTGCTTGGATTGTTTCTGAGTTCTGTCTACAATAACCCCAAGATCCTTCGCCCGCTCCAATGTAGCTGTCTCTGCACCATTTAATGCGCACTTCCTGGCTTTATTCCTCACTGCCAGGTGCATAACCATACACTTGTCTACACTAAACTGCATCTGGCATCTATCATCCCAGTCTCAAGATCTAACCAGGCTCTACTGTAAACGAGCACGTAGTTCCTCTCTGATGCCTCTGGATGTCTTGGTATCGTCTGCATTTTTGATTATCTGACATTTGAATGCTGATAAATATACTGACCAGCAGCAGCCCACCACCACTGATCTCTGGTACATTACACTGGTCACCTCCTACCCTGAAGATCCCCACCACCCTTTGCAATCTGTCCCTTAGCCATCAGTTCCTAACCAATCTGAAAACTTCATCTTACTGAAGTTCTCAGATTGTGCTTGTTCATGTTATGATGAATTAGTATACTGTACATCTAATTGTTTTATTATTTCCGGGGCACCCATGAAAATGGGCATTTGGTGCCCTCGGGTTTTAGCCAGTTACCAAATTTTAAATAAAATTTAAAACATTTTTAAAACTGTACCTTTTTATAATTAAATGGGCTTTCTGAATTTCTTCATCGCAGACGTTTCATCCAACAAAGTTAGGGACGCAGGTCTGACTGATGGTTAGAGCACAGAGACAGAGCTGTGGGCAACTGCCACTTGCTGAATGCATGCTCCTCTGCCAATCACACAACTCACCTGTGCTTAAACCCTCTCTGATTTGTTTCTAATCAACCTTGGCCCTCTCTGAAACTTCCTGTACACTGAAAACAGTAGCAGCCTTCTCTAACTTTCCACTCCGGGGTTGTAAGGTGCTTTGGGATACAGTTTGTAAGAAAGGAGCTATACAGAACAGAATCCTTTCCTTCCTTCCTTTCTTGCTTTATTATGTTTTATGGAGCACCCCAAGGCTCTGTCATAGTGTCCGTCTATTCCGCCTGTATATCAATGTAACTATTTGGAATTCTCACCCTTGTCTCTGCATATCCCACTTCTCATGATGCAACATCAACCCTATATAAGCCCAGCTAGACTTCAAACAAACTTTTTGACCTCAGCCAGATGCATATTTACTGCACACCTGGTTTCATTCAAGCCACGAATCCACTAATGGCCAAAAACCAAATATATGGAAATGTATAACTAAAAGGGTTCACTCCCTGTAGTTTGTCATTTTTTATTAATAACCACCCACTTCAAAGAATCTTCTATTTCAAGCTGCTTGGGATATGGATAACTAATACTCACACTGTACCTGGTCTCATAACGTCAGTAAAACATAAAACAAAGCCTACAGCAGAACTGGTACAGCAAACAGTTTATTCAGACATACACTACCTGCCCTTCTGTCTGGGCTTTGCTGTTCTTATTTGCCAACATTTTTGGCATACAAATCTAACGTCTACAATGCACACCAGCTTCTCAAAATGTTTGCATGTGCAATTTGTTTGCTACACCAAATTGTAAAACACCCTTTTTTCTTTTGGGGGTGGCCTGCCCTGTATTTTATCAACAAAACTACACATGTAAATATTCTCTGAAGTCTGGCAGCCCAGTATGAGAAAACTTGAATCAGCAGAAAAAGCTGCGTGTCAGGTTAACCAGTGCAACTGGGACTGGAGCTCCGCTATCATTATGGTTCGTATCTCGCTTACTGTGGTCTTGACAGGCTGGACTTGTGTGTGAAACAAGGTTTTATATATATATATATATATATATATATAGAATAAAAAGACATCCAACTCTGAATGACAAGGGAATAATTCTGTCAAGGAGTTTTGGTGACACGATAAACCAAGAGTAAAAAAGCTCAGTAGGGTTTCTTTGTCCCCTAACCCAAATCAAATGATGTCCTTGTAATTTACAGTTGGGTATTTTCTATAATATATGATTAATCAAGAAAATAATTATGAAAAGGGGAGTGGAGGTAATTCAAGGTTTTTATAGAACTATATTTTGTACTGAAAGGAAATAAAAAAAAACTTTACACATGCCATGATTCTTAACTTGTGTTGTAGCCTTTCGTTCACAACTCCATGAAATGCCCTGCTTAAAGACTGCACAGATCATGACTGGTCAGTCCACTGCCTTCTTACTGTCCATCCCCCAGTCAGTCCTTCAAAGTATTGCATCAGATTAATCTAACATGAATTGCTTCCTGCGGTGAGCCCATACTGGCTCTCTCCCATCAGTTTATGCTTAATCCAGATCTAATTTAATCATGTCCTTGATTATACAGTAGCTTCCAAAATTGTACCCAGGACTGATGTGAAGCTAAATGGCTTGTAGCTTCTTGGGTCCCACCTTATCCTCTTGAAAAGAGGAATCACATTTTCTTGCCTCCAATCCCCCGCTGGCACCCATCCAGTCTCCAGTGATTCCTTGAAAATCTCTGCCAATAATGAAGCAAACTCATTTCTAAGCTCCTTAAGCGGCCTTGGATGTAAATTGTCTGGTCCTGAGGCCTTGCTTACATTAATGCATTACTTCTTAAACGGTATCATGATGAGCCTACCGAAACTAGGAACTACAGTGAATCTTGGGCCTCCGCATAACGAGAATATCTTGCTGTCTTTTGCACAATATATCAGTAATAAAGTGGAACATCTTTCTATAAATTAATGACTGATTAAAAAAAAGGCTGCTGCAGGAACACCCAGTAAACACTGTTCTTGGGCAAAGAAAAACTACCTACTCGGAAACGCCAGTGCAAGGCACAGATGCAGGTCAGATACTAGTGATGCATTCATTAACAAAGGCAGCCAGCATACAAAGTAACACCTCTGTATGGTTGTTACCTTTGCTAATAACTGCAGCACTAGTATCTGACCTGTGGTTTTTGCCCTGCATTAGTATTTCTGACTGCAGTTTTCTTTGCCTAAGATATAGCCTTCATCAAGCTCCCCACGCAGTCAGATCAACACTTTCTTCCTGGTTACCCAGTGGACTAGTGTGTGCAACAACAGCTATGCCAACTCAAAGTATGCCACATCTCTTCATGTACAGCAACGAATTGACATATTTTCTGTAACTGGTTGATTCTCAGTCCTGTTTGAGACCTCCAGAAACAGATCTAGGCCTCCACAGGGAGGCTGGCCTCATAAAGTGTTAGTTTATTTTGGTTTTTTTAATCTGCAGTTCAGATAGAGCCCACTGAGACTTAAAGGGAAATCTCATTTACAGAAGTATCCTGGATGAGGGAGGACAGTGCAGTCAACGAAGTACATATCTGTAGCACATTAGCCTTTAGGCTGCCTTACAGAAAGGCCCAAGGGAAACAACAGCGCAACAGTATCAAAGTAAATACTTTCAAGTGCACAGGGATATTGGGAGCAGTTTGAGTATTTGTTTTGTTAATCAGTTAAACTTCCACTGGGACACTAGGCCTCATTTTCAGGGAAAATACGGGCTATCAAGGCACGGCAAAATAAAATAATGCAGCACGTAATATACAACCACATTTCAAAAGAAATCAATGAATTTTCAGTTGGGTTTTAGAAGCAATAAATTGCAAGCCCACAAAACCCTTAAAATAATGCATCACTACAAGAGTAAAGGGGCAACAATGAAAATAATGCATCACTGCAAGAGTGAAGGGGGCAACAATGCCCATTTATTTGGCTTTATATAGCACCTTCCGTAAACAGTATATACCCCATAGTGCTATGCAAAAGAATGAGTAACATACTTGTTGTTTAGTCATCTCAACCATTATCTGCTCACCTATACTCTCCCCTCCCAGACCCACACTATCGAATCTGTTTTATTCCAATAGAGGGAGTGTTAGCCAGGTCACTGGGGTAATCCTCTATTCATTTGGACTTGTGCAATGAGATCTTTAAGTTATACCTGGCTAACCACCTGTGTGGGGACCTCTAGTGCCCCAGCTGCACCCCTGTAGCGTCAGTTCAGATTACAAGTCCAGGTTTCCTGCATGGGATAGGCACAGGAGCATATCAGTAAAGGAACGGGGGGGGGGGTAGTAACACCTATGGCTAACTAGGGTCCGTAATGACAGAATAGGCAAGGACAAGGGGCAGACTGGATGAGTCTAAAGGTCCCTTTCTGCCGACAAACTCTGTGTCTCTATGTTTCTGGGGTGGGGTGGGGGCAGATTTGTGGCCCTGAGGCAAATGTTCTACCAAATAACACGCACTGATGTGGACTCACAGCAGGTTGCACGCTGCCATGATTTTCTCTATGAAGATTTTTGGAATTTTCTTTCAGAGGACTCAGGATTATTAACTCCATCTTCCTCAGCTGGAAGAAATTCCAAAAAGAATTTAAACCAACAGGATGGAAAGTGCATGTAACATGAGAGGACAGGAGTGAATGTGTGGGGGTGGGGCAGTGGAGAAGTGCTTTTTTAATTTTACTATTCTTGTGTTTCCATTAAAAAAAATTTTGTTTTTTTTTTTCCTGCCAGAAAATATTTCATTTGCCCTTTTTCCTCTGAAGTATTTATTTCCTTTAGTAGCATAAGGGCAGAAACAGGCATCTTTTAGCAAATGGTGATAATTGGCATTTTTCTTCAAAAAGCCAATTGTCATCTGTATTACATTAATTTTGCATTGCTTAAAAGTTCTGTAACCAGTGAAACTGCAGATAGAGGCAAAGGCACAAGTAAAACAATAAACTGTGAAGAGGGGCAGACAAATATTAGACATGTTTGCCATCATTTTGCTTCTTTTGAAAATCAATCTAAAACTGCCTTTGGCCCTCTAAGCAGGAAATTAATTTAAATGTACAGCTTATGTTCAGCCATGCAACACAGTACATAAAATTTTGAGTCAGCATATTCTCCATCCGTAGTCAGTGGACCGCACTCCAGTATTACAGCCCTCGCATCATTTAACTTTGTCGCCTATAATATACTTGTATTGAAACATGCTAGCCTGCAAAATGGGAGTACGCCAGACTGCAAAATTCTTCTAATCA
Organism: Neoceratodus forsteri; assembly: GCA_016271365.2. NCBI lineage: Eukaryota > Metazoa > Chordata > Ceratodontiformes > Ceratodontidae > Neoceratodus > Neoceratodus forsteri. The sequence continues at coordinate 753,010,679 of CM028131.1, forward strand.
GCCAACCACAGATCTTTAAGTCGGCCTGGTCACAACACCACATATGACAGAAGCCTCTTCGCTGAACTGGATTAACAAAGCAGACTGCTGCAGATGCCTTGCAGCATGCAGAAAATGATTACGCATGGATATAGCTGGAGGACAGGCAGTCAAAAGGTTGAAAAGTGCCCTTATCAGTTTTATGCTTACAAAAATATTAAACATATGAGACTTCAGAAGCAGTATAGCCCAGTGATAGCACAGACCTAGTATAAACTGGGAGATCACAGGTTCCAGTTCCACTAGCACCACCACCATTCACTCATCATGTGACCTGAGCAAGTCTCGGATCACTCTCTGCTTCACTCTTCCAGCTGTAACACCGAACAGATGCTGGACTCAGCTGAAAACAGCAGGATATTTTTCAGTCTGGCTAGCCTGGGTATAATAAATAGCAACATACAGTAAACTAAGTATTTATTAAAAATGTATTATATAATTACTACAATTCCTTTTACAAGAAGTTGCATTTATACTATATTTATTATAATATTATAACTATATATATTATATATATATATATATATATATATTATATTTATATATGTAGCTGCTAAATTGTCTATCTAGCCTAGGAGCTGGTTACAAGGGCTGTGGTTTATCTGCCAGAACTATAAGGGTCTGTAGGACATGATCTCATACCACCCCAGCATGGCCACTTGGAGAGGGATGTGGGGTAGTTTTCCAGGGAGAAGAGACCATGCAAACGGGGATGGTCCCAATATGTTCCGAGAAGGTCAATCAGGGTGGCCTTCAGCCACCACGGCAGGAATCTTTGGCAGGGTCATAGGTTGCATAGGCTGTGGGGTGGCAATAATACTAAATTAGGCCTGGAGGGAGGGGGGCTGCCCACTCTGGAGACAGCTATTGCAGATCAGGGGTGAGGTACATTGGCTAAGGAAGCAATTGCAGGAAACGGGGGGGAGGAGGAGATAAATGAGAATGGGAGGAGTTATGGGTGGCAGGGAGGTGGGGTCGAGGTAAGGCAGGGACACGGATCAGTAAATAGGGGGCACGTCCCAAAAATCAGGAGGGGAGGACGTGGGGATCGTGGACTTTTCGCCAAGGAAGCAGAAGCCGGGGGAAAAGTAATAGGGTAAACGGTCCAATTCAGAAGAGGCGGGTGGCGGACAGGTTAGGAGAGACTGATGTGGGGCAGTCTAGAGGAGCAGACAGAGGGAAGATGGATCAAAAGGAGGACAGGTCAGGAGGGATGGGCATGGGGCAGACTAGGGGAAAATAGGTCAAAAGATGGGGGCTGGCATAGAGTGTTATAATAAATTTGAGCTATTACACAACTTGGAAGGTGAAGAAGGGGCATGTGGAGTCGAGGGAAATGAGATTGAGTCTGGGGGAGGATAGTTGGAAACACAGAGGGGGTCAGGGACTGGGAAAGAAATTGCTAGAAATAGTTCAAACAGGGTAAGAGGGAAATTAAATGTCAAGCAGAAGGGGATGAGTCATCAGATAGCAGGCATGGGGGTTGAGGCCACAATAGGTGAGAAATTGAAGAATACGGAGGAGAGAGAGGGAAGCCCCTCGAGGAGGATGGACTGTACCAGAGAAGAGACCCTAGGTACAGGGGACCCGCAGCGAGGCACAAGAGGTGGAAGTATTAATAGGAGTGGGAATGAAAAAGGTGAGAAAGAAGGGGTTATGAGCATGGTCAAGGAGGAAGGCATTGACGTGAGAGGGATCAAGGGGATACCAAATCAGGGGGGATCTGAGGGAAGTGGGCATACAAAGGGGGGCAGGAAGAGGAGGGAGACAAGGGGTTCCCTCACATGAAGGCGGGAGGACACCCAGGGGAAAGAGAACACGGATAAAGGGGAGGAGGGGAGATGGGGCAGGAGCACTCAACAGAGGTAAACAGAAGGCCGAGGGGATCACTAAGTTGCTCCTACTGGGGGACTCCATGATAAGGGGTATACACATGGAGGGAAAGGGGGTGGGAAAACCCAGTCAGGTTAAGGTAGTTAGAATCTCTGGTCTGACGGTGCACAGGGCAAAGTTCATGGTATATGAGCTGGTAAAGGATTGTGGAGGGTCACCGGACTTACTGGTACATCTGGGGATGAATGATATAGAGGGAAATAGTGTACTGGAAATCCAGGAAAGGTTCCAAGAACTGGCCAGAGGTTGTCAGGATAATGGATGCACCGTTTCCTTCTCGGAAATATTGCCAGTACCCAAGGTTTCTATGGAGAACAAACTGAAGATCGTGGAGGTTAATGACTGGCTCAGAAAGTTGGGGGTTGGGGGTGTTGGTGGACTCGGGGGAGTTTGGAAGGATAAGGGACTGTACACCAGGGATAGGCTTCACCTTAATCCGATAGGGAAGGAAGTCCTGAAACTGGGGATAGCAAATTACATTCAAGCTAGGTGGGGCTTAAACTTGTGAGGAGGGGGAGGGAAACGGAGAGGCTGACCGGTTGTCCTTACCTCTCACGGAGGGGCCTAGACTTCAGCCCCTAGGGAGGAAGTCCCTCAAACGACTAGCAGAGGATGACACCATAAGGGAGGGAGTAGGGCGGAAGCATAGGATATCTGAGGGGGCATGGCAAAGGGGGAGGGCCAAGGGTTAGGGGTGGTGGTAGTAAATGCCAGGAGCCTGGGAAATAAGATGCCAGAGTTCCAGGCCATGCTGTTCAAGGGGGTTGATGTGGGCAGTGGTCACGGAAACTTGGGGCCAACCCTAGCCACGACTGGGATCTTAATGTGAGTGGGTACACAGTGCTTAGGAAGGATAGGAAGGAGGGCGGGGGATGGCTTTGTCTATCAGAGACAGCATAGAGATTACTAGGGTGGAAGAGGCAGAGGGGTCGTGGTGGCCTTGTGGGTCTCCATGCGAACCCCTGCAGGAGGAAAGATCAAGCTGGGTGTGGTATACAGGCCCCCAGGGATGGGGGAGGTTCAGGAGGATTGTCTGCTGGATAGCATTAAGGGCCAGTGTGGACAAAGAGGGGAGAGAGTGGTGTTAGTGGGGGACCTAAATATGCCAGCTATTGACTGGGAAACCATGACTTCCATGGTGGCCAAGAAGCAGAAGCTGCTGGATGGCTTCCAGGATGTGTTCTTCACTCAGCATGTGGTGGAGCCTATGAGAGAAGGGCATCTCCTGGACTTGGTGCTTGCAGATGGGGATCTGGTAACGGATCTGGCAGTGGAGGATCCCCTGGCAGGGAGTGACCATGATACTGTCTGGTTTCATCTAAATCTGGGGGGTGGAGGGGACAGTTCTAGGACACTGGCTGTGGATTTTAGGGGGCAGATTTTAGGGGCATGGGTGAGATTCTCAAGGAACATTTGAAGGGGATTACACCTAGGACAGACATAGAAGGGAGATGGGAGGTCATAAAACGAGGACTTCAGGAGGCCGTTAGGATCTGTGCAAAGGTGAAGCAGAAGGGGGCAAGGTCATGTAAACCATGCTGGTGGTCCAAGGAGGTTCAGGAGGTGGTAAGGGAGAAGGCTGCCTACAAAGGATACAAAAAAAACAAGAGGGGATAGGGACAAGGAAACTTACCATCTTGCATCCAGACAGGTCACCCAGATAGTGAGGGGGGCGAAGTCCAGGAAAGAGCAGCGGCTGGCGCAAAGGATACGGGGTGGCGAAAAAGGGTTCTTTAGGTACACTGGGGAGCAAAGAAAAAACAGGAGCCAGATTGAGAATGAATGGGTGGGGGGGTGGAGGAGGTGAGGGATCAGGTGGAGGTATTAAATGAGTACTTTGCCTCTGTGTTCACTAGGGAGGGAGATGGGAAACTTAATAAGCAGGAGCTGATGGAGTCAGACAGGGCAGTGGGTAGGATTGTCAGAGGAACAGATAAGGAAAAAGCGGGAGGGAGGGTTACCTCGGGGGTTTCACATCAGGAAAGATCGGCTAATGGGGGGGAGGGACCAATGATGCTATCCCCATTGAACGGGTGTGGAAAGCACTAAAAGCTCTAAAAAAGGAAAAATCTCCAGGGCCACATGGCATGTATCCGAGAGTTCTATGGGAGTTGGCAGATGTATTGGCAGCACCTCTGGGGAATCTCTTCAACATGTCACTTGAGACGGGGTGGGTACCAAGGGACTGGAGGGTGGCTCATGTGGTGCCCATCCATAAAGAGGGGTCAAGGGAGGTGCCGGGTAACTATAGACCCGTCAGTTTGACGTCGGCGGTGGGTAAAGTAATAGAGGGTATACTTAAGGAACATTTTGGTGGTTCTTGGAGGAGACAGGATTCCTGGATAGTCACCAACATGGGTTTGTGCCAGGTAGATCATGTCAAACTAACCTTGTGGAGTTCTGTGAATGGGTAACATCGGAACTCGATAGGGGAAGGCCTGTGTATGTACTGTTCTTGGACTTCAGTAAGGTGTTTGACTCAGTCCCTCACAGTGGCCTACTGGAGAAATTGAGGGGGATGGGGCAGGCCCACTGATGGTTAGATGGATAGGGAACTGGCTGGCTGGGCGCACCCAGAGAGTGATGGAGGGGGGGAGTTCTCGACTCCTAGAGGAGTTATTAGTGGGGTACCACAGGGCTTAGTCCTACATCTCAGATATAGGGAGGGTATCGGGTGTGAAATGAGTCTCTCTGCAGATGACTCCAAGCTGGGAGCTGTGGTTGAGGGGCAGGAGGGGAGGTTGACCCTGCAAAGGGACTTGGAGACCCTAGATAGGTGGGCTCGCACCTGGAAATTAAACTTTAACTTCTCTAAATGCAAGGTGTTACATCTAGTGTGGGGGAACCTCATACATGAGTACACACTGGGAGGGAAGGAGTTGGAAGCCACAGCAGGAGAAAAAGACCTGGGGGTCCTGGTGGAAGCCAGCATGAATAACTCTGAGCAGTACAGGAAGGCAGCAGTACAGCCAAATAGGATGTTGGGCTGCATCGTACGGGGGATTACCTCAAGGTGGAGGGAAGTGATTCCACCGCTGTACAATGGCCTGGTTAGACCACAACCCGAGTACTGTGCGCAGTGCTGGAGACTGCACTTGAGGAGGGACATTCAGCTACTGGAAAGGGTAAAGAGGACAGCGACCAAAATGATGCGGGGTCTAGGGGAGTTGACGGATGAGAAGAGACTAGAGGAGCTCAGCCTGTTCTTGCTAGAGGAGAGGAGGGACTGGGGGGACATGATTGAGGTCTTCAAGTACCTCAAGGGAATCAATAGGGTAAATCAGGAGGGAATCTTTAGGATAAAGGAGTGTGGTATCACCAGAGGGCATAGTTTGAAGCTGGAAGGAGGAAGGCTGAGGGAGGAAAGGAGGAGGAGATATTTCACCAAGAGGGTGATGGAACTGTGGAATGCGCTACCCGGTGAGCTGGTTCTGGCTTCCACGATGGAGGGATTCAAGACAGGGTGGAAGAGGTACAGAAAGGGGATGAAGCAGAGGTTGGCCTGCCCCAGGGGGGCTGGGAGGGAGGTCATAAGTAACAGAAATAAGTTGAAGGGGGATGGCCTCGGTACCCACCCAGGGTAATGAGGCAAGAGCAGACTCGAAAGACTGCCTAATCTGCTGGTGACTAGTAAGTTAGTATGTTAGTATATGGTGCTTTTCATGCAGTATTCATTGTATCCCAACGCACTTTATAAGCAATGTCCCCAATGCACAAAAAACTGAAATGCCTATGCCCTACGTATCAGTAACACGTACTGTACACAACCCAAAGACAAAGAGACACGCAGCAGAAATCCCAGGGATGCCCGCTGCATGATCCAAAGGGGCGAATGCCCCTTCTGTACTTGATCCCTGGGTCATTCGCACAGCTATATACATGGATGGTCTGGGAAAGTGGCCGGTGGGGGGCATTCCCGCACTCTGCACCATTCACTACAGCACGGAGTCTTGGGCGAGGAGAGTGCAGGCTACGTAGGCAGGGACTCTGCCTTAGCCACTGTGCACTTCCCACTGGTACTCACCTGCCGGCCATGGCAGGACCAGAACCCCCCCATACTCCCCTAGCCCTATAGTCCAGCAGGGAGGGCTGGGGGTAGTTGTTGGGGCAATTGCCCCTTTTAATTAATTGTCCAGAACTTGCGATATCCCACAATCCCATGCTCCACACACAGCAGTGGACAGGCATTTGACTGGATGCGGCCTGCGTCTGCCGATCTGCCCCCCACACACACACACACACACACACACACACACACAAAGGTGCTGGGGAGGGGCAGGATTGCTGTCCTACGGTAGCTGGCTATGGTGAATAGTAAACATAGAAAGTAACAGCAGAAGAGGGCCGCAAGATCCATTTAGTCTGCCCACGAGTCTAGGCCCCCTCCTTTAACTGCTATTCAGTGTCACAATACCTTTGTGCCTATCCCAGGCCTTTTTTGAATGTTCCAACAGACCTAGCCTCAACAACCCTGGTGGAAGGCCGTTCCAAGCATCCACCACCCTCTCGGTAAAGAAGAACTTTCTTGTGTTGCTCTTGAACTTGCCCCCTTCCAGCTTCATGCCGTGATCCCTTGTTCTTGTGTGATTCTTGACCTGAAACAGGTCCTGAAGCTGGACCTTGCTTATTCCCTTCAGGTATTTGAAGGTTTCGATCATGTTCCCCCTTTATCTATGCTGTTCCAGGGAATACATGTTAAGGTCGTGCAGTTATTCTTCATTTGTCTTGTTGTGGAGCCTGAGTATCATTTTTATAGCTTTCCTTTGTATTGTCCCCAGTCTGTCTATGTCCTTTCTAAGGTGTGGTCTCCAGAACTGCACACTGTACTCCAGGTGACGCCTCACCAGTGATCTGTACAGTGGCATAATTACCTCCCTCTTTCTACTAGTAATTCCTCTTCCTATGCAACCCAACACACCGTTTGCCTTTAATGCTGCTTTTTTACACTGTTTGGATGTTTTCAGGTCATCTTAATTACACCCAAATCTCCTTCCTGCTTTGAGTATTCCAATTTTTCTGCACACAGAAGGTATTCCTCACAAGGATTATTCCTCCCTAGATGCATGATTTTGCACTTTTTGGCACTGAAATTTAGGTGCCAGGTTTTTTACCACGATTCCAGTCTTTGTAGGTCAGTCCTCATCCTTTCCACTCCACCAGGAGTGTCAACCCTATTACACATCTTTGTGTCATCCTCAAACATATTCACCTTGCCTTCAAGGCCCTCAGATATGTCGTTGATGAAAATATTGAAGAGGACAGGCCCTAGCACCGATCCCTGAGGCACACCACTAGTCACCTCCCTCTCCTCTGATAGCGAGCTGTTAACCAGTATCCTCTGTGTCCTTCCATTAAGCCAGCTCCATACCCAGTTTACCACTTTGTGTCCTACTCCCATGCTGGCAAGTTTGCTCAACAGTCTTCTATGCGAGACCGAGACAAAGGCTTTGTTGAAGTCCAGGTATATTACATCCACCGCGCCACCCTCATCTACTGTCTTGGTTACCCAATTAAAGAAATCTATTAGGTTTGTCTGGCATGGTCTTCCTGTGGTAAAACCATGCTGTCTTGGGTCCGTTCTATCATGTCCTTTGAGAAAGGATATAATTCTTTCCTTAAGTAAGGTTTCCACTGTTTTGCCCACAAATGAGGTGAGGCTTACCTGGCGGTAATTGCCGGCACTTTCCCTATTGCCATTTTTATGGAGCGGGACCACTGTGGCCTGCCCCGCATGCCAGTCCACAGTTGCAGAGTTACACGGGCCAGATACATGCCTTTGTGCATACTCAGCCCACACTGGTGCACAAGCATCAATGACAGACTGGCAGTGAAGTGACTGTAAATGTGTAGTAGCATCCATTCCACTCAAAAACACCCACACACAGCTGTGGACTACTGCCTGAGCAGTTTTTATGGTATCGGAAATGCTGACCAGGACCACAACGAAATTTCCCTACTCTTGAGAAAACTGTTTTGGACATTCGCCTAGACACCCACACCAGGACAGCACCAGCGATGGGCATAAGGGACGTCGGTTTAACATCTCATCTGGAGGATGGCACATCCCAAAAGTACAATGCCCCCTAGTGCAGCACTCTAGTGCCAGGATTTGGGGTATAAGTTCACGTCTTGATGTGGGACTAGAAACCCACAAGCTTCTGGCCTACAGGTGCCTGTGTAACCAATTGAGCCACGCTGACAACTAAGAAACTACACTAACTTCAGTAACAGTTAAGGTACTTAAAACCTGAGTAACAACAAAAACGGCATGCTGATCAACAGGCTTTTTTGTTGTCTTTTTAATGTATTGCAGATACCAAACACAGCTGTACGTATTATAGTTTTTCATTCAGAAAACAACCTACTGATGAGAAAGCTACAATATTCATGGCCTTGTGATGTCACTGCACATTTCATGCTGTGAGGAAAACTACTATGCAAATAAAATCACGTGACGTTAATACCAATCTTCTGAAAACACCTCTAAAAGATTTAGACTAAACCCACCTAAGAACACACTATAGCAGATTAATTTTACAAATATCCAATTTCTGCTAAAAAAAAAATCTATCTAGTCAGGAAAATAATCTGGCAATTGTATTTAAATTTTTGTGATGTAACTCCAAGTTTGTTTTGACTGTTAGTCGCTGGAGAGTTTGATACCTTTCACTGGACCAACATATGCTTTGTAGGGCTAGCAGTATAGCTTAGAGGTTAGAGTAACAAGCTGTGAATGAGTTTGGTATATCCAGCAGACCTGGGTTTGATTCCCACAACCTCCATCTGCATACTGTGTGACTCTGAACAAGTCACTTAACCACCCCAGTGCTCCCAGATCACCCCTGAAAACAGGCATGTGTAGCTAGTGGGTTGTGCCCAGTTACCAAAAAGAATTAAAAAAAAAAAAAAAAAGACAGTACAGAAACTTTCAGGGTCCCACAGGTTCTTTCTTCAGAGGAACAGCAAAATAAGCAGCATTTATATACATTGTGATGCACTGTTTCAAAATGATTTATGACAGTATAGTGAAAGGGCTTACAAGGAGGGGTAAGAGGAACTTACCAGGAAGGGTGGGTGGGCAATGAATCAGAAGAGGTCTACAGCTGTGAGGGGATGATTAACAGACATGCTAAGGTACTCATAAGAAAGGCTGAATAGATGGTTTGAAGTGTTAATGTGAAAAGTATTCTGACAGGAACACAGAATAATAAACATCTGAGATACACAGAGAGCAGGGGTGGGATATAAAAAAAAAAAATTTGTATAAAGTATTAAAGTTTTCCATACTGTGTCTATAAATCTGTCACAACTGAGCCTGTTACAGTCCAAATAAAATTTTTGATATATTTTAATTTCATTGTCCTTCTATCCTGTGTGTTTTAAGTTGCAGTTTGACTGTTATAGTTTTTTTTTTACACTTTTTATATTGTAAATGTGTAACTGAAATAAAATTAAAAAAGATGGGGGGAGTGCTACAGTACATACCCAGTTCCTGGGATGAAGGTGGTTACATGCAGTGTCAGTGGCTCAGTAGGTAGCACACTCGCCTCTGAGGCCGGGAGATCAGAGGGCTGTGGGTTCAGTTCCCACATCTGGCACTTGGGTTAATATCCCAGTACTGACACTGTAATGCAGCATGAGAGGGGTGCTGCATTTCTGAGGTGCCGTCTTTCGGATGAGATGTTAAACCGAGGTCCCATCTGCCTGGATTGGTGGTAGTTCAGGTGGATGTTAAAGATCCCATGACACTTATCGAAAAGAGTAGGGGAATCTCCCCGGTGTCCTGGCCAAATTTCCCTCATTCACTAAAAAAAAAAAAAATACCACCAACAGCTTAATCTGGTTCAAGGTCAGTTGGCATTCATCTGTATCCCCCTCCCCTGGGTTGTGCCTGAAAATAGGCAGGATCTATGGCTAAGTCCCACTGTCCCTTCTATTCGTCTTTGGCAGGATATAGTGATTGAGATATATAAACTGGAGAACATCACAGTCCATCTGAACCATGCCCCAGAAAGGTTTGAGACTCTATGGAGAAGATGGGGGCTTCTTGACTCAGCCCTTGGCTGCCCCCGAGTGGAAGCCTAGAGGTACTGTCCGCAGCTTGAGAGATATGAAGGGAGGGGCTGCGGTTGTAGCATGTGTACACCTCTACATACATGCGCTTACACCATGGCAGGGAGCTAGAGGAGAAAACTGGAAAATGGCAGTCGCAGGCTCTATGAAGCAGCCTTGCTGCCTGCCATCGCCCCATGCTTTCACCAGTTCACTGACCAACAAATTTGGATGCAGGGACTCCGGGTGGAGGAAGGACAGCCCTCTCCTTTCCAGCCTCACTACAGGGGGCAATCCATGGGGGATATGGGGCTTGGTGGACTGGGGAGGCAGTTGCCAAGTCAGGGAGACCGACAAGGCTGAGAAGCTGCCTGCAGTGTATTCAGATGATAAAATATACGAAAAAAACAGAGAGAAGGATGGGGCAGTGCACAGCTGCTAGGATATGGGAACAGCACAACCCTGCTCTGGGAACTGAGTGGATTGTTTGGAAACTGATGTCAACCAACTGGGAGGGCAGGGGAGCACGGAGCATTACAACAAAATGTTATTTATTTTATAGTGCCTTCACACAAACATGTTCCAAAATGCATGAAATTAAAGGAAAGCAGCCCAAAGCGTGGGCTCCCTCCCCCAGACAGCTTACCCTCTGGTTTAGCTCTGACCAGCAAGAGCGGGATTTTCGTGCACCACAACTTGCTGTATTTACATTTTTAAAACTCGGGAACCCGGAAGTATGGAGGAGGCAGAGACGCTCCATTTGCTGAAACGGTGGGGTGCCACACCGCTCGCTTCAGTACAAAAGTATTGAAGTGAGCAGTGCGTCGCCGCACGTTTCAGCAAATGGGCGTCCTGCCTCTTCCATACTTCGGGTTTCCCAAGTTTTAAAATGTAAATACGGCAAGGTTAACAGTAATCCCAGTGGTCAGAGCTAAACCAGAGGGTAAGCAGTCCGAGGACACATTTTGGCTGCTTTCCTTTAAGAACAATAAATAAGAGAGGAGCGGCCATATTATTTATTAAGAATTGTTTTTTTTTTATTGTAAAAACACTCAAAAGCTGCTGTAGTTTGGAAATTATATAAGTAGATAGAATTGGAAATGTCTGAAAACAACATTTACAGTAAAAAAAAGTCAAGACCAGTCTTCCCCAGTTCATCGTTAATACCAATAAATGACCTAATCTGAACTTTGTGTTAGAATAAAAAGAGAACATTCCGACTGTCTCATCATAGAAACCATGTTTACACAAGACTATGCTGTCACCACTTCTGTTTGACATATCCTATGTTAAAGACTAGATGGGAAATGAGTTGCTGAAGACACAGACATCCTACAGAATGGGGATTAGATCCAGGAGCTACAGCAGCCAGAAAAACATCAGAAAAACAGATGCAGTTTAGGTTTGGTAATTAGCACCAAAACGACAAAGGTCATGGGAACCTATACCTTCATTCAGGTTGTCAAGGTGATAAAACTCACTTGCAAGTCCCAGGATATCAGTTTACACATACCAACATCCGAGTAAGGAAAACGGAGTAGCAGCTTCAATAATCTCTACAAAAAGGTGGGTAAACATGGCATCAGTGTTCAACATCTGAGGTAGCTTCAAGAATTAAAAATGACTGGGGTGCAGGCAGGGTACAAATGCCTGATGGGTCACTTGGGCAGAACTGAAACCTGGACTACAGAATGCTGGTAGCCATGTACCCTTGCTGGACACAGCAGGTTTTTAACATCGCATATGCCCCATGTGGCCCTGGCCTGATGTCAGTGTTGGAATTATAGGGGTGCTTGCCAGGACTCAGCCCCCCAGCTCTGAAGTAAGCCCCGGTAGCTCAGGCATCACTACATAGGACCCTTATAAATCCCCCTAGCTCCCAAAGCTCATAAAGTGTAATTCCAACATTGCCTGAAGCAGTTACAGCTCAACTACAAACTGGATATTCATCAGCACTGCTACCCTGGTATAGAGATTACAGACACGGAAATTGAAGAAGGCAAAGGAAAGATGTGTAGAATTTCTAACTAGCAGTGCCTATATGGAATAACCCAGATCAAATGGGATTTTGTCATCTGTATCACCAGACAGGCAGAGAATGCATAATACTAAAGCCCCTCCAGGCTTGGAGACTGAATGCTGAACTGGTATGGGCAGTGTTCATTGGTTCCTGGGTTAGATATAAAACAAGGCAGACTCTGTACTAGGCCACTGATACAGAACTCAAGAATGGCAGCTGCTGTTTCTCCATCTGGGAAGGTGTGATTTCTAGCACCTTAGTAGACAGAGGAGGGAAGAACAGTTACATACTTAACCTAACAGTAGATCTTTGAGAGAATCTCTTTCATCAGGCCACACCTATCCATTCCACTATATCCTCCTAACTCCGAGTCACAGGACACATCCAGTCCGCCACTGATCAAGGCCAACTAACAGTTGCTATCTTTGTGGACCTAGCTAAGGCCTTTGACTCAGTCTCACACCTCCTGCTCCTAGAAAAACTTAAGGATGCTGGGCCCACTCACACCGCCCAGTGGTTTAGATCCTACCTTAAGAACAGGCTCCAGTCTGTCAAGATTGCTAACTCCATTTTTCCACCGATCCCTGTAGATGCAGTTGTCCCTCAAGGTTCGATTCTGGGTCCCATTTTGTTCTCCATATTTATTAACAATCTCTCATCTGTCTATACTAGATCCCTCATCCACATGTATGCAGATGACACCATCCTTTCGCATCCAGCCCAGACCTTAGCAACATTCAGTCAGTACTACAACATCACTATCACATGCAGTCTTGGTTCCAGGCAAACCAACTTAAAATAAACACGTGTAAAACTGTTTTCATGACTTTCAGATTGGTCCCAAAACTTGCTAGAGCACCCTGACCCCCTGCTGTCTCCTCATTGTGACCGGGAGCTCCTGCCACTCTTGAGGACCGACCTTTTCTTAAATCTGTTGCAACAGGTCTTCTATTTCTAAGCCTAATCTATCCTTTACTATTTCTAGTCCATAAGGTTGGCCACCTGTGGGCACCCCTTCTCTCTCCCTCTCTTGACCATGCTACACTGTCCTTTTTAATTTTCATGTTTCCCTCTTAGGTCCTCGTACAGGGAGGGTATTGTGGTGACCTCCACATGTATGTAAAACAGGTTGTGTTTATCATTGTTGGATTTGGTATGTAACAGCACTATGTCATAATATACCTTATGTTTATGAAACCTGTAAATGTTTAAAATACCATGGCACTTGGTGTTTTGATAATGGTAAAAAGTATTAGGTGACTGTTATAGAAATTAAGCTAGTTGTGCTATTTAAAATGCATGTAAATTGTTGTAAACTTAACAAGCCAGAAATGTCATGGTGATTTGCATATATCCCATGATGCATTGCATTATGGAAGTATGTATGATGTTGTATTTCTTTGAAACTTGATTTCTTGCCAATGCCTTTTGGGGTAACTGTTCTTTCAGTGATTCTGCATTGAGGTTTTTTGTTTATAGCTTGTTTTGTTTTTCTTCTTTTGGCGCCCCCTCCATGTAAGCAAATGAGGGCTTGCATAAGGGTTATGGCTACAGTTCCACTGGACAATGAGATCAGAAATCAGTAGGTGCTGGCTAAGTGCAAAGAAAGGACATTCATAGTCTCTTGCTGCAAACTGATGTCCTGAAGTAGGAATATGGTATTGCAGAAGCTCATTTCCTGTATTTTGAATAAACATCACACAGACATTATGTGTTGAACCTGAAGTTCAGCATGTAGTCCATCTGTTATCCCATGAACCCTCCACACTCATTAGATGGAAGCACACTGAACACAGACTCTTTATACAAATATTTAGGAGTGTGGCTCGATCCCCAGTTAAACTTCTCAATCCACATTGATGCTATCATTTCCAAGCTCCACCCTAAACTCGGATTGCTTTACAGATTAAAAGACTCCCTCCCTCTACCAGTAAGACATACATTAGTAACCATAATGATCACCCCCATATTCAACTATGCTGACATAGTATATTGCACTACCCCAACCTCCTCTCTAACCAGGCTCGACACCCTTCTCTATGCCTTCTGTCGCTTTGCCACAAACTCCGCCCCCCAAGAACCCATCACTGCATTCTCCTCTCTACTCTTGATATACCACCTCTATCCCACTGTCGTTTCACCCACTCCATCTCCTTTATATCCAAATTCTGGTGCAACCTGATCCCTTCTTATCTGTCAGAGAATCTTGCCCCAGCAGCTGCTTCTCCATACACACTGCACTCAAGGGACCCCTGCTCCTTCTCCCTCCCCAAACCTTCCTCGTCTGCTGATAAATCCACTTTTTCCTACAAGCTCCCCTCCATATGGAACAAAGTACCACCTCTCCTAAGAAACTCGCTCTTCCACAACTCTTATCAAATTTGCCTACTTACTCCCCATACCTGCACCTGTCTCTAGCCTCCCCCTGACGTATGTCCCCCCCACCCACTATATAACAAGGGATCAAAATTCCCCTCTGCATTTCATATATTCCTTAACTATGTGCTTCCAGTTGAAATGCTGTTTTCTTTGCCTCTTTATTATTGCCCCCTCCAGCCATTCTCTGTGGCTTCATTACAAACCAGTGTACATAGTGGTCCATCTGTATACATTATTCTGTATGATAATATGAACCTGTAATATGATTTATGCCTTTGTTTTATGTATCTATTTATGTATTTTTGTGCTCTAATACTTCCTTGTATACCCAGTCCCCGGGTCGCACCTGGAAATGAGACTCAGCTCAATGTGCCTTTCTTGGTTACCAAATATTTAAATAAATAAAAAAATAAAATAAAAATGTAAATTTCAACACTTATGGAACTATAACCGTCTGGCACTAGGACTACATGGAAATATTTTGCAAGCGATCCACTAGGGGCCACCCATGATATCCTACTCCGGCTCTTCCTATCCTTTCCAACAAATGTCTAAAAATCCACCATTCTACTTCAAGGCAATCTCAAGGACTGAGGTCTTAAAACTATTACGGACTGTCTCTGACAACACTAGCTCTGGATCAGATACACTTGAGCCTCAGCTCCTGAAACTAGCAGCACCATACATAGCCTCCTCTCTGGCTAGAATTTTCACCTTGTCTCTCTCTAATAGCCAAGTTCCTGACCTCCGGAAGATTGCTCGTGTAGTGCCAGTCCTTAAAAAAAGGTGATACCAAGGAGATTACTAACTACAGGCCTATAGCCATCCTATCAGTCCTAAGTAAAATTCAGGAAAAACTTGTTGCAAATCAAACCATTGACTACCTCACAAAGTACAGCCTTCTGTCTAACACACAACATGGCTTCCGTAAAGGTCACAGTACCTCTACAGCGCTTCTCAAATTCACTACTGATGGGCTTACCAGTATGGACACTGGCCAGCTGACAGGGGCAGTTTTTATAGACCTTACAAAGACCTTTGATCTTGTTGATCACCCCTTGCTTCTCTCCACTCTTTGCAGTCTGAGCTTTTCACCCCCAGTTGTCGCCTGGTAAGGAAGCTATCTATCAAATAGAACTCAAATTGTGAAATTCAACTCCTCTTTATCTGATGGTGCTACCATCAATATTGAAGTTCCCCAGGGCTCTATTCTGGGACCTCTTCTTTTCTCACTTTTTATAAATAACATAGAAGAGGTTTTTCTTTCATGCTCATCTATTCTCTATGCAGATGATCTTGTACTCTATTCAAGCCCTGATAAGGTCGCCAGCATAAATGCATCCCTTTCTTCAGATTTCACAAATGTCCAAAATTGGCTTTCCGCATATAAGCTTGTACTTAATGCTAAGAAAACCCAAGCAATGTTAACTGGATCTGCCCCTAAACTTAGGACATGTCAAACTCCCGTATTGGTGCAAGACCACAGTGGCACACAAATAGAATGCGTTACATCTTTTATCCTGGAAATTCTTCTGGACCAATCCCTGAACTTTGGCCTGCATATACAATCTGCCTGCAAGGCAGTGAATGCTAAATTGGGGGTTGCTTACAAGTTCAATTTCATGTTGACTCCCTCTGCTAAGCTTGCTATTGCCAGAGGCATATTACTCCCTGCCCTCACCTATGGCATGCCGACCTTTGCTGCCACACACAAAATCATCCTTCATAAGTGGGATGTCACTTATAATAATATCTGTTGATACGCCTCCTCGTCACTAAGGCTTAAGCACCACTGCCAACTGTACAGGGACCTGGGCTGGTTATCTCTCTCAGCTTGCCGTCAATACTCTCTTGGCTTTCTGATTGATTCTATACTCAAAAACCAGACCCCTTCAGCGCTCGCAACATTGCTGGTACCTCAAACCTCCTCCTATAGACTGCGATTGGTAGATAAATCCCTGCTGAATGTACCTAGATGTAAAACATCAAAAGGCTCTGTTGCCTTCAATCACTCTGCTCCTAAGCTTTGGAACTCTCTCCCCCAAGCACTTAGAGTATCTGGATCCCATGACAGCTTCAAAAAGGAGCTGCGCTTACATCTATCTCTTGCTGATCTCTGCACTTGTTTTAATCCTCCCTAATCCACTCACCCACCAGATGCTGCCTGGCCTAACTTTAACCTCCCTACCTCATAGCACTTCTTACCCTTACTATCTCCTTGAGAGCTAATCTACCCCAACTCCCCCCCCTCCCCACACCTGAGGCTTGTTTCAGAGGCTGTGATAATACATCCGGCCCAGTCAGGAATTTGCGCTTGCCTTGTTTCTCTGCCTATTTGAATCTTCATTGTTGTGACTAATTTGAACAATATTTCTTTGCTGCTATGTTGTGGTATCTCTTCCTAGACTGTGTAGGTTTTCTCTGCCTAAAAATTCTATATGAATTGCATTGATTGTTATAGTCCTGGCTGCTTGTATTCATTACTACTAACTGTTTTGACCTATGCTATTGTAATTTCATTGTACTCATGTTACGTACCTGTCTTTGATTGTTGTACTCTCCCAGGTTGTGCCTGAAAATAGTCATTTCATGGCTAGTGCATCTACCCAGTTAACAAAAACTAAATTAAAAAAAAATAAACATGGGCAGCCCCTTCCTCTTCGTTCCCTGCCGGGAGATCATGCTCAGGGACTTCCCTATAGAGAGACCAGGAGACTATGGCTCTGCTGAGAAACCAGTCGAGGCAGAGAACAGCTGGCGAATCCCTACGGAGAAGGAGCCTCAGGATGTAGGGGGATGGAGGGTGGGATGGCCTGGTTTGATGAAAGAGATTATCTCGAAGATCTACTGTGTAAGATAAGTATGTAACTGTTCTATCTTCCTTGAGTATATCTCTTTCAACAGGCCACACCTATGGAATGAGTACCAAGCAGTACTGACAAAGAAATAGTCTGGGCGGCTGGAGCCTACGGGCCTAAGAAAGTAGGCCTTAAATCACAGCTAGGCCAAAGCCTGCCCTTTTCCTTGAAGCAATGTCCAGACTGTAATGTTTAGTGAAGGTGTGGACAGTACTCCAGGTGGTAGCTGCACAAATCTCAGCAGCAGACACGTTCCTGAAACAGGCAATAGAAGTGGCTATGCCTCTAGTTGAGTGTCCACAAATAACCCCAGGAGGTTCTTTGCCATACTTCCAGCAACAGAAAATAATACACTTTGTGACGTAAACAGCCAGTTCTGAGTGATGTATAATACTTTTTTAATATAAAATGTATTAATGACTATCACTGCTGAAAAATCTAATGCTCTAGGAATGACCTCAACCCCCCCCCCCAAGTTTTCAGCTGACAGATGCAAGCTAAGAGAAATGCTGACAGCATGTGTATCACACACTCAGTTTTAGATACAATGTGTTACATGGCAGACCAGGAGCTAATTACAGAGTTGTTTAAGTGAACTTTGTTAAAGAGTTACATCATAAAAAGGTTTATGCGTGAAGAAAAAACCAGGTTATTACACAGGGATGCGCGGTTGTAAATGCTCATATGAAGCCTGTGTGAGGAGGATGCAGCATGGATCAAAAGAGATGTCATTTGAAACATGAGTCATGCTGAAGGATTGCAAAATTGATACTTTGAAAAGCCTACTGTTTTTTTATTAGATATATTTTTAAATATAATCTGACAGAGGAGGAGCTAGCTGACCTCACCAAAAATGGGTTGGCCAATACAGTTTAAGGAATAATTCTGTTTTACATAGACACATTTTTACCTAGACTCTGACCAAGCAAGATCGGTGAGCACTTATGCAAGTATTTAGAGACTAAGTACTGTAGTAGGAATTTGCACTGTTTAAACCTTGTTTCTTTTTAATAGATTTGTATGTCTTTTTGATATAAGAGTTCTATATTTAGTGTTTCACATATTTTTAACTATTTTAGTAAAATTGTTTTTAGAACTTACTTGGTCTGTCTTTGACTTCTTTTTATTTTGTAAGAAAAGTACATGGTTATTGCAGATGCTAAGCATAAGCTTGAATGGTGGTACCAAACTAGAAAGAGAAGCGTTTTAAATCTGAGGTCTTTATTAAAGTTTTAAAGGGTTCATCTCTGTACACCTGGTTAGGTGCATGTAGGCAAAGATATCTGGCCCCCCGAAGACAGATATATCTGAGCCTGTGCATTGGGTATGCTAGCAAGAGGTTAACAGTTTGAATCCCTCCAAAACATGAGACCAAAGGTTGATCCGAACTCACAAAAACAGACAAGAGAGTTACCTTGTCTGTTTCACTGTTCACAAGACTGCGCTCAGAGGTTGACACTTTGGGAGTAGAGGGCCTGACTTGCTGAGTGGGTTTGTGATAGATTGGTGGCAGAGGTGGGATTATTTTGGTATCACAAGCTTTATTGTTCTGTGTCAGCTGAGACCATAAGCTCTCTTGCAAAGAAAGAAAAAAAAGGCAGAGTTTTATTTTAAAAAGGAAACAGAACTATATATCACTTGGCTTACAGTCGCGTTCCTACCCATTTAATTTTTTTTCTCTAAAGTGCAGTCAGAGTAGCCGTAGTCAGGAAGGAAGAAGATGGCTTCCGACTACAGCAGGCAAACTGTAGATTACTTGAAACAGTTGTGCGGGAACAGGGGAGTCCCGTCCGAGGTGACAGCCAAAAAGCAGAACCTCATAGAGACCCTGATGGTAGCAGATACCCAGAGCAGCGAGTCACTGACTGTGACTGAAAAGGACAGCAGGGCCACTGTCAGCGAAGGGCCGCAGCAGCAGGGAAAGGTCACCAGTATCCTGGATCCAGAAGTACTCAGGCTACAAATTGAGTTGCACAGGATGGAACTGGAGGCAGAGTGAGAGGAGCAAGAGGTGGCCTGAAAGGCAGAGCGAGAACAGAGGGAGGCAGACCAGGAAGCAGAGCAACAACAGAGGGAGGCAGACTGTGAGGAGTGTGAACGCCAGCGAGCTGCAGAGGAGAAGAGAGAGCGAGAGAAGCAAGAAGCAGAGGAGAAGAGAGAGAGAGAGAAGCGAGAGGCAGAGGAGAAGAGAGGGGAGCACCAGTGGCAACACAAACTGGAGAAGCTACGACTCCAACCAGCAGCACCGGAGCAGGTAAGTGGCTAGGGTTTAACTGGGACTGCAGGACTGGGTTACAAATTGAACTCCAAATTAGTAGCTGAGTTTAAGGAAGGGGAGGACATGGATGCCTTTTTAAATTCTTTTGAAAAAGTTTGTATTCAGGCTAAAATTCCTAGAGAGTCCTGGAGCTTCCAGCTATCTCCGCTACTTACCAGGAGAGCTCGGGATGCATTGGTTCAAATGGACAATGAAAGCAATGGACAGCAATGATTACAGAAAGCTAAAAGCTACACTGTTAAAAGAGTTTGAATTAACTGCTGAAACATACAGAGCTAAATTCCGTAAGCTCAGGAGAGGCCCTGATATGAGCTATGAGGAGCTCGCCACGAAACGTCAGTTTTTAAAACATTGGTGGGAAGGAATTGAGGCAAATTCTGTTGATAAAATTGAAAATGTGATTTTGTTAGAACAGTTTTATTGGGCATGCCCAGTAGAGCTAAAAACCTGGCTAGAGGACCGAGATCCAAAAACAGTGCAAGAGGCTGCTGAACTCTCGGACCACTATGCCAAGAGCAGACCTGCTCTGAGAGCGAATGGGGCGGGCGTGGCAGCTCAGAAAGGGAAAAGCGCGCCTTCAGTGCAGCTAAAACCCTCACTACCTCCATCGAAACCAGTTAGCCACAGGTTTCAACGAAAAGATTTATCTGAAGTAAGAAATGCATGTTGGCTATGTAAGGAAACTGGGCACACTGCCAGACAGTACCCCAAAAGGTGAGTCAAAATACACAACAGGGTGCTAGAAAAGAAGTGGGTTATTTGTGTGTCCCTGAGAGCATGCCAGTGAACATGAGGGAACACATGCACCCAGTCACAGTAAATGGTGTACAGACGCAGGAGTTAAGGGACACAGGAACATCCCTGACATTGGTAAAGGGGGATCTGGTACAGCCTGGTCAGCTTATACCCAATAAATACATAACTGTATAAGGGTTTCCTGGTGAAGAGAAAACATTGCCACTCGCTAGTGTTCTCCTGGACTGGGGGGAAACAGGGGGAACTGTGCAACAGGTGCCTGTAGCCAACACATTAGCAGTGGATGTGATCCTGGGTAACAATCTCCAGCAGGGGATGGTATGTGCAGTTACCTGTAGCCAAGCAACAAGGAAAAATAGTAGTTCCCGGAACCCCACAGAAACCAGTGTGGAAACCACTGAGAGGCTGGTTCCCCAACCTGTGTCTCCAGATGGGGAGACTGATAAAAAGGGGGTAGAAATTTCCCCAGTAGCAAGTAACCACACAGCTAAATAGGGATACTCTAAAGAGGGAGGGGTGACCTTTTGTCAGAGGGTTGAGATTGACAGTGATCCTGAGGGCCCTGACGCTAGTGCTAGGGACCCTAGTTTAGCGGCGGAAGGGGACCTGTCCCATGCCTTGGGACTGTGTGAGGAATTTGCAGCTGCTCAGAGGAGTGATCCTAGTTTAGAGAAGCTGAGGGCTTGGGCAGACTCGGACAGCACACAGGGAGGTGACGGCAGACATATGGTTTACTGGGAAAATGGATTTATGTATACACAGGTAGTACAGACAGAGGGAGGGATGCTAGGCAGGCAGCTTGTCATTCCCCAGGGGTACTGTGGGCAGTTGCTCAAAATTGCACATGATATTCCCTTGTTTGGTCATCTGGGAATCGCATGCACTACGCAGCGGTTGACCCAGAAGTTCTACTGGCCTAACTTTACCCAGCATGTGAAGGAGTATTTCAGGTCTTGTCACCGGTGCCAAGAAATAGGGAAGGCGGGCAAGAAAACCCAAGCCGCACTGATCCCCTTGCCCATACTGGGGGAGCCATTCCAGAGTGTGGGAATGGATATTGTGGGGCCTTTAAATACCCCCAGCTCCTCAGGGAAGAGATTCATCCTGACTGTGGTGGATTATGCCACCCGGTACCCAGAGGCAGTCGCCCTATCCTCTCTGAGGACAGACAAAGTGGCAGATGCCTTACTTGGGATTTTCTCCTATGTTGGGTTTCCACAGGAGTAAATCACCGATCGAGGGGGTTCCTTCCTGTCGGACCTGATGAAATGTTTATGGGAGAAGTGTGGGGTGGTGCAGAGATGCACGACACTGTATCACCCACAAGCCAATGGAGTTGTGGAACGATTCAATGGTACCCTAAAGTCAATGCTCCGGGCGTTTGTGGAACAGCATGGGAGGGACTGGGAGAAATACCTTCCCCACCTGTTGTTTGCATATAGGGAGGTGCCCTAAGAGTCGACAGGATTTTCCCCCTTCAAACTCCTGTATGGATGCCGGGTACGTGGGCCTCTAGACTTGATCTGGGAGGACTGGGAAGGCAAGCACACCACCCAGGGAACTCCCATTGTGGATTACGTTCTTAGGTTTAGGGAAAGGCTGAAGGAGCTTATGGGGACAGCCCAGAGCAACCTGGCAGCTGCCCAACAGAAACAAAAGGTGTGGTACGATCGCAGAGCCAGAGCTCGCTCGTACATGATGGGTCAGGAAGTCATAGTCCTTATTCCGGTCCGGAAAGACAAGCTGCAAGCTGAGAGAACAGGACCGTACAAAGTGGTTAGGAAGGTAAATGACGTGAACTACATTGTGGAGTTACCTGACTATAGACAGACAGAAAAGATGTACCATGTCAACATGATGAAGCCATATGCAAATACGGCTGACATGGTGTTCGCAGTGTGTAGCCATGGGGAGGGAACGGACGAAGGAGACCCCCTTCTGGATTTGCTGGAAGAGAGTAAGCGGGAGTCCTCTGTGGAGGCAGTAAAATTGTCTCCCCAGCTGGCCCCAGACCAGATCCAGAAAGTAAGCGAGGTTTTAGCAGACTTTGCCCCGTTGTTTAGCGCCAAGCCTGGACTAAACCCCTTTGTGACAGACGATGTGGAGACAGGGACACAGACACCCATTTGGCGGACAGCATATTGGGTGTCAAAGGCTGTCCAAAAGGACATTAGGAGGGAAGTGGAGGAGATGCTGGATTTAGGGGTAATCCAGGGATCCCACAGCCCCTGGGCCTCACCCGTAGTCCTGGTACCTAAGCCAGATGGCTCAACTCATTTCTGTGTGGACTATCGTGGACTGAATGCAGTCATGAAGTTCGACGCCCACCCGATGCCCCGGATGGACAAACTCCTGGACAAGTTGGGAGGGGTGACCTACCTTACGACCACTGACCTAACAAAGGGGTATTGGCAGGTAGAGTTGACAGACAGAGCTAGGGGAAAGGTCGGCCTTCATCTCTCCAATAGGCTTATTTCAGTTTAAAGTAATGCCTTTCAGAATGAAGAACGCCCCAGCCACTTTCCAAAGGTTGGTGAACCAGGTGTTAAATGGTGCTGTGGAGTACGCCATGGCGTATCTGGATGACACTGCCATCTTTAGTACCAGCTGGGAGGAACACCTATCCCACCTTAGGGAAGTGCTGGACAGGATACAGAGGGCCGGTCTCACTGTCAAAACCGAGAAGTGCCAGGTGGCCATGGGGAAAGTGGCATACCTCGGGCATGTGGTAGGCCGGGGACAGCTCCGTCCTAACCAAATAAAGATAAAGGTGATCCAGGCGTGGCCCAGACCAGAAACCCAGAAGCAAGTCAGGAGCTTTCTAGGGACAGCAGGGTACTACAGGAAATTTGTACCCAATTACAGTGCCCTGGCTGCTCCCCTGTCTGACCTGACAAAGAAAAAGATGCCAAAGAAAATTACCTGGGGCCCAGCCTGTGAGGAAGCCTTTACCAGACTGAAGAAGGCACTGTGCAGTGCTCCTGTTTTGACAAGTCCTGACTATAGCAAAACCTTTATAGTTCAGATGGACGCCTCAGATGTGGGTATTGGGGCAGTACTGAGCCAGATGTCCAGCCAAGGGACAGATCACCCAGTAGTGTACCTGAGCAGGAAGCTTCTTCCCAGGGAGCAAGCGTACTCCACGGTGGAAAAGGAGTGTCTTGCTATAGTGTGGGCCCTAAGAAATTAGAGCCATATTTGTATGGGCAGCATTTTGTGGTGCAGACTGACCACAACCCCCTGGTTTGACTGACGCAGATGGGGAAGAACAATGGGAGACTACTAAGATGGAGTCTTGCTTTACAAGGGTATGATCTCAAAATCATACATAGGGCTGGAGCAAAGAATCAGAACTCAGATGGACTGTCTAGGATCTATGAGGAGTGAACTGATTTGGGAAGCTCATCCCATGTAGGGGATAGATTCCCCAAATTCAGTCTAGGTGGGGAGAAGCGTGACGTAGACAGCCAGTTCTGAGTGCTATATAATATTTTTTTAATATAAAATGTATTAATGACTATCTCTGCTGAAAAATCTAATGCTCTAGGAGTGACCTCACCCACCCCACTTTTCCGCTGACAGATGCAAGCTAAGAGAAATGCTGACAGCATGTGTATCACACACACTCAGTTTTTAGATACAATGTGTTACATGGCAGACCAGGAGCTAATTACAGAGTTGTTTATGTGAACTTTGTTCAGAGGGAAATCATAAAAACAGGTTTATGACGTTGAAGAGAAAAACCAGGTTATTACACAGGGGTGAGAGGTTGTAAATGCTCATATGAAGCCTGTGTGAGAAGGATGCAGCATGGATCAAAAGAGATGTCATTTGAAACATGAGTCATGCTGAAGGATTGCGAAATTGATACTTTAAAAAGCCTACTGTTTTTTTTTTATTAGATATATTTTTAAATATAATCTGACAGAGGAAGAGCTAGCTGACCTCACCAAAAATGGGTTGGCCAATACAGTTGTTTAAGAAATAATTCTGTTTTACAGAGACACATTTTTACCAAGACTCTGACCAAGCAAGATCGGTGAGCACTTAAGCAAGTATTTAGAGACTAAGTACTGTAGTAGGAATTTGCACTGTTTAAACCTTGTTTCTTTTTAATAGATTTGTATGTCTTTTGATATGAGTTCTGTATTTTGTGTTTCACATATTTTTAACTATTTTAGTAAAATTGTTTTTAGAACTTACTTGGTCTGTCTTTGACTTCTTTTTATTTTGTAAGAAAAGTACATGGTTATTGCAGATACTAAACATAAGCTTGAATGGTGGTACCAAACCGGAAAGAGAAGCGTTTTAAATCTGAGGTCTTTATTAAAGTTTTAAAGGGTTCATCTCTGTACACCTGGTTAGGTGCCCGTAGGCAAAGATATCTGGCCCCCCACAGACAGAGATATCTGAGCCTGTGCATTGTGTATGCTAGCAAGAGGCTAACAGTTTGAATCCTTCCAGAACTCGAGACCAAAGGTTGATCCGAACTCACAAAAACAGACAAGAGGGTTACCTTGTTTGTTACACTGTTCACAAGACTGCGCTTAGAGGTTGGCACTTTGAGAGTAGAGGGCCTGACCTGCTGAGTGGGTTTGTGACACACTTGGCCAACCATTTGGACAAGCACTGTTTAGAAACAGGAATACCCTCTTTCCCAGGGGCAAAGGAAACAAAAAGCTTTGAGGACTTCCTGCAGTCCGTGTATGGTGTATATAGTACTGAGTATTCTTAGGTACATCTAAAGTATGGAGCAAAGTTTCCCCTGGATTGGCATACTCAGGAAAAAAAAACACCAGCCGGAGGATGGTTTATTCAAAGTAAACTCAGATACCATCGTTGGTAGAAACTTAGGACTGGTACACAAAGACAACTTGTCTTTGTGAAAAATCAAATACGGTGGCTTAGACATTAGAGCCTGAAGCTCTGAAATTCTTCAAGCAGAAATAATAGCAACCAAATTAACAGGTTACTCACATGTAACAGTAGTTCTAGGAGTGGTATATGGTGTGCATCCACACTTCTGGCAGTGTTCCTTTCCCCTTTAAATCCTTCAAGCTGGCTCCTCCCACCCATGCAGGTGGTAACTTCCCTAGCAGTGCCTCGTGATGTCAGATCTTGTCCACTGGAAGCAAGACCAGTGTGCCACTTGCCAGGAGAGGTCAGGTGGTCAGTGTGGATGTACACCATATACTACTCCTAGAACTATTGTTACAGGTGAGTAACCTGTTTTTCTATGGACATGGATATGGTATACTATCCATACTTCTGGTAGACTCCTAGCAGTTCTCCTGGAGGAGGGGGCATGGCGCACACCACCTATTTAGGGTACAGACATTGGAGAACTGAGGCCCCAAAACCAGCATCCTGGCATGACTCAAGGTCAATGTGGTAATGGGAAATGAAGGTGCACGCTGACTTCCAGGTAGCAGGCCTGCAGATTTCCTGGATAGGGATGTCCCTGGAAGCAGCCACCAAAGTAGCAGTATGACGGGTGGAATAAGCCCCTAGCCCTATGGGAGGCTCCCCTACTCGCCAACCTAAGCAGAGACTGATGTGAGAAATAACCTGCCAATAATCTGCTTAGCTGCCAGGTGCGGCTTCAGAGTAGTGACAAATAGCTGGGGAACCTCTCCCTGAACTCCAGCAATGCACTCCTTGTAATACGCGAAGCGCTCACTGCAGGTCCAAAGTATGGAGTCTGTGCTCGGCCGAGGTGTGGTTGGTGAAATACACCGGGAGTTTGGTCACCTGGTTAAGATGAAAATCAGATACAACCTTTGGGAGGAACTTGGGTTGGAGCGAAGGACAACCTTGTCCCTGTAGAAGAACAAGTAAGGAGACTCCACTGAGAAGTGCCTGGAGCTCACTGATCCTTCTGGCTGATGTGATAGCCACCAAGAAGGCAGTTTTTCATGACAAGTGAGACATTTTGCACCTGTGCATTGGTTTGAATGGCTTGCCCATTAGCTTAGACAATACCAGCAACAAGTCCCAAGGTGGTGGTGGTTCATGCACCAGAGGGGAAATGTGGTCAAGACCTTTGAAAAAGTGGTAAACCACCTTCTCCTGCATCACCGACTGTGTACCGGCCGGCGCCCGATAAGCAGAGATGGCCACCAGGTGCACTTTGAGAGTCGTCAACTGAAGGCCCAACTGAAAGAGGGACCAAAGGTAGTTGAGAATACTATCCACTGGGCAAGATAAGGGGTTGAGCCGCTTGTCCTGGCACCAAATGGAGAACCTCTTCCATTTGAAGGCATAGCACTTTCAGGTCGACTCCTTCCGAGAAGCCTCGATCACAGTGTGAACATCGTCGCAGGGACCCAGAGCTTGGAACTCTAGCCACTCTGGAACCAGGCTGTCAGGTGGATTGAAGGTCCGGATGGAATACCTTCCCCTGATTGTAAGAGAGCAGGTCTGGTCAAAGAGGGAGATGCCGCGGGAGCCTGCTGCTGAGGCTGAGGAGACCGGGGTACCAGAACTGGCGGGGCCAGTCTGGATCCACCAGGATCATCCATGCCTTGTCCCTCCTGGCCTTGAGCAACACCTTGTGGATCAAAGGGAATGGAGAGAAGGCATAAAGAAGGTCACGGGTCCAGGTCCTGGAGAAGGCATCCCCCCCCATAGCATTCCCTATTGAGGGGGTGGGCACAGTACAGCCTCAGCCTTGCGTTCTCCCTGGAGGCAAACAGGTCCATCAGAGGGGTGCCCCATTGGGAGAACAGGCTGTGTACCACCTCCAGATGGAGAGACCACTCGTGAGATGCCAGGCTCTCCCGGCTGAGGGCATCCGCCAGCTGGTAAGAGATGCCGACCACATGGACGGCCAGGAGATTGGCATCCAGAATGAACATGAGGGTCCAGATGCGGAGAGTTTCCCTGCACAGCAGAAGGGAGTGCATCCTGCTGTTTGTTGAGGTAGTACATGGTTGTGGTGTTCTCTGTCTGGACCTGAATGACCTGACCAAGAACGTGCGGAGCAAAGGCTGACAGTGCCAGCCAAACCAGCCGCAGTTCCAGGAGGTTGATATGGCATCAGGGGGACTCCATGGGGGTCCAGAGCTCATGGACTCTGTGGTCCCCTAGGTGGGCACCCCAGACCATCAGGGAGGCATCGGTCATCAGGATGACCATCGGCTTGGGGCAGACAAAACGGGATCCCTTCCAGCAGATGTTCTGGGACTAACCACCACTGGGATCCTACATCACTGGGTCACAGGGACCGGCTAGTCGAAGTGGCCCTTTCGCTGAGACCACTGGCAGGCAAGCTCCCATTGCAAGGAGCACATTTTCCATCTGGCCCAACGGACCATGCTGGTGCATGCCGCCATGAATCCCTGGAGATACATTAAGTCCTGAGCAGGGTGCAATTGCCCAACCTGAAATGATCGGGTAAAGGAGGAGATAGTCTCCACCCTGTCCACCAGAAGCTGAGCCTTGGCTCTGCAAGAGTCGAGCTCCACCCTGATAAAGTGACTCACCTGTGAGGGCATGAGTTCCAATTTGGCCTCATTGACCAGGAAGCCAAAGGAGGTGCAGATCTGGAGGGCCAGATCCCTGGATTGCTCCTCCTCCATGCTGGAGTGACTTGCGATTAGCCAGATCCAGGTATCCAGATCCTGGGTATCCAGGTAGAGTATATCCAGATCCCTCAGTGCTGCAGATAAGCTGCCACAACTGCTATGCATTTGGTGAAGACCCTGGGAGCTGAGGACCAGCAGAATGGCATGGCCAGAAACTCGTAGAGGACCCCCTCTGCATGGAACCGAAGGTACCGGCAGTGGGACAGACGGATTGGGACATGAAAGAATGCGTCCTGAAGATCCAGAGAGCAAAACCGCACGTTCTGCTCAACAGATGATATGATCTGAGACAGAGTGACCATTCTAAAGGTGCATGGCCAGAGAAACTTGTTTGGGTCATGCAGATCTAATATGGGGCACCAACCCCCCATCTGTTTTGGCACCAGGAAGTACCTGGAGACAAACCCTGGACTAGCTGGAGGGTCTGAGACTGGAGCCACAACCTCCTTGAGGAGGAGCTGGGTGATGTCATCCCGAAAGGCGAACTCAATGTCAACAGACACTATGTCCTCCTATAGGGTGCAGGCTCGGCAGGGAGGGCAAGCCTCGAATTCCAGAGGCAGACCCGGGCCGACCACTTTCAGAACCCACCTGTCCGTGGTGAGAGTGGACCAGGTGGAAAGGAAGTGGCATTGCTGGCCTCCTACAGGAGGGCCTGGGCAGGCAAGACAGGCATGGGAGCGGTACCCCCATCCCGTCACTGTGCAGGCTTGGAGACAGAAGAAGCGCTGACCAAGGGACCACCTGGGCCCCGACCTCCTGGCTTCCGAATGACTGAGGCAAGAGACTTTGACAGAGGACACCAGGCCTGAGCCTGCTGACGTGCCTGAGGCTGGGCCAGTTTGGCCACAGGGGCAGAGAGGGGCCAAAAGGACTTGTTCTGAGATTAGGAGTCCTTGGGATCCCTCTAGGCAGAGGTCACCGAGTTCAAGGTGGCACTAGACTTTTCAATACGGGTGAGATGCCCTTCAACACTGGGCCCAAACAAGTTGGTGGTCAAGAAGGGGACATCCACCAGTTTATGCTGGGTATCCACCATAAGGGTCGAGATCCTCAGCCAAGCCCTGCAGCGCATGGCAACCATGGCCGCCACGGACCAGGCACAAGAGTCTCCGATATCCATGGCAGTCTGGAACTGTTGCTAAGCTACCACTTGGCTCTGATCCCAGACCTGCTTGACCGTAGTCTGCATGTCAGCTGGGAGAGAGGAGGATGCACCTCATCAAGCATGCCCAAAAGGGCATGGGTGAAGTGGGCCATCAGAAGAGTCAAACTCACCTGCCAAAGGCCAAGAGATGAGGCAGCATAAACTTTCTTGGCTATGTGGTCCAATGTCTTGGACTCCTTATTGGGAGGCTTGTCCACGTCCCCGACATTTCCCGTGTGCCAGAATACCGAGTCAGCCACTAGACCCTCAGCCGAGGGGTGCTCTGTAAAACTCAACAGGTAACCAGCAGGGACCGCATACTTGTGGGACATCCAGGCCAAAGGTGCAGGACAAGAGGACGGATGCTGCCAAAGCTCCAGAGCAGGACCAAGAATGGCCTCTGCGACTGGGAAGGCTTCCCCAGGGGAGTCATCCCAGTCCAGAATCTCAGTGAGTGGGTAGCTAGCCCGTTTGTGGATGGGCTCCATCGGGAGGCCCGTGGACTCTTCAGGAGCCCATTGAAGGAGGTGGGACCTTGCTCTGTCGACAAATCCTCTGCCAACTCCTCGTCCATCAGGCGGGAGTGCAAGGAGAAGCCCTCAGACTCCGAGGATTCGTTGAACAAAGGTCGACTGCCCGAATCCCCGCTGACCCTATGAAGTTGGTCGGGAGCGATGGTAACTGACAACCAGTGCAGAAGCCCCAATGCCAAGCCGGCATCCTTAGGAAGGAGCTGAACTTCGTCTGTTTCGGTGGCAGCTCCACCAAAATAGACGGAGAAGCCAGGGGAGCCCAAACCAGTTACAGCTGAACCGGCAGCTGCCAAGCCAGGGAAGGTTGAGGCCTCTGCAGTGAAAGCCAAATGACAGCTGGGGTAGAAGTCGGAATCGGCTTCACCCCCATGAACATGAGCTGTTGCCACATAAGCTCTTCATAGCACTGAAGCATCTTGCTGTGCAGCCTCTCCCCATACGAGGAGGAAGAAAGAAAGAATAGTGGCAGCGCCATTTGCCCGAGTGTCGAAAGTGAGACTGTCGATGTTGATGTAGGCTGCTCGACCCAGGACTGCAGGATCGGGACAGAGACCTCAACCGTCCGGGCTGAGAATGGCAGGTCTCGGAGGAAGCCAGCAAAAGCCAAGGATCCTCTGGGTCCACTGGATCCTGAGAAAGAGATGGAGGATCAGCAAACTGGTCTGTCTCTCCTTGAAAAGTCACAGGCAGGACCGCAGTCCTAGCGAGGGAGGTATTGGCCTCATCTGGCAACAACGGGTCAACTGGTTCGGGAAAACTCTTGGCAGGAAGGTCGACCCGCATCTCAAACAACTGGCCTGACGGGGAGACCATGGAGCCAACGGCCTGGGCCGAAGGATAGACCATAGTCGAAACCTCCATAAAAGAGTGGGAATCCGAGGCCCGAGAGAGCTCGTGATCCCATGATCGATGACGAGACCTTTTCTTATCCTCTTTCTTTTTAGACTTAGTACTCAAAGAGGGTCCCTGCCCAAGAGTGGGAAGGACCTGGCACATGTCTTTGAGCGCCCCTGATAAGGAGGTGCCCAAAGGGAGCGGCAAAAAGGCCAAAGCCAAGGAAGCTTGAGCCACAGCTTCTTCAAATGCCGCAAGCTGTTTGGTGGACCCCGTAGATGGGTGTCCTTGGATTTCATGGGAGGATCCTGTTCATCTGGGCGCTCAAGAAGAAGTTGCACATGCTGGTCTTTCAAGGTAGAAGGATACAAGGTGCAACAGAGGACACAAGCCTAGGGATCGTGCTTGTGGCCCAGGAAGCAGACGCACATGGTGTGCACGTCTATTTGTGACATTTTCTGCCTGCAGCCATATTTTTTGAAACCTAGCACCGACTTCGCATCATCCACCATGGATGAGGTGAAGGAGTCGCTAGAAGACAAAAAGTCGTAAGTCACAGTTTTCATAAAAAGCAAAGGGCCTTCTCAGCGTGAGAGCAATAAGGAGGGAACCTTCTTCCAGCAGACAGGAAGATCTGACATCACGGGGCGGTGCTTGGGGAGTTACCACCCAGGTGGGTGGGAGGAGTCAGCTTGAAGACGTTCCGGCAGGATTTAAAGGGGAAAGGAACATTGCCAGAAGTGTGGATAGTACACCATATCCACGTCCCTAGAAATAACGCTTTCCATGACAGAAAGCATAGGCTGCAAGTTGCAGCTGGCTCAGAAGGAGCAAAAGTAAGTTTCTCTAACACAAAATTCAGGTCCGTGAGGGGCGCTAAATAGGATGGCAGCTTAAAGATCAGCTCCACAACCCAGAGGGAAATATCCTTTAAAATCTTTTTTCTACCAGCTGGTATTATATCCTCACTCTACTGTAACTTGTGGAGTAATACTCAAGCTACACTACTTTAGCTTCATTGATACAAAAAGCCTTAATTTGCGGTGTGGAAATTGCTATTTTACTGAAGAGCCTCGTGGACGAGGTAGGCCTGAAAATATGGCTGAAGGCCGCTTGCAACAAACCTGGGAGCAACCGTCAGTTGAGGCGATGTTCATCCAACTTATGGCCCAGATGGCACAAGTCACTGTGGCAACTAATCGAAACACCCAAGTGGTTCAAAATTTAGAAGCCAGGATACTGCATACCGAACAGTGGGTCTCGGTGACAGTGGGGCATGTTCAGGACTTAAGGGCAGAATTAAGAGATCAACAACAGACCATACAGATGCTGCGCAGTAAGATGGATGACCTCAAGAATCGAGGTCGCCGTAATAATCTTCACTTCCTGGGCTTCCCTGAGCGTGTAGAATGCAAAGATACCGAGGGATTTCTACAATTAGCCATCGCTGAAATGCTGCAGTTGGACCCATTGATACCGCTCCAGGTGGAACGTGCGCACACCGTACGTTAGCCCCCATGTCTCAGGTCCAGGACAGACCATGACCTATCATAGCCCGATTTATTGATGTTAGGGACAAAGAGAAGGTCCTAACTAGAGCTCATGAGTTACAACATGTAGTGTGGAGATCGAATAGGATCCACATCTTTCAGGAGTTCTCTAAGGATCTGTCGGACAAACGACGAGCATACTCTGAGGCAAGGCATAAAATGCAAAGTATTAGACTGTCCTTTTCCTTGCGTTACCCATCCACGATGAGGGTTATGCATAATGGGGTCCCGAACAGTTTTGAATCTCCTGACACACTCATGGAATTTTTATGGGGCAACTGGCCACGAGAATTCACCACCACCACTACCCCGGGAACCCTTTTGGCAAAAACTGCTACCGATAGGTTGGATTGACACTCCTCTCCATCAGTGAGCAGGCCTGCAGTTTGGCAAGACCTCAGGAAGCAACACTGGGAACTCCCCCAAAAACACACCAAAAGAGGCAATCCTCAAAAAAACATGGCCACCGGGAGCATCCTTCGGAGAGAGAGGGCAAGACAACACAGAGGAGGCCACAAGCATGGACACTGTTGCTCCAGATCCATTACAGACCTACCACACCGCTAATAGATATGAAGCTTTACGCCCCAGCTCTCCGGATCAACACCCAGGCATTGTGAATTCGACTGTGGAAGGCAGGCCTACTCCTATGTTGCAGCCCAACTACCTGTCCCCGTCAGCAACTCTTCACCAGCCGCAGAATGGAGCTACAGATAGCAGAGGGCAGCGTCCACCAAAGGCTACGAGGGAGGCCTCCTCTACCAGCGGAGATCTCATCTTCAGTGTGGACCATCCTGAGCGTTCTACTTCTCCAGGGTAATCGATCAGAGAAAATCCACGGCCGTGGTCAGATAAGTAGTCATCCTTCTATTTTCTTTCTGTTCTTTTAATATTCGGGGAGTTGTAGGTATGGGGCGAGTTTGGGGTGTCTAAACTGATCGTCAGTGTACAATCTCCTTGACTGACCCATCTGCTACCCTTTCTCCATGTTACCCATGTAAGGGAACTTTCAAGCCCCTTTTCACCCCAAGCTTGACCCCTGACTTGCACTGCCACGTGGCGGAGAAGATGCCTCACTCCTATACCAGGAGGGATTCAACGAGGCCTACCAACAAGCTCTCAGTGGACATCCTGATCAAAGGTCCAGACATGTCTAGATGGCAAAGATGGGCTTTTTTGTACCATCTGATTAAACAGCAGAACTTTTGTGGGTTCTACCTCGCTTACTTGTGTGTGTGGGGGGTGAGGTCCGCTGGGAAGCTGTGTCATATAATACTAAAGTATTTGTCGGCATGCGTAAACTGTTGTGCTGAATGGGTAGCCATGGTGTGTTTTACTTGAGGCTCTAAGTGGCGAATGGCACAGGCCTGTGCCCCTCTGGTATATTTTTTTTTTATTATTATTTTTTTCTGTCAAGGGGAGATCTCCCAGCCCCCGCATTGGGTGGCATACAGTACACTCTTCATAGGTGTGACTAGCCTGACCTCACCAGGATTTTTGTTGTGAGAGCATATTGGCACCCATCAGCAATAACCCTAGGCTCGCCAAAATAGTGGGCAGTCCTCCCCCACTTTCTTTCCTGCAAACCCCCACCTCATTAGAAGTGTTGTGTAGTCCCACTTTAACTACCCCTACTTCTGAGCTACACTGCTGGAGCAGCTCTGTCAACCCTCTGGGGTTGCAATGAGCCATGTGGTCCAACCTTCTTATTGGGTTGCTCGATTCTCTTGGGGGGGGGGGACCTCCCCCCCTGTACTCACCATAGTGCTAAGGAAGGATGGCAACCACTTGATAATGCCCTGGGAATAGGGTCTGGCCTACAGCAGGGCTCTGCGGCCGAAGAGATGCCTCTATATCCCCAAATTGCATGGTACACTGTGCACAATGTATATAGTTTGTTAATGTGTTTATGTATGTTTGTTTCACAAGAGACACACACCGATGTTTCGTTATTTGTTAGTATAAGGTCATTTGGTAGGGGCAGGGTATATGGGCTTTACCCACTCTTTCCAAATCTGGTGGCACTCTGTAGAAATTTGCCTCTTCTGGTTGGGCTGCCCTCGCCTCCTATCTGCTGGTTGTTCTTGATATATCTCTTAATTAAATATTTGCTCCATATTACTAACAGGTGATATCACTTGTCTGACATGGAACGTCAGAGGGCTTAACACCCCAAACAAGAGGAAGCAAGTTTTGGGCCACCTTAAGAGACTGGGAGCAGTGCGCCTTCCTGCAGGAGACCAAACTTACTGGGGGTCCTGAGAGACTGAAGAGGAGTGGGTAGGTCAGGTCATTCATGCCTCGGCCTCCTCTAGAAAGAGCGGGGTGGCGATTCTGCTTCATAAGCAACTACAATGGAAATTGCAGAGACAAGTGAGAGACCCGGAGGGTAGATGGGTGGTGGTACTCATGGATACTGGGGAGGGCCCTCTGATCCTGGGTAACATATACGCTCCGAATGAGGACTCGCCCTCCTTCTTTCTCAAGTTGGTCCAGGTGCTGGGATCCATAGCTCCGAAAGGCACCCCCATTTTATTATGGGGCGATTTTAATCTTACTCTGGACCATTTCCTGGATAGATCCCCTTCCAATGTTGAGTCCCACTCCAGGGCTGTAATGGCAGTTGCTCAATTACAACAAAATTTGGCCCTTATGGACATCTGGAGAATATTTCACCCCTCCCAGCGGGACTATACCTTTCATTCCCCAGTACATAGTTCTCTTAGTAGAGAAGACTTCTGGCTCACCTCTCCTACTATTACTAGTAACACTGTTAATACCCTTATTCATCCCTTAGTTATCTCGGATCTGGCCCCTGTGCATCTTGCCTTCACATGGGGCTGCCCTCTCCCTACGTCTCCGGCAATGAGGCTGGACCCATTGCTGCCGTGACCAGACTTTCCCCCTTGGCCTCAAAGGAAGAAACAGCGGAATTTTCGGCATACCTCATAGCAGATACCTCTCGGGTACCACAGGGAGGCATTCAAAGCTACTCTAAGAGGGGCGATAATAGGGTATGCGTGCCGGCACCAAAAGAGGAGGGAACAACATTTAAGGGGGCTTGAACAACAACTCCGAGAGGCGGAGCTTGCTTTTAAGGCCCTTCGTGTCCTTTTCCTTAGGTCAGAGGCAGGTCACAAGGTCACCTCTCTGAAGATGCAAGTGAACGAGCTGGTCTCTAGAAAGGCAGATATTTCGATCATTAGACTCAAGCATAAATATTGGGAAGGGGGAGAAAAGGAGGGTAAGCTGCTGGCATACCGTCTCAAAAAGCAGCAAGCCGAAAGGCATATAGCGGCTTTAGAGGATGCAGGGGGTAGGACCCAGACCTTGGCGCAAGGTATTAATCAAATAATGATGGATATTTACTCCTCATTATATAAATCCTCCAGAGCCTCAGACCCCCAGGGGTCCGCCCATTTCTGGAGTCCCTACATCTCCCCAAAATCTCAGAAGCCCAAGCTAATGCCCTAGATGCCCCGATCTCAGCCCAGGAGGTGGCAGACGCTATCCTCTCCCTTAAAAAGGGAAAAGCCCCAGGAGGGGACGGTTTCCCTATTGAAGTGTGGCAGCTGTTGCATCCCATAATCTCTCTGGTATTGCAACAAGTATTTTCTGAGTCATTGCAAACAGGGTCTCTCCCTTCATCCCTTAGGGAGGCGACTATTACCATCCTACCAAAAAAAGGTAAAGACCCTCTTAAAGTGTCCAGTTACCACCCTATTTTTTTTTTTTTTTAATTTTTTTTTTATTTAGTTGTTTAACCAGGTATAGCACACTAAGCTGAAAGCTTTTTTTACAGGAGTGACCTGGGAGCACAAGGAGGTTAAGTGGCTTGCTCAGGGTCACACAGTATGCAAGTGGAAGCTGTGGGATTCAAACCCAGGTCTGGTCTGCTGGATGTCACCAGATTTGTAGCTCAGAGCCTTAGACCACTGCGCTATTCTGCCTCCTATTTCATTATTGAATGCTGATAGCAAGGTGCTAGCTAAGATACTAGCTAATAGACTTAATCCTCTCCTTCCCAGTTTGATCCACCCATCCCAAGTAGGCTTTGTTAAGGGCCGCTTTAGCTGGGACCATATTAGATCATTAGTAAATTTAATCCATAAGGCCCAAACATTATCTTCCCCCGCTGCTGCCATTGCAATAGATTTCGAAAAGACCTTTGATTCCCTGGAGTGGGACTATGTCCAACAAGTACTTTGCACTATGGGCTTGGGGGCGAGGTTTCGGGCCTGGATTGGGGCAATATATTCATCCCCAGCTGCACGGATACTCACCAAGACGAAGCTGTCTCCCCCATTCATACTGGGTAGGGGTACCTGTCAGGGCTGCCCACTTTCCCCACTACTTTTTGTATTGGCAGTAGAACCCCTGGCGGCCGCTATTAGGCAAAATCCTCTAATTTCTGGGGTCCAGGTGGGAACAAGGGCATACCCTGCTCTTATGTATGCGGGTGACCTGTTGCTCCCTATAGACAATATCGTCACCTCCCTCACTCCCCTACTGTCCACCTTGTCAGATTTCTCTACATTTTCAGGGCTCAAGATTAACCAGGCCAAGACGGAGGTCCTACCTTTAAACTCTAAGTGTACCTCTCAAGTGGTTACTCAGCATGGGCTCTGATGGGCCCCGGAGGGGATTACCTACTTGGGCATTACTATCTCTCCTAATCTGCATAAAATCTGGGACCTGAATATGAAACCACTTTTTGCGTCCATTCGTACAGAACTGGACAGCCGGAAATCTCTTCAGCTGTCGCCTGTAGGTAAAATATCTGCAATTAAAATGGTCACAGCACAAAAAATTATATATCTTCTCTTACATCCTTTGAAAATACCTCGTTATTGGTTCACTAAGTTAGACTCCCTGCTGGGATCCTTTTTGTGGGAGGGTATGAAACCTAGGTACAGTAGAAATAAGCTCGGAGCTCATTGGTCGGAAGGGGGCTGGGGTCTTCCGTAGTTAGAGGGGTATAAATGGGCCTTTCAGCTGGCTCAGACGTTAAAATGGTTCCTTTTCCCTGAACACAACACTCCCCAGTGGCTGGGTATGGAGAGAGAGGTATGTCAGCGTACTCACTTGGTACTATTGTTATTTAACCATCCGTCAAGGGCACTCGCTCTCATCCTACTATAGGTCCCTCTCTGGAATATTGGGCCAAAGTGCATAAGAAGCTGGGCACCTCCCCAGCTCCCCTAAGACTTACCAAACTATGGGGCAATAATGAGATTACCATCAATAAACAACCAATTGCATGGCCCTCATGGGAACGTGGTAGTATCTCACTGCTTCGAGATATGCTCATTCTTGATACAGATAGCCTTAACTCCTTTGAGGGCCTGCTGAGCTCTTATGGGATCTCTCCCAAAGACTTCTGGCGATTCCTTCAAATAAGAAGTGCCATCCTTACATACAGGCATAAGCAGCACCAAGAGCAACACATCTCCCAAGTAGAGTCATGGCTGGCCCTAGGAAGAGGACAGTCAAGCCGGAGTATATGTGGCCATTCGAGCACCATCCCATCCCAAGCAGAGGAATCCAAGCATAAATAGGAGAAAGCACTGCATGCCCCTATTATAAACCTGGAGTGGAAGTCTTGTCTAAAATTAGTTCACGGGGTATATCCTGACACCAGTAGTCAATTAATACAGAACAAGATAATTCACTCCTGGTACAGGACTCCTGTAGTCCTTGCCAAAGCAAAGCTGGCTCAGTCTGACCTGTGTTGGAGGTGTCAGGAACTCCCAGGTGACCTGTTCCATATACTTTGGTCCTGCAGGCTGATCCAGCCCCTATGGCAGGCTACCTGTGAGATGGGATCCAAAATACTTAAGAAGCCTGTGCCTCAGTCCCTGAGTTGCTGTTATGGGACTCAGACACGGACCTCACCATCATCTCTCCGAGTTGAAACTACTACTAACACTCAGTATGCAGGTTAAAAGACTCCTACTGTGTAAATGGTGGTCCCAGATAATCCCTTCCCTGGGGGAGGTACTTACCTCCATGGCTCAAGTTGCCAACTGGGCCAGAATATCACATACTGTGACCAATACCCTCTTTAAATATACTGCCCTCTGCACTCCCTTCCTTCTGTTTTTGCAAACCTAGGGAGGGAATCAGCTGAATAGGCACAACCATGCTACTATAATGGTCTCCTCTCATGGTGCAATTAGGGGCAAGTGCTGGAGAGATTGTTACTGAGTTATAGGGGACCCTGCTCTACGGATGACATGGTTTAATATCAGTAAAGGATAGTATCTTCTCTGACAATGAAGACCTGTTTGCTTTGTGTATGTGATCTCTTGTATTTTGTAAGCGTAAAGTAGAGGACAGCGGCCCTGGACCTCTCATAATTTCTGATGCTTTGTCAAATACTGCAGAAACTAGCAGGATGGGGCCAGGTAAGATATGTTTGTATGAGTTAGCCATAATGCAATGCACCAACTGCTAATGCTTTCAAAGTTAATCTCCAGCTGGATAGGTGTTGTACATCCAGGCACAGAGTATTATCCTACTGCTTACCTGGCTAGTATATTCAGTTTGTTACTATTTGGCCAGCATGTTCCGTTCTCTGCTTCTACAGACATATGTAACAGTCTGTAAGACCTTTGCAATGTATCCAACTGTTTTAATGTTTGTATCATCTTAATAAGTTAAATCAATAAAACTTACTAACCACAAAATTCAGGTCCGTAGCTGGGATAGGACTGCGGATAGGAGGCTTCAGGCACTGAATGCCTCTCAAATTGGTATGGGCCACCTCCAGCTAAGCAACTGTACGACCATCAATAGGCACATGGAAGGATGAAATGGCAGCAAGTACACCTTAATAGAAGAGTATTGCAGGCCTGCATCTGATAAGGATAGCGAATTCTCTAGAACCTGCTTTACTGGACAGGTAAAAGGATCCGGTTGATGAGAAGCGGCCCTCAAAGCAAACTGCTTGCACTTCACAGAGTAAGTGGCTCTGGTGGAAGGCTTTCTGGCAGCCACTATAATGTCAGCCACCTTTTGTGACACTCCAAACCTGGCAATAACTACGTCTTCAAGAGCCATGCATAAAGGTGGAGTGACTTGAGGTCTAGATGGACCGAGTTCCCTGCTCCTGTGACACAATACCCTGGCATAATGGCAGAGGTACTGGAGATTCCACTGCCAACTGTTACAGTAAGGGGAACCACTGCTGCAGTAAGGGGAACCAAATCTGATGGGGCCACAGTGGGGCAATGAGTATCAGAGTTGCCCCCTCCATTTGAAGCATGATTAGTACTCTCTGGATTAGAGGGAAGGGAGGAAAGGCATACAGGAACCTCCCTTTCCAAGAGAGGAACAATGCATCTTGCCGGAAAACTCCAGGTCTTGGAGTGAGCAAGCAGAAAAGCGGAAGTTTTGCATTGTGTGGGGACACAAAAAGGTCCAACTCTGGACAATCCCACCTGTCGAACAGGTCTTCTACGACCGAGGTCAGCAGTTCTCACTCATGCATCTTGGACTGTGACTAACTTAGTCTATCTGCCAAGATGTTTTGGACCCCTGGAACATGTACTGCTGATAGTTCTAGATCGTGTTCCAGAGCCCAATATCAAACTCTCATTGCCTCCCTGCACAGGGGATAGGAATGAAATCCCCCTTGCTTGTTGATGTAGTGCATGACACTTATGTTGTCCATCTGAATTAACAGAGAACCCAGGGAGAGAACAGACTGGGAGGCCTGTAGGCCGTATAGAACAGCTCTCATTTCGAGGACATTTATATGGAGGGTGCTCTCCACTTTCGTTCATGTTCCCTGTTTTTGCTGAGGCCCTAGAGGTGCCCCCCAGCCCATCCCCGAGGTATCTGTAGTGATAATCTGATGAGGAGAGACAATCAGGAAAGGAACCCATTTCAGCAAATGGTTGGGTTCCATCCACCACTGAAGTACCTTTCTGACTGTGGAGGTTACTGGGACCTTCTGTTCTAGGTTGTCTGTACTTTGGTCCCACTGGACTCCTAGTGTCCCTTGAGGGCTCATCATGCGTAGTTTGACCAGTGGTACTCTGGTGATGGCCACTGCCATTAGGCCTAGGAGTCTCAGGAATGTCGTGGCTGTGGCATACCTGCTGTTGTAGACTATCTGGGCCCGTTCCATCAGACGCTTTGCCCTGTCCTGTGGCAGGAAGGCTAAGCATTGGGCTGTGCCTAGAACTGCCCCTCTGTACTGCAAACGCTGACAAGGGGTCAATACTGACTTTGCTACACTGACAGTAATCCTTAGAGCACTGAACAGGAGAACAGGTGTCTGGTGCAGTCTAGGGTGCGGGAAAGCTGCTCCTTGGAGAGAGCTTTGAGAAGCCAGTCATGCTGGCATGGGAAGACATACAGAACTTCCCTACGAAGGGCTGCTGCCACAACTGTTAAACATTTGGTAAATACTTGTGGTGCGGAAGACAAGTCAAAGGGCAATACACTGAATGGTAGTGCTCCCCCTGAAACAGGAATGTTAGGTATTTCCTATGAGCGGTGCAGATCATGATGTGAGGTAAGCATTCTGCATATCCAGGGAAAAAATCCAGTCCCCTGTTTGCAACAGCAGAAGCAGGCCTTGCAGTGTTACCATTCTGAACTTCTTGTATTCTACAAAAAAGTTCAGGTCCCTGAGATCCAGAATGGGTCTTAGATCTCTTGTCCATTTTGGAACTATTTATTTATTTTCTTGGAGTAACACCTTTGAGCTAGAAGCTCGTTTACAAAGGTTCCACATCATAACAAGTACAATTACAGGCAACAATAAACAATTTGAGTAAACTGTAGAGAACAAAATACATTAAACAATCCAGGTATATACATATTTAGCATGCTTGGAGGAAGCAGTCAGGTGTTGACTTTGTTAAGAGGGAGAGAGAGATGGGGAGATAAGGGTAAACAGGATTTGGAGTGTGCAAGGGGGGTGTAGTTGGAAGCAGTGGTAGGGTGGTAGGGGACAGGTGCTTAGGCACAAAGGGCAAGAAGAGGAAGCAGTCAGGGGTTGACTTTGTCAAGAGGGAGAGAGAGGTAAGGGTAAACATGATTCGGAGTGTGCGGGGGGCATACCTCTCAACCTTTTGTCCCCCAAATGTGAAACACTGCCTCTCAGAATGTGGAACAAATGAGCAAAATGTGGAACACTTAATCAGATCTTTACCTAGGAGGCTCAGAACACTGTTAAAACGTATGCACTTATGTTCAGAAAGTCTGTTATTAATTGAACAATATATTTTTTGCATCATTTACTACAAATTTTTGCTTTAAAATGTTAATACTGAATGTGGAACAAGTCCTCACAATGTGGAACAGAGAGCTTTTGTGCAGTAAAATGAGAAACGTTCTTCGTAATGTGGTACAGTTGAGAGGTACGGTGGGGGGGGTAGTTGGAAGCAGTTGTAGGATGTAGGGGACAGGTGCTTGGGGCAGAAAGGGCAAGAAAGGGGGAGGACATGGGCAGGATGGGTGGAGTAAATTAGGGTTGGTAGTCACAGCTACTTAGAGAAGTAAGGTGTTGGAGGAGTTTTTTCTTAAATGGTCCTAGCTTAGGCTCGTTGGTTATAACAGGAGGGAGATCACTGAGCCGACCGGTGCTGTGTAGGTAAAGGATCGTTGTGCTTGTGACTTGCAGCAGAAGGGGACTTGTAGAGAGTTTCTAGCCATTCCTCTTGTCCAATGTGCGTTGGTTGTTGGATTAAGGAGATTGTGAATGCCTGCTGGGGTTAAACTAATGTGGGATTTTTGCCCTACTAGGCAGGCCTGATACTTCACCCTGCCCTATAGGTTTAGCCACTTGGTCTGGGCGTATAGGTCACATGTGTGTGTTAGTCTGTGTGCACCTATGACTAGCCTACAGGATTTATTTAATGACATCCTGACTCTTTTAAAGGTTGTGTCTGTGGTTGCTCCATACACCACAAGCCCATAATCGATAACAGAAAGTATTGAGCTTTTTACAGTGAGCGTCAGTGGTCATACTATGACGGTGTCTATATAACAAACCAATTCTAGTATTGACGACCTTAACAACATGGTCAATGTGGTGGGTGAAGGATAGGGAAATATCGAGAGTAATGCCTAGGTACTTGAAGGTATTCACCTGCTCTAATGGAGCTTGCTTGTTGTTAATAATTGTCAATTCATGGAATATATGTTTATTTTGGGGGTTCATGAACATTACCTTTGATTTTTTATAGCTCAGGAGGAGGTTGTTTTTGGAGAACCAAGCCTCAACGGTGGTAAAGTTTTTTGGAGATGAGTTTCCAGTGTGCGTGGATCAGTATTACTGGACAAAATGACTGCATGATCCACATAAAGGAGAATTTTTTATGGTGCATACTAGAGGGAGTTGGTTGAGGAACAGACTGAACAAAAGGGGACCTTGAATTGACCATTGTGGCACACCCGTGTTCACCTGTCTACTTTCAGAGAGGGTACCACTTATTTTTACCTGTAGCGTTCTCTTGGCGAGGTAGTTTTTGAACCACCAAACAGTTTAGATACATAGATACATACATGTTGTTGGCAGATAAGGGCCTTTTGGCCCATCCAGTCTGTCCTATCCCTCTTTCTAATGCTTAAGGTACCCTAGATGATACAAGCCCACCCCTTCACCGCTAACTTGATAATTCCCATGGGGTTTCTGGTGAGAGTCTAGTGCAGTGGAGTTTGCTGCGTAGTATGTTGTGATTGATGGTGTCAAAAGCTTTAGTGAGGTTGCTATATATTGCCCCCATAAGCTGGCTTCTGTCTAGGGCCTCATGAAGAAAGTCGGAGTACTCAAGTAATGTTATTGTGGTACTGTGTGCCTTCCGGAATCCATGTTGCTGGGGACACTGGATATTGTACGTATCAAGGTAGTCTACCTGTTGGTTGGAGACAATGCATTCTAGGGCCTTGGAAACTTGAAGTAGGATTGAAATGGGTCAGTAATTAGCAGGGAGGGCCCGATCGCCACTTTGTGGACCGGGGTGACCACCGCGGCTTTCCATCTCTGGGGAAATTATGCTAGTCTGAGGGATAAATTAAGTATGTTTGGCCGACCTTTTGGCACTTAGGGTTGAGGCGCTGGACACCACACCTCACACCACGCCAGCGACCTGGGTACAGAAGTGGACACGGGTCGTTGGGAGTCAGCAGCGGAGGAGTAAGATTGAGGATCCAGAGGACTGCTCTCCTCTCCTGGGGTGGGTGGGTTCAGCCTCACGCAGCACTAGCGACCCCTGGTGTTCTGGGGAGCACTGCAGTCTGCTTGGGCATGGCAGTAGATGTTGGGCGGCGGTGGGCAGCTTTCTCACAGGTGCAGGAGCATGTCTGGCATGAGTAGGATGCCATTGCACGTCAGCGCCCTCATAACACCAGCAAGCAAGGGAAAAAATGCCCCGCTCCCTGGATAGACAACGGCATCCTCCAGTGCCCCACTGCCACACACCCATCACTGGGCTCATCCCACTGGCTCTTCCAATTCCCCCGTCCTGCCTTGGCTACAGCGAGGAGGGCCAGTCATCAGACCAGGTAAGTGGGGGAGTGTCTGTCCCTGATTCCCCAGTGGGGTGGGCTTCAGGCAGGTGGTAGCGTGGCTGGCAGTGAGTGAGGGTCGCCTGAGTTCCAGAGGAGCGGTGATAAAGTTAACAAAAAAAAAATTAAGTATGTTTGTGAGTGGCGGCAGTACTTTGTCAAGGGTGAGGGTAAACAGTTTTAGGTCGAGGGAGTCATTACTATGCCTGGATTTGCCTAGCATTTGTAGGAGGTATTTTCTGGCCTCAGCATGTGAGATTTCCTTAAAATAGAAAGGGGGGGGTCCAGTGGGGGGCCTATTGTTGGCATTTCTTTCATCTTCTGAGCTGCCCTTGGCTGCATCAAGGAAGACTGGAGAGAGTATGTTACTAAAGTCAGAGAACGCAATATTGAAAGTTCCGCTATCATTCTACAGTCTTGAGTGATTTCCCCATTCACTACGAGCACGGAAGGAGGATTTGTTATCTTTGCCTATGAAGTCTTTTAAGTTGTCCCAGAACTTTTTACCATCCCCCCATGTTTTTGTGAGGCAGTCTTTGAAGTGTCGTATTTTGGCTAGCCT
Organism: Neoceratodus forsteri; assembly: GCA_016271365.2. Classification (NCBI taxonomy): domain Eukaryota; kingdom Metazoa; phylum Chordata; order Ceratodontiformes; family Ceratodontidae; genus Neoceratodus; species Neoceratodus forsteri. Next base: position 753,054,689 of record CM028131.1, read on the forward strand.
GACCTCACAAGTACAAGCGTTTTCTTGAGTTTTGTACTGCTGTATGTCAGCCTGCTTGCCAGTGGCCTTGGCTCTTCGCCAAAGACGGTCCCTAGTTCCAATGAGGTCTAGCAGACACGGGGTGATCCAAGAGTTGTTGGTCCCATTTAATTTGCATTTGTGTATTGGGGCATAACTGTCATGTGCTGCATTAAACGTGGAGATAAAGTGATCTAAAGCATTTTCCACATCAAGTAGGGAGTCAATTTGTTTGAGGTGGGACTTCAGTGAATTTAGTTGCCCCCTCTTCAGGACCTGACTTGTGATGATTTTATGGTGGGGGGGGTCTTTGTTGATTTGTTGGACCAGTGGCACGTGACTGGTGAGTGGTCACTAAGTGAATCAGCAAGGACTGAGGTGTCAGAAATCCTCTCAGGATGATTCGTGAGGATCCAATTGAGCAGTGCTTTAGTCCCAGTAGTTGATTCTAGTAGGGGATTCTACCATTTCAGTGATGTTGATACTGGAGAGGGTGTCCCTGTACAGGGCTACCTCTTGAGACTGCCAATTGCCATTGAAGTCCACTAGGATTACAGCTTCCCTAGGAAGTACCGAGAATATAAACCTGTGTTCCTTTGGTCCACAGGGACAGGTTCTAGGGCCCTCCTCTGCTGCAGGGTGTGAATTTGGTAATGGACATGCACTGGTGGATGATCTGGAGGTAGTTCCAGAAACTCTACAGCATGGCCTGGTGCTATTATTATCTGCAGGACCAAGCATCTGATGTTACCTTTCTCCACTGGTCCACATGGAGAGAAAGGCGACTCACTACTACCACCCCTGGAGATATAAGTGATGGAGAGTTCCAGAAGGAGTCAGGCTGAGCTGGTTGCTGTGGCTGCTGATGCAGTGGCACCTCTAGGGGCTTTTGAGTGGGCACCTGGTGTGGCACCTGGTGAGGGCAAGGCTGTTGCTGTTCTCCCCTTGGCTGGCTGTGTTTTTGCATACTGGTGTCTGGTTGTGGCCGGATGAAAGGGTACCCTCTGTCTAATGCTTGTCTGGGTATGATAGAGGGAATGTATAGATTTCAGGGTTCTGCCTGAGGCCTGTAAGTTGGACAGAATGTCTTGCACATCTGCACTAAACAGCTTATATCCTCTGAAGGGGGCACTGAGGATAGATTGCTGCACATCATTGGCAAACCCAGCCACTCTGAGCCAGGAGTGCCTTCTGAGGGAAACAGCAAAGGCAGATGCCCTAGCAGAGGCATCAGAGATATCAAAGGTGGAGTGCAGGAGATGTTTACCCACGCTAGCACCTGCGGACAGGGCATTCAGTATCTCCTGCTTGGCAGTACTCTCTGGGAGGGCCTGGGTGGCTACCTTGGCCTTCCTCCAAAGAGTATTCTGATATTTTACCATGTGAGCTTGGTCATTTGCAATCTTCAGTCCTAGAGAAGTGGAAGCAAAAGTTTTACCCAAGACATCAAGCCTCCTGGACTCCTTGTCAGGAGGAAGGGAACTAAGGTGCTTTGGAAACTTAGACCTGTCATGGGCCGTGTTGAAGACCACAGAATCTGCCTCTGGCTGACCTGCAAAAAAGGGCCTGCCCGAGTGTACCTGGTACATCTTATCTGCCTTCCTTGGTATGGTAATTATCACATTAGGCCTGTGCCAAGCAGCCAAGGTGGCATCCTCTAGGGCTGGCAGAAGAGGAGAAATAACTATGGGTGGAGTATCAGGCAGTTCTAAGAAGTTTACTAAGTTCTTCTTAGCAATATCCTGCTCCTCTGTATCAAACCCCTTTGCAGACTGAAGTTCCTGCATCATTGGGTCTTCAGGGGGAGACTTGGGTGTAGACCACCGAGTCGTCACTCCCAGTAGAGACTGAAGAACTGTTTCTGTCATAGGGTTCCACAAATTCCTCTACTTCTTCTTCCTCCTCCTCCTTGTCCAGAATAAGCTCTGGGCTATATTCCTGATCCTCACTGACGTGGTCTGGAGGATGCAGTGGTGGAGCTGAGGTAGCCGTCAATGGCCTGGAAGCTACCTGGCACATCGTCTTGGCAGGTGTCATCACTGGAGTTTGTTGGGACGATCCCATCAACAGAAAGCTCCTCGATGGAAGAGGAGGAGGTTAACAGGCGTTAAAAATGTCCGTAAATGTACGAGAAAACTGCCTGAACATCGGTGCGCGTGTGGTAGATGGGAACTCAGGCAGATGTCAACAGGAGAGGCAAGGGCCCTGACCTCGACTGCAACACACCAGATGCAATAGGTCTGGAGGCACTAGACGCCAACCCAGCCATGTCGATGGGCTAGGTGACGGGCTGCATCGCTGCTGGAGTGGTCGATGATCCAGAAGAGGTCGTACCTGAATGCATGGGTGACCTGGAATGTAGTGGGGAGGTCCTTGTCTTTTCTTTCTGTCTCTCCCTGTGCTTGTTGTGGTGAGATCCAGATGTTTTCTCCTGGGAATTGTAACCTTTCGATCCAAAGGAGTGGGCCAGCGATGTGGCGGGGATTTTCTGGTGGAGCTCCTTCTCCAATTGGGCTAAGTGCTGTTTTAACAGGTGTTTTTCTAACACACCCTTATAAACTGGGCACACCTTGATGTTGTGGTCCAGGATGAGACAACAGACGCAGACATCATGAGAGTCTTTAGAATAAATTTTCTCGTCACACTCACAATATCTAACGAGTTGCGATGGCTCTGGGGCTGACATACACGCTGTTGGAAATCACTTTTAAAAAGTGATTACTTTCAGAGTAAAAAAAAAAAAGATTTCAGCAATGCTGTTACCGTCAACAGTGAGAATAGAACTGAGGAAGGAAAGGGGCACCTACTTTTATATAGGAAGAGCAGACATAGGACATCGTCATGGGCGACCCCTAGTGGACTACTTGCAAAAAGTTTCTACGTGGTCATAATGCCCAATGGCAACAGTTCCATAGGTGTGGCCTGATGAAAGAGATATCCTCGAAGAAGGTCTATGGGAATCTACTGAGGGAGCTAGTGAGGGATCACGGATGTGGGAAGACTAAAATCTGCCTCTCAGTAGAACAGTTACTTGTAACAATTTACACTATAAAACAGAATCATGGGGCTGTCCAGTTGATCATGGGTAGTCCATCACACTACCATCAGGTGCAGACTGAGGTCATCAGCTCCAGGTTGCCAGGGCTAGGGAAGGGCTGCCTATGGAAGCACATCCCAGCCTGGGGAGGGGGGAGTGACCATGTTCCACCACCACAGCATTGCCCTGTGGCAGACCAGGGGAGCTTGCTCACTCACAGAGATGTCACTGTGTGTGCAAGGCTGCCAGAGGCTAAGTACAGTTCTGACAGGGATGGGGAAGGGACAGGAGTTGGCGGAAATGCCAAAGGAAAAAACACTGCAGCAGCCATAGTGATGGCTCAAGCCCTCTCATGCCCTTTGCACCCCACTACATCAACCAGATCCTCAGGGTTTCCAGATCTACAGGGGATTTCTGTATTTTACAGGGAAACCAAGCAATCCACAGGGAAATTGGGCCCATGGACTTGCATTGGTTGTATAGGAAAAATTCAGCAATTCAGCTTCCACAGGAAATACTGTAGCCTATAGAAAAACAGTAAAACTGCCCTGGAGTTACAGAGAAAATGCCAAATCAATCTGGGAGCACTGAATGCTACCCCAGGCCAGACTCATCATGGGAGGCAAAACTGTACAGAAACATTGCATGGAGACAGGGGTTGTAAGGACTGAGAAGTCGTCAAGTAGCAGCCTGAAAGGGGGGGGGCCTGGCAAAGAGGATAAAACCTTGAAGGGAAGAAGGATATAAATACTGCGCTGGAGTTCACAACATCTTGGTGGTCTAAACCAGCAGCCTTGTTTACACTGCCGACTTTGCAGCGCATCATCCCATGCACATAGGTTGATGTGTTGCAAAGTAGGCAGTGTAGACACTTTCCAGAGTGGCTTAACTGCCCTTCAGATCCTTTTTTTGATCTGACTCCATTGTGGGAATCAGTATCAAAGTGAGAGCATCACACGGCAGTATGAATGCTTTGCTATGCTCGCTCTGCTGCAAAGGCTGTCTCCCTCCATACTCTGGTGAATTTACAGCCCCTCCTCAGAGCAACCTGCAGCACTGCGAGGGCAGGCTGTGTAAACAGTGAACTGAGGGAAAAGCAGTCAGCACAGCGGGAAGGAAGTGGTGCAGATGTCAGAGTGCTGCCACCATTTAAATACGGCTAACATGTCAGTGCAGCAGCAGTAGCAACCCGGCCACCTCTGACACTGGCGACCCAGGTTCAGAGATGAAGTGGGAGGGCCAGCGCTGGGTGGAGGGGGGGGGACGACTTAACTTGGGCATCTCAGATAAGGAACACAGCAACTCAAAGGGGCTCTACAGCCCTGGTGCCAGTGCAGAAAAACAAGTACAGTCAAAGAACAAAAAACTGCATAGCACTAGCCACTAACAAAGTCCAATCCACTCAGGGGATAAAGTGCCAATATAGGTTTCTTTCCTCATGATATACAAGATTAAAGTGCAGTAGAGCATGGTGCAGAACACCCCAATGTTTCACTCTGTGTCGAGCTTTGCCAAGGGGTGGGCAACCCCTGTTGTTCTCTCTTCGTATACATACCCAAAATGCACAATTCAGATTTGTGCTTTTAAAGAGACAGCCTCATATGTACTCGGACAAACATCCAACATTCTTACAATACAACATACTGTACCTAAAAGCATGATTATGTGCAAAACAGACTGGATTCCTAGATTATATAATGGTCCAGAACACAGGTGATACTTGCCTCATCCAAGATGCAGGGTGTCCGATCCCACTGCACAAGACCCACTGGGCTACCACAAGTGGTACTGCTGCAACCAGAATAGCTCAGGAGGGAAGGTACCAACTGGCTCAATGTACACTCACTGAAAGTGTAACTGGAGCACATTATGCCAATATCCATGGGGAGGAACAGAAATCAAAGGAAAGCACCCAGGCCCGTATATGATGCAGTGATAATCAGGCACCACACCTTCTGACCGCCCCCAATGGAGAAGAACCAGAATTGTGAACCCGAGGGTTTGGGGATCTCTCATTGCTCTACCAAGAGGGGTATGGTGCACAGGAAATAGGTCCTTGGGCTACCAGGTGATGGGGCTAGGTGGTGATTGTTGACCAAGGAAGGATGGCTCTGAAATCAGGATTATAGACAGTAAGTAAAAGAAAATCTTAGTGGTGCACTGATGTTATCACTTCCCTACAGCAACCCCTTCTCTTCACTCTCGCGGACAAAAAAAATATCTAAACTGACAGCCATGGCTTTCCTAATACCATGTACAACAATTTAACTGACAACTAAACAAGTATATCACGCAGTTCACATGTTCTTTTTTTAATGCAGTTTTACCTCCTGCCTGTGCCCACTGGCAACCACTTCTTCAGGTCCCTTAGTATTGCCGTATGCTGGCAGACTCCCCTTGCAACTACCAGAGGTAGCATCCAGACCTCCAAATGTCCTCCACATCATCCTTGGGCAAGTTTGTCCCTGACAGGTGCTTCCTTTGGCGTTAGGGAAACTGTGCTCTCCTGAGTCTCCTCCATTTCTAGCTTTGTCCCTACTGAGGACCTCCCCTGGTCTAGATGGAGGAAACCAGGTGACATGGGCTGGAAGGCTCCTCCAGCGGTGTGCTGCGGGGTCTTCGGCATAGTGGGACCAAGCCCATGCCCTATACCACTTATACTAGATATATTTTGCTATGTTCTCCTGTATCCTATGTACTCTCCCCCGGTCACACCTAGAAACAAGCTGGTTTCAGCTTAGTGTGTCCTCTTGTCCTTTTATAACAACTACTGATTTGGGGGACTTTTGATGGTTACCTCTGTTGTTGGATCTGGTACAGTACCATGATACCATTGGTATAACTTTTCCAAGAGACTGACTAAAACTGCAGGTTAGTTACTGTGCTAGTAGGAACACACATGCCTGTGACCTATACGCGCAGTACAACTGACTCACTCTCCAGAGCAGAATCTCCTATCACACCTATCTTACTGCCAAAAAGATCTCTTTTGGGTTAGCCCCCGTCTATCCAGCAGCTCCTCAACAGTGCCCACACTAACACATGCTGCATGTGAAGCGTGCCCAACCTAACTTTTCAGGTACCTTTATGCCGGACATCTCAAGGACAAAGATCATTTATGTAGAGCACCTAGCTTGTTTACCAACCTCCCCGCACACCTTCAATCTACGCCCAAAACTAGTCCTTTCAAAAACCGTCTTTGACAGTACCTAGCCAACCGCAGCAGCTGTGACTGCCCCACTTAACCCTGGTGGCCCTCTGCTTATACCTATCCTGCCATTTTAATGAAAACGCACTCTTGGGCTGCTATTCTGTGTCACCACTGAGTCTATGGTCATCTGCAGGGTTTCCCACACTATAACCTGGAAAATCACCACTGTTATCCCCTGTCTAAAGTCAACCTCCTTGACTGCTCTTTCTTCTTTTCTTCCTCCACCTATTGGCCTATTATGCCTCATAACTCATCACTATTCTTGTTTGCTTCTAACTGGCTTTCTCTATCTGTACACCTGCCCTCCACCAGCTTCTGGTTACCTTTTTAACACTAGCACTTAATATCAGTATTATTATGTATTTTTAACACTAGTACTTAATATCAGTATTAATATGTATTTTTAACCCTAGCACTTAATATCAGTATCATTATGTATTTTTAACTCTAGCACGTAATATCAGTATTATTATGTATTTTTAACCCTAGCACTCAATATCACTATTATTATGTATTTTTAACACTAGCACTCAATATCTATTATTATGTATTTTTTACCCTAGCACTTAATATCAGTATCATTATGTATTTTTAACTCTAGCACGTAATAGCAGTATCATTATGTATTTTTAACTCTAGCACGTAATATCAGTATCATTATGTATTTTTAACTCTAGCACGTAATATCAGTATCATTATGTATTTTTAACTCTAGCACGTAATATCAGTATCATTATGTATTTTTAACTCTAGCACGTAATATCAGTATCATTATGTATTTTTAACTCTAGCACGTAATATCAGTATCATTATGTATTTTTAACTCTAGCACGTAATATCAGTATCATTATGTATTTTTAACTCTAGCATGTAATATCAGTATCATTATGTATTTTTAATCCTAACACGTAATATCAGTATTGGTATGCATTGTATGTACTAGGTTTATTTTCAAATGTCTCCTGCGTTTATTGTACCTCACCCAGCCTGCTTATTTGTACCCAATGTACTCATGACTGTTACTCCCTACTTTGCAAAATTCCTTGTTGACATGCAGCCTTTGTAAAAGAGCCCCTGGCTCAAATGTCTTAATTCCAAGATTCAATAAATAACTACATAAACTGGAATGGCTTGATCGCCGTAACAGTGAATTTTCATGTCCACTGACAACGAAAAATAGGTTACGTAAGCAGATGTACCATGTACAAAACAAGCAGGCTAAACAGTACTTTAACTAATCTTAAAGTTTTATGTCTCTGACAGGAAAAAAAAAATCCAATTTCGTAAGGTCAACAGCATCTATATTCGATTCCACTTTTTTTTTTTTTTTTTTTTTAGTATTTCATTGCAGTTCTAAAAAGTATGAATGATAGAGTTTGGTCAGGGCAGGAAATTGAGCTGGACGGCTCACACAATCTATTTATCCTTTAGATTTTCAACCTCTGAAGCACTCCAATTTCTCCTGCTCCAAATCAACTGCAGACATTTTCATCTGATCACATCCAAGGCAAGCAACAAAAATATATAATGCCTCCAAGGGCACTTTTGTTACTTATTGTTGATGAAAAAAATGCACCTTTTTCCCAAAGGCATATGGTGACTGCATTTCTATATTCCATTTACTTTGCAATATCCACTACTAATTGGACATGACACTGTAGAGGGACTTCACATCTATACTCTCGTCTTTACCACTTGACCAAGTAAATAATACAGTTCACATGAGATGTGTTTCACTGAATTCAGCAAAAAAAAAAAAGTCTGCATTTTTTTGAAAACAAAAACAACTTTGCAGCATTAATAGCACGTCTATGTAGACGCGATGTTTTCTGCATACCTCTCAACTGTCCCTGATTTTCAGGGATGTTCTAGTTTCGTGACTAAAAAGTGGGGTCTGCAAGCACAAAATAATGTCAAACATTAAAGTTACAGACTCATTGTTCTTTAGAATATGCATTTTACACTAAGCCCCTTATTCTACCAGCTTCCTGAATGTATGTAACCAATTCTGAGGATGTGTCCCTGATTTTGGTCTTTTTGTGCCTGATTTTTTAAGCCTTGTCCCTGATTTATGAGGCAGGAGGTTGAGAGGTATGGTTTTCTATAAATAAAAATACTAGTAAATGAACCATATATCTACCTATTGCACACCACACACAACTACTAGTGCTGGAGTTCGGGGTAGTGACACTGGTAATAGTGCAGATTTTTCAAGCTATGTAGCTCCCTTTCAGATTTCTTGCATCTGTGTGTGTGCATGCCATGGTTTTGACCTCTTTTTCAACCCTATATCCCACACCACCACTGGGGCATGGCCTAAGATAGGAAACTGTTTTGGCTAGTCAGATGTGGGTGGTGAATAGGCTCACAAACCACACTGACAATCAAAGGCACTGGACTCTATCACATCATACGGATCCTGTGTCATTCCATCAGGAGGATTTCACCTCCTTGCCTGGAACCGCATATTCCTGTCCACAAGATTCCCTCTTCCTGAAGAGCAACTATGCAATGGTAAGAGTCTCCACTCTCCATGAAGCAGGAGGCATCCAAGACCGGCACTTAGCACTGCTGCTGCTAACCAATCTGTGGCAACCTAGACTCAGGACTCAAACCCAAACCCGAGGTATCAGTATTAAGTCATATTGCTTACCACCAAGCCTTTGTTTTGTATTGTTTTCTTCTGCTGTGCTCACCTGGTTGCCATTGCTCCTCTACCTTTGGCCACTAATCTCTCCTCCCACCACCCCCACAGCGCTGGACTCCAACTCCTTGCCAGGGGCTGCCCGTGTTGCAGTACCCTCCCCAAGGGGAATGCTCCCCACAGGCTTCAGGGTCCATGTCCCTGAGCTTACAGATAGTTTGTGTAGTGACAGAGAAGAGCCAGGCCTGGTGTCAGGCCAGATGTCAAGCCATGTATGTGTGAGGGAAGGAAGCGGCATCACAGGAGCCCTATTTTCACCATTTATAGAACACGTACTTCCCTCTGTAGGGTTCATCCTTTCCTTGGGGGATGCAAGGGCATTGTGTGGTCAGCCAAAATGTTCAAGCCACCCTGTCTCCACAACGGAAGTGCTCAGGTGCCAGACAGACATCAACTCTCCCTCACAGTCAAAGAGTGTTGTCTCTGCAGCATCCGTTAAACTTCACTGGCCCAGGGTGGGGGGCCTGGCTGGCACACTGAACCACGGTCACCCACACAGGAGCACAATATTTTGCCAGTGCCACTGGGCTGTACTTTATATTCCAGGTCTGAGGAAAAAGAACAGAATAGAATACAACCAGAAAAATAGATGACAAAAAAAGTATGTTTTTTTTTTCTTTTATGGAAAGTTTGTTCATCAATACCTCATATTGCTTACTTTGTTATGCTGTCTATCACAGTTTGTATAGATGCGTGAAGAATAATAACTAGGCAATCAGCAGGAAGCATTTTAAGAATGTTTAAAACTTGACTGGAATTCATGGAAGCATGTTACAACCTGTAGCCAGCTGCTACACACACCCTACTTTCCTCAAAGTTGTGAGTAGGGCTGCCACTGAAATTTAAGTCCACATTATTTACGCAGTCCTAAGACTGACAAGAAAATCACTGCATTTTATGTTATGCACTGCTTTTTATAGTTCCATGTATATCCGGTTAGTTTTTAAGTGACAAGAGTAACTATCTTTATCTTGGAGAGAGATAATTTTATCCTTGACTGCACGCATCTGTGCATATCTAAAAACTCAGTTACACTTAAAGTTTCTGTTACCATGTAACTGCAAGGTAGGTAATCAGTATTTAGATCTAGTTACACATTTGTTGCATAGATCGTAATTACCCTGCAGTCACAGTGTACTTACACAGCGATTACGGTGCAGTTATAAAAACCTAAAGTAAAATGTTAACAAAAAATTTATTTGGTTTGCATTTTGACATACAGCTGCCCACTGAAACATACATGTCAAATTAAAATACAGTTTACAGTAGTGTTGGTCCTTAGAAACTAGAAGTACTGGAAAGTCTGATCTCTTTTAGTGGACTGACATATATATTGCACAAAGATGTGGCAGCACACAAGCTTCAGTCCACACAGGTCCCTTCATCAGAAGTGGTATCATGCACCAAAATAAAAATACAAATTACTGGCACAGACAGACCTGTCCCAAAGGTTTTCAAATGTAGAGCTGTTCTTCAGGACCGAGATTGGAACCTTTCCAACAGTAACTTAAGGCTCTATCTAATATTGGTTTACAGTATCTCAGTTCACACATTGCCACAATACAGTGAAATATATAGGAACCAGGACAGAATCGTTATGTAAGAACTTACCATAACAGTAGATCTTTGAGGGACTCTCTTTCATCAGGTCACACCAATGGAACTTACAGCCACCAGGAACTAAGACCACACAGAAGCTTTTCTGCAGCAGTCTAATAGGAGCCACCCACAACTACGTCAGACACCAATGTCCTACAGTATATAGGCATGGGTAGCCCCACACCCTCCTCTGTTCCCCGCTGGAGACCATTCTTGCTAGACCCCCCTCTAGGAAACTTAGGAGAGAGATGAGGTGCCCAGCTATCTGAAAGGCTAGAGCAACAGGTATGCCATCCTGGAGAAGAAGACAGAGAACACAGAACCCTGAAGCTGAAAAAAAGGGGGCTGGAGGGTGGATCAGTGTGACCTGATGAAAGTGATTCCCTGAAAGATGTATTTTTATGGTAAGTTCTTATGTAACTGTTCTATCTTATCTGTGGATATCTCTTTCATCAGGTCACACCTATGGAACGAGTCCCAAGCAGTACAGCCAATGAGATAGTCGGGGGGGGGGGGTGCAGGAGGCCAGAAGCTTAAGAAAGAAGGCCCTGAAGCACAGTTAGGCCAAAACCTGCCCTTTGTTTAGAGGCAATATCCAGAATGTAATGCTGTGTGAAAGTGTGGATGGTATTCCAAGTAGCAGCTGTACAGATTTATGCGGCTGACACATTCCTGAAACAGGCAACAAACTGGTCATGCACAACACCAGGAAGTTCCTTACCATACTTCCTGTAACACAAAGTAATACAGCTAGCCAACCATTTGGACAAACACTGTTTAGAAACAGGAGCACCCTCCTTCCAAGGGCCGAAGGAAACAAGCAACTGGGAGAACTTTCTGCAGTGCTTCATATGGTTTGTGTAATATCTGAGTATTCTATGTACAGTTAAAGTGTGAAGCAATGCTTCCCCTGGATTAGCATGCTTGGGATAATATACAGGCAGGTGGACGGCTTGATTTAAAGTAAACTCAGACACCACCTTAGGCAGAAATGTAAGGTTAGTCCACAAAGACACCCTGTCCATGTGTAAAATCAAATAAGGAGGCTTGCACATGAGAGCCTGCAGCTTGGAAATCCTTTGAGCAGAAGTAAAACCAACTAAAAATGCTTTCCAAGACAGAAAGCATAGCTCGTAAATCACAGCTGGCTCAAAAGGAGCCAAAGTAAGCTTCTCTAAGTGGGAGGCTTCAAATGTAAAATGCCTCGCAAAAATGTATGGGCTGCATCCAGCTGGGCCACAGTACAGCCATCAATGGGCATGTGGAAAGCTGATATAGCAGACAAGTCCACCTTAACGGAAGAGCACCGGAGCCCTGCATCAGAAAAGGACAGGAGATACTCTAGAATCTGACTCACTGGGCAAGTGAAGGGATCCAGGTGATGGGACGCGGCCCACAAAGCAAAGCATTTCCACTTCAATCAATCAATCATCTTTATTGTGCCATGCGAGACACCATTGAGAGAATGTGGACTTGGGACAGTCAGCAAGGAAATACATGTAATACAAGCACATAGAAATAACAGATGAAAGCACATTATAAAGGGACGATATATACAAGTACAGTGATCATTGGCAAACACAATTAGAATAGCACAAATTAAGTATGATTTTCATTGACAATGACATTTTCCTGAGCATGGCAGAGGGCAATGGTAGGAGATATGAGGAGTTAACAAGGTGGAAGATAATACAGAAACACATTTAATACGCATGATGCAGGGGTAAATAGTAGGAGAGGAAGAGGGAGGAGTGCTATCAAGTAGAGGAGTGCTGAGGACGGGGCCTAGGTAGACAAGATAAGAGGGATAAGGGCTGGCTGAAAAAACACTAGGGATGGGGATGGGGAGAGGTAGGGGGATGGGAGCCCTGGATAGACTCTAGGAGGGGATAGAGGAGTGTGAAGAAATAAATGGTGAGTAAATCACCTTTCTGCAGTACTTCCAGGACTCAGGATGGAGTTGTACTTAAGTTTGGCATTTACATGGTTCAAAGAATTTGCGTTGGAGTAAAGCCTTGAATAGCATCATACTTACCGGTGATACAAGTTTTAATGACTTCTGGGTATTATTCCAGATTACAGGGAGGGCATGGCTAATGGCTATGGCCCCAAGATGAGTCCTGACTTTTGGGATTGCCAAGGAACTATATGAGTGACTCCTCAAGGCATAGCAGCACTCTGGGGAGATAGACAAGCAGTTGGAAATACACTGTGGCAGCTTGTTGGTGATAGCTCTATATGTCCAGAGCACTGTGTTCATACGATGTCTGAGGCTAAGTGAAGGCCACACCATAATATTATAGACTGCACAGTGATGAGTACGGTACGGAGCTCCCATGATAAATCTGATCACTTGGTGGTACAGTGTGTCCAATTTGGATAAGGTGGAGGGAGAGCACTGCCCATAAATGAGGTCAGCATAGCCCAATAGAAGTAGGAACGTTGAAAGAACTAGTCTAATCTTTGCTTCATGAGTGAGTAAGTTCTTTATTCTAAAGAATAAACCGTGTCTTTTGTTCAGTTTCCTAGCCAGGTCATCCATGTGCTCACCGAAGGAAAGTTTTTGGTCGAACCATATGCCCAGATACTTAAATTTCGTTACAGACTCCAAGGGTTCCCCATATAAAGTAAGGATCTGTGGTACCATTGAAGGGGTGTGAGCTTTTAGTCCACTTGCTGGAGGTGAAAATAGTATTACTTTGGTTTTCCTTACATTCAGGGGCAACTTTAGAGACAGGAGATTGTTTTGTAGAGTGTTGAAGTCAGCTTGCAAGTCCATGCATGCTAATTCAGGGGTGGGCCTTTCTAGGTACAGGACCCTATCATCAGCAAAAAGATGTATATTAGCCAATTTGATCCCAGCGTCGATGTTGTTTATGTAAATAGCGAAAAGCAAGGGGCATAGGATTGATCCTTGCGGGGCGCCCCTTAACAGGGTTTTGGAGGGAAGGAGTCCCCACCTGCCTTAACACACTGCTGTCGGTCCGTAAGGTAGCTTGTGAACCATGACAATGCTGGACTGTCAAGTTCAAGGCTTCTGAGGATAATAAGTAGCAGATCATGGTCAACCGTGTCGAACGCTTTGCTCAGATCTAGGAATAAAGTACAGACATACCATACAGTACATTTTCGCATCCAGGGAAGATAACCAATCATTAGAGACTTTGGCCAGTGCTGAGATAGTACTATGTTTCGGCCTGAACCCAGATTGCATTGGATTGAGAAGATTATTGGTTTCCAGGAAACTCCTGATCTGTGCATTGATCACGTTTTCCAATAATTTGGATAGAACAAAAAGCAGTGAAATGGGGCGATAGTTGTTTAGGTCACTCGTTACCAGATTTAAACAATGGTATGACATGCGCCATCTTCCAATTAGAAGGTAGGACACCCTAGGACAGTGATAAATTGAATAGATGAGTGATTGGGGAGGATAGTACAAAATAGCTGAGTTTTAAAAAGAAGGGTTCTACAAGATCAGCTCCTGCACTTTTCCTCACATCCAATTTTAGTATAAGGTCTTCCACATTCTTTACGGTCACCTGGCTGAATGAGAAAGTTACTGATGAGGCATCATGTTGAGCAGCTGAAACAGGAGTGGGGCAAGGAGGATTCGAAAACTATGACTTGCTGGTGATGTGTCAAAGGCCAACCCTGCTGTTGCAAAGTAATTGTTAAGTAGTTTAAGTATGTTGTGTTTATCACTAAATTCAGCCCCCTCAGAGCAAATTTTAGATGGTAGTGAATTTGCAGGGCTATGTCCTTCCAGGTCCCTAAGTGTTCTCCAAAATTTGGAGAAGGATTTAGAAAAGGCTTCTAGTTGGCATTGGTAGAAGCTAGCTTTTTTGGATCTGATTAGTTTGGTGCAGAAGTTTCTTGCTGCTCTGAAAGTGGCACAATCCCCCAGAGTCTTAGTTTCTATTTAGTAAGACTTCCTTTAGATCAGAGGTGAACCAAGGGCAAGATCTCTTTTTTGTACGGTGTTTAATCAGAGGTGCATGATTGTTAATATTGTCAAGCAGGATACCGTGAAAGAGCTCATAGGCTTCATCGACTGAAGAAACCAAGCAGAAGTTTTTCCAGTTGACATTCTGTAAGTCAGAAAGGAAGGCGGCAGCATCAAAGTTCCTGCGACTTCTTTTTGTAAGTAAAGCCGGCAAGTGAGGATAATTTGGGAGGTGACCTGACACAGGCAATAAGGCAATGATGGCTGAGGTCATTGAAGAAAATGCTGGAGTGAGCATAGAGGTGAGGTTTATTCACAAGGATGATATCCAGTAGGGTACTACGTTCCGGGTTTTTAGCGTTTGGACGTGTATCTTCCATAATGAGTTGACTGAGTCCGAAAGAGTTACAAAGGTCTTTTAGAGGCTTGGAGGAGTTAGACAGCCAGTCTAAGTTAAGATCACCCAAGATGATGAATTCAGAGGTAGTTCGGGATAAAAGGTCATGCAGATGGTCCATTACCAACAGCCCTGCTGAAGGAGGTCTATAACAACCTATAATGGACAGAGACATAGATTTGGAGAGGCGAATTTTTAGAGATAGGGACTCAAATTCCTTGGGAATGGAGGAAAGAACGTCCATGGAGATGGTATATTTGTCCCACACATAAACAGCTACCCCTTCCCCCAGATGGTCTATTGGCTCGGAAGATATTATAGTGAGGAATACTGACGGTGTGGTCATAGGCGGAAGCCCTCAGTCAGGCTTCTGTAACTACAAAGGCGTCTGGTTTGAGATAGAATGTCCAGGCCTGTATAGCATCACGTTTTGTCAGGAGACTCCAGGCCTTTATATGCAAAAAGGACATGCCTTTTAGCATTAGGAGATCCAAAGGTGAGAGAATAGGGAGGGTGGGTCCAGGATTAAGCTCAATATTGCCAGCACAAAGAAATAGCAGCAGGAGCATTTTTTAGGGCATTTAGCAATAACCTGAAGGGACAAGTTCAGCCCCTGTTGTAACAAATGCTAGCGGTAGGTGCAGAATCCATATGAAGCGCTTTGTTAGATCCCAGGAGAGCATAAACTAGCTCCCTGACCAGAAAGCAGTTATTGTCCGTGAGCGAGAGCGGAGAGATGACACATGCTGAAGGTGTAGGAGAGGCAAATGAAGTGAGCCACAAGGGGGGAAACATCCTTAACAGTAAGCTGTACACACGGCCGCAAAAGGAGGCAAGGCAAAGGGTACAGGGAATTCCACGGGTCATAGTTTGAAAAGCTTGTGTAATCCATAGAAGTGTCTGGTTCAAGCTGTGTAGGCAAAGACACTAAGGAGCACCACAATCACTGGGAGAAACAACTGCATGGCACAGGTCCACGACATTATGGTGCAGGGTGTCGAATGCTGACCTAGTAAACACAATGTGCCAGAGGGTACACTCCATGCTCAGTGGGTATAGCTCCAAAGAGCAGTCTGTTTTCGGGGAGCTGCTAGTGCAAGTATGAACATTAGGTTAGAGATCAGGAGGGGTTAAGTTGTAATAAAGTGGAGGATGTGTGGGATTCTACAGATTTTTATGCTATAGCCTACCTAGGACTGGCCAAGGTGGAGAGGGTGTGCAATCAAGTCTTATGACCAAGGGATTAGGAGGAGGTGCAGCCTGTTGTAATTAGCAAACAGGCAGAAAAGAACCCAATTGTCAATGAGAGCTGGGGAAGTAGTGGGCAATGAACAGGGACTCAGCTAATGTAAGCAGATCCAACAATGACTGTGGAAGGGGGAGACTGAGCCCAATAGATAAAAAGATCTAGGAAGTAGGAGGGGAGAAGGCACATTTAATAAATGGTGGGGGTGAAGGAGGGCGGGTGGGACAAATACTTAGAAGGCAAAACTCCCCGCTACGGCAAAGGGCTGCAAAAGCAGTTTTTCCCATTCAAGAAGCCGACGAAAGGGCACTCCAATCAGAAGCAGCTCCAACCACCTTTAGCCAGTCGGGTTCCAAGTCCTAGCCAGAGCAGCCAACAGGGCTTCCAAGTTGTAGTCCTGGCTGTCCTCTGTCTCCTCACCTACTAGAAGGGCTCCGGGGCCGGCATGGGAAAGGTGGCACAGCCGGATGGTCTTCCCTGCAGTGAAACACAGGCTAGAGGCTTCAGCCCAGTGGGGCTAGTCTGGAGAAAGACAAAGAAACTGGCAGGGATAAATTAGGTGCAAGCATGGCAAAGGGTAAAATGGTGGACGTGGGATTAAACAAAGGAATTAGCAAATTAATAGCAGGGGAAGGGGGAGTAGGCAGCCTGCAGCCAGAGAGGGCTGTTGAAATGGTGGCAAGAGTTCCTGCCCAGAATAAAGCAATTATTTAAATCAAGGCTCGTGGGGAGAACTATGCAATTGAGGGTTCCCAGAATAAGAAAACAAACAAACAAAATAAAAATCAGAGAGGCGCCGTGATACTTTTACACATTTACAGCAAAAAATTCAGAGAGGAACTGAAACACTTTTTCACATTACACTCCCCCAAGTAAGGGACTTCATGGAGTAACCCTGGCAGCCACCAAGACATCAGCCACTTTTGGGGACTCCCCAAACCTTGCAATGGCTATGTCCTCAGGAGTCATGCATGTAGATGGAGTGACTTATGGTCTGCAGGGACCAGGGTACCCAGTTCTGCGTCAGCAGGCCCTTGAACATGGGCAGAGGAACGGGAGGTTCCACTGCTAATTGTTGCAGTAATGGAAACCAAATCTGATGAGGCCAGAAGGGTGCCACAAAAATCAGAGTGGCCCCCCTCCAGCTGGAGCTTGATTAGGACCCTCTGGATCAGAGACAAGGGAGGAAAGGCATAGAGGAATCTCCCTTTTCAAGAGAGAGACACGTGTCTCACCAGAAAACTCCTGGCCCTGGATCAAGCGAGTAAAAAAGCCACAGTTTTGCTTTGAGTGGGGACACAAAAAGGTCCAACTCTGGACAATCCCACCTGTCGAACAGGTCTTCTACCATGGAGGTCAACAGCTCCTATTCATGCATTCAGGACTGTGACCTGCTTAACCCATCTGCCAGGTCATTTTGGATGCCGGGAACATGGACAGCCAACAGTTCTATACTGTGTTCTAGAGCCCAGTACCAACTCTCACCGCTTCACTGCACAGGTGGTAGGAGAAAGTTCCCCGCTGCTTGTTTATGTAGTACATTACACTGAGGTTGTCCGACTGCACCAGCAGAGGCCCTGAGGACAGATGAGTCTGGAAGGTTTGCAAGGCATAGAGAATGGCCCTCATCTCTAGAACATTTAAGTTTAGGAGAGTCTCCACCAAGAATCACATTCCCTGAGTTCAAATGGGACCCAAATGTGCCCCCCAGCCCAGTCCCAACGCATCTGTGGTGAGGCTCTGCCATGGACAAGGAATGACAAAGGGAACCCCTCTCAACAGGTTGCTGGAGTCCATCCACCACTGAAGTACCCTGCGGAAAGGGAAGGAGACTAGAACCTACTGTTCTCAATCATCAGTACATTGATCCCACTGAATCTTTAGGGTTCACTGGGGGATCCACATGTGCAGCCTGGCCAGAGGCACGGTTATAATGGCAGCTGCCATCAGGCCCAACATCCTCCAGAATGTCCTGGCTGTGACATACCGGTTCTGAGAGATCAACTGGGCTTGAGCTATGAGGCGGTCTGCCCTGTCCCTGGGCAGGAAGACCATGCCCTGAGCTGTGTCCAGAACTGCTCCTATGTACTGTAAAAACTGACAAAGGGTCAGGACAGACTTGAACAGGTTGACAGTGATTCCTATGGCCTGAAACAGCTGTCTGGTACGTGTGAGGGTCTGAGACAGTAGTTCCCTGGACTGAGCTTTGAGCAACCATTTGTCCAGATAAGGGAAGACATACAGCCCCTCCCTCCTGAGTGCTGCCACCACGGCTAAGCATTTGGTAAATAACCGTGGCACAGATGACAAGCCAAAGGACAATACCTGAACTGGTAATGTTCCGCCTGAAACAGGAATCTGAGATACTGCCTGTGGGGAGGCAAACCTTGATATGCAGGTAAGCGTCCTGCATGTTCAGGGAGCATACCCAGTCACCCTGTTTCAGAAGTAGCAGAAGACCATGCAGAGTGACCATTCTGAACTTCTTGTACTGGATGTAGAAGTTTAGGCCTCTTAGGTCTAAAATGGGCCACAAGACCACTGTGGACTTGGGAACAAGGAAGAAACGGGAGTAGAGTCCCTTGTTCCTTTGCTGCCAGGGTACTGGTTCTATGGCTCTCCTGTGCAGCAAGGTACGCACTTCCTCTAGAAGTACTGGGATGTGGTCCAGAGGACAAGATTAGGGAACAGGAGGAAAGTCTGGAGGCTATTCCAGAAGTTCTAGAGCATGGCCCTGTTCTATGAGTTGCAGGACCCAAGTGTCTGAAGTAAGGACCCTCCACTGGTCTAGGTGGAGGGAGAAATTACCCCAACCACCACCTCCTGATTTGTGACTGGAGGGAAGGGGCAACAGGTCATGCTGATGCAGAACCCATAGCTGGGGGCCACACCTCCACCTCTGGGGCTTTTTGGAGAGGGACCAGCAGTGGAGGAAGGGGCAAGCATGGCAGATCTGGCTCAGCATTTGACTTAGGGTCTGGCTCCAGATCCAGCTTTATGGGAGAGCCTGCAAAAGGAAGGCCTCTGTTTACTCCTGGGCTGAGTGTGACAAAGGGAGTGGATGAACCTTACAGCCCTGCCTGAGGCCTGCAGGTCATTAATAATATCTTGCACACCCAGTCCAAAGAGCCTGAAGCCCCCAAAAGGGGGCATTCCAGATGTTCTGCTGAACATCAGCAGCAAAGCCAGACACCCTCAGCCAAGAGTGCCTTCTGAAGCAGATGCTCATGGCAGCAGCTCTGGCTGTTGCGTCAGACATGTCATAAATAGCCCTCAGAAGGTGCCTGCTCACATCTGTGACACGCTGAAGGGCCCTGAGCAGTTCCTGCCTCTGCAAACCCTCCACAAGGGCTTGGGCTGCAGTTTTAGCCTTTTCCCAGGGGGTGTTCTGGAATTTAACCAAACGAGACAGGTAATTAGCAATCCTGATTCCTAAAGTGGCCAAAGCAGAGGTCCTCTTATCCCAGAGGTCCAACCTCCTCGACTTCTGGTCTGGGGGAGGTAACCAAGGTGCTTAGGCACCTTAGACCTATCATGGGCAGCCTTTATCACCACTGAGTCAGTTTCAGACGGATGCGTAAAAAGGCTTCCTAAAGGGGCCTGGTACAGTTTTTTTCGGCCATCTTGGACATGGAAGGGACCATATCTGGGCTATGCCAGGTATTTAAGGTGGACTCCTCCAAGGCAGACAGAAAAGGAGGGATGACCTTGGGTTGGGATTCTGGGATTTCTAGGAAGTTCACCAGATTCTTCTGGTGACACCTTCCTCCTCAGTCTGGAACACTATGACCATCTGAAGCTGCTTCATGAGGGAGAAAAAGGAGGGATCCTCAAGAGGGGACCCCAGAGTATGCTTGGCAGAGTTCTCGCTCCTGGAAGAGACAGTGGACCTGTCAGAAGAATCTGCCTCTCAGTCTGCATTCTCCTCATCCTCATCTGGAAGGAGGGGATCAAGCCGGTATTCATCCTTGTCATTGCCAGGATCTGAGGGAGGCACCAATGGAAGCGATGCCAACAACACCCAAGAGAGTGCAGGGCGCTGAGGCCAGATGGGCAAAGGCACAAGGGTAGCTCCCTGCAGCGATGGAGACAAAGGGCCCGGCTGAGGGAGAAGATGCTGTATAATCACCACAAAGCAGAACAGCACCGTTGACATCCATGGTGGGCTGAGATTGTTAGGGCCTTGCAGCACTGATGGAGGGGGGCTGCGGCCCCGGTGTCGCCTGATCAACACTGGTTGACAAGGAGCTGGGGAGCCCGTAGCCCGTGGGCCTTGCAGTGCTGGTCACAGTGGTGGGGCTGGCAGCGATGACCCGGGTGAGCTCAAGGCCGACAACCCTTCGCCGGCCATACAAGGTCAGGTACAACTCCCTACAATAACCGGCCCGGAATACCCTGAGGTCTGAGCCACTGGAGAAGTCGATGCCGAAGTGGTCAATGGCGTTATCCTAGAGGAAGAAGAAGAGAACAAGGACTGGGAGTGCATCCAGGAGGAACATTCTTTACTACATTCCTTGTTCCGGTGAGAATGTTTCCCTGAAGACTTGTCCTGGGCCTTGGAGGCTTGAGAGTCCAAAAAGTGGTCCGGTGACTGAGTAGAGGTCATCTCCAAAGGCCCCTGCTCCATCCTGGCTACCTGCTGTTACAAAAGGATGAACCACAGGGCTGACAGGTTGCAAGGTTAAACTTCAGGCAGAGCTCACAGGAGAGAACATCATGGCTGGGCCCCGAGACAGCAAAGACAAACGTCTGCTAGCTTTTGGAGTAAACCTTTCCGTAGCGGCAGCGATGGAAGAGGTCTGCTGATTCCTTCATTCTCGACATACAAACAGGAGAGAATTACTTTAAATAAAGTGATTCCACTGAGAAAGAGAAAACAAAAAAAAGGTAAGTAAATTTGGCAGTCGATTAAACGACGAAGTTTCCGTGGAGTCCACGCGAGTATGGTCGATGGCAGGAAAAGAACTGAGGAGGTTGCGGGGCCACCCATGCTTATATACAGTACTATAGGCCATCGGCATCTGATGGCAACATGGGCGGCCCCTACTAGACTGCTGCAGAAAAGTTTCCGTGTGGTTCTAGCGCCTGACAGCTATAAGTTCCATAGGTATAACCTGATGAAAGAGATATCCCTGAAGAAGATCTGAGGGCACATAATGTGCTGCTGGATAGAGCCTATATTAATAAACTGACTTGTGTATGCACTCCAAGAAATAATTCTAGTTTTGTGTTATTTGGACAAAGTTCTAAAATGGCTCTGCCGTTCCTGTTTTTTCTCCTTATTCTGTCTCCTCTTTCCTTAGCTGCCTATATAATGTCCTTTTGAACTACAGACATTCAAAAATGTTAGAACTGGTGATGGACCTAAAGAGTCTTGTTTTCCAGAGAAAATGAAGATCTGAACTATCCTTGAATTCTCAAACTATATTATGGGGTTGCACGCCAAGGCTGCAGTCAGCACTCCCATACCCTAATTCTGCTTTGCAAATTGAAGGTTCCAGGCTCCCACCAAGAGTAAAAATGTAAAGGTACATGTACAAAGGTATTTCTATAGCGGTCAAAGACTTAATTACATAGAGGTAAGGAAGGGATCCTCTAGCAAGACACGAAGAAGCCAATTCCTGTATGCACTCCAATAAATATTTTGTCTAGGTGTTTTTGACAAGCTTTTAAACTGGCCTCTAGCTATTCCAGCAGTCCTAGAAATACTTCAGGCTTCAGTTAAGATTGCATGATTCTGCAACAGCTTTGAGCAATACTAATTGTTTTTTTTTTTTCCTCTTAAACTAATATTTTACCATCTGGAGTTCCCAACAGCCTAATTTGTAAGCTAAATGCCTGTTTCTTTTTTCTTTGTTGCGAACAAAAGCGTTGCCAAGCATCAGGTTCCATCATAACGAAAGATATTCTGATAATACCATCACAGTGTCCTCTGTTACAACCGGCTGTAATGTTTGGAGCCACCTGGTGTCACTGTTTTTAAATGCCATAAATGTCCATTGTTGTCTGCAAAGTTGTCCTCTGACAGGTTGTTAAAGATTCAGAAACACTGCTGCACATACATGTGCCTCCACAAGTTTTAGCCTGCAGGCTCTAGAGGTCAGCTGGCAAACTGAAAGATGACAGGTTAGTGCAAACTGATGGCCTTGACTAGTTTCGACAATTTGTCACTCAATATACTGACTGACATGACTAGACTTGATGGAACCTAATATTGGGCACCACTGTAATGCCTATAATCAGTTTTTCATGCAATAAAATCAAGAGAACCCCACCTGCTAAATATTAATTTCATATGAGTGTTGCATTTTCTCAGTCTTATCAAACTTGTAGCATCTGTGACCTCTACCCATGCAGGTCTGGCAGCCACACCCAAATCGAGTTTTGCTCCTGATATTGGGGACTTAACTGGAAGGCTTGGCCTGCAGTTCAATGGACAAGCAGCCAGCCACTCCCAGTTGCTGAGCTACACAAGCAGTTCCTCTCAGCCTCCTTCTGAAGCACTTTTTTTCTTTGCCAGCCGGAGGCTCTGTTTGTCTGTCCTCTGCTGCTGGTGGCTAGGGCCACCCAGGTTGGCTTGCCCCCCCCCCCCCACCTTGCTGCTTCTGTTTGTCTCTGCTGGTCTTCTGTGTTTGTCTTCCTGCTTCTGGTTCATATTTTGCCTCCGGCTGTGTGCTTCTTTCTCTCATTACTCCTTGTTTTCTGCATTTATGCGCCTTTGTTTTTGTTTTGGGCCTTTGTTCCCTGTTTCCTGTGTTTGTGTGTTTTGGTTTAGTCTTTTGGGGCTCTCCTCTGTGCTTTGTGTGTCTTTGGCTTTGTTTTTATTTTGCAGGGTTTTGTTTCTCAGCTTGCCTACCGCCGTCCCCTCAGCTTCAGCCTCTGGGATGTCTGCTCCTAGTATGTTGCTATTCCAGAGCTCATACTACTTGCTCAGTTACTCCTGAGCTCATATTAATTTGCGTTCAGTTACTCATACCTGTCAAATTACTTGCAATGCAACTGCAACAATTATCTGTGTGTTTCAGCTCAGCCATAGCTGCTCCCCATGCTGCACTTAATTGTTTTCACCTGATTCAGGCTCACTCTGAACCATAGCTATGCAGCTCAATCATGCTCTCTCAACTCATTCTACTTACCTCATTGCTGCAGTTTCATTGCACTGCCAGGTGATAGCTGCTTTCAGAGCATGGTGTCTCCTTTCTTTCTATGTTTATCGAAGTTTACAACCCAGTGTACTCAATACAGATGTTGCTCTCTGTTTGTGCATTCTGTTATTCTCTGAGGTCAGCTAAGCTACTGCTGATTGCTGTAAACTAGTATCAATAACTGCTTGTGGGTCTCTGCCCTTTCCATCACTTTCTTGTTTTTCCTATGGCGGGGACTTGGAAGTGTTTGGGGAATTGTGGCCCCTTGTGGCTACTTACTTAAGTTCTAAATCCTGCCTCCGCTGCCGAAAATCCTCAAAGTATTTGTCTCCTTCACTGGCTTTTTGAAATGCCTGACTAGCTTGCCCCACTATTCACAGTGCTGCTACATTGCTACTACGTTTTGCAGACCTACATGTAGGTCTGACTACTGCTACACTGTTTACTGGCCTACGTGAAGGTCCACTCTTGCTTACGCAATCTTTGCTTCATGCCTACCACCATCCCCTCAGTTTCAGCCTCTGGGACATCTGTTGCGCTTATTACTGCATCCAACCTTCACAAGGTCTCAACACTTAATGCTCATTTAGCTCATCAGTTCTAGTGCATGCCAGCCATGCCATTCTGGCACAGGGTTCCCTGCAGCCGATCGTCTTGTTCGGCATTTTAAGTCCGCATCTTGAGCATGCCGACTTGGGGCGGGGTCCTTCTCACCTGGCCCACAGCTGGGAATGTCCTCGCTCCGGGCTTGGCTTTGGCTGTTCACTGATGCGACAGCGGCTCCTGGTGTAGAAATTAAGACTAGCTGTGAAGGGTGGTTACTCCAATCTCCTTTGGTTCTAGTGGTTCCACTATAACAGTTATCCATTGGCGTTAGTGGTTTCCCTAGCAAGGCACCTTCACCGCATACTCCCTATGACTGCCTCTGGTTCACCTGGTTTGTGTTTGGGGCGAGTAGGCCAGGTGAGTGCCTCAGCAGTCGTTGCTCTCCTCTTCCCGCTTTGGTTGCCCCGGAAGTTGCAGAGCACTCTCGCAACCTTCCACGACATTCCTGCTAGAGGGATTGAATGAGAGCTTTTCACCAATTTGGAATATTTTCCACCTCCCTTTAATTGGGTTTCCAAATTGCAGCTGCAGAGCCATCACTAAATAAAACATCCCAAGCCTGGAGGGAAGGCGACCTAGGCCCTGCATCCCCAGAGATTTCCTCCTCAAAGTTTTTTTTTTCTCTCCTCCATGCCTCAGGTCATAACTGTTAGTTAGCATAGTAGTGTTTCCTAGTTTCTTAGATAGGTTCCACTGTTGGATGGAGATGGATGATGTCTCTGCCGTTACCTCTCTCCTTAGATGATCCCTTCATTCTCAATGCAAACTATCAAAATCATGCCATGCAAACCTGAGCATCTCATTACATTATCAACCTGAGCATCCCATTACGTTATCAAGCTGCCTGATGCTTTATCTAGTACTATGTCACAGCTACTGCTTGCGTATATGTTTTGTACTACTTCATTCTTTTTGGGAAGCCTTCCTAAGGTACCTTTAGCCATGGGAATCATCCCATGGCACCTCTAGGGGTGGAACCCTATTCGATGGTTCCATGCCTTTAGTACCCCTACAGGGTGGTAATTGCTCTGGGATAGAGAGTGCGAACGGCCAAAACCAAACTAACACAGTTGCACAAGCATAACTATACTGGCTGCGTAGGCCACTAAATTGGAAGGCTTGGCCTGTAGTACAATGGACAAGCAGTCAGCCACTTCCACTTCCTGAGCTACATAAGCAGTTCCTCTCAGCCCCCTTCTGAAGCACTTTTTTCTTTGCCCCACCATCCTCCCTTCCTCCTCCAGCGGCAGCACTTCTCTCCTTGGGATCCTTTCTAAGATACCTTTAGCCACAGGAATCATACCGTGGTACCTCTGGGGTGGAACCCTCTTCTCGGGTTCCTTGCCTTTGATACCCCTACAGTGTGGTAATTCCTCTAGAATACAGAATGTGAATGGCCAAAACCAAACTAACACAGTTGCACAAGCATAACACTATACTGGCTGTGTAGGCCACTGAATATTACTTATGACAGTAATTGTCTGCTGTGCACAAACACTTTGCTTTTATGGATTCAGATTTCCCTTGGAGCCTTGCCTATGTGGATCATGATAGTAAGTAATTTTCTCAGTTTTAGTCCCTTCTGGACCATCAATTTTCAGCAATGTTATTACAGGTCAGGTTGTCTCAGGTGGGATCTACGATGCCGAGTTGACAACAAATTTGTCGACCGGCATCGCAGCACCAGGCTCCTTGTTGACTGTGAGCTGCCGTTGGCAGACAGCTGTGCACATCAGGGGCTGCTTTTTTCTTTGGGGGGATTTGCCCCGAACCCCCACATGGGGGCTCTCCTGCACCCCCATTCTAACAGATACCAACTCCAGTCGGAGTTGGTTCAGGAAGGGGTGGCAGGTCAGAGGAAAGTGTTGCCCGGTCCCGGGCGCAACCTCTACAGCAACCTGGTGCTGTTGTTGGCAGCGATGCATGTCTCTGTAGCGGGTCTGCCGTGGGAGGTGCATACCTCTAAGATGTATTGCTTCCTAGACAAGGATCACACTGTCGGTCAATTCTGCACATCAAAATGCGTGTTTATTTTCCAGAGGAAATAAATGGGGATTTGCAACTACCTTCAGACCACCCCACTATATATTATGGAGCCACATGCCAAGGTTGCTGTCTGCCCTCTCACACTGTGATTCCGGTGTCCAGCTGTTAGGGTTCTGTTGTCAATCCTATTTTGTTACCCTGACAAGAGTAAAGGTGAAAATAAATTATTACGGATAAGGATGAGATCCTCTTGTACAGTGAAGCTCGCCAGGATGTAATGCAATTCTGCAGAATTCTGCAGTGGAGTTACTGCAGGAAACAAGGCAATTTCAATGGGAGCTAATCCCTTTTGTCATGCTGGAAGCAGACACTAGGCTTCATCTGGGCAGGCTACACTTGTGAAGCAGAGAAAACAGGATTACAATGACAAACTTAGCAGTAAAGGCTGTGGTTGGAGTGACAGTTCTGACCAAATTGAACCTCATGTATTAAAGATTGCTGACAGACAACTACCATATCTAATTCCAGCTCTCTTCAACTACTCTCTCTACACATAGCAGAGTCCTGAAATACAAGAACAGGCATTTCTTACCCTGATAATAGTGCATAAATCTGGATGCACCCTGGACCCAAACTACCACCACCAAATTTCCGACCTATCAACCCTCTGCACACTCCTAGAAAGTTGCTCCACAAGCAACTAACGGAACACACATACTCAACTACAACATGCTGTCAAATGTACGATCAGCTTTTTATCCTAACCGTTGCACCTGTACAGCCCTTCCTAAGGTGACAAATGATTTACTGAATGTTTTTGACAGAGGGCACCCCACAGGAGCAATCTTCATAGATCTCACTAAAACATTCGACTCTGTGAACCATGACATTCTGCGTCATAAACTGCACTTGCTAAGAATGCCACTGGAAATCATATCCTGGTTCAAAAATGAACTCTCTTCTCACAAAATATAGACAGTCAAGGTGACTGGAGAAAACTCCTCCCCCAAATCTCTTGAATACGGAGTCTTCCTGAGATCCATACAAATGCATATTATCATTCAGTCTTTTTATAAATGACCTCCCCGGCTCTTGCGACAATTCTAATGTCAGCCTATACCTGTATTCTGATGAAAATGTCATCCATGCCATATCCAATTCAATCACCAGACTCAACGACGTACTGGAAATAGCCCTTGGAAAAAAACTCAAGCTTGCATGGACGCTGTCTACTGCTGAACAGCATGATAAACAAAGTCCTGCAGTTTGGAGGGGAAACGCAAACTACCAACTGTAAATGGGTCACTGTAAGTGTTGTCAGTTACTGCCTCTGTACTGTGGGAATGCACAAGGTTGAGGGTCCTGGTATGTTTCACTCCTGCTTGGAAGGGGGAGGAGGGGTGCAGCCAGTAGTTTAGAAAGAAAGTTAGCATGGTGCTTTCACCCAGAGAAAAGGTTTTAGTGGGCCTGGTGATTGTTTGGTACAACCCACTGGGATGTAGTACCTACCCATTTCCCCACTAGGACACTCCTGCAGTGGACCCAGCCAATGCAATAACAAGTGCCCCACAAATATGCATGAACTTAATAACCCTAAACAATGGCAACAGACCAGGAATGCAAACAAAAAAGGAACAACTTTATTAAGGGGCTGCAACCTTAAACTGGTAAAAATGGTAATCAGTACAGTACTAAGGTGCCAGCACACAGCCCTGACGGTCTTCTGTGCCCTATGAGGTCTAGCCCCTTTAAACAACAGGGCCGCCTTTCAAGTGCCTTTCCAGGCACCGCTGAATGACTTGTAACTGCTCTGCTGCTGTAACTGTTCCCCTGGGACCTGCTTGAAAAGTACGCATCCCACCGCAATCTGTCTATCCAGGTGTGCAAGTTTCCAAAATACAGGGAAAAAATATATATATGTAAATGGAAAATCAAATTAGGAAAATAGCTGTGTGAAGCTGAGTTGCAGATTTACATTTCAAAGAAAAAATTACTGAAAACTCCCTTAATTGCCTGGAATAGAAATGGCATAAAGATGGAAACAAAGAGGTGGCTATCCTTTTTTTTTTTTAAAAAATTTTTTATTGTAGATGGGCAAAGTACTCTTCTGAGTCTTTCTATTTTTGCAGTCTCAGAATATTAAAATGCATGTACTGGGCTTGAATACGGGCTCATAATTAATTCCTTTTCAATAAGTGGCCAAACAGCTGAAAAGCTATGACATGCCCCATCCCAAAAAATTACATCTGAGAGGTATAAATTTACTACAAAGAATTAGGCTGAAAGCACATCACTTGCAGAGAGTATAGCTCAGCTCAGAAAGTCTGTGAGTACTTGTACATTACAGAAATCAACTGGTATGTGGCGTCCATAGTGGGAAGCTCAAAGATTAACTGCTGAATGCAGTATGAACAAAGGGTATTAAGTTAGCTGTGGCCCTTTTCTTTAGGCTACAGAAAATGGAATGCCTCTTGAACTAGCAGTAAACCTGCTGCAAAACAGGAAGCAGAAAGAAGAGAAGGACAAGCCTTGTTTTCACTGCAAAGGCACAAATCATGGCCCAGAAAGAGGCAAATTCTCCATTCAGCGCAGCAGGGCTATAGAATGGTACGATTCACTGGGAACACTTGTTTTGGAAACAAAAACAAGACAACATCAGAACCCACGAGACATTCTTGAACTATGGTTGGAACAGTTTGTTAACTGGAACTGGATAAGGAAAAAAAAAAAAGCCTTGTCTACATAAGACAAGGATCCACTCCTTGTGAAACAGGACAAGAATTCATTACGTCAGATGTCAAACTCTAAAAACAGATGTCCATGACGCTAACTATGCATATGTTAAAATACTTCTGGGATGCTTGGCTGGCAACACAGTGACTTAGGTTCCACCAGAGTGGTCCGGTCCCACGGCCCCACCATGAGGGGTAAGACAGGGAGGCTTTCTGGTGGTGACCCCACCAGGCTCTTCGACTAACATCCATTGGTGCCGTGCTTAGCTGATGGCTCCACCCAGAGAAGGCAAGCCTGGGTGATCACCATGCCAGCTAAATCCCAGAGGTGGGTGGTAGTCAGGGGAGTTGGTGACTGAGCACCAGGGAGGTTTGGCAACACAAAAAAAAAAAAAAAAGCCAGATCTCACAGTGAAAAAAGGGGAAAGGGTATCTAAGTTGAATTAAGTGCATGAACTGGGGCCACAAAAAAGAACAACAAACTCTGGGCCTGAGGCCTGGCACTGGGGGAAGTGCATCACCCGTCCATGTGGGAGACACAGGTTTGTAGAGACCAGCTCCTGCAGTGGGCTGGGCCAGTAGAGTCTAGCAAACTCTGCAGTGGCAGCGTACTCTGTCTCTAGGGGAAGGGATCTGTTCACCTCACTACTTCAGTATCTCCTTTGGTGACGGCATGGAGTGTGCCAGAATGATTGTTCATCCAACCTTTGATCAGTCTGCCACCAGCACTGATCTGGGGGTCAGTGAGAAAACTCGGTTTCCAGAGTTATTCTTTCTTGCGCTAAGTCCCTTTAGTGCAGATGTACTTCTCGGACTCCACACTACTGTAGATCACTGGTGTAGTGAAATTCGAGGGTAAAGCCAAACTTGTGTACATTTATTCATGTGAAGGAATCGGGATGCAAACCAAGCTCTCCTGGTTTGCATTCTTGTGATAACCATTAGGCTGCAGTGGCTGCTGTTTTGCAAAATTACGAGGACATGCTGTAGGTCACAAGCCCTGCCCTCCAGAGCTGCACTACTCATAAATTTAGACAACCAAAGCTTTGTTTTTTTTTTCAGTTAAGTATTTTCATTAATTTTACAACAAATAAATACAAGGTACAACAAATTATAAATAGCATCACAAACATGCTAAAGAATACATCTATGCAGTACCTAGTACAGCAATGCAAGGACTTCAGAACAGACATAGTTACTACTGCAAAGACATTAACAAGGAATGAACCAGTTATGTGTTCCATGGGGATCAGAGCTGTCTGAGGGAACCAGGGAGGAAGGAGGCTGGGAGTACGGGGCAGAATGCCCTCAGGTCCATGTCCCCCCAGCTATCCCGGTGGTGGGGAGACAGTTAATCACCAGGCAGGGATCGACTGTGCCCTTACGGGGGAAGTACTGCAACCAGAGACATAAGATGATTTGTGCAGCGTATAATTGGGAGTACTGGAAGGGCGCCCACGCCTTCTGGTAAGTGACCATGGTTCTTGCAGCAAAGTAGAAGATTCTGAGCAAGCTATCCAGAGCTCAGATTGCTGGCAACCACTGTGCAAGTGAGGGTACAGTCTCAAGGGTTTTTAATGCCTAAAAATTAATTTAGAGGGGTTTCCAGCTACTCTGAGTACCCTTTCTTGGGGTGGGACATGAAGGATAGAATGTTAATTGTATGGCTAGAGTACATTTGTGTTTTTTTAAAATGACCTACAGTGTATTCCCCCCAAAAAAAAAAAAGACAGTGCAGGGGACAGAATGAGTGACAAGAAAGGGCTGCCTGTTTGTTTTTGTTGTTGTTGGGGACCTGGTGAGAGGTTACATGCATGCGGATATTTTTGCAGTGTGGAAGGACCCAACACACCAGCTCAGAAAGAGACAAAGAACACGTGAGAATCAGAAACCTCCTCCTCCTTACATCCATCCATCCATCTCCTCCTACATGAGTGATACAGATTTGTGCAGCTGCAGAGCATATCTGGGCACATCAGCGGCATCTCCTCTCCTCCACTGTTGAAAACTGCACCCCCCCCCCACACATGGGCAGCAGATCAGCACAGCATCCCCCTTCCCCTAATAAAAACTGTCACCAGCATGGCCTCTCCACCTACCCTACCTGCTCAGAAGTGCATCCCACATCTGTCACCTTACAACACACAATCAGCTACTTCTACAAGCCATATTACACAGCAAAAAAAGTTTCCACAAAGAGGTGGTGCTAACTAATAGAACTCATTCACAAAAAAACTGGGCACTCACTACCGTGTCTTAAAAAAAAAAAGCCACAGAAATTATTAAAACTTATATATGAGCCACTGCCAACGCTACATTGCTCCACCACCGGGAGGGGAGACCAGGAAAAAAAACTGGAGGAGAAAAGTCTGGGTGGTTGGATGACTGCACCCCGCAGGCGCCACCCCCCCCTAACTTGCACCCACCTCCAGAACCGGATCCATGTCAGTGGACTGAGGGATCCCCACGGTCCCGCCACATGAGGTAAGCCATGGAAGAAGACAGAAGGTGGTGCTGAGAATGAATGGAAGGGGCTGAGGGGTCGGCATGACTGTGGGCTGCCCAGGAGAGGGATAAATCAAGTAAAAGAAAAGAAAAAAACTTACATCTGAAAAACTTCATTTTATTGAAATAAAGGCCTTTGATAAAGGGTCATTTTGATCCAAAACACGACAGGTGCAGGTTGGGACCATGACATAATGCCAGAAGAATGGAAATGCTGATTTTATTTTAATAAAATGAAGTTTTTCATACGCAAGCTTTAGTAGTTTTCTGTGGCATGTTTTTAAGACGCAGTGGTGAGTGCCTAGTTTTTTTGTGAATGACTTCTATATGCCAGATCACAAATCCTAGCATCCCCACAACATATATCAGCAAGATCACAAGCCCTTAAAACAGTTTTCTGAGCAGAAACAACTCATATAATTTATTGATATACCTTGATAGACACCAGCGATCGAGCCTCCTGCTGCCCCTCTTGGCCTCAATACCGGGGCTCCTTCCACCTGTAACAGTGCCACTGCTACTCCCGAAACAGGTGCTGTTCCAGTCCCAAGCTGTGTGCTGGTAGGCGATCCTCATGATCCAGCTACTGGTCCCAAGCTTGGGGCTGGTGTTCGCAATCCTTTGGATCATAGTCCTCATGCTTAAAATCCTCCCAGTCTCAATGCCTATGCAGGAGAACCTCCAGGTACTGGTCCCAAAGCCGGTTCTGCCATGGTGACAGTGCACTAGTTTATACCTGCCCTGCAGCTGCTATTTAATTCATCACTTTCTAGAGCTTGATAGCAAACATTTCCAGGATGAAAAAAAAACAGCATGCATTAGGAAAAACTGTTTTTTTCCCTAATGCATGTTGGGTTTCTTTTGGAGATATTTCAATTTACAAGGATCTGAGAAGCCTGGAGGATAAAGTGTCCAGAGTTACAGCAGTCCGAAGTTGCAAATGTTCCCATAGGATAATGCTGTGGTGGCTGCGGCACCTTTCAGTGCCTATATCTCAAAAACGATTCGAGGTGGCCAGGTCATTAATACAACTGCAAAGGAATGTTTTCCAAAGTTGCTATGGTTACTGAGATATTGCCACATCTGCAGTACAAGGGTTACCTGAAATGCCTCTAGGCCTGCACCATGTGTCTGTAATTATGGGTAGGTGGGAGCGCAGGGCCCAGAGGGCCAAACTCATCTATGCATACCATTTATGCTAAAGTGGGAGCACTGGGCCCTCCTACACTATGCCTCTACACTCGTGGGCGGGTGGGAGCGCAGGGCCGAAAGGGCCCGTGATCCCACCTATGGATACCATTATGCAAAACCAGAAGCACACGGCCCTCCTGCACTATGTCTCTATACTTACAGGAAGGTGGGCGCGCAGGGCTCAGTGGGCCCCTCTGGGCCCTGCACTACCACCCATGGATACCATCTTGCAATATTGGGAGCACAGTGCCCTCAGGGCTATGTCTCTATACTTATAGGTGGGTGGGAGCACAAGGCTCAGAGGGCCTGTGCTCCTGGGTGGTGGGTGGGAGCGCAGGGCCTAGAGGGCCCATGCTCCCAAATATGCATCCCATTATGCAAAACTGAGAGCACAAGGCCCTCCTGCGCTATACCTCTACACTGATAGGTGGGTGGGAGCGCAGGGCCTGGAGGGCCTGTGCTCCCACTTATAGATACCATATGAGTAACATTTCACTTTCTCAAAAAGAAGGGAGCTTCATTGCAAAAATTTGCGTTAATGCATCAGTTAGGGTTGATTCCACACCAACAAAAGTCTGGAAATCCCCCCCTCCCCATCCACAGTCCAACAGGTACCGGGGTTTACGTTGAGGTCATTGGGTCTAACTTTCACCCCATTCTCCTATACTGTACCCTCTCAGCTTGTTTACACATGGAATGGGGTGAGAGTTAGGCCTAACAACCCCGAGGCACACCCCAGCGCCTGTTAGTCTGTGGATGGTAGGGGTGTGTGTGGGGGGGTAGGGTTGGTAATCCTAACATCGAATTTCCAGGCTTTTGTTGGTGTGGAATCAACCATATACACACACACACACACTTATTTTATTTATTTTTTTAATGGGGACATTTTTATCCAGGAGCTTTAAACATCCACTCAGAACAAAAGAAAACTACAGACATGAACTGCTAAGTCTGCTATCAGGTGGATCTGTGATAATGTGCAAAACAGACTTTTGCACAAAGCACAGATCCAGCTGAAGAGGACTCGCTACAATACTTGCTGCACTGTATCTGAATGGAGCTCAGGAATGAGGGTGAAAAGGTGAACTACACTCAAGCAGCACAATTCTGCTTAAGCGTGATTCACTGTTTCACTTTCATTCCTGGACAGGCTCCATTCACTTTCGCTCCTGGATGGGCTCCATTCACTTTCGTTCCTGGGCGGGCTCCATTCACTTTCGTTCCTGGATAGGTTCCATTCACTGTCATTCCTGGACGGGCACCATTCACTTTCATTCCTGGACGGGCTCCATTCACTGTCATTCCTGGACGGGCTCCATTCACTTTCGTTCCTGGACGGGCTCCATTCACTTTAGTTCCTGGACTTGCTCCATTCACTGTCCTTCCTGGATGGGCTCCATTCACTTTCGTTCCCGGACGGGCTTCATTCACTTTCGTTCCCGGAAGGGCTCCATTCACTTTCGTTCCCGGACGGGGTCCATTCACTTTCATTCCTGGAGGGACTCCATTCACTTTCATTCCCGGACGGGCTCCATTCACTTTTATTCCTGGATGGGCTCCATTCACTGTCATTCCCGGACGGGCTCCATTCACTTTTATTCCTGGATGGGCTCCATTCACTGTCATTCCCGGACGGGCTCCATTCACTGTCGTTCCTGGATGGGCTCTATTCACTGTCATTCCCGGACGGGCTCCATTCACTTTCGTTCCTGGACGGGCTCCATTCACTGTCGTTCCCGGACGGGCTCCATTCACTTTCGTTCCTGGACGGGCTCCATTCACTGTCGTTCCCGGACGGGCTCCATTCACTTTCGTTCCTGGACGGGCTCCATTCACTGTCGCTCCCGGACGGGCTCCATTCACTTTCATTCCTGGACGGGCTCCATTCACTGTCGTTCCTGGACGGGCTCCATTCACTTTCATTCCTGGACGGGCTCCATTCACTTTCGTTCCTGGACGGGCTCCATTTACTGTCATTCCTGGATGGGCTCCATTCACTTTCACTCGCTCCTCAGTGGCTCCTGCTCAGCTTTTCTCTCCCCAACTCCCCCGCGCAAAAAAAAAAAAAAAAATTAAGTGTGACAGGCAAGCACAGTAGCTAAAATAAATAAATAAATTGCACTTCCTCTGGGGGCCCCTCTCATATTTGAGTCCTTGGGCAACTGCCCCTTATTGCCCTTCCTTGTTTCTGTAGGATTCGTCCGTGGGCCCGATACAGCATGAAGTCCTGCAGGAGTGACAGCAATGTTGGAAAGTTTGTAGGCAGGTCCCTAAGGAGTACAAGACAGTCATCTGCATAAAGCAGGATCAGAGAGTCCCTCTTGCCTGTCAGGATTCCCCCAACCCAGGGTGTTGCTTGATCGCCACTGCAAGGAGCTTGATAACAAAGGGGAGAGGGGACAACCTTGGTGAGTCCCTCTATTCAGAGGGAAGGGAAGAGACAGTGCAGAATTAGTCAGCAGTTCAACCATGGAGGAAGATACAGTGTTCTGATCCAGCCTCCGAGAAAACAGAAGTTGATTGCCGCTCACTGCCACATCCCAGTGCAAATATTAGGAGCAGCAGTCTTAATAAACAGACATAAATCTGATAAAGATGCACTCAAATTAGACTAGATACCACTAAAGCAAACTGGCCAAGAATGACTAAAAATTTGTTTCAAGCTATCAGTAAAAAGTCAAAATAACAGTGACAACTGAAATGAGAGCTAGGTGAGAGTACCTGCCTAATGCCTCGGCAAACACAGTGTAACTCAGAACAATTAGGAAGTAACATTTGTAATAGAGTATAATAATTTGTCTGGGAGAGTAGGAAAATTATCCACAGACATTAGTTGGTGTTGCTTACTGAACCTAATCTGGTAAAAACGACTGGCAGCCAACCCAAGAACTCACAGGAACTCAGTTCCACCACCTCTTAAAAAAACTGTAAGACCGTTCCACCACCTCTGTCCTCTTTCTTCATTGGCTACTATAGAGGAGTTCCACCACCTGCCAATGATAGTTCCACCACTGCTGTTATCTTTCTCCATTGACTACTACAGGAGACCTAGCAATAACAGTTACACCACCTAGAAATTTAGATGCAAGAGTTCCCCCATCTAAACATTTCCAGTTTACCCACTGCCTATAGTAGGGGCGAAAATTGGGTGACGAACCCACCCACAGCCACCTTATGAGGCTCAAGGACTAACCAATTAACTGGTCACCATCACATCCTAATGGTTTCTTCAGATGTGACAACTATAATGTGCACAGATATACCAAACAGGCGAAGAGCTTTGACCATCCTGGTATTTCTTGCAAAAATGTTGATATTAGGGAATTCGTTGACTGCCTCACTAGTTTAGAGGTCCATGTCATCTAGTGTCCTTGCCAGAAGGTACAGTGTTCCACATTGCGTGAAAATATAGAGCGGTGGTAATGGGGAGGAGCCACAGGGGCGGGGTCACCGGGGTGGAGCTACCGGTGGGTGGAGTCAGTCGGGATGCAATAAATGCATAAGAAACAAGAAATAAGAGTAATATGATGATCTGGAGGCCTCTGTAGTGTGCAGTAGCAAAAGAAAATTGTGATAAAACATACTGGAGAACCTCTGCATTCTAGTTGCATGCCAGGCAACAGTTTGTGAGAGTCTTGACATTTTGGTGCGGCCATACTACATCTCTTTACTAGTGCCTGCAAGGCCAAGATCTAATCTTCGGTTTTGCAGTCCTGCCCAGTGAGCTGCAGCTTCCAAATAAGGGAAACTGTCAACATCAGGGCCCTCAATTGAGATAAACATAAGTGCATTTAGCACACTGGCACTTAATCTATTTCATTCCTGCGTTTTTATTCGATTCAGTGCAGAAAAACCCCTCTCACAATCTGCAGTTGACATTGGTATTATCATTGCCAGTTCTGCCAAAGTAGATATGTTTGGATACAGGTCTACATACTTAGTAGTTAGGCGTGCAGTACATCAGAAATAGTCTTAAAGGCCATCTTTTCCGTGAACATGAGACTACATGAGGAAGCCCACTCCAGTGCAGAAGCATCTACATCCACAACAGTAGCATACTGACCAAGAATAATCTCAAGGCTATCACTACCATACCTTCAACTCTTCAATATCACCTTCCGGTATCATGCTGGGGTCAAAGATACTGAGCATCCAAAAGTTCTGTGCTTGGAAACCTTTGCTCAATTTGAGCAATTAGGGCCCTAATAAAGTTGTCATGCACAGAGGTTCTGAAATGATGTAACTGTGGTTTGCTAAATGGCAAGTTCAGGCCATTATCATTCAGGACTACTAGTTCAGGCGAAACAGAGGAGACGTACTGACCAGGTACCAGTAGGCATGCCCTAAGAATCTCTAAAGTGGAATGTAAATGTCTCTTCATATCAGTAAAATTCAGAGCTGATGTTTGAAAGCATTTAGATAAGATGCTAAGGTGTGGAAGTATGTCACACATCACACATAAAATAGAGAAAAACTCCCAGTTTTCCACCATTTTTACTAGGCCCACAGCTTGGGGATCATGCCTTTCAGAGGCCTCTCTATGCAAGGACGTCAGAACGGATGGGAAAATCTTCCTTAGTGTGTCACATGCTGCATCATGGGACAACCACCTAACTGCTTTTGCCTGTCTGGGCTTTAAAACAGGGTTTTCCATTGTCTGCTGAATTTCTTTCAGAGCAGCCATGCGAACAGCAGAGTTTTCATAATATCTGTATAAGTGATCTAGTGTTTTATTAAACTTTTTAATGGCGTTCACTTCATTTGCTGCTGCCTTTACAGCCAAGGCCTCCCGGTGAGCCATACAGTGATTTTCAACAAGAATTGGGCTGACTTCTTTCAGCTTTTTAGCCACCCCGTTTTGCCTGCCCAGCATAACGGCTGCTCCATCACTGCCTAACCCTGCAAGGTGATCAACCGAGATTTGATTGTTATCAGAGAACTCCAGCATTTTTTTAACAATTGTGTCTGCCTTTCCATCAATTAGTTCCTCAAGTCCCAGGAAAGAAACTCTGGGTTTCCCTTCTTTGCAGTACATACCATACAAAATGAGCTGCTTCATAACAGCAATATCAGTTGTTTCGTCCACCAAATATGAAAAAAATTTGGCAGCCTTCAAATCTGTAAGAACTGATCTCCTGACCACCTCACCCAGACAGAGAACCATTTCTCTGACAGTTCGATCAGAACGATATTTAACAGCATCAGCAATATGTATATTGTCTAGGTATTTGCATCCCAATGATTTGGCGAGATCCAGCAGTGAGCCATATTTCGTTGTGTGAGGCAGCTCATTTTTTATTAGCCAGTACATGCAACGAAGGGATGCCACAAAAGCTTCTTGTTCCAGGGTCAGGGGCCTGCTGCATTGCCTACTCTATTCCACCTTTTGAAGCTGAAATTCTGCAGTTAGCTTCCAGTTCAGAAGCAACAACGTGAACTGAACTGTTCTGATGCCTTTTTATAGCATCTTCTCTGAATGTCTTACACCCACTGAGTACCCAAACTGTTCCTGATTTGGGCATCTATTTATGTTTTATGCAAAATGCACAAAACATGCCATCATTTTCTTTGTACTGTAACCAACAGTATTTGTTAAGCCAGCCAGTATAAAAGCCTGTTGCTCTATGCTTAGAGTGTTTTTTCTGTATTACAGGAGGAAGTGCAGGGAGTCTTTTGGACAATGACGTCGATATCAACTGGACCAACTGGCATTGTCCCAATCATCGACTCACAATTGTCATCTTGATCAGGATGTTTCCGTTTTTGAGTTAATTTGAAACCAAAGTTAGTTAGTTTCTGCATTGTGTACAATAAAGCTTTTTTTTCCTAAGTGTTGTCGTGTGTTTATTTGTCGATACAGAACGAGAGTTTGGTAATGCTGGTTGAGCCCCAAATATTTTTTCTCATGCAAATATTTTTTTGCTCCCTGAATCAGGGTTCAAAACAAGTGACCACTGATGAAGCAAGACTGCACAACCTGACTAGTGGTGCAGACCCCCTGGTGGCACAGTTAAGGAGACCAGAATTTTTTTTTCTCACACAAATATTTTTTTGCTCCCTGAATCAGGGTTCAGAACAAGTGACCACTGACGAAGCAAGACTGCACAACCTGACTAGTGGTGCAGACCCCCTGGTGGCACAGTTAAGGAGACCAGAATTTTTTTTTCTCACACAAATATTTTTTTGCTTCCTGAATCAGGGTTCAGAACAAGTGACCACTGACGAAGCAAGACTGCACAACCTGACTAGTGGTGCAGACCCCCTGGTGGCACAGTTAAGGAGACCAGAATTTTTTTTTCTCACACAAATATTTTTTTGCTCCCTGAATCAGGGTTCAGAACAAGTGACCACTGACGAAGCAAGGCTGCACAACCTGACTGGTGGGACAGACACTGTAGACTGGCTACAAAACAAATCTCTGGTGGTCAGGTTCATTTTTATTTGGTTTAACTCAGGCTAAGGTCCTTCCAGTGTCGCCTATCAAAGGGCTGTAAAGTGCACCAAAACATTGATCTTCTGCGCAGTCACTGTGTTTTTTCTTTTCTTACTGCCAGTATTTTTTCCTACCCTTCAGCAGTTCAAATAAAGCTGCTGCCCAGGTCCGCTGTGAAGACCACACAGTGATTCTGCTCCCCTCTCAAATCAAACCCAATAGTTCTCCTTAAACCTTCAGATCTTTTTTTAAGTAAAATTGCCTACTCCGTCAGTTATTAAACACAGCCAACACTTCTCTAAGAGTCATTGACTCACAGGCAATCTGTACTTTTTATTCCAGTCACTGCAAATTATTTTTCAGCAATCAAATCAGTGAAAGCTGCTGCTCTGTGGAGTCCACACAATGATCTTTCCCTCCCCTGCCCACCTCACTCAGCTAACTTCAAAGCAGTAAATGAACAGCAAATTCAGTAAAATAGTTTTCACTGTGATCAACACTGCAGTACTTCTTCAACACAGATTTGTCTTTTTTTTGGGGGGGGGGGGGTTTAGCTGCCTGCTGTCACAAATCAGTATAGCCCGACTTCCACATGCTACAAAATGATCTCAATCCTTGGAAGACACACAGTCACACTGGCAAAAACCCTCGAGTGGCAGCAGACTACTTTAGTGGGACTTACCCCTAAGTGTTGTAGCTGCTCCACTATAGGGCTTCTTGGCTGTCACTCTCCTGCTTCCTCCACGATTGGTTCCATGATTTGGCGCCTTGCATGGTCTGCTGACTGCTAGACCAACAACCCCGTGATCACTGATGGTGTTACAGAACTGCGGTTGCGTGATCAATACCTCCGTGACCGCTCATGGATGCTGGAATCTGCTGCTTGCATGTGCGCTCCTAACGTGCAGCTCCTAGTGGGGCACATGTCAATTCGCTCGAGATTTCACCCCCGATGATTCCCGACAGTACGCTCCGGCGATCACTCGTACCCGCACAAACTTGCCCCCGAGTCAATTAGCTCCTGGACTACAATACATGCAGAAAACGAACCCACTAAATGGTTGCAGATCAGCTGCCTGTAACTAGTAAGCACACGAAAAATAAAACCACAACACAAACTCCATGAATATGTTGAAAATATGTACTTTATTGATAACAGGTATCTCTAAGCATAAATGCTACTACAAGCTCCCCCATCAAAGAAATACATTGTAGTTGACAAAACCGTGAAGTGAAGTGTGCAAATTTTGATGGTGCCAAGGACTAGAAATGGAGTACATTTAGTAATGGTGATATTTTTTTTCATTAAGAGTTTACTTTATCTTTCCTAGAAAGAGGATGCAACAGGCACTTCATAGCAAATTCTGCTTCATTCAGCAGTGCAGCATGTCAATTAGCTAGAGAAGGTGATGTGAACAGAGTTTAAAGCAGGCGTCCCTAATGCCAAAACACCGGTACTGCTTCAAATGTCCGACCTTTTATTTATTTCAGGAGATCCACTACCTCTAACTGTTTTTTTTAGCTGGAGTAGATCAATAAATAAACTTATTCTGCAACAGGCAAGCAAGAGAAGGTGATGTGAACAGAGTTTAAAGCAGACGTCCCTAATGCCAAAAACGCTCGGTACTGCTTCAAATGCTCCGACCCTTTTATTTTATTTCAGTAGATCCACTACCTTTAACTGTTTTTTTTAGCTGGAGTAGATCAATAAATAAACTTATTCTGCAACAGGCAAGCAAAAGAAGGTGCTGTGAACAGAGTTTAAAGCAGACGTCCATAATGCCAAAAAACACTAAGTACTGTTAAAGAAAATGAAACTTGCTCAAGTAAAGGCACTGTGCCAAAACAGGTTGCTGTATAAAGGCTGCGTCTCTCAGGCTCATGCAATTCTGAATGCTATTTGGTACTACAGGAGCGAATTGTCACCGGGGTTAGTGTTCATAGGAGCGGATCATCGCAGGAGCTGCAAACTGTCCAGGTACGAATTGTCGGGAGCGAATTGTCATGCTCCCCTCCTAGTGCGATCGTGAACATTTTAAAAGGACAATAGCGCTAAGCGCTAGGGCAGCACAATCAAGCAGGAAAGAGTGGCGGCAATACAAAATGAGAGGCGGACATTCAAGATAGCACGGCGGCCCGCCTCTCAGTTTTAATGAATGGGGATCACTGAGGTATATGTTGGGAGAACCATCAGGCCCCTGAAAGTGTAGACTGAATATCTACCTGGGATGCACTCATGGTTCTAACCTGAATGTCCTTAGGCCACACTTTTCCTTTCTCATTTCCATCCTTGATTTAAAAATATGTATACCTTGCAGGGGTTAAACTGCACTGAGAGAAAGTGGTATTTCTAACGTTGGTTCCTAGTTGCATAATTGCGCAACACTAGAGAAAGGAGTGTGTGTGGCTATAAGGAAATTCCTCAGACACTTTGACCAGTGAGCCTGTAGCTTAATGGTTAGAGTGCTGGAACAGCATACCAGAGATCTGAGGTTCGAATCCCAGTAGGCCACACTTTTCCCTTCTCATTTCCATCCTTGATTTAAAAATATGTATACCTTGCAGGGGTTAAACTGCACTGAGAGAAAGTGGTATTTCTAACTTAAATTCAAGGTAATTTATCTTATGCTTCCTTGGATTTGTTTGGGACGGGGTACAGAACCCATTCTCTTTCAACTCCATTCCAGCACTTTTATTCACATTTTGGTCTGTGCATTGCATACACTATTAAATCTGACTGCCTATCTGCACTAAGAAATGTAAGTGACTCTTCTTCTGAAACTGTGTTTCAGTGGCAATTGGCTTTTATATTTGTACAACATCTACTGCAGCCGTACTGTGCAACATGCACTTTATAACTACTGGCTTCAGCTCAACCTTTAAGCCTTTTAAATAAGCTGTGATTGACACTCGAACTGTAAACCAATTTTAGAACATTTTTAAGAAATTTATACCATTCCCCACATCCTCAGAGAGGAACAGCTATTTTAATCAGTTTAGGACAGCTGTCAGTTAAGAATGTTTTGGCATAATTATAGTAAAAAGTGAACTTGCCCTAGTATTTGCAAAAGGGGCCAGCAGCAGAGCAGCTGCCAGCTGGAAGTACTACCTATAACCACAACCATCAAGGTTTTACACAGGGCACCCTGCATTTTGACAAGCATTGCCTCCTGCAAAATGCAGCACTTTATTCGACAGAGACATATATGCCTATTATCTTTGCTGTTTGAATTTTTCGTCAGATAGGCTAGTCAGAACTGACAAAAGGGTTTCTCAGTCTATATTGCTTTATAATTTCTGTATACTGCATTCAGTGCCCAATATACCTACTATAGTGGAATTAGTTTGGATTGTCAGTTTTGTTTTGGTTCCACACTGAAGGGAAAATTCTGTCATGCCTTGAACTCACTACCCCAATGTTTTACTGTATGCTACATGCAATTTATTTTTTACTGAGCGAGCTGTATCCTATCAATATAAGTGACAGATATAGATATAGCCACAGGACACGTTTTTAAACTTTCTGTATAACATGTAAAATTATCTTTGTGAGTGCTGCTGCCCCCCTCACCCCCACACACCCATCCACCTACCC
This sequence comes from Neoceratodus forsteri, assembly GCA_016271365.2. Taxonomy (NCBI): domain Eukaryota; kingdom Metazoa; phylum Chordata; order Ceratodontiformes; family Ceratodontidae; genus Neoceratodus; species Neoceratodus forsteri. Next base: position 753,097,040 of record CM028131.1, read on the forward strand.
ACCCACCTCTGCAAGACTGTTTTCTCTACAATGCAACATTCTTTTGTCAGTGCTAAACATCCCATTCCCCAGAACAAGCTGGATCACTCTGTACGTTTTTAACAAACTGTTACTTCACTGGATTTTTATCAGCCTCAGTGCCACACTAGACAGCAATGTACCTCTTGCTGCACACACTAAGAAGGTACCTCTGGTAATACATGCCAGTTATTAGTTCAGACTGTCAGATGTACAAGAGTCAGTACACCTGGGAAGAGCAGATATGGACAGCACAACCTGGAACACTGGCACATACTGCAGTGACATCTCAAGCAAAATAAGTTCACAGACCACTGTTGTGAGAAACGTTGAAGAGCATGCCGATGCCAGCACTCCAAACCAAAATGACACAGAAGAATCAAGACTGGCCAAAGATGTCCTGCCAGCTTCCCCACACAACCTTCCCTCCCCCATTCAACTGAGCTCCAGCTAGGTTAGTCTTCCACAGCCATGTGAGGGAACAGAATTTTAAATTACTTTCTGCCCCTATACTGTACTCTCATTCAGTCCTGGTGCTGAACTGCTTCTCGCCCTGGGGCTCTGCTACTGAGCTACTATCAAGCCTCGGAAAGTCACCTCCATATAAGAACACCATACAACCACAGTTTGTTGTCCAGAGTGAAGTTCTCCCTTTCCACCTAGTGGGGTGTAATCTGGGTGGGGGAGGGCAGATCACAATGGTGGGATGCAGTAACATGTGAAGGGTGACTTATTTTCATGTCTGAAGCCTGTTTCACCATGATCTACTCAATGAAGGGTTTTTCCACTTTTTCATGGTCCCACCCATTATCCACAGTGTATGTGCACATGATTGTGATGACCTGAATAAGCCAGCTGGCACACAGTCACCCTTACCATCACTGCCACCACCACCACCACCAGCCTCTGCTTCTACCATCCGGGGCTCAGATTTGAATCCTGAATGCCAGCTTGCCAGGTGACCTCATGGTACCCAATGCATGAAGCATTCTTGCAGAGCAAAGCATGTTTATACAGAATACCAACGGGATTGAGACACAGAGAAGTGTAAGTAAATAGGCTGTTAATGTTAACTAACTCAGTAGTGAGTGAGCTATTTCTCAGCAATTCAAGATCTCACTTCGAGGGGCACTTGCAGCAGGTTACACCATTAAGACTGAAGCTGGCAGGCACCAGGACACCATGGAAAAGTTCTAGCTAGCAGTATATAATGGGGGACCACCTCTGAAGTCTGTCAATAGTATAAAAGGGGCAGTCCCATAGCACCACCTCAGTTCTTTTCCCGTCGACCCACTCTAGTCGGACCTTCACGGACAAATTCTGCTTCGTCGACTGCCATTTTCTTTGCGATTACATGCACTTTGTTATTTTCTATTTTTTCTCAAAACATTTTAGTGTTTTGTGCATGTCTTCTTCCCCTTCTTCTTCTGTAGAGTGTCATTGAACGAAGTGTTCTTGTGGAACACAACTTTCCCACAAGGACAGCCACTCGTCGTGCCTGCTTTGTCTAGGCCCGGACCACTACACTGAGGCCTGCCAGCACTGTCAGGATTTTAACTAGCACACTTGGTTTTGCCGCCAGAGGACTCTGGAAGCCTTTCTGCTGCAACAAAAACTTTCGGTGATGGAGAAGGAGCTGCACCAGAGTGCCTCCTCTTCCCCGGCCTCTGGGGCCTCCCCATCTTCTTCAGCCAGAGAGACAAGAGAAGCACAGGAACAAACCCCAGTCAGCTTCCCACTCCAGGTCCCCATGTAATTCATGCACCAAACACAGGTCTTCCTCCCGTGGGAGATCGGCCCTTTCTATCCTGGCAGCCCTCCCTCCGGGCTCCCGGTGGCCAAACCTCCCGCTCTCCTCACTCTCTCGGGTGGTGGTTCCTTGGGGCTTGGGACTTCATCCGCAGTCTCTCAGCCCCTGAAGCTCAGGCCCATTCAGCAGGCGGGTCCTCAGCCAGGTGTCTTGACTGGATCCTCTTTGGGCAGTGGGTTTCTGCCCACTGCCCTCCCGGTCAAGGCATCTGCTAAGTTGGTTCTGACGACAGGGACTGATGCCTCCAAGCGACGCCAGGGGCATGTGCTCACCTCTCCCGTGAGAGTGATGCCTCTGCCCCACTTGGGAATCAGCTCCCCAAAGCAGGCTTCTGCTTTCAGGCAGGCACTGGCTGCTTCACCAGATTGGTGTCAGCCTACGACTGCTCCATCGATGCTGGCGACCCCAGCGTTGACCCAGGTGATGCTTCTGCCATCGTCCCCTAAACCTCCACAGTCACTGGCTGGCCCTGGTGCCCCTCAGCCTACGCCCGAGGAACCGACATCTGTTCAGTCCACTCCAGTCAGACTGTTGCCGGATGATTCCTTGCTTTTAGGGCTGACACCAGTTGACGTGATGCCAGGGTTACTGCCACCAAAAGAACCAATGCAGGGGTCTTCTAAGTCAGTCCTACCAATGCCGACTCCCCTGGTTCTGCCTCAAAACCCACCCACTGACCTTAACACCCTTTTTGCAGCCTGGTGGGCAAATTTCAAGGATAAGGAGGCCCCAACTCCAACTCCTAAGGACCTTCCTTCCAATCCTCCTAAGGAACCAGCTCTCCCTAAGACGGCTCCAATGCCTACCCCTAAGTAGCCGACTCCGCAGCCGAATGGAGTTGGTGCTCGTCGTCTGGGGACCCACCGATGACAGTATCATCGGTCACCCTCTCCGTCACCAGACTCACATGACTCCGGGGGTTATTTCTCCTCCTCATCTTATGATGAATCCAGAGATGCTGACCTATCATCCGAGCCAGAGGAACCCAAGGACACCTCGAGGTGTCCTCCAGATGACCTGATGTTCATGGATGTGATGAGGCACATCCAGGCTCTCATGGGTTGGGACATGGAAGATGTGGATCCTGAGTGACTTCAGTTAGCCACTTCCCCCATAAGAAGGAGATGTTGCCTTTAGTTATTCCTCCCAACTGACTCTTTTAAAGACGTCAACAGGGCCACCTGGAAACATCCATCTATTACACTGTCGACATCAAAAAAGGCAGATCGCTTGTATAATGCCCCTAGAGATTAACCCTTTTATGCCGAGTGCCGAGCACCCAGAGGCTGGCTAAGTCATTATCAACGTGGCCCATGATCGTTCTAAGCACCCCCGGCACCTTAGCACTCAACCTCCTGACAAGGACTCTAGGTAGACAAACCACTTTGGTAAAAAGGTCTATTCCTTGGCTACCTGTGCTGTCCACTCCCTAAACTTTCTAGCCCAGATGCTTCAATATCAGAATGCCCTGTGGGCGACATCTTCTGAGGTGGTGCAGGCTCAACCCGATATTCTGGGAAGACTAAGCTATTACACCTCTTAAAGTTGGGCTCAGACATAGGGACTCATATTCTCCAAGCCTCCTGTGATTCTGCGGATTCTGCAGGTCAGGCTGCAGCTAAAGGGGTTTGCCTTCGTCGCTACTCCTGGCTTAGAGTCTCAGGATTTGCTCTGGAATTCCAGTCTAAGATTCTGGACGACCCTTTTAGAGGCCCCGTTTTGTTCGACGAGGATTCTCGCAATATAATCACTTGCCTCCTAGAGTCGGGCAAGGCTTTGCATTTGGTTCAAACGATGTACCGATCTCAGCCTAAATCGTCCCAGTGGCAGTCCTGTCACACCTCCAAACAACAGCCCAGAGGCCAGCAGCCCAGAAGTACCTTTAAGAGAAAGGCTACTTCTCAGGCCACGGGAGGTTCTGCCCCCAGAACACCCAGAACTTTTCAAGCCACCTTGCCTGTCCCCGGCTGTTCAGCCTGACTCCTTACCTGACCCCCTTCCCCAGCTGAATCCCTAGGGGAGGAGGTGGGGGGGGTGATTCTCTCTCTAAGTAGAGGGCTGGCACAGGATAACCTCGGATCAGTGGGTTCTGCAGTTAATGGAACAGAGACATTTTGGAGTTTCCTCCGGACAATCCTCCAGTTCCCTCCCATTACCCTCAGGCTCATTTCGCCTTTATTCAAGAACAGATCCAAGCGCTCCTGAGAAAACAGGCCATAGAACCCATCCCACCAACACAGCGAGGTAAGGGATTCTACTCACATTTCTTCCTGGTACCAAGGAGAACAGGAGACTTGCGTCCCATCCTGGACCTCATCCATCTGAACCAGTTCATAGAATACAAATGGTTCAGAATGGTCACTCTTTCTGGCCTTCTCCCCTTACTTCATCAAGGGGACTGGCTCTGTTCTCTGGACTTGCAGGACGCTTGTCTTCATGTTTTGGTGTTTCCACCCTACAGGAAGTTCCTTCACTTCTGCTTCCAAGGAAACCACTACCAGTTTCGGGCTCTGCCGTTCGGCCTTTCCTCGGCCCGAGTCTTTACAAAATGCCTCGCAGTAGTGGAAACAGCATTAAGACAGGACAGTCATTACATCTTTCCTTATCTAGATAACTGGCTTCTGATGGCTCCTACCAGACAGCAGTTGCTCAGAACCATGGAGGCCACTTTCACGCTGTTTCAGAATCTGGGGGTAACTCGCAACATTCCCAAATCCACCCCTTGGCCAAGTCAAAGACTCCAGTACATAGAGGCAATCTCAGGCACTGCCCAAGGCAAAGATTTTCTTCCCCCAATCAGGGCAGAATGCCTTCAGACACAGGCTCAGCTGGTCGCGATGTCTCGTTAGGTTCCAGCCAGAACCTTTCTCAGACTACTGGGACACATGGTGGCGGCCACTGTAACAGTTCCTCTAGCCTGCCTCCACATGAGGGTAGCCCAGTTGAACCTTCGGGTCCAATGGGATCAGCACACAGACAATTTGGATCTTTCAGTGTCAGTATCCAACTCAGTGTATCAGACTATGTCGTGGTGGCTGAACCCCTCCAATCTGTCCAAAGGGGTTCACTTCCGGCCACATCCCCTTGTCAAATCCTGACCATGGATGCATCAGGCCAGGGCTGGGGTGCCCATGTGGCAGACTGTCAGATCCAGGGGACCTGGTCCCCATCACAGCATCATCTCCACATCAACGGTTTGGAGATGTGGGCGATCATGTATGCTCCTGTATGCTCTACAGGCTTTTCAGATGACTCTGCTCCCAGGACCTCTTTTGATACAGACGGACAATATGTTGGTGGTCTTTTTCATAAACAAGCCGGGGAGAAACACATTCTTACCCCCTCTGCAGGAAGGCCATGAGAGTTTGGTATTGGGCCATAGAGCATCACCTGGACCTGACTGCTGTGCATGCTCCAGGCATTCAAAATACCTTGGCCGACAGTCTCAGCTATTCCCAGTCCAAGGAACATGAATGGGAGCTTCTCCCCTCAGTGGTCGAAGATCGCTTTGACAGGCGGAGCTGCCCCGACCTGGACATCTTCGCATCCCCATCCAATGCAAAACTGCCCAGTTTCTGCTCACTAGATCCAGGGACTGGTGTTTTCTGGTGAGACGCATTGTCCCTCTCTTGGACAGGGAAGTTTCTGTATGCCTCCTCTCCCTTTACATTACTGAAGAAATTCTGCTCAAATTGCAGTCAGAAGGGATGAAGATGATCCTGATAGCCCCTTACTGGCCACTTCAAATATGGTTTCCCTCTTCTCCAGCAGCTAGCAGTGGAGCCGATTCCCCTGCCTCTGTGCTCCAACCTGCTCTCACAGGAGCAGGGCACCCTGATCCATTCGGACCTCAAGTCATTGCACCTTCATGCATGGCTCCTGCAGACGTAGCAGCTGCCCAATTTAGGTTTCACCAAGAATGGCAGATATCCTAGTGGCAGCCAGGAAACACTCCACCAGATCTACTTATACTATGAAGTGGAAGCAGTTCTACGTATGGGCCAACGCTCACCACCTAGATCCCGTTACCTGCCCTGAAAATCTTGTTCTAGAGTACCTCCTTTCCCTATCAGACTAAGGCCTTAGATACACCTCAGTTAAGGTGCACTTATCAGCCATCTCTGCATACCATGCACCTATCAAAGGCAAGACCCTTGTCCAACTTGACCTCTCCCGAACCTTCTTGTGGGGCACACTGCATCTGAAACCTCCCACCAGGGACTCTGTTCCCCCCCGGGACCTTTTGTTCATTTTAGAAAAGCTTACTTTGCCTCCCTATGAGTCTGCCACAAGCTGTGAGCTACGCTTTCTGACATGGAGAGTGTTATTTTTAGTTGCTATCACTTCCGCTCGAAGGATTTCCAAGCTGCGGGCACGGATGTGTAAAGAGCCTTATTTAGTTTTCCATAAAGACAGGGTGTCCTTGAGGACAAGTCCTAAGTTTCTTCCTAAGGCGGTGTCTGAGTTTACTCTGAATCAAGACATCCACCTGCCTGTATATTACCCAGAGTACTTGAATCCAGGGGGAGGCCTTACTACATACAGTACTGTGGATGTTCATCGGGTGCTTCACTGTTATTTGGATCGAACCCGAGCAATCAGGAAATCTGATCAGTTATATGTTTCATTCACCCCAAAGGAAAGAAAGGGCTCCTGTTGTGAAGCAGCGTTTGTCCAAATGGTTAACTGCATTGTTTACTGTTACCTCAAGTATGATAAGCCTTTACCTGGCCCAGTAAAAGGCCATTCTACCAGGGGCATAACTGCTTCATTTGCTTCTTTCAGAAATGTGTCCTTTGCTGACATTTGTGCAGCAGCCACTTGGGAGTTCTGTCCACACTTTCATCTGGCACTACAGTCTGGACATTGCATCCTGCAGGGCCTACTTTCTTAGGAGCTGTACGCTGACCTCTACCTCCTCCCATCTGACCGGGGTCAGTCCTATTACTGCTTGGGACTCCGTCCTAACAGTGTAACCTGCTGCAAGAGCCCCCTCAAAGTGAAATAGTACAGTTACGTTAGAACTTACCTTAACAGTAGATCTTTGAGAGGAGCTCTTGCAGCAGGTGCTGCTTTCCCTCCCTCCATTCCCCTGGTGACTGCTTCTCCATCACTGTTTCAGTTTCCTCGGTTTCAGAGGAACACCTCGGTTCTCCATTCACTGTGCTTGCCAGGGTCTCCAGTGGGAGAACTGAGGTGGTGCTGGGGGACCGCCCCTTTTATACCACAGAGAGACATCAGGGGTGGGCTGACGTCAGGGAGCGATCCCCCACTATATACTGCTAGCTAGAAGTTTTCCTTGGGGTCCTGGCGCCTCCCAGCTTCAGACCTAGCAGTGTAACCTGCTGCAAGAGCTCCTCTCGAAGATCTACCATTACAGTAAGTTCTTACATACCTGTACTTTTCTGGTGCAAGAATACCAGGGAAACATACAATGCGCCTTGTTTGTTATATCACTTCAGCGGAACTACAGTCTATCTGCACAACAGAAAAACAACATGAGGAGCTGTGATTTTTGCTCATCAAATGTCGATTTTGTTTTTTAAATTTTGCTGAACACCTTGTTGTAAAGAAGAAATACGTGACCTTTATGCTGGTAACAGAACTATATCTTAATGTAGAACAATTTTCATGGCTTGGTTACCTAATTCATTCATCTTCACTGCACAACAAGCTGCAAACTACAAAACAAACATTTCCGCCTTCTATGTGCTCCCCTAGGGGCAGTTACTCAGGAGCAAAAACAGACACCAACCGAAATTCACACAAACATGCTGACGTTTCAGAGTGTAAAAGCCACTCATTCTTCAGAGCTAGTGTGCCACCGCTAGGGGCTAGATTCTCCTGCTCCTATCTCCATGCTCTTGAGTAGCTGCCCCCAGCCACCCCTAGCCTGGGGCGTACATGAAAAATTCCAGATACAGCTCTGTTGCCAGTATAAAAGTCATGTATTTCTTCTCACTACAAGGTGCTCATCAAAATAAAAAAAATTAAAAAATCAACATTTGGTAAGCAAAAATCACAGCTCCCTGTTTTGTTTTACTGCTGTGTGGACAGACTGTTGTTCCACTGAGGTGGTGTAACAAACCACATATAAATGATAAGTAAGTGCCCTGCTGCTCTGCAAGGCCAACATTAAAGTGTACTCAAGATCTGTTTATACTTAAAAGCTTGCCGAATGGGCAATTTGGTATGTTTAATCAACGTATGGCTAGTGTGAACTCCTTCACATGTGACACATTTCCCATAGTCAGAAAGGTTTCTCTTTTTGCAATATTTAATTAATTTGTGATGTTTGCTAATAGTCTTGAAATGTTGAAATGTACAGTGTACTGTATTCAGAGTTTCACAGAAGGATAACAGAAGTAAACAAGATAGTGAGGAGGGCTAATGGTAACATAGAAGTGAAAACTGCGGAAGGTACGAACAGGGGAGTTAAGACCTTTCATTACATGAGGAAGAAGAGGAAGATGAGAGTCAGACTTAAGCAAGGAGAGAAATAGAAGAGGAAGATAAAGGTAAGGCAGCCATCCTGAACAGGTATTTCTTCTCAGTGTTCACAGTAAAGAACAAGGCTCCAGTGCCTGACTGTGCCATCAGGGGAGGGGTCAGTGTAGATCTCATTCCAGTTAAAAGGGTACTGTAGGGCTTAGGTGTACTTAGAGTGGATAGGTTCATGGGCTTTTATCACCATGTTCTTAAAGAGATGGGGCACGTCTTAGCTAAACTGCTAGCTGAGCTATCAATAGTTCACTGGAAACCTTAGTACCCAGGGACTGAAGGATGGCAAATGTACTTTACCTACACAACAGTAGGAGCAGGGGTGATCCAGGGAACTAAAGACCTATCAACCTAAGATCCATTGCAGGTAAACTGCTAGAGACTATAATAAGGGAAAGGATGGTTCACGCCGGGGTGGTAGCGGAGAGGTCATGTCAGACAATCTGATCAGTTTCTACTGTACATCAACTTCAGTAAATCCTTTGATTCCACCCCAAGTGGCTGGTTGGTTAAGAAGATGCAGGACACTCAGAGTAGGGCATGAAATTACTAGGTGGGTGGAAAACAGGTGAAGTGACAGCACCAGAGGGTGATAATGGTTAGTTTTCAGGGGTCAGGGGACCAGTCCACTTCAACATCTTAATCTGTGACATAACTGTAAGGATTCAGGGCAAGATATGCTACTTCACAGATGATACAAAGATCTGTGGCCAGCTGGATAATGAAGACGGCATCAGAATTATGAAAGAGAACCTGTTAGATTGGAAAGACAGTCAAAAGTAGGACAGCTAAAATTTAACACCAAGAAGTGCAAGGTAATACACACAGCGGAAAAAATCCTAACACTTAATGCAGAATGGGGGAGGCAATAATGGGCAGCAGTACGGGGGGGGGAAGGACTTGTGAGTAATAATTTCAGACAATCTGAAGGCATCCACACAATACAACAGAGTGATGGCAAGACAAATAGGATGTTGGGGCACATAAGGTGGGGGATCGCCAGCAGGAGGAAGTAAGTGCTGCTACCACTGTATAACTCACTGGTTTGTCCTCGCCTAGAGTAGTGTGTAGTTCTAACTTGACTGGAGTCACTACCGGATGCAATCTGTTTCCCAAGCAACAGCAGTTATTAAATACGCAAGGACTTTTCTCCCACCAGTGGGAAGCAAAAGAATAAGCAAGGAAATAGGCCAGGCACCCATGCAGACCATGCAGAACCTCACACCACCATCTACTAAAAACCTCCCCTTTCCCTTAAATAAGCCAGAGTTCCCCTTAGAAACATGATGAAAAAAGCTCACCCTTTCTGATGTCACGCCGATGAATGGAATTTTTTTCAACCACCTTTCAGTGAAATCTTGAGCTCCCAGACAGGTAGTGTATTCCCTGATGTCCTAGGTGACAGCCCATATTTTATTTATTTTACTTGCAAACTGGTAACCAGGAGAGGCATACTGAGCCAAGGCTTATTTCCAGATGCAACCCAGAATAAGGGAACAGTGGAAGAAGAGCAGCACAACACATAGCAGCAAAGCATCTGAACAACAATTGGTAAAAAATTAGTACAAAAATAAATGATAAACAACAGCATGTGCAGAGAATAAAGTGTGTGGCACAGCTCAGTGAGAATGCCTAGCAAGTGCATGTTCAGAAGTGGCAGCAATACTTGATGAACAAGAACAATACTGACAACAGGCTATTGACCTGAGGGTGACTTATTGACTGACCTCTTAATGGATGGAGAAAACTTTAATGGTGTGGAGGTTAAACCAAGGTAGGAGTGGGGACCCAGCCGGCTGCTCAACAGGATGGTTAAGGCTCAGCCGTGGAGACATCAGGAGAAAGGATAACAGGAACAGGTGGAGAGGGGCTGAAGTTTCAACTGGTGCCTGAGGGAGACGGGGACAGGCAGAGGCAGAGAGGAAGGGAGTTGGTTCCAAAGTCACGGAGTCGATAGGAGAGGCAGATTGCCCAGCAGAGGAGCAGGGGTGAGGGTGGTAAAGTGTGATGGTTCTGGAACAGAGGGAACAAGAAGTGGGGGAGTTGGGAAAGAGGAGATGTAAGAGGAAGGGAACCAACGGCATTACTGAACATATGAAAATAACGAATTTGCCAGAAGATAAAGGCCCAGAGGTCTATCAAGTCTGCTCGAATGTGCAGCCAGCACCCTTATTCTGCCGCTGCTCTCTCTTCCACCCTTCCCCTTCATTGACCCTCCCCCTTGTCCTGTCCCATCCCCTTTTGAAGCAGTCCACTGTTCTACTGCATGCCACTTCTGCAGGTAACTCATTCCACCCAGCCACCACTCTCTCTGTAAAAAAGTGTCTCCTCATCTCCCTCCTGAACCTTCCTCCCTCCAGTCTCATATCATGGCCCCTGGTGTCCCTCCCCTCCCTTACTTTGAACAGCCCCTCTGTACCTGTCTTGTTTATTCCTTTCATGTACTTAAAGGTTTCAATCATGTCCCCCCCGTCCCTCCTCTCCTCCAGCAAGTACATGTTCAACTCCCTCATCCTCCTCTCGTATAAGCCCCCAGCCCCTTGATCATCTTTGTAGCCATGCGCTGCACCCTCTCCAGTAACTTAATGTCCCTCTTCAGATCCAGGCGCCAGTACTGCACGCAGTACTCCAGGTGCGGTCTAACTAATGACCTATACAGTGGCAGAATCACCTCCTCCCTCCTCGAGGATATACCCCTTGCAATACAACCTGACAATCTGTTGGCCTTTGTGGCTGCCTTCCTACATTGTGTCGAGTTGTTCATTGACCCTGTAATGAGCAACCCCAGATCCTTCTCATCCTCTGTCTGGGCTAGCTGCACTCCCCCCAGCTGGTAACTCTCCCTTGGGTTCTTCATCCTAAAATGCAGCACCTTGCACTTTTTGGCATTAAACCCCAGTTGCCAGGTGTCTGACCAGGTTTCAAGCTTTGCCAGATCATCCTGCAACCCATGCCATCCCCCAAAGTCATACACCACCACTCCTACCTTGGTATCATCAGCAAACAGACTGATCTTGCTCTTGATATCCAATGATATGTCTGCAATGAATAACCCAAACAACACTGGTCCCAACACGCAGCCCTGTGGAACCTACCGTCACTTCACCCTTTGGTGAGAGCTCCCCACCCACCACCACCCTTTGTTGCCTTCCCTGCAGCCAGTTCCCTACCCATCTCACCAGCTTTGCACCTGCCCCTGTGCCTTCAAACTTACTTCCAAGCCTTCCATGTGGCACTGAGTCGAATGCCTTACTGAAGTCCAGATACAGGACATCCACTGCATGACCCCTGTCCAGTTGCCTAGTTACCCAGTCACAGAACTCTACCAGGTTGGTTTGGCAGGATCTGCCACATATGAAGCCATGCTGTCTGCTGTCCTGTAGTCCTTTGGCCTCTAGGAGGGCCACCAGCCTCTCCTTCAGGATAGTCTCCATTAGCTTACCCACGATGGATGTGAGGTTCACTGGTCTGTAGTTTCCCAGTTCATCCTTGGGGCCACTCTTATGGAGGGGCACCACGTGAGCCATCCTCCAGTCCTGAGGTACACACCTAGAATGTAGTAGGGCATTAAATGGGTCTGCCAAAGGTCCCGCAAGGACCTCTGCCAGCTTCTTCAGTACCCTGGGGTGGATGCCATCTGGGCCTGGTGCCTTGTCCGCCCTCAGTGCCTTCAAACCCTCCCGAACTCTGCCCTCCATGATTTCCCCATCTGTTACCCCCCCCCGTTTCTGCCATTCTTCCCCCTTGGGTGTCATCCCCTCTTCTCCTTAGTAAATACCGAGGGCAGAAGTAATCATTTAATGTGCTTCTGCCTTATCGCCTCCCTACTTCCACCCAACCCCCTCCTTCCTAATCCTTACTATGTGGTCCTTACAGTTCCTTTCTCCCTGATGTACATAAAGAAGTCCTTCTCCCCCTTCTTAATGCCTTGTGCCAGCCTGAGCTCCGTAGATGCCTTGGCTTCCCTTACTGCCCTTGTCACCTCCTTCGATTCCATCAAATACTCCTTCCTGTCCTCCCCTCTCCCTGTTTTCTTGTACCTCCTAAAGGCAGCTCTTTTCCTCCTTACCTTTTCCTGAACCTTTACCTGAACCATCTACATTAGAAAACTCAATATATCTGGTTCAGTCCAAGTTCTGTGGTTAAGTTTGCTGCTTTTGAATATGAAAAATGTACAGTGAGCCTGGTGACAAAAGGGTAGTGGAAGTATGGACAGGGATGAATACAGCGAACAATGGTGGGTACAAGGGAAGGGAGTTTGTAGCAAAATGGCAGGAGGATTTGCAGAGGGTGTCCAGTCTGGTGAGGGAAGTGGAAGTGGCAGTGCCACAGACCACATCCATGTAGTCAGAGACAGGATCCCCATTTTGGTAACAAGCTCTGTGTGGACATGCAGAGATGCACAGTTTTTGTTGCAGTACAAGGCACCAAGCTTGGAACGAGTTTTGCATGGATGCCATTAACATGGGCTGAGAAGTCAAGCTTACTGTCTAGCCACACTCCAAAGTAACTCAGGGACTGAACTGCTTCAAGAGGTGTGCTATCCAGAGTGCAGGGTTTTAAATAAGCTGAAAAAACTGATTAGCAGTTTGACACTTGAAAGTGCTAATCAGTTGTGAAAATGCATAACACTTGGCACAGACTGATTAGCAAAATTTAAAAAATTATATAGTTTTATTAATGTTGTGTGCTGTGTCATGGACTCACTCAAACAATGGTTAGCAGTCTACTGCAAAGCATTTCTGAAAATGGTTAGCATTACCCCATGCTTTGCTTAGCATTTTGCTATGCTATACCAGCTATTTAAAACCCTGGAGTGGTGATGACAGGGGGTGGCAGCGAGTCTGGTCAGTTTCCGAATGGTACCAAAGGTCAAGGACACCATTTCTTTAGCAGTGACTGAGTTGGCTGGATTGGAAACTGTGCAGAATGTTGTTGAAATCCTGCTGGAGCAGTCTTCCACAGCTGCGATGGAGGGACCGGAGGTGCTATGTCTACAGGTAAAATAATGTTCATTTTGTGAAATATATTTTCATATATTGAATTAGTTTGTGTCAGCGCTTTCAAGAAAAACAAATCTGAAGATGGAACTACTGGGACAGCAAGAAGTTTGACTTCGTGGGCCAATTAACTTTTGCAGCCTTAAACTCAGAGTCTCGAAGTAAGAGTTCTGGAGGAGCTGCACTTTATACTTGGGGTTTTTTTGGTCATTGAGATTGTGACAAAGCAGATATATTGAGTTTTCGAATGTAGACCGTTCAGTCCAAGTTCTGTGGTTAAGTCTGCTGCTACCTCTTGAGAATTTTGTGGTCAAATGTGTCTCCGTGTTGGCCTTGGTCTGGAGACTGATGACGCAAGAACTGCTTCTGTTGAGGATATCTGAGTCACAGTGTCTAACTACTCCAGCTTTTAGCCAAATTCTTTTGCTTGGGCATTCTGAAATATAGGCTTTTGGTGCCCTAAAGACATTTTTGGAGCGATAGCATAGCCTACTGGTAAGAGTCCAGAGTAATAACACTGGCCTGGAGACAAGGGGTTGAATACCTTAAGCATCACTTACTCAGAGTGTGAGCCTGAGCAAGCAACCTCACCTCCCTGTGCTCAGTCCCTCTTTAATTTCATCTTCATGCACTGTGTGAATGGTATCTGATTTAGTATGACTCTACAAACTTTGTGGACTGAACCAAGGAAGAGAATTACCAGCTTCCTCTGAGCTGCCCATTCCTGCACTGTTCTTCTGACATCCTGAGCTTGTTTTCCTTCTTTTGTAGCTCAAACTAAAGATAAGCTGGCTGTAATAAGCCACTAAGGCTCACTTAGTCTACTCCCAGAGCTGGTGTTGGTCCTTGGCTTTGTTCCCACTGTTCACTGTTTTGCTGATTAATGATGTCTGGCTAGTCTACACTGATTATATTGTATTTTCTGTTGTGGTTTTGTCTCAAATACAGATTCTTTGGATTGTCAAAGTTTCCTGTTTGCTCTGTCATCTAAGGCAAACAGCAGTTTGCATGTGTCAGCCAGACCCCTAAACCCCTATACTTAGAACGCAAGGGACGAGGCCTTATTTGACTGGGGCTGTGGATGACACACTTCTGACATCAGCAAACACATATGGCTCTTAAATTAGTATTGTGCACGGTTTTACCCGTTTCTCTGTCTCTTGAACAGAACCAGAGGGCATGTGACGAAGCTGAAGGGGGGAAGTTAGGAGGGATGTGAAGAAGTACTACTTCAACCAGGAAAACTATAAACTTCACACACACACACACCAGCAAAATACAGAACCCAGTAATATCTTGATGAAAGCTTCTTTACTGCAGCCTCACAAAAACAGACAGAAAAAACAGAAATTCCAACGTTTTACACCTGCATGCTTTGTCAACAGATAATTACACCCCCTAGTGTTCACACTTTTATACAAAAATACAATAGCCACCAGGTGTAATTATTATTGAGCCAACTTCATTGTTGTCCTGTGAAGTACTACTTCACTGAAGAAGTGGTGAACTCCTGGAACAGACTGCCAGAGGAAGCAGAGCAGGCAAAAACAGTAGTGGGCTTCAAGAATATGTGGGATAGACATAAGGGAATATAAGGAAATGAGCAGGCAGGAGGGAAGGTTGCCAGGGACCAGTTAGGGTCTACAGAGACAAAAATAGGCAAGGACCATCTGGGCAGAGTGGGTGGGCCAAGTGGTCCTTTTCTGCCAACAGATTCTAGATTTGTTTTTAGATATATACATTCAAAGTGAAAGTGCAGGAAAAAAGGATGGCATTCAGGATATATAAGAAAACACAGAAGGAGGAAGACAGGGAGATGTACCAGGTAAAACAAAGGGAAGCAGCTAAAACAGTGAGGCGGGCAAAAGCACAGACAGAGGAAGGAACAGAACAAGCATTTGTCAATGCCGAATGTTTGCTTGCTGGCATTGGCAGCGGTAGTGTAGAAGTTACAGAGCTGTGTAATAGGAATGGCAGTGAAGTATTGAACTGAAGCCAACCCCACCACCACCCTGCAGAGAGTGACAGGCATTGGGGTGTGCCTTTGGGTCGTCAGGCATAACGGCCACGCCATTTCACCACACCCCACCCTGCAGACACTGACAAGTGTCACGGTGTTCTTTGGGGTCTTTGGCCCTTATGCGCACCCCATTCCATTAGAAATACGTGAGATGGGTGATATAGAGAATGGGTGAACTTTGGGGCCGAAGAGTCCAAGGCATATCTCGATGCCTCTCACTGGCTGCAGGGTGTGGAATGGTATGAGCATTACAGGCAAGAATCCCAAGTCACACCCCTGATGCCTGTCATTCTCTACAGGGTTGGGTGTTATGGTTGGAAACCCTAATACCTCAGGCATTCGTTGGTATTTTCACTCCAAATTTTCAACATGTTTTTTTTGTGACCCCATCTCATGAACAGGGGGAATATCAGTTTGTTAGCCAAAAGTTGCTTATGCACAGCGACTACGGCATTTAGCACCACAGGTGCAAAAACATTCCGAACAGGATGTAAAAAATGACAGCTGTACTGTTCATGGGGAGGTGAAAAAAATGGCAATGTTGCAAATCTGCAGTAAAAATATTAAAAAAATGATGAAGTCATGAGCGTACATAGAAACTGTACAATGCACACCCATAATATAATTAGGTTGGGGATTTTTTACAGCAGATTGTCAGCTCAGGCATTTTGGTGCCTCCGATCATGAACAGTGTCACTGTGATTTTCTTTACCTGTCCCGAACAATGATTTCCCACAGCGACCATGCATCTCTGCGCTGAAAGTGTGAAAACACACTTCAGCCATGTTGTGAAAAATGACAGCTGTACTGTTCATAAGGAAGTGTGGAAAATGCCACTGGTGAAAATCTGGACTGAAAATATTACAAAGTCATGAACTTACGAGGGTGGGTGGAAACTGCGCAATGCTGACTCGTAACACAGTCATTTTATGGACTTTTGTCACCAAATTTTCAACATAGCCATTTTAAGACCTCTGCTCATGAACAGTGTAACTGTGATTTTCTTAATCTGTCCCAAACATTGCTTTCACACACCAACAGCACCATTGTGCGCTACATGTGCAAAAACACATTTTGGGCGACATATGAAAAATGGCAGCTGTACTGTTCATAAGGAAGTGTAATAAAATGGCAATGTTGAAAATCTGGAGTGAAACATTGAAAATTAAATGAACTTACGAGACATGCGTAGGAACTGTACAATGCATTTCGTAAAACAGTCATTTTGGATTTTTCACCAAATTTTCAACATAGCCATTTTAAGACCTCTGCTCATAAACAGTGTCTCACTGTGATTTTCTTAATTTGTCCCGTACATTGATTTCGCACACCAACTGCGCCATTGTGCGCTACATGGGCGGAAACATGTTTTGGGTGAGATGTGAAAAATGACAGCTGTACTACTCATAAGAAGGTGTGGTAAAATGGCAATTTTGAAAATATGGCGTGAAAATATTGAAAATTCGCGAACTTACGAGCATGCGTATGAACTGAGCAACGCACGCTTGTAAAACAGTCATTTTTAGGAATTTTTTCACCAAATTTTCAACATAGCCATTTTAAGACCTCTGCTCATGAACAGTGTCACTGTGATTTCTTAATTTGTCCCGTACATTGATTTACACACCCGACTGCGAACATAAAACTACATTAAGCGGAGAACACGTTTTGGGTGAGATGTGAAAATGACAGCTGTACTGCTCGTAAGAAGGTGTGGTAAAATGGCAATGTTGAAACTCTAGAGTGAAAATATTGAAAATTCGCGAACTTACGAGCCTGCGTAGGAACTGTGCAACGCACGCTCGTAAAACAAGTCATTTATTGGAATTTTTCCACCAAATTTTCAAAATAGGCTTGAGAGCCCACCCTTATGAGCAGCTGGCAGTGTTGTTTTCATTAGTCGAATTTGAGGTGATTTCCAGCAGTGACTGCCCAATCACCCGCCGAGCGAATAACACCATGACAGTGACATCATTCATGATAAGGGGTCCCAAAACCCATGTTGAAAATTTGGTGCAAAATTCAAAAATGCCTGAGATATGCAACAAAGTTGAAAAACCCTATCTATCCCATTATACAGCCTACCAGCATTTCCTCCAGTTTGCGGTCGGCTTTGAAGAATACAGGCGTGTTCCAGATCCACCAAGATACGTCGTGCGACTCCGGAGGTAAGTATGGGGTGGGGGGTGTGGGGGAGGCAGGGTGCGCAGTGGGTGGAGTGCGGGTTGTGGGGAGGGCAGGAGACTCGCGGGACCGTTTTTTTTAACATGAATGGCAGGGCGTTTGCCACGCTGGGGTGGGCTCCCAGTGTGGCACAAGGATATGACGGTTGGGGGCGTGGAGCCGATGGGGATTGGGCACCTGTCGGCCCATAACAGTTGCCACGCTGGGTGGGCTCCCAGGCGTGGCACCCAGCCTCGGGGGACAGTGGAGCCAATGGGTTGGGCACCCCATTGGCTACTACATTGAGTTGCCACGCTGGGGTGGGCACACAGCGTGGCATTTAGAAAACTTTGGGGGCGCAGCACAGCCGGCCGAGGATTGGGCACCCCGCCGGCTATGAGTGTGTGCATGGGGGAGCACGCAGTATGCGTGCTCTGTGTGTGTGTGTGTGTGTGTGTGTGTGTGGAGGATGTAGGGGAACCGCGCATGAGCAGGCGATATCTGATCGCTGCTCACTGAAGCGTAGCTCCCCTTTCAACTTACGCCACTGCATTTTGGAGCTGTCATTGACAGCTCCAGCATGCATTGGTGGACAGGGGCCGCGCCTGCCAACACACTGACTGAATTGGAAGAGGGGGTGACACACCTCCAAAACTTCGGATGATGGCACTATGTTTCTTGCACATGCATGCAAGCAAACATAAAAAGGGTAGAAAATGGAAATAGGACTTTCTTTGGGTACATAATTGAGAACAGGAAAGCAAGGGAAGGGATAGTGAGGATAAGGCAGATGGCAGAGAGAGACTTCACACAAGGGAACCAAGATAAAGCATCTCCTCAGTCTTTACAGTGGAGGGGAATGGATCACCAGGGAGCAGCAGGAAGAGGGGGGGTGGACTAAAGTTCATCTTCAGAGGAAAGAATCCTAAAGAAACTTAAATCTCTGAAAGTGGAAATGGCTATGGGGCTAGATGGGATATAGGCATATAGCCAAGGGTACTAAATGAACTCAGGGAGGTGCTGCCTGCCCCACTGACAGTGTTATTCAACAGGTCACTGGAATCAGGCATGGTTCTAGAGGACTGGAGAATAGTGGACGTGGTTCCTCTACATAAGAGTGG
Organism: Neoceratodus forsteri; assembly: GCA_016271365.2. Lineage (NCBI taxonomy): Eukaryota > Metazoa > Chordata > Ceratodontiformes > Ceratodontidae > Neoceratodus > Neoceratodus forsteri. The sequence continues at coordinate 753,115,673 of CM028131.1, forward strand.
CAGCAGGGAAGAGGCTAAAAGTTATAGGCCCATAATCTTCTCCTCGGTGGTGGAAAAACTAATGGAAACAAACAAGAAATTAATGGAAAAGGTTGGTAGCACATTATGAATCAAATGGGCTGCAAGACCAAAGGCAGCACAGATCCACAGGGGAGAGGTTATGCCAGATGAACCTGAATGACTTCTTTAACTGGTTGACCAGGGAAATAGATCAGGGGAGGGCAGTGGACATGGGCTATCTGGACTTTAGCAAGGCATTCAACACTGTGCCACAAAGGAGACTGATTAAGAAATTGAGCAGGCTAGGAGTGGGATCCAAAGTAGTAAATTAGGTTAGAAATTGGTTAACAGACGGAGACAGAGGGTGGTGGTTAATGGCACTCACTCTAGGATGGAAACGTGACCAGCGGGGTGCGTAAGGCTTAGTACTGGGACCAGTCCTCTTCAATGTATTCATAAGTGACAGTGCAGATGAACTGGAAGGAAAGAAGTATCTTTTACTAGCGGGGTACCGCAGGGTTCAGTACTGGGATCAGTCCTTTTTAATGTCTTTACAAGTGACACTGCAGAGGAACTGGAAGGAAAAGTATGTCTCTTTGCAGACGACACAAAGATCTGCAACAGGGTTGACACACAAGATGGAGTGGAAAGGATGAGAAGGGACTTGGCAAGGTTGAAGGAATGGTCAAATGTGTGGCAGCTCAGATTCAATACAAAGAAGTGCAAGGTAATGCATCTGGGAAACAAAAACCCAGGGGAAGAGTACACAATGGGGGGTGAGATACTGACAACAGTAAAAATGGAAAGGGACCTGGGGGTAATTATATCAGATGACCTAAAGGTGGGCAAGCAATGTGAGAAGGCAGTAAGGAAGGCTGGGGGGGATACTGGGATGTATAGGGAGAGGCATCAATAGTAGAAAACAGGAAGTTGTTATCCGTCTGTACAGTTGGTGAGACCCCATCTGGAGTACTGTGTGCAGTTCTGGAGACCCCATCTCCGCACAGACATAGACAGAGTGGAGGCTGTCCAAAGGAGGGCAACCAAAATGGTGCAGGTCTGCACCAGAAGACATATGAAGAAAGACTAAAGGAGCATAATATGTATACCCTTGAGGAAAGAAGGAAGAGAAGGACATGGTAGAAACTTTCAAGTACCTCAGGGGAATCAACAAAGTCTAAGAGGGTAGTATCTTTCAGAAAAAGAGATGTGCAAGAACAAGGGGGCACAATTTGAAGATAGAGGGGGTACGGCTCAGAGGTAATGTGAGGAAGTATTTTTTCACGGAAAGGGTTGTAGATGCATGGAACGGCCTCCCTGAGGAGGTCGTGGAGTCAAGAACAGTGGGGGAATTCAAGAATACATGGGACAGAAGTAAGGCAGTCCTAGTGGGGGGTAGGAGGAAGTAAGCTGTTGGTTAACTAGGATCTGCAGCTTATCTGTTAGGTAGGAAAATGGGCAGACTAGGTGGGCCAAGCGATCCTTATCTGCCATCAAATTCTATGTTTCTATGTTTCTTTTTGCATATGATACCAAAATCTATAATAAGACTGACAAAATGCTTAGGCGTCTTGGAAAACTCGAGGAGTAGTCAAAAACATGGCGGCTGGGGTTCAATGACGGAGTACAAAATTATGCATCTAGGGCATAGGAATCCAGGAACTGAGTACAAGATTGGGGGGGGGGGGTAGTACTGTCAGTCACTAAGCAGGAAAGGGACTTTGAGGTTATCCTATCTGATAACCTCAAAGTGACAGGATAGTGTGACAAAACAGTGAGAAGGGCCAGTGTGATGCTGGGATGCACTGGGAGAGGTATCTCCAGCAGCAGAAGGGAGGTGTGTTGCCACTGTGTCACTCACTGATGAAACCCCACCTGGAGTATTGTGTCCAGTTTTGGGGGCCACACCTCAGAAAGGACATAGACAGGGTGGAGGCAGTCCAGAGGAGGGCAAATATAATGGTGCTGAGTCTGCACCAAAAGCCCTATAAGAGACAGAGGGATCTCAACCTGAAGAGAAAAGAGTAAGCGGGAACATGACAGAGATTTAGAAGTATCTTACTGGGGTGAACAGGGTGTAGGAGGGCAGTCTCTTTCAAAGGAGAAAGAGAACAAGGACCATAGGGCATGCAATGAAGCTGAGGGGTTAAAGAGGGATGAGAGGAAGCACTACTTCACCGAAAGAGTGGTAGATGCCCAGAATAGACTGCAAGCAGAAGCGGTGGAGGTGAAAACAGTAAGGGGCTTGAAAATATGTGAGATAGACATAAGGGAATATTAGTGAATGAGCAGGGAGGAAGGAAGGTCGACAAGAGACCAGTTAGGGACTGTAGAGGCAGACTAGGCAAGGAGCATCTGGGCAGACTGGATGGGCCAAGTGGTCCTTTTCTGCCAACAAATTCTGTGCTTCTATGTTTCTTTGCATTGTACTTAATTACTGCAGTCCTATTGTATATTTTAACTTATGCTTCCTCTGTATCTGCTTTGAATTTGCATTACTGTCTTTGTTTAGGAAGTTCTTGATTTACAGTATGCTACCAAGTACCTTCTGCCTGCTCGCTCTCTCTCTCTCTCCCCCATCTACACACATGTTCACAAGTGAATAAATAACCAACATTTCCAGGCTGATTATCTATCCAATGCTTTCAGTACAGCTTCTAAAACTAGCATAATTTGCCAAAAATAAAATAGGATGTTTAGAATCATTTGTGTACCCTGAGGTAGGATGCTCTGTGAGAGAGAAAGAAAGAAAGAATGAACTGAAGAGACAAGCACTGTTCTGTTCAGAATGTTATTTTCTATTTTGTTCATTAATTGCTAGTTCTTTTTATGGCAGAAGTAGAAACATGCTGTTTCTCTGTCTCCATGAAAAATACGCTTGTTGTGTGTGACTGAAGATGAGCTTTCTTTTTTGTTTGCCAACAAATTCTAAAACCTCGAATTTCACTAAGACTCTGTAGACACAAAGTTGACCAAAAGCATGAAAATTGATTATTTAACACCTAACTGATGATGACAGATTTAATTTAACCCTGACACATCAACGGTTGATTCACTAAGATCTTAGGCACTTGTGGGATTATGCAAAAACTCTGACCTGGCCAGTCGCACTAATCTGGACCTACAACATACCAAACACAAAGTACAACACAAAAAAAGTCTAAAACTAAGGCAATAGACCTTAGACATATCTGCTTTTAAAGTGAAGCTTGAAACTCAAACAAAAGCAGATTTTATTTATTTTAGTTTTTGTTGACCGGGTAAGTGCACTAGACAAATCCTGCCTATTTTCAGGCACGACCTGGGGGAGAGGGATACAGATGAATGCCAACTGACCTTGAACCAGATTAAGCTGTTGGTGGTATTTTTAGTGAATGAGGGAAATTTGGCCAGGACACCGGGGAAAATCCCCTACTCTTTTCGATAAGTGCCATGGGATCTTTAACATCCACCTGAACTACCACCAATCCAGGCACATGGGACCTCAGTTTAACATCTCATCCGAAAGATGGCACCTCAGAAATGCAGCACCCCTCTCATGCTGCACTACAGTGTCAGTACTGGGATATTAACCCAAGTGCCAGATGTGGGAACTGAACCCACAGCCCTCTGATCTCCCGGCCTCAGAGGAGAGTGTGCTACCTACTGAGCCATTGACACTGGCACTGGCAGCCAACACTGGAAGTAATGTCACTTCCTCTCTTGACTGCCAATATGACTGGAGGATACAGACTGCAGTTCAGTTCAGCATTTTGAGGGGGTGGTATGTTCTGAGAACCTGTAAACTCACAAAATTACTGCCAGAATAACTTCACCAAATGTACATTATGGCTTGGTTTGAATGAACTGCACAAATACACCAGAATCTACAATACCTTACCAAAGCCACATTCACTGATGTCAGCAAAGTCATTACCTTGGTCTCCACTGACTCATTAATTACCAGATTCAAAATGTGGCTTTCTTAGCTTGTGTAGTCAAATGGAACATGGGCTGCCAATCAAAAGAACACAATATTATAGCCAACAATATTTCCTACCACTCTTATGTTCACAAATCTCCCTGCGTTTTGAGCTTTCATAGTGCTCTTAAAACTTATTTAATCAAAATTAATTTCTATTGTTTTTACTACTATTCTTATTTTGTATTTTTTTTACTTGTATTGACAATTTTGTAATGTTGTGATCAATATGTTTGTTAATTGAGTTTAATAAATAATAATAATATGTAACTTTCATGAGACAATTTTCGACTCCCAACTCCAGAGTATCAGCACTCCAGCTTACAACTAGGTTGCCTGCTGTTTGCTTAGAACCTTCATAAACATAAACCATCTGCCAAAAATATGTATAAACTCAAGTGTCCACTCAGTTGCAAGTAATCTAATACCATGAGTGAAATAACCACTTTTATTTTCTTAAACTGTGCACCTTCTGTGAACACCCCTGGCACAGGGCTGAAGATAGGACATGTTTTTCTAGTCATTCCCCCCCATTAACAAAAAATAAGCAAACACTCTTTAAATGCACCATACTACCTGCCCCCTCTACCTCTCAGAATACTCTGTTCTGTCTCACAGTTTTGACAGTCCACTGTGCATTCCTTTGACCCCCTACCACTGATGTTACATCACCACCACCGGGTAGGTGCTTGGGCAGACTAGATGGACCTTGCGGTCCCCTTCTGCCGTCACTTTCTATGTTTCCATGTTTCTATGTTATCACAAATCAAAACATAGAAGGGAACCCTTTTACCTCCAGCGCAATACATGATGAGAGCAAAAAAACGTTACTGTAAAATTGTGCATCTGCCTCATTAAGCACCTTCAAACATACTGCACTACAGCTCAGCCATACCTCAAAACAAAGCCCCATGCACCGTCATACTGGCAAGCTCTGTATCCCCATGGAGTCTACACTATGGAGCTCTCCTGCTGAACTAATAGGCTGATTCACAAAATAAACGCTCTGATTTGTCTGGCTTATACAGATGCACCCCTAAATGTGTCTTTGTCTTCTCTAGCTGTACCTCACATCTCAAGCATTTACTGCTAACTCTGCCATGCACTGTGCTACTTCATGCACCGGGCACTTATAATGTATATGGACCCTGATGAAAATATATTACACCTGGATATCATAAATGTGACAAGGAATTGCTATTCTTTTATTATAGGATTGTTTTTAACACTGTGTTCCACCGTTCTAATTCTATTGTTATCATCACTTCTGCTACTGCTCCCTGGGATCCTCTTTTAAAACAATTTGCTGCATCTTAAGGTGCTTTATAGAAACTTAGAAAGTGACAGCAGAAGGGGATCATATAGCCCGTCTAGTCTTCCCTTGTTCCACCCACCTCTCTTAACTGCTATTCAGTGTTAAGGTGCCCTTGTATCTATCCCAAGCATTTTTGAAAGTTCCCACCGTTTTCACCTTCATCACTCCTTGTGGAAGGCAGTTCCATGTATCTGTAACCCCTCACCCCTGCCTTTTTGCCAAACGACAGGTGGCATGCTATTGGCGCTGGCAGCAATACCTGGTGGGGACCTGGGTTCGGGGAGGATGAGGTTACCTGGCACAAGGGGACCTAGGTTTGGCTACTCTGCACAGGGGCACCCAAGTAAATCCGAACACAGGAAGCAATAACTGTAATGTCCAGAACCAGGATTGGGATTTTTCAGTGTGGCTTTTATTCATAACTAGCTGAACACAACAAAGCATAGATGGACCCCCATGAGGCAACGTTTATTGATAATGCAGATTAGAGACTACAAGGCGGTCCACTTGAAGAATGGACCAATTCTACTGTTTTCAGGCTCTGGACCCACCAGGCACACAGTCCGGACCTGCATGCGCTTTGGATACACAGCCCGACTGGCCCGGCTCCCCTGCCAGCCACTAGACTGGTGGTTCATTGGAAGAATGAACCCATTTTACTTGTTGTGGCTCCCCACACCACTTAGAGTCTGCGACTCCTAGAGAGATTTTCCATTTAGGCCACGTCTGGTGCTTCCTCATCACTGACCCAGCGCGCATGAGAGTGTAGCGCAATCACAGCAGAAATCCGTGAGGTGGACCTGGTTACTAAAGCTGGGGTGTTCCCACCTCCAGCTCCCACAACCCATAGCCGGCCATTTCTCTGGACAAACTGAAACTTCGAAATGTAGATTAAACGGTGGATGAACTGTCGCACCCCCTCTACAACATTACTTGAATCCACACAGTACTTTAGCTTTTGACACTACTCCATTTGTTTGTCCTAGTACTATAGGCCTCCCAAATAGTAGTTCAAATCCCAGATTTCTTCACATTTCCCAGGCTGAAGAAACACATTTTTTGCCCTCTCAAATTAGAGTAAACACTCACCCTTTCGTTGCAGGTGCCCCACAGGCGAAGTACAACTCTTTTCAATTTTCAAGCACAAACCCAAACTGTAAAAGGCAGCTTTCTTTCTTTAGCAGAAATTAGGGGATTGCCCCCGGAATCTACATGGGGATACTTTACTTTCTCCCCCCCCCCCGGAGGAAGGGGGGCACTGAGACCTGGACAGCGGTCTCCACCTCTTGAAATTGGCTTCTCAAACCCAAACTGCAGACTGAACCTTCTTGTTTGACAACAAACAGGAGACTGACTTTGAAAACTCCCAACGTTCTATCTCACTCCCTCTGCTGCAGATTCCAATGTGGCTTATGCAGCTGCAACAGTTCTATTGGTGATGTCATCTCTCAGTCTCAGCTGAGACTGAGAACAGAGTGAGACAGTGTGAAACCCATTTAACTGGAGTTTCACAAGCTGCCTTCCCTGCCTACCACTAGGTCTTACTGGGATTCTAGTAACCCCGGGTAACAAGGGTTTACATATCTACTACCCTCTCTGTAAAGAAGAGCTTGAATGTGTTGTCCCGAATATGCCCCCATCCAGCCTCATATCCTGCCCCCTGGTTTTGGTGTGATTCTTGATCAGAAACAGTACCTGAACCTGTACCTTGTTAATTCCATGTAGGAACTTGAAGGTCTCAGGTCCCGGAGCTGTTCGTCATATGTTTTGCTGTGCATTCCCTGTATCATTTTTGCTGCTCTCCTTTGCGCTGTTTCCAGTCTGTGTATATCCTTTTTAAGGTGTGGCCTCCAGAACTGAACGCTGTACTCCAGGTGTGTTCTCACCAGTGATCTATAGAGTGGCAGGATTACCTCTCTTTTTCTGCTGGTAATCCCCCTTCCTATGCAGCCCAGTATGCCATTTGCCCTTAGTGCTGCTTTTTCACATTGCTTGGACATTTTCAGGTCATACATTATAAGTATTACCCGATCTCTTTCTTGCTTAGTGGATTCAAGTTTCATTTGTCCTAGGTAGTTTTTGACCATAGTTCCAAAGTCATTAGGTCAGCCTTCATCTTTTCCACTCCTCCTGGAGTGTCTACCCTGTTGCCCATTTTCGCATCATCTGCAAACAAACTCACCTTACCTTCCAGGCCTTCAGATATGTCACTAATAAAAATATTAAAGAGTATCAGACCTGGCACCAACCCCTGTGGCACTCTGCTATCTAACCCCCTTTCTTCTAATAGGGAGCCGTTTACTAGAACCCTCTGGGTCCTTCCACTAAGCCAGCTCTGTATCCAGTTCACCACTTTTTGCCCTACCCCCATGCTGTCTAACTTATTTAGTAGCCTTCTATGTGGGACCGAGTCGAAGGCTTTGCTGAAGTCCAGGTATACTACATCTACTGCATTGCCCTGATCCACTATTTTGGTTATGCAGTTGAAAAAGTCTGTTAGATTAGTTTGGCATGATTTACCCATGGTAAAACCATGCTGTTTTGTGCCTAACTTGTTGTTTTCCTCGAGAAAGGATATAATCCTCTCCTTTAGAAGGGTTTCCATTATTTTGCCCACAATTGAGGTGAGGCTTACCGGTCTGTAGTTGCTTGTGCTCTCTGTACTCCCATTTGTATGTAGAGGGATAACCATGGCCTTTTTCTAATCCTGTGGGACCTCGCCCAGCTCAAGTGAAAAGTTAAAGAGGTCAGCCAGGGTAGCCGCTAGTTCCTCTCTTAGCTCTTTCAGCAACCTAGGGTGTGCTTCGTCCAATACCATGGCCTTATTTACATTGAGTTTCTCCAGTTCCTTTAGGACTCCTTTCCTTCATAAAAGGTCCTGAATATACTCCACCGCCATATGTGCTGCCCCTTGAATGGGAGGGCCCGCAACCTTCCTCCTCCTCCTCCTCCTTGGCAAAAACGGAGCAGAAATACCTGTTAAGGATTTCTGTTTTGTCCTTATCATCCTCTGTCCCCCCCCCAATCATCCTCTGTGTCCTGTGAAGCAAACTTAAAAAACAGATTAAAAACTACCTTGCAAATCCACCCTATATCATAGGGCAATAATCAGCTTTATTCAGCTACTGGCCATTCCATACAAAGAAAACAATATGAATCTAATCTCTTTTAACCTAACAGCAGAAAACTGTTAGGAAATGGGCAGAATACTCTAGCTACAATATTCGTCTTGTTTTGCAGTTTTTACCCTATAATGATAAAGGCAAGTTCCCTCATTTTTTCAGGTTTCCAATGAAAAGGGATGCCACTATATCAAGCTTTGAGTATCACAATATTTGTATAAATGTTTATTGGTATGTCTTGATTATCACAATAGTTTGTAACTCTTGGGACCATCGCAGGGTTTTGTCTTCCACCTGACCACCTGTGGTTTGTTTCATCATCCAGCTGGCACAGTCCCCCATCAGACAGATCAGTAGAGCCTTCTCAAACTTGCCCAGTCCCACGGTTCTCCTCATTTTTGGCTTTTCTTCTCTGAAGTACCAGCACTACCCAGAGTATATTTATTTTCTAATGGAAGGGCCTCTCTTTGTAAAAGGAGCTGTACCCAGTCACAAAGTTACAGAAAGTGGTCAACTGATAGTTGGCCCTCCATGGTTTACACTGTTCTGTCTTTTTACTTCTTGTAAAATTCATTAACTGGCGGGATTTATCAGAACTCAAACAATTATATTTAAGCTGCGCATGCCGGCCTGTCAGCGAAGCATCAGCGCTACCACTCGCAACACCGGGGATTGGGAAGGGGAACAGGTCACTGGAAGATGGACAAGAAGAGGAGGATTAAGTGTCCCAGAGGACTCTTCCCCCCACCCACCCACCTGGGGAAGGAAGCTATTTTGCTCTGCTGTTACACTGTCATCCAGGCGACAACAGGTTGCAATGAATTAGGAGCAGCTACGTAGTTGGGAAGAACATTGGCAGGTGTCTCACTCTGCATGGTCAGTCGGTCACATCCACACACTTGCACCATGGGTGTAGGCAGGCATACTCCAAGCACTCCATGGTGTGCAATTGTATTTAAGGGGGGGTAGCAAATAGGCTCTGAACTGCTTCCTTTTTCCATGAAAACTAACAAAGGAAATACTGAACCTTTCTGTAATTTTATTCATAGGAGTCAAAACTAGAAGGACTGGTCACTAATACTCTTTGCATCCCAAGGACAATACAGCTTTGCAGGTTCTGGGCTGGTATGTGAGTGTCTTAGGGAACAATGCATGGCATTTGTATTTACCCATGCATGGCAACAACCACTGTCATGAGATACAAAAGTTGTATTTATTGTGCCAAATGAGGCAACAAACACAGTCCTGGTGTACATTTGTATGTTGTCTGGCTACACCCCGGGGAGGGGGTAGCTCTCCCTAACAAGGGGGGGTAGGGTAACATTGAGTCCACTTGGTGTGCAGATCTGAAATCCCTGGCTACACCCCTGACTTGCACACCAGTGCTGCAGAACTCCTGTGAGTGAAGGGAGGAAACTCAGGAAAAACACTGATACGGCTAGATGATTCCTGGCTACTGCAGACCCCACACTGGTGACCTTGTTCCCTCCTCCAGATACTGGATCCACACCACGATGGAGGAGGGAAACTCCTCTAACCTCACTATGGGGGAGAGGGGTAAGCCATGGGGAAAGTTTGAATAATGGTTGTCTGGGGAGAAGCAAGGTGACAGGGTTGGGCAAGCCAGCAGAAAGGGGGCCTGATCAGTGACAAAGGGTATAATGAGATAACAAAAAAAAACACTGCACATACACTGGAAGAAATTCGTGGACAGAAAACACACAAACATTGTTTTTCTCTTGCAGAAGTTCCATTTCGGTTCAGTTTGGAGGATTACAAATCATGCCAATAAACTTATTCTGGAGGCGGGGGAGAAGTGGAGGAGATCGCATACTTTGGATATGCAACCTCTTTCTTATATCCACTATCCAGACTGGCAATAAAGGGGTATGTGAAAACAAGAAAGTTGTCTAATAAAAAACAGCAAATAATATTCTAAATGGGCACTGGGAATCCAGGAGTGGACACGATCATGTTGCCATTTCCTCCTAATTTAATACACTGGCTCTGAATTTCTATTCTGTATTAAGCTGCAGCAATCAGAAAAATCCTGTTTATAATAATAGGCATCGCAATCTACTTAGCTATCACTTGCCACACAACTGATTAACTACCATGCCCAATATTTTGGAGTTATAGTGACAAGTACCAGAGCACTGAACAATCCCCTCCCCCATGTATCCTAACTGTGGCTCACTCCTTCAGTCCTCCTAGCTAACACCATTTGTTGATATCAACTTACACAGTGTAAGTGCACTCTACCTCATAAATATGTCAGAATGCCACTAGGAGAATACAACTCCCAGTGACACATGCATGCCACTGTAATATTTTATCATGGCATGCAAGTGTGCCACTGAAAGTTGTAATCTCCAACATGACAGCACCAAGCTGCATCCAACATGTCCACTCAGCAACATGCAGCATCCAACATCTTCGCACAGTTACAGAAAATGGCATGTTTTGTGTTTTTTCTTTAAATCAGGAGAGACACACTAAGCTGAACCTCAGAGCACAGTGACCTGCTCAGGGTCTCACAGTATGCAAGTGGGGGCTGTGGGATTCAAACCCTGGTCTCCACGTTTGCAGTTCAGAGACTCATGTTTGGAAACAGTAAAGTGCAGCAGCACTGAAGATGTAGATGTGAGTAAACTATGTTGCCCAGGAATGTTAAAGGAAAGGGCCTTAAAGTCCACTGATGGTATAGAGAATAGGGGAAGCCCCAGTGTCAGCACTCCAATATCAGAGTTTGCTTTGACATGCTATGAACTGGTGCACAAGCACATGACAATAGTTACCGCTGTAGTTACTGAAAGGATTTTCAGTGTTTGCAAAGCGAGGAGGACCGGGCCCCTCCAACAAGTTTCTAAGTACCCCAGCAGTAGGGTGACACTAGCTGTTAGGTTTTGAGTGATTTTAACATTATAAATGGGACAAATCTCTCTTTCTTTGTCCATCAATCAATACATAGTACATGGTCTTTTTTTTTGTTAATCCTTCTTTTTCTCCCCAGCTCTACCTCAGGTCCTCTCATCTGTCTGTTGACAACCCAGCTCCATTGGCCACTAGCCCCTGGCCATCATTCTCCATGACTTACCCCCATGGCAGGCTAGTAGGGGGTCTCAGATTCCCCTCCAGGGGCACATACTGTATATGGTTGGGCCAGGTGTTCCATGGTGATGGGGCATGAGAGTACCAGAATTCCCACATACTGCGGAGTCATACTATGTCAAAACCCACCCTAGTTGGGCCACCATGCGAGCAGTAACCTCTCCTACCAGCTTTGGCTGCCTCACTGACAGGATCAGAGTTCCTTTCAAAACTCAGGTCGCCAGCATGGAAGCACAACATGTTTTCTCTGGACCACTGGCTGGCACCACTTACTCTAAGCTGTGTTTTGATGACCCTATACTGTATCAAACTTGTAACCTCATTATACATGTGCTTGTAAATAATCTAACTCTAACTTCAAAGAGTTAGAAAGACTGAGCAAATCAGTTACTGATCCCAAGGATGATTAAGATTTGTTAATAAAAAAAAAAAAGTGTCAATCTGTGCTCTCAGTTTACTGATCCTAGAACACAGTACTGTTTTTACTTTAGTATTCAGCCTGGCAATGTGTAGTGTCAGGCCACAAATTACCCACAGCAAACTGGAAAAGCACTAGGATCTCGCGGGGGGTGTTAAAGTCTGCAAGACAGTCAGACAGGGTTTCTTCTGGCCTCTCTGACCCATTTGCTTTCTCCTGTGGTCTTAGTGCTCATCTTGTTACCGTGGATAAACCTGGTAAAGTCTTAACCCTCATTCATTAATTCATAGTTAATTTTACCAGGGAGGTCTACTGAGCTCTGAAGCAGCTCTTTTCAACAGGCTTTCCAAGTATAGGTACAACAGGAAAAACAGAAATGTACTGTGAAAATCAATTATGCAAAAAGCTAGTCATTTTGCAGGGCTTGATCTAAAAAAACAAAAAAGCTGTGGTTTACAGCCAGTAAATTTAGACCTCCCCCCCCCAAAAAAAACAACCTCCAGCTTTGCTACAGTGGCGATCGTGGCAGAGATTACATTTGGTGTAATCTCACAAGGAAGTTTCTTTGTATACCGAGTGTCCACAAATGTGGTGCATGCGGACAGTTCCCATTCTTCCCTCCGCAATGCTGTGTAAATAATTCCTTCTGGATGTTTTGAGTTATCTCTTTATCTCTTCCTTCAGTGTCTAAACAGCCCATGAACTAAGGTAGAGGATTAGGTGACAGCCAAGGAATCTTAAAAGGAATTCCAAAAGAACCACTCAGTAGGGTGAACAAAAGGAAAAAGTGTGATGCTTATGCACATAGGTTGCAAATAAAACAAACAGGTAAATGAAATGCATGCCGGAAACCGAAAATAGTCAAAATCAACATTCTGACAACTAGATCTTCAGTAATGTTCTGTAAAGTACAAGCAAAAGTGACTTTGCTTCATGTTTTCTTTATAGACAATTTATGAAGAAGACATGGTGGAAACGTTGATTCTCTCACTTTTATTTTCAGTTTTCAGCGTGCACTTAATCTAACTAGTTTGTTCTCTTGAATAGGATGTGGTCTAGTACTGCAATTAGACCACTTGAACTGTGAAACAGAAGATGGCAGGTCTGAATACCATGACATCCTTCCGAAAGCTTCAGTGTTCCCAGCTGTAAAACTGGGGAGGAGCAGGTCCCCACTAAAAATCAGACACTGAAACTCAGTTGGACTATCCTGGTTAGGTTAAACCAGTTGTTAAAAAACGAGCAATATAAACAGCATGCAACAAACATACAATTAAGTGTGTTCATACAAACACACTATAACCCTACTCCCCACCCTTCATTAAACCTACCCCTCCTCCCTTTCTCATCTTTCTCCTGGTAATTTAGTATGCTGCCTAACTGTTTTCGCTTGACCCTCCCCTCATCCTAATAAACTATTCCTTCCCTTCCTTTCCACCCTCCAGTCTCAGTTTCACTCTGTTGTCTTCCTCCCATCCCACACTTACCCCTCCCTGAATCCCTTCTTCCCATTCCCTGATCCCTTGTCTCTCCTGCCCATTTTCCCTCTTTACCCTCCCTCCCCCCTCATTTGTCTTCCACTCCCCTTCTCCTACTCCCCCCCCACCAATCCCCCATCCCCCTTCCTTCTCTATTCTTTTGCCTTGTCCTAACCCCTTGTTGGATCTCGGTGTCCTGGCGGGTTAATTTGGGTTTTGGCTCCCTTCTCCCTTCTCTCCCCCCCACTCCCTCCTCCCTTTCTCTTTATCCCTTGTCTCCCTTGCCCTTGCTGGGTTCTATACATCCAGAAGGGGCACAGATTCTTGGTTTTATCTCTCATCTATACCCTTGTCTGCCTTATACTCATCCTACCCATTTCTTATCCCTCAACACCACTTCACTGTCACACACTAGCTTCCTTGTACTCACTCTGGCACCTAATCAGTTTGTCTGCACCCTTAACCTCTAGCACTTCACAAATGTTATGGGAACTACTTACTGTGTATACCGTGCTATGCTATGTTATCATTATCTGTATTAGTTACTGTACTTTTATCACCTTGTACATGTTTTCTGTATACTCTCCCACTCTTCTGTAACCCCCCCCCGGACGCTTCTGGAAACGAGCTGCTTGTTCAGCTCATGTTGTCTTTCCTGGTGAAATATTTTGGAAAAAAATAAAATATCTACACATACCTGCATTGACAGTATACTATAGTACTGACACATGCACGGACTATATATTGCATAGACATTATTAGACATAAACATTTATTAAATTGCTTTTTGTTAAAACTTCATTTATACATGGCACTGGGGGAGAAAACAACAGTAAATCGAAACAAAAAGAAGAAGAGTTGCCCCATGTGGGACAATCTGGTTATACTAGCTAGCGCTCTGTAATTCCCTTTTACCTCTAGAAACATTCATATGTGGTTTGCAATTGTCAATATGCAGTTTTTTAAAGACAGTATTAGTTTTGGAGGGCTCTTCAGAAAAAGTTGTATCCTGATGATTTCAGGAGAAAGGCACTGTATCATTAAAGATGTATTGCCCTGCTCAAGTCTTGATGTTAGATATTGTACCATGAAATGCACTGGATTATTGATGCATAGACTGTATGCCCAGTGACCTGGCTTTGGTGAGATGTAGAAGATCATTTAAGTACTGTAGAAGCTTTCCACTGAACATGGAATGCGAAAAACTCAAGACATATATACTGCTGATATTAAATTCACAAATGGAACAAAATGCACTAGGCTATTCAAAATGTGCACCATCACGTCAGTTTTTATTTTGGGTTTGCTAGGTTACAAAACTAGAAACCTTGATATTTTCTCCTGGCAATAATAGTTAAGCACTCTGCCATTATTTTGGTTTCCTAATTTCTAATAATGTTTATTCCTGCTCCTACATCAGACAGCTTTCCAAGTAGATCTTGCTAGACTTCTACACTACAGTAGACCGAGAATATATGTAGCCATGGCAGGCTTCAACCTTCTCTATATTCTCTGATTCACTTTACTTCAAGTGGGGAGTATAAAAAATTGATAGCTTCAAAGTCAAGGCCAGTGGCAGTCCAAGCACTGGCCGACTAAGGTCTCTATAATGATAAGCAACAAAGCCCCTTCCCCCCCCACTCCAAACACTTGGAACCTCATACACCTATAAATTTTCACATAATAAGCTAGGGCTGTGCACCCTGAAGCTATGCCATACAGACCGGTAAATCCATCTCAAAATCATGCAGATTGCACTGGTTGCAAAGGGTAAACATAGAAAATCATAGTGATGGCATTACTGTATATGAAAATACCAACACTGTTAATAGTTTTGATGTATAAATGACATAACATAATTTGCAAGCAAGAATGGTTCCAGGACAAACAAAAACACAATTTCTGGGGTGGTCTCCTATCCTCCTTTACCTAACCCAATCTCTGTTATCACCAGTTCCACCCTGCTCTCCTAGTGTTTTCATTACCTGTATCTTATTTTGTTGTTTTGCTTACTGTTGATGTTATTTTCCTGTTTCACAATTTTATGTAAGGAAATTTACTGTTTGACATTTTGTTCACTAACATTGTTGAATTGTTTATTTCTTGATACACTTATTTCCATATTGTTGTATTATTTTATACACTGTACTTTGTATCTGTTCTCCTCTCTTCCCCCTCCCCCAGGACGCTTCTGGAAATGAGCTGATACCAGCCCAGTATGACCTTCCTGGTAAAACTTTTGAAATAAATAAAGCATAAAACCACTGTCCTACAAATCACAATTTCCACAAAGTTCTATGAAGAGAAAGAACTTGACTGGACTGCTAAGCTATACTGTTCATTGTGTTTATATTTAAACATATAGGACAGGATTCACAAAGTGGTTTGGGACTAAGTACCACTCCGCAACCCCAGTGGCGCTCCGAAATCACCACAGCAGCGGAGCACCCGATTCACAGCCACGGCAGTTGCGGAGGGTGTTACGGTGGGTCCCACTGTCCGTAGCAGCCTCCCGCAGCTGCGGTGCTGACCCTGGCAACAACACCCGAATGCTGCTATAATCTGTGGAGCTGGTTGTAATCCGGCTCCACCTTTGTGAATACCCGCAGCTGCGGGTAACCTGTGGATCCAAAAGTGGCAATCCACTTACGCACAAGGTTTACCTGCAACTGCAGGACGTTCAGGAGTATCGTGAATCCTGCCCATAGGGACTTGGATGTCTTATTCTATAAACTCTTCATACTGTAGTTTTTTTGTTTGTTTTTTTAAGAAAAAAAGGATGACAAAAGTGAGATGAACACCACTCTGTCCTACTGCATCAATTAAATTGGTTATCACCCCCTTTCAGACAAACTTTCCATTGGCTATGCCTTATTTACAAACCGTGAATAATCAGACCCCCACTTACCTATCTAAAAGGCTTATAGTTCCCATCCACAAATACAGCCTTAAATATGTGTCTCAGCATGACTTTTTCTTGCCTAAGTTCCAAACACAGTTTGGGAAAGAATATTTTTCCTATGCTGTTCCATTCTCATGGAACAACCTCTCTCCTCAGCTCAGAATTCCACCTACCCTTGGCATTTTCAAA
The DNA here is from genome assembly GCA_016271365.2 of Neoceratodus forsteri. Lineage (NCBI taxonomy): Eukaryota > Metazoa > Chordata > Ceratodontiformes > Ceratodontidae > Neoceratodus > Neoceratodus forsteri. Next base: position 753,132,169 of record CM028131.1, read on the forward strand.
TATGGCCTAAAACAATTATTGTTGCAGGAACAATCTAAACTTGTTTTAACTGATTTTGTGTGTATCAATTTATATATTTGTTATTTTAATTGACTTGGGACATTCTGTGAATGAAACATGCTTCCTATAGAACTTATCCTGTATTCTATGCAACTTTTAAATAAAAATAAAAAAAAAATTAAAAATCATGAAGATCAAATCCAAAGCACAGCAGCTCAACTCCAAAGTTTTAAGAAGTTGCATTTCAAATGGTCAGCAGACCCACTTTCTTACTATACTGTAGAAAATGCTGAAAAGCTCTAGTACTACCTGTACAAGAAGTTCCAGCTTCCTGTCATCCAGGAGATGTACTTGGCATCGACGTCCTTCTGTCATCTGGAAGCAAGAAAACAATATTCAATCAATCAATCAATCAAATCTTTATTTATTCAGGCGATCATCATTGAGCAAGGCTCATTTACAAGATGGACCTGATAAGGTCAAGGTTCGAGTTGGTGCACAGCAATTACATCACATACTTATGAGACAGTTATACATACAGAAACAAGAAAATACAGGTTACTCACCTGTAACAGAAGTTCTAGGAATGGTATATGTTGTTCATCCACACTCATTGGCAGTATCCTTGCCGCTTTAAATCTTGCCGGAAGGTCTTCAAGCTTGCTCCTCCCACCCACCCGGGTGGTATAACTCTCGGCTCGGCCCCATGACGCCAGATCTGGCCCGCTGGAAGCTCAGGTTGTGCGTCGAAGCCGGGGAGGTCGGGTGGGTCGTGTGGATGAACAACATATACCATTCCTAGAACTCCTGTTACAGGTGAGTAACCTGTATTTCTAGGGACATGGATATGTTGTTCATCCACACTCATTGGCAGACTCCCAGCAGTTCTCCGGGAGGAGGAGCAAGACGACACCCCCATATACTTACTTGGGAAAGAGAGACTGGAGAACCGAGGCCCCAAAACCAGCATCCCGGCGTGACTCAAGGTCGATGTGGTAGTGGGTAATGAAGGTGTTTGCTGACTTCCAGGTAGCAGCCCTGCAGATTTCCTGGATAGGAACGTCCCTGGAAGCAGCCACCGTTGCAGCAGTATGGCGGGTAGAATGAGCTCTTATCCCTCTGGGAGGCTCCATGCCCGCCAACTTATAGCAGAGATCTATGCAGGAGGTGACCCACCTGCTTATCGTCCACTTGGCTGCAGGTCTGCCAGATGCGTGACTTCAGCGTAGGTGACAAACAGCTGGCGAACCTCTCCCAATTTCAGCCGTCGCTCCTTATAATAAGCGGCGCCCTTCTAGGGTCAGAGTATGGAGCCTATATTCGACCTCCGAGGTGTGATTGGGGTAGAACACCGGCAGAGTCAACACCTGGTTAAGGTGAAACTCCGACACCACCTTCGGAAGGAATTTCGGTGGGGCGCAGGACAACCTTGTCCCTGTGGAAGACCAGGTAAGGAGACTCGATGGAAAGCGCCTGGAGCTCTCCCATCCTTCTGGCTGGCGTGATAGCCACCAAGAAGGCGGTCTTCCACGACAGGTGAGAGAGAGCACACCTGTGCATAGGTTCGAATGGCTTGCCCATGAGCTTTGCCAGTACCAGCAGTAGATCCCACGGAGGTGGGGGTTCCCGCACTGGAGGAAATGTGATCAAGGCCTTGAAAAAGCGCCAGACCACCTTCTCCTGCGCCACCCGACTGCTTCCAGCCCGCGCTCGTAAGCAGAGATGGCTGCCAGGTGCACCCTTAGGGTCGTCGACCTAAGCCCTTGACTAGAAAGGGACCATAAATAGTCCAAGATGCTTGCCAAGGAACAGGAGGAAGGGTCAAGCCCTTGCCCTGACACCAAATGGAAAACCTTTTCCATTTGAAGGCATAACATTTTCTGGTCGACTCTACGGAGACGCCTCAACTACATTGAGGACCTCGTCGGAAAGACCCAAGGCCTGGAACTCTAGCAGCTCAGGAACCAGGCCGTCAGGTGCAGGGATTGAAGGTCCGGATGGAACACCTTCCCTGATTGACTGAGAGCAGGTCCGGGCGAGCTGGAAGCTGCAGCGTGAGTCCTGGAGCTGAGACTGAGGAGATCTGGGTACCAGAACTGGCGAGACCAGTCTGGGGCTATCAGAATCACCTGCGCCTTGTCCCTCCTCGCCTTGAGAAGCACCTTGTGGATCAAGGGAAATGGGGGAAAGGCGTAAAAGAGGCCGGGGTCCATTGCCTCGAGAAGGCATCCCCCTGCAGCGAGCCCTGCTGAGGGGGGCGGGCATGGAACAGACTCAGCTTCGCGTTCTCCACGGAGGCAAACAGGTCCACCTGAGGTGTGCCCCAAAGGGAGAACAGATGCTGTACTACCTCCGGCAGGAGAGACCACTCGTGGGATGCAGCCCCTATCCGGCTCAGGGCATCGGCCAGGGTGTTGGAGGCTCCTGCCACGTGAATGGCTAGGAGATCCGCCTCCAGGCTGTGCACGAGTGACCAAATGCGGAGAGCTTCCTTGCATAGAAGCATGGAGCGCGTCCCGCCCTGGCGGTTTAGATAGTACATGGTCGTGGTATTGTCCGTCTGGACTCGGACCACTTGACCCCGGAGGAACGGAGCAAAGGCGGTGAGAGCTAGGCAGACCGCTCGGAGCTCCAGCAGGTTGATGTGGCATCGGGACTCCCGCGGGGACCAGAGGCCATGAGCCCGGTGTTCCCCCAGATGGGCACCCCAACCCATCAGAGAGGCATCGGTCGATAGAGACACCGTCGGCTCGGGCGGACGAACGGGATGCCCTCCTGCAAATGATCTGGAACGGTCCACCACTGGAGAGCGTTCCACATCCCCTGTGTCACCGACTCAAGCTGGTCCAAGGGATCGCAGCGTTGTGACCACTGGCTGGCCAGTCCCCACTGAAGGGGACGCATGTTCCAGCGGGCCCAACGGACCACGCTGGTGCAGGCCGCCATGAGACCCAGGAGGCGCAGGAAGTCCGGGCAGGGCGGAATGCCCAACCAGAAATGATCGGGCAAGGAGGAAAGAACCTCGGCCCTGTCCGCCGGGGCAGCTCTGGCTCGAAGAGAGAGTCGAGCTGCGCCCGATGAATAGAATCACCTGCTTGCTCGAGTTCCGACTTGGCCTCGTTGATAAGGAGGCCCAGTTGAGACAGACCTGGAGGCCAGATCTCTGGACCACTCCGCCTCCTTCCTGGAGGGAGCTGCTATCAGCCAGTCGTCCAGGTAAGGGTACACCGGACCCTCGCGCCAAGCAGGGAATGCTGTCACCACTGCCATGCATTTGGTGAAGACCCTGGGAGCTGGAGACAAGCCAAGGGCATGGCTTGGAACTCGAAGAGGATCCTTCCGCCGGAAGCGAAGGAATCTCTGGTGAGACGGACGGATAGGGACGTGAAAACGCGTCCTGCAAGTCCAGAGAGCAGAACCACCGCGCCGTTCAAGGATGGTATTATCTGAGCCAGAGTGACCATCCTGAAGGTTCGAGACCTTAGGAACTTGTTTAGGTCGTGTAGGTGAGAATGGGCGCCAGCCCCGTCGTTCGGAACCAGGAAGTACCTGGACACAAACCCTGGGTCTGAAGGAGGGTCCACCACCTCTCTACCACCTCCTTCTGGAGGAGGAGGCGATGTCGGCTCGACGAGCCGCCAGTGAGCTGGGGATCCCGAAGCCCCCAGGCGACGGCTCTGAAGGTGGTGCTGCTCGAATTCCAGAGCAGGCCTCTTCCCACCACCTCCAAGACCCACCTGTCCAGTGGTAACAGCGGACCAGGCGAACGGAAGTGCGAGCCCGTCCCCGCAGGGGACCCAGGAGTAAGGGTGACGCGGGATGGGGCGACACCCTCAGCCCGCCACTGGGCAGGCTTGGAGGAGGGACCGGCCGAGGGACCTCCTGGGCCCTTTCCTCCTGCCTCCTGTTAGAGGAAGCCGGCGGCTTGGGTTTGGGATGCCAAGGCCGAGCCTGCTGGCCCTGGCGTTGCTGGGCCGGGCGCGAGGGCACAGGAGCGAAAGGGCTTAGGCTGTGGTTTTGCCTTTGTCCTTCTGAGCGGAAGAGACCGAGTCCAAGGTAGCATTGGACTTCTCGATCCTCTGCAGGTGACCTTCCACCCCAGGGCCGAGAGGTCAGTCCCCAAAAGGAACATCCGCCAACTTGTGCTGGGTATCCGAGTAAAGGTGGATATCCTCAGCCAAGCCCTGCCGACGCATAGCCACTGCGGCCGCCACCCGATCTGGCACATGAGTCCCCTATATCCAAAGCAGTCTGGAGCTGCTGTTTGGCCACTCCCTGCCCTGGTCGCACCTGCTTAACCGTAGTCTGCAGATCGGCAGGAAGATGAGGATGACCTCCTCAGGGGCCCAACAGGGCATGAGAAAATGTGCCATGAGGGCGGCCGAACTGGCCTGACGAGCCGAGAGAGGACATAGCGTAGACTTTTCGCCCGACATAGTCAATTTCTTGGACTCCTTGTCAGGAGGTTTGTCCACATCCCTGGCGTTGCGCGGTCGAAACGCTGTCGGTAACCAACCCCTCAGCAGAGGGTGTTCAAACGGACAAGGAACCGGTAGGGACCGCATACTTCCTGGCCATCCTGGCCGAAGGCGCAGGGCAGGAAGCAGGGCGCTGCCAAAGCTCCAGTGCCGGACCCACTATGGCCTCGGCCACCGGAAAGGCCTCCGTCGGAGAATCCCCTCGGTCCAGAATCTCCGTGAGGGGATACCTGGCCCGTTTGGAAACGGGTTCGAGCTCCATCCCGGTAGACTCCGAGATGAGCCGAAGCAGTCCTAGGAAGGACGACGGGCTATCGTCCATTGACTGACCTCCTGAAGACTCCAAGTCCAGTCGCTGGAGAAAAGGAGGAATCATCTTCGGACTGGAAGAGTCCTCGAAGAGCTGCCTCTGGCCTGAGCCACCTTCACCTGCAGAGGTCGGTCGGGAGTGAGGGTAACTGACAGCCGATGGGGTAGACCCTTAGCCGACCGAGAATCCTTGGTCGAGCCCCAATTGGTGGCTGTGGAGCGGAGGTTCCACAGGATCGGTGGAGCAGCTGGTTTTAGCCGCACAACGGCCTGGGTATAAACTCCTCGGATAAGTCGAGGGTTCTGTCGGCCGTTCGGTGACAGCCATAATGGCGGGGAAGGCGACGAGGTCGGCTTATTCCCGGCCAGGAGGGCTGTTGCAACATAAAGGTCCTCGTACACGTCGGCGTAATTGCAAGCCTCCCCTCATCCGAGAGAGGAGGAGCGAGGGCCAATGGCCCCATGGCTACATGATGCGGTGCGACCGAGACCGCCTATGGCGGTGGGATCGGCTGGACCGAAAGGTCGAGACCGAGACCGAGAGTCCCGGAATTTCCGAGGTCGGTGCGGGGAGGTGTCGGCGGAACGCGCTCCCCTTCGGCTCGGATGGTCCATCCGAGGCTCGGAACCGGAGGCACAGGCGAGCCCACGGATCCTCAACTCCTCCCGGGGAACCGGAGAGGGAATCTCGGCTGCTAAAGGCGACAGCCCGTCCAATGGGTCGAGAAAAATCTCGACTTCATCGGTGAGAGTCTCGGTCAACTGACCTGACGGGACACCGTGAGGCCAGTGGCGAGCCGGCTGGTCGACTGAAGCAGGCGGTCGGCGGCCCGGAGAGGGACCTTTCCCGCTCCCAAGGCGTCGACGGAGGGACTTACCCTGTCCCTCTTTTGGACCGAGAATAAGGTCCAGCAGACGCAGAGCCCTTCTCCTTTAGTGGAGAGGGACAGACAAAGCTCCTTAAAAGAAGCCGTGTAGGAAGAACCCAGAGAGGCGGGATAAATGCCGCGGCCGAGGAAGATCTGACCCGCGCCTCCTCTAGGCGACCATCGCTCGAGCTGATCCGCTGAAACCAGCCGTGACACCGCCAACCGGGCCTCCTTGACTTCACCGAGGGAAACGCTCGGGACGCCCAGTTGCAATCGGGCAGCACGGTCTTCGAGGACGAGGCCGAAAGATGAGCACAGGCGCAAGCCTGCGGGTCGTGCTCAAGGCCTAAGCAGTAGAACACCGCGGGTGTGGATCCGTCCGAGACATCTTCTGCCGCATGGGCATCTCCGAAATCGAGTCGATTTGTCCAGCCAGCCGCGAGGGATAGAAGACTGAAGTCTTTGCAAAATTTATTTTAAATCCATAAGCGGAGAAATAGAAACCAGTCACAAACGCAGAGCGTTAAGGAGGGAACCTGAGCTTCCAAGCGGTAAGGAAGATCTGGCGTCATGGGGCGGAGCCGAGAGTTATACCACCCGGGTGGGTGGGAGGAGCAAGCTTGAAGACCTTCCGGCAAGATTTAAAGCGGCAAGGATACTGCCAATGAGTGTGGATGAACAACATATCCATGTCCCTAGAAATGTTATTTATAACCCAATAATATACAGAGAATTCACATATTGATTAGGATGAGTCAATCAAACTGCTTAGCAAATCCTGGGAATGCATTTTATTTATTTATTTAGTTAAGATTTTGCTGACTGGGTAAGAACCAAAGCACACACATTGTCCATCTACTGGGAGACCCAGAAACAGAAAACTGTACACACAATAAGACATTTTATTTATTTATGTAGTTAAGATTTTGTTGACCAGGTAAGGACCTAAGGACAAATATTGTCCATTTCAATGGGAGACCTAGAAACAGAAAACAGTACACACAATAAGACATTTTATTTATTTATGTAGTTAAGATTTTGTTGACCAGGTAAGGACATAAGGACAAATATTGTCCATTTCAATGAGAGACCTAGAAACAGAAAACAGTACATACAATAAGACACAGTAAAACAAAAGCAATCAACAAAAACATTTGGAGGTACATCTGGACGACAAATATGTTTTGTAACGAGATGTAAATACATTAACAGACTCTATATTCTTCTGATTTGATTAATTATCTGTCTATAGCAGCAAAGCTCTCCATCTCTATAAAGATGCAGCTTGGTCATTATGCCTAGTTTACTGCTCATTGGCAAGAAAAAAAACAATACAAGATTCCTGAGGAAGAACAGCACTGATGGGCCACAGCATAAGTCAGCACAATTAGCCGGCTGTTAAGTCTGGATGTGTGTCTATACTCAAATTGGGTATAGTCACTGCCGTAAGGCAGGATGGATGGACAAGATGGACTCTAAGTCACTTCTGTCATCACACTACTGGGTTACTATGACACAGGGACCGAGATCCCACAACCAATCAACAAGTGTTTTATAGAATTGCAGTGAGGAAAAGGAGAATGTGATTGGCTGAACCACAGCATGTGACCATGCACTAAGATCTGTCTTACCACACAGCTGACCCTCAGTCAGAATTGAAATGTCTCTTTCAGATATTTTTACGCTTATGACTAACTACCAGGGTGTGTGGTATAACACACCTTACTGCACTTCCTAGGTGGTTGAACGCACTTGGCTACACCTTGTGATTTGCAAACCACCTGGGGGCATACAGAACAGTCTTTTACAACACACCCTGTTGAGGATTACTGTGTACAATTCTCCTGGATGATGCACATTTTACCTGAATTTGTAGATGTATAGATAGTTGGGGACAGGTAAGGATTTTCATCCTTGTATTCCATCTGTAATTTATTAGTATTTTTAAAGAGCATCAGTTTCAGTGCTTCAATTAAGCCCCAAAGTAAAAGCTTACCTACTCTGAACTGAAACAGTCCACTTTGAAGAAATTTTAGTTGCCTTAATATTTTAGTGGAAGGGATCGTAAATTCCACTTAGCCACCTGATCCCTCCCATTAAATGGTGCCTTGTTAGCTGAACTGTGGTTTTGATTTGACTCCAGTGACCCTCTAAAATATTAAATAATAACTTGTAAACACTGCTCCCATTCTAATCAATACAGAGCAACCCCCCCCCCCCACTCTACAAACTCTTACATCATAAAACATGGAAGCGTTGAAGTAGCACGGGAGGTAGGGGGATGGAGCTGGTTACAATCCCACTAAGGAGGGGAAGGTATCGGGCAGCCAGGTGGAATTTATGATCCCTTCTCCTGAAATCTTTAAAGAACTAAAAATTCTTCAGGGTGGACTATTTCAATCCAGAATAGGTAAGCTTTCATCTGGGGGCATGAGGGGTTCTTAAATAATGAGCACAACTGTTGTTTTTTAAAGGGGATCTGTACTCAATACTATAAGTTTAGACAACTGAGACATTTACCAGCCATTCTAGCCCTACAACAGTAGAGGCTAGAGAAACCAGTACTCCAACTTTTTTAATGTTGTACAAGTCCCGAAGCACCACACCATCCTGTTCTATTGGGGACACATTTACCACAAACTCTGCCCCTCTTGATGACGTCCATGCCTCTCCACCTGGTGAAGCTGTAAACATTTAGCAGCCAGCTGAACCACACGGTAAATGGCTACAGCACACACTGCACACCTAAGACTCTGATACCACTGCCAGCCCCCACCCCCCATACCTTTAATGTACTCTTCTAATGTCCACGCCCAGTAGACTTCCTTAAAGTAATTATTCTCTCCAGTCCTGACTCCTGACTTTACATCTTTTTCCAATTGACTTGGCTTCCTGTTTTCCAGTATTGCAAGCGGTGTGCACGATCACAGCGCACATCGTAGCTGAGTGTCGGAAGTGCAGCTCCTCAGTCAGCCTTGTATACTATTAGCAGGAGTTGGGACCAGAGAAAGTAATTGCTGAAATCTACCAGGCTCTGAACATTAGAAGAGTACGATAAAGGTATGTGGTAGAAGCAAGCTGGTATAGACTGAGATGTGTGTGCGCTTATAGCCATTAGCCACAAGCTTCCGCTGGCTGCTAGGCACTCATTCGCACCATGTGGTAAGGCATGAATGTCATCAAGAGGGGTGGGGCTTGTGGTAAATGCGACCAGAATAGCACAAAATGGCACCGTGCTTTGGGGTACTGGGGAGGGCCTGTATAGCATAAAAAAATGTATTCTGGAGTACTAGTTGTGCTAGCCTCTACGGTTATAGGGCTAGATCAGATGGTAAGGGTCTTAGTTATCTACACTTATGGTATTGGATACAGATTCCCTTTACGGCACACTCTCAGATCCAACAAAGAGTGCTCTATCCTTAGAAAAGGGGTCAGGGAGGAAACTTATGAACTGAGAGGGCACACTTTAGAAAATGTCATTGGTTTTCATGGGAATTTTATTAATCAATACTGGATGTGCACATAGAAGAGATGCTGAAACATCACTTGAAGATCTTATTGTTATTACTGTAGATGTATGTACTTTTTCTCTCTCTCTCTTTCTAGGTTTATATACAAACAGCTCAATTGCACTCCAGCCCCAAGTATAGCACTCAAGTCTTATAGATTGCCTTTTATCCAGTCTCTTGAGAGTAAAATATTTGTTACCCAACTTACCATTGCACCTCGAACCTGAGGGAAAATAAATGAGTAACTGAAAAATCCCCCAAGTTTATAGCAGTAGTGGGCACCCTGTTCTGGTTCACATAAAGATTGTGGGTAGCTACAATGCATCTATCAATCTTCACACAATGTGGGTCACTGGTCATGTCACAACCAAATGGTGTGGCTCCTTGTCAACATGGCCTCATTAAGAAAGCACGACAATAAAGTCCTGAAGTGCTGTCAAAGTTCAAATGGAGGGGAAGCATTTCCCAGAATAATTCTAATATTCTTGCAACCTCAAAATGTATCAGAAGTACACTGAGAAGTTCAAGGGGGAAGTGGCAAACCCTGGCTGTTCTACACTATGGCAGGGTGTTTTACTCATTCATATTCCACTGGTTTCTATATAGTTGAAACTTCTTATTAGAAACACAGATTTTGTCAGCAGAAAAGGACCACTTGGCCCCCAAAGCCTGCCCAGATGGTCCCTGCTTACCTGCCTAGTCTGCCTCCACAGACCCTAACTGGTCTCCGGCAACCCTCCTACCTCCTTGCCCATTTCCTAATATTTCTCTCTGCGTATACCACACATGCTTGAACCCCCCCCCCACACACACACACACACACACACACACACACACACACACACTGTTTTCACCTCCAAAACTTCTACTGGCAGCCTATTCCAGATGTCCATCACTCTTTTTTGTGAAGTGGCACTTCCTCACCTCCCTCTTAAACTCCCCCCTCAACCCCAGCTTCACAGCATGCCCTCTGGTCCTGGTGTTCTTCCTCCTTTAAAACAAGAGTCCCCTCCGGCACCCTGTTCACCCCCATGAGCTACTTGTATGTCTCTATCATGTCCCTTATTTGATGCCCAGTACTGAGACAGACAGGATTTCAGCCTAGCTATATGAAAATTCCTATCTAGTCTCTAGAGACCAGATTCCACATGCACTCACTTTTCAAAAAGATTGCCTGTTTACAACCTTTCCCACAATTCACAAGAGCTTTGTGCACACTGCTTTGCACAGCTGCAGGAAAATGCCTTGCCTGGTATTACCAGGCATGCCATTTTTTCTGAGGCTGCGAGGAAAAATGAAATATGCTACCTGTGCGCGTGAAATGCTGAAAGCAGCATTTTCCCAGGTGCGGGAATTTTTCCCTGCACCAGGGTGCTGTTCACAGGGACTTAGTCCCTAGGCCTTGTCAGGCCCTTTGAAAACATGTGCCCAGATATTCAGTCCCTATGCAGAGAACTGCAAGTTCCCCCATGGCTGAGTAATCTGTAACTGAGTACAAATGGCAATACAGTCAGAGTAGTTCAAAGGAGAAAGAGGTAGAATTTTATACAGTGACATTCACAGTGTAGTGAGCTGCGATATTAGCTAAATCCCCTTTCCAGTGTGCACTGATGTCTATAGGATAGGACATCTAAACTTTTAGCAACGTCCCGAGCTTTTTTACTTTTTTATTTTTAACTTCAGAGAAAGTACTCTACATTTCCAAATGTCAACATAGCACATGACACTACTGTTATGTTTTGCCCATCCAGTGAGCAGAGTCAATGGCATTCCATGTTTTGGGGACTAACCTGGTACTCTAAGACATCAACAATGGTGACATAGAAAGAATCCCTCCTTTTGTAACACCACGTTCACTGAAACTAAACAAGGAGATGAAACTAAAAACCTAAAGAGGGCAATGGCTGTAACTATATGACTGGATTTAAATTAAAAATATTGAATTTTTCAGAAAAATTCTTCCCCTGTATCAGGGTGATTTTTTGAACCCATCATCTAAATTCAGACTACAGATGTAGTCAACCCATTTGACAATTTCCCAGAAAAGGCTGGAAAGTGGCATAGATGGTGGATGACGAAGTAGTCATTTACTATCTAATGTTTTTGTTCCCCCAGGAGCCAGATTCCCCCTCTGCCCCCTTCCCCAGTGCTTTCAATGACATAACTCACCACCCAGCCTGGATCTGAGGTGCAAGGCAGTTGCCACCTCTCTGACCCTACCAAGTGACAAGTCTTCTCTTGAGTTGACCACACAGAAGGCTGTAGTGCAGTGCTGTCTAGCCCTCTCTCCCAGCGCCTGCTATCCTATGACCCAGTGCGCAAAAGAAGCAATGCTGGTTCCAAATCTGGGTTCCCCATATGGCACTATGGAGCTCTGCTGCCATGCTACTGGGCTAGCCCTGGCTAGCACTTCTAAACTCCAAATTCTTGTAAATGTGGCAAAAAAGCAGTCCTTGCACCTAATACAGTTTAGTTCATGTTTACTGCATTAGTAAAACATTCACAACAGATACAGACACGTAGAGGAAAGAATCATGATAAAGAGATCCACAATACAAATGTGGCAGCACAAAATACAGAAATACCAATGTATCTATGCTACTACCCCAAATAAAATGCAAGAATGAGACACAATAAAATGATCGTGTCTTTCAGATGACTATCTGAATTATTGAAATGTCTGAAATCTACTAAACTGTACTTAAATGCCTGCTGTTGTGATGGACAGTCATTTTATCTCAAAATAAAGCAGAGTTAAAAAAAAAAGCAATTATCATAAGATATAAAAGTCCCAAGGATGTATCTGCAAGTTTCTTATACACAGGGTCTCAAGCCCCCATGGCGGTCTATCAGCTCTCCTTGGAAATTGTCCAAGTCTTTAATGTGGAGGTTTCATCCACCAGAAGAATTAGTTCAAATGGAAATCTGTATCCCGTCTTCTAATTTTTAATTACTCTTTTTAGTTTTTACCAGTGTCTGTACCAATACCTAAATATCCTGTCCCTGTTTACCGTTTGATTAATATTTTTATTTATTTATTGAAGAGAATCGGAATTATAATCAGTTGAGTCATAGACTCTTTTGCAAAGGCTCCACGTCAGAAAAAAATACACATACACAACGTATACAGTACAATACATAAGTAATACAGCACAGGGATATATACATTGGCAGGTTACAGCATCAGGGATCTTAAAGCAGACCCTGGGTCATAGTTATGTACATATGGCAGGTTACAGCTTCAGGGGGTCTTAAAATTGACCCTGAGTCATAATTTATATACAGTGAAATTGAAGGAACAGGGAAATTAATCAAGAGATATAACAGACATGTTGTCCCTTTTCTGCGGACTTCCTAACTGCAATAAAGCTAAACCTGTTTAAAATATGCCTCCTTTTGAGATTCAGAAAACAAGGTGAAATATTATTTACAGTCACAGGCTGTGGAGTCAAGGAGGAGGGTCTTGAGACCAGCTTTAATTCGGCCAAGACTGGGTTTTCAGGGAGATGGAGGACAGTAGGCTGTTTAGCCATAGGGGGGCACGATAGTGGAAGGACCTTTCACCAAGGGAGGTCCTACAGTGGGGGACTAGGAGGGAAGTACTGGCAGAACATCTGGGGGCCCTTCTGTGTGGGACTATTTGGATGAGGAGGAGGAGGCCATAGGATGCTTGCTTCTGAAGTATCTTTTTTGCAAGGAGGCAGGTGTGGTACTTAAGCCTACTCGAAATTCAGTATCATCCCATGCTATCGTCAAGTTCTTATGCCAAGAGGCAGTACATTATTAGTCTTAATATTCTCGCTCGCATTCGCATGTATGCAGATGGCACTGTACTTTTTTTGCCTCAAGTGCCATGGTCGACTCTGCCCGGAAACATTGCCTCAACATGACTCTGACAATGTACTAGGCTGGTTCCAAGCACATTAACTTCAGGCCAATACAAAGAAGCAGTGTCCCTTAGCTTTGCAACAAGCCACAAGCTTACTTACGAGGCTCCCTCCCCAACAGTCTTTTCCACTCTAAGTAGCACTTCCCTTGATACTTTTCTTAATTTCAAATATCTAGGTGTGTGGCTGAATGGAAGACTTGATCTATCCATTCGCACTGATGCTGCCTCAGCATGTTCTCTCCCAATTTTGATGCCCCTTATCGCAAAAGGATTTTTTGCCACTCCCAGTCCTCTGGGAAATAATAACTAAGATGGTACTTCCGGTGTTTGACAATGCAGATGTGGTTTAACCATCTCAGATTTCATTTTGCTCCCTCTTGCTCTGGCATTGGCTTGTCTGCTCCCTACCTAACTTGCTCATTCTGCCTAATTGACTCCTTTTGCCTTGTTCTCTGTCCCAGTACATGTTATTCCTATTTCCCCGTCCGTCTCCTGTTTGTGTCTCTCCCTACTAGTCATTTTATTGTATGCCCAGCATTATCCCCTTCTCTCTGCATAGCTATTCACTGTTATTTTGCTTAATTATGTTAATTCTTGATTGACTCTTTATTTCCCTTTGATATAGACAGTTTACTGCCGCTTAATAACCTTGGTAATTCACATATGCCTGTATATTGCATTTTTTTACATTGACTATACTTCACCTTTGATTGTACTTTTTCTTTCCAATTCCTCTTTCCTCTAGGTTGCAACTGGAAACAAGCCTTGGCTTAGTGGGCCCTTCCCAGTTTCCAGATTTCAATAAATCAATAAACAAAATATCGCTATATATTACATCTTTTGCAGAAATGGTCTATTTTACAATCTGGCCCCATACATACAGTTTTTGAAATACTATGTTTGAAAAGATTTGTGTCAGCTTCCTCTGATAAAAGTGTACGTTCACTGACAGCTTTTTAAACATACATTACTCCTTAGGCTTTTGACAGAATTAGAACGTACAGGAATGCTGGACTGAAATACTGGTCCATGGCACAGCAAGGGTTAATATAGAGGAAAATTACCATTTACGTATTTTTTTTATTTTATTTTACTCTTTGGTAACCGGATAAGGCCCACCAGGCACAAGTGCCTGTTTTCAGGGGCAACCTGGGAACACTGGGTGGTTAAGTGACTTGCTCAGAGTCACAAAGTATGCAAGTGAAGGTTGTGAGAATCAAACTCAGGTCTGGTCTGTTGGGTGTATCAAGCTCGTTCACACCTCGTTCCTCTAACCTCTAGGCTATACTGCCAGCCCAGTCGAACAAATTGAACAAATATCCAACAGTCCTATGTATGCATTCCACCCAACACAAAAGGGGAATAAGAAAGGCGCTGGAATTTTCACAGTGTGAAGTTGGAATTCCTTGAGACTGTTTAAGTACCAGAAGCTGGGAACTTCAAAGGCTCATAAATCGTACCTCTTGTGTTTGGATGGGCAGGCAGCAGGAATAACAAAGCAGTCACTGACAGCTCAAATTATGGCTGGATATTCATTTGCTCATAACACAGCTGCACCTGCTTGCTGTTTGCTAGAAACCTCCCATCCGAGATCAGGTAGAGTCAACCCTTATCTGTACACTACAGCAAACTGAGGCTGCTAAACCTTTTAGACAGCCACTTATCCTAGTCAGAACATCCAAGCTTTTTAAAGTAAACTCTCTCTTTGAATGTTTTGATTACAAACACATCACTGTGGTAAAGTTCCCAAGAAACACTTCTATATGCTATATAGAGATGTTGAGGCTGAACAGCCCACATTACATATGAAGTAATAGTCATAAACCTCTGTGCACTGTGTAATTAGTATTACACCAGTAAAGATGGGTGTGTATAGGGAGGAACACACTGCATCACTACTATAATACCACAGGTTTACTAATACAGTCATAATGAGCTAAAACATAACAACATCCCTATACGTTCCATTCTATGATTATGTTACTTTCTACTGCACCCAAGCAGATTCACTACTCAGTTACTGAGCTCTGAGGCTAACAGATGTAACCTATCTCATGAAATGAGTTCCGGATTAAAAATCTGTAACTAAAACCACAGAAATCAGGGTTTCAAAGAGCAGCTGACATTCATCAAGGAGTTGCCTGCTCAAGGATCTAACTCAAACCAGTTTCAATTTTTTTTCTGAGTCCACATTACAATCAGGACTTTTATTTTCTGTAGCTATATTATGCTCTGTTCAGTGTCTGTCTTGGTAATAGTGCTGGAGCACGAATGAATGGTAATGTCTTTGCTCCTAGTAAAATCTATCTGAAATTTTCAGCAAGTCAGGTTTTACTAGGAGCAAACTACATCAGCATTCATTCATGCAGGGCCTATTACTGAGATGGACACTGAACAGAGCAGACTCTTTGCACCAGGGGACCATTTTCATTATTAAACTTCACATTTTTCCTGGGTGTTGGTAGGGGGAGGAAAATGGTGGGGTCCTGAAGGGGGTTGGGTGGGAGTGTTCCGATTCATGGACCTGGTGGTGGGCCTCAGGTGTGGAGAGGCAGGGAGAGTGTGTTTGGCACATGGGTAGGGAGGGGAAGAGTAAGCTGAACTTACGTAGTCGTACACTTATTAGTTGAAATTCACCGGGGGGGGGGGTGCCAGCGGAGAATGGGGAGGGAGGTTATAAGACAATAAAGATGTTTTGCAGGTGGATGTGGGAGGAGGTACTACAGCACAGTATGTGAGGGGAGGTTTTTCTTTATAGTTTAGGCTGCAAAGAACTGCAATTTGTGTAGTTTTTCACCAGTGAATTGCACAAATTTGCGTGGGGAGCTATGCGAATTGCCTAATTTGCCCAAGTTATTTGCAATTCACATTTTACACATACTTTGAAAAATGACAGATGTCACATTCATGAAGTGGTGTAAAGAATGGCTATGTTGATCATTTTTAACCTCAAATTAACAAAGTTACACACGAGCGTAGCGAAATGTCAACAGATGCATACAACTTAGCCATTTTAGTATATTTTCATCCCAGATTTTCAACATACCCTTCTTATGATAACACCTCATGAACAAGTATGGTGAAAATGTAAACCACAAAATCACCTTTCAGGCAGCATTTACAAAATGATACCCACACTGTTCATGAGGAAGGGTCTCACAAAGGGTATGATGAAAATTTGGGGTCAAAATATGCAAAAAATCGCAAAGTTATGCACCAAAGTTGGAAACCTCGTTGAAATACATTGATTTCCCATACAAAAAAATATATTTTTTTGGGAGTCATGATATGAAACAAGGGCCCAGATATTCAAAGCTTTGTGCGGTGTGCAAACCGTTTGCACGGGATTAGCATGGGTCTGCTATATTCAAAAGGCCAAATAGCACACACAAACCGCATTAGCACTGGGCAAAATCATAATATATGCAAGAGGCAAACTGAACATGAACACAGGTGCACTGCTACATTCAGCAACTAGCGCAGTGCTAAGTGGTTTTGCACAGCATAGCGCGACCCTTTGCATGGCACAAATTACTGCCCATGAAAAGCTGGTCTTAACCCTGGGCAATCCAGCTTTGCACAACACTGTGGCATTGCGCAGCATTAGCACGGCTTTAGCGCGGCCTTACATAACCCTAACATATGACTATGACACAGAGAACAAGCCAGACATGGAGGACACATGCTGCTCACTGATGGCACCACAATGATGCCAACAGCTGCCACTGGTCGAAGCCATGCCAGGCAGTATGTGGTGTCCCGGTCCCCGGGGGCCACCATGGTAGTGTGCCCATATAGTACACACCTGCAGACCATACGTCTGTGGTGACCAGCAGATGCCAGCATACACATGCAGCACAGTGGGCATGTCAGGTGTTGAGGGGAGGGTGTATGGGTGGCCAGGCTTCACCACAGACCATGTGCGGCCACAAGGCTGGGACACAGCACGCAGCGCACATGGGCCAGTGTACCTGTCTGATCGTACATGCCCCCCTCAATCACATACCGCACAGCTGTACATACACCACAGCACACACAGCCGGCCATGTATATGTCACTATGAGCATCCCATGCCAGAGGTGCAGCATCTGTGGGTCACGCAACAGTGTAACAGTATTGTCCACTGTCAGTAAACACCTGCAAGGTGGGCTTGTCACTGTGTACAGTGCAGTGGTCATCACTACCCTACACACCATAGGCAGTGCTGTGTCCCTCACACTACTGGCCCCCTTGCCACTGTGGTGTCTGCTGTGCACTGTAGCATGCCCTACAGTGTGACAGCTGCATGCATCACCACCACCGCCTGTGCCTGTGCTGTCCCCTGGAGTACACAATGCTATGCTGTACTGCATACATGTAGCCTGCAGCTACCATCATGCACTGTCAGACTGACCTACAGGTGGAGCTGCGGGCAGACCTGGCCAGTCCCTGTGCTTTCAGACTGACCTACAGGTGGAGCTGTGGGACCCTGCACAAACGCTGGGCAAACTGCATGCAAATCAGGCCATAATGAGATGTTAATCTGGATGTTTGCCCAGAGACTACCTAAGCAGGCTCATTTGCATGTCACTTTTGAATATGGCAAAGTTTAGCACCAGGCAAATGGCTTAGCTCCATGCTAAACCCATGCAAACGTGTTAGCATGGCGCTAATGGTTTGGGGAATATTACACAGTTTTGCACGCTGTACTTTCACATGTGCTGCTGCCTGCAGCTGTATTGGGTCCAAGCATTTGCTGGCACACACATTGCCCACATAGTTCACCTCTACCTACCTTCCCGTTGCTGTGCACTGTGTTGCTGTTGTGGTTTGCACTTCCTGGTTGCTATATTCAGAGCTGTCTTATTCCAGGGCTTCGTTTGTCCTGCACTCCCAGCCCAGTTTGCCTGGCATCATTACCATGCTATATTCAGAAGCTGTTTGCCCTGGGTTATTCCTTTTAAATATAGCTTGCTTTTTGCTCTGGGCTAAGTTTACCCACTGGGCAATGATACTTTAGCCCCAGGACAAAGCTTTGAATATCTGGGCCCAGATCTTTTTTTGTATGACGCCAATACAAAAAAAGAATTTCAAGGTTTAAAAAAGCACATTTTATGGGCATTTTTCGAGCAGTAAAGTACAGCATTCAGGTAAGGAGGTCCCATTAAGCAAGCAACATGCGTTGGTTCCTCCCCAGAATATAATTTTAAGGGTTTCCAAATTTGAATTTTTGAGGCAAAACTGAAAACAAGATGGCTGCCAAACGAAAAAGGATTTTCCTTGCAAGAAAAAAGATGTAGTCAATATGAAAAAATAATTATTTTTTCATTTCAAACAGCTGTCTTGAGGTGCTCAAAACCAATTTATGAATGTAACCCCCCTGCAAATGGGGGTTCCCAAAAGACTTCCAGGAGCTTGCTTGAATGCTCCAAGCCTGAATGGTGTTTGGCATTTAAGCCATTTATCAGTGAGTGTTTTTAGAACCTCTGGTACTGTCTCTTTAAGAGCTGTCTGCTTGCAGACATAATTAGTTTGTATGGGGGACTGTGTGTTTCTTTGATTGAGTACCACTCGAGCTGCTGCCAATTCACTTCATTTTTGCAGTCACTAGAGTGCAAAGGAACCTATGTGAAAGATGTAACTGTTTGCCAGAAATTATTTAGAGTAATAATGAAATTACAGTTTGTCTAACCTGCTTTCTTTGCAGTCAGAACTGTGTGTGCTAGTTCCCCATTCTAGTTTTGAACTGCTGAACTGGACCAATCAGTGTGGGGAAGCTAGCTCTAAAATGGTGCCTTGGACGAATCAGAACTTGGACTCATAATCTGAGCCAGCCACAAGAGGATTGTATGGGCAGTGACTCTGGGAGATGTAGTTTAGACTTCAGTGCCTTTTGGACCAACAGCAGCAGTCTATTGTGAGTGACAGCCAATCCAGTCAAGAACTGGGAGGAACTCAAAGGAAGTGCCAGTTTTGTCGGTTGGAGTTCAGTTGAGCTTTGGCAGTGAAGAAGGAAGGAGCCCTGTGCTTTTTCAGTGTGCAGTTTTAGTCAAAAACGTGTGTAAGGCCCAGAGTTCCGGTCTGCAGCTTGTTAGGACTGAATCCGTCCTGTGAAAAGAATCAAAGGATCTCTGAAGAGTAGAAACCAGGCTCACCCTGTAGAAGACTGAAGAATTGCTGAAAATTGCACTCGGTCTGTCGGGAACTGAATCTGCTGTGTGTTCTCCCGGGTATTGTGCAGTAATTGCGATCGGGATACAGATGCAGCCTGCCTGGTATAGTGCTTTCTTTTATATGGATGAGTGAAGAGGTTTGTGTACCTCAAGTGAGCCCTGCTGACATTGAAGGACCCTATCTTATTTGGAGGTCGTGAGTACTAATTCAGGGTCACTCCCTGTTGAATTGCCACATTAAATCCAAATGGAATTACTGTACTGCTGACTGTTTAATTCTCCTTTTCTCTGTGTGAAAGGGCCCCTACCAGCTGCCACGGTTTGGACTAGCCACTAGGGCTTGGGTACCCAGGGACAGTAACTGATAGGGATAGGCCTGTGCACAGAGCCATAAGATAGATTATTAGAGTGATAAGCTAATTAACCTGATTTCCCTGTCCTTGTTATATCCCCTAAATAAATCAGAGCTGCTTGTTTCAGCAAAGTTATACTGCCTGAGTGTTTGTCTATGTTAAAGTACTGTACTGTGACTGTTGCACTGTATCTCATTTCACAGGAGGTCCCAGTGCGGAACTAGACCTGGGGTAAGTGTATACTGTGAAGGTAATTCTGATATATTGTGTGGGCCACTAGTGGGAAGAAAGGGGGGTTGCAGTGTCCCAGAGGCTGTGACCAAGTTGGTTTAACTATTGCAAACCCTGACCTCTGGGTGGAGGCACCCGCCATTGGATCAGGCCCCTCAACCTGTTGGTGGCAAATCAGGCAGGGTAGTAGCCCCTGGGATAGCGCCATCTAGGGGTTACATCTTGGAGGCTCACCGCTGGGATTGTGTGTCCTCTAGTGGCCATATTTCACGAACCACTGTTAAGAAAAAATGGGTACCCGATAGAAGTGGCTGTGCACGGCTGGTGGAGTGGTGTACTGGGGAGGAGATCGACCCCAAAATGCTATGCTTATCCTGGACATCCCCTGGGTATCAATACGGACACTGTGCAGGGAGTACTTTCCAAGGTGGAAGGTTTACAAAAACCCTGTGGTGGTGGGTCGGCATGCTAATCTGCTCACCCACACTTTCCTGGCCCTAGTAGAGTTTAAGGATCCCATAGATAGCTCCAAAGTGCCACAGACCATTACCCCAGAGGAGCCCTCACTGCTTGGAGAGTGATAACTAAGGACAGTAAAGACCGGGGAATCAGCCCCACCACTATCTGAAACTTTGAGGAGAAATTTGCTGAATGGTTGCTGGGAGAGGGAAAACTGTGGAGGACTTGAAGAAACTATTCTTGCCACTTGGGGTGTTCCTCCCCAACACCCTCTCCTGCTCCAGTGCCCGTAATGGTGGCTGAACCAATGCAGACTCCTATTTCTGCACCTGCCATTAGTCACGACTCTTACGAAGGTTGAGGATCTTCTCTGGCACCCTCCCACCCCCAGGGAGGATGACTGGGAGACCTGGATAGACTATGTTGCCCCCAAGTGCTAGAATGGCAATGCTCGGGAACGGCGAAAGAGGGGTTAGTGAGAGCCTCAGGGTCCTGCCCTGGCTACCATCCGTGCTAAGCAGGCCCAGTAACCCTGAAGCGACTGCACAGGCCTATCTTGAGGCCTTGGAGAATGTGTATGGAGCCCAGATTCTGATGAGGACCTATGGTGGAGAGTAAGAAATGCACAACAGTACCAAGGAGTTGTTGTCTGTGTATATCTCTCGGCTGGAAAAATTGTTGCAAGAATGCCTCAGAAAGGGTAGTTTGCGCGATTGAACTGGACCCGAACCAGACTGGACAGAATCCTTAAGTCTGCCCCTTCTCAGAACTGCTGTTTGCTTCAGATTCGCCCTGGCAAATCGACTGAAATCCCCACCTCCCATGATGAGTTAATGAGAGAAATTCGAGGAGTTGAGAAAAGGCGACCTCGGGAGGTACCTGCACCAACAGCTGTGGCTACGACCGAGTGACTGAGGGTGACCCATCAAGTGAAGTTCAGGGGCAGAGGTTGACAGTCAATGAGTGCTCTGACAAGGAAAAGATATGCCACAATGGGCGAACTGTTGAGAGAGATCCGGAATTCAAAAACAGTCCCTTTGTGAAGGCCACGCCTGCAAGTACAGGCCCTGACCTATATCGACTGCATCTGCTATGGGGTGGGGTACCCACCCATGTATCTCCTGCTGATAACAGCTCAAACTCAATTCCTTGACCATGGAAGTGGAGAAACTGTGAGATGTCTCCAAATGCTTATCACACAGCAGACAGAGATGGCACCCAGGTTTCCAGTTAGTAATACCCCGCCCTGGCTCCCAGTGTGGCGCCTCGGCCAGCTCAAACTCCAGAAAGTATGTTTTAGCTATAATTGTGGGAAAGATGGGCACATGAAAAGGAATGCCAGTCCCCAAAAGACACTGACAAAGTTGCATATAGGCTACAAGGAGAGCTTCAGAGAAGAAATCAGTGGTTAGAGGTGCACGATGATCCCAGTGAGGGCACCAAAAATGCTAATTCACGCCCTTTTGTGGCAAAGTCAGTTGCCCAGGCCCCCACTACCGCCTCTCCAGACTGGTCCAGAATAGTGGGTCCCTCCATGGAGACCACTGTAAAGGTGAATGGAGTGTCTACAAGAGCTGTATTAGACAGTGGCTCCCAAGTGACAATTATGTTCCAGGATTGGTATCAGAAGCATTTGTCAGGCGTGCCTTACAACCATTAGAAGGACTGCATGTATGGGGTTAAGTGAGAAGGCCTACCCCTATTCGGGTATATCCGACTTGGCTGTCTTTCCCCACCTCCGTGGCTGGAGTGGCCGAACAAGTAGAGACCCTAGCCTTAGTGTGTCCCCCACTGGACTGTATGATGGTGTCCCTTTGTTGATTGGAACAAATGCTCATATGTTCGGAAGGCTGGCACAGTTGTGTTATGAAAACAGGGTCAAAGACTAGTAGAGCTTTAAGAGTTCGGCTTTAATTAAGAAGGCCTATGAGGCACAGAGAGATGCTGAAAAAACAGAACCAGAGGAACCGGTGGAATTGTATGGAAGAAGGATCCTGAGTCTCTGATCCTGGCGCCAAATGCCCAGTGTACCTTACAGGAGAGGTCCGTATCAGAAAGGATGTTAAGAATAAAATATTAATGTTGGATGCACCAGGCGATGGAAAATTGCCAGAGGGACTGCTGGTCAAGCCTAGTATTTGCCCGCTAGAGCCCATGCTTATGCCAGAAGGGTAATGGTCCAAGTTCATAATGTGTCTGAAAGAGACATTCGAGTAAACAGAGGTTGCATCCTGGCTAATGTGCATTGTGCAGACACTGCAGTGCTACCCAGCACAAGAGTTCAAGGAAGAATGACAGAGTAACGCCTGACTTGTTTGATTGGCGACTCCCGCTGCCAGCTGAATGGAAAGTAAGGATCAGTGAGAAGCTTGCCCAGAGAGACCAGGTGTTTTCTTTAAAGGAATGGGATGTAGGATGCGTGCAAGGAGCTGAGCACAATATCCGCTACATGACGAAAAGACCATTTCGTGAGAGGTCTCGACGCCTGGCACCTGCTGACATAGATGATGTGAGACGGCATCTGCAAGAGATGTTAGCTGCTGGTGTAATACAAGAATCCAGAAGCCCTATGCTTCCCCATTGTGGTAGTGAGGAAAAGAATGGAACAGTAAGGATGTGTGGATTATCGCACTTTAAACCGGCGGACTATCCCTGATCAGTACACAATGCCCGCATTCAGGATGCTTTGGACTGCCTAAGCGGGAGCAAGTGGTTCTCTGTGCTGGATCTCCATGAAGTGGGTACTACCAGATCCGGATGGCCCCAGAGGACCGTGAGAAGACGGCCTTTATCTATCCGCTATTCTATGAATTCATGAGGATGCCTCAAGGGATCTTCAGGTGCCCCAGCCACTTTCAACCGATTTGGAGCGTGCAGTGGGGACATGAACTTACTAGAGTGCCTGGTATACCTAGATGATGTTATTGTGTTTGGCAGCTCACTGGAGGAACATGAGAGCAGATTATTTAAGGTATTGGACCGACTGGAGGACTTTGGCCTTAAACTGTCCATTGATAAGTGTCAATTCTTTCAAACATCAGTAAGTATGTGGGACACATAGTATCCACCGAGGAATAGAGACCGACCCAAGTAAAGTTGAGGCCTTGACCACCTGGCCACAGCCAAAAATCTAAAAGAACTGCAAAGATTCCTGGGATTCTGTGGTTATCGGCGCTTCATCAAGGACTATTCAAGAGTGATCCTCCCTTTACTTAACCTTACTCAAGGGTATCCCCAACCCACAAAAATACAAAAGTCAAGCGTCCCTCAAGACTGAAAGAGTGTATTTTCATCCGTGAAGTATTTGGGGCCCGCTGGACTCCTGATTGTGAGACTGCTTTTCATGAGATCATATATCAACACCCATGCTCCAGTGCTGGCCTATGCTGATCCAAGAAAACCTTACGTCCTGCACACTGATGCTAGCTTGCAAGGGTTGGGGCTGTGTTGTACCAAGACACGAGAATGGCCTGAGACCAGTGGCCTTTGCCAGTAGAAGCCTGACCCCATCCGAAAAGAACTATCCTGTACATAAGTTAGAGTTCCTAGCTTTGAAGTGGGCTATTGTTGACCAATTCCATGAGTACTTGTATGGGGCTAAAATACTAGTAAAACTGACAATAATCCTTTGACCTATGTGCAGACCTCAGCTAAGTTGGATGCCACTGGCCATAGGTGGCTTTCTGCATTATCTACATATGACTATGCTCTCGAATACCGAGCAGGTCTGAACCACATAGATGCTGATGCTCTCCCGGAGGCCTGTTCCCCAGAATGATTGGGTCCGATTGGCAGAACCTGACATTCGGCACTCTGCGGAAGTTTGACAGGGAGGAACAAATGTCCACGGACTGATGGACTGCATGGTGGATTGCTTGGGAGCCTCTGAGAATTGCATACCTGCTGCTTATTGCCACTTTCTGCAATAGACATTGGTGCACTGCCTCAGCTGGACAATTGACAGTATTCAGCGGGCCCAATCCATGATCCCATGATCAAAGCAGCTTTAGAAGCCCTCTATGCAGGAAAAGATGTGTCCAAATTACGCTCCACTGATTTGAGAACTGCACTGTTATACAAAGAAGGTCCTAAGTTGAAACTGATCAATAAACTGTTATACAGAGAAACAGTAGACAGAGGGGACAAGTAGACAAACAACAACTAGTGCTGCCCACTGCTTTTCGAGACTCAGTACTGAGGTCCTTGCACAACCACATGGGGCACCTTGGTATAGACAGAACACTTGACTTGGTGAGATCCAGATTCTATTGGCCTAAGATGGGGCTGATGTGGAGCAACACATTCGAACATGTATCGCTGCTTACAGAGGAAAGCTTTGCCCCAGAGGGCTGCCCCTTGTTAACATCACCACCAGTGGACCCATGGAGCTGGTCTGTATTG
Organism: Neoceratodus forsteri; assembly: GCA_016271365.2. NCBI lineage: Eukaryota > Metazoa > Chordata > Ceratodontiformes > Ceratodontidae > Neoceratodus > Neoceratodus forsteri. The sequence continues at coordinate 753,156,819 of CM028131.1, forward strand.
ATTTTCTGAGTTTGGAGTCAGATCAAAGAAATATCAGTAATGTGCTGGTGGTCACTGACCATTTCACGAGATATGCCCAAGCTTTCCCCACCAAAGACCAGAAAGCATCCACTGTGGCCAAAGTACTTGTAGAAAACTTTTTGTTCACTATGGGGCTCCACAAAGAATCCATTCTGATCAAGGGAGAGACTTTGAGAGTCGTCTGATCAAAGAGATGCTTTCTCTGTGGGGAGTCTGAGGAAGTCCAGAACCACTCCTTACCACCCCAGGGGACCACAGCCTGAACGTTTCAACCGCGACTTGCTAGATATGCTAGGCACCCTGCACCCAAAGGACAAGCCTAGATGGAGCCAACAAATTAGCACCCTGGTACATGCTTATAACTGCACCAAAGTGATGCCACTGGATTCTCCCCTACCGCCTGATGTTTGGAAGAAGCTCGACTACCAGTAGATGTGTGTTTTGGGTCTCTCCTGATGGGGTTCAAGCTGACAACTATTTACAGTATGTGCAAAGTTAAAGGCCCAGCTAACTCATCGTACCAACTGGCTCAAACCATGGCTGCCAAAGAAATCTGGCCAACAAAGAAAAGGTATGATAAAAGGTGAAAGCACAGAACTCCAGGAGGAGATCGGGTATTGCCAAGAAATCTGGGACTGCATGGCAAGCACAAGATTGCTGACAGATGGCACCATCTCCCTCACATTGTAGTGGGCAAACTAGATGATCTGCCAGTGTACAAAAGTAAGGCCTGAGAATAATTCAAAAGATGTAAAAACAATGCATAGAAATCATTTACTGCCCATTGGACAAATCTTAATTGAGTCTGAGCCCCTAGAAGATGCCCCTCTGGACCAGTGACCAGAGCTGCTGCTAAGAAAAGATCAAGAAAGTGTGCACCTACAGAAGCAAAGTTAAAGTGTTCCTCCACAAGTCCCAGTTGAGCATGACTGTCAGTCCATATCGGAAGAAAGTGAGAGTGACTTTGATACTATCCTTCTTACGAACTGAGTCAATTGTTTAGGGCAATCCCTAGTCAATACTGGAGACAAAGCTGGGCCTTCTGGACTGTCTAAGCCCCAGCTTCATCCCTGGAGCCATTGCTCCAGAAAGTGAAGTGCAAAGCATCAGATCAGATGAAATGGAATCATTGTGCATGGTTGAACTGTTTGAGTTTTCAGGGAGAAAATGATAGATTGGGGCAGACTGGTGATACACCGAACAAGAAGAGTATTTTGAGTGCCTGACAGTCCACTGCCAGTGTCCGAAGCTCTCCATGCGAGCCAAATGTTGTGGACTCAGAAACTGTAACTCCTGGAGCTGAAAGTGCCCCAAGTTCTAGCCTCTCTACCCCATGGAGACTCCTGACAAGTGAGGACAATGCTGAAAATGAGGCTCAGAGTGCAGAGACTGTAACAGTTCCCCAGAAAGACTGGTCGATCTGTAAAGCCTGTGGTGCACCTCAGTTATGATTCCCTTGGGAGGCCTGTGGATTGCCTCTCAATGTTGTCCATAAAGGAGTGTATGTGTCCCCGAGCTCACTGCCCAAACTGAGCATCAGTGCTAACTCCAAGTTACTTGTGTTGCCCTCTAAGTATGGTGCCCTGCCCCATCCAGCCCCAAGGTAACTGATAGGAAGGGCCCCTCTCTTCAGGTTTCATGTACAAGAGGTAATAACTTGAGTTATGGTACAATGTGTATGTAATACTGTGTAAAGAGTGACGTACTGCAATGTTTCAGAAATGTGTTCTTGGTAAAATGATATATTGACTGATGATTACATATGCGAGCCTAATGCAAATGTATATGGTTGCAGTTGAAACTTATGGGGTACTTGCTTGTGCGGACGTCAAGCTTTCCCAGGCCAGGAAGGTGTAACCCCCTGCAAATGGGGGTTCCCAAAAGACTTCCAGGAGCTTGCTTGAATGCTCCAAGCCTGAATGGTGTTTGGCATTTAAGCCATTTATCAGTGAGTGTTTTAGAACCTCTGGTACTGTCTCTTTAAGAGCTGTCTGCTTGCAGACATAATTAGTTGTATGGGGGACTGTGTTTCTTTGATTGAGTACCACTCGAGCTGCTGCCAATTCACTTCATTTTGCAGTCACTAGAGTGCAAAGGGAACCTATGTGAAAGATGTAACTGTTTGCCAGAAATTATTTAGAGTAATAATGAAATTACAGTTTGTCTAACCTGCTTTCTTTGCAGTCAGAACTGTGTGTGCTAGTTCCCCATTCTAGTTTTGAACTGCTGAACTGGACCAATCAGTGTGGGAAGCTAGCTCTAAAATGGTGCCTTGGACGAATCAGAACTTGGACTCATAATCTGAGCCAGCCACAAGAGGATTGTATGGGCAGTGACTCTGGGAGATGTAGTTTAGACTTCAGTGCCTTTTTGGACCAACAGCAGCAGTCTATTGTGAGTGACAGCCAATCCAGTCAAGAACTGGGAGGAACTCAAAGGAAGTGCCAGTTTTTGTCGGTTGGAGTTCAGTTGAGCTTTGGCAGTGAAGAAGGAAGGAGCCCTTGCTTTTTCAGTGTGCAGTTTTAGTCAAAAAGCGTGTAAGGCCCAGAGTTCCGGTCTGCAGCTTGTTAGGACTGAATCCGTCCTGTGAAAAGAATCAAAGGATCTCTGAAGAGTAGAAACCAGGCTCACCCTGTAGAAGACTGAAGAATTGCTGAAAATTGCACTTTCGGTCTGTCAGAACTAGATCTGCTGTGTGTTCTCCCGGGTATTGTGCAGTAATTGCGATCGGGATACAGATGCAGCCTGCCTGGTATAGTGCTTTCTTTTATATGGATGTGTGAAGAGGTTTGTGTACCTCAAGTGAGCCCTGCTGACATTGAAGGACCCTATCTTATTTGGAGGTCGTGAGTACTAATTCAGGGTCACTCCCTGTTGAATTGCCACATTAAATCCAAATGGAATTACTGTACTGCTGACTGTTTAATTCTCCTTTTCTCTGTGTGAAAGGGCCCCTACCAGCTGCCACGGTTTGGACTAGCCACTAGGGCTTGGGTACCCAGGGACAGTAACTGATAGGGATAGGCCTGTGCACAGAGCCATAGGTAGATTATTAGAGTGATAAGCTAATTAACCTGATTTCCCCCTGTCCTTGTTATATCCCTAAATAAATCAGAGCTGCTTGTTTCAGCAAAGTTATACTGCCTGAGGTATTTGTCTATGTTAAAGTACTGTACTGTGACTGTTGCACTGTATCTCATTTCACAGAGGTCCCAGTGCCGGAACTAGACCTGGGGTAAGTGTATACTGTGAAGGTAATTCTGATATATTGTGTGGGCCACTAGTGGGAAGAAAGGGGGGTTGCAGTGTCCCAGAGGGCTGTGACCAAGTTAGTTTAACTATTGCAAACCCTGACCTCTGGGTGGAGGCACCCGCCATTGGATCCAGGCCCCTCAACCTGTTAGTGGCAAATCAGGCAGGGGTAGTAGCCCCTGGGATAGCGCCATCTAGGGGTTACATGAACATTTTAAAATTAAATAACTTTGGAATGGATTGATATTTTCTCACCAAACCAGCAAAAAGGCACATCTGTGGGTCAGCCCCTTTCTACCCTGAAAATCTCAGACCCAAATTCCAAACCGTCTTGGCTGTACAGCGGAATATGAAAACCCATTATAACCAATGGGGAAACACTTACGAAAATTTACTTTTTGCACCGTCTGGAACTCAGAATCCACACATCTGGCCAGAACGCAACTTGGCACATCTAAAGATCTACCCCAGGACACCGTGCATGCAAAATTTCATGCAAATTCTTTGAATGCTTTCAAAGTTCTTTAAGTGAAAAAACTGGGCTTTGAAACAGAACTGCCAGTACAACCCTAAATATAGCAGTGCAACCACGGCCCTATAATATAGAAATATACAATATTAGACTGTATAAATTATGTGCAAGTTACAACAATCACCAGCATGGTTGGTACAGCAAGGACAGATGCATGGTACACAACAGTAGGACACAGTTAGATTCCTGAGAAGCAATTTAGCAGAGGCACATGGACCAGAGTATTGTATGCATACCTTTCAAATAATTGTCAGGGACAGCCTTGATTTTGCCTTACAATTTCCTTGTTCTTTGTAAATCTGGCATTTTGCCACTGACGAGTAAGGATTTGAAGCAGAAAATATTGCCAGACATTAATGCTACAGTCTTATTCTCCTTCAGAATATTCTTTTTATATTACATTCTTATTCTCCTTCAGAAAATTCTTTTTACACTAAGTAGCACAATATAGCAAATTTCTTTAGCTAATATTTCCATTTTGTATGATGCGCCCCTGATTTGGGTCATTTGCCCTTGACTTTTTTTAAGCCCTGTCCCCAATGCTCCAGATAAAGTGAGTACTGCTATTGTGTTATTATGTATCCCTAGAACCAGAACCAAACTTGCAGAGATGTAATTCTCCTTCATGGCACCTACAGTATGGAACTCTATCCCAAACACTGTCCGTCAGTGCTCATCCATTCATGCCTTTAAAACTGCATTTTGCACCTTTGTAAGACAAGCAACTTTGTGTTCTTGCCCTTAGGCTGGTCATAGTTAGGCTCCCCATGCCCTGACATGCACTTCACGCCTACCTACTGTAGATATATACCCTACCATGCTCTGTATGTCAGTTACAGTTTATAGAATGTACTGCCTTGAATGACCATTTGTCTTAAATCTCGTTGTATTACTCCCTATCACTGTTTCCATCCCATCACTTTACAGTTTTCTATTCTGTACTGAACTCTGTACTAAATAAATTGTCAAAACTGTTCCTTGCTTTTGTCCTCCCTTGTTCTATTCTCCCAGGTCATGCCTGAAAATAAGCATCTGTATTGTCTAGTGCACCTACCTAATAAATAAAATAAATATTGACCTATTTTATTCACCAATTTATAAGAAATACTCTTGGGAGGAAGTGGGCAGTGGAGTGGGGGAATTATCAGTATCGACTCTCAAAAGGAAGTTCAGCATTTGGTATGGGGGTTCCCACTGGTGAAGGTCAAAACAAAAAGCAGCAGATACCTGTACTCTATCATATTGGCAGTTGCTACAAAAGCTGTCACTCAGAGGTGACTCCAAACTCTCCCCCCCACACACACACACAAAGACGGTGGTTGGAAAACTGTAAACAATTACTGGTACTAGACTGGATGACTGCCAAGCTAAGGCATACAACAGAAAAGGCAAAAGCAAGATAGCTCCTTTAATTATCATGCATCAGAAAAATTTCCAATAGCACAGTATTAGACTAGTTAGCTGAACTGCCATGATGTATAATGTTTTCTAGTATCCACTAACGCATAGTTCTGTTTTATTTTCCACCTCAATAACTTTTCTAAGAGCCTTGTTGCCCATGGGACTTAGCTGGACTATCCCTAGGGACCTCCAGTCTAAAGTGGGGCCACTCCTCCTCTCCCCTCTCTACAGGCAAACTTTAAGTGTTTCTCTTTCTCACTTCTCCAGCTTGGCTTTATGGGTTCTCTCACTTCAGCCCCTATGTGACCTATTGCAGGTAACAGGGAGGGCCATGAATTATTTTCCATTTCGGCAAGGAGTGGGGAAGGGGGATGAGAAGTTAAAATAAATTGCAATGATTTTTTTAATGGCGTTGAGAAGATGCTGAAGAAATGAGACTAACAGAGGCAACAGAGTTAGGTGCACGATAGAAGGTAAACAGGGCAAAGTTAAAATACTGTACTGTGAATTTGTCACTTAGTTTCTGTTTATTTGTTTTCTTTTCTTTTCTCAGTAGTGTTGGTTGTGTCCCAAATGAGTTTAAACCCTACCCTAGTTTTAGTACTACGTCCTGTTATTGTCCTGTGTAATTGTAATGTTGTTATGAAAATACTTCAATAAAATGAATTAAAAATGTTTTTTTGATGAGTACCGGTACTCATCTCAACCCTTGGAAATGCTCCATAAATGCTTCAAATGGCACTGCTTTTCCAAGTTTAAAGCATTTTTTACTCATCAAAATTATATTTTAGTCACCTAATGTCAACAATGGTGAGTACGTTATCCTTAAATGCCAATGTTATCTGAAACACTGCCTGCCCCTGATCTGAAAGATAGGAAGTGGAGACGTATAGTTGTACAGCATCTATAGTGGTGCTTTCTGCTGTCCGAGATCCTAGTTACACTTGCAGATCAAGATGATGATGGCATCTGCTCCTATGGGCCTGAGCCATATGGCATTAAAATCCGTGCTTTTCTTCTTTCATTTATAACTTGTCATGCTTGCTGCAGACTTCAGTAATCAGCTGACTGTCATTCTGCTTTATTTGGTTTCTGATATAGCCCCATCAACCTGAATGTGATACAAAACAAACTCTGGTCACAGTCACTACGGCTGCTAATACATGAACTTGAAAAGGGATATAAAATTAATGTGTAGGATGTGCATACCTTATGTACATCCCATTTTTATTTTACCATAAAACACACACTGGATATAGTGATATGTGACCAAAAACAGGTCTGTGAAATAGAAAAGGTGCAATGACTTAGCTTAACAATTACACATAAATCCACATAAATAAACTAGGAATTTTTATTTCTCTCTTTAATTACCTTTATTTATGTGTGCATATTCTTTATTACTGAGACATCTGCATGAAAACAGGGTACTTGTGTCACAGACCCAGTCTACAGTAATCTTCCTCCTAGTCCCTCTGTTGACATCATTATCTTTTGTTTGAGAGATCAGAATAATTTTCTCAGCAACGGGTTATGACCTCACAAACTGAGAATTATGACTTGAGTAGGGGGATCAGCAGGAGAATGAGAGGACATGTAGGGGACAACAAAGACGTTTTCATACAATTGCTCTCTACAATGAAGAATGGAGATAAATACAGTAAATTAGTGAAACAAGGAAAACAGAGTGGGGGAGGGGGTGAGAAAGAGACAGTGTAGAGTGCAGTGATCTCAGTCAACCTCCGGGGATGTTGAAACTATGGAACCTGATACCCCTTATAGAGAGGCTCCTTTCAACTAAAGTGCCAGCAGTCAATTGCTTAGACATACGACAACAACCAGCGCCTCTGGGAATTCGGCATACAAGAATGGTGTGGTTTTACTGTAATCAGGGGGTCTCTGTAGAACTGACTACTGCCGACTGAAAGAGCAGCTGACACCTTCTTTTGGTTGGGGCAGGCAGCTCAAGCAGCCGCCAGCCCCAGGAACTAAACAAGCCATATTTAGGATTTTTTAGATTATGGAATAAGAAGTTATAACACTTACAAAAAATGCAATCTCACTTCCGTGTTACACCAAAGCTGCAGAGAGCCCGCTGCAGCCCAACCCAGAAAACAGTGTCTTAATGACTCGAAGCAGGGAAGGGACTTCAGGGCTACAGACAGCATTGTGCTATTGGGGGCAGTGGTGGTATCTGAATACTGCTGAAACCTCTAAAGGCACTTTTACGTGTTGGAGGCTAGTATTACTTATACTACCCTCCCAAAATGTGCAAGGACCCTTTAGAATTTGCTTTCTCAAATATCATTTGCATTGGAATTGTGTCTTGTGAGGAACAGATAGAGACAGAGGACGCGCCCAACTGGAGCGCTGCAGAGGGGGCAGGGATCAGACCAGGAACAAGCACAACAGAAACAGAGGAAGTGCTCAACTGAAGGACTGCAGGGGGATGGGGACCAGACACACTGATTCATGCTGATGCGCTTCAACTCCACTCACTAGGTGGAGCACACAAACTGCTACATGTTCAGTATCCGGTCACACTCTCAGACCCTCTTTTCTCTCTACTCATCCTTTTCACTATATGTCAGCATAGCTCTCGTTGTGCAGCCGTAAAAAGAAATGCGACACAGCCAGAACTACAGCATTTTGTGTCTGCAGGGCTCAGCAGCACCTAGCCTAGTAGCCTCTCTTCCTTAAACAACCCAATGCAACTATGTTTTTATTTACACTTTTCACATGCTATCAAAACTATGACTTGGCAAACAATATATTATCAACACATACATAAACAGCACCACTGATAGCCCATAATGTGAGCTCCGTGCTGGGTTCTGTAAGTGTGCACACTGATACCATCTCTATATGAGCATTACTATCTGGTTAAGTAAGCACGTTACAACAGTCAAATAATGGCAATTTCCTTTCCATTTTCTGCTGCTCAGGCAAAACTTTAGCACTGGCTTCATCCCCAGAGGAAATCCTTGCTACAATCAGAATCCCTCTAATTAAGCAGTCACTGCTTAAAACAATAAATTGTCTTTCTGTGTTGTAGTTCAGAATATATAGGATGTAACAGAATATTCAGTACTGAGTTTTGATTTTGCAGTAACGTTAATGCACAAGATTTATATGTCAGCAACTTCTTTCAGTTAAGTAGTAGAAATCAGGCAGTACTTGCATTGCACAAATGTAACCTTTACTGTTTAAAAACTTTGTTGTGTTCCAAAGTGATTTCAACCTCTCCTTCCTGGATTTCTTGGGGTTCAGCTGCTTTGCAACTCTCTTTAGTTGCTTCTTTTACATCAGAAGCAAGCTAGAACTTCTGTTAAATCATCCTATGACCATTTTATCTTCTAAGTGGTTGATATCATCATCATCACATTCTGCTGCACAGGATGGTTTATTTCCCAAGATGGCAGCTTGGGTAAAGAATTTTCTGGAGAACAGAATGCAGAGGATAATAGTAAACTGAGTCCACAGTGAAGAAAGGGGGGTTACTAGTGGGGTACCGCAGGGTTCAGTATTAGGACCGGTCCTCTTTAAATGTCTTTATAAGCGACATTGCAGGGGGACTGGAAGGAAAAGTATGTCTCTTTGCAGAGGACACAAAGATCTGCAACAGAGCTGATACACAAGGTGGGGTGGAAAGGATGAGAAGGGACTTGGCAAGGTTGGAGGAATGGTCAAATGTATGGCAGCTTAGATTCATGCTAAGAAGTAAAGTGATGCACCTGGGAAACAAAAACCCAGGGAAGAGTACACAATGGGGGTGAGAATTGAGATACTAACAACAATAAAATGGAAAGGGACCTGGGGTAGTCATATCAGATGACCTAAAGGTGAGCAAGCAATGTGAGAGGGCAAGGAGGGCTGGTGGGGGGGTACTGGAATGCACAGGGAGAGGCATCACCAGTAGAAAACAGGAAGTTATTATTCCTCTGTACAGACAGCTGGTGAGACCCCATCTGGAGTACTGTGTGCAGTTCTGGAGACCCAGTCTCTGCAAAGACATAGACAGCATAGAGGCAGTCCAGAGGAGGGCAACTAAAATGGTGCAGGGTCTGCACCAGAAGACATATCAAGCAAGACTTAAGAAGCTTAATATGTATAGCCTTGAGGAGAGGAGGGAGAGGGGGGGACATGATAGAAACTTTCAAGTATCTCAAGGGAATCAACAAAGTCTAAGAAGGTAGCATCTTTCAGAAAAAGAGGTGTGCAAGAACGGAAGCACCAAGGGAGGTCGACAGTGAAAATGCTGACCTCCCCCACAGCGATGGCACAAAACTGAGGTCGGTATTGTGCCACGGCTATGCCCCCACCCCCCTGCACCGCTGGACTTTAGGATTATCAACTCCAGGTTGGAGTTGGTCCGTGGGGGGAGGGGAACATCATAGCAAAAATACAAAAAGAGCTACTACAGCGACTGTCGCCGCAATGGTCTTTTTTGTTGCGTCTGACGGGTGTCGATGTGCAGGGGTGCACTGCAAGAACAAGGGCCATAATTTGAAACTGGGGTGGCTCTGAGGTAATGAGAGGAAGTATTTTTTTCACGGAGAGAGTTGTGGGTGCATGGAACAGCCTTCCTGAGGAGGTTGTGGAGTCAAAAACAGCGGGGGAGTTCAAGAATGCATGGGACAGGCATAAGGCAATTCAAGGGGGTGGAGATAGGAAGAAGTAGGCTGTTGGTTAGCCAGGATCTGCAGCTTATCCATTAGGTAGGGAAATGGGCAGACTGGGTGGGCCAAGTGGTCCTTATCTGCCATCAAATTCTATGTTTCTATATAATGCATAGGAGAAATCCTGGAAGTTGATTTTTCAGTGCAGTGTCTGACCAGTGATGACATTTCAGTAGATCACAGGTCATAACTAATTTCCAAGATTAACCATACCCCAGCACTTGTGGGTAATTTTATAACTGCAATAATACGCTCCCAAACATGAAATATCATAGGATACTGGGTGGTTGAGGAAGGTCAGCTTATTTTGTGTCTTAAAACATACCGGAAGCATGATGAGTAAGCAATAAAGCACACCAGGATGGGCATTATAGAGAATAATAAAATGGGTAGGGACAATACTGCATTATGAGATGCCAGTAGCTATGTTTGACCACACTACTAACAACACTTGAACTAAGCTGCAGAGCTTTTCACCATCTCTCTGAGGACAGGGTGGGTGCCCCAAGACTGGAAGGTGGCGCATATAGTGCCTATCCACAAGGGGGGATCAAGGGAGGTGGCAGGGAACTACAGGCCTGTCAGCCTGACATCGGTGGTGGGCAAGGTGATGGAGGGTATTGTCAAGGAGAGGCTAGGGGGGGACCTGGATAAGTCAGGGTGCCTGGACGATAGACAGCATGGATTCATCCCGGGGAACTCGTGTCAGACAAACCTGGTGGAGTTCTATGACTGGGTGACTAGTGCCTTGGACCTGGGTAGACCAGTGGACGTCCTCTTTCTAGACTTCAGCAAGGCATTTGACTCTGTTCCTCACGTGGGCCTGTTGGATGAGCTGGGAGAAATGGAGGTGGGGAACCAGATGATCAGATGGATAGGCAATTGGCTCCAGGACCGGACCCAGAGGGTCGTTAGTGGGGTCCCACAGGGATCAGTCCTTGGGCCCCTTCTGTTCAACGCCTACGTCTCTGACATAAGGACAGGAATCAGGAGTGAGATGAGTCTCTTTGCGGATGACTCGAAACTGGGGTGGTGGATAGGGAGGAGGGGAGGGTGGCCCTACAGGGGGATCTGGAGGCTCTGGAAAGATGGTCTAGAAAGTGGAAGCTGAGGTTCAATGCAGGGAAATGCAAGGTACTCCACCTGGGGGCCAGAAACCCAGGCCTAGTGTACACCCTGGGGAAATGCTACAAGTCTCGATGGCTGAGAGGGACCTGGGGGTGGTGGTGGATGTCAAGATGAACAACTCGGAGACTTGTAGGAGGGCAGCAGCCAAGGCCAACAGGATGCTGGGATGCATCGCTAGGGGATCACCCCCTCAGGAGGGAAGTGACCTCCCTCTGTATAACTGCTTGGTGAGGCCGCACCTTGAGTACTGTGTGCAGTTTTGGAGGCCACACTTAAAGAGGGACATTAACTCCTGGAGAGGGTCCAGAGGAGGGCAACCAAAATGATTTGGGGCTTGGGGACAGGACCTATGAGGAGAGGCTCGAAGAGCTAAATATGTACACATTGGAAGAGAAGGGGACATGATAGAGGTCTTCAGGTACATGAAGAGGGCAAATAGGGGAGGAACAGTCAGGGTGCTTCGAGAGGAAGGAGGAGGGGGCTACTAGAGGGCATGGGTGGAAGCTGAGGGGGGAAGATTCAGGGAGAAGGGAGGAGGTGCTACTCACTGAGAGGGTGGTGGGGCCATGGAATGCACTGCCTAGGGGCTGGTGGAGGGGTTCAAGAGGGGGTGGGACAGGTACAGGAGAAGGGTTCTGGAAGTAAAATCCGATGCAGCAAGAATATCCGGAACTGGGAAGGGAGAAGCCAGAGAAGGCGAGGGGGACAGCAAGGTCAACACCCAGGGTGGGGGCTGACCAAACGAGCAGACACGAAAGACCATTAGGCCTATTCTGCTGGCATTTTAGTATGTTAGTATTTTAGTACCAGCTGTCCCACTTACCCATCATATCACTTGGCTAACTAAAATTTTAGTTTTGTAACTACCAAACGAATATCACTTTCACAACTTGTAACCTGCAATCTCGGTTCCAAAAAAAGATCTGTGTATTTTTAGCCCCCCCCCCCAAAAAAACAAACAAACTGGGGGACTACTTTCTTTCTCATTACAACAGTTCAATAAAATTCAATAAACACGTTTGACAGCATAACAGTTTCATGTGTATTAAAAAAAAAAGACACTCCAGGTTGTTAGTAGTAGAGCCTTGAATGCAGGCCCTGGAGTGTACAGACACAACCTGTGGTCTTCAGCCTCGATGCATCCTTGGGAGTGAGTTCTTGGCACTACTTCCAACAGCCTGTTATGCCTTATTGCTTACTTGATGCATCCCAAAGATGCAATGTGACCACGAGATGCAACTACGTGCTTTTAACCCTTCAGAAAATGCATCAATTTCCTTACAATGCCCACTAGGGTAGTGCACTTGTAAAATGGTCTTTATCTGAGCATTTAGGAAAAAGCAGAACACTTTTTAAAGTTCATTTCAAAAGTGAATTGATATGGTGCCCTTCCAAGATCCCACCTGTGGTGGGTAAGCCACAGGTGACTGGTTCAGAGGCCAGAGTTAGGGTAAGTAAAGGCAAGAAAGAAGTGGGAGTCCTTGCGTGGGGTGGAGTGGTAAAAAGGTAGGAAAAGGAACCTTGAGGGAGATGAAAGGAGGATACCTGTTCAATTCCGGGGGTGTTAGAAACAAAAACTATAAAAATACAAAACTGAATTGACATTTGTTCAGGTTGCTAGGGCATGGTTTTGTTCATCTCTTCTAAAATGTGAGTGGATTGTTACCACAAAATTTTATAGAACTGTTTGAGTTTCCACTGCTAAGATACAGATGTTTGCTTACACAACAAATTAGGCATGAAATCGATGCTCAGTCATGTGACACGTGTCAGACAATCACAGATCAAGATTTCCTGAGCCTTTTTTATACCTAATACAGTATATTACACTGTTATGTATTATTGCTTCATCCTCTGTGCTGTTCCTCAGTCCTGGAAGCTGGCTAAAGTTATTCCACTTCACAATGATGGCAACCCCTCCTCCCCTGGCAACTTCTGCCCCATTTCCATCCTTTCTTCCCTCTGTAAGTTACAAGAGAAATTGGTCCACTTTAGACACCACAACTTCCTCTCATCCTCCAATTTCCTCTCACCCATCCCATCTGACTTCTAGAAGCACTATTCCACCATCTCCTGCCTGCTGCATGTCACTGATACCATCTTCTCTAGGATGGATCAGAGGCTCATCACAGCTGCTATATTCATCGATTTTACCAAAGCCTTTGACTCAGTGTTCCATCCTCTCCTCCTGGACAAACTGAGCTCTGCTGGCCTCTCTGCCGCTATGGTTGCTTGGTTCTGTTTATACCTAACAGGCAGACACCAATCAGTTCAGGTTGGAGGTGTTCTGTCTCCTCCTTTTCCTATCCAGGCTGGGGTCCCTCAGGGCTCCATCCTAGGCCTCTTTTTTTCCCATCCTCCTCAACGACTCCCCGCAGCCTGAGTCAACTTCCATATTCACATGTATGCATATGACACAGTCATCTTCACCTCAGGTCCCTCTGCAACCTGCAATCTCTGTTCCAAAAAAATATCTGTGTATTTTTATTCCTCCCCCCCCCACCAAAAGAAAAATCTGGGGTCTATTTTCTTTCTCATTACAACAGTTCAATAAAATTCAATAAACACGTTTGACAGCATAACAGTTTCATGTGCATTAAAAAGAAGAAACTCCAGGGTGTTGGTAGTAGTGTCTTGAATGCAAGCAGACTATTCCAGGAGGATTTCTACAATGTTCTGCACTGGTTTCAGTCTAACCAAATCTGAGTCAATGCTAAGAAGACACTGTCCATGACCTTTGGTTCCAGTCAGAAACTGGCCAGGCTCACTGCCCCCCTGGTCTTCACCACTCTGGATGGCTCCCCTTTTGAAGGGGTTCAGTCCTTCAAATATCTGGGAGTGCAGTTCGACAATAAGCTTCTCAGCCTGCATTGATGCAATCCATGCTAAGCTCCATCCCAAGCTTGGTGCCCTATATCGTAACAAAGACTGCTTCTCTCCGCAGGTCTGCAGGGAGCTTGTTACCCAAATGGTGTTCCATGTCTTCGACTATGCAGATGTGGTCTATAATACCGCCTCTTCCACTTCCCCTGCCAGAATGGACACCCTCTTAAACTCCTGCTGTTTTGCTAATAACTCCAACCCCCCCCCCCCCCAAGCACTTTCCACTACTTGCTGTGTTTTTCTCTAGTCATCCTTCCCCTGCCCTCTCACTGCCAGGCTCACTGTGCCTCTTTCATTTCCAAATACTGGTCTGGTTCGCTTTCTTCTTACCTCTCCTCTCTCCTACTCCAACTCCCCCTGCTTCATGCTCCATCCATTCCAGGGACCACTGCTCCTTTGCCACTTCTCTCCCCCGCTCCTCTGCTGAGCAATCTGCCTTCTCCTATCACCTTTCCTCACTCTGGAACAAACTCCCTTCCTCCCTCCATCGCTCCTCCTCACCTGGCTCTTTTAGGCTGCAGCTGAAACTTCAACACCTCCCCACCTGCTCCTGTTTCCTTTCATCCTGATAGTTTGATGGCTGAACCTGTTACATTCCAAGTTATTGCTCCTATTCTACTATTGCTTTGAAAAGTGGCCTTATTGCCAATGCCCTTTGGGGTAACCCTTGCCTCGATGCTTCTGTGCTGTGGTTCTTTGTATTTCAGCTTGTTTTTTGGGGGGCTCACCATGACCCAATCCCGTAAGACCAACACAGGGCCAGTTCATTTCCCCTGGGGTGTGATACAGATAAGGTACACTGATGAGTCCTGGGTAGGACAAAACACATGTCTGTCTTCCATTTGCACACTTTGCAGATTTTGTGAGAGGCACTTAGGCACTATGCATTCCTGCTTGAAGCTGAACTGGCCTAAAATTGCATGGTGATTAGCATATACGTCCCATGATACTTTGCCCAATGGGGGTATGCGTGATTTTGTATTTCTTTGAAACTTGGCTTTATGGCCAATGCCCTTCGGGGTAACCCTTGCCTCTGTGCTTTTGTGCCGTCGTTTTTTGTCTGTTCTATTATTGTTGCCAATTTATGCACTGCTTGACGTTCTCTGCACTTTACCTCTGTATATGCAATTTGTTCATTATTTTTTTAAATTTCTGTATAATACCGTTGCTCTGATGCTTTATTACTTGTATTTCTGCTGCTTGTTCAAGCTTCCCTTCCCCCGGGTCACACCTGGAAATGAGCCTTGGCTCAGTGCGTCTTTCCCGATTACCAATTTTCAAATAAATAAATTGCTTATTTAACCAAGCACAGATGCCACCCTTTCAAACTAACTCTATACACTCTCTCAGACCAATCACTGTTAGTATATCAAGTGCATACAGGCATGCTGATATCATAGAGAACTGGTTCAATATCTCTTTTTCTTAAAGAATGACATGAAATTAGTTCCACTGCACTTATTAAACTGGATTTAGTCCAGCTTACCATGATGTCAAAGTCTGCTCACGTGTACTTGCTTTTAAAATTATCATTAAAGCAGCAGTCCCCATTAACAGCAGAAATCCAGTCACTATTGTTTTATTTTAAACTATATTTATATTTGATTACTTAACATTTCTGAATTTCTGTCATCATTTTATGAACTATTTTAAAGAAAAATAATTAAGAGGTGCTCTCCTCCTCAAACGACAGCAGCCACCCCCCACCAATGTTTCTGTTTCTGTTCCCTCCCTTACCAGGGCTGTTCCCCTTCTCCAGGAAAGCAAAGATGGTGGTCCTTGCATATGGGTAGGCAGGGCTCCATTACATCAAGCAACACAACCAAAATTAAATAAATGCAAGATATAAAGTTAGTCTCACATGTCACATATATCAATGAACTGTCTGGACTTTTCCCCCCTACCAATTAAAGGTTGCTGCTTTAAAATGACTTTTCCCATTTGGAGACAGATTTCTGTGTTCACTGGATGCTACTATGGTACAAAACCATCTGTAGTAAGAGTCAATGACGGCTCAGTTGTCTAACACCCATATTGGTACAATTATTTTTGGCAGGTAAATCTTTTTAATCTTTTTTTTGTTTGTTTCAAATGTACAGTTTTTTTTTCTCTACCACCTTGAATTTTTTCTTACAGCCTCCACCTGCTGTCCTACCCCTGGAGGGATCCTGGGTAGAGACCTTTGTCCACCAGCCAAGAGAGTCAATCCCTTATAGTTTACCTGTTCTATTTACATTTGTATTACAATACTCTTATTAAGGGGCTCACCAATCGCCCACTGGCAGTGCTACGCAGCCCCACACATGGACTTCCTGGATTCTGAAGCAAGCTGAAGTCTGAGCGATTGGAAGGTCTGCAGTTGGGGGGAGTGCTACCAGCAGCAGCACTTCTTGGACTGGGAAGGAAATACTACCTTGGCATCTCTTACAGGGACCCCTGCAGGGGGCCAAAAGAGGTGACCTACATTATACACCTTCTCCACAGGTTGGCTATGCGGACAGGGCATGCACGTGGTGCCATACAGGAGGGAGGGGGAGGATTCCACTCCAAACCATGCTGACATTCCTCACATGAGGATATATAAATACCTTCCACATCAAAATGAAGGCAAGAAAACTCACACTCTCGGGTCCTTACCAGCTGCCCCACTACTCCACTACATCTAGATGTGCTAAAAGCAACCCTCCCCCCAATCCAAGGACCCCACCAAAAGGTTCAAACCACAGCGGAATAAGAAGTAGGTCATACAGGACAGAACTCGGAGGTCACAACTGGTTAAAGACAGAGCAATGGACATAGGGAATAACAAGCTTAATAAAAAGATGACTTACTGCCGCAGTTTTGTGCTCCAAATTTATATTTTCTTTTACTAGGAAGGGAAGAGATGGAGACTTTCTGATAATTGAGAAAGAAAGTAATCTGTTTCAATGGAGGGTGCTTAGTCGACAGAGTCTTGCTAACACTTATCTTTCTAAATGAACTGAACTTCATTTTCAGGAGTGTCACCACGGCTCCAACAGAGGATAACCTGACACAAACAGTATCTGATTGTATTGACTTAGTATGTATCACTGATCAGTTTTCTGTACAACAATTACTGTAGGCACAAAGGACCTTATTCTCAAAAGACTACAAATCCCCATCACAGGCAATATCTGCATAAAGCATTGATAATCTTTAATACTTCATACAGATATTCTCATTTCAGAACATGGCTCAAAAAGGAATAACAGAAAGACAGGCATGATGATATGATACACATTGCTACTACCTTACTAAACAAAAGGAGGGCTGCGCATAATGGAAGGAGTGTAATTTTTTTTTCTGCACTGACTGGGCATTAAGTACTGTACATACCCTCCCCCCTACCCCAAAGAGACTACTAACAGTTTTAGAAGCAATGATGCCCACTATGATATTCACAAATTCAGCTTCTTTTAAAAAACGTTTCTTCAAGGAATACAAAGCTTTGCACACCGGCTTTCTTGTTTTCTGAAGATGTAAGTGATATGTACAGCAATAGACTGCGGTGGGATACCCATAGTTATTCCCACATTTGAGGATAAGGCTCATAACTCACAAGTGGGGGATGAATGGGGATATAGCTGTGAAAGGCCATTCTCCACAATAAAACAGCTCATGACTGGAAAGTAGACAGTGCATGTCTTCCACCATGTAATGACACCATCTAGAGAGGAGCAAAAGCTTCCAGCTGGTAGACCAATGGCCTCAAGGTATGCCCCCTGCACTTCCTCTTGCAGCATTTCTGGCCTTTCTGAAGCTATGTATGCAAATACCAATCATGTGTCTGGAATACTGTTAATGGAAACTGGGCTTTAGAGACAATGCTAATCTGATGCCTAGGGAATAGCCACAGTATGAAAGATTATACTGACTGTACTAATACAGGGGTCTAAATTTATTATGGCAAACCAAAACGGACTGTTGTTTTAAGGTGATAGGTACCTGGCCTGCAGTAACCTTTTGTAGTAATAACCTTGCCAATCTGTTCTCACTGTAGTACACAGTCCAGATGTGCCCCCACTTTTCATTAATAGCTATCTCATGGTATGTGTATCAAGCTGCACTAGCAGCCACCTAGCACTTAAGCTGTAGGCACCAGTAAAACGCTACACCGTTCTGTTCTGTGATGAAACTACAGCCAGACAGAGAGAGACACAACAGTAATGAAACTGTGGGCAATGCTAAAAAGTTGACAAAATGCTCACATTATTTACTCTAAGGTTATTACCCACTGTAAAAGAAGACAAGAACATTTCTGAAACCCAGCCATCCCATTGGTCCTATTGTAGCAAGCAAGTTATTTACCTCCCAGTTAACCGTCAGAAGTCACTTTAAAAATGTAGTGGTAAGGGCCAGCCTGGTGGCGCGGAGGGCTGAGGCACTACACCGTACCTCCTACCATGCCAGCGGCTCGTTCAATGAAGAGCACAGACTGCAGGGGGACAGCTGTGGGAGAGGGCTGGGTGAGGACCGAAGGGCCGCCTGGCAGCTCTCCTCTCCCGCATAGAGGAGCTTGGCCCTCCTGGTCTTTGACCGCCACCATGTGGAGGCATGGTGGTGGTGTGGGCGATGGAGGGGTGGGCGGAGCGGAGTCACTCGGGCCAAGGCACGAGTGGAAGCCTCCAGGTGCACATCCGACTTTGTCTGGGGCTCCGGGAGTAACAGGGAGAAAACACGGTGGAAAAAATGGGGGTAGCGACTTAATGAAGCCCCCCCTCAGTAGGAATGGTCTACCTGAGGCTGGAGGAGGTGTGACTCAGGATGGCCACAGAACCAAACAGGCTGGGCTGACACAGCCACCCAGCCTGCCAAGGAGGATAAAGGAAAGGATAATAAAAAATGTATTGGAAGGTCAAACAAGATTTTGCATGATTTTTAAACCTCCAAGTGGGACCTTCCTCCCTCAAACCTTTTTCCAGCCAAACCACATAGTATCCAGTGATAGGAGCGAAGCAATATAGGCAAATTAATATGAGCGAAGTAATTTGGGCAACTGTCAAAATGGCGACATTAATCGCGAATCTAATAACAGTGACTCTGGCAGGAAGCAAGAATGGTGTCTATGTTCTGTAAACCACTGCACACCATTGTAACTTTTGTGTGGCCTCGGAGGTAGTTATATAATGGATAGAGTGGCATGGGGGGGGCAGAGCCTCCCACATGAAACAGGAGGTAGTGTGTTTGGATTTTTTTGCATGTCCATTCGCCCTTTTGACGGTCGCTGTGATTTGAGTGGGCTGTGTGTGATGTCGCTCATATGTACTCGCTGCTATTCCTTTCATTGAAAAGTTTTCACTCTTATCACATGGAACCCACAGTCTGCAGTGTGTTGACCTCTCCTCCCTCTCCTTCTCTCTCGCCATATTGTATATAACCAAAAAATATTATTTTTATACTACCAGGGCATGTGTTAGACCAATCATTTACATATCAGCATATGCAGCACAATACACTCTATATTCGTTCCATGCAGCCGTCATCTAGAGGTTGATGGCAAGAGTGAAGCATAAAGAACACAAGACTGCTGCACCTGTGATTGGATTCAAAAATAACAAAACATGCATTAATATGCTGGAAATTTTACAAATGTACTGTATTCACTGTGTCAAGAATCAGTACTAAGAAGCAGTAACTTTAACTATCCTCTTCAGTCCCTACCTCAACTCCTTCCCCTCGGCCTGCCCAGGTAAGATCCTCCTGTATGCAGAAGATGCTGTGCTCTTCGCCTCTGACCCAGACCCCAACACACTCCAGGCCACCCTCCAACAAACTTTTGATAGAGCTGAGCATTGGTTCACATCACGAAGGCTAGTTCTCAAACTAAAAAAGACCAAAGCTATGCTCTTCTAGTATCGCCAAAGCAATGCCAGTGGTGCCCCTCTTGTGATACTGCCTAGCACACTGAACCCCATTGAGCAGGTTTCCTCCTACATGTATCTGGGCATTACCTTTGATTCGGCACTCTCCTTCCATTCCCATATCAATGCCCTTTCTGCTGCCACCAATGTCAGGATTGGACTGTTATACCTCCATAGGGACTGCCTACCACAAGAGGCCCTTAGGTTGGCAATCATCTCCTCTGTCCTGTCGCTAATCGACTATGGGCTGCCCATCTAAGCTGCAGCCGACAACACTGTGTTCGCAAGAATCCAGCTCTCTATAAACAAGGCCTGCAGGCTAATGCTGGGAGACCCTAGGTGCACCCATACATGCCTTCTGTACTCCACCACCAACTTGCTCAACCTTGAAGAAAGACTCCACTTCCAAACCTGCCCTCTTGTGAAAAAGACCCTGCTAGGGCTCTCCTCCCCCCCTGGGGTCGCCACCTCTCTGCAGCGTGCCTCCCCCTCAGTCTCCACTCGCAGCACTCTCAAAACCTCCCTTATTGTCCCCAGGGTAAGGAACTCTATGACCCAGAGATCCTTTTGCTATTGGGCTCCCTCCTGGTTCAATCCCCTCCCAGCCAACACAGCTGACTCCACTAAGCTTGGTCCTTTCGAGGTCTTCCTCAAAAGCCATCTGACAAGCATTCGCTGCTGCAACTGCACATAATCTCCCACCTGCCCCTTACCCTCACCCCTAGGCTGGGTTTGCCCTGTCTACTTTTGCTGTGTATGCCTGGGGTCTCAGGCAATATCTGCTGACTAATGTAATAAAATATTTCTGGTTACTCGTGTACCTATATATGACTATTGTGATCTATGTGTTACCAAGCTTGTACCACCAGTGAATTCCTGTAACACTGGGTTCTTTTTTAATCTAAGCATTATGTACTGTACAGTTTTTGCTTGCTATGATGTATTGCTCTCTTGACAAGGTGCCTCTGTAAATGAGTCTTTGACTTAGGTCTGTAAACTGATGATCTAATAAATAAATAAAATAAATAATTACCCAGACACTTTGCCTCCAAACACTAAGGCTTCATCGGAAAGCACTTGAACCCTTTTCTCTTGGGTCTGTTGCATAACTGAGCTCAGGGTCAATCAAACCAAAGCTGACATGGTGCCTTTGGCAGGGAAAGGGCAGACAGAGGGGCAGTCTACTTGAAAAAGTCTGGTTCATATTTGAAGTACTGGGAAGTATAGAGGATTCTCTGAAACATACCAGCAATTAAACTATGCCCTCATGTTGCCGGCCTAAACAGGACTCCAAATTACAAACACATATTGTAATTGGGAAATTAAATAGTTAACATGAATCTACTGCACAGCATCACCTATCTTTTTTTTTAACTTTCTGTTTATTGTTATTCAATCAATATAACAATACAGAATCCATTTTCATACAGGAACTCAAAATACCAATCAGCACATAATGCCAATACAGTAACAATTTAAGAAACACATTGATATCATCTGCAATCCAGTACAATAGGAATAGGGGGAAACTATATAAAACAAGCATTTGTCAATGCCGAATGTTTGCTTGCCTGTACTGGCATTGGTACTGCATGAGTTAGAGAGATGCATAATAGGAATGGCAGTGAAGTATTGAACTAACGCCAACCCCCATCTCCACCCTGCAGAGACTGACAGGCGTTGGGGCTGTGCCTTTGGTTCATCGGCCATAATGCTCACGCCATTCCACCTCACCCCACCCTGCAGACATTGACAGGTGTCATGGTGTGCCTTGGGGCCTTTGGCCCGTACTACGCTCACCCCATTACATCAGGAAATAAGATGAGATGGGTGCAGTATAGGAGAATGGGGTGAACGCTAGGGCCAAAGACCCCAAGGTACACCTCGATGCCTGTCAGTGGCTGCAGGGTGGGGGTGGAATGGAGTCAGCGTTACGTTCGACGACCCCAAGTCACACCCCCTACGCCTGTCAGTCTGTACAGGGTGGGGTGTTACAGTTGGAAACTCTAATGCCCCGGGCGTTTGATGCTATTTTTGCTCCATATTTTCAACACAGGCTTTCTGGGACCTCACCTCATGAGCAGTGGCACTGTCATTTCGTTACTCAATTCGGAAAAGTGATTTCGCACAGCGAATGCACCATTCGGCACAACAGGAGCGAACAGACATTTTGGGCAGGATGCGAAAAATGACATCTGTACTGTTCATGAGGAGGTATGAAAAAATGGCAATGTAGAAAATCTGGAGTGAAAATATGAAAAAGTGGCAAAGTTATATGCATGTGTAAAAATTGTGTAATGCACCCTCGCAACACAGTCATATGTTGGAATTTTTCACCAAATTTTCTACATGAACTTTTTGGGACCTCCCCTCATGAACAGTGGTACTGTGATTTCATTAATCTGTCCCAAAAGTTGATTTTGCACAGCGACTGTGCCATTCTGCGCCACAGGTGCGAAAACATGTTTCGGGCAGGATACAAAAAATGATAGTTGTACTGTTCATAAGTAGGTGTGAAAAAATGGCAGCATTGGATATTTGGAGTGAAAATATTAGAAACTGGCGAAGTTATGACCGTGCGTACAAACTGCGCAATGCTTGCTCATAACACAGTCATTTTTGGGAGTTTTTTCATCAAATTTGCAACATGGGCTTTTTGAGACCCCACCTCATGAACAGTGGCACTGTTGTTTCGTTAATCGGTCCTGAAAGGTGATTCCATGCACCGATCACAAAATTACCTTTCGGGACTGAGAAACGAAATGATAGTGCCAGTGTTCACAAGATGCATTCCCAAGAACCCCATGTTGAAAATGTGGGACCAAAACTCAAAAAACTGGCTGAGATATCAACCTAAATTGAACCCCCCATTCACTACCATTATAAGGCTTACCATCATTTCTTCAGTTGCCGGTTGGTCTTTGAAGAGTGCAGACATGTTCCTGGTCCACAGAAGATCACTGCTGCTGACCTCCAGAGGTAAGTATCGGCTGAGGAGAGTGTGGGGAGGTGGGGTGTGCAGAGGAAGGGCGCGGGTTAGGTGAGGGGGAACTGGAGAGACGACGAGGGGCTGTTTTCTTTTTTACAGGTAAAACAAAAACAGACCTCAGGGGACTGTTTTATTTTACAGGGGAAAACATTAATTTAAGCACATTGAGCTGGGCTCCCAGTGTGCCACAATAGTGGGGGTGGAGGGCAGGGGGCATGCCAAAATGGGGATTCTGCACCCCTATGTCAGCAAACAAAATAGATGGATTTGGGGGGGGAGGGGTGCGTATCTGACACTGGGAGTGGGCATCCCAGTGTTGGATAAATAAACAATGATTTTGGCACACTGGGGCGGGTTCCCAGTGTGTCACATTAATGGGTGGAGGGGGGATTGGGCACCCCGATGTCAGCTTTCCAGAGAGCGTGTGTCTGTGCGTGTGTGTGTGTGTGTGTGTGTGTGGGGCAACGGCTCATTTATTTATTACAATGTTTTCCTACGAACGGCACACTGAGCAAACAAGTTGCTCGTATCTCCAGCCATGCACATTACTGTGCACTGTAATGCGCATGGCTGGAGTCTTCTCCACCGCTGTGTGCCTGGTTTGGGAGGGGGACGGAGCTGCCTCTGCAATCAGGGATGACAAAACTGTCCCTGATTGGAGCGGCAGATTTCTTTCAAGTCCATTGCTCACTCTGAAACTGCCGTCATCGTCAGCTCCCCTGTTGATTGGTGGCTGAGGGACCTGCCCCTGAAACCGTTCGCCAGACTGGCCAAACACTGCCACACCTCTGCAGTGCTTTACTCTCCTCAAAATGTTCTTGTATGCTACGCATGCAAGCAAACATAAAAAGGAGACAAGATTACATATCTGTTAAATTATTTCTCAAAACATCCCTAATTCATTCTTAAAAGGAGTAAACAGTTTCTTTATGTCTTTTTGTAGAAGGGGACCCCCAAAGTACCTTTCTCTGTCTGGACTCAATTGCCTTCAGGGCTGGAATCTCACCTTTCCTAACAATACTCTATACCATGTTGGTGATAAAACTGTGACTCCCAGAGGAATGTTTGTCTCTGGGGAAACCTGCCTAACTTGACCCAACTAGGAGACAGATACAGGAACTCAGTCTCTCTATGCGATCAAACCAGAGGAACACTTTAAAATTCCTACCTGTAATTCCAATATTTTCAACTCTCTCTGTGTTTTAAAGCAGACTTGTGAACGACGAGATTGGCAGAAGGGGTTTTCTCTGTTGCTCTGCAACTCGTACACTAAACCTGTACTTCACCACTTGTTTTGTGACTGTGAGACACAAACTGCCTGCATACTGTAATGCCACTGCTGAGTAAACAATATGTGAACCTTACTTTAGTAATCAATTTCCTTTATGGTTGTAAACATAAAATTGAAAAGAAAATCCGAATATAACACATGGGACGTCTAAGCAGCCGCATTTGTTTCTTGTTACTGACATGACTTATGTATACACTTGTTAACTTGCCAAAGGAATATATACCAGACTAAACCATCAAACACTGCGCAACAGCCAATTCTGCTTTGATCTGAGTGAGGCTTGGTGCTGCTTTCAAATGTCATCCTTCTTTTTTTCCAAAAGCCTCTCTGTTCTTCATATAACTCTGTAAATACAAGCCAAATATAAGGCTGGTAAGAAACCTTAAGTTCAGTGCATCTGCAGAACAAAGTACCACTGATTGAATATATTACCATGTTGTTGAAGATGCTTTCAGCAGCCTTCACCACCACAGTCATGGTTCTAAATCTCAGCTGGGGACTGCTGTCTAAATATTTACATAAGGAGCTTCTTCACAAAGTACTGTATTCGGGACTGTATTTAAAGGCTGACAGGTTGTTTTTTTTGCACAGTTATGTGGACCATATTTGCTGATTAGCCCATCCGATTATCTTGCACCTAACTTCAAACAAAGGCTGTGCTAATGCATTCAAACTACCACCCTTAAGATGCTGTACAAAGGCACTCTACAAAAGCCTGGCTGTGGGTTAATCTTCAACTAAGATAATCACCAAACTGCAACATTTCATGTGCAGCTGTTGAATCTACCATGCACACCATGTGAACAGCACCCACATACTGGCACAATGATTAGCTAACTCTTGTGAAAAAACACCAACAATCAAAGGACTCCACAAGATGTGAAAAGAGCAAGTCTATTCAGACCATATCACGCTGCTATATGACTACATACTATGATGCCTACTAGCACACTGCAGATCAACAACACTAATCTTAGCCACTGGCTCACTGTGTGACCTTAGGCAAGTGCCTTGACCTCACTGTGTTTCAGTCCTCCCAGCAGATCCTACCATAAATGCCATGACAGCCTCAAATCTCAGCTCAGTTATTCTCAAAGGGTGAATGGATGAATTACATCGGCTCAACACCCATCACATGATGGCTAGGCTTTGGCTACTTGAATTGACTCTCTAAGCTGCAATCTCGACAACCAACACCAGAGTTCTTATTGCCGTTACTGTATCTCAGCACTGTAGGACTCAGCTGATCAAATCCAGATGGTAAAAAAATGCATCCAGACTTAGCTGAGCAGTGACTTTCATTTGTATCGATGGCAGCTTAAAGATGCATAGTACGAGTTTGAAAATCTCCTCCATAAGGATTTAATGCGGTGCGTCCCTGCTCTCTCCCTGATAGGACGTCACAAAACATCCGAGCGTGGGGATGTGGTGAGTGGACCAGGAAATGGAAGCGATCAGCTAGCCAGCAGTTCAGACAGAGTTACGATCCCTGCCCTCCCTTACAGGACAGCAGCAAACTTTATAATTTTGCTACAGAGGGACTATTGCCACAGCTGGGTAACAGGCTATAAAGTCCAACAGTGACTCTCACAACTTCACTTTAATGTTGGTGTTTACATTGATTGTTATTTTAATATTAACTAACTCCAGGTCACCCCTGAAAAAGGAACGTCTGTCTCAGTGGACCCACCCAGTTAACAAAATTCAAGAAATGAATAAACACATCCAGACATAGCAAGCTCAAATCTTGCTCATTCACAAAGTTTAAATCACGTGTCTTGTAATTTCTACATCAAGACAGCAGTGCTCCTCACAGACTGGTATTTCATATTAAAAAGCAAAATAAAAAAATGTGGTAATTATAGAACATGCAATGGCTTGCAGCAGAGTAACACGTTAACCTTCAAAACTAGTGAGTCTTAACCCTCACTACTGGGAATAAATATGTTAATTCAGTGCAAATCCTGTATTCTGTAAATATATGTAAAGCTATGTATTTATTTGTAATGTTATGCGCAAGAAGGGCACACTAAGCTGTGACAGCTTGTTTCCATGCACACCCTGGAGAGTGGGTTACATGGACATATGATACATGATGGGTTAAGTGTGTAAATAATACATCACAGGGTGTGCACCCTCAGGTGTCTTCCAACTCAACAAATACTTCTCAGCAAACACTGGCATAGTGCCTACATCTTCTAATAAACACAGCACCCTGAAATGTGCTATTGCGCTTATAAAATGGCACAATCAAATGTTTAGCTTAGAAAATGAAGCCTTGTGCTTTATGAGTTTGTACAGGCATGGTAGGTGACCTGGTGTGCCCAATCAGAGAGAAGTAGGGCCAGTGTTTTCCGCATATGCAATTATCCCAGTTCCGGTGGTTAAAAACTGCCAGTCTCAGACAATTCTGAATACCATTCAGAATATACAGTAGAACTGGAAATTCTCACTGTAAAAGTAGTTTAATGTAACAGTGAAAATTTTATGTAATTTTATTCATTTCATTTCCTGCCTTTGCATGTCCAAAATGGAATTCCCTACTTGCTGAAATTCTGTGCCCTGCTGTCTGTGGTCCGAATTAAAATAAATGTCCTATAAATTACTGCCCCCTGCAGTTTCTCTGAAAAGAAAACCTGACTAGACTGGTTGACTTTTTCAACCTGCCAGTTTTCTAATCCTAATTCCAAGACTTGCAGAGTTAGCCCTAACCGCATTCTTTTAGCAATGCCCCATAGTGTATGAGTATGCCCTCACCTCACCTGCTGGCCACTGCTGCACTCAACCAAACTCAGACAGCCCCCTCAACAATCACAGACAAAAAGGAAAACCTGACTGGACTGGTTTATTTTTTAGGGCACCAGTCCACCATGTGGTCCCTTATTGCTGAATGATATACTCCTGGTTTCCAGATCTCAACCTCCCTGACTGTCATACTCACACCATCCCTAACCCAACCTCACCAGTACAAACATGCCAAAAATTACAAACTATCACTACTACATCAACGTGGCACTCTGTATGTATTTTATATGTATTTCTTTATTTCTGTTTTACTTCAATCTGTGGAATCTGGGGGAGGACTTCTTTCATACATGAAGTGCTTGGGAACTTCAGCAAACTTGCATGTGAGATTCAGCTATTAAACCTGTCTGGTTCAGTGCAGGACACTCTAGGAGTACAGAAAACAAAAACATGAAAGTTCCCAATTCTTTACAGCCACCAACTTATGTAAAATAAATATTTACGCTTTCCTAACGGCCACTATATGGATTTTTCTGCATGACAACATTGCAGTGAAGCAGAGTGCAGCATTTTCAGAAGACAGGTGAGTAAAAATGTAATTTCTGATCCAGATTGTAATTTTGGCAAAAACTGCATCAACTTCAGTGATCGCCGGAATTCACTGGCCCTAGAGAGAAGTATGGACGCACTTTAAACAAACTGGGCATATGGCTGATTTTAACACCTATTGGGCTTGCAGAAATCTCTGTAAAAGGAAAATAAGATTAGCCAAAAGTAAATAATGTCAGGAACTGCTCGTGAGTTCAGCGTCAGACTCCAGGAAATTCTGGGACCATATCAGGACCTTTTTGGGATCCTCCCAGTTCTACACCCCTAAGGATATGATACTAAATGGGGCACACTGTGATGACCCGAAGACTATTGCAAATGCTTTAAACCAGAAGTTCTCGGATCTGTCTCTGTATACCTCTGCTTTCCCACCGCAGACCTCTCCCCTTCAGCACAGAGGGCACCACAGGACACTTGGCTCCTCTACAGCTCCCCAAATATCTCTGCATACTCCACCTTTCTACTTTAAGGCAATAACTGCACAAGAGGTCCTTAAACTTCTCTTATCCATATCTGACAATACTAGTGCAGGGTTGGACCTCCTTGAACCTTTATTACTCAGACTTGCTGCTGCCTACATAGCCTCCCCATCGGCGTAAATATATACATTATCCCTGACTACTGGCACTGTCCCAATCCTGTGGAAAGCAGCTCGAATAACTCCTGTCTACAAAAAAGGGGACAAAAAAGATATCAACAATTATAGACCTATAGCTATTCTCTCAGTCTTGTCCAAATTGCTTGAAAATGCTGTCACTACCCAAACACTTGACTTCCTCTCAAAGTGGGGTAGCCTCTCTGATGCTTAGCATGGCTTCCGGAAAAACCATAGCACATCTACTGCGCTACTAAAGTTTACCTCAGATATTCTCTCAATCATGGACTTGGGCAGATTTACTGGTGCTGTTTTCATAGACCTTACCAAGGCCTTTGACCTTGTGAACCACCCTTTACTTCTATCCTGCTTGAGCAGCCTGGGTTTCTCCTCTCCAGCTGTACACTGGTTTAGCAGCTATTTATCCGACAGGCCACAAGCAGTTAAATTCAATTCAGCCATTTCTGAGGTTGCCTCAATAAACATGGGTGTACCACAAGGCTCCATCCTGGGACCTCTCCTCTTCTCTCTCTTTATAAATAATGTCCCCTGTGCACTGAAAAGTTGCTCCTCTCTCTTGTACGCAGATGATCTTGTTATTTATACTAGTGATAACAAAGTGGAGAGTCTAAACTCCGCCCTCTCAATTGATTTCAAAAATATACAGAACTGGCTATACGAACATAAACTGGTCCTAAATGCCAAGAAAACGAAGGTCATGCTTTTTGGCTCTGCCCCTAAACTTCGTAGGTGCCCCTCCTCCCTTACAGTTTATGACCTAGGTGGTACAAAACTTGAAACTGTCTCATCTTTTAACTATCTTGGTGTCCTGCTCGACCAATCCCTTGATCTCAGCCAGCACATTCAATCCATCTGCAAGACTGTAAATAGCAAACTTGGTGCAGCATACAAGTCTGATTACTTGCTAACGCCATCTGCTAAATAAGCCATTGCTAGGGGTATACTGCTACCTTCCCTAACCTATAGTGCCCGTACTCTAGCTGGTGCTCAGAAAACTGCCACTCAGAAATGGGATGTCACATACAATAACATATGTCGATATGCATCCTCCTCCTCAAGACTAAAGCACCGCTGTCAGCTTTATGATGACCTAGGATGGCTCTCCCCCTTGGCAACAAGGCAATATCATCTGGGTTCCCTTACTGACTCTATTACAAGGCTCAAAACCCCCAAATCTCGGGCAGAGCTTCTAATTCCCCACTCAGTCTCTCACGGACTGAGGTCTGCTGACAAATCTCAATTCCATGCTTCAAGATGCTCTACCACTAAAGGCACTGGGGCTTTCAAGTATGTGGCTCCCTAGTTCTGGAATACTCTTCCCCCTGAACTCAAATCGGCTGGGTCCCATCGGTGCTTTAAGAATGAGCTTCACCATTGTCTATCGCATACTGACCCCTGCACTTGTTTTGATCCCACCTGAAGGTTTCGGTAAAACCGCATGCTCTGATGCTCTCTTATCCTTTCCTAATCCTCTCTGTATGAGTCTTGACCTCGTTCCCTAGGGCCTGTAGGCTTGCCTGCCCAGCAAGTTTTTTTCTGTCTCTCAAAACCATATTCCTCCCTCCCTCCTGTATCTCCGCTCTAACGCCTTCCTGCCATGATCCCTCTGTCTTGTCTCTCTCCTGCCTGGTCCTCCACCTTTTTACCTTCCTCCTGTACATGTCCTCCCTTACTCCTGCTACTCTACCTTCCTTTTCTTACCTACTTCTCACTATTCTACCTTATGGTCTCCTGCCCTCCTCCTCCTCCTCTTTATGATATAGTTTTTATTTTTCAGAGTTAAATCTGATATCCAAATGTTCTACTATTAACTGGATTTTGCCTGTATTATCCTGTGTTTATCCCATCAACAATTGCTACTTGTTTTGCATCTTGCTTGCCATTGTTTACTGTTATGTTTTTCTGTTTTCCCTCTATTTGTACCATGTGAAAATGTTTGCACTACTATGAGAACCTGTAATGCTGCCCACTACCTCTGTTATGTTGAATTTGTCCCTTATGGCTCTTACATTTTTGTACATTTGCTCCTTTCCTTGAATAATGTATTAGTTTGCTTCTCTCCCTGTTGAAATGTTCTTGTACTTGTTTATTATGTTGTACTCTCCCGGGTCATGCCTGAAAATAGTCATTATGTTGGCTAGTGCACTTACCTGGTAAACAAAAACTAAATAAAATAAATTGGAAGTGGCCATTGTGACCCACTGTAAAAAGTAAAATAATACTGTTCTTCCTGCTAGGCCAATTATACTCAAATGGCAATGCCATGATTGAGTTATAAAATTCTTACTTTCAAATCTGGGGCTAAATGTGTGTTTGTTTATTTATTAAAATGCCATCCACTGAGCCAGCCTTATGAGATAAATCATCTCGTTTTCATACAGGTCCCAGGGCAGCTCTAGTCACATCAGTTTCACATGTAAAACAGGATATACATTGATACATATACTTCTTTACAGAGCTGGACACAGTATATTACAATAATATTAGATTTTACAGATTTTCTACCCCAGCAACAGTCCTGTTTGTTGTGGTCTACTCTTTACCTGCTTATGTATGTAAATTCATGCCAGCAGAGACCTTGAGGAAGTTCTACCTTTTTGAATTAGCCTATATGAACTGTTCATAAACACTTCCCTGATGTTTCGTTTCTACAGAATTATATATTTGTTATTTATCCAGCACTTGTGAGGATATTTATAGGCACATTTTGGCGATATGTTTGCTCCCTCCAGACCTAGAGTTAGAATAGCACAATAGTCTCATTCTAGGTCGTTATTCTCATTCTAGGTCCCAATA
Source organism: Neoceratodus forsteri (assembly GCA_016271365.2). Classification (NCBI taxonomy): domain Eukaryota; kingdom Metazoa; phylum Chordata; order Ceratodontiformes; family Ceratodontidae; genus Neoceratodus; species Neoceratodus forsteri. The sequence continues at coordinate 753,187,643 of CM028131.1, forward strand.
TCCTCTCTGTAGCGTTTGAATATTCTCCAAGCCAAGCCACAAGTTAATTAATCACCATAGTGGTGAGAGCAGCTAACGCAAAAAAGGAGCAGTCCTTGGCCAGTGGGATCTGGAGGGGGGACAAGGGGTTCTTTAGATACATAGGGGAAAAAAGGAAAGTAAAGGGGCAGATCAGCAAGATAAGGATAGGGGATGGTTGGGCACAGGAGGCAGGGGAACAGGCAGAAGTCCTAAATGAGTACTTTGCCTTAGTTTTTACCGGGGGGGGGGATGGAGGGGCTATGTCTTGCGAGTGGAGCTGGGGCAAACCGGAGCAAGGGGTGGGACTGGTAGAGAACAGGGGCCCTGATGGATCTGCAGACAGGGAGTGACCACCACAGATAGGTGGGGGGCCCAGCAGTGCAGGGTGAAAAGGGGAAAGACACGGAGGCTGAAATCCCAGTAAAGAGTAAGGGAAGCCCTCAAGTCCCTTCGGACGGAGAAAGCACCTGGGCCAGATGAGATACATCCCAGGGTGCTGAGGGAACTGACGGATGTCCTGGCAGTCCCTCTAGCAGAGCTTTTCGACATCTCTCTGAGGACTGGGTGGGTGCCCCAAGACTGGAGGGTGGCCCATGTCGTGCTGATCGACATGGGGGGATCAAGAGAAGAGGCGGGAAATTACAGGCCCATCAGCCTGACATCGGTGGTCGGCAAGGTGATGGAGGGTATGGTCAAGGAAAGGCTAGGGGGGGTTGCTGGAGCAAACTGGGTACTTGGATGATAGGCAGCATGGCTTTGTCATGGGAAGATCGTGCCAGACAAATCTTGTTGAGTTCTATGACTTGGTGACAAGGGCCCTGGACCAGGGTAGGCCAGTGGACGTTCTCTTTCTGGACTTTAGCAAGTCGTTTGATTCGGTACCCCACAGTGGCCTGTTGGCTAAGCTGAAGGAAATTGGGGTAGGGAGACAGTTGTTAAGATGGATAGGAAATTGGCTCTCTAAGCATACTCAGAAACTGGTGGTTGGAGAGTTAGCCTCATCCCCAAGGTGGGTTACTAGTGGGGTTCCCCAGGGGTCAGTGCTGGGGCCACTCCTGTTCAACGCCTATATCTCAGACATTAGGACGGGGATCAGGAGTGAGATGAGTCTCTTTGCAGATGACTCAAAGCTAGGTGCAGTGGTGGATGGGGAGGAGGGAAGGGTGGCCTTGCAGGAGGACCTGGAGGCTCTGGAAAGGTGGTCGGGGAAAATGGAAACTAAAATTCAATTCAGGGAAGTGCAAGGTTCTGCACCTGGGAGTCAGAAATCCAGGCCAGGGGTATACGCTGGGAGGAGACATGATTCAAGTCACGGAGGGTGAGAGGGACCTGGGGTAGTGGTAGCTGTCAAAATGAACAACTCAGAGACCTGTAGGAGGGCAGCGGCAAGGGCAAATAGGATGCTGGGATGCATCGCTAGGGGATTACCTCCAGAAAGGCGGAAGTGACTCTTCCACTGTACAACTGCTTGGTTAGGCCACACCTCGAGTATCGTGTACAGTTTTGGAGACCACATTTAAAGAGTGACATTACACTCTTACAGAGGGTCCAAAGGAGGGCAACCAAAATGATCTGGGGCCTGGGGGAAAGGACCTATGAGGAGAGGCTCAAGGAGCTCGACATGAACACCCCGGAGGAGAGGAGGGACGGGGGAACATGATAGAGGTCTTTAAGCACATGAAAGGGATCAATAAAGGAGGCACAGTCAGGGTGTTCCAAAGGAAGGAGGGTGGGGCAACAAGAGGTCATGGGTGTAAGCTGGAAGGGGGCAGGCTCAGAGGGGAGAGGAGGAGATATTATTTCACTGAAAGGGTGGTGAAGCCACGGAATGCACTGCACAGGGAGCTGGTAAAGGTGGAGACTGTGGACTGGTTTAAGAGGGGATGAAACAGGTACAGGGGGAGGGTAAATCTAACCAGGCCCAATACAGGTGAAACATCTTGGACTGGGACATATAACCCAGGGGAGACACCAAAATCAGCCCTCAGTGCGGTTGCTGAAAATCGAGCAGATTCGAGAGACCATTAGGCCTATTTTGCCTGCATTTTAGTATGTTAGTATTTATAATGTTCAGCCTCAGCAACAGTACTAACTGTATTCAAATGCAAATAACTTTAAAATGAAAAATGATAGCATGGTACTGTGAGCATGAAATTTGTTCAGCACAAAACTATCTAAAACATGAGTGGTGTTTCAGTTGTAGCTACCATTTTTTACATAAATTAGCATAAAAAAATGCAGAAAAGTCAATTTTGTTTTCACTTTTTCCACAAACAAATGTGAACAACTTTAAAATGATTTGTCACATATATTTTACTGTGGTTTGTTAGATACCCAGAGCCGCCTGTAAAAAAAAAAAAAGAAATGTAGCAGATTTGGCTTTCTAACATAGCAGCACCCATAACCCCTCAAACCAGCAAACAACAGCTGTTTTAACCTAATCTGAGACATAAGATGACCGATTGACAGGAGGGGTTTCAATCAGATTAATGCCTGGTTGGGGGTGCAGCCTCCAACCACCAACCAGGCATTAATTCCCACATAGAGCCCTACTTTGAACTGGATTAATGTGCTTGTAACATGGCAAGTGCAAAGTAAGTAATGTTAAAAGTTAATGGCATGTGGGAAACAAATGAACAGCAACTGACAATAATGTTTGAAACAAGATTATCTGCTGTTCAGCTGTCTACTTTTCAATATGCTTCTATGTCCAACGGACGCATGCACATTCACAACTCAATATCGATTTACATCGTGGCTGCTGATATTATAAAGCTTTTAAAATGATTTTTACATACATACAACGCGGAAATATGATGAGACAATGTGATTTTGTTTCTCAGCACACTTCTGTTTTTGCTCGTTTCCTTCGTTTGCACTTGCAATTTAGTAATGCATTCTGGGGACATAGCGAGTATTTCCAAATCTGGCATCTTGCTTCTGCATGCCAAGGTCTGCAAATATTCCTGATATCCCCAGAATGCATTCTTCTGTAAAAATAACTAACTGAGAGCAGTGAACGGAGGCAAACGTTGACACAGAACACTCACTGGACTTTTTAGGAACTCCGTCTCCACCGCAGACTCCAACGGGTAGGTGCAAAGTATGGATTCTTCGAACAGCAGTGACCTGACAGTACCGTGCACGTAGCTCGCTGTTCACTGCGGTTTTGCTGGATTTACTGGGGTGGGTCACGAGGGCAAGCACCATTTGTGCAGCGTGGGCACAAAGCCAGCGGTGTTCTAATTGTGTCTGCTGCATGCTCCCGTTCTGGCTGCAAACACTAGCACATTCTGAAGCAGGCATAATAAGGAATTAATCCCCGCTTCAGACTGTACCATGTGTTGTGTTTGAGCCAATCTACTTGTTCTGTTTCTCTATGCAATTTCTTGCCATGTTACAAAAGGGATTGTAGCCCTGTTCCACCCTTCTCATCATCAAAATGCATGTTTTGGGGATGGGGCTGTAGTGCTCGCTGGTGGCTTGACTCAGAAGTAACAAACACTAGCTGATTAGGTAAATATTTAATAATGTATGGTAGAACGCTGTAATGTGCCAAAAATCATCATTTTACAATGCTGTTACACTATCGATGTGATGTCATGCTCTTGTTACAGTATCGTTGCTATGTCACATTGGTAGCGTAACAACATGGAACACAAAGCTTTGCTGTTGCTATGACACTCGTGACACTGACCTAGAACATGTTTAAACACAAAAATAAACTGAAGGAAAAACTCGCCAAAGTAGCACAAGCAGTAAACATGTCCTGGCTTTGAAAACATGAACGAATGTGTGATCCTTCACCATAAGGTAATAAAATTATCTCAAATATTGTTATCTTTTACGTTTTCTCCGCTGACCATACGTTTGACCATACACTATAAAAGGCAACGTATGGTCAGCCTGATAATCTAACTCAGCAGCTCGGTTTGCCTTCCTATAAACTGGTTCCCTTGGCGACACTGTTAAACCTCTCGAGCCCGGCTCTCAGGGTTCAACAAAGTTACCAAGGAACTATTTCGAAGGCAAACCTAGCATTGTTACACACCGCTGACCATATGTTATCCTATATATAACCTACTTAGCAAAATTTCAAAAAGTGGCTAAATTCACAGAAACACAATGGTAGGCAGAAAAAAAGCCATTGGCCCATCCATTCTGCCCAGTCTTACCCTATTCTACCCCATCACCTACTGTCCAGACGGATGTTATTCCCTCCTCTCTCCAATCACTCTCTGTCTTACTCTTACCCCCCCCCCGAGAAACTATTATGCTCTTTGCTCTGTCCCAGCCATGCTTGAACCCCATTAATGATTTCTGCATACACCACCTTTGCTGGTAGGCTGTTCCATGGCTCAACCACTCTCTGTGTAAAGTAAAACTTTCTAACATCCCCTGCCCCCTCTCCACCAGCTTGCATTCATGATACCTTGTTTCTGACCCACCATTCCTGATACATAGTTCCTTGCAGTTTACCTTGTTTACGCTTTTCAAGAACTTGAAGGTCTCTATCATGTCCCCCTCTCCCTTCTGACCTCTAGCAAGTACATGTGTAGTGCCCTAAATGAGTCCTTATACGATCTGTTCTGTTGGCTCTGAAACATTCTGGTTACTCTACGCAGCACTGCCTCCAGCCTGTCTCAGTCTTTGCTCAGATGAGGACTTCAAAGCTGGGCACAGTACTTCTGATGGGGTCTCACCAGTGATCTACAGAAAGGCAGTATTACTTCTTTCCTCCTGCTATCAAAAACCCTTCCAATGCACCACAGCATTGTGGTTGCCTTGCTGTAAGCCTTTTTCCATTGGCTAGTTTATTTTAGGGAGTCACTTATGATGACCCCAGGTCCCTTTTCTCATCCACTGGGCAGGTAGCTCCTTGGTAGACAAATATATATATATATGTAAATAAGCCTTTCTCCAAAACCAGGATCAGAACATAAATAAATCCTAAACAATTGCAATATCAAACAAAATAAACCAGATAAACATTCTATAAAGACTAAGACAATACATATATATGTAAGCCACCCCTCCTGGGGCTGGCTTACTAACCCATGATCTTCCTTGGTTGGATAGGGCCCTGGATTGGGGCATTCATGCGTCCCGCCCCATTTGAGTGGGGGTGTTGCTCCAGGCTTCAGGTATAAAAGGGGGAGGGAGCCATTTTGGCAGGGAGTCACCGGGCACAATGTAGGGCAGAAGGGCTAATACGCCCTCGGCCCAGGAGTTTTTCAGCTTGTGAGCATTAAGGCTATGCATTATTTGTTTCTGAAGGTATGGGTGGCAGGAGTGTGGCAATCGTGGGGTCCAGAGTCTGGGAAAACACCAGAAGAAAGGAGGGATGCTGGAGAAAAGCAGGAGGAAGGTCAGCAAGAGGATGATGTCTGGAGGCCTGGTGCTCCAAACTGCATGGTATGGCAGTGGGGCTACCATGGTGGTGGCAGGGCCACGGCACGGCTTCTCTGGAGGTGGCAGCTCCAGGGGGCCAATACCCGGGTGGAACACTGCTTTAGGATGGCAGAAGGATGCAGCTTCAGGGATTCGTTTTATAGGGCCTGCTGTGCCCGGTCTGGGGCAGGACCCATGTAGAGCTACTAATAAACTGCACAGTAAAGTGTAATTGGAAAGGAGGGACCCAGTTCACCTATCTCCTAAGTGTATGTTTGGCCCTTTTCACCTGGAGGAAAGTTAGGGTGGCAAGCTGGTGAAATAAGGTCTGTGTGTAGGGCGATTGTGGAAGGTATAAAGGCCGCAGCCCTGGTGTTAGACTATCCGGGTTGGAAGAGTAAGGCACTCCCCCAGGAACCATTTTAGTTGTCTTTTCGCCCCTTAAGTAACCTGAGTTTATCAACGGCTCTGGGAGTCAGCGTGGAGTCTGCGCCTGGTCTAACTGTTATTAGGCCTTTATTGAAACATAGAAACACAGAAACACAGATTTTGACGGCAGATAAGGACCACTTGGCCCACCCAGTCTGCCCATTTCCCTACCTACTGGATAAGCTGCAGATTCTAGTTAACCAACAACCTACTTCCTGCAACCCCCCACTACAATTGCCTTATGTCTGTCCCATGCATGTTTGAATTCCCCCACTGTTTTAGACCCAACAACCTCCCCAGGAAGGCAGTTCCATGCATCCACCACTCTCTCCGTGAAAAAAAAAATTCCTCACTTTACCCCTGAGCCGTCCCTTCCTCTATCTTTAAATTGTGCCCCATTGTTCTTACACATCTCTTTTTCTGAAAGATGCTACCCTCCTGGACTTTGTTGATTCCCTTGAGGTACTTAAAAGTTTCTATCATGTCCCCCCTGTCCCTCCTTTCATCAAGGGTATACATATTAAGCTCTCTCAGTCTCTCTTCATATGGTTTCTGATGCAGACCCTGCACCATTTCAGTTGCTCTCCTCTGGACTGCTTCCATCCTGTCTATGTCCTTGCGTAGATGGGGTCTCCAAAACTGCAGATAGTATTCCAGATGGGGTCTCACCAACTGTCTGTACAGAGGGATAACCACTTCCCTTTTTCTACTTGTGATGCCCCTTCCTACGCATCCCAGTATCCCCCTAGCTCTCCTTACTGACTTCTCACATTGTTTACCCATCTTTAGGTCATCTGATATGACTACCCCCAAGACCCTTTCCATTTATGTTGTTGTTAGTACCTCTCCTGCTATTGTGTACTCTTCTCCTGTGTTTTTGTTCCCCATGTGCATTACTTAGCACTTCTTTGCACTGAATCTAAGTTGCCATATGTCTGACCGTTCCTCCAACCTTGCCAAGTCCCTTCTCATCCTTTCTACCCCCCCTTGTGTATCAACTCTGTTACAGATCTTTGTGTCATCTGCAAAGAGGCATACCTTTCCCTCCAGACCCTCTGCAATGTCACCTATAAAGATGTTAAAGAGGACTGGACCCAGTACTGAGCCCTGAGGTACTCCACTAGTAATCCCCCTTTCTTCGGAATGTGTTCCATTAATTATTACCTTCTGTGTCCTGTTGTGCAGCCAGTTTGCTACCTAAGCTACCACCCTGGGACCCACTCCCAGGCTGGCTAACTTGATTATTAATCTTTTGTGCGGGACTGTGTCAAACGCCTTGCTATAGTCTAGGTAGGCCATATCCACAGCCCCTCCCTGGTCTATTACTTTGGTCACCCAATCAAAGAAATCTATTAGATTCGTCTGACATGACCTTCCTGCTGTAAATCCATGTTGCTTTGGGTCCTGTGCCCTGCTGGCCTCTAGGTACTCAATAATTCTTTCTTTCAGAAGTGATTCCATCATTTTCCCTACCACTGAGGTCAAACTTACAGGTCTGTAGTTTTCTGCTTCTGCCTTGCTCCCACTTTGTGAAGGGGAATCACATCTGCCCTCCTCCAGTCCTCAGGTACCACCCCATCCTCCCATGATTTGTTAAAAAGTGTGGTCAGTGGTGTCACTAGGTCCTCCCTTAGTTCTTTTAGGATTCTGGGGTGAATCCCGTCAGGCCCCATTGCTTTGTCCACCTTGAGTTTTAGGAGTTCTTTCAGGACTCTTTCTTCTGTAAATGGACTGGTGTCAATCCCCCTACCCAGAGTGCTTCTATTGTCTGGTTTAGGTAACTCCTCCTCATCTTCTTTTGTGAATACGGAGCAAAAGTATTCATTTGGTATCTCTGCCTTTTCACTGTCTCCCTCTGCCCACCTCCCCTCTCCTTTATTAATCTTCACTATTCCTCCCTTAACCTTTCTATGCTCCCTAATGTACCTATAGAAGGTGTTATCCCCCTTCTTAACCGAGTTGGCTATTTTTTTCCTTCTATTCTGATTGCCTCCCCACTTCTTTCTGCTTTAATTGATACAATTCCCTGTCGTGCTCCTTCTGTGATTCCTTATACTTTCTGAATGCAGCCTTTTTCTCCTTAACCTTCCCTGCCACCTCTTTTGAGAACCATAGTGGTTTTTTACTCCGCTTTGTTTTCTTTATTTGTTTCACACAAAGGCTTGTTGCCTCTATGATAGCAGTTTTGATTTTTCTCCATTGTTCTTCCACCCCTCCTTTTTGGCCATTTGCTAGTGCATTCCTCAACAATATTAAAAGAAAGGCTGGTGTCATACCTGGAGGACAACGGCCTCCAGGATGTGAGGCAACATGGGTTTGTTTCGGGGAAGTCTTGTCAAAGCAGCCTGATACAATATTATGACAGGGTGACAAGTGAGCTGGAGAAGGGTCATGCGGTGGATGTTCTTTACTTGGACTTCACAGCAAGGCCTTCGATTCAGTGCCTCATGGGCAGCTTGGGGGAAGCTAACTGGTGTAGGGGTAGGGGCAAAAATGACAAACTGGATTAGAAGTTGGCTGACTGGGAGGCTGCAACAGGTGGTGGTGGGAGGTGAGCTCTCAACTCCGAAACCAGTGAAGAGCGGGGTGCCACAGGGCTCTGTGCTGGGACCAGTATTATTTGGGCTCTTCATATCAGACATTGTGCACAGGGTTGTCAGCAAGGTAAGTCTGTTCGCAGACGACACCAAAATGGGAGCAGTGGTGGATGGAGAAGAGGGACAGAAGCAGCTGCAGGGGGACCTAAGCAAACTAGAGGAGTGGTCAGAGAGGTGGCAGCCAGAGTTCAATGCAAAGAAATGAAAGATTATGCACTTCGGGGTGAAGAACCCAAGGAGAGAATACTGGCTGGGGCAAGGGGGTTAAGCTGGGAATCACTGAGGAGAAAGACCTAGGGGTAATGGTAACAGGGACCATGAACAACTCTGCCTCGTGCAGGAGAGCGGCTGCAAAAGCGAACAAAATGCTAGGTGCATATCGAGGGGGTTTTCTTCCAGGCAAAGAAAGGTGATCTTGCCCCTCTACAGGTCACTGGTAAGGCCGCACTTGGAGCATTGTGTGCAGTTTTGGAGGCCATACCTGAGGCGTGATATCAGGCTACTGGAGGAGGTGCAGAGGAGGGCAATGAAGATGATATGTAGAATGGAGGGGAGAGACTATGAGAGCAGACTGGGAGACCTGAATATGTACACCCTGAAGGATAGAAAGGATAGGGGGACATGATAGAGACATTCAAGTATATGAGGGGAATCAATAAGGATGGGGCAGACGGGGTCTTAAGCTAAGAGGGAGGGGCACCAGGGGGCATGGGCTAAGAATGGGGGAGATTTGAGGAAATGAGGAGACACTATTTCATGAAGAGGGTGGTAGCAAATGGAACACACTACCAGAATGGGTGGCATTATGTAAATTTTCCAACAGCTTTAAAAGGGCACGGACAGGGGTACGGGAGAGTGAGGGTGGGGAGGTGGGGATGGCAGTGGAATGACAAAGGGAGGGGTGCAGCTGCAAACTAGGGGTGCTAGCTGCACACTCGAGCAGACCTAGATAGATCGGGTGGTCTGTTTCTGCTGGCACATTCGTATGTTTGTACTGTACTCACAGCTGCTTTGGGTAAAATACGATAAAATACTTCTGTGGATAAATGTGTAACCCCCCTGCAAATGGGAGTTCCCAAAAGTCTTCCAGGAGCTTGCCTGAATGCTCCAAGTCTGGGCAGTGTTCAGCGTCTGAGCTGTTTGAATGTGGTTCCAGGTGAGAGCTATTTGAGCCTCCACGTACTGTCACTTTAAGAGCTGTCTGCATGCGGGCTTAATTGCTTTGTATGGGGGGGATTGTGTGTTCTAATGCCTGAATCCCACCTGGGCTGCTGTTAATTTGCTCCATTTCTGCTGTTGCTACATGTGCAGAGGGAGCCTTGCTGAAAGACATAACTGTTTGCCAGAAATCATTTAGAGTGACTGAGAAAATGTAATTTGTCTAATCTGACTTCATTTCAGCACAAATTGTTTCAGTGTAGCTCTTTCATTTTGGTTCTGAATAACTGACCTGGACCAATCAGGATGATAGGGAGACCCTAAAGTGGAGCCTGTGGACGAATCGGAACTTGGACTCTCAATTTTGAGCCAGCCACAAGGGGTCTGTATGGGCAGTGACTCTGGGAAATGTAGTTTTAACCTTGGCGCCTTTTTCTACCAACAGAGGGAGTCTTACTGTGAGCGACAGCTGAATCAGCCAACAGAATAGTGTGGAGCTAAAGGAAATGCCCTGCTCTGTGACTGGAAAAATCAGATCAGTTGTGGCAGTGAAGAGAGAAGGAGCTTGTGCTTATGGTTGTAGTTTCAAGACAGCGAAGTGTGAGGCCCTGAGTTTCGGGTCTGCAGTCTTTGTGGAGTGCCAGTTTGACTGAATCTGAGTTGTGAGGAGAAAGAAGCACCAGAAGTGTGGAAACCAGGCTCACCCTGTAGAAGACTGGAGAAATTGCTGAATCACGCCCGGTCTGTCAGGAACTGAAGCTGCTGTGTGTGCTCCCGGCTATCTTGCAGTAATTGCGATCGGGATCGAGGAGCAGCCTGCCTGGTATAGTAAGTTCCTTTTACATATGAATGTGCATAGTGCTTGTGGGGAATCGCTATTTCCAATCCCCTGTGCTGTGCGCTGTGTGTTGAAGCTGAAAGCAAACCCCACCTTGCCTCGAACTAAATCAGTTTGCTATAAACTGCAGTGGGGTCCACTCACAAGGACCTTGTCTCCATGCCCTACTGTTTCTGACAATCCAGAAGAACATCCACCATCCGGTTCTCAGCTTGGGTATTGTGAGTACAAATCAGGGTATTCCCCTGCAGCCTGTTTTCAATCACAAGTGTGTCATCTAATTCTTGTTGTTTCTTTGCTTTGTGGACTGAGCCATCAGGTTCCGGATTACAATTAGGCGTTGTGCATATATTTTCTTCTACAAGGCCCTATCCATCTGCACCTGCCGGCCAACCCCTGGCAACGAACCTGGCTAGCCCCCCCCCCCAACCTGGGTACCCAGAGTGTGACTTTTCAGACCCTGTATGTGTGCACAGTACTGTGATTTAATGCCACTAATTAATCTGATTTCCCCCTCCCGTGTTTCTATTTCCTAAATAAATCAGATTTGTTGTTATTAAACTTTAAACAGTCTGAAGTGTCACTCAGTACCTTCATGCCAAGCACTGTATTGGTTTGTGTATGCTGCTTAACCTTATTTTTCACGGGGTCCTCAGAGACGAACCTGTGAATCAGTCTCGAAGGTAAGTGGTACCTTATGAATGAACAGTGTGTACATGTGGGGTATTGGTACTGTAACTCCTGTGCATCGTGTGGGCCATTAGAGGGATTAGAAGGGAGTCTCAGTGTCCCAGAGGGCTGTGACCAAACTAGACCAACATTACAAACCCTGGCCTCTGGGTGGAGGCACCCGCCATTGAACCTAGGCCCCTCAACCTGTCAGCAGTCAAGCAGGCAGCGGTAGTAGCCCTTGGGATAGCACCACCTGGGGGTTACAAATGAATCCCCACTGGCATGACAGGAATAATTTATCTGTATCTATATCTGTTTTCAGACTAATAGATACACACACCCAGATATACAATCGATTTGAATACAGTATGCAAGAAAGAGAATAGCACACTATAGTCCTCTGCCACGTCAATTTTGAGATTGTAAGTATGTTCTCGAATTCCCCTGTTAAGAGAATGGCTGCCGGTGTTACAGCCTAGGGAGAATATAAATGTGCCCCAGGCTGGAAGTGGGAGAGGAGTGTGTTCCACAGAGTTCCAGTTCAGAGGGCACTGGAGTGAGTAAGGAGTGTTTGTCGAGGTTCCTGTTCTCTTCAGAAGTGAGAGTCCCAACTCACCAGCCAGTTAAGTGGTGGAGGCCATTCTTAAATGGAAATTCCAGGCTGGATTCAAACCCAAGTCTTATGCAAGCAGAATAGAGAGAGCAAACACAGCAGGAACTACCAGTCTGCAAGACGTAGAGACACTTAGGATTTGACAAATCCATTCCAACCCAGAGAATGTGACAAACACCCTCACTGGCACTCCCCTCCTGACATAAAAATGACTGACTGACAATGGAGTGAGAGTCCCCCGAGCATGCCAACAGGTAATTGAGAAGGAAGCAGGGCTAACTGTGCCAATATGAGAAAAGGCAGTGTGGGGAGGAAGCAGGTTGAAGAAATGCATGCGATTCTAGATCTGTGAAGCTTTAGTTACAATTCATCATGCCCTCAGAACCTTAAGTGGTGCTGTTTTGGTTCACCAGTCACAGGTGACCATTTAGTACTGGGGTATGAAAGATGATAAACTGAAGTGCAATAGATGTGTTCTAGGAGACCTGATATGGGGCCCCCGGCATCCCCATTTACTATAGCTCTATGAAATCAAATATGTCCTGAGGTCCTTTAAGCTGCACTATATTGCAGGAAGCCAAGTTCTGCCTGTTTAGGATGCAGCTCTCCAGAGAGGTGTCTAAGTTTGGGTCGCATATAAACTGGCCCGCAGTTGGGCAAATCAGTCTTGTACACTGAGTACTGCTGTAGAGACAGATGTGTCCAGCGAGGATAAGAGGTCTCTATGTGTGTTCAAGGTTTGTGGGTGCACACCCAGTACCCACAAGGCTGTCACCAGGAGGAGAATCCCCATGAAGTGAAACGGTGGTTGAATATGAAATGCCACACTGGCGCCTTGGAATGATGCATCACTTTTCCATTTGCCTGTTTGTTCAATAAAAGTAACTTATTGCTTGTACTGTCAAACTCCATGCGTGTGCACCAGTTTATTACAATAGACTTGTGATTGTGTTGCTGTTATTTCTCAAAGTACATCACCCCCTGCCAAGAACGCAGGAAAAATGGTGTGCCAGAGAGAGCGAAGATAGAAGAATAAATCTGGTCCCAGACTGCTTCACCTAAAGGCATCACTGGAAATTTTTCTACAGCTTAGCCACACCTTGTAGGTGGGATTTACAACAAATTTTGACCATTATGAGGTGAGACATAATTCATTCATGGCATGTGTGGTTTTGTCCCTGGGACAGGGCTATAAGTGGGGGGGTTTGACGCATTCCATTTTCACTGTAAACACATTTTAAGAAACAAGTAAAAGAAATGACTAAAGAGTGAATGAATAAGGAGTAACAACTCCACTTCTAAATTCAATAATTTTAGTGCCCAAGATACAGGTATCTTGAAAAACATTTTCTCTGTTGACTCACATTACTTTCACAGAGAGAGAATAAATGGTGTATACCCCCACAAGCTTGCTCCACATAAGAACGCTGCACTACGTATCCAGCAGTTAACATGACTGTAAGAAACATTGTGGCCTAAATGAAAGTGCTCCCAGCTCCAACCAACACAGTAATTATCTTGTGTAACCTATAATACAGTGTATTTTATAACTAATCTTCAAGTATATCTGCACTGAAGCTTAAAGCAACAGTGCAAAGTAATCAGGACGTGATTATCAAAATTCTTTTGTTTGGCTGTAAGCATGCAGTCATAGATGAGGTGTTCATATCTGTAAATATTTTTTTCTAGGGATCTTTAGATTTTCAGGTATTTAAAATTTATTTAAATTATTGTGGCACCACAATAAATATGGTGGCTGCCTAATTTTCAGCTGCACTCCCCCTTCACATCGCATCATGTCTTTTGGTTACTGCAGTGGGACCCTGTGCTGAACACTCCCGATGTTCCTGTGTACTACTGCCAGTCAAACATATGTGCAGTTTGCAGCAGAGGGGGTTCCAGCTCAACATGGCGGGTGGCAGAAATGTAAACAAAAACAAAGGAAAACAGAGCACATTACGGGGTGATAGTACAATGCCGGCAAGAAAGAGTACAAGGGATATGCTCAGCAGAGCACAGGGAATAAACTGTTGAAAAGGCGAATTTTTTTTTACATTGCACTGCTGCTTTAATTAAAAATATATCTGATTACTTCAAGATCAACAGAAAGCCACATATATTATTCTTGACTATTTCAACATAATAAAACATTACTGTGATTTCCATATGCAGCAAAGACTGGGCTAACTGGGCTAATTGGGCTAACTGGATTAACTCCTGCTGATTGATATACTAACTGGTGTCATAGGCCATTTGAACTTGTGAATGGATAATATTTAATACTTCTGTATGCATACGTAATGATCAGAAGGTTCTAAATACTAATACAGATGTGTATCAGTTTTATGGGTATAAAATAATGCTCTTTTTAAAATAAAAATCCCTTTGAGACATACAGAATTAACTGTCAAAGTTAATGTTGAAGCGATACTAGAATGCTGCCTAGTTAAAGGTTTAGTAATATTTTGGGGAAAATGCAATGGAAGTAAGTGGAATACATCATTTATCTGCACAAGAGCAGTTTGACCTCAGGTAACCTCACAAGTGTTGTAAGTCACAACTGAGGTGTATGAGGACAAACTGCTGGAGTGCAGATAAATGAAAAGCTACCAAAAAAAGACATCATCACAGCAACTCTCTAACTCTCGCTAAGCGGGAAATAGAGCTGCCATGTTTTCAAAAATTTTCGGCCCGCCTACATACTAACAACAACCAATAAGAACGTCACTCTCAACATTGAGACGTCGGCTGCACAGCAACCGTCCTAATGACCATAGGAACCAGCCTAATCGTGAGCAGAATACACAAAATAATCCCACTAAATTTATAAAAAAATAAATAAAACTCAAGACTACTAAAAATAAATTAAAAAATGCATCAAAATACTCCTTTCCTATTGCATAAATGGAATATGCAATGGAAACAAGTAGAATACATGATTTTTCTCATAATTGTTTTTTTTTTTAAATACTAAATAATTTATCTGGTTGTTCCAGTCTTCACTGTCTGTGAAGGAGAACAGGGAGCTGCCTGATGCAGTGTGTGGTTGAAGTGAGAGATGAGCAGACTGGAAAGGCAGCCAGTGTGGGAGAACATCAGGGTGGTAACGAAGCAGACATCGTTATTTTCTTTGTGAGGTCAGTGGCTGGCTGTGGGTTCTTTTTGTTGGTGCTGGGGAGAGATGTCGGTTTGAAAAAGTTCAGTTTTGGGCAGTTGAGACAGGAGTGGGAAACAGATGAGTGTGTTAGTGAGCGAGCAAGTAGGCAGGCAGCCGAGGTTTGAATTTTTGACCCCACAAAAGAGAAAGCAATACATTGGCAGTGTGCAAAACACAGAAAAATGAAGCTTGAATTTGAATACAGGCAGCTGGAGCTCAGGGGCACTTTTGTGGGGGGATGTTGTTCCTGTAAAATTCAATGTGTCATAAGCTGCAGAAGTAGTGCTGGTGGGGGGTTGATTGACATGTTGCATTTATGACACATATGTGTGATAAATTTTGGATTCTAAAATTTATCACACATATGTGGAAATAAATTTATCACATGGCTTCTGGGTCCACGCCTATTGCATAAATATATATGTGTATTTATACAACAGGGGTGAGCAAATAACTCACTGCATAAAAACGTATTCTCACTGCAGTGGAATAAATTCATTTATACCACTGTGGTGACATCTAAATGGAATTTATTCAATGGGCCATGCAAAACATCACCTTTAGCATGAAATAGCATGATTGAATATCATTGAACAACATGTATTGCGCGACCGCGCAAACTGTGCTATTCCACGCTAACGGTTACTTTTGCGCGAACCACCCACAACAACAGGGGGCCCTATTTTATAAATGGAATATGTGATGGCCGGCCACTGGATACACAATTTAGCTGAACTTGTGGAGAGTGACTTTGGGAACCATCATTCCTGGGTCCACTATGCTCCACCACTCGTGAGGTTACTCGAGGTCACTCTCCACTCATTCAGATAAATAGTGTATTCAATGGCCGGCCATTACATATCCCCCATACATTAAATATATTATATAAAAATACACACACACACACACACATATATATACATACACATATATATTTATATTTATCATACATATGTAACCCCTAGATGGCGCTATCCCAGGGGCTACTACCCCTGCCTGATTTGCCACTAACAGGTTGAGGGGCCTGGATCCAATGGCGGGTGCCTCCACCCAGAGGTCAGGGTTTGCAATAGTTAAACTAACTTGGTCACAGCCCTCTGGGACACTGCAACCCCTTTCTTCCCACTAGTGGCCCACACAATATATCAGAATTACCTTCACAGTATACACTTACCCCAGGTCTGGTTCCGCACTGGGACCTCCTGTGAAATGAGATACAGTGCAACAATCTCAGTGACAGTACTTAACATAGACAAATACATCAGGCAGTATAACTTTGCTGAAACAAGCAGCTCTGATTTATTTAGGGGATATAACAAGGACGGGAAATCAGGTTAATTAGCTTATCACTCTAATAATCTATTTATGGCTCTGTGCACAGGCCTATCCCTATCAGTTACTGTCCCTGGGTACCCAAGCCCTAGTGGCTAGTCCAAACCGTGGCAGCTGGTAGGGCCCTTTCACACAGAGAAAAGGAGAATTAAACAGTCAGCAGTACAGTAATTCCATTTGGATTTAATGTGGCAATTCAACAGGGAGCAACCCTGAATTAGTACTCACGACCTCCAAATAAGATAGGGTCCTTCAATGTCAGCAGGGCTCACTTGAGGTACACAAACCTCTTCACACATCCATATAAAAGAAAGTACTATACCAGGCAGGCTGCATCTGTATCCCGATCGCAATTACTGCACAATACCCGGAGAACACACAGCAGATTCAGTTCCTGACAGACCGAAAAGCAATTTTCAGCAATTCTTCCAGTCTTCTACAGGTGAGCCTGGTTTCTACTCTTCAGAGATCCTTTGATTCTTTTCACAGGACGGATTCAGTCCTAACAAGCTGTTACACAAGCTGCAGACCGGAACTCTGGCCTCATACACGTTTTTGACTAAAACTGCACACCAAAAAGCACAGGGCTCCTTCCTTCTTCACTGCCAAAGCTCAACTGAACTCCAACCGACAAAAACTGGCACTTCCTTTGAGTTCCTCCCAGTTCTTGACTGGATTGGCTGTCACCACAATAGACTGCTGCTGTTGGTCCAAAAGGCACTGAAGTTCAAACTACATCTCCCAGAGTCACTGCCCATACAATCCTCTTGTGGCTGGCTCAGATTATGAGTCCAAGTTCTGATTCGTCCAAGGCACCATTTTAGAGCTAGCTTACCCACACTGATTGGTCCAGTTCAGCAGTTCAAAACTAGAATGGGGAACTAGCAGACACAGTTCTGACTGCAAAGAAAGCAGGTTAGACAAACTGTAATTTCATTATTACTCTAAATAATTTCTGGTAAACAGTTACATCTTTCAGATAGGTTCCCTTTGCACTCCTAGTGACTGCAAAAATAAGTGAATTGGCAGCAGCTCGAGTGGTACTCAGAGAAGCACACAGTCCCCCATACAACTAATTATGTCTGCAAGCAGACAGCTCTTAAAGAGACAGTACCAGAGGCTCTAAAACACTCACTGATAAATGGCTTAAATGCCAAACACATTCAGGCTTGGAGCATTCAAGCAAGCTCCTGAAGTCTTTTTGGAACCCCCATTTGCAGGGGGTTACACCTTCCTGGCCTGGGAAAGCTTGGCGTCGCGTCAAGCAAGTACCATAAGTTTCAACTGCAACCATATACATTTGCATTAGGCTCACACATGTAATCATCAGTCAATATATCATTTTACCAAGAACAATTTCTGAAACATTGCAGTACGTCACTTTACACAGTATTACATACACATTGTACCATAACTCAGTTATACCTCTTGTACATGAAACCTGAAGAGAGGGGCCCTTCCTTATCAGTTACCTTTGGGGCTGGATGGGCAAGGCACCATACTTAGAGGGCAACACAAGTAACTTGGAGTTAGCACTGATGCTCAGTTTGGGCAGTGAGCTCGGGACACATACACTCCTTTATGGACAACATTGAGAGGCAAACCACAGGCCTCCCAAGGGAATCATAACTGAGGTGCACCACTTACAGCTCGACCAGTCTTTCTAGGGGAACTGTTACAGTCTCTGCACTCTGAGCCTCATTTTCAGCATTGTCCACACTTGTCAGGGAGTCTCCATGGGGTAGTAAGGAGTGGTTCTGGACTTCGCACTCCCCACAGAGAAAGCATCTCTTTGATCAGACGACTCTCAAAGTCTCCTTGATCAGAATGGATTCTTTGTGGAGCCCTATAGTGAACAAAAAGTTTTACAAGTACTTTGGCCACAGTGGATGCTTTCTGGTCTTTGGTGGGAAAGCTTGGGCATATCTCGAAATGGTCAGTGACCACCAGCACATTACTGATATTTCTTTGATCTGACTCCAAACTTAGAAAATCAATACAGACCAGCTCCATGGGTGCACTGGTGGTGATGTTAACAAGGGGCAGCCTCTGGGGCAAAGCTTTCTCTGTAAGCAGCTACATAGTTGAATGTGTTGCTCCACATCAGCCCCCATCTTAGGCCAATAGAATCTGGATCTCACCAAGTCAAGTGTTCTGTCTATACCAAGGTGCCCCATGTGGTTGTGCAAGGACCTCAGTACTGAGTCTCGAAAGGCAGTGGCAGCACTAGTTGTTGTTTGTCTACTTGTCCCCTCTGTCTACTGTTTCTCTGTATAACAGTTTATTGATCAGTTTCAACTTAGGACCTTCTTTGTATAACAGTGCAGTTCTCAAATCAGTGGAGCGAATTTGGACACATCTTTTCCTGCATAGAGGGCTTCTAAAGCTGCTTTGATCATGGGATCGCGATTGAGCCCGCCTAATACTGTCATTGTCCAGCTGAGGCAGTGCACCAATGTCTATTGCAGAAAAGTGGCAATAAGGCAGGTATGCAATTCTCAGAGGCTCCCAAGCAATCCACCATGCAGTCCACTGCGTCCGTGGACATTTGTTCCTCCTGTCAAACTTCGGCAGAGTGCCCGAATGTCAGGTTCTGCCAATCGGACCCAATCATTCTGGGGAACAGGCCTCCGGGAGAGCATCAGCATCTATGTGGTTCAGACCTGCTCGGTATTCGAGAGCATAGTCATATGTAGATAATGCAGAAAGCCACCTATGGCCAGTGGCATCCAACTTAGCTGAGGTCTGTACATAGGTCAAAGGATTATTGTCAGTTTTACTAGTATTTTAGCCCCATAAAGTACTCATGGAATTGGTCAACAATAGCCACTTCAAAGCTAGGAACTCTAACTTATGTACAGGATAGTTCTTTCGGATGGGGTCAGGCTTCTACTGGCAAAGGCCACTGGTCTCAGGCCATTCTCGTGCTCTTGGTACAACACAGCCCCCAACCCTGTAAGCTAGCATCAGTGTGCAGGACGAAGGTTTTCTTGGATCGGCATAGGCCAGCACTGGAGCATGGGTAAGTTGATATATGATCTCATGAAAAGCAGTCTCACAATCAGGAGTCCAGCGGCCCCAAATACTTCACTCGGATGAAAATACACTTTTCAGTCTTGAGGGACGCTGACTTTTGGTATTTTTGTGGGTTGGGGATACCTTGAGTAAGGTTAAGTAAAGGGCGGATCACTCTTGAATAGTCCTTGATAAAGCGCCCGATAATAACCACAGAATCCCAGGAATCTTTGCAGTTCTTTAGATTTTGGGCTGTGGCCAGGTGGTCAAGGCCTCAACTTTACTTGGGTCGGTCTCTATTCCTCGTGGATACTATGTGTCCCACATACTTTACTGATGTTTGAAAAATTGACACTTATCAATGGACAGTTTAAGCCAAAGTCCTCCAGTCGGTCCAATACCTTAAATAATCTGCTCTCATGTTCCTCCAGTGAGCTGCCAAACACAATAACATCATCTAGGTATACCAGGCACTCTAGTAAGTTCATGTCCCCACTGCACGCCCCATCAATCGTTGAAAAGTGGCTGGGGCACCTGAAACCTTGAGGCATCCTCATGAATTCATAGTAGCGCGCGACAGATAAAGGCTGTCTTTTCACGGTCCTCTGGGGCCATCGGGATCTGATAGTACCCACTGCGGAGATCCAGCACAGAGAACCACTTGCTCTCGCTTAGGCAGTCCAAAGCATCCTGAATGCGGGCATTGTGTACTGATCAGGATAGTCCACGTGTTTAAGGTGCGATAATCCACACACATCCTTACTGTTCCATTCTTTTTCCTCACTACCACAATGGGGGAAGCATAAGGGCTTCTGGATTCTTGTATTACACCAGCAGCTAACATCTCTTGCAGATGCCGCTCACATCATCTATGTCAGCAGGTGCCAGGCGTCGAGACCTCTCACTGAAATGGTCTTCGTCATGCAGCCGGATATTGTGCTCAGCTCCTTGCACGCATCCTACATCCCATTCCTTTAAAGAAAACACCTGGTCTCTCTGGGCAAGCTTCTCACTGATCTTCACTTTCCATTCAGCTGGCAGCGGGAGTCGCAAATCAAACAAGTCAGGCGTTACTTTGTCATTCTTCCTTGAACTCTTGCTGCTGGTAGCACTGCAGTGTCTGCACAATGCACATTAGCCAGGATGCAACCTCTGTTTACTCGAATGTCTCTTTCAGACACATTATGAACTTGGACCATTACCCTTCTGGCATAAGCATGGGCTCTAGCGGGCAAAATACTAGGCTTGACCAGCAGTCCCTCTGGCAATTTTCCATCGCCTGGTGCATCCAACATTAATATTTTATTCTAACATCCTTTCTGATAATGGACCTCTCCCTGTAAGGTACACTGGGCATTTGGCCAGGATCAGAGACTCAGGATCCTTCTTCCATACAATTCGAACCGGTTCCTCTGGTTCTGTTTTTTCAGCATCTCTCTGTGCCTCATAGGCCTTCTTAATTAAAGCCGGAACTCTTAAAGCTCTACTAGTCTTTGACCCCTGTTTTCATAACACAACTGTGCCAGCCTTCGAACATATGAGCATTTGTTCCAATCAACAAAGGGACACCATCATACAGTCCAGTGGGGGACACACTAGGCTAGGGTCTCTACTTGTTCGCTACCCAGCCACGGAGGTGGGGAAAGACAGCCAAATTGGATATACCCGAATAGGGTAGGCCTCTCACTTAACCCCATACATGCAGTCCTTCTAATGGTTGTAAGGGTACGCCTGACAAATGCTTCTGATACCAATCTTGGAACATAATTGTCACTTGGGAGCCACTGTCTAATATAGCTCTTGTAGACACTCCGCTCACCTTACAGTGGTCTCATGGAGGGACCCACTATTCTGGACCAGTCTGGAGAGGCGGTAGTGGGGGCCTGGGCAACTGACCTTGCCACAAAAGGACGTGAATTAGCATTTTGGTGCCCTCACTGACCATGTGTCGCACCTCTTAACCACTGATTTCTTCTCCAAGCCTCCTTGTAGCCTATATGCAACTTTTGTCAGTGTCTTTGGGGACTGGCATTCCCTTTCATGTGCCCATCTTTCCCACAATTATAGCAGAAACATACTTTCTGAGTTTGAGCTGGCCGAGAGCCACACTGGGAGCCAGGGCGGGTATTACTAACTGGAAACCTTGGTGCCATCTCTGTCTACGCGTATAAGCATTTGGAGACATCTCGTCAGTTTCTCCACTTCCATGGTCAAGAATCGAGTTCGGAGCTGTTATCAGTAGGAGATACATGGGTGGGTACCCCACCCCACAGCAGATGCAGTCGGATATAGGTCAGGGGCCGATTTCTGCAGGCGTGGCCTTCATAAGGGACTGTTTTGAATTCTCGGATCTCTCAACAGTTCGCCCCATTGTGACATATCTTTTCCTTGTCAGAGCACTCATTGACTGCCAACCCTGCCCCTGAACTTCACTTGATGGGTCACCCTCAGTCACTCGGGTCGTAGCCGCAGCTATTGGTGCAGGTCCCTCCCGAGGTCGCCTTTTCTCAACTCCTCGAATTTCTCTCATTAACTCATCATAGGAGGGTGGGATTCCAGCCGATCTGCCAGGTGTAACTGAAGCAACAGCAGTTCTGAGAAGGGGCAGACTTAAGGATCCTGTCCAGCCTGGTTCGTCCAGTTCAATCGCTGGCAAACTACCTTTTCTGAGGCATTCTTGCAACAATTTTTCCAGCCGAGATATACACAGACAACAACTCCCTTGGTACTGTTGTGCATCTCTTACTTCCACCATAGGTCCTCATCAGAATCTGGGCTCCCACACATTCTCCAAGGCCTCAAGATAGGCCTGTGCAGTCGCTTAGGGTTACTGGCCGCTTAGCACGGATGGTAGCCAGGGCAGGACCTCGGAGGCTTTCACTAACCTCTTTTCGTCACCTTCCGAGCATTGCCATTCTAGCACTTGGGGCAACATAGTCTATCCAGGTCTCCCAGTCATCCTCCCTTGGGGGTGGGAGGTGCCTGAGAAGATCCTCAACCTTCTGAAGAGTCGTGACTAATGGCAGGTGCAGAAATAGGAGTCTGCATTGGTTCAGCCACCATTACGGGCACTGGAGCAGGAGAGGTGTTGGGGAGGAACACTCCCAGGTGGCAAGAATAGTTTCTTCAAGTCCTCCACAGTTTTCCCTCTCCCAGCAACCATTCAGCAAATTTCTCCTCAAAGTTTCAGATAGTGGTGGGGCTGATTCCCCGGTCTTTACTGTCCTTAGTTATCACTCCAAGCAGTGAGGGCTCCTCTGGGGTAATGGTCTGTGGCACTTGAGCTATCTATGGATCCTTAAACTCTACTAGGCCAGGAAAGTGTGGGTGAGCAGATTAGCATGCCGACCCACCACCACAGGGTTTTGTAACCTTCCACTTTGGAAAGTACTCCTGCACAGTGTCCGGATTGATACCCAGGGGATGTCCAGGATAAGCATAGCATTTTGGGGTCGATCTCCTCCCAGTACACCACTCCACCAGCCGGTGCACAGCCACTTCTGTCGGGTACCCATTTTTTCTTAACAGTGGTTCGTAAATATGGCCACTAGAGGACACACAATCCCAGCGGTGAGCCTCCAAGATGTAACCCCAGATGGCGCTATCCCAGGGCTACTACCCCTGCCTGATTTGCCACTAACAGGTTGAGGGGCCTGGATCCAATGGCGGTGCCTCCACCCAGAGGTCAGGGTTTGCAATAGTTAAACTAACTTGGTCACAGCCCTCTGGGACACTGCAACCCCTTTCTTCCCACTAGTGGCCCACACAATATATCAGAATTACCTTCACAGTATACACTTACCCCAGGTCTGGTTCCGCACTGGGACCTCCTGTGAAATGAGATACAGTGCAACAATCACAGTACAGTACTTTAACATAGACAAATACCTCAGGCAGTATAACTTTGCTGAAACAAGCAGCTCTGATTTATTTAGGGGATATAACAAGGACGGGAAATCAGGTTAATTAGCTTATCACTCTAATAATCTACCTATGGCTCTGTGCACAGGCCTATCCCTATCAGTTACTGTCCCTGGGTACCCAAGCCCTAGTGGCTAGTCAAACCGTGGCAGCTGGTAGGGGCCCTTTCACACAGAGAAAAGGAGAATTAAACAGTCAGCAGTACAGTAATTCCATTTGGATTTAATGTGGCAATTCAACAGGGAGCAACCCTGAATTAGTACTCACGACCTCCAAATAAGATAGGGTCCTTCAATGTCAGCAGGGCTCACTTGAGGTACACAAACCTCTTCACACATCCATATAAAAGAAAGTACTATACCAGGCAGGCTGCATCTGTATCCCGATCGCAATTACTGCACAATACCCGGAGAACACACAGCAGATTCAGTTCCTGACAGACCGAAGTCAATTTTCAGCAATTCTTCCAGTCTTCTACAGGGTGAGCCTGGTTTCTACTCTTCAGAGATCCTTTGATTCTTTTCACAGACGGATTCAGTCCCTACAAGCTGTTACACAAGCTGCAGACCGAACTCTGGGCCTTACACACGTTTTTGACTAAAACTGCACACTAAAAAACACAGGGCTCCTTCCTTCTTCACTGCCAAAGCTCAACTGAACTCCAACCGACAAAAACGGGCACTTCCTTTGAGTTCCTCCCAGTTCTTGACTGGATTGGCTGTCACCACAATAGACTGCTGCTGTTGGTCCAAAAGGCACTGAAGTCTAAACTACATCTCCCAGAGTCACTGCCCATACAATCCTCTTGTGGCTGGCTCAGATTATGAGTCCAAGTTCTGATTCGTTCAAGGCACCATTTTAGAGCTAGCTTACCCACACTGATTGGTCCAGTTCAGCAGTTCAAAACTAGAATGGGAACTAGCAGACACAGTTCTGACTGCAAAGAAAGCAGGTTAGACAAACTGTAATTTCATTATTACTCTAAATAATTTCTGGTAAACAGTTACATCTTTCAGATAGGTTCCCTTTGCACTCTAGTGACTGCAAAATTAAGTGAATTGGCAGCAGCTCGAGTGGTACTCAGAGAAGCACACAGTCCCCCCATACAAACTAATTATGTCTGCAAGCAGACAGCTCTTAAAGAGACAGTACCAGAGGCTCTAAAAACACTCACTGATAAATGGCTTAAATGCCAAACACCATTCAGGCTTGGAGCATTCAAGCAAGCTCCTGGAAGTCTTTTGGGAACCCCCATTTGCAGGGGGGTTACACATACATGGAAATAAATGAATTTATCACAAGACTTCTGGGTCCACGCTGTAATATTTAAATTTATATTTGTGTATGTGTATATATATATATATATATATATTTTTTTACACACACACAAAACATATATACACAGTATATATATCTCTGTATATATTTGCATATATACACACACACACACACACACACACACACACGTACACATATGTATATATGGATATGACATGGCCTGACTGAAGATATCACATTTTTCTTTACTAGAGGCCAGTGATATCTTGCTATCACTGGCCTCAAGTGAAGACACATATGATATCTTCAGTCAGGCCATGTCATGTTCTGTTTATACAACACATGTCTGGGTGGTTTTGAGATAGAAATGGTAAAAAATTTAAAGAGGAAAAAAGTACAAAATGTAAGCTCTGCCCTTCTGTTCAATGGTTCTGCATTAGAGGAAATAACGAATACAAAGCTTACAGTCAATGGCAATGGCAACCAACACATATCAGGGATCTCACATGTGAAAATATATTTCTGAGCATGCTCAGTGAGCAGCTTCGTATATCTTCGAATGTTGGGTCAAGATATCACTTTTTATACAACACCAGTAGTGATTCCCTGATGCATTTGTTTATGTCACTGTCTTACCTCCAGATAAACATTTATCAGGAGGTTGGATATGTCACAATGAGTATCCTTTACCTAAGGACAAATCAGAGTGCATCTTTCACAGTGCTTATGCCATCACAATACACTTGCCACTTGTCCTGCTCTGAAGCTAGCTGCTGAATTCAAAGAGAAACAGTAAACTAACGATGCATACACAGCTGATTTAAAAGGTATAACTTATAAACTAATGTTCTATAAATCGAAAACACAATAGCCTTACTCAAAATATACAACTCATCTACATTTGTGAGGGGGCAGGACTGTCATAACTCACTCGTGGCTCTGCCACTTGTGAGTTATGGTCCTGCCCCCTCACTCATGAAGCTAAATTACATATTTTTAGTAAGGCCATTATGTATCCCCTATTTATCTTGCTATTATCAGCTTATACGTGTTGTATAACTATATATTTATACACATAATATATATTTATATTTATACAACAGGTGTGGGTCTGAATTAACCAAGATAAAACTACTGTCTTACAGGTATGACCAAGTTGCAAGACAGTACTATCACACATGTTCTAAGCTAGAACTACTGTCTTGCAAAGTTGGGTATGTCACAATGCACTACTGAACCAAGTAGACAGCAGCTTTAACAATGTTGATGAAATCACAATAACTATGTGCAGCACTGAATCCAGCAAATGTGAGAGCCTTTGTAGGCTTAGTTGCTTTCTACAGTAGTTCACATCTGTATATATTGTATTTGTACTGTATTAATGTGTTTCTCTTATGCTGAGCGATTGATCAGAGGGGCGCCCTTTACATTTTGCACTTTAAACCTTTTGTGACTTTTTATTTCTATCACAAACCACCTAAACACCTGCAGTACAAATCAAATATGACATGGGGGAGAGAGATGATAGAAATATCTTCATTTGCTATACCTGACCTCTGCCATCACTCATGGCTTTGCCCACTCGTGAGGTCAGAAGGTCGCATGTAGCTCATGAAGATATTTCTGCGCTCTCTCTATGTATATACATACACAGAGAATGTGGTGATCAGAATAGGCACGCTGAGCCAGAGCTCATTTCTAGACACAACTCAGGAGAGAGGATATAACAGGGAGTGATACAGCAATAAAAAATAAAGTGACAATGAGTGCATCTACATGAACAATGTATAAGTAATAAACTACAGAAAGATGACGAAAACAGTGCAAAAAGGGTGCTAAATACACGTTACAGGGCAGTTAGGATGAGAGCTAGAGGGATGTGCAGTCTACATGTGCGGCAAGATGCCTGTAACAACCAACCATGGCAGCATCAAAATGTAAAATGACAGCGTACAGTGAAATTTCATCTAGCAGCAGTGTGTGTAGCAAAAGGATTAATGAGGGAGGGGATGGATGGGGCTTGGGCTGTTGTATTGATGGAGAGAAATGGAATAGGAAGGACTAGTTGCAGGTGCACGTGTTTGAGAAGCGTGCTAGTAGGAGTGGTTTGAAAGTGCAGGGAGGTGAGAGGGAGTTTGTTCCACAGTGTTGGAAGGGGAATAGAGAATGTAGACTTGAAATATTGAAAAGGGAGGCAAGAGGGGCAGCGATGACTGGTGCAATGAGATGAAGGAGATTAGTAACCAGCCCATCAGGGTTGTGCCCTTTAGAAGGATTAAGTAAGGAATAAGGCATGGGGGGGGGGAGTTATGCTATGCTAATGTACCAAGTGGTGGGCTGGGGCTCAGGCCTTCAACCAACATGAGATACATTACCATAGCATAGTCCCCATAGTGGTATTGCCTTATTCCATTTATAAAATGTTTAGTGATGTCAGTTTTTAGCAGTGTAGTAATGCTGTAATTTGGTGCTATATCTTTAAATGACTGCCTTTAGAATATTAGCATAATTAGATATGCGACACGGGTTAGGTTGCATCTAGTAAGCAAGATGTACTAGTCGCATGCTGTCACACTGCAAGGGAGTGGGTTACCTTTGTGACTTAATTTCCTGCATTTCTCATGTCATCAGACAGTGAGGCTAAACTGGAAACTTGGGCTGTGCTTCTTGTTCCCATGTGAAATAAGTCAGATCTTGTAGCCTAGGATGTTACCTCATTCAGGTGCACTGCTGAGCAGCTGAGATTCAAGCAGAGAGCTTGAGCTGTCCTTTGTTTCTAGGTAAGTTGATATTTTATTACCAACCTTGATGATTTAGGGATTGGAGGGAAAGTCCTATGGTGACAGATTGGGCGAGCTGAACATGTACTCACTGGAGGAGAGGAGGGATGGGGGGATATGACTGAAACCTTTAAATACCTTACAGGGATAAATAAGGCTAATACAGAAGGGAATTTCCAGTTTAGAAGAGGAAGGGATACGAGATGGCATCAGCTAAGATTGGAGGGGGGAAGATTCAAGACAGCAATCGGAACATTTTTTCACTGAACGGGTGGTGGACAGGTGGAATGCTCTGCCCAAGGAGGTGGTATCCCTTAGAACAGTAAGAGGCTTTAAGAGGGTTGGGACAGGTTGGGGGTTGTGATGAAGAGGGTGGGGAGGGTGGGGCAGCTACAAGTTGAGGGCTAGCTGCCAATCGAGCAGACTCGATAGACTGTAAGGCCTGTCTCTGCTGGCATTTTCGTATGTACCTCTTACTGCAACATTTGGAGACGTTTTGCTGATGATTTAGTGACGTATGTATTTATGCATGTTTCTGTTGCTGGGTAGAATCATAGTTCTGAAATATATTTTGTATTTTATTAGGCGTTTAAAATGTTTTTCTTGTATGAGCAGCACTGAGGTTTTTGGGGTTTGGATTTGTGAATAGGAAGTACTGTGTGTTTTTCAAAGTTATTGGATGGATATCTTTTATAGTTTGTGATTCCTGAGCAATATTGCTGTGTTGTGGGGTGGGGTGGGGGGCTTTTTAATTTCCATGACTTCTTTTTAATGTTGCTGTGTTAATTTGCATTATGACCTTTTTGAACCGGAGAATATGTAACTAACAGATTGACCCACGTGAACCTGTCTTGTTGTGCTTTCGATTTATGTA
Organism: Neoceratodus forsteri; assembly: GCA_016271365.2. Lineage (NCBI taxonomy): Eukaryota > Metazoa > Chordata > Ceratodontiformes > Ceratodontidae > Neoceratodus > Neoceratodus forsteri. The sequence goes on from CM028131.1 coordinate 753,215,719, forward strand.
CCCCCATCATGTCTTCCAAGAAGGAGTATATGCTAGGTTAATGCAGTACCATGTGACAGGGTCCTGACCAATGAGGAGTCAGAACAGAGACCATTTTATAAAATTATGTATACAGTATGTACTCTTATTCTGATAACAGTCAATAAGGGATTCCCAAAATATAGAGAAAAAATATAAGAACCGATCAAAAGTTAGAACTCATACATATTGAGGAAAAATAACCAATATTCTAAAACCCTCTAGAACTGTAGTACTAATGGCTGTCACATTTATTAGTAACTTGATGAGTGGTTCTCAAACTTTAGTCCAAAAATGTAACAGTCAGTCACAAGCCCAGCACTGTGATTCATAATTAACTCTGCGATACCTTGAAGGACTTATAATATCAAATATCTGTTCCACCTTTGATGAAAAACGGATTTGTGGTTCTCAAGACACGGGGAAAATATAACAAATCACAACCCAGAACCTGTGCATATCTAAACCAGCATATTGGATACTGGGAAATCTTCAAGGACTCATAAAAAGGTCATATCATCAGGAAACTGTGGGTGAACACATCTTGTTGCTAGGCAGCCAGAAATCACATCATTTTTGCTTGCTGTTTTGACAGTTAACAATGGTTAGGGAAACCAATCAAAACAGTGCATTACTGCTACACTGCTAAAAAAACCAACAGTACTACACATTTCTTAAAAGTGGAATAAGGCAACTCCATCAGGGGGATTATGTAAGTAATAAACCACGACAGGGTGCACATTACAGAGATTTAATCCATGGTCAGGTGAGTCTCTCAACCTAGACAGCTTCTGCCAGAGAACAGACAGAACACCAGGAGGAAGGCGCTACTGGTATAACTAAAACTTCTCTACTGGGACTAAGAACTAGAACTCTTGTACTGGGACCTTCAATTTAGGGTAAAAAAAAAAAGAGTTAGTATGTTCGTCAGAGGTAGTTGAAGTAAATTGTTATCTGTTATCTGTGTACTTATCTAGGTGCTTGTCACAGGTTTCAGAAGGGAATTGTTATCTCTGAAATTAACTAAGTGTAGAAAGATTTGCAAAGTAGGGGGAGTGGCTTAGCTAGAAGGAGCCAGGTTAAAACCAGATTTAAACACTGCCCAGATAGCTTCTGCCAGAGAACAGACAGAACACCAGGAGGAAGGAGCTACTGGTATAACTAAAACTTCTCTACTGGGACTATATTGTCCTTCTTCCCTCCCCTCCCTAAACCAGTTCTAAGTTTATAGGCACAGGATTTAACTGACAAAAGGAACTTCCTGTTTGGGAGCAGGAAGTGAGTGATCACAGATCCACCAAAGACTCACCATCCTAGAAGGGCAAGAGTAGCTCTCTGTCTCTCCCTACCTGCTGGAGGTCTGACTCTGAGCAAGTAAGGAAACTACTGAGAAATATAGGAACTTCCTGTCTCAGAACAGGAAGATCAGGAGCTAAAAGGGCACAGAGGCAGTAAGTAAGTAGGAGAGGAAAAAAAAATAAACAGAGAAAACAGTAAGTATTCCAAACAACAGTTAGGGAGCCATAAAAAAGACATGATGGGAGTGGTGCAGTGCAGTGGCTGTGGAGCAGCAGTCTTATGGGAGATGTTCTGGAGGATGCAGTGTTGTCCCATTTGCAGGCACCTCTCTGGGCTGAGGGAGGAGGTTGCTCATCTCCAGGCTGAGTTGGCCAGGATTTGTGGGACCTCCTCTTCCACCCAGGGACCACCAGGGTCACTGCCGTTACCTCAGAGGTTGCCATGAAAGAGGAGCGGTTGGACCACAGTGTGCTCAGGGAGGGTGAGGGTGGTGGAACAGAGGCACATCCCTCCAGCTGTACATCTCCACAATTTCTATGCCGTTCTGGAAAAGTGTGGTTCCTCTATGGAGGCACTCACAGTGGAGACCAAGAAGAATGCTGGGAACCTCCACAAAGGAGACCCACAGAAGGGTGGCATGGGACCCCACAGGGGGAAGAAAACAAACCCTGGTGGAGGACTCCATTGTTAGGAAGGTAGAACTGGGGGAAGAAGGGGAGAGGGAGGTAAGGTGCCTGCCTGGCTTGGAGGGACAGAGAGCAAATTCTCAGGATCGCAGAAGCAGCTGCACAGGGGAGGAAGCTGGATGTCATTGTCCACCTAGGGACAAATGACCTGGCTGAGAAAGGGATCAGAGCAGTGCAAAAAGCATTTGTGGAGATGGGGAGGGGCCTTAGACAAATAGCACACACGGTAACTTTCTCGGAGGTGCTGCCTGTCTATGGCACGGGTGAGGCTACAGTGCTCCACACCATGAGATTCAATCAGTAGTTGAAAAACTGGTGCAGAGCTCAGGGATTTGGCTTCACTGGGGACTGGGGGTCCACCTGGAGGGATGCAAGGCCTATTCTAGCATGATGGTCTGCATCTGTACAGAAGGGGAACCAGGATCCTACGTGATAGGTTTAAATACTTCACTGGCAAGCATTTAAACTAGCCAAGTGGGGAGGCACTGGAAAGGAGCAGGGAAATCCTAGCCCCCCCAAAAAAATCAGGGTACTAAGTGAGGTAGACACCAACATAGAGATGTCAATAGGGAGAAGCGCAGGGTAAATGGAGAAAGTGACAAACACAATAAGGACAGGGATGGGGCAAAAAGGGGTAAAGCCATCAAGAAATGGAGGGTAATGAGTATCAACACCCGTAGTCTGGGCAACAAGCTCCCTGAACTGGTGGCCTTGATGGAAGAGGAATGCCTAGATATCATAGCAGTCACAGAAACATGCTACACAGACAGCCATGACTGGGATGTTAGCATACCAGGGTACACAACCTACAGGAGAGACAAGGGGGGCAGAAGGGGGGGGATAGCTCTCTATGTAAGGGAAGGGATAAAAGCAAGTGAACAAAGGAGTAAATAGGAAGGAGAGGAGGCACTGTGGGTCACCTTAGAGACTGGAAATGGCACCACAATCCATACAGGGATTGTATACAGACCCCCATGTCAGCAGGAGGGAATGGACAAGGACATGATAGAAGGCATACTTAAGATGGCAGAGAAAGGGGAGATACTGTTGATGGGGGACCTTAATATGCCAAATGTTAACTGAAGCACCTTTGATGCAGCCACATCCAAAAGCAGGGCCATTCTTGATGCCCTTCAGGTGGCATGCCTCAGACAGCTAGTTTTGGAACCTACTCGTGAGGGAGCTATCTTAGACCTCATACTCTCAAATGGGGACAGTGAGAGGATCTCAGATCTTGAAGTGGGTAGCCATTTGAGAACAAGTGACCACCAAACAGTGTGGTTCATGATAAACTCATCTACAGCGTCGATCCATACAAAAGTGAGGGTTCTGGACTTCAGGAGGGCTGACTTTAGCAAGATGGGAGAGTGCCTTAGAAAAGCACTAGCAAACAGGCTAGAAGGAGGGGTGGAGCAACAATGGGGAAATATTAAAACTGCCATCACAGAGGCAACAAGACTTTGTGTGAAGCAAACAAACAAATCAAAATGAAAGAAAAAAACACTATGGTTCTCAAAAGAAGTGCGGTGAAGGTTAGGAAGAAAAGATAGCATTTAGGAAGTATAAGGAAACACAGAAGGAGCAAGACAGAGAACTGTACCAGTTAAGGCAGAAGGAAGCAGGAAGGGTAGTCAGAATACCAAAGGCACAAACTGACGAAAAGATAGCTAACTCGGTTAAGAAGGGGGATAAAACCTTTTATAGGTATATCAGGGAGCATAGAAAGACAAAGGGAGGGATAGTGAGGCTGACTAGAATGGATTGTGGGTGGGCAGAGAGTGACAGTGAAAAAGCAGGGATACTGAATGAATACTTCTGTTCAGTAGTCACAAAAGAGGAAGTGGGGGAGGTACCTAATCCAATTAACAGAAGCACTCTGGAGAGGGGGGGTCGATCCCAGTCCTTTCACAGAAGAAAGGGTTCTGAAAGAACTCCTAAAATTGAAGGTGGACAAAGCAATGGGGCTAGATGGAATTCACCCCAGATTTCTAAAAGAATTAAGCAGAGAACTAGTGACACCACTGACTACCCTTTTTAACAAATCATGGGAGGATGGTGTGGTACCTGAGGACTGGAAGAAGGCTGATGTGATTCCCCTTCACAAAAGTGGGACCAAGACAGAGGCAGAAAAATACAGACCTGTCAATTTGACCTCTGTGGTAGGGAAAGTGATGTGATCACTTCTGAAGAAAAGAATTGTTGAGTACCTAGAGGCCAGCGGGGCACAGGACCCAAGGCAGCATGGGTTCACAGTGGGAAGGTCATGTCAGATGCATCTAATTGATTTATTTGACTGGGTGACCAAAGTAGTAGACCAGGGAGGGGTTGTGGACATGGCCTACCTAGACTTTAGCAAGGCATTTGACAGTCCAACACAGAAGATTAGTAGTCAAATTAACCAGCCTGGGAGTGGGTCCCAGGGTGGTAGCCTGGGTAAAACATTGGCTGAACAACAGTACATAGAAGGTAACTGTAAATGGAGTCCACTCTGAAGAAAGAGGGGTTACTAGTGGGGTACCGCAGGGTTCAGTACTGGGTCCAGTCTTTTTTAATGTCTTTATAAGTGACATTGCAGAAGGACTGGAAGGAAAAGTATGCCTCTTTGCAGATGACACAAAGATCTGCAACAGGGTTGATACACAAGGAGGCATGGAAAGGATGAGAAGGGACTTGACAAGGTTGGAGGAATGGTCAGAAGTATGGCAGCTTGGATTCAATGCGAAGAAGTGCAAAATAATGCACCTGGGAAACAAAAACCCAGGGGAAGATTACACAATGCGGGGGAGGTAGTAACAACAACAAAAATGGAAAAGGACCAGGGGGTAATCATATTAGATGACCTTAAGGTTGGCAAGCAATGTGAGAAGGCGGTATGAAGGGCTGGGGGGATACTGGGATGTATAGGGAGAGGCATCACCAGCAGAAAACAGGAAGTTGTTATCCCCCTGTACAGACAGTTGGTGAGACCCATCTGGAGTACTGCATCCAGTTCTGCAGACCCCTTCTCCGCAAGGACATACACAGGATGGAGGCAGTTTGGAGGAGAGCAACTAAAATGGTGCAGGGTCTGCAAAAGAAGCCATACGAGGAGAGACTAAAGGAGCTTAATATGTATAGCCTTGAGGAAAGTAGGAAGGGGGGACATGATAGAAACGTTTAAGTACCTCAGTGGAATAAACAAAGTCCAAGAGGGTAGCATCTATCAGAAAAAGAGATGTGCAAGAACAAGGGGACACAATTTGAAGATAGAGGGAGGATGGCTCAGGAGCAATGTGAGGAAGTAAGTTTTCACAGAGAGGGTGGTGGACGCATGGAACAGCCTTCTTGAGGAGGTTGTGTGGTCTGTGGGAGAATTCAAGAACGCATGGGACAGACATAAGGCAATTTTTATTGGGGGGGTAGGAAGAAATAGGCTGTTGGTTAAATAGGATCTGCAGCTTATCCTCTAGGTAGGGAAATGGGCAGACTAGGTGGGCCAAGCGGTCCTTATCTGCCGTGAAAGTCTATGTTTCTATTTCTATGCTTCAATTACATTTCTGGATTTTTTCTTGCCATTTTATACGCTATATTAATGTACATTGTGTTGGTTGAAGTCCCTTGCCCTTTGGGCTCAGGACTCCATCCCACTTAGTACATTAACACAGCATAATTCCCCCTCTGTCATACCTTATTCCTTACATAAGACACCTAGTTTTGAAGGACGAACACAGTTACTAACAAGTCTTTCACTCAAAAACACATTCTTATCAACAAAATTACAACCTTTTAAATGCACACCCTTCAACCTTTCACACCCCCAGCAGTGCAAGAGTATAGGTAAGCATACTCACTGTATATTTATGCACATTTTTCTCAAGTGCCTGTCTCTAGCATGCAATTTATTACCCTACATAGCTCCACTTCATAAGTGCAGTGCGTGAGAATGTATCACAGCTGTATGTACTTCAAACAGGATCCTGAATAATGCCTGTGATGGTGTAACAGTAATGTGTTACAGTTTTGACTATTGGGAAATGTAGAGTATACGTACTTTTGTTTTTTAGATTCGATGCTACATTACTTCCCAAGATGGGGGGCAGCAGTTGTGGAGCAAGTGTTCAAAACTGAAACACTTCACACCCCTAGTTCAAAAAAGTAAACAAAACAAAAAACCTCACAGTTCATAACTTAAAGCAGTGTTCTAGAAAAATATTGCGCTACAGTTCACAAGATGGCATGGAAAGTGCTAGAAACTTTTTTTAAATGCACGTTTACGTTCTGTAGCATACAGCAATAGCTTCAGACACTGTCTAAGCCCTGTTACACAAGGGACACTGGAAAACGGTTCTTTAAACTGTTCTTAGAAACGGATTAAAGCTTACCATTTCAAAGCGTCCACACTGTATAAAACGAGTTTGAAAGCGTATTGGTGCCTTAACAAATCCGTGTCAATATGTTCTCACTGCAGTGATACTATTAATGGGCAGACTGGGTGGGCCATAGGCCCTTATCTGCTGACACTGTCTATGTATATATGTATTCATTCATTTTCTGGCACTCTCAGCACCCAAAAACTGCTTACCATCATGCTTTGCAGTGATATTGAAAGCTGCAGAATCACGTTCTGGAAACCGTGTCATCCTGCTCTCACTGACGGTAAATACGAATTACAATCGGAACTGTTTTGACAACCGTGCTCAAGCCTACCTCGAAGCAGGGTTTGAGCATGGTTCACTAAAACGGTTCACATGTCGTGCTAAATGTGAAAACAAACCGTGCTAGCAGCTCTTTAAAACGTTTTACCACCAAAAAAACGTTTTAAATAGCACAGTGTGAACAAGGCCTTAAAATCTGCCAAAATATGTGAACTGTGCTGATTTTTCTCACCTGCAGATTTCTGTTGCTTGCCTCTGATGATGCTCTTCTGTCTACTGAAACATTGTTTCATCTTAAAAACACATACTTATCAACAAATTACTAGCTTTGAAGAATACAGCTGTCAGGAAGGAGGGACGTGCCAGCACTGTAAAAATGTTAATCATCAGAGACTGGATTTGAGGACCACAGCTGGAAAACTACAGTCCCCAGTCTACACATGTCAATTCAAAAGATAAATACATACACAGCCCTTTCACACAAATACATACCCATATCAAATGTGCTGGGAAAACCCTGCACTCTGATTGGTCAATCTAATTCACAACTCAAACCTATGTACTGTAATTACGACAGCAGAACCCAAATTGTGGCATTTTTTTTTGTCAGCCAACCACATTACAAAGTTAAACCCCTACAACTGGCATTTGGACCAACTAAGAACAGTTTTATTTTAATCTTTAAAACACTCTGTGCACAATTTTCCAGTTGGCATGATACAGGCACAGTGGTTGATATCCAACGCAGCCTACAGCATGCCAACAGTGCCCAGGACTTTGAATGCTATTTTAAAGATTCAGACAGATATGCAGCCATTTCCCCTGTTTTTGTTTTTTTCCATATTTATTTTTTTCCCTGATCAGTAGCTTGTTGGTGCATGGATATACCCTGTTCACAGGGATATATCCAGGTCAGGCTGAAGCCAGTCATCCTTCAGATGGCTTCTGGGTTTTTCTTCCTCGGTTTGTTTCTCCCACCTCCGCTGACAGGAACCATGCCTGAGTCAGCCTCAAACAGCCGCAGCTTCCCATGTAGCAGAAGCAAGCTCCCTGGGCCAGTTGCAAGGATCGCTGTGGTGGACGACTCTGCCACCAATCCTACCCAACTGAGACACACTGCCAAGCAGCAGCTGTCTTAGCCATGGGCTGCCTCCCAATGTGACATCCTGAGTTTGCTTCCAAACCCGAGTTGTCAGCATGGCAGTGCAAGGCACTGCTGCTGGGCCCCACACAGCCAGCCATTTGATCTGTTCACTAAAAAAAGTACACATGCATCATTTTCAAGGCACATTTTGCACTGAATCCAGATCTAAGTTATACCTCGTCTAACATGCGCCAAAATTATGATGCAAGACCTCTTGAGGATTTATAAAAATTCTGCCTTAAGCCTTTTTTTTTCCTGTTATCTCTAACACCCATTTTATATACACAATATCATATTCCAGGGAGTGTAGTTTGTACAGTATTATATGACTGGTATCTATTGTAAGCCAATCAAAACACAGGAAAATCACTGTTTAATTAAGCAATAAACCACGACAGAGTGTAGGTTATGCCGGAATTTACCCATGCCTGGTGTGATTTTTGTCATGAGGCCACAGGCCAAGTGAGTAAACCACACAAGAAGTGGGTCAATCCCAGCACAACCCACACCTGGAGTGGTTTATTGCAATTATACAATGTCCTCCTTCACTTTTTGTAACAAAACATATCAGAAAAATACAGATTTTTACCACCTGAAATAATTTTTATTGAATTCATTGTTGTGCGAGAAGAAATAGTTCCCTGTTGCTAGGTAGAATAATCCCCCCCCATATGTTTACATGAACAGAGGGAGAGAGTCAGGCTTCAGTTTTTGCGATTCCCCTTTCACCTCTCTGTAATCAAGTCAGTCATATGTTTGACCCAAGAGGAAGCCTTCGAGACTTCAGTTTCTTTTTACTTATTTATTTTTTTAAACAGACAGCCTGACAGTTGCTCGTGCATCTTTAAGCAGCTGGTACGAGCACTGAGGTTGCTGTTCTATGCTTCTGGGTTTGCTGTGGCTTTAGCGGTTCCGGGTTGTTTTATGTGGTCATGAGAAAGTAATGGTTTCCATTGGTTGATCTTTTTTTAATTCATTATGATTGCGAGACTGGGCTTTTATCCTGCACTTAGTCAGGGCATAATGATGTCTTGGGGAATGGAAATTAAGCCAACAGCAGTAAAGACATAGAGAGAGGGTAGGCGGGTGCTGCGTTCCAGTTCTCACACAAGAAGGAAAAAAGGTTTTGTGGTATGTGGAGTGAGAGTGGGTTTGGGGACTGTTGAGGTCTGTCTAGCTCCTCAGGGCCTAGTAACTGAAAACTACAGCCCATTTTCAAATTCGTGCTTTAGCGTCTCAGCTTTGAGGGTCAACATGAGTTTTCACCTCTGATGTTTGGTAGGTCATAGCGATTTGAAAAGAGGGTGACTGACACCTTTGCATTGGTTGTCATGAGATTTACACACGGCTAAAAGTGACAGCCAATCAAAATGAAGGATTCTCAATGCCCACTGTATAGTACCCCACAAACAACTACAATCACATTTTAGACATGCCCACAGTAAGTTATCCACATTTTACACACATCCACAGTAGATTATCCACATTTCAGACACACCCATAGCAGGTTATCCACTTTTCAGATATGCCCACAATACTTCATCCATTTAGTCCACAAAAAAAGGCACACTCCACTTTATAACTATTACAGAACTTTCAAATTGTACTGACATTCAGTTAGTCAGAGTATAATCAGAATAATCAGTTTCTGTGGTTGATCAAATGCCTTGTTATTTAATCACCCACATTAGCTGGTTATTTAAGCAATAATCCATAACAGGGTATGGGGTGGGCTGGGATTCATCCACGCCTTGTGTGGCCTGGTCACAAGGCCATAGGCTGAGTGATTTAACCACACCAGAAATGGGTAAATCCCAGTATAACCCACGCCCTGAAGAGGATTATTGCAATTATATAACTGGTAGAAAGTAAAGGTTTTAACAAAATTAATTTTTAAGAGCTTATAGTTTTTTAAAAACGTTCTCTTATTCCTTTTTAGTGCACTGCAAATATCTTTCATCTGTATTCAAAACAGTCCTTGTTGCTACGCAGAATAGGGTTCAGTTGAGGAAAGCCTCCCTGCTGCCCTAAGATACGAGGCACTGTAACCTGAAGCTTCTTCTGGTGCAGGTAAATTAATCGGCTGCTGAGAGGACCTGGTACAGCAGATGGAGGCACTTTCAGTGGCAGCAGTGAGTGGCTTGATTAGGAGAGAGAGCTGTGCTGTGAGGGAGGTGAGGGAGGAGCGCCGCTGCTATGCGTGTGTACAGCGAGTGGCAGTAACACCATCAGTATTCAGGATGGAGTTTTAAACAAGAGATCTGGAAGGTGCGAGCGAGTGGTAAGCATGAAGTATTGTGGCACAGAAAGTGATTTTACAGGTTTTTTTTTATTGTTTTGTTAGGCTGGTCTTACGAGTGAGCAGTTTCTATTACTAGGAGAGGAGCGTATAGCAGGGAACAAAGATGGCAGCATTTACAGTCTGGGTTGGAATGCTCAGGAGGGTGTAGTGATTTGTGTCACTGGCAGCAGCAGATGAATCCAGATCCACCTAAACATAAAGCGTAGCTACGCAATGACCAGCGGTACTATGGGGCATCTAACAGTTTCAATCCACGCACACAATGCGACCGTAAGTTGTGCTAGTAGTAGTGTATCATATGGAAATGTACATAGTACCTTCTAAATAAAAAGGGAGTAGGGTGCAGCCCCCCCATGTAACAATAAACAGCTGATATTTAGGTTTTTATATTTTAGGGGGGCACCCCCACACTTCTGTTTTGTTCGGTCTTCACAGCAGTACCCCAAAACAACACAAGAACTGTGTGTGGTACAGAGGTAATATGCTAAAAACGTAGCATTCAGAATTCATGTACATCTTATGGCGGGGTCCGGAGTCCTAAATAAAGCATAAAGTACCAGCCAACCAATCATGGCACAGTATTTTTGGGCCCCTTCCCCACTGTATAATTCTTTGCATACTCTGGTTAACTGAATGTCATCACTTAAATAACCCACACCCTGGTGGCTGAAGGATATGGCTTCACCTCACACCCCACAATGCACCCAGCAGTATGAGTTATTACAGCACAACCAACACCCCCTGGAGTGTATTACTTATACCGTATATACAGTCACTAAACAAATATTTTATATCAAACCATGCGCAACAAATAAAGCACATGATAATACAGACTTAACATTTCAAGGTCTATGACAAACAATTCACATTACAGATTTCTCCAGGGGAAAAAGAAACATCCATTTAAATAAAATAGGTATTATCTGATACAAAAAAGCTACATTTTGCAACTATAAGAAAAACATATTTTACCCTTTCCTCATGCATACTTAAAAACATATACCAGTGTACCTCCTGCCATGCCAGTGTCGCCTACAATATTTATTTGAAATGCATGTCAGTAGGATAACTTGGCTCCTTAATTGTTGCCCTGTCAGAGCCAACCACAGTAACATACAGTAGCTTGCCACAGCAAGCTGTGCAACCATGTAAAGCAAGCTGAGCCAGCATAAAACAGCAGTTTCTCCTCTGTGGAGACTAATTTGCACCTAGATGATGGTTCTACATAAAAATATATGTGTCATTCCATTAGAAAGCAAAACGCATTGCTCTGCGTTGTTTAGAGTTAATGATCTCAGGTGCATTCATCTGAACTGAAGTACAATTTATTACCCTGAACTCTACTGAGGATGAGGACACTTTAAGCTGTGATTCTCCCAGAAGTATGTCTCTTTTAAACAACCCTATATACTGTACATAAAATCTTTCCACAGGATCTGCCTCTTAACTATATGAAGTACTTATAAAGTGGTTCTGAGATCCCTCATATCCTAACACTAGACAAAAAACACTTCTTGTACTGCTAAAAAGGACAGAAACTTATGCTTCTCCAGTGTCTACATAGAAAGTCAACCAATGTTATGCAGGAATAAAACGTGAAAACATCTTGATTGATTAGTGTTCTGATAATATATTTGTTTTTTAGCGCAGCCTGTGCATTCAAAGCGTTATGCAGGAATAAAACGTGTATACATATCAATTGATTATAGTGACCTGATAATTCAGCACAGCCCGTGTTATAATATTGAAAATAGAACACAACATAATATACCATACATTCCCGGCAGCCTTCCTGACGTCAAATTGTTAGAAACTTGGGGTGGGGGGACTGTCTCTGGCCCCCATTACTTACCTTTTAACGCACTGGTCATTTGATCAGGGACAGCCAGCAGCATAGGTATGCTCCAGTAGCTCGGCACTTTAAACTACTGTCCGCAACCGCACCACAGAGGTTGCCCCTCACCCAACCCCGAAAATACCAAGCTACTTGACCGTTACATTATGCACAAATGCCAGGACACAACATATTGGGTACAAGCCTTACCCAAATCATCCTTTCGTCTGTCACAAATACATTCATACTGTACATGTAACAGTTAAAACATCTGCTTCTTGTCGTCATACCGAAAACTGCTATGATCATTACCTTAATTCTTCACAGCCACAGCAGTGTTTCAGATGCTCACATAAGCCATGCAGTCTTCATAGGAAAAAGCATCCCAGAAAAAAATCCCAACCGGTATAGGCCTAGGGCCTAACGAGCAGCATTTAATTCACTGCATCCATTTCTTGTTCCTTTTAAGATCCAAACACAGCCTTTCCGTTCTTTTTTTCAATGCAAGAAGCTGCACAGCTTTGCCACATCCCGTCTCCCACTAACATTCTCCCTCAGCAAGACACCGGCTGGGTTCCAAAGCGAGCGCACACTACAGCAAGCTCCATCCTCAGCAGCTCAACCAAACTCCCCTCCTCCTCCTCCTCCTCCTGTGACACTGGAGAAATTTCCCACACGCACAGAGAGAGCATGCCATCAGAGAGGCATGGCAGCAGCTGCACGCCACTGGCCCTTCCACAGGCGGCTTCTCCTTGGAGCGGATTTCAAAACCGTTCACGTGTAGACAAAAACACACTCTTTAAATGAAAGGAAGCTGGGTCTGTATGGGGGAGGGTACAGGGAGAAGAGAAAAAAACAAATCTGCAGCCCCTGACGTTGGCGGCGGGTCATGTGAAACTCTGAAACCCTACACACAGCAGGAGAGTGTATTCAGCTGCTGAAACAAGCAGCTATGGACTGCCTCCCAACATCTGGATTTACAAGGACTCCCAAAGCTCTGAAAAGAGGAAGACGAAGAAAGGAAATCGTTTTTTTTTTTAAATGAAATCACTGATTTGCCAATTTTTTTTCACTTCCTTCCCAACCTGTGAAGTGAAGAAAAAGCTTAAGCTGCAGCGAGGTTGCGATTGGCGGCAGCAACTATGCTGAGTCTGTGAAACGTCCTAAACAACAAGAGTCAGAGAAGCAAATCAATGGACTCCTGCTGCCAAAAAGCGGGATCATTAGTCAGGAGACCCTGACTCTGTAGTAAGAGAGGTCATTTATTTAAAGGTGGTGCTCACTTCCTATAATCAGCCTAACATATTCAGAGCACACATTATTGCTGCACATTCAAGTCAGATGGCATAGCGTGAAATGCTCAATGTTAAAAGTTTCTCTGGTATGCTTAGCAAAGTTTAACACATAGCAAACCTCCTGAAGGGTAATTCATTGTAGCAGGCTTTAAAACAACTATTATTCAGTGCAAGTTTAGAGCTAGACTGATTTCTTCCCAACTCAAATGCACATTCTCATTTTCAGAAAGGTGCTGCTCGAAAACCACGTTTCCTGTATAATCGACAACCATATGGTATCAATATCCTTGTAGACTGCTCCATTTCCTTGTATATACAGTCCATGTGGTTTGCAGGACCCTGTCAACTTCTACCCACTTTCACAACTGCACAGGGAAGTCACAAAATATGCCTAAAGTTACATAAAGCAAGAGGCTATGCTGAGATTAGAACCTGAGGTCTCTGTGCTCACAGTTCCTGTCTCTAACCACCGGGCTGTGCTGCTGCCTTAAATGTATTACCTTGACTGCCATACTAAACTGCAGAGAGCTCCTAATTTCCAATATGGAACATCAGGTACAGTTACTGGCGGCAGCATGCAACTTCCCCCACTGTTCACAATACTGTAGGTACATGATGAATGCTGTACATGTTCTCCTCTCATAATGTTGCCACCTTACATTTCAAGACGTAATCATTGTTCCACCATTATCTTCATTGTCCCCTCAATCTGGGAGTCTCCAAGATAGCGAAAATACTTTCTTAAGTATGCAGTCAGTGCCAATGTCGCAGTAGGTTGCACACTCACCTCTGAGGCCAGAAGATCAGAAGATTGTGGGTACTACTACTAGCACCACACTAGGAACTTGGAATGAATCCTAATACTGACACTGTAGTGCAGAATGAGGGGGTGTGCAGCACTCCTGAGGTGCCGTCTTTCAGATGAGACATTAAAGCGGGGTCCAGTCTGGCTGCTCTGTGAAAAGAGTAGAGGAATTTCAACTGCGTCCTGACCACAATTCCCCTGTTCACTAAAAATGCCACCCACATCTTAACCTCATTCAATATGTCAGTTTGCATCTGTATGTTAGCCCTTCCTTCCTGGTCAACAAAAGTAAAATAAGTGAAGCTGCATGTTGTGCTGCTGCTACTACTGTTTGCCCCCGTTTGCAAGCTGTATTATGACATGGAAAGAATCCAGGAAGCTGACTGGCTGAGAATTCATCTCAGGTATGATTAAATCCAACTACATCATCACGCTAAAAAAAGTCCTTGCCAACAACTTTTAGAGCAGCCTCCATACTACTCTACCCCACTACCCACACAGAACATGACTGCCCTGGTATCCATTTTTTTAAGTAATCACATTACTTCTGAGTGTTTTCCACTGTTACTGCCACCAATTGCACCTTCAGTTCTGCTACATATGAGCAAACAACTTGTACAATTGGGGGTGGGGACTAAATGGGAACAAGCAGTTTCTAAGTAACAAATACATTCACAACAACCAGAGGATCAGAGGGGAGGGGAGCATGACCTGCACTAGGTGCAGAAGAAGGAGACAGAGGTCCCGAGAGGAGAGGTGACTTCGTCCTGCCCTGGGACTTCCTCTTCCCCTCATAGTAGGAGCAGCAGCACAGAGCCCAGAGGGAGAGACAGGGCTTTCCAGCAACTTGAGCAACAGCCACTTAGGAGGATTTGCAGCAGCCAATTTGGCTACAGAAAACTGAAATCACTGCAACCAATCGGTGGGTCACCTGAAGTAGAGGAAGAGCCAATCAGGACAGCTGTGGCAAGTCTGAATGCCAGGCATCCCTTTAAAGAGCGCGACCTGAGCTCACTAAAGAGAAAAGAACCGGAGGATCAGAGGGAAGGGGAGCATGACCTGCACTCATTGCTGCAGAGGCTGGTTGAACTAGGTGGTGAGTGTTAAAGGTAAAGAGGCTGGCTGAGATACAGGGACTTGCTGAGGATTAAACTCGGAAGGGCACCAGTGCAAAGGTTAAACTGAATCTAGGCTGAACATGTACATTGCATTGTATGTACTGTAAATGTATGTGTGGAGGGCATTTTGCCAAGTTAGAACACTCAGTTTTTAAAGGGTGAATAGCAATATGGGTACTGTGTAGGTTTAAAAGCAGATTGCATAGGTGGTAATTAAAAGTTGCAGTTTAGACACTGTATAGGTTTAGGGGCATGTAAAGAAGAAAAATGCAGTTGGTCACATGAAGAGGCAAATTGCCCTTGGTTGAGGCACCATATAGGTTTAGGGCAATAGTTCTCAGACTTTGTCACAGTGGGCCTCCCCAAATCCATGGGAAAGATTTTGAGCCTCCCCAAAAAACTGAAATAATCTTGGGCCTCCCCAAAGAAAAATAACATACTGTACTTGGCGCAGTACCCCATGAATACATCGAAACCCATTTGAGTACTTGGCTCACATTCAGTTCTTTGTCTTATACTGATGTGGAACCTTTGAAAAGAGTTCCTGTGCTCAAATGTGTTATCTGAACAAGAAAGAAATAAAATAAATATTATTATTCAACTTATTGCAACCCCCACAGGCCAGCCTACTTGCTCTGCTATTTTCATTCTTGAACCAGTATTACCCCTTGTTGCAGTACCTTCATAGGGTCAGACTACTTTGTCTGTTTCCTCTATATGAAATAACCTTCCTACATACTTTACCTCACCCCTCCTTCCCTGCTTCTATGCAACTTCTCAGGATTACTTTGCTCCTTCCTGCTATTGCTCTTAGCACTTCTATGCTCAACCTTTGTAGTTGGGCTGTTCTGCCATCAGTCTACATATTGATCAATTACCACCATTCATTATTAGTTTATTGTTCATATTTGTTTGCACTATTGTTCATTGTATATTTCTTGATTGTTTTGCAGTTACCTTTTGAAATGTATTCATTCCTACCCTTCCCCGGGTGCACCTGAAATGAGCCTTGGCTCATTCACCTTCCCTTGTCACCTATTAGTAAATAAATACATACAATTCACCTACTATTATTCTCTTTCAGTTTGCTTCATCTCTTCACATAAAATATATAAAACTCAAAATTTAAATACAGTACTTTTTCAGACTTGCTTGAGCCTCCCCTGAAACAGGTTGGGGCCTCCCCAGGGAGGCTGGCCTCACCATTTGAGAACCGCTGGTTTAGGGGCATGTAGAGAATGCAGAGTCTGCAATCCCCTGGAGTCCCTGTTTGGACTGCCTGATCAAATATTCCAAAGAAGCAGCTTTTCCTAGAACTAGGGGACATGATGGAGCAAAAACCCACCATTTCCCAGAGACAAATCAACAAATAGATCTGACTTATTGACTTTTCTCTAAATTAAATAATGACAATTGAAAAATGCTTTACTTCTGCTTTTCCTAAATTGAATTATATACAACCTTACTGCCAAGCATAATTCTGTTTAGCCAATAAATTGAGTGTGTCCTATTATAAAATAGTTTAAAGATACATTTAAAACAAGAATGATTATGGCTTCTTTATAATATTTAGTTGTAACTTTAACAGTTTACAGTTTAAAGAAAATATCTGGTTTTAAAACTGGATGTAGAATGGGGGAAATTTATTTGAGGAAATGAAAAAAAAAACACACTTCAAGACAGCTCCATGTTTAACAGCGGAGGCTAAACTACAGTTTCCTCTGTAGCAAATAAGCTGTATCAGTAACATTTTTAAGTTGCAAACATAATTTAGCCTTCAGTTTATGTTTATCTTATAATAAATTGAGTGTATTTTATTACTAATAGTTTAAAGATACATTATAGTTTTTTTGTGCTATTAACAGTTTACAGTTTAAAAGAAAAAATATATCTGCATGTCTTATTTGGAACTAACTGTAAAATGGGGAGATTTTATTTGAGGAAGTGAAAGAGAACACATTTCGTGCTAGACAGAATGCTAGTGTGTCACGGGGTATACTTCTACAAGAAGTGCATCACGAAACACACTTCTACAAGAAGTGCAACACGAGGTATATCCAAAAAACATATACAGTTAGACCCATTTAAGCTAAAGGAGGGCAGAAGAGAGGAAGGAGCTGTGGCAACACGTCCTTCTGCCCAGGACTTCATTTGAGACATCAAGGTATGGCACTGTGTGTTATTAATTGCTGTTATCCCTGATGTGGAGCAGGAAAGGATGAAACTTGCATTTTATGTTATTTTAGTTTATTTTTACTTTATTATATAATTGTATCTAAAAGTAGGAGAGACTTCATTTCCAGTTAATCATACATTGTTTGCTTGCATTGCTGATCCAAATGATGTTAATTCTGCATACCAGTTTTATGTAAAGAATTAAGGCAATGTGATATTTCCTGGTATTTCTTTTCGGTTAAATATTTTTACTTATAAAGCAGTTGACTTACAATACAGGGGTAATGCTTAATTGTGACTATTGGTATATATAAGTGGTACAAGAATATTAAAAGAAAAATAACTATAAAGGTTTAGGATAAGGTCATTTTAATCAAACAAATAGACTAGACCATGATTGAGGTAGTGTGGTTTTAACTGAATACGCAGCCAAATGCATGCTAACATGCACACCCAGTTAGACTTCCCTATTCAAGCAGCATTTCTAAATGGAGTGGTTGCTCCCGAAGGTCATGGTGAGGCCAAAAGGTCATCCCATGTACAAGGTGCAAACCCAAGAAGGCAAGCTGGGGTTCAGGTTTAAACCTCAGCCAGCTCAAGAAAAAACTGCAGTTGGTCATGCGAAGGGGCAAATTGCCCTTGGTTGCATTTAAAGAGCGGACTGCTTTGATTGGTAGGGCAAATTTTACTGGTTGGCCAATTTTTACAGGGAGGCAAGGTATCACAGAACTGGTGGGACATGTAACGAGCTGGTAAATGAGGAAGGGAGGGGACATGGGGGTGGGATAGGCATCCTTGAACTGGAAATGTGGGGGAACGCTGCTGCACAAACAGAGAGTTGGGAAGGGTGGTAGGCTGAAATAACTGTGGAGCGCCAATCTTTCTTAGAATTGCATGGAGAGTAGGGGAATGTTTGGTGTATGAGCAAATAATGCAGCTTAAGAATGAGATCAGGTGTTTACAAGTGGAGCGAAGGAGAGGACAGTGAGATGCAGTGAAGGACAACCCAACAACTGGGGTGGGCAGGAGAGTAACTGAGGAGGGAGGACAAAGCGAGTCAAGAGGGGATAAACGGTATGGGAAAGGGGAGGCGGATGGGGTAATGGGACAGTGGGACCCAGAGGGCAAACGAAGGCAGGAAAGGGGAAGAATGGAAGAGGGGGAGGAAGGATGGACATAAAGGTCAAAGAGTCAGCAGTGGGGGTAAGGCTAGCAAAAAGAAGGAGGGAGGGAGGCAGTGGAGTCATCAAAAATTGTTTTGTAATACTGACAGGACTGGGGATGTGGAAGGGGGTGCTCAGTGGACAAGCTGATGATAGACCGGAGGGGAAGGAATGGGTGGGAGGGACAAGGGTGGGGAGATGGGAGGGGAGAGCATGAGATGGAGGGCAGGTGTGCATCAAAGAGAGGCAGGAGGAGCCCTGCAGAGAGGGAGAGTAGAGTCAGTGGAAAGGGGAAGGGAGAAGAGAGGCTAGTAACTGAGGATGTTACAACAGGGGCAGAAGGGGGAATAACTGTGCTGGAGGAAGAGGAGGTGAGGGGAGGTGGGGGATGGGAAAAAGGAGGCCAGGGAGGGCGGAACATGAAAACGAGGTGGGATCTTAGTGCTGAGGGACTCAATACTAAAAGTGGTCAGCTGGGGAAGCAAGGGGGAGAGGCAAATTTGGGTGGAGGCCATACCAGGAATGACAGTAGACAGGGTGGGTCAATCTGTTCTGAAGTATGCTAGGAGAGGTAGGGAAAAACCTCATATAGTTCTGCATTTGGGAACAAATGACCTGGCGGGAAATACGGTAGAGGTAGTACAGAGAAGGTTTGAGGAGCTGGGACTTATATGTGAGGGGGGGAAGGAGGATCAGTAGCTTTCTCAGAAGTACTTCCAGTGCCCAGGGTGAGCATGGAAAGCAAACAGGATAGAGGAATTTAACAAATAGCTAAGAACTTGGTGTCAGTACAAAGGGTATGGGCTGGTGGGGGAGTTGGGAAGGACATGGGAGTATGGTGATCTCTATGTTAAGGATAGGCTTCACTTAAGTGGGGAGGAAAGGAAGGTATTGAAATAAAGATTGGGACAATACATAGCAAAAGAAGGGCATTTAAATTAGGAGCGGGGTGGCATGTGGACAAGAGGCATGCAGAATCCACAGAAAGGGAAGTCGTATGAGCTTACCCCCCCCCATACCAGCAGCAAGAGACTGAGGGTGAGTACTAGAGGGAATGCTGGAAAGGGAGAGCAGGTAGGGAGGAAGAGGAATGAAATGGGGGGAGAGGGTGGTCACCTTGAATGCAAGGAGCCTGGGAAACAAAACAGCAGTTACAGGCCCTCATGGCAGATGAGGAGGTGAACATGGTGGCCATCACCGAAACATGGGCCACCCATTACCATGACTGGGGCCTGGTGGTACCAGGGTATAGGAGAGAGTAAAAGGGAAAGGGGGGGTGCTGTATGTAAGAGAGGGGCTGAAGTGTGTTCAAGAGGAGAGGGAGGAGGGCAGTATGGAGTTATTGTGGATGCAGATCCAGGATTCCGAAAATGACTCTCAGGATGGAAGTGGTGTACAGGCCACCCTCGCAGACAGAGGAGCTAGACAGGGAACTAGCTGGACAGATCAGAAGGACCTGTGGGAAAGGTAACATGGTGATTGTGGGGGACTTCAACCTGCCAGGAGTGGATTGGAGTACCCCAGTCACCACAAATAGAAGGGAGCAGGTACTTCTGGACACCTTCCAGGATAGCTTCCTGCTGCAACTGGTCAGTGAGGCAACCAGGTTAGGGAACACCCTAAACCTCATGCTGGCTCATGGGGAGTTTGTGAGAGAGCTGGGGGTACAGGAACTGCTGGCAGGGAGTGACCACCACTCAGTGTGGGTCACAATAAATATGGGCAAGAAGGGAGTAGAAACAGATACAAGAGTGTTAAACTTCAGGAGGGCCGACTTCGGGAGGATGGGGGAAGTAGTAAAGGATGGTGTATCTGGCCAGAATCAATCCAAATATGAACACAAACCAGAGGTGGGAGGTCATCAAACTAGGAATTGAGGAGGCAACCAGAACCTGTATCAGGGTCCAGAGTAAGAGGGCTAGGGCTAAGAAACCTAGCTAGGTGAGTAAGTGGATCAGGGAAAAATTAAGGAAGAAAGGAGCTGCCTTTAGGTGGTACAAAAGAACGGCGAGGGGGGAGGACAGAGATGATTACCTGAAGGAGTCGAAGGAGGTGACAAGAGCAGTAAGGGCAGCCAAGGCTGCTAGGGAGCTCAGGCTGATGCAGGGCATTAATGAAGAGGAGAAGGACTTCGTCAGGTACATCAGGGAGAAAAGAAGCTGTAAGGACCAGATTGTATGGATTAAGAGGAATGGGAGTGGTGGAAACAGGGGCAGAGCAGGCAGAAGTGTTTAATGAATATTTCAGCTCAGTGTTCACTGAGGAGAAAGGAGGGGAGGTACTAGGGGTGGGTGGTAGGGCAGGCACAGGGGAGGGAGGTGACAGATGGGAAAATAACAGTGGGCAGGGTACTAGAGAGCTTGAGGTCACTGAGGGTGGACAAGGTGCCAGGTACAGATGGCATACACCCCAGGTGCTGAAGGAGCTGGCAGGTCCTGATGGAGCCCTTGGCAGACCTGTTCAATGCCTCTGTGGGCTCAGGGAGTGTACCTCAGGACTGGAGAATGGCTCACATGGTACCCTCCATAAGAGCGTCCCCAAGAATGAACCAGGGAACTACAGACCAGTGAGCCTCACATCCATCGTAGGTAAACTGATAAAGACAATCCTGAAGGAGAGGCTGTTTCCCCTTCTGGAGACAAATGGGCTGCAGGACAGTAGACAGCAGGGGTCTGTCGCAGGCAGGTCCTATCAGACCAACTTGGTGGAGTACTATGACTGGGTTACTGGGCAGTTAAACAAGGGCCATGCAGTATTCAGTAAGGCATTCAATTTGGTGCCACATGGGAGGCTAGGAAGTAAGTTGGAAGGCACAGGAGTGGGGGCAAAGATGGTGGGTTGGGTAGTGAATTGGCTGCAAGGGAGACAGCAGAGGGTGGCGGTGGGAGGGAAGTGCTCAGATCTAAGGGCAGTGACTAGTAGGGTGACACAGGGCTCTGTGCTGGGGCCGGTGTTATTTGGGATATTTATAGCAGACATCTTGATAGGCATCAAGAGCAAGATCAGTCTGCAGATGAAACCAAGATAGGTGCAGTGGTTGATGACCTAAGAGGGTGGCAGGGGTTGCAAGATGATCTGTCAAATTTGGAGACCTGGTCAGACATTTGGCAGCTGGTGTTCAATGCCAAAAAGTTCAAGATGCTACATTGTGGCACAAAAAACCTAAGGAGGAGCTACCAGTTTGGGGGGGGTGGGGATTCAGTTGGCCGAGACAGAGGAAGAGAATGACCGGGGGGTGATCATTATAGGCTCAATGAATAACTCAGCACAATGTAGGAAGGCAGCTGCAAAGGCCAACAAGATACTGGGTTGTATTGCCAGAGGTATGCATGTAGTATTGGTGCCCGTACCTGAAGATGGACATTAGGTTACTGGAGGGGGTGAAGCGCCAGGCTACAAAGATGATCCAGGGGGTGGGAGACATACCCTATGAGAGCAGGCTGAGGGAATTGAACATGTACTCACTGGAGGAAAGGACGGACAGGAGACATGATTGAAACCTTCAAGTACATAAAAGGACTAAACAAGACAGGCATGGAGGGGCTTTTCAAGTTGGGGGGGGGAGGGACACTCGAGGCCATGATCTAAGATTGGAGGGGGTAAGGATCAGGAGGGAAATAAGAAGACACTTTTTTACTGAGAGGGTGGTGTCTGGGTGGAACACATTGCCTGCAGAAATGGTATACTGTAGAACAGTGAGCTGCTTCAAAAGGGGATGGGACAGGGTAAGGGGGAGGGTCATGGGGAGGAGGAGGAGAGGGAAGGGCAGCTGCAGTTTAAGGTCTGCTAGCTGCACAATTGAGCAGACTCGATAGACCTTAAGGCCTTTATCTGCTAGCAATTTCGTATGTTTGTACATATGTTTATACATATTGTCAAAAGCACAACATAGCAGACTTTTTTAAATATATACATTTACATGAAAAACAGCATAAAAAGAAAATAATGGATAGCTAAGTATGTATTACCAGTGAGTAATAGCATCGAGAGGTTCTGGACACTCAGTTACCTCGAGAGCAAAGCTTGAGAGGTCTCTGAGTGTCCAGAACCTCGAGATACTGAAGCTCACCAGTAATACATACTTACTACCCATTGTTTTTTTAATATATGGACCCAAGTTGGATCTTGTTTGTTTGTTTTTTTGCTCATTTTGTGGATGTTGTGGGCAGTTGGCCACTGTAGTGAAGGAGTCTCTCCATACTGGCTGATCGCCACAGTGTGTCAGAACCTGTGTGCTCCCGGCCCGCTCACTACCACTCCCCACCCCCTCACTACCACTCCCCCGTCAGCTCTGTTAGCTGTCCAAAACATTTTGTTTGTGTGTTTTCTGGTTGAATCCTACCTTTGCTGTGTTCTTCTGGTGTAGGATCAACCAGGCAGTTTCATTTTTGAACCAAAGTGCTGCGGAGTAGAAACTCTCTCGGTTAGCAAGAGACTGGCTGCCACATTTTTAAAACTATTTTTGCCTGCCTACAGAGGAAAAGCGGCCAATTGGAAGGCATGCTTGGGAGATGTGGGCAGAGAGACTGGCGCGTGGGCTGTTGAGCTTCTGTGATGATACTATCATTCAGGTCCTGAACGATACTATTACGGGGCCTGAACAATGGTATTATCACTCTTGAAGTGTGGTATTATCACTTCTGGAGTGATACTATTACTGGACATTTTTTATGTGTATTCTTTTTTCACCCTCCTCATGCTCACAGGCCCCCACTCCTTCAGGTTCTGCACATCTCCTGATAGCCTCTCCTGTCCTAACCCGGCCCTCCTCTTACTCCTCGTATCGCAGCTGATCCCCAGGATATCCCGGCGTATCCCTTCACCGGGCAGGCCCCCCTTGTCCGAGGGGGAAGGCACTGGGGGGAAGAGGGATGACCCCGGCACACTCTTCTTAGGGCCTGTGGATGCTGCTGTGGAGAAGGAGGCACTGGGAAGGCACTGGAGGCAACCGGGGACAGAGAGTCATCATCTGGCAGCCAGCAAGCAGTATTTCTGTTTTTGTGGTGTTCCCCTTCATACAATCCCTCTGTTGTGCCCTTGGTCTCCACCGGGGGCTGCTGCAGAGCGATCATGAATCCCTAACCCTCCCCAGGGGAGGAGAGCAGTTCTATGGATGCTCAATCCTACCCCTTCCCCTGCCGACCTATGGTGCCTGAGTCCATTCCCGAACCTGGGTCGCCGGCGTGGTTCGAGGTGTGGCATCCAGTGCCTCAGCCCTCTGTGCCACCAGGCCGGCTTACTGGACATTTTTTGTATACTTTAGGATAGTATTAAATTCAGAATCCATACATAAAAATAATTTTATAATTTTGTTTGACTTTTGTATGCATAAATATGGATTCATTTAATGATAACAGTAATACTTCCAGAGTGTGATATATCATGAGATATCATCACTTCTCCAGTGCATAAGATAATCGGGCTGCAGCCTCGTGTCTCATAATGCACTTGATACAGGATTATATCCCATGTTATATCATACCCTGTAGTGTGGTAGGACAGTATCCCATGATATACCATACCCTGTTGTGAGCAGGACGATATCCCGATACAACACACCCTGTTGTGTGGCAGGATGATATTCCATTATATACTACACCCTGTTGTGTGTTACTGCTTAATTATGAACTAGCGATCATAAATAGATGACTCTGATTGGCTGAGAGGTATTTGAAGCCGTGATGATATCGGGCTACATCATCACGGCTTCAAAAAGCCTCCGTTTACCAGCCTTCTCACTTTTGAAAAATTCCGCTAACAGCAACAGCAATGCTTAACTTAAAGCAAGTCACAATATAATGTGACAATGGCAGCAAGTGCACAACCCCGCCCCAACACAACCTCCACTAGCGGGAAAATTTACTGAAACAAAAAAAAAAGCAGTTGGTCACACAAAACAACAGCTGCCGACCACCACACTGACCTCATATCATTGACCTGCCCGCTCCTCTCACTGCTCGTGCCACATACCACTTTCCCATTTAACACGCAGTACAAATAATGCATCATGAACCTGCCTACTACTTGTGGCAGATACCACGTTCCCCTGTTTAACTCACAGTACAACAGCTGCCCCCCTTCAGTCCAGTGTTACCTGTGTGAAGCGCGGCTCGGCCAGTACTTTTCACTCTGCCCCATGAGACTCAGGATAGCGAGTGGTGACTTGCTAAATACAAATTTTAATCTAAAATCGATGGAGCAATGTATGGGTAAACTCTGACAGGGCAATGAGGTGGAGGGGGAGGATGATCTACGATAGATAAGAAAGAGTACTACAGCATGTACATGAGGAGCAACAACTAGCAGCACCACCCACTGGAGACAAACTCCAGACCTCCTCTACACAAACTCCAATTACAATAGCTGCCCAGACAGCCCTGCAGGAACTACTTTGTGAAAACGTACTACTCCACCACCCAAAAGAAAAGCATTTCAAAACGTTAACATTTTTTTTATTATTATTTTTTATTCATAATCCTTGTAAGCCAGTTCATAATAGCAATAAGGCACTCCAGGGTGTGGTATGTCATGGGATATCATCACTTCTCGGGTCGTTGGACGCACTCGCCCTGCTGCCTAGTGCCCAGCCACCCGAAGCGTGACGATATTCCATGATATACCACACCCTGTCATGCCTTATTGCTTAATTATACAACACGTGTACAGAGAAATGCCATAGAATAAAACTGATATTGCTGGACACACTTTTTAAGACATTATGATGTCTTGCATTTTGGGATATGTCACAGCTGATATTCAGCAAAATTGAGTACAATAGAATACTGAACCAATCAGAGGTCAACTTTCAGAATGCTGATGACATCACAGTATCCATGTGCAACACTGAACTCAGCAGCTGAGTGCAAAGTGAAAGAGTTAAATCTGCATCCAACAGACATTTTTAAAACTATAACAAGTAAACTGATGTTGTATAAATTGAAATATGCAGATTGTTATCACTTGTAAGGGTGTAAGGGGACAGGACTTTCATAACTCACTTGTGGCTCTGCCGCTTGTGAGATAAGGTCCTGTTCCCTCTCACTTGAAGATACAGTGCATATTTTGAGTTAGTCTATTGCATGCCCTATTTCTTGTGGAAGGTTATGCTACAATTCGCTACTGCCATTGTTTTTATGTATTTATTTAGTTTTTTTAGCCAGTTAAGTGCACTAGGAAGTAACTGCCTATTTTCAGACATGATCTGGGAAGATACAATCAGGATAACAAGGGTTACATGAATTGCAAAGATACATCACAAAGAGCAAGATACAATGAGGCACATCAAAACAGTGAGAAGCAGCAAAAGCACAAGGGACACATGAATACAAAGCACTAGGTATATGTATAGGTTTATGCACCTGCACCTAGGACATGCTTCAAACAGGTGGTTTCCTCTACTCAGTGCATTGTCTTTGAGAACTACCAGACCAAACAAAATACTGTGATTTTCTATGCAGTATGCTATATTATAACAAGCATTTGTCAATGCCGAACGTTCGCTTGCAGGTATTTGCAGTGGTGTTTGGCATGTATGGTGCTTTACCCTAATGCCCTGTGTGATTGCTGGTATTTGCACAATAAATTTTCAGCATGACCTTTTTGTTACCCCCATTGTGCGCTACATAGGCGGAAACACATTTTGGGCAGGATGTGAAAATGACAGCTGTACTGCTCATAAGAAAGTGTGGTAAAATGGCAATGTTGAAAATCTGGAGTGAAAATATTGAAAATTCTCAAACTACGAGTGCATTGGAGAACTGCACAACGACGCTTGTAAAACAGTTATTTTAGGAATTTGTTCACCAAATTTTCAACATAGCCATTTTAAGATCTCTGCCTCATGAACAGTGACACTGTGATTTTCTTAATGTGTCCCATACACTGAGTTCGCACAGCGACTGTGCCATTGTGCGCTACCTGGGCAGAAACACGTTTTGGGCAAGATGTGAAAAATGACAGCTGCACTGCTCGTAAGGAGGTGTGGTAAAATGGCAATGTTGAAAATCTGGAGTGAAAATATTGAAAATTCGCAAACTTACGAGTGTGCATAGGAACTGTGCAATGAACATTCGTAAAACAGTCATTTTTAGGAATTTTGTAACCAAATTTTCAACACAGCCATTTAAAGACCTCTGCTCATGAACAGTGTCACTGTGATTTTCTTAATGTGTACTATACATTGAGATCGCACACAGACTGCGCCATTGTGCGCTACATGGGCAGAAACACGTTTTGGGCAGGATGTAAAAAATGACAACTGTACTGCTCATGAGGAGGTGTGGTAAAATGGCAATGTTGAAAATCTGGAGTGAAAATATTGAAAATTCGCAAACTTACGAGCGTGCGTAGGAACTGCGCAACGCAGACTCGTAAAACAGTCATTTTTAGGAATTTTGTCACCAAATTTTCAACACAGCCATTTTAAGACCTCTGCTCATGAACAGTGTCACTGTGATTTTCTTAATGTGTCCCGTACATTGATTTCGCACACCAACTGCTCCATTGTGCGCTACATGGGCGGAAACACGTTTTGGGCAGGATGTGAAAAATGACAGCTGTACTGCTCATGAGGAAGTGTGGTAAAATGGCAATGTTGAAAATCTGGAGTGGAAATATTGAAAATTCGCAAACCTATGAGCGTGCGTGGGAACTGTGCAATACACGCTCGTAAAACAGTCATTTTTAGGAATTTCTTCACCAAATTTTCAACATTGCCATTTTTTTTTTTAAATTACTATGTATTCCTCCTCCCCAGCCTGCCACCTCTGACCCTTCAGGGGGGACAACTGGACATCCCACTGCCCGGAGCCCTACCCAAGCAGACCCCTAGGCCCCATGGAGCCGCGGATTACCCCCCGGGCGGGGACGAGGCGGGAGGCTCAGACCCCGTTACTTACATTTCGTCAGTCTGAGGTCTGCTGGGCGGTCACAGGCAAATCGTGGGCTTCCCATCTTCCCGGCTGAGGCAGGCTTGTTTCCACGTTTTTCTCCCTCCCCAAGCAGTAAGTAACCTCCCCCAATGTCATGACGCACGCGCCGACGTCCATGCTGCTCAATGGCTGCCCATCCCCAAGTGGAGCTTGCAGTTCCTCGAGCCTCCGCTCGGGGTCATGCAAGTATCGGGCATCAGCCGAATCCTTCCCCGGAGAAGGTGAGCTGTTGTTGGATGCTCCAGCCTATCTCCACCCGGCCGACCCACCGATGACTCGAGTCCGCTCCCGAACCCGGGTCGCCGGTGTGGTGCGAGGTGTGCCATCCAGCGCCTCAACCCTCAGCGCCACCGAACCGGCCTTAACATTGCCATTTTAAAACCTCTGCTAATGAACAGTGTCACTGTGATTTTCTTACTGTGTCCCATACATTGATTTCGCACACCGACTGCGCCATTGTGCACTACATGGGCTGAAACACGTTTTGGGCAGGATGTGAAAAATGACAGCTGTACTGCTTATGAGGAGGTGTGGTAAAATGGCAATGTTGAAAATCTGGAGTGAAAATATTGGAAATTCGCAAACTTACGAGTGTGCGTAGGAACTGCACAATGCATGCTTGTAAAACAGTTATTTGTAGGAATTTTTTCACCAAATTTTCAACACAGTCATTTTAAGATCTCTGCTCATGAACAGTGACACTGTGATTTTCTTAATGTGTCCCATACATTGAGTTTGCACACCGATTACGCCATTGCGCTACATGAGGCGAAACATGTTTTGGGCAGGATGTGAAAAATGACAGCTGTACTGCTCATGAGGAGGTGTGGTAAAATGGCAATGTTGAAAATCTGGAGTGAAAATATTGAAAATTCGCAAACTCTACAGTGCGTAGGAATTAGCATAGCGCAGACTTCGTGAAACTGTAATTTTAGGAATTTTTCACCAAATTTTCAACACAGCCATTTTAAGACCTCTGCTCATGATCAGTGTCACTGTGATTTTCTTAATGTGTCCCATACATTGAGTTTGCACACCGACTGCATCCATTGGCGATCTTACGAGCAGAAACACGTTTTGGGCAGGATGAGAAAAATGACAGCTGTACTGCTCATGAGGAGATGTGGTAAAATGGCAATGTTGAAAATCTGGAGTGAAAATATAGAAAATTAACGCACGAGCAGCGGCGTAGGAACCGCGCAACGACGCTCGTAAAACAGTCATTTTTGGGAATTTTTTCACCAAAGTTTCAACATAGCCATTTTAAGACCTCTGCTCATGAACAGTGACACTGTGATTTTCTTAATGTGTCCCATACATTGATTTCGCACACCGACTGCGCCATTGTGTGCTACATGAAGCAAATAAACAAAACAAGACGATGTAAGAAACCACTATGGTTCTCCAAGGAAGTGGCAGTGAAGGTTCAAGAGAAAAAGAAAGCATTCAGGAAGTACAAGGAATCACAGAAGGAGCAGGACAGAGAACTGTATCAGTTAAAGCAAAAGGAGGCTGGGAAGGCAGTCAGAACAGCAAAGGCCCAAACCGAGGAAAAGATAGCCAACTCAGTTAAGAGAGCGGATAAAACCTTTATAGGTACATCAGGGAGCGAAGGAAGACCAAGGGAGGGATAGTGAGGCTTAATAAAGGGGTGGGAGGGTGGGCAGAGGAGACTGTGAAAAGGCAGAGATACTAAACAAATATTTTGCTCAGTATTTACAAAGGAAGAGGGAGGTACATAAAACAAACAGTAGTAACACTCTGGATACAGAAGTTGATACCGCCCATTTACAGAACAAAGGGTTCTGAAAGAACTCTTAAAACTGAAGGTGGACAAAGCAATGGGGCCTGATGGGATTCATCCCAGAATTCTAAAAAAACTAAGGGTAGAACTAGTGACACCACTGACTACCCTTTTAACAAATCATGGGAGGATGGGGTAGTACCGAGGACTGGAGAGGGCAGATGTGATTCCCTTCACAAAAGTGGGAGCAAGGCAGAAGCAGGAAACTATAGACCTGTTAGTTTAACCTCAGTGATAGGGAAAATGATGGAATCACTTCTAAAGGAAAGAATTGTCGAGTATCTAGAGGCCAGAGGGGCACAGGACCCTAGGCAGCATGGATTCACAGCGGGAAGGTCATGCCAGACGAATCTGATAGATTTCTTTGACTGGGTGACCAAAGTAGTAGATCAGGGAGGGGCTGTGGACAACCTAGACTTTAGCAAGGCATTTGACACAGTCCCACACAAAAGATTAATATGCAAGTTAGCCAGCCTGGGAGTGGGTCCCAAGATGACAGCCTGGGTAAAGAATTGGCTGGAGAATAGGACACAGAGAGTAATAGTAAATGGAGTCCACTCAGAAGAAAGGAGGTTACTAGTGGGGTACCAAGAGGGTTCAGTATTAGGACGGTCCTCTTCAATGTCTTTATAGCGACATTGCAGAAGGACTGGAAGGAAAATATGTCTCTTTGCAGATGACACTAAGATCTGCAACAGAGTTGATGCACAGGGTGGGGTGGAAAGGATGAGAAAGGACTTGGCAAGGTTAGAGGAATGGTCAAATGTATGGCAGCTTAGATTCAATGCTAAGAAGTGAAGGTAATGCACCTGGGAAACAAAAACCAGGGAAGAGTACACAATGGGGGTGAGATACTAACAACAACAAAAATGGAAAGGGACCTGGGGTAGTCATATCAGATGACCTAAAGATGGGCAAGCAATGTGAGAGGGCAGCAAGGAGGCTGGGGATACTGGGATGCTTAGGAGAGGCATCACCAGTAGAAAACAGAAGTTATTATCCCTCTGTACAGACAGCTGGTGAGACCCCATCTGGAGTATTGTGTGCAGTTCTGGAGACCCAATTCCACAAAGACATAGACAGGATGGAAGCTGTCCAGAGGAGGGCACTAAAATGGTGCAGAGTCTGCACGGAAGACATATGAAGAGAGACTTAAGGAGCTTAATATGTATAGCCTCGAGGAAAGAAGGGAGAGGGGGACATGATAGAAACGCTCAAGTACCTCAAGGGAATCAACAAAGTCCAAGAGGGTAGCATCTTTCAAAAAGAGGTGTGCAAGAACAAGAGGCACAATTTGAAAATAGAGGGGCTCAGAGGTAATTTAAGGAAGTATTTTTACAGAGAGGGTTGTGGATGCATGGAGCGCCTTCGAAGGAGGTTGTGGAGTCAAAATCAGTGGTGGAATTCAAGCATGCATGGGATAGTCATAAGGCAGTTCTGGGGGATGGGGGTAGGAAGAAGTAGGCTGCTGGTTAACTAGGATCTGCAGCTTATCCAGTAGGTAGGGAAATGGGCAGACTGGGTGGGCCAAGCGGTCCTTATCTGCCGTCAAATTCTATGTTTCTATGGGCGGAAACACGTTTTGGGCAGGATGTGAAAAATGATAGCTACACTGCTCACAAGGAGGTGTGGTAAAATGGCAATGTTGAAAATCTGGAGTGAAAATATTAAAAATTGCATTGAACTTACGAGTGTGCGTGAGGAACTCGCAGCTCATTAATATATGATCATTTTGGAATTTTTGCACCAAATTTTCAACATGGGGATTTTAGGACCCTTCTCATGAATGATGTCACTGTCATGGCATTATTCGGGCCTGAAGGAGTGATTTTGCACAGTGACTGGAAATCACCCTTTGGGCCCGAACAACGCATGACAGTAACATCATTCATGAGAAGGGTCCCAAAACCCCATTTGAAAATTTGGTGCAAAATTCCAAAAATGCCTGAGATATGCAATAAAGTTGAAAACCCCCTATCTAGCCCATTATACAGCTTACCGACATTTCCTCAGTTCACGGTCGGCTTTGAAGAGAGCAGACGTGTTCCCGGTCCACCGAAGATCATCGCACCGAGCTCCGGAGGTAAGTATGGGGGGGGGTGTGGGGAGGCTGGTTGCGAATGGGTGGGTGCGGGTTATGGGAGTGGGGACTGGGAGCGCCGTGGGACCGTTTTCGCTTTACAGGTGAGAAAAAAAAAAAAGAATATGTGGGACGTTTGCCACGCTGGGGTGGGCTCCCAGCATGGCAGAAGGATGGCTGGGGGGGGCAGAGGAACCGACGGGGGATTGGGCACCCCCATCGGCAAACAACACGGGACATTTACCACGCTGGGGTGGGCTCCCAGCATGGCAGAAGGATGGCTTGGGGGGGGCCGTGGAGCCGACGGAGGGTTGGGCAGCCCCATCGGCAAACAACACAGGACATTTGCCATGCTGGGGTGGGCTCCCAGCATGGCACCAAAGCTTTATGGGCGTGACGCAGGTTTCTGTATGACAGTGGTGGTTTTCTTGAAGCGAAGACCACCGCTGTCATACACAGCTCCCACACCCATTGGTGCAGGATCACCACGCCTGCTAACGGAGCAGTGGATTGCAAGAGGACACCTCAAAGTGTGCTACTTCCAAAACGCCCGCGCATGCGCACAAGCGAACGTAAAAAGGGTTCTGAATATCCTCTACTATGATTGGTGAATTAGTACAACATGACACATTATTATTAGAGCACAATTGAAATCTTTTCAACACAAAATAAACTCTTTTTTCTTTTATTCTTTTTAAATTAAAAACAAGCAAAAAAGTGAGTCCTTATATACCTATTTTAGAAGCACTATGGCGCACTCGAGGGTTTATGAGCTGTGCTATAATAACTCACTGTACAGGTGGATGAAGCCACTTGTCACCACCTCATGACCTTAACCCATCCATAGAGTGGATTATTATTTTGATTACTTCCTTATTGCATAAAGTAGGATAACCTGGCAGGGTTAAACGGTCAAGCAGATATGCAAAACATATTTAGCACTGAAAACCTAGTTCTCACTGGACAAAACAATGTCTAGTTGATCTAGATGTGTAATTTGCACCCCAGTAAACTCAGTGTTCAACTGCAGAGTCAACAAATACAGACACGTTGCAAAAAGATACCAAGCAGGTCAAAGTCCCTTCCCCCCATGACTTTATAGAAATATGGCATGGTCATAATTTCATATGATTATAAATGACCAGGTTTACTTTTTTAGCTACCCATGCCAATGGATTCTGACTGCTTGCCTGATTTTGGAACATACATTGATAAATTTGATTTATGTACCTTGATTCTATTTACATTTTCCTACAATATACAGTACTACTGTCATTGCAAACAGGTCAGAGAGAAAAGGGGGCCTAAACTGAGCTCCAGCTGTAATGTTAAACCAACTTGTTGTGGGATCCAGGTACTCATTTCAGAGGATGCTGTCCTTTGTAATTTTACAAGACTACCAGGTATGAGACAAACAAAGGAAAAGACAGTAGAGACTGGAACACTGCTGTAATTTTTGAGGAGGGGTGTATGGTTGGCATTATGGTAGGGTGAAACAAGTGTTCACAACTCCTCATCCACCTCGCTTATCTCTCGTATAAGTACCACATATAACTATCTGACAAAGACATGTTTGGGAAACCTTTTTTCCTGCTATTGTCTGCTCCCTACACCTTTCACTTACCCTCTCTGTTCTGGACTTTTTCCCTATTTGTTTCTCCTAATCTGGCATGACCTCTTTCTTGTAATAATAATGTGATTATTGATATCTCATGTCCTTTTGCACAAATGATTTGATATGTATTTGTATATGTTTTCTCGCTCTTGACACAGGACAAATTGTTGTGTTATCTATGTAACCTTTTTTGTACTGTACCTAATTGACGTGGAACCTTTGAAAAAGAGCCTCTGGCTCAAAGGTAGTAATTCCTAGAACAATAAACTAAACTATCTGTCTCTTTGCCCTGCAGGCCTCCTCCTCCTCCTCCACTCATCACTGCTCCCATTATCAGTTTTTAGGTTGGCTCTCGCTTCAGGGCCGTTATGAATATGTCATGGGCTGCCTAGTTGATACCGCTCTCAGGAACACTCAGGAGTCCCCTTTCTCCCATGTTCTTACCATCAGGGTGGTAACGCACTCTCCCAGGACCTCTTCTATTCCCCCTCTGGTCACCCCCCGTGTATCTACAGTCATGGGGAGTAAGATCTTTTCTGTCTGTGCCCCCTCTCTGTGGAACAGACTACCACCTGCCATCAGAATTTTACCCTCTCATCAGTCTTTCAAACTTAAGCTAAGATACTGGCTCAAGACGCAGTCCACCTGCTCATGCTCCCTAGGAATCACACCCACTAAAAAACACCTTGAGGCAAACTAAGCCTCACACTTTACCTCTAGTGCACTTTAAACCTAACTCCGTTTGGCATTTTCTTTTTGTCTTCCTTGATAAAACATTTCTTAACTGATATATCCT
The DNA here is from genome assembly GCA_016271365.2 of Neoceratodus forsteri. NCBI lineage: Eukaryota > Metazoa > Chordata > Ceratodontiformes > Ceratodontidae > Neoceratodus > Neoceratodus forsteri. The sequence goes on from CM028131.1 coordinate 753,249,417, forward strand.
GTCCATATTCCTTCTGTGCACCTATCACTGGCTAATGTTAGAAGTTTTGACTCCATAAACATGAAACTGAAGCAAGCACTTGTCTGTAGCCTGAAATGTAAAGCTACATTTGCTATGTACTTAAATTGTCAATCTGACCTAACTATCTGTAATCAATGATGTTTTGTTAATTTTGCTATGTACTTGTTCTTTTCTCTCTACAAATATGTTGTGTTGTTCCGCTCTTGATTTTCCATTTGCTGATAATGTATTACATACACCCACTGTATGGTAACTGTTACCAAATCGTCTGTAACGTGAACATATTGTCTGTCTTGTTTTTTTGACACTGTATAGCCCCTGGGTTGCAACTAAAAATGGTCTATTGGATCAGTTTGCCAACTCGATTACCAAAAACATAAATAAATAAATAATCTGCCACCGATCATTTTTTTCCAAACGTTGGCAGTACTGGTGCGGAGGATGGTGGCAGCAGGTGGGTGGGAGAACCAAGTGCCACTGAGTGGCTTTATTAAAGGCCAGCACCGCTGGAGTGTTGCATAGTTATGCAGCCAAGCATCTCATTGGACCCACTGGAGCCCTGGTAAAATTGCAGCAATGCAATGTAATCCATTTTTTAGTGTGGTCAGCCTTAAGACTCCAGCCTGCAGGTATGTGGACTCCATGACTGTCTGCCTTACCCATTTACTGCTGCTCAGCCTGACACCCTCTATTACTGCAAGCAAAGAAGTCAGTAAACAGTCTCTGCACCATGATGGATGTGGGAGGGTGGGGGGCGGGGGAAGAGAGACTGCACACAGAGCCTGTGATTGAAATCAGCAATGGTGAGCAGTTAAAGGGGACCTAAAGTCAAAATTTACAAAAAAAAAAAATGTTGTGCAGAGTGTTTTGATTTGTAGGTGCACTCCTAGTAAGTCCTTTCCTTTGCTTCCTGAAAGGAATTTTTTGTAAATTTGCTTGCTGGTTTTATGGCCCCCAGGGATCTCCATGTTAGCATTTTTATGGCTGTACTTGTTCCTACCATGCCTCCTGTCCCATGTGACAGTGATGCATCCAGGATCATTAATTCAGAGAGAAATACCTGCAGTAGCAGCAATCCACTTTTAGGCAAGGCAAGGCAAGGCAAAGCTTATTTCTAAGGCACCCAACCCCGGAGGCTGTGGGCGCCATACATAAAACATACAATAAGCAGGGTATCAGGTAAAACAGTATCATAAATAAAACAAATAAATAGTAAAACAACAAATGCAATATCAGAATCAGCAAATTTTTACAGGTTTTCCAGGCTGGTCAACTCTCTACCCCTGGTAAGGCCAGGGAAAATAGATGGGTTTTTAGGTTACTGTTGAACCCCTCAACCAATGGGACCTCCCTGACATCAGCTGATAGAGTTCTACAGGACTGATCTGGCGACACTAAAGGCCCAGTCCCTGGAAGTTCTTACTCTAGTCCTAGGAACTTCAAGGAGGTCCCTGGTTGAGGAGCAGAAGGAGCGGACTGAGGTGACAGGTGTCAGAAAATCAGCCAGGTAGCCAGGGCCGAGACCGTGTAGGGCCTTATAAGCGAGTAAACTCACTTTGAAGATAACCTTCCACCTGACCGGCAGCAAGTGCAGAGCTCGCAGCACCAGGATTACATGGCTAGACCTAGACAGGCTAGTCAGCAACCTGGCAGCTGTGTTCTGCACCAACTGCAGCCGATGAAGAGTACCTCCAGAGATCCCGAAATAAAGAGCATTACAGTGATCGAGTCTGGATGTCACAAAGACACGCACCAGCGAGGGCAGGTTCTCAGGTGGAACTAGGGGTTTGATCCTGGCATTGTTCCTTAAGTAGTAGAAACCACTTTTGATGACAACTGACACCTGAGCTTCAAGAGTCAGTATGTCATCAAGGATCATACCAAGACCTCACACCCAAGGGGAGGCCGTCAACAACATGGGTCCCGGGAATAACCCAGTAGCCACATTGGAGGCACTCCCATCACACCCTCATCCTGGCCCAATCACTAGTAGCTCCATCTTGTCCAGGTTAAGTCGCAACTAGCTGGAGGGCATCCAATCATTGATCTAGGCCAAGCAGATATTAAGCACTTCCACAGCATCTGATGTTCCAGGTGCAAAGGACAGGTACAGTTGGATATCATCAGCATAACAGTGAAAACCCACACTGTGCTGCCTAATGAGCTCACCCAGGGGCAGCATATACACTGCAAATAACATTGGTGACAGGATCAACCTCTGAGATACTCCACATGGCAGGAGCTTCGGGGAGGAGGAGAAATTCCCCATCACCACCCGTTGCATCCTGCCAGGGAGAAAGGATTCAAATGAACTGATGACAGTGCCGGCGAGTCCACAGTACTCTCTAAGGCAATCAAGAAGCACAATGTGATCTACAGTGGCAAAGACTGAAGAGAGATCAAGAAGCACAATAATTGACCTGTCTCCTCTATCTCTAGATCTGAGGATGTCATTGTGCCCCCTAACTAACACTATTTTGGTGCTATGCCTATCTCTGAAACCTGATTGGAGTGGCTCATAGATGTCGAAGGACGTGAAGTGATCATCAGGCTGCTGTGTCACGAGTTTCCCAACAACTTTTCCTAGAAAGGGAAGGTTGGAGATAGAATGGTAATTCACCAGGATGTCAGGGTTGAGAGATGGCTTCTTCAAAAGGGGCCTCACCAGAGCCTCTTTCAAGACTTCCAGAAAGTCCCCCTCCAACAATGAACACTGGACAATCCTGGCAAATGCTGGGCCAATGGAACCAATGCATCTCATCAAGAAATGAATTGGAGCTGAGTCCAGTTCATGGTACATGTGCTTCAGCTTTGAGATGACCTCAATAACCTCGGCCCTCTCCACCAGTTTAAACTCCTCCCAGACAGGCAGGGTGCCCCTGTTCCTTCCAGGCCAATCACTGCGAGTTGCAGTGTGGCTCATTGATGGGATCTCCTGTCAGATAGTGGACACTCTGTCTGAGAAGAACCGAGTAAACTCATCACATAGAGTGACTGAAAAGGCTTTTTTTCAGCTGTAGACAGACAGGATGGAGAAGTCTGTTGACAGTCCTAAAAAGCTGAGCAGGTCGCTTCTTCCTGGCAGCAATCTCTCTGGACAGGAACTCTGCCTTCTTATGGTTGATTACCACCCGGTAGTCAGAATAATAAGTACACGGGGCCAGCTTGTCCACATCCGACTGGGTCCTCTGCCAACAATGCTCCAGCTTCTGACCCCTGATCTTCATTGCCTTGAGATTCCCATTAAACCATGGAGATTTCATGTGAGAAGAATCTGGGTTATACATGGACCAGTGCGAGGGTATCAAGCACCCCGGAGACCTCCCTGTTATATGCAGCCACCACTTCGCTCATACCCTCTGCACATGCAGCATCTACACTAGATAGATCAGTTATTGCCAGTAGTCCCTCTGGGGATAATCCCCTTAACGGGCAATAACTGACCATCTCAACAGGGTACAGACTCTCGGGGGAGGACCCTGACCAAGAACTTCACCTTGCAGTGATCAGACCATACAACCTGATCAATCTTGAGGTTAATTACCTTGAGCCCTAGTAAGAACACCAGGTCTGGCACGTGGCTGCGGTGATGGGTCATGGAAGTAACTACTTGCAACAGGCCCAGTGATGACATCAACTGGAGGAGGTGAGAGCCAAATTATGAGGCTTTCTTGTCAACCCAAGCATTGAAGTCCCCCAGTACTAAACATCTGGGGGACTCTAATACCATGTCGATGACGAAGTCCACAACCTCCTGCAGGAATTCTCCCCCCTCACCCCAGGAGGGTGGTAAATAAGGAGAATCCTGCACTCGGATCCCATGCACTGCCACACACTCAAAGGACCTGGTTGTCCCCAATGGGTGCAAGGTGAATCCCAGGTCAGCTTTAAAACAAATGGTCACTCCTCCACCACTGCATTCCCACTGCGGGCAGTGCACCACAGAGTACCCAGTGGGTACAGATGCCTCCAAAACTGGCCCGGCATCGTCACCCAACCAGGTCTCTGTGATGCAAGCCAGATTGACTGAGGAAATCAAGTCCGCCATAACTGCAGTCTTGTTCCACATTGATCTGGCATTGCATAGCACTGACTGCAGGGGATTGGTAGGTGCTGCAGCCTCTCTGGCTACCTGCCCAGTCGGTCTGGTGGGAACCCTAGGGATTGAGACCAAACATATCTGGTCTCTCCCTAGGCTCCATCTAAACCCAGGGCATCTCCTGCACCTCACCAACCCAATACCTCTCACCTCCGCAGGGCCCACAGCTCCCCGCCACTATTGACTTCCCTGTTCCCAAGTAATGCTGACCTCCCGACAGCACTTTGCTGTCATAGCTGACATAGGGAGGTCAGTGATGAGATGGAGGTCGCACAGCTGGGATGCACTGTAGGCAGTCCATGAGGGCCCCAAAGCCCAGCACATCCCAGAGGACCAGCACCACTACCACTACTTTCTAACTTCAGTTCAGCTCAGCTTATATTACTCTTGTCTAAAACCAATATAAATCACAGACACAACCCACATGCAGCCTAACTAATACAAAACAAAACTACCTAACCAGAAACTCCACACACACACACACATATCCCCAATAGCCCAATTCTGAATACGTCCCCCCACAGACCTCAAACTTCCCCAACAAAACAATCTGTACCCAAACATCAATACACAACAAAAAAATAGTAAAAATTGGGAGTGATCAATAAAGTGTGATGTGCTGTCAGTTCAGCCCTGATATTAGACACCAGTTCCCAAAACTCAGGAGGAGAAGGAAATGACACTCACAACACCATAGTCCAGATGAAATCTCTCGACTGCTGGGACCAGCACAAAAACATCATGAAGGACCAATTTTTTTTTTTATTCTTTATTTCGGCCCCCCTCGATCCCCCCTGCAGCTGCTCAACTCCCGCTCCTGCCACCTCCCAATGCCCAGGGCTTACTCCCTCCTGGTGGGCTGCTGGGCGGCTCCGTTCCTCAAGGTCAACAGTAGCTGCTCCTGGCTTACCCCAGGATGGGGCCATGGGAGCAGGGCCCCACTTGGTGGACACAGTAGGCAATGGAGGCAGCGGAGCAGAGCTTCATGCTTTCAGGGTCAGCATTTTTTGTATGCTGTATCAGGGGCAGGGACGTGCAATGATGGCCAGCATCTGCCGCACCCCCCCACACTGATACGGCGCCAGCACTGCAGCTCCCCTGGCCTCTGCTAGGGGTCTGTAGCATGCCAGACACACAACCCCCAGCCCCCGGATAAGGAGAGCAGTCCCTAGGATGCTCAGTCCTTCTCCCCTGGCCGGCCCTCCGATGTCCCAAGTGTGTTGCCAAACATGGGTCATCAGCATCGCAGATGGACACCCTGCCTCTGTGCCAGTGGGCTGGCCTATGAAGGGCCAATTTTAACAGAGCTGAATATAGCACTTCTCTCACTAGTTCAAATATCAGCTCAGAGAGGTCTTTCAGTGTAAAACTTTCATCCTCACAGGCCCATTTGCAACTTTAAACCAAAGAAAAAGTTCTGCTCTCACCAGTACCTTTGCAGTGATTAAGAGCTTCAGAGTCAAGGAAGGGCGCACAAATGGGTAACACTGGAGCCAAAGCTTGCAAGGCCACCAGTTGCAAGATCCAAAAACAGGAACAGTTCACCAGGTAGCCAAGTTCTTACAGAACGGTATAGATGTCCCACAGAACACACCCATGAGTTTTCGGCTCACACAGAGCCAATAGGAAGAACTGGGGAAAAGGAGGGCCACTCCTCTCTGACCCAGCTGTTGGCTCCTAGTCATGGCAAAAGCAGCGGCAAACGAATGGGGTTTTCCTGGGAGGCAGTGGAGCTCTCACCTTCATGCCATGCTGGTTACCCCGTTGCTCATCACTACTCCACTGCTCCAAGCTCTTCAGCCAGCTTCCTTCGTCCGAGATCACCAAAGGATGACCGGAGCCTTCTTCTTCACTCCGAGTTCGGTAAAAGTCCTCAACACGCAATTATACCCTTGGACCTGCAGAAAAGTGCCTGCCATGTTCCAGTCCTCCACATCATCTTCAAGGAGCTTGATATTCTGGCTTCAACTAAATAATGGTCTAATCCAAACTTTCTGTTTTCTAGGTATGCATCTAGGTCTCACCAGCAGAAGCTAATGTTTTGTTTTTGAAGCTTTTCATTTCATTAAACTATATACAACCATTTAAAAAGCACATGAATCACCCAATGTCACAAATGCTATAAATAGTGAAGACTTTAACTGTTTCCTTACAGAGTAGCCCACTCAATTATCCCTCAGACATTTGCCATCTATAAATGTAGCCTTTGTTACAGCTCCCTGGACAAAGAGAGTTACTTAAAATCAGAGCTCTGCTACTGTAAACTTGACAGAAAAGCAGCTCTTGTTTAAGTAGTGGTCTTGGAGGCATCACTGTTACATGGGACAGAAGGCACTGTAGGAACAAGAAGAGCCATAGAAAATGTGAAAATGGAGATCACCAGGGGCCATAAAACCAGCAAGTAAATTTATTTAAAAAATCCATTCAGCAAACAAAGGGAAGGAGTTTCTAAGAGTACACCTGCTAATCAAAATACTCTGCACAACATATCTTTGCGTACATTTTGAATCTACTTCTTTCAAGATACTAGATCTGCTAAGGCCTCTTCTTCCCTCTTGCCTTACTTATTTCCTTCAAACAGCATGCCATTGGCTTAACTGTTCCCTCCGATCTTTTTCGACTGGGTCTCCATTTCCCTCTGGCCACCCCTTCGAGGTATTTACTGAGACAGTCATCTATTTCTTTAAAATCTGCTCTCCTGAAGTCCAGGACCCTTGTCTTAGTGTTGATTTTCTCTTGCCCAACTGCGTATTTAAAAGCTATAACTATTAGACTACTGTTGTATATATTTAGTATACAATAATCTGACTCAAAATAGGCAATTTATCATCACTTGAGAGTGGGCAGGATTTGGCTCTGCCACTTGTGAGTTATGGTCCTGTCCCCACACACTTGAAGATAAACTGCAGATTTTGAGTCAGCCCATTGCATGTATAGCTATATATCTATGTGTCTGTCTGTCTGTTGGGTCTATTTAGTTATCAGTCTATGCACGTATGTACTGCATGTCCTCTTCAATCTCCCCCATTCTACCAGAGCTGATGTTAATGCTAGATCATGACTTGGTAAGCAGAGGACACTGGAAAATACAGGCAGCTTCTTTCTTCCTGTTTACAAACTCTGCAACACAAGAGATGTGTTTACTCTCCCCAGGTCTAGGGGTCCTAGTCTAAGTCTGATCTCTGCTTGGCTCACACATGTGGCAGATCAACATGCAGCCAACTGCTACATCACCAGACCAACTAAACTGTTTTATCTGAATCCCTTTTCCATAGACAGATATTCATCAGTAGTGTTTCCCTTATTTTAAACACAATTTTCTATCATTGTGTATCTGCCAGTAGTGCAGACCGAATATTTGTGAAGCAAATTTCTTTTGTGTGAATGTTTCTTTTTGTGCAGTGTTTGTTTATTTCAATGACATCCTAATCCAAATCAATATTTACAGAGTTTATTGTCAAGGGTTGATATAGCAGAGTAATTGAATTTACTTCCTGGAGCAGAATTAACAAGGTCAACAATGCCCCACTGTAGGGCTACTCTTCCCAGACAGGTTAGACCCAGACTGATCTCAGACTGCAGTTCAGAATCACACCCTTCATATGGATGAACAAAGTGGATGAGTTGATACCTTTTATTGGACCAACAAGAGATTTACAGAATTTAAGCTTTCCAGCTACACAGAGCTGTTAATCAGAAAACAAAAATGATGAAGTGCTCTGTGTAGCTTGAAAGTGCTGCTTAAATTCTGTAAATCTCCTGTTGATCCAATAAAATGTATCAAATCACCCACTTTGTTCATCTTTTTGTACAAGGACCAATATGGCAACAAACAACCTTTCATATGGAATGTTTATTAGTGATAAAATAATAAATATAGCAAAAAATGTTTTAGAAGCACTAAAAGATATAAAGGTATCACCCTGACGTGTTAAAAATTACTAATGGGCATGTACTTAAAATCTTATTTGGAGTTAGTAAAGGCACCCAAATCTCAAACCACATTGTTAAGACTTAGATTTGAGTTCTTCCCTAGAAATGTTCTAAATGAAAGATGTAAGAAAGATTTTAGTATTATATCCTCAAACTGTGGGTGTGAGTCAAACAGCCCTGAACCTTTGATCCATGTGGCAATATACTGCAACTGGTAAAAAGATGTCAAGGATAACTGGCTGGGCCCTATTCTAGAAACTGTGCATATCCCACATTATTATGTGTTGGAGTTTATGTTTAACTCAGACACTCACAAAATATTTTCAATTCCTTGGCAGATTTTTTTGAAACAGGCCATAACTTTTAGGAAAAAGGAATAGGGAACGTTACAAATGACATGAAACAATTAGTAAATATATTTTAATTTGTGCCCATGTAGGAATGCTATGCTACTGACAGGATATTTAAAATAAGAAACAGGTCTCACCTGAACCTTGCTAATTTCTGATTTTAAAGCCAAATGGCTACCAGTCTCTGTAGGGGTATGGAATTACAGGCTGCAGTACAACATGGCAAGTATAGGTAGCCAGGCCTGAACCCCATGTTGTCCTGTTTACAGTTGAGAGTATCCCTGGATTTAGCTAAAGGGTCATTGTAATGTACATTTAAGCAGAGTTATGCTACTTGTACAAACTGTTGATATTGTTTCTTTAAATCTGTAAAACGGTATTTATTGAAATATTTTGTAAATGTACAGTATTAATAATGGTTACATAATTATGTAATATGCTCTTGTACTATCCTTGCTATATTATGTGTTTCCAATGTCCATGGATGATCGATAAACTTACAAATCAGAAAGACAGAGTTTTAAATACAGAGTTCTGGGCAGATTCAGAAGTCTATGTAATTTTACAACAGTCTACATTTATTAATGCAGATAAAGAACCAAACTGCTGCAGAATACTACAGGTACACCAGCAGCCCAAACTGGTCAATTGCATCAGGTAATAGGTAAAGATGCACATGCTTGTTTAGTCTGAATTTCTGTAAAGTGGTGCGTGAATTTTGCTTTTTTCCCTTCTGTACACTTATTGTTGTCACAAAATAGTTTTGCCGTTTTTACTCCCCATTGCAACCCTTATCTGGGTTACGCACCTGGAAACAATCCACGGCTCAGTGTGCCTGTCCCGGGTACCAAACCTTAAACATGTAAATAAGTAAAAATGAAACCTTCTTCTAAAAGGGAGTGAAAGAAATGTCCTCTGATTTAAAACCTGTGTACGAAGTATTGTGTCTGTCAAAACTTGAGATTAAAGTACATTGATGATGAGAAAACATGTAATTTTACGTAAGACATTTTTGCTATAACAACTGCTTTAGACAACACTGCACGTGCAATTAAAGCCTGTCAATTTCCTCTGTACGGCACTTACAACAATCCCATGGAAGTCTAATTTTTTTATTTCCCCAGCCAATATGCCAAATCACATAATCCCAAGATAATGAAACTTTAAATAATTATTCCTTCCAAAGAGAAACATCTTCTATCATATGCTTGGTAACTCCTTTTTCAGAATGGCCTGAAGTCAACCATAAATATGGCTGTTTTAAATTATAATTAATTTAAAATTGGTGACCAGGAGAGACACGATGAGCTGAGGTTTGTTTCCAGGTGTGACCCAGGGGCAAACCAAACACAGCCAGTCAGGTGATATGATTACCATGAGTATAACATAAAGAGCATAAATTGATTGCAGTGCAGACAGAATGGCAACACATTGCATATGGAGGACAAAATAATTACCATACAAACCATCCATGCAAACTGGACAGACTCAAAGTGCATAGAGCCACAGTGAATGGAAGTTGAGCTGGTGCTGAAAGCAGAAGTCAAAAACAGGTTGATTAACTTCAACGAGGTTGCCAGGACTATGAGTTTAAGAGGGATGGAGGAGGTAAGAGGTGGTCAAAAGCCAGGCAAGGGGAGAGAAGGAAGGATTCAGGAAAAGAGTAGGTGGGGGGGGGGGGAGGCGGAGATTATTTTTAAATAATTTCATACATAGTTATTTTTCAAAGAGACTCAGTTAAATAACTTTCATAACTGCTTTCATAAAAAAAAGTTGTGTATTACTGTCTGTTTTATGGTCTTCAGCTTCAATGGTTTTTACTTTTTTTCAAAAGTACTGTCTGAAATATGTTTTGCATTTGTTTTCTTTGTTTACAGTTTCTTCACCCAGTGTAGTCCAGGAGAGATGTTACATCTTGTTTACACTGGGGTCCTTTTTGCCCTGACCCAATTGTACCGCTGGAAGGACTGAGGAACCGGGGGGCAGAGGTACCTGCTGAAGGTCATCACACTATGTGTCAGTCAGTCAGTGGCTAGTGGGATTTGATCCAAGTTATCTGGTTCAATGCTCTGTCTTCTAAGCACTGGACCACGCTTGCTTGAATAGTTGGGGAGGTACTCTCTACTCTCTACTCAAAATTCAGATCTTATATAAAGGGAGTTGTGGTAGTGGGGGGGGGGGAACATAAACTCATCAACTAATTAAAGGCTGGCCTTTCCACTTTTTAAGCTAAGCCATGATTTTTTTTTCTCCCTGGCCATACCTGATCTGCTCCCATGTCTTGGCATCTTTGTGGGACTCCAGCCACCATCAGTATCTGCTACACTTCCAGAGACCTCACCCTCTAACTCGTGCAGCTTACCCCATGCAGTAGGGTGGCAGGGAGCCCCCAACTCCCCCACCGTGTCTGGATCCAGTTTGGGTGACACATCAGAGCCAGAGATCGTAAGGATGACATCAAACTGTGTGGTCAGGTTGCCATCTTTTTTCAGCTTTTCCCCCTCAGGCTGTGGCGTGTGCAATGCCATCGGGGGACATGCTGTGCGTACATCTGCCTGTAGCACATCCAACGGCAGCTCCTCTGCCTACCCAAGTAGAGTCAGCGATGGTATGCCAGCCCCCAGACACTGCTAGGGGCCAGGCGAACACCAACAACTGGAAGACCCCCCCACCTGGAGAAGGAGAGCTGTCCGAGGATGCTTCATCCTTCTCCACCCCTGTCAACCCCCATTGATCCACAGTCACTCCTGAACAGGGGTCGTCGGCGTGGTGCAAGATAAGGCATCCAGTGCTTCAGCCCTCAGTGCCACCAGGCTGGCATGCCATAATTTAAAGTCAGAACCATTGGCTATCACATTCAATGGTATGCTTTTGCTGCGAGTAGCTGCTTCTTCAACCACAGTTGCAGCACAGGCAAGTCTGCCTCTGATGCAACGTTTTACTGCTGCACTTACACAGCTAAATCCCTTTTCCTATATATTTAACATTCTAACTCCACACTGCCATGGATCACCACTCTAGTGCAAACTGCCCTGCTGAAAATACAAAAATTCAGGGATCTTATCTAAATTCAAACCCATTGTCTCTTGTTTATCATGCTGAAAACCTTTATGCTGCACAGCCAAGATGGCACAGCAATGAAGCACAGCTCTTTTGGTGCAGAGGTTAAACAGTGCCTGAGATGCAGCTCTAACACTAATGTCTGGTAGCTGTGGTTGCAGAAAGCAGCTTTTATGGCTTTTGCCTCCTTGAAGCATCTCCTTCTCCTGATGCACAAGTGGTTTCTCTCAGTAAAGCTTGGATGTCATTTGTCTTGTCTGACCTAGGTTAAACAGTACATTCAGTAAGGGTTAAAACAAAAGGGAAAAGCTATAAAGGCTCTCTTTATTTTTCTGTGAGAAGATTCTATCCTAATACTTCTCACACTGGCTGGAAATAAACAGAAAGTTGAGGAACAGTGGAGCTGATTCCACAGGTGCAGACTAGTGATATCTGCAGACAATTAAAAAAAACAAAGACGTACTGTTTTGATTAAGAATGGAAGACAAAAAACAATGCTATATTTAGACTTAGGGTGACCGCCCCTTTAAACTAAATTCTTCCCTCCCTCAATCCACAGGAACTGTGTCTTCCATGTAGTACTTCTCCCTCCCTGTATTTCAGCTGTTCATTCCTCTCAAGCGCTACTAGTTAGCTGCACATCACATCAGAACACCCTCGTATTTAGGCCAGACTGAAATATAAACTAAAAATATGTCATCTGGCTTTGAGTTTTCAAATTGCAGTGAACAGAACCCACGCTATTCAAGTTAAACACTTCCAGATGAACTTGTACGTTTGTCATACAACACTTTTTTTTCTTCTTCAGGGAGCTAAAATGGGAATGTGCAAAACAGCTCTGACAAGGCCCTTGTTGTTTTATGAAAAAAAAAGTGGGCATAGACTGAACGTTTGAACCCAGGAAACCCACCACGTAACAAGATTATGAGGAATGGATGGGAACTCATAGTTTCTCATGCTACTTTGTACCACTGGAAAATGTTTTAACAGATTTGCAATACAAAAATTTTTTTGAAAAATGAGCCAGCAGGCAAGTTATTTTTAGACACAGACAACAAAAAAAGTTTCCAAAACCTTGGATATATCACGTTTTAAAGAAAGCACATCTATTCAGTCAGTGAGGGAGGTCTGGCTAATGGTTTATGTGGAAAGAAGGCAACATTTAACTCATTTTGGCCCTGGACTCGTATACCTAAATCACACTTAAAATTATTTGTGTAAGTGGGATAGGCAATCCATAAGATATAAGTCTCAGTTACAAGGAGATCCTGCCAAAGTAGCAGTGCAAGTTCACAGATTCAAAAATCAGATATTCTCATTTTTTTAATCAGTAATTTCTCCCTCTTGTGCCTCATAGGTCACACTCTGCCCTGGATTGCCCAGATAGGTGACCACCTCCCCTGAACTTAGCTGTCTAAGATTCCCCCATGGATTCTTCCCATGGCAGGCAAGTAGGAGGAGAGTCATGGGCCATCCCCTGCCACCCTGGTGACTGCTTCCAGAACTGGCAGGGTCCTGGGTGGTGGTACTGTGGGTCCTGTGATGAGGTAAGTGTCATCCTGCCTCTGATGCTGGCTTTCTGCCATTTTCTCCTCCCCCCCCCCCACTCAGACGCTTGTGTTCTGTAGGGCTCACATTGTGCTGCTTCCTGACCTCCACCAGGTGGCAGTCATGCTGCGGGATGTCCAACCCCCCCACCCTAGAGGGAGGAGATCACTCCATGGGAGGTATGATCCTCCCCTCAGCCGACACCCTGCAACCCGAGTCTGGTCCCGAAGCCAGGTCAGTGGCATGGCAGGCAGTAGCACTACTGCTGAGCCACCGGGCTAGCACCTTCAGGTTTTTCATTGTAATAGATTTCAGGCATCTTCGAGATTCATTGAAACATCCCCAACCCATGCTTTTATGATTGGAAGAATGTTTTCATGCACATTCCTAGGATGTGAGAACTGCGAGTTCTGTCACTCTAAAAATGTGTGTTCAAGTATTTTGCAAAATAAGGCTGTTCCCTTTTTCCTATTCAGAAACGGTGACCTCCAAATGTTATTATACTAGCGATCTGATGTCAGCATTCTGGTAGATATATCGATCTGATATTGGCATGCTGTTATACTATAGATCTGATGTTGGCATCCTGTTATGCTACCGATTTTGACGGCTGGCATCCTGTTAGAATATCAATTTGACATCAGCATCCTGTTACTACTATTGATCTGATGTCATCATTCTGTTATACTGTCGACCTAATGTCAGACTGGTAGTATAAAAACAGTCTGAATTGCTTCTATACACAGCACCATAAACAAAAAAAGAAGGAAAACAATATAAAACTCTGCTTGTAATCCCAGTTTGGGGCTCTGGTGGCTACTTTAAGTACTGTGTCATAGGCTGCATAGATAGATGTGATCATTTGCACTGTGCAAATCATAGCGCCTTGCAAAAAATAACAATGTAGTCAGGAAGGCATATTCATACAGGCAGTACACCCTGTCTGGCACACATACCTGTCTACAACAACTCCAACGTTTTGCACAGTGCCTCCTTGTATAGAAAGGCACAGAGGTATTGCACAGATCGGCTAATGGCCTCATAAGGACATGCTCCTGGACCCTTAGCCCCTTGCATGCCTTACATAGTCAGTAGCATTCCAGCCTCTGATTATGCACCCAGGTGCTAACTTGTTTGGGATGCGCCATCTTCCTTTGCTCCTGAGTGTCTGTTGCCAGCAGGGGGCTGTGGTACACCACACATATGCACTTTGCAGTGCTTAGCAGTTGAGAGGTATGGAGTGGCACCTCCTCATGCACAATGCCTTAGTTAGACCACACCAGGATACTGCATCCAGTTCTGGTCTTCACAGTATAAAAAGGGAATCAGATGAAATCCAGAGGGTCCAGCACAGGGACACTAAACTTAGTATCAGTCCAGGGGGCAAGGGTGATGAGGTGAGATTAGATGTACTCAAATTATTTAGTCTAGTAAAGGGAAGGCTGAAAGGTGACATGATCACAGTATCCGAATACTAAGAAGGGTAGACTAAAAGTCTAAAGTGAATACTAAAAGGGGTAGACAGAGTACAGCATACCCAGATGTTGGAACTGATGAATGAAAGAAGAACCAGAGGACATGCACTCAGACTGGGGGTGGGGCAGGATAAGGGGAAACATGAACATATTACTAAATGCAGAAGCTGATTGACACATGGAAAACCTGCTCAGTGAAGCTGTGGAAGCAAGTAGTGTTCGTAGTAGTGAATGTGTTTTGTTTATTATAAGGAAAAGCCATCTGAGCAAAGGCTCAGTTTCAATGGAATCCTTCAACTCCTTCAGTTACCCTGCCTGTTCAGGCTTCCTAAGCAGTGAGTTCTGCCTGATAAGCACTGATGTGTGTCCATACTAAAACTGGCTACAGTCACTCTTGTGTAGCATAAGGGGTTGGAAAGATGGACCTAAGACTCATCTGTCATCAAAGTACTATGGTTAAAATATTCCTTTAAGAGTGTATTCTTGTGAGCAGATAACGTAAATAATAAGTGTACGACTGACAATAGACTATTTGCATGTGTACAAATCATTAACATAAATTTCTTGTCACAAAAGCAGACCATCATGAAACAGTGCCACCAAGCCGCATGAACAACCAAGTTGGCAAAATGCAGCACAGTAACACCAACAATGTCGACAGATGAAACTTCGCCTGTCAGACATTGAGTGTTTTTTTTGTGGGGGGCTGTGCCCCCTGCACCCCACAGACAGGGGGCTTTACCCCTCACACCCCTATGATTTGAATATTACAAACTTCAAGTCGGAGTATGTTTGAAGGGGGTGAAATACTGGTGAAATATGCAAAATTTCACCATCGGGTCCATTACAGCAACAACCTCGAATTTGTCACTATAATGGATTTCGATGTTGAAATTGTGATATTTTGACAATATACATTACCCTGACACTGCAGGTTCTAGGTTTTTGTATTTTTTAGCATATCGCACCTCCTCAAAATTTCTAACTTGGAGTTTAAAGTTTCTAGTTGGATGAAAATTGAGCTCATGAAGAGTTGCTTCATTCTCATCACTGTAGCAGCCTGTGGAAGCAACAGTGTCAGCATCAGAGTTCACAGTTTACAGCTGATGATATTACTGCTGTGAGAAGCTTTAAAGGTGTAAGAGAGGCTGCATCGTGTCCTTTTCATACAAGGATCACTTTCTGTCAGCACAGTCTTTGTCACCCCATTATGTTATGCTCTAAGGGATTGAAAATCATTCCTGTGCACCCATAAGTAGTACTGTAGGAGCATGGGGAAGCAGTGTTGGAATTAGAGGGTGGCTTGCCAGGGTTCAGCCCCAGTAGCTCATGCATCACTGCCATTGACTTATAATGGAAAGGGGGGCTTAATTTAAAGAGAGTGCCCTTATGGGCCCCCCTAGCTCCCAAAGCTCAAAAAGTGTAATTCCAACAGGGGTTGGGGGAGGGACCTACAGGGTTGCAGTCCTGTGAGCTGGAGGAGAGGAGGAGGATATTTGGGTGAGCAGCAGTTGGGAGAAATAACTGGTCACCAAGGGGATAAGTGGCAGGAAAGGAAGAGGGATGGAACAACCACAAAACCACCAGAGTTCATTAAGAGTTGGGTCAATGAGTGGGGAGGTACCAAAAGACTACCAATGCAGACACGTGCTGCTTGGTGCGTGTGTATGTGTGTGTGTGTGTGTGTGGGGGGTTACTGGTGTACTGATATATGGTCAGAAACTGTGAATGATGGATGTGTGGGAGAATGAATGGTATGTAGTATGGACAGCATGTTCCTGGTGACACATATCTAGAGATTTATTTGCAGTAGCGGCTCTAGCCACAAATAGTTACCAGGGCACAGCTGGGGCACAACAGATGGCAGCCAGGGCACTGATATATTGTTACTATGGGAGAAACTCTGCACCATATGGGGCACCAACTGGGGCACAGCATTTTTTTACCGGGGCACGTGCCCTGGCGGGCCCTGGTGTAGAGCTGCCACTGTTTATTTGTAGCATTCCATGTCACAGTGCTGCATCGGACTACATTTGTGGGTGCTTGCTGGGATGTTAGGCAGTTTATCTGTGATTCTTTTACTTCTGTAACATAACATCTGGAATGGTGATTTACATTGTGCTGCACCTGCAGAGGTTACTCCTCCCACTGTAGCATGCCATGAGTTCTGTACATCGCAGTGGCATAATTTTGTGAGAGTAAAGCCCCGGTTTTACACCACCCCGTATGTGATTCAGGCCTTTGGTTTTAATGATTAGGGTGACAGAAAACAAAACAAAATTGAGAGAGATGTATACAGCATGAGAACAGGAGATAAACAGTTTGCACTGAGAATGATGTAAAACTTCCCTTCTACTTTATATCAACAAAGTTAGAGTGTAGCTTATGCAATATGACATGACAGGGCGCACATTATTGTGAGTTATAAAATGGGCAGAGAAATTCCTGTATCCTGATTGGTTGGTACCTGTGCATTGAATCCATTCAATGCACAGGTAAAAGACAAGTTCTCAAAACCACAACCACAATACTAGGGAAAAAAAAAAATCACTGTGCCATTAGAACACTCAGGTTTCCAAATGCCACCATTATTTTACTGTGCTAGTGAGGGCATCATCACTCAGTACAAAAGCACTCCAGCAGGCACAAAATATAACCTGATGGCATACAGAAAAATACTATCGTACATAAAAGATGACCCAGCCCTGCTCATATCGCACACATTTAAATTCAAATAAAAAAAAAGTATTTACTTCTGGTCCTGCTGTGCGTGCTGCTGATTGTGCTGCCACTCCTACAGCATGTTGGTTCCCGTTGTCTTGTGCTGCTGTCTCACACCTGCAGCTCTGTACAAAACTGAATCCCATCCTTTACGTTTTTTTTGTTTTTTATTTTCACACCCAGCCAGAAGACTCAGTTCTTGTTGGCAGGGCGGGGGAAGGGTGCCATATGTACAGCCCCTCACTCAGTAATGTGACTTGGCAGAAACACACTCACTTCTTCACTGAGGCCACTAGCTCTGTAGTGGTGGGCAGGGGAGGGTAGCTGAATTACAGGAGGCCATTGTCACAAGGACACACAAAGTAAAATATAGCACTAAAAGAAAAATGCTGAAATAGAAAAAACTGATGGTATGGGGGTAAACACTAACATAACTATGGATGCCTATAAAGGACAAATGTCTTAAGGACAAATGTCCTTAAGCAATAAGGCATCAAGGTGGAAGGACAACTTTACATTAAATGTAGTTAACTGTTTCATTTTTTTCAAATGTAAACAGTTGTTTCAGCATGAAAAAATGATTGTGAAACAAGGAGGCCCATTTTATAAGTACGATAAGACACCCCAGGGTGTGCATTGAACAGATCTGATTGCACTTCCTGAGGCCATGTGCCTTGCCATTCCCCTGGATGTGCGATCAGACCTGATCAATGCACACTCCATTGTGTCTTTGTGCTTACTTACAAAAAGAGGCAGATAAATATACCACTGTCCCTCAATAACATACTGCCCATCCAGCCTTGTTGCTTAAATATTACTAGCATACTAAAATGCCAGCAGAGTAGGCCTAACGGTCTTTCATGTCTGCTCATTAGTCAGCCCCCATACTGGGTGCCTACTTTGCTGTCCCCCCCCACTCCCTTGGGATTCTTTATTCACAGTCCAAGATATTCCCCTTGTATTGGACTTCATCAGCTCAACCCTCCCCCTATAACTGCCCCAGCCCCTCTTGAACACCTCCACAGTCTCTGCATCCACCAGTCCCCTGGGCAGCACATTCCATGGTTCCACCATCCTCTCAGTGAAGTAGCACCTTTTCCTTCCCCCCGAGTCTCCCCCCTCTAGCTTCCACCCGTGCCCTCTAGTTGCCCCCCCTTCATTTAGAACACCCCCAACTGGAGCCTCCCTATTTATCCTCTTCATATACTTAAAGACCTCTATTATGTCCCCCGTCCCTCCTCTCCTCCAGTGTGTACATGTTGAGCTCCTCGAGCCTCTCCCCATAGGTCCTTTCCCCCAAGCCCAGATCATTTTGGTTTCCCTCCTCTGGACCCTCTCCAGGAGTGCAATGTCCCTTTTTAAGTGCAGCCTCCAAACTGCACACAGTACCCGAAGTATGGGCTAACCAAGCAGTTATAAAGAGGGAGGATCACCTCTCTCCTTCTGGGAGTAATCCCACTAGTGATGCATCCCAGCATCCTATTGGCTTTGGCTAATGCCCTCCTACAAGTCTCTGAGTTGTTCTTTTTGACATCAACCACCACCCCCAGGTTCCTCTCACCCATCGAGACTTGCAGCGCTTCTCTCCCCAGGGTATACACTTGGTCCGGGTTTCTGGTGCCCAGGTGTAGAACCCTGCATTTCCTTGCATTGAACTTTAGCCTCCACTTCCTTGACCACCTCTCCAGAGCCTACAGGTTATCCTGCAGGGCCACCCTCCCCTCCTCCCCATCCACCACCACTTTCAGCTTTGAGTCATCCACAAAGAGACTCATTTCACTCCTGATACCCTTCCTTATGTCAGAGACATAGGCGCTAAACAGGAGGGGCCCTAGGACCGATCCCTGAGGGACCCCACTAATGACCCTCCTTGGGGATGAGACTAGCCCCCCAACCACCACCCTCTGAGTATGCCCCCGAGAGCCAGTTTCCTATCCATCTGATCATCTGCTTCCCCATCCCCATTCCCCCCAGTTTAGCCAGCAGACGACTGTGAGGTACCGAGTCAAACGCCTTGCTGAAGTCAAGAAAGAGGACATCCAATGGCCTACCCTGGTCCAGGGCACTCATCACTCAATCGTAGAACTCCACAAGGTTTGTCTGACATGATTTTACTGGGATGAAGCCATA
This sequence comes from Neoceratodus forsteri, assembly GCA_016271365.2. NCBI lineage: Eukaryota > Metazoa > Chordata > Ceratodontiformes > Ceratodontidae > Neoceratodus > Neoceratodus forsteri. The sequence goes on from CM028131.1 coordinate 753,268,754, forward strand.
CTGTCTATCGTCTAGGTACCCCAATTTCTCCAGTACCCCCCCTAGCCTTTTCTTGATAATACCCTCCATCACCTTGCCCACCACCGACATCAGACTAATGGGCCTGTAGTTTCTGCCTCCGCTCTTGATCCTCCCTTGTGGATATGCATGATATGGACCACTGTCCAGTCCTGGGGTACCAACCCCGTTTCCAGAGAGATGTTGAAAAGCTGTGCCAGGAGGACCGCCAGTACATCCGCCAGTTCCCTCAGCACCCTGGGATGTATTTCATCTGGCCCTGGTGCTTTCTCCATCCTAAGGGAGCTGAGAGCTTCCCTCACTCTCTCTACCCAGATTTCCACCTCCACTTCCTCCCCCTTGGCCCCCTGATCTGCCTTCCCCCCTCCTGATGGTGCTGTCCCCCCCAGACCCATCAGGGCTCCCAATCTGTAAGTGTCCCACCCCTCTGCAGTTACACTGTCTCCTCCCTGATGATGCAGCCTCCCATCCTGTCTGTGGTAAAGAAGCAGAGGCAAAGTGCTCATTCAGTACCTCGCTCCTCTCCCCACTCTTACATCCCTCCCCTGTCATAATCCTGCTAATCTGCCCCCTCATTTTCCTTTTTTCCCCAATGTATCTAAAGAACCCCTTGTCCCCCTCCTGATTTCCCTGGCCAAGTTCTGCTCCTTCCTCACCTTAGCCAGTCTTACCACCCCGGTGACCCTCCTGGCCATCAGCTCATACTCCCTCTGATCCCTTTCACTCCTTGAGCATTTGAAGTGCCTATAGGCAACCTTTTTCTCCGCTCCCCGCCTCGTGAACCTCATGGGTTCACAAACAGGGTTTTCTGACCTTACTGAATTTGCGCCTCACTCTTGTACAGGACTTGGTAGCCTCCTGCAACCCCTCCTAATGATCTCCCACCTATTGTCAGCATCCATGCCTGGCCTTATCTTGTCCAAATCAACCTGTGAGGATCCTTCCCATGCCCCTGAAATCCGTATCCCTAAAGTCAATTACCACCATCTTTGTGCGGCCTTCCTCACCCCCAGGTCCAGGAAAAAACAGACTGTGGAATGATCACTCCCTGCCAATGGGTCCCTCACCTCCAGGCCTCTAATCTGGTCACTATTCATCAGGATTATGTTCGGTATCCAGGCCTCCCTAGTCGGCTCCCCCACCTGCTCAGTTAGGAATGTGTCCTGGAAGACATCAAGCAACCTCTGCTCCCTGGCCACTGAGGACGTCATAGTCCCCCAGTCTGTCCCTGGCATGTTTAGGTCAACCACCTCCACTACTCTTCCCTTGCCCAATCTACAGTGTCCCATAACATTTGCCACCAGACTCTCTTCCAGGTCCTCCGCCAGCATGGGGGGGTCTGTATACCATGCCTATTTTTACTGTTTTACCCCTGCATTTACAGGGTAACCCAAATTGCCTCCATGCTCCCCTCTGCCTCCTCCACCCCTCCTATACTAATGCCATTTTTGACTATCAGTGCTACCTCCTCTTCCCTCCCTCATGTCCTTCCTGAACATAGTGTAGCCCTCCAGGTTTAGGTCCCAGTCGTGCCCTTGGGTGCCACAGGTCTCAGTGACAGCTGCTATGTCCACTGCCTCCTTAGGTAGCATCACCTGGAGCTCAGGCATCTTATTTCCTAAGCTCTTGGCATTTATCAGGACCACCGTCTACCCCTTTCCTTCCTTCCCATTCCCCATCCTCATGCTTCTGTGTGGCCGCATGCTCCCCCCCCCCACACCCTACCTGTTGGCCTTTTTCTGACTCCTTCCAGCCTTTAGGGGGTGGAGACTGAGTCCCTCTTTTATCAGACCCCTGCAACAGCCCCTTCTTCCATCTCTCCCCCTTCACAAGTTTAAACCCCACCTTTCACTGATGAACCCCCTCCCTTCCAAATTGAGGTGGAGCCTGTCCCTATTGTACAGCCCCTTATCAGGTTATACCCCCGTCCCCCACCAACCCATACCCTCTAGCCTCACACCACTCCCTGGGCCACTGATTCACCACCCTAGTTTTCTGCTTGTTCTCCTCGGCACTGGGAGGATTTCCGAGCAGGAGATTGAGCAACCTATAGAATGGCAAACCCTGGCTAGCTCCTGAAACCTTGCCTGTATCTCTAGTTCACTATTCCCCTCTGTCGTTTGTACCCAGATGCACCAGTATGTCCGGAGAACCTCCACATTCCCTTGCCAGTGAATATACCTCGTGCTTGGCCTTGTGCACCGTCAGGCCAGGGAAACATTTGGTTCTAACTGGAAAGGCTTTATCCTCCCCCTGCCCCTCTTATTTGATACCCCTGATCATGGAATCACCCAATGGGAGCACTCTAACCTCCCCTTGCCTCCATGCTCACCCCCAGGTATCCCCTCCTTCCATGTCCCTCCTCGTTTTTTTTTCCAGCCCCTCCCCCCAGCCAATTCCTCATACCTCTCACCATCTGAGTGTCATATACTGCCCTCTCCCTATTGACACTGGCCACCCCTCTCCTCTGATCCTGGGAATCCCCCTCTCCTGAGTATCCTTTTTCGAATTGCTATCCCCCCATCCCCACTCATGATTGGTCCTTCCACCCTATCTGTTGGCCTAGCCTGGCTCTTATTCCCTTCTGCCCCATCTGCGTTCAACACCTCCCTGCCTGCCATGCCCCCCTGGCCCAAACCCTCAGCCCCATTTACTGCATCCTCCTTCTTATTCACCTGATCCTCCTCCTTGCCCTTCCCCCTACCCCTTCCCCTCAGCCTGTTCTGATTCCTCCCGTCCCCCATTTTCTCACACTCCATGCCCTGCTGCTCTTCCAGGCCCTGCCTTTTGTCCCCTCCTCCCTTCCCCTCCCTAGCCACCTCCATCTTAGCTGCATCCTCCCCTCCTACACTCCCCTCCTCTACTACCAGATGTAGAGGGTCGAAATGGTTGCTGAGCCTAATGCAGACCCCAAGACTCCCCCGCCTGACCCTCTCATCTCGGTTCCCTCTGTACAACCCCAGATGCCTGCCTGCTCTTTTCAGAGTTTCCCTTCTTTTGGATCCCCTCTGTCAGGGTCCCCATGTGCCCCCCGAGTGCCCCCCTGTGCTTCTCTCCCTATGCCAGTGTCTTTAGTACTTGGTGCAGCTATGTAGGTGACCCCTTGCCCATTTTCCCCACCCCTCCATATCTCTCCCCAAAATCCCCCAGCTGCCTCCTAATCCCTTCAACCTCCTCTCTGAGCTGTGCCAGCTGGTAGCACTCTGGGCAACCACCAAATTTCCAAGCCCAGTCAAGTACCATGGCCACCCCGCACCCTGTGCAACCAACCACCCTCCCAAAGAGGCCCGCTCTAGTGATGTAAGGTCCCAACCCCCTCATAACAGAGTTTCCTTTAGGACAATAAACCCTCCAGTAAATGCAAAAACCAATCCCACCTGGTTCCCCAATGATCAGCGCTACAGTGGCTACACAGTGATCAGAGCTACAGTAGCTAAATGTTCACTACTAGTCTAGGCCACTCCTAACCCCTGACTCCTTACCCACCAGCTATTTAATAGAGTTCGGGGTCGGGGTGGGAAACAATTACAGCTCCTCTACTAAAAGTCAGTGCGGCTGGGCCTGTCCTTATATAGCCGAGCTGCGAGTTCAAAAATGGCGCTCTGCTCCCTGATTGGTCCGCACTCTGCTGAGTCTGTCCTGGCTGCTCTCATCACTGAATGCAGCCCCTGGACTCTCTTCATACCACCGATGAGGCCAGAAGACTCCCCAGCTCCGCTGCTCCCATCACTGAACACGGCCCCCAGTCACAATTACAGGTCCTCTACTAAAAGTCAGTGCTGCTGGGCCTGTCTTTATATAGCCCAGCCATGAGTTCAGAAATGATGCTGTGCTCCCTGATTGGTCCGCACTCTGCTCAGTCTGTCCTGGCTGCTCCCACTGCCAAAAGTGGCCCCCCGGTCTCTCTCAATGCCACTGATGTGGCCAGAAGACTCCCCGGCTCCACTGCTCCCACCACTGAGTGTGGCCCCTGGACTCTCTCCATGCTGCTGATGTGGCCAAAAGACTCCCCAGCTCCACTGCTCCTGCCACCGAATGTGGCACCCAGACTCTCCATGCCGCTGATGTGACCAGAAGACTCCCTGGCTCCGCTGCTCCCACCGCCAACCACAGCTCATGGTCACAGTTACAGCTCCACATCATGGAAAATGGGTTGGTTAGTTTCCCACCTTGTGCATCCAAGAGGTGCTGCTATGCAGTAATTCTGCACATCTTGTTATGTCTTATTGTGATTTAAAAATGGTTCACCTAATATGTAATGTTACATAGTTGTGACCATTTTTGTTGTGCTAGACAAATAGTCTGTAATTAAATGTGACCAATAACATTTCTTGATTTTTCTTATTCATTTTAAAATGTCATTAATATCACCACATCTGAACTAGACTTGGCACCTAAAAGAAATTAGTGTGGTAACACCCATACTATCACAGTTTCATCGGTTGCTTATAAAATGATGGGGTTGTCGCATGATAGGCCTAGATCCATTTATGTGGGTTCATATTGTATATGCTGTAATGTACTTTAGAATTAAGACACTGTTCCTTTAACAGGTAACTACAAAATAACTGTTATTTCTATAAAGGCTAGTGTGGACCCGGTGTGTCTCAAGATAAGGGAGACAGGTATATGAGCCAGGAAGGCATAAAATATCCCACTGTAGCTTTCCTTGACAGGAAGAGGTCAGGGGATGGCCTAGGGATCAGGGGTTAAGCCAAATGCATGGATCAGATGTCAGTGGAGTTGACATGAAACTTGACATGGAACCACAGTGACACCCGAGGGAAAAGGTAAACTGTTGCACCCTAATATCTATATTGTCTTGTAACCATGAACCCCACCCCAGAGAGAAAAAATAAGGTGGGTGTGTCCTAAAATGGCCCTCAAGTATATTATCAGACACACAAATTGAATTCAGAGCACTTGAAAACCATTTTAGTTGGAAGGCAGATCGCCTGTTCCAGCTGGCATATACTTGTAGAACTGAAGTGTATGCGTAGGCCTGGAAAAATCTCTAAAACCAGACCTGAATGTGTGGGAATTAGACTCTTCATATACTGAACAGAACATTTCTGATTTTTAAGTCACAATTTTGGAAACCATGTCTTTGCACCAAGGAAGCGCCTGGAACACTTTTTAAAAAGGACATTTCAGAGACTTGACTTGGAATACACACTTGCTACACAACTGTTGCTTAAGGACTCATTTCTACAAGGACATTTGAAATCTTGTCAGAACTCTAACATTAAAACAAGATATAGTTTAGAATACAGTATCTAGTGTTTTCTGTAAACCATCCAGTTTTAATTTTGTTATTATCTGCATTTCAGAGTTCTTCCCTACTGTAGAACTTTCTGTTTTGCTTTTATTTTAAGTAAACTTTTATGATTTTCTTATCAACTCTGCCTGGGGTCTGGTTGTGTGATTCAACATTTTAACAGAAGAGTTTTGAAAAGACTGTGTGCCTTGACAAGATAGAACCGCTCAGCTATCATATAAAACTACCTAGGCAAGATGTAACCAGTGACTGTGGTGGGATTCAAATACTGAAAGTAGTGCAGACTCAAGGGAACTCAAAACTACAGAATTCACCCTCCCACTGGGAAAAGGAAGGCTGGTAAGTCTTCCAGAAACCCTTACTCCTGCTCATGAGTTCTTAAAAAGGGGGATCCTCTCTGCAAACAGGAGGTCCTGCTGGGCTGCCTGAGGTTTGGGGCCCAGAGGGCTTGTGATAGGGGTCATGTTATCCAAAGCCAGCCCTGTTATAGTTTAGGTATCAGTAGGTGATACTAAACCTGCATAGCTCGACCAAGTGCCTACATATTGCGTACATGCATCAAGGCAACATAAGAGCCACCACAATGAAGATTACCACCATCTCCATCAACTGACCACTTCTGAGCACACTTGAAATTTGAGTACTTATATGTAGTTCCAACATGCATCCACAGGCTGTCACTTTTTACTTTTGACAGTCCACAACGAAGAACTACATACAGTTCTGATCACCCTTATAAAAAAAGACACCAAAGAGGTCAAAAAGTTCCAGTACATGGCCATCAAACTGAATAGTGGCTTAGGTGTAATAGGAAATGGACAGCTGTCAGGCTTTCAAAAGAACTAGACAGATTCCTGAGGAAAAATGTCACTGAGGATTACACAGCAAAAACACAAGATGAGTAGAGATAACATTTAGACAGTTCATTATGGAATATGCCATGCACCTTCACATGTGAGGGGCAGAACAGTAACTCATGAGTTGCAGAGCCATGAGTGAGTTATGTAAGTCCAACCTCCTCACAAGTGATGATAAATGACTTATTCTGAGTTAGGCCACTGCATGTCCAATTTATACTATGTTTTATAAACTTGGATATGTGTCAATGGGGCATTATCACTGCCATGGGGCAAGGGGAGTTCTGCCTCCACAGTAATATGTTACTATATCATATTTGTTTGTTTTGGGCCAAGTGCTCATTTTTCCCTTGTTTTCCCACTTTGATATTGAGTTCTCCATGATTGCACCCTGTTGTCTGGCGAAAAGGGTGAGCAGACAGCTGCCATTGCAACTGATGCCAGCTCTTCTCCAAGGTGAGCTAGGAGAAGGTGCGCAGATGCCATGTTGCACATGCCTTTCCTCTCCTGGAACCAAGCATCTAACTTTCACAATTAGACTGGCAACCTGCTGGTCCCAGGGCAGGGAGTCAGAACCTTGGTCTTTTAGGTACAACTGGGCCAGTCTCTACCACATCATGTTTTAATTTTTCCAAACAAATGTATTTAGTTGTCCTCTTAATACAGTTCTACACTTTCTAGCTGCAGCAAAGTGCCTGTCAATGCAACACACGTCATCCTTAAAGAACCTCTGACGCCATTGTGACGACCCAGAAAAAAATGTAATATTTAGACACAATTTAGCTTATATAACATTTGTTTCTGTAATTGTTATCCTTACTTCTTTATTACCAAGGAAATTTGCATGTGAAAAGGATTGCTGCCCGATCTGCACTGGTTGCTTGCCTACCCCTGACATCACTGTTCTATTTATGACAACACAATCTGTTGCTGTGTGGAGATAATTATGATGCCATAAACAGGGGATTATGATGTCAGGTGTAGGCAAGCAGAAAGAGCAGATAAAGTCTAAGGGACAGTAATCTTCTTTCATATAACTATGCTCATTAGAAAAGACAAAACAGGAAAGAATGATAGAAAACATCACAAATATAAACTGAATTGTGTCTAAATCTCAAATTTTTTCAAATTATTTCTAACAGCGTCAGGGGCTCGTTAAACACTGGTTTGGCTACACAACACATCAACTCAGACAGCCCAAGAAAGGAAATTCCTTCTTCCAAGTAGTAGACAGGATTTGTTGTTTGCATTCTCAATACATATTTTGGTCCTGAAGGCAAATGTTCTTTCAGTAGGTTATTGACTTGAATATTAGAACTTAAATGCATCTGTTTACCTGGTCGTCTCATGAATATGTTAAGTCCACTGCTTCCATACATCAAGCAAATGTAACAGTGCTAGGGTTCGTTCTAGGGATAAACCACCTTGCATGAATTGGTAGTGCATACTTACTCCATTTTGAAGACATTCTTGAAATTAACGAGTACCAAGACTGCCATCACTCTGACAGACAAGAACTATCTGTGTACATGTTGCATGCTCCCCTGATATTATTCTTGTATCATCTTTATATCTGCAGTACACAAAAAGAATAGCTCACCATGTTTAGACATGAAGATAAAAAAAAAAGTGTTTTGTTTCTGTAGAAAAGAGTTTTTCTCGTAGTCCTTGTAAAGCTGTTGTATGAGCAACTGCAATATTTGCTCACACTAATTACAGGGAGCACACTGCAGGTAAACTAAACGGTTGTAACCTGAAACTTCAGTTAAAGGGCTTTGAAGATATTTCATTTACCAAATAAACCATGCACACCTTGCGTGACAAGAACTCAAGTCTCATTCCTCGTCTGGAAAGATGTAATTTATAAATGTATGGCAACCAGATGATTGAAGCTTCCAGGGGTCTACTCTGTGCCTTAATTTCAGCACAAATGCACTACCGCAGTCTCTGAAGGTCATGTGCTTCATTGCAGGAGATTTTTTTTTCTGGTAGCTTATCAAATTCAATCTTATGTGATGAATACTTTCAATTGAACAACTCATTGCAGTACTTGATGTTGCTTTTTCAATTTCCTTCTGTCAAATCTTCATCTGGAGAACAACAGTTCCAGCTGTTGACTAAACCGGGATGTTCCTGTTTGTTTTTCTTAATTCCACAGTCTAAGAATTTCACAGGGATATAACATCAGTGCAGTCCTCCCATGTAGGAAACATAGATTTAGCTGGCCTTTCAATGAGGCTGGCAGTCTGTGGGAAACAGATCCTGACTGTTGTCACCCTGTCCGGTGGGCATACTTTCCAACCTTTTGCCACCAAAATGAGAGATATGGACTCTCAAAATGAGGGACAATGAGGGACACATCCTCAAACATGGAGATACATGCTCAGAACTGTGGAAACTGTTTTGGTTCCTTGCACAAAGTTTAATTTTGTATTAAGCAGCTTAGAATATTATGAGTTTCTGCTTTAAAGTCTCTGAAAAAATATTATTGTTGCCATATTGGTCCCTGTAACAAAAGATCCGGAAACCCCCCCAGATGATTTGATACCTTTTATTGGACCAACATCGATGTTACAAAAGAAAACAGGTGTTTTAAAGTCTGACATTACAGCATATTCTCTGAGTGGGCAGCACCATTTTCATGAGGGACATAGCAATCTTGAGAGGTAAAATGAGGGACACCCCTCCTAATTGGGGCCAGCTGAGAGATATGCTGGTGGGACTTAAGTACAGTATGGAGGTGACATGCTAACACACTAGGCAGGCAAGGGTTTGGTCATCCTGCCATAGAAGCTACCCTGTCAAATACTGCTGAATCGGTCTTGATTGCCTGATATGCGGTGTGGTGTTGGGCAACAGACAGTGTGAATGGGACACACAGAGAGTGACATAGCACAGTAACTAGGACTTACAGGGGAAATATTCCTGTAAATTCATAAAATCTCTAACGTTATGTCCTGATTGTAGGAGATCTGGTCTTCCTGTCTGGAACTCCATGGGAACAGAGGAGAAAGTAACATACTGTAGATTAGTAGTGAACGGGTAAGTTGTACAACTGGGGATGCAACAGGTTGGCTTGGGCCAAAAAACACAGAATAAGAAAAGGCAAATCTGGATTTGATAGTCAACTTGTGGCATCTGCATCACATCTGCAGGAAACTGGGTGCATTATGGAAGTGGGATGATTGATGTTTTGGGACAGGGCTTTCTCTGATTTGAAGCTGCAGTGTGGCCCAGTGGTTACAATGCAGAACTACCATATGAAGCAGGATATCACAAGCTTGAATTACACCACAGCCAGATGGCAGTGACTCACTGTGTGACACAGAACAAGTCACTTGGGCCTCCCTTTGCTTCAGTCCCCCTAGCTGCTGTATAATATTCAGTAGCAGTAGGACCACACTGTGGACACAATTGTGCATCTCACTTGAACTATCTAGGGTAAATAAATTGTAACATAAGATAAAAATAATTTCCAAGGCATCTAGAGAAGTCCTCTGCTGCTCTTGACAATGTAATCGCCACTGTTGATTCAGGTTTTCTGTTTCAGAAAGGGGGAATGATGCCCCTTGAAGGAATGCAAACAGGTTTTTATGGACACAGAATTTGTGGATGGCAGGGACATTATCACAGGACAAAGCCAGTGAAGAACCACTATAGCTTTAAGAATATGTTTTCTTTAATGCAATAATATTTTTCTAGCAATAGTTCAATGGAACGGAACTTCCTGTATGCGGTGATATCCTGTTGGCAGCAATAGCCAGTTCCAAGCACACACACATATGTTTAGATTTAGAAAGTTAAATAAGAACAGGGAGCTTGAAGATTTGCAGAATTTTTTTCCCTTTTTAAATCCCTAAACAGCCTTTGTAGGGTTTGAGATACAGGCCAAGTAAAGTAGCTGCTTTGGATTAATTTGTTACAAGCCAGACAGCTCACTAAAGACTGAAAGGGTCTTGACTCACCACTTACCCTTGTGTAAACGATTACACTCCAGCAGTCTCAACAAACTATTTTTAACTAGTGTGCACTGCTGGCAAAAATAAAATGACACCTTTTTGCATTTTTTTCTAGAGATAGCGTATCTCTACTTCCACGTGTGTGGCCTCAAGCATAGGTATGTGTAACCAGTGTGCTAAAGTGGGTTTAATAAAAAGGTGCCAGAGTATAAAGGGTTAAGAATGTGTGTGTGTGTGTGTGTGTGTGTGTGTGTGTGTGTGTGTGTATATATATGTTAGAGGTGTTCTTGTAATAGGTGCTAGAAAGGCTCAACCACAGGAAATAGGGGAGGAGTCAGCAAAACAGTAGAGAGCTTAAAAGTTTTACTTTCATCTGTGCTGGAGTTCCAGTGCAGTGCGAGTGCAGCTGACAGCAGCTGTACCAACCTTCAAACTGGAACCAGGCCTCTGGATGCACTAGATCAGGGTGGCCCTGCTTCATCTGGAGTGGTGGCAGTGCTCCAAGTCTGGAACATGGCATAGATTGCCTGTCGGGTTCAGTCTCAACTGGGTCCACAGCAGCAAGCCAGAGAAGTGAGAGATTGTCAACTAACAGAATCAAGAGACTCCTAGAGGAAAGAGGTTCAAGTTTTGGGCAAAATTTACAGCAGGTCACTTGATGATGGGTCCTGAAATCCTAGGGCGTACAACCCAGTATGGATAATGTGGCATAGGTGAACAACAGAACCTCAGAAAGAGGAGATATAGAAATCCGAAGGTAATGTGCCCAGTAAAGCTCTAAGAGCAAGATTCCCTGATAACTGAGATATAGAGCTAGCAGATAGGTGCCTTTTTAGGGATCAGTAAAGAACATGTCAACTGAAGATCTGAACTGGAGCTAATGCAGTAACAACCTGTACTGACTGCGGGGGGAGGGGAAGAGAAAATTCATTATGAGGACCTCCATAGGGATCTTCACAAATAGGGTGTATACATATGTTTCCAGAGAAAAGACCCAGTTTGGATCCCAAGCTGATGGAGGAGATATTCTATAGGAGTGATGACTGCGGGGGGGGGGAGGGGGGTGTCCAGGAGAAATCCTCCTTCATATCATCAATGCCAAATAGTCTAGTGGAGGAATCATATGTGTGCTGAGCTCTGCATAATGAGGCTGTCTCCTGTTGCCCAGGGATGTTCCACAAGCTCATCTGCCGGAGCCGGCCTGCCGGCACAGCAGCAGAGTGTACGCTTGTGGTGCTGACATCCCAGATGTGGTGATGGACTAGGGAGCTGGAGGGCCGGCCAGGGGGAGAAGGATCGAGCATCCTAGGGACTGCTCTCCTTCTCCGGGGGGGGGGAGGAGAGTGTCTGGCACTTTATGGAATCCTAGTGGAGGCTGGGGGTACCGCTGTGACCGGTGCCATTATCTGGGGGGGCAGGGCAGATGCAAAAAGCCAGCCCAAAAGCATGACACCCTGCTCTGCCACCATCTCCACTGTGTCCAATGTCCGCCGGGGGAGGTCCCGCTCTGGTGGCCCCAACCTGGGGGTAAGCCGGGACTTGCCTACAGTGTCCATGAGGGGAGCCCACCCAGTGGCCCAACCCATGGGGGCGTAAGCCTGGGCATGGTGGGATGGCAGTCAGGGCAGGGCTGACCTCCAAATGGAGGATGGGGGGGGAGGGCAAAAAAATACAAAAAAAAAAAAAAGCTCATCTGCCTGAAGAAACAGTCACTAAAGGTAGAGCAGCAATGTATGGAATCAAAGTAGGAATGTAAAGTGTTATCAGCCTGTAATCTAGAACAAGATTAACTGGATCAGTGTGATCTGGAGACCCAACTATGAAAGTGCAGCCTCCCAGGTGGGGGCCTTTAGTGTATAAAGAAGAATGAGGCAGGAACTGTGTAATGGAGATAAAATAAACCCATACTGCCTGACTGTGTTTCTACATACAGTGCACAGCAAGATGTCTGCAAACACTGTTTCAGATGCAGTATCCTCCCCAAGAGACAGTTTATGTTTGTGGGGGACCCCAGCACAGTTTGTTCTAGTGGGCTCCCTACAAATTCTGCCACCCTGCTGCTTCTGACTGGTTGGGTTGTAACAAGTGGCTAAAGTCATAACATTATTATGCAAATTTTGCAGGTTTCTGCCAGCCCGGTTTTGCCTCTTGTGCACTGGTTCAACAGGGTGCAGTCTGTAAAATAAATTAATGTAAAATTATTTCAATTTCAGAAACTAATGACTTGCACAAACTTTGGTCAGGACCCCCATGAGTTGGGGACCACCAGCAGCTGCAGGGATTGGGTTCAACTAAGGCAGCTCTGCCCCTCTGCCCCCCCTTTAGATTTTGTTTACACTGGCTAGCCCAACACACTTTCACTGGGATCCTCTTACTACCAAAGTTTATAGCTGGGAAGGACTGAAGCACAGGGAGGCTGAATGACTTGCACTGGGTCACACAGCAATTAAGGAGCCCGGGTAGGTGTACCAGGGTCTTCTTGTTCCAAGGACTGTGCTCTAACCACTAGACTACACTGCCTTTCCCGGACTAAAAAATAATTAATTTCAAGCTGAGCTATCCTGTTACTGATTATCTATTTGTTTGGAGAAAAAAAGATGAACGAGAAAGAAACGTTCTTCATTGATAAACATCATAAACTGAATGTTTTTGGGACAGTTCTCCTGCAGAAACCTCTAGCAGTCAGTGGTCAGAGCACTCCATTTTCTGTCCCTCTAAATGAACCACAAAGTTGCATTTCACTGAAAAATAAGTACAACGCACTGAACTATTTATGAATGTATGTAACTGTTTATATTATGCACTGTATGTGTGGGAGTCTATATAGTCTAGTCCCTTTGGTAGCAATTTTAACAGTGAGTGGTAGTCCTTCTCATCTGTCGAATCAAGGAGAAGGGAGTGTTTAAAATTAGCTACAATATGGAATACATAAGGAATAACAAGGAATAGGGGTACTTGTCATTCAAAGTCCAGACAACCATGGGTCCAGTGGTTGGAGCACAGAGCTGTGAATCTGGAAACATGGAGACCCAGGTTTCAATCCTACAACTGCTGCTTACTAAGTGTTTGACCATGAACAAGTGGGGTAACTTCCCCTGATTAATTCTCCCTCTTTCTCGTGGCCTTACCCCTGACCTTTTTACCTATCTATGCACCTAATGGCTGCTGCCAACAATGGTATATTACGTGCTTTGGGATACAGCGAGTGTGTAAGGCACTGTATAAAAATACATTCTTCTACTTTCTTTACTTCCCAATGCAAGCTCTTTCTGGAACATACTCATAACTCAAATAATGATTTATTTTTTTCATTAGCAGAATTCCCAGGTGAAAGCACATTTTAACAGACATGTAATGCTAAGCAACTATACCTAGTTATCATTGGAGTTCTACATTTCAGGCACTGTCACTATAAAGGGATCACTGTTGGGAATGGGCCAACAGGCTACATGATGGGGCAGGTTCAAGTCCCAGAATGTCACGCGATGCCAGCTGGCAGTAGAGGGTGCCACAGAGGTTTTGGGCATTCTGCTACGGAAAGGACATGGATCACCTTGCATTCTTCAGTCTCTACCAGCCAACTGAGGAAGGGCATTGGTATTGTCTGTGATGTTAGGCATTCAATTACCCATGCTTCTGACCAGAAAGTGAGTGAAGGCTTGGCGACCCAAGTACTGGTGGTGGGGGGGGGGCATGGGAACAGGTTGGAGGGGTCTGGGGAAAATTAATTACCCCCAGCCTCAATAATAGGTCTCTTCTGAGGGACTTGTGTCATACACATTGGTCATTACTGGGGGGGTAGTGGAAAGGAGAGTCAGCCCTGGGTGAGGGAAGCTGCCATAAAGATGATCGAAACATGCCTGACAAGTCTAGACATAGTTACCCTATTTGCTGTTTTACAGGCTTCACCTGCATTGATGCCACACACGATCCCACACTCTGCATTTTAGGACAAATTGTAGAATGACAAATACTGACAGAAACATGTGACTTGGTAATGAACACTCCAAGCCATATAATTATTGCACTGTTACTACACATCATAGCAGATCACCCCATCCTCATTGTCAACATCAGGAATTTTGACTCAACTGCCTAATAGAAATGAAGACACTAAAATAGCAGCAACAACTTAATCGTGTTCAGTTTCACTTGGTTTTCACCTGTATACCCTCTTCCCGTACCCCAGACAAGGATGAAAATTGCATTGCCTGGCTCTCCTTTCCTGGTCAACAATACAAATAAATGAAACTGAAACTAAATACATCACTGAATTGTAAACCAAATATAATATCACTTATATAGTCCTGTGCTTTTATTTGTAAAAGTCATTTTAGATGTGAAAAAAAAAACACCTCAAGGACTTGTAATTATGGCCAGTAACTGCACTTCTCTGCGTTTGGCGCTATCAACACATGGCATGGTTGCAATTATTGGGCAACAATCACTCATCTTTTGGTGTTTTATTTCTTACATATAGGATACATAATGGATTGCACTGTGAAGCTATTTATTGATAAATACAGTGAACGTCAAGGAACTCTTCTCTGTGGGTTCAAGTACAGGGATGAGGGGGAATTCACTAAAGCTGTAAATGGGGGAGATTCAAGAAGGACCTCCGTAAGCACTTCTGGAGAGGGTGGTAGACATGTGGAAGATGTTACCAGAGGAAGTTGTACAGGACAAATCAATAAATAGCTTCAAGTAGAGAGAGGACAGGCATGTGAGTTTAGTTAAAAAAAGGGGGGCAGCAACAAAGGGGGAGACTGCCTCTAGTGCAAGGCTGAATAGCTAGGTAGTAGGGGCAGACTGGATGGGCCAAGATGATTTTCATATGGACGTGTATGGATAAGACCCATGACTATTGAGTGGCAAAGGTCTTAACCTTACTATAAACAGTGCACAGGGCCTTTGTGATGTCATCAAACAATGTCAGACCTGCTCTCCCATTGGTTAAGAATGTCACTGTGACACAAGTACAAGGGTATTAGCAATATCTATATCTATCTCTTTCTCTTCAGACCAAAATCTTAAGCCATTTTGCACTGCAGCATAGCAAAGAAATAAAAAAAAAAAAAATCCCTGGTCATTTTCACATTGTTTCACATTCTGTGTCTCCGCAGCCAAGCATCCGACCAGAACAAAACTTGGCACATGCAAAATTTCTTACAAATTGATTAAATGGTTGTGAAGTTATTAAAGTCCAAAATGTTGAGTTTAACATAGAAGTGACCGTTCAACCCTAATCATATGGGCACGACTGCACCCCTATAATATAACATTTTAAAGTGCATTTGTCACATTTGAGAAAACTTTGAAAAACATAATAGATACAATTGAACTTGTGTTTTAAAACATATGTGCATTTCTGTCACCCTTTTCCTTATTACTTGGCTAATGTGCATGGAAACATGATTTGTGTTCCCTATAGTCCATCTGCTTTTGCAGCTTAATCCTTTACTAAAGTCACAATCCTCAGTTTTGGACATCACTGTTTGCTACCATGGAAATGATTATGATGCCACAAAGTACTGTGACTTTAGTATAGAACTAAACAGCAGGAACAAACCAACTATATGGGACAAGATTCCGGTTCCCATTTAACTAACCTAGTAAGGAAATATAAAAAAATAACTTCGTAATGAAATATAAAACAAACAGAAATACAGAAACTCAATAAAACATAAGCTGAAGTATATCCAATATTCTAAACATTATGTTTTCAAAGTATTTTCCAGCGTGACAAATTCACTTGAAACGGGAAGCTTCATATCCATGTTCTTGGGAAAATCCTTGAAAAGCTTGTAGCTAACCAAACTATTGAATTCCTCCAGAAAAATTACATTTTAAACTTTGCCCAGCATGGCTTCTGTAAGGGCCATAGCACTACCACTGCTCTACTCAAATTCATATCCGATGCCCTGATGGTCATGAATTCTGCTTCTCTCACAGGGGCCATTTTCACTGATATGACCAAGTCATTTGACCTAGTAGACCACCCCATCCTCATTTTCACACTTCGATCACTGGGTTTCTCACCCAGTGTTATGAACTGGTTCAAAAACTACCTGACAGAACACAATTTGTGAAGTACAACTCCACCCTCTCTGTCAAGGCCACGACTAACATTGGAGTGCCCCAGGGGTCCATACTCGGCCCTTTGCCTTTTTCTATCTTTATAGACAGCATCACACCAAACCTTATGAAAACCAGCTCCGTGTTGTATGCAGATGACATAGTGCAGTACTCTAGCACCAAATGTATTGAGGATATAAATCTGAAGCTCTCCCTTGACTTCCAACTACTCCAGCAGTGGCTGGTAAGACACAAACTAGTCCTAAATAAAACAAAGACCCAAGCTATGCTCTTCAACTCCAATTTTAAACTTAAACACTCTCAGCACAAGTTTTAAGTATCCGTGATTAGTGGCACCTCAGTAGAAGTTATTAACTCTTTTAAGTACCTGGGGGTCACACTGAATCCACTACTAAGCTATGATCTCCATATTCAGAGAGGACCTGCAAATCTGTAAACTCAATACTTGGAGTTGCCTGTTGTACCAGCTATGCCCTCACCCCATCGGCCAGGCTTGCTGTAGCCCGTGGGATACTACTGCCATCACTTAACTATAGGGCAGCTACCTATATTTCTGCAAGCAAATCAAGTCTTCGCAAATTGGATGTTACTTACAATAATATATGTCACTATGCATCCTCTTCTCTTCGGCTGAAACACCACTGCCTCCTCTACTCTGACCTTGGTTGGCTTCCTCCTCAGGCGTCAAGGTTTTATTCTTTTGGCTCCATTTGGCTCCATCATTGACAATATAATTAGGACTCAGATACCTAAACTCCTAGCGATACTCTTTCAAAGCCAGGCCTCCTGCTATGACCTTCGCTCTGCTGACAATGCCCCTGTTTGTATTCCTAAATATGCTACCACTAAGGGCTCTAGTGCTTTTGCCTGTCAGGCCCCCCAGTACTGGAACTCCCTCCTTCTAACCATTTGTCAAGCCTCTTACCACACCTCCTTTAACAAAGCACTGTGCCACCATCTCATATCTTCCTGTATTTGCTCCTGTTTCAAACCTCCGTAGATGCTAGGTTTTATTCTGACTCCCCTCGCCTCCCTTTTAATTTTGACCACATTCCTGCCTCAGCACTTTCTCTCAGTCTGATAGGGTTACTGCCATACCCCACTGTTTCGTACTTTCTAATCCTATTCCCTTCACACACACCCTCTATCTTTTCCCTCCACTGCAACTTGCTACTATTTACTTCCCAAACTTTGTTCTTTCTCTCAGACCTGCTCTGGTCATCAACAAATTACTTTCTTCATTCCTTCCACTCAATTCTACCCAGTTATTGTCTGCTTAAAGAGACACTGCATTTTTTTTGTAATTTATTTCCTCCTCATGTTAGTATAAGCACTAATTTTTCTTGTAATTGTCTGTGTTGCTTACACTTACGTGTGATACTTTATTACCTATGTTGCTACCTGCTTGTATGTACCCATTACATTGACTATTACTAAGAAATTACTGTTACTGTTAGTTCCAGAAGTTTGTTTTGCATTCTCCCGGGTCGTGCCTGAAAATAGTCATTGTTATGGCTAGTGCACCTACCTGGTAAATAAAAATTAAACAAATAAAATTGTGAACTCTTCCTTCTAGTCGATGGGCCCTAGTCTCTATAGTAGTGTACATCTCAGGGTGGCAGGAGGCACTTGAGACAGAAACTCAGGAATATGCATCTTGTGGACCCCAACATGGGGAGTTCAGGGTTCTTTCACCAGTTGCTTCATGCAAGGGAGTGACTCAGAAACACATCTTTTAGAGGTTAACTTGAAGAATTCAGGTTTCTATCCATCCCTTCTGTTTCTAATCATGCCAAGACAATTTTATTTATCTATTGAAATGTTTCACCAGGAAGGCACACTGAACAAGAAGTTGCTTGTCTCATGGCTCGACCCGGAAGGGGGGGCTACAAGTGGATTTAAAACAGAGATTATGCGTACAATTACAGTTCACATACATAATGATTAGGTACAGATTGAAACCAAAATATCACCAACACACTGCTAGACTGGTATTACAAATAAGAAACGGTAAACCATATGAACATACGAAGAAGCCAGCAGAAGAAGGCCATTTGGTCTATCAAGTCTGCTAGTGTTGCAGGGTCCACAGCTTGAGCTACTGTCCCTGCCCCCTCTCCCCACTCCTCCCATCCTCCCTACCCATGACCCTTACCCTCCCTCATACCTGTTCCAGCCTCTCTTAAAGCTGCCCACTGTTTTCAATGAGATTACCTCTTCTGGCAGCCCATTCCAAGTGTCCACCACCCTGTCTGTGAAGAAGTGCTTCCTGACCTCCCTCCTAAGCTTCCCACCCTCCAGCTTAAGACTGTGCCCCCTCGTGTTATGGTTGCCACTCAGCTTAAAGAGACTCTCCTTATCAACCTTATTTATCCTTTCAAGTACTTGAAGGTCCCAAGCATGTCCTCTCTCTTTCTCTCCTGTCTTCCAAAGAGTACATGTTCAGTGCCCTCAACCTCTCCTTGTATGCCTTACCCTGCTGACCAACTATCATCTTTGTAGCCCTCCTCTGGACCTTTTCCAGCATGTTAATGTCATTTTTGAGGTGTGGTTCACCTACATAATAACCTACATAACTGTACATAATAGAATATTAAGTGCTCAGGGACGGAAACAAGTGGGACATAGGAGCCAGCTAGAGGAAGGAAGAGCAAGAGGGAACAGGGGGAGCCCTGGTAATACCAGTAAAAATATATATACTAAGCTTACTTAAGTGTGATGTACGCAGGTCACTGGGGAAGCAGGAGCAGCAGCTCTGTCAGTATAAAAAAGTTATGGGTGAAAAGGGGAGAGGTTAGGTTGCGTACTGTGTAGAGTGGGTATAGGGGCTGCTTAATTAAGTGCAGTGCTATGGGGTATGGTGAAGGTGCAGAAGAATTGGAGGAGGGGAGGTTTGAGTGGGGAAGGAAGAGGCGTGCCTAGATCTATACCCTCCAGGATGCTGAGAACCCTACCAGGGGAAGAACTAGGCTAGGACAAAGGGGTAAAGAAAATGGGGGCAGGCGTAGGAAAAGAGGATTAGTAGGAGTAGGAAGATAGGTAGATGAGGGAGAGGGGAAGGAAGGTGAAGCTTGGGACTGTCCCCTCCAGGATGTTGAGAACCCTGCCAGGGGGCAGAACCAAGCGGAAGGCAATTGGTAGGAGAGGATGGAAGGGGGTGGTGGGGCAGGTGTAGGTCAGAGGAATAGGCAAGGGGAGGGGCTTGAAGGGGTTGGGGAATAGGGTGGGGAGCTTGGGGAACAGCTCATATGAACACATGTCAGGAAGTTAAGGAGGATTAAAACAGGAGCAGTGCTGGCTCGGTGGTGCAGAGGGCTGAGGTGCTGGCACCTTACCCCTCACCACGCTGGTGACCCGGGTTCGGGAACAGACTCTGGCACCAGTGGGTCAGCAGGGTAAGGAGTAGGATTGAGTGTCCAGAGGGCTGCTCTCATCTTCTGGGGCGGGTTGGGGAATGGTGCCGCTCTGTAGTGGCCCTTGGTGGAGACCAGGGGAAGCTCCGCTGTGACATGAGTAGGGGAATTGGAGGAAAAACCTAGAAAATGGCATCTCCTCCTACCAGATGATGGCCGCCCAGGCCAGTGCCTCTCCGAGCTCCATGATAGCAGACCCGGCCGCAGCAGACCACCCAGGATCAATGCCTAGGCCGATAGGCCATTTCTCCTCGAAAGAGGAGGACCCACCTGACGAAGGGTCATGTCAGGTTACCCTGAGGTGGCTGTGATATGGAGTCGAGGTCTGCGGCAGTGTCGGGAGACAGTGAGAGTCCATGGCAACTGGCCTGAAGGAGAGGTAGGTGAGAGTCGCAGGGGAGATAAACAGATAAAACAAAAAAAACAAAAAAAAACAGGAGCAGTTAGAGGAGAGATAGTTATGTAAGGAAGAGGCAAGGGAGTAGGAATAGGAAGAGTGCCATATTTGGGAGGGGAGAGAGGTTTCAGAGTTTTGAAAAGTGATGGGTGAAACTAGACTGATCAACGAGTTGATCGGTGGGGGACCACCAATGTGTGAGTGTCTGAGGATCTGAGGGAGTGGGAGGGAGGTGGAGGGATAGAAAGGGAGCTTGAGAGGTAGGGGGGAAGTTCACTTAACCAGTATTTAGAAGTGAGTTTGGCACAATGAGAGAGACTCCTGTTGGCAAGAGGTGGAAAGGACAGGGCATGATAGAAAGCACAATGATGAGTTTGGGATGGAGTATCAAGAGCAAAGCAGCAAAAGATGTTAAAGAGAGTGTCCAATTTGGTCAGGGAAGATTTGGGAATACCACCATAGATTACATCACAGTAGCTGAAAATGGGTAGTATCTTCAGGACAAGTTTGTGCCTGGCTGTAAGAGGGATGCAACTATGGTTCCTGTATAAGGCACCAAGCTTGGGGTGCAACTTTTTCAGGATGGCAACAATGTGGCCTGAGAAGTTGAGGTGCTGGTCCAGCCAAACCCCAAGGTATCTGAATGAGGAGGTGTCCTCATGGGTTGTCCCATCTAGGGTATGGAAAGAGGGTAAGGACTGAAGCCTAGAGAGTCTCTGCCTAGTTCCAAAAGTCATGGAGACAGTCTTCTTGGTGTTTAGGAATAGCTGATGTGAGGCAAACCAAAGCTGAACCTGGTGGAAGTCGTGCTGTAGGGTGGCTGCAACATCAACAGGGCATTTACCAGATGTATACAAGACAGTGTTGTCAGCATACATGTGGATTGAGAAGGGGGGTGAGTAAAATGAGGGCAAGTCATTAAGGAAGATGGAGAAAAGGATAAGACCAAACACAGAGCCCTGTGGAACTCCTGTGGTAATGGGGAGGGGGAGAGAGAGATAGCATCCTGGATCTTAACAGATTGTGTTCTGCCTATGAGATAAGCAAAAAACTAGTTACAGGCTGGTGAAGAAAGACCAGCTGCCATAAGGAAGTGGTGATGAGACCATTATCCATCCCGGTGATGATGGAGGCAGTGAGCCTGAGAAGGGAGGTGGTGGTGGAGTGTTCTCCCAAAAGCCAGACTGGAATGGGGCTAAGAAGGAAGAGTCAGAGAGAAAGTGGGTGAGTTGGAAGAGAACCAAGTGTCCTTGGAGCTTAGAAAGGGTAGGGAGGAGAGAAATTGGACTATAGTTGCCAGGGGAGGAGGGGTCACCACCCTTCAGGAGAGAGGACCACTGCATGTTTCCAGGATGAAGGTACTGATGAGGACAAAAAGGAGAGGTTTAGTATTACAGAGAGAGGATAGGTAATAGCGGGTGCAGAAAGGAAAAGGAGTTTAGGGTCAGGATCGTCTGGGGATGAGCCTTTGGACAGGTTGAGAGAGAGAGTAGGGCTGAGAGTGTATCATCAGGGGAGACAACAGAGAAAGAGAAGGAAGGGAGGGCACATGGGACTTGAGTAGTAGGGGAAGAGGGAGTGACTCAGGAACAAATCTTGTGGAACCCAACATGAGAAATTCAGGTTTCCAACTGTTCCTTCATGTGAGGCAGTGACTCAGGAACATGTCTTGTGGAACCCAACATAGGAAATTCAGGTGTCTACCTGTCCCTTCATCTGAGATTATGACTCAGGAACACACCTTGCAGAGCTCCACAGGAAGAATTCAGGTGTCTGTCTATCCCTTCATGTGAGGCAGCGACTCAGAAACACATCTTGTGGAGCCTAACATTAGGTATTTAGGTTTCCACCATTCCCCCTCATGTGAGACAGTAATACAGGAGTGCATCTTCTGGAGATTTACATGGGGACATCAAGTTTTCCTCTGTCCCTTCCCAATGAGATACACAAAACTGCATCAGGGAGACAGTATCGCCTAGTGGTTACTGGAGGCACCCAGTAGACCTGGGTTTGAATCCCACAAGCGACAGTTCTATACTATGTGACCACGAGCAAGCCACTTAACCTTCCTGTGCTTAACTCTCTTCTGGGCACACCTGGAAATAAGCTTTGGTTCAGTGTGCTTCTCCAGTTTGCAAATGATAAATAACTAACTAAATCTTGTGAAACTATGCATGGGGGGGGGGGTGTTCTCATCTGCTCATTCATAAAGAAGATAATTTTCCCATGCACATTTGAGCCTTGGCTTTGAGAGCCTCCGTACTGCCCACCAGTGCAGCTGTGAGTCAGCCTGTGGTGGGGATGGGGGGTACCAATATTACTCATGTCATTGTTTACAGGAAAATGACCACTAAGCTAGAGTGTTCATATACAACAGTGTCCTACTTCAGTGTTGAACATACACAGTTTCACATTTAAAAAATATAAAATACATATCAATATAACACATTATGGCGGACAGACCCAGTTATTTGGAAAGCAGTGGGCATCTCTAAGTCAGCATACATACTCTTAAAGGACTAGGCGCTGTCTTATAAGGATTTTGTTTTCCTTTTTAAGCATTCAGTTCTCCACTGTGCCATACAAAGACAGTAATGCAGACATCAGTAGCATGCTGCTACGAGTCAGATTTATTAGGGTGACCAAAAACAATTAAAAAACTTCTAAAGAATGAATGTTGTATTACAAAAATGACTAAACTAGTAATACATCGCAGTGCAACAGATCTTTATTATTCCAATTACTATTGGATCTAAAATGTCTCGGTCTTGCTTTCTCTGTCTATCTAATACAAGAGTGGAGCTACAACACACTGAGGCAAAATCTCATTTACAGTGGTGTCCCAGGTTAACAAAGTTGACCAGCATGTGCACTTCTAAAATGGGTGACCCTGATATGTACTCTTCAAAAATAGGTGACCCTGATTTGTACTCTTCTGAAATGGGTGACCCTGACTTGTACTCTTCTAAAATGAGTGACCCTGATTCGTACTCTTCTAAAATGGGTGACCCTGATTTGTACTCTTCTGAAATGCGTGACCATGATTTGTACTCTTCTAAAATGCGTGACCATGATTTGTACTCTTCTAAAAAGGGTGACCCTGATTTGTACTCTTCTAAAATGAGTGACCCTGATTTGTACTCTTCTAAAATGGGTGACCCTGATTTGTACTCTTCTAAAATAGGTGACCCTGATTTGTACTCTTCTGAAATGGATGACCCTGATTTGTACTCTTCTGAAATGGGTGACACCTTGGATGTGTGCATGTGCTGGTGGACTTTGGGGGGGGCAGAATGTTTTTATCTAAAGCCAAGCCAGTGCTGAACCAAGAGTCTAGCTTGGCTTTACATGCTAAAGCATGAGTTGAGCTGTGGCTGCTGTAGGGTTCTCTATGATGCCAACATTGTCTGTCACAGGTTGTATGAGAGGAGCTGAAATTTCAATCACTGGACTCACTTACTAGGCCAACACAAATGCTGGCAAATGCTGGCTTTAACCATAACTGACTGAGATTAACCTTGGCTCTGAAATGCTCACCATGGTTAAGCCGAGTCAGAGTCAGGCACTACGTTTAAGCTAGGCTTGAGCTGACCTTGGCTTCCAACCTCTAGTTTACAATGTTGATCTGCTAACCTTGTACTATTAATATGATGATCTGGAGATGAGAACGGTAAAAGGGAACATGATGACAGTATTTACAATTCTGAAGGGGGTTGATAGAGTATACCAAGGAAGCTATTTTCAATTAGTATGGAATAGTAAAACAAGTAGAGTGGGTAGAATAAAGAGAAACATTGGGATACATTTGTTAACTCAAAGGGCGGTGAGCCTGTACCACAGGCTGTCAGAGGATGCTGTTGAGTCAGGGAGTGTGAATACTTTTAAAATGTTGCGAGACAGCGTTCTAGTGGAGGAGAATATTAGTTGATAGACAATTTGAACAATCAAGGGGAGTGCATAGTTTTCCATTGAATTTTGAGAAAACACTGTTGCAGGCCAGGGCAATGAGGGCAGAGTGTAATCTGGATGGACAACTGATCTGATTTTGTCTTGCACAGCCTAGGTGCTAGGGAAATGTACAGTAACTGCTTTTTTTGCTCCTGTCCCCAGGGGTGGCAACTTTAATTAACCTTTGCGGGTGCTCACAACCAGAAGGTAGCATTTTTTCCTATGGCATGTTTCCCTGGCAGTTCTTTTTTTTCAGGCTGCCGTCAAAATACTGAGGGTGCTTTAGTCAACTTTGAGGGTGCTTGAATAGTCCAGCACCCATGGAGTCATCACCTATGCCTGTCCCCCACCCTGGAATCAATCAGGAAAGTCATTAATGTCTGGTTTAAAACAGCGAAAAATAATTCAACATGTTTAATACACTGGAAACACTTCCGTTACCATTTTCGTTCTGCACAAGGATAACAACGTACACAAATGCTGTTTGTGTGCTTGCATATTTGGCCCATGAAGTCACCAGGAGTTTGGGGACGACATGCAGCATTTTTCTTTTCTTTTCATGCATTTGTTATGTTGTGCCGATGACAGGTTTACAGATTAATATCATGTACTTGCTTTTAACACCTGATAAAGGCCATTCTTTTCAGCTACATGCCTTCCTGAATGCTGGTAACAATAACTGGAAAGTTCAGTTTCGAAAACCTGAGATACTGTAGTAGGTTTCCACACTGTTTTTTTTTTAAATTGCACTTTACTTTGAAGTGTGTGTTTTTCTAGTGTTTATGTTTATCGCCTTGCCCCCTATAGAGTACTACAGTTACATGTAAAAGGGGAGTCAGAAGAGCTGGCAACCACTCTTGACAACTGAGTGTGTCTCCTGAGTGTGTCTCACCTTCATCTGTATTCACTGGCTGAAATAAAAATGCATGATTGATTGGAACCTGTATCTAAGTGATTCTTGCAAGTAGTGCTTGTGGCATGATTTTTTTTCCTCTACTGACTGAGTTGAATATGTACACCCTGGAGGAGAAGAGAGGAGGGATTGGGGGGGATATGATTGAGACCTTCAAATATTTTAAGTTGATTAACGAAATGGGCACAGAAGGGATATTTAAGCTGAGGAGAGGAAGGGACTCCAGAGAGCATGGTCTCAGATTGGAGGGTGGAAGATATCGGAGAGAGATGAGGAGGCATTTTTTCACAGAGAGGGTGGTGGAGAAATGGAACACTCTACCCAAGGAGGTGGTATCCTGTAGCACAGTGGGCAGTTTTAAAAGGACATGGGACAGGGTGCTAGGGGGGGGTAAAGGTGAGGGGGAGAGAGGAGGGTAGGACAGCTGCAATATATGGGTGCTAGCTGCGCATCGAGCAGACTAACTGGATAGACCTTAAGGCCTGTTTT
Organism: Neoceratodus forsteri; assembly: GCA_016271365.2. Lineage (NCBI taxonomy): Eukaryota > Metazoa > Chordata > Ceratodontiformes > Ceratodontidae > Neoceratodus > Neoceratodus forsteri. The sequence goes on from CM028131.1 coordinate 753,294,122, forward strand.
TGCTGGCAGATTCATATGTTCATATGTTCGTATCTGTGGCTTACCGGCATGCACTGTGTTCACTGTGAGTGGCCCTTGTTCTCTTTACAAGTACTGTAGTAACGTTGACAGAATTCCCCACAATGGCTTGTCAGTATTATTGTCCTTATTATCATTATTATCATGTTATTACATTATCATTACTAGTATTAATAAGAAACGGTCCCTTGGAAAGATTGGCAAGCCTGGTGCCTGACTCTGGCTTGGCTCGACCTCTATGAACAATTGAGAGCTGAGGTCAAGCTGAGGCAGCTATGACAGAAGCAAACATTTTTGTCCACCTGCGCTGTTAGTATAATAGTGAGACACCTCAACTCTTGTGGGAAAGAGAGAAATGAAATGGCACCCAAATACAAAATATTTGCAAATTATCAGGTAAAGATTACAAAACTTGGATACAGGAGGCCTTTTGTTTTATAATTCTGTGATATAACAATCATTAGACTCCTTTCTTTATCAGCCTTCTGCATTTTTGAATTATTTTCCTGTCTCACCTGTAGATTGAAAAATCTCCTATAGTCAAACATACATGTGAAAATGCTGCCTCCTACTGCGTGATTTTGTCAGTTGCATGGGTTGGTGTCCTAAGTCAGTGCCAACATTTGCATGAGATGTGAGCTTACAGTTCATGCTTTCCAATGACACTGAGTCACCAACCAATCAGAATGCACTGTAAAGTGCATATTCTGTATCAATGGGTGACAGTCTTGGAAGAAAAAGTCTCATCTGAGACTGTAGCAAGCTGGTAGCAACCACTTCAGAATTGCCTAGATTAAAACTAAGAATGTTGGCAAAGATAACATTTATCAACACTAGTATGCTTCTTTCTGAAAGCCATAGAAATTATACACAGGAGAAGAGGGACGTCATCAAATTCTGCCCTTCTCCCCTCCTCATCGGGACTACCCCCCTCCCTTTTGATTTAAATTTGGCAGCCCTGCTGTGGTTCAAAAACATACAGTCCCACTTTTCTATTGGGTTAGAATGTCAGATTCATGAAAAGAACTTCAGTGTGTGTGTGTGTGTGTGTGTGTGTGTGTGCGCACGTGCGCAAGGCTTAGCAGAATGGTAATACTTTAGGGTACTGCCCTTATCTGTCAATATTTTGATTTCTCATAGATACCGTTAAGTTGGCTGCCGATAAGGTGGAGTATTGTCTTCAAGGTCGGATTACTGACCTATAAAGCCCTACATGGCTGGGGACCAGACTACCTGCAAGACCTACTGGTTCCTCATTGCCTGACCAGCTCTCTCCATTACTTCGAGGGTTGCCTCCTAGTGGTTTCCAGGGCTAGACTGCAGCAGTCAGGTGATTGGGCCTTCTCAGTGGCTGTGCCAGCCCTGTGGAATTAACTGCCAAGCTATTTGAGGGTGGCACCCTCGGTGGAAACCTTAAAAAAGGGCCTGTAAACATTTCTGTTTAGCCAAGCCTATGAGCTGTATAATTATTGGAAACACTGACATCTATGAGCCAATCCAGTTGGTGTTCAGACTGGGAACAGCACAGAGAACACCCTCACCAAGGTGTTCCATGATCTCCTCACTATAAGGGACAGAGGGTACTGGTCTATCTTCATCATTCCATATCTCTCATTGACGTTTGACACAGTGGATCATGGAGTGCTGTCGGATCACTTGAGGCACCATGTTATGTAGGAATCACACACATGGTTTTGTGCTGGTTTGAGTCCTACCTTATGGGTAGGGCACAGCAGGTTGTTCTAGGTAATTACATCTCTGAAACCACTGTGATCGACTGTGTTGTGCCTCAAGGCTCAATACCTGAACCCATGTTGTTCACTGTGTACATGCTGCCGTTGGGTGAGATCATGAGACAGTATGGCTTGGAGCTTCATTGCTGTACCGATGGCATTCAGTTATACCTGTCTTGTGTGCCTGATGGGGTTAATATGACCTCTGTACTGTGATGCTGTCTTCATAAAAACAATGACTGGGTTGTCTCCAAATGGCTGATCCTCAACCCGGATAAGACAGAGGCGATGATTGTCAAACCAGGCTGCTGTGGATTGGCAATGACAGGTAGAGATGCCATATTGTCATCTTTAATTGCCATTGCACCTGGAGCTGTAAATATGGTTAGAAATCAGGGAGTCACTACGGGCTGTGATCTGATACTGGAGTATCAGGTATCAGCTATAGTCTGAAGTGGCTTTTTTCACCTACGTAATGTTTGATGTTTGATGTTTGTTTGTCTTTTGATACTTGGGACTTCACTGAAAATGAGCTATGCTCAACTGAATGCTTCCGTTATTCTTATGAATAAAAAAGATTTACTACTACTACTACTACTACACCTGGATTAAACCATATCTTGTGCCCCGGGACCGGCTTCTGATTGTGCATGTCTTTGTCCTATCCAGACTGGAGTGCTGCAGATCTCTCTACCTAGGGTTATCTGGGGGCTTTATGCACAGCCTGCAGCTGGTCTGTAATACAGTGGTCTGGTTGATAGCTGCATCATCCCAGAATGAGCATATCCTATCAACGCTGTGCAGTCTGGACTAGCTACCTGTTTGATGAGGCATTTAGCTTCAAGATATGCTTGTTAACATAACAATGTCGGAGGGGGGCGTAGCTAGCTCTACAGCATGGCAGACATGTTTTAGCCAAGCTCCTCAAGGCACATCCTTGAAATCATCCTGACGGTGCCTCACAGTACAGCCCGATAGCAGAAACCTGCACAGAATGAACTGTGAGGTAAATGGCCTCGGGCAAGCAAACAAACAAGCAATCAAAACTAAACTTTGAGCCAGTAGAGCTGTCAAAAGAGACCCACCGGAGGCTGGAGGCCTGTACCAGATCACAGGCCCATGAGGCCGGGAACGCAGAGTATACCATGTCCGATCTGGCATATTCACTTGCCAGTGTTTCTGCTACCCTGGCAGAAATGCAACACTAGATGGAGGCTGGCTTCACAAATATTGCTGCTCAGATCACTCACCTACAAAACGTGGTCACTGGACTTTCTGAAACCACAGCATCTCACACACCCGCAGATTTCTGATCTGGAGCATCAGGTGAGCAGTCTGGAGGACTCTATCTGTGGTCACCAGCGAACGCAATTATATGAAAAAAGCTCTGGAGGAACTAGCGTTCAGGGTGGATCATCAAGAAAACCACTCCCGGCACTCTAATCTCTGCATAGTAGGGCTCCCTGAAGGGGTTGAGGGGCAAAATCCTGAGAAAGGCGTCCACAAATGGTTGGTGGAGCACTTGGACCTGCCTCTGAAGGTGATGGAGTTTGAAGTCAAGCAAGCCCATAGGGTAGGCCCAGCACCGGGACCGGGGGAGCGGCCACGGCATAGCCTCGTACATACTTGAGGGTATGTGGACGAAGCAGTCCTGTGAGCAGTTATGCAAGGCCAAAGGGTCTATTTCCATAAACAACACCGTGGTGCATGTTTTCCAGGATTACAGTAGAGAACTGCAATCCAAAGGCAGAAATTTAATCAAGTAAATTCCAAGCTCTTCTCTATGGGATGGACTTTTGCGTTCATGTATCCTGCAAAACTCCGTATTGATCGGCCGGGAAACTCACCAAAATACTTCACCTGCCCCAAAGCAGTGGAGAAGTGGGTCGAGGAGGAAGCCAAAGTGCGTGGAGGTCAATCCACTTCTGATAAAGAGGATGCCTCTAACAGATAAGTACTTTTTGATTAGAATCTTTTTTCCCCGGATTCCATGGCAGGTGAGGGTTTACCCTGGTGGCAATGGGAGTCAGAGCTGCTTCAAGCCTAGGCCCAAAGGGTACGAGATGGCTCGCGAGGCATGGGGGGCATGTCCTCCCAATTTCTGATATGCCCAGTGCATCTGCCCATGAGATGGGTGCCCAGATTACATGGACTCTTCCACTTATCTGTATCTCAGTGAAGAATTTGGCTGCATTTAATATAGACTTGCTTCCACTGGGTTTTCAGGTTTATTTGTGTGGACTGTGGTACCAGGCCGAGACTTCTGGCACATTCTTGTAATTGTGCTCTAGCAGTAGTCTTCACAAGGTCTAAACTGGATGTCTTGGAACTTAATTGCCTCCCTGACCATGTCTAGGGACATGGGTAATGGCGGGGAGGCCACTGATCCTTCAAGTATCGGCCCACGGACCAGGCTGGACAGTCGGGAGACACATTGGCTCTATGCTGGAACTATGGGTGCAAATGTTTAGTTTTTCCTTTTTTAAGAGTTCAGTAGTTCCCGCTTATAATACATGTAACCTAGGGGTCCCTTGCAGCCTGGCATGACAGCGAGTAGCCCAACCAATGGAATACTCCTCTCACTAAGTGTTTATAACAATGTGTTTACTCATATGAGATGCTGATAAGAACTCGGACCTCAGTTTTGGTTGTCTATGGACCATATTTATCCATGGGGCTAAATTTAAGCTCCCAACTTAATCTACTAGCTTGGTTTTTCTTTATTCTTTTTGCTGCTCACACTAGACAATAATACATTTTATTTGCTTGCCCTATGTTAGCAACATGCTGAGACGGGGGATGATCCTCCAAATGCCTCTAGACTTCTTAGTGACTGGTCCCACGGGTTCATTGCCCTATTAGCTGTGGGACTTCTTCAACATTTCAAGTTTTAAAACTGTGCCTACTCTCAAGGTTAGGTTTAGAGATGATAGGCCAGATGTTTGCTGTTACACTTTTCGCCAGTTGTTTGCAAGGGAACATATCCCATGCGGGTGCGTGGGGAGGTACTGGAGAAGGGCGTAATTATAGGGAGAGGGATAAGGGAGGGTGGGGAAACTTGTAGTTTGTAGTTAGCCGATGGGGTTATGCTGAGGGGGTAAGGGTCACGGGCACTCGAGCAGATAAGCTTAGATTTATGGGGAACTCAGTTTCACTCAGTGGAAGGTGGGGATCGGGTGGGGGTTCTGAGTCTGGCCGAGGTAATTCTCGCTGACTCCTCCCTGCAGATTTCAGGGTTCTCCTCTGAGCTAGTATTTCAGTTAAGGGTGGCTGGGGAGGAGCGGGGACTAGGTTAATAAGGGGTAAAAGTAAGATATTATGTTATAAACCTTTGGATGGAATTCAAGCTAACAGAGGCTGGAGCATGCTTGAGGGTTTGGGAAGAATTATGAGGAACAAAATCGTGGAAAAGCTAAAAATTACTATTGGAGTTCCTGATTGTCTGTAGCCACATATTGACAATGGCTAATACAATTAAGGTGGCAACTTGGAATGTACGTGGTCTAAAATCGGTGATCAAAAGGAAACGCTTTCAAGTGGAGGTCAAGAGGTCAAAATGGCAGGCTGTTTTATTACAAGAGATGCACATATCTCCTAGGGAGGCCCTGAAAACCAGTGCATCCCTGGGGAGAAATCAGAATTTAACCTGATGGATGTGTGGAGGCACTTTTGGACTACAGTTTCTGTTCTCATGCACACCAGTCCTATGCATGCTTAGACAGGATACTGCTCAGCCACTTGCTACTCCCAGTGGTCAGCATGGTGAATTACCCACCAATTTTGCTATCAGACCTTGCTTCCCTTACAGTGGGAATATTCCCCCTAAATTCCCCTCCTGTTGCCAGACAGTGGAGGCTTGATCCTCTCCTTCTTAAAGATGAGCAATACATAAAGGTCATGACGAGTAGCATTCAGGAATTTTTATTCTTTAATAAAAGGGGGACACATCACACCAAAGCAGATGAGAAGCCTTAAAGGCTTTTATCAGGGGTCAGACAATAGCTTTCTTAACTCACTCCAAAAAACTAAATAAGCAGGAGATTTATCTCCTCCTCATAAAAACAGAGGCCTGCGAGGAAGCACACAAGCAGAGGTCAACCATGGCCCTGTACAGGGTAATCCAGAAATTAAAAGAGGCATTTCAATACGCTTAGCAGTGCACGCATAGAACAAGCTACACTATTGACACAAGCAGGGGCCTACTTTGACAGGGATATGGGTGGCAAATACTTAGCCTGGCAATCGGGGATCATTTGGCACCTTCTACTGCTCACTTTATACCTCAGAGGTAGCTCTCACTCCTCATGATATGGACCATTTATTTAAGAAAGCCCATTTAACAGTGTTGGAAGGAGAGGAGGCAAAAAAGTTGGACACCCCAATAGCAAGCCATGAGGTGCAGACTGCCATTAAGGTGCTGAAAGGGAGTAAGGCTCCTGGCCCCGATGGCTTGCCCATTGACTTTTTTAAGAAATGTATTAATGTGATTATAGATCCCCTATATGATATGATATGCTAAAGGAGAGTCTGGGAAGGGGTGAGCTGCCCCCATCCATGTGGTCAGCCACTATCACTGTACTGCCCAAATCAGGTAAGGATCCTACACTGTGTGCGTCCTACAGGCCAGTCTCTTTGCTTACAGCTGGTTATAAGATACTGGTGAAGGTTTTGGCCTCCTGGTTGGACCCAGTGCTTCTGGGTCTGATACATCAAGATCAGTCTGGTTTTGTGCAGGGTCAGCAGGGGAAGCACAACATTTGCAGGACTTTAAATGTGATTCATATATGGGGGAAGAATCCAGTAAAGCATGGGGCAGCAGTCCTTGCTTCAGATGCTGAAAAGCTTTCTACCCTGTGGAGTGGGGGAACCTTTTCGAGACCCTGAGAAGAGTAGGATTCGGGCCATCCTTTAGATCTTGGGTGAAAGTACTTTATTCAAACCCAGAGGCTCAGATAGCAGTGAATGGTTTGGTAACCCCCACTTTAGTCTCGACCGGGGCATGAGACAGGGTTGCCCACTGTCCCCACTCCTGTATGTGTTTTCATTAGAACCATTGACAGCCACCATCAGGGAACACATGGTGATCAGGGGGTTAGTTGGGGCGGTAAAGAACATAAAATAGCACTATACGCCAATGACCTACTTCTATACCTCCAGCACCTGGTGCAGGATCTCCCTGAGGTATATCAGATGATGAGGGAATATGGACTGCTGTCTGGCCATAAATTAAATTGGACAATATGTGACTTGCTACCTATAGAGAAGCTGGAGAGATTGAACTTGATAGCCAGTTTAGGGGGTCTCCAATTAGTAACTAAAATAAAGTACCTGGGTATATCCATCTCTGCTAAAACCAGCTCCCTGTATGCACTAAATTTTAAACCTCTCCTATCAAAGCTATCTGAGGATTGTGACAGATGGCAGATCCTCCCATTATCCTTGCTGGGGTGGGTTGGGGTGGTGAAAATGACAGTTTTGCTAAAATGCCTATACCTCTATCAATCGTTGTCTATCAAGGTCCTGAAAGTGCATTTTAGGCATTTGAATGCTATTGTTCATAAATTCCTTTGGCGTGGCAAAGCTGCCAGGATCAGGAGAATCATTTTACAGCTACTGCCGAAATTGGGAGGGGTTGGGCTTCCCAACTTTCAATGGTACTATTGGACCTCCCAACTAATGTACCTTACCTACCGGTTGGAGATTCAGAAGCAAGGAACAGCTGGGTCAAATTAGAAGAGGAGACACTGGAAGGTTAATTGAGGGGAGATTTACTACCAGCAGCATTATAGCCCAGGTCTAGCCCAGAAGTAACCAACCCCTTCATGGCCACCACCCTGAAGGCCTAGGTTGATGCCCATAATCAAATAGAGCATGCTTACTTGCCTTCCCCCTATACTGGTCTGATTACTGCTATTTGTGCAAGGGATGCTAGTACCATCCCACTAATACAGAGGCATTTAAGTTGGAAGTGCAGAGGGTTAATTATGGTTAATCAGCTATATGAAGGGGGCAAACTCTTGGACTTTGCCTCAGTCTGAAATAGTTGGGGTATACAGGCAGGTGATTATTTTTGTATATTTCTCACTTAGAAGTTGCCTTGAGGACACAACAGATCCTGTAAATAACTGGGTCCTTCCTTCCCCATGTGAGGAAGAATTACATAGACCCCAACCTGGCAGGAAACCCTTAACAACATATTATCAAACTATACAAGGAAAAGACTGCCATGTGGCTGTGGGGATACAAGCAGTTTGAGGCAGAGACCTGTCCACCTCAATAAATACTGAGACATGGAAACTGGCAAGTAAGCACCTTTTTACCTGCTCTAGGAGTAATAAACTCATGCAGGTCCAACTAAATTTTATGTACAGGGCTTACATCACCCCTAAACGTCTCCATGCATTCAACACTCAGAAGCCTAGTGAATGCTATAAATGTGTTAGCGGAGAGGGAGACTTTTTACACATGGCTCTGACATGCCCTACAGTAGCTCCTTTCTGCGAAGTTTACAGGGTAATGAGTGTGGTCCTGGGATATAACCCTTCTAGGTCTCCACTCAAGCTGTTACTTGGGGCAGACCCACAGCACCCTGGAGGTAGGACCAACAACCCTCTGTGATCCTTGGCTTTGGTTAATTCCCCCAAAATGGTGGCACAGTCTTGGATGGCTCCCTCTCCTCCTACCATCCATCAGTGGGCCAACAATCTTAGGTAATGTATGACTCTAGAGAGGGTTCAGCTTTTGGCCAATGGGAGGAGCGAGATGTTTTTCAACATATGGAGTCCCTTCCTGGCCGCTATTGAATGGGGAGAATTCCCTTTATAGGGCAGACTCCTAGGTGTGATAGATAACTCTGAAGGCTCTCTCAGGTTGGAGCCGCTGGTTTGATGGGAGGCATCCTCCGCCAGTTGCTTCTCGGGAAAGTTTGAAAGGAATTGCCCTGCCCATTGTGCATAAGTTTTTGACCAAGGGGGTGGGTAGGCCTGTACCTCTTAGTGTACTGCCTTTTGACCGCTCATAGAGTTAAGAATTGTCTATCAATCCTTTACATAAATTCTTGCGTATTGTTACCTGATGATTTAATCTGCTGATTCCTCACAACCTCTATGGCTCCTACATATAATAACTTGAGACACTGCAACAACTTCTGATGTTTGACTAACTATTCATAAGTATATGATCTGTCTGTTCATCCTTTCACTTTGAATGGATGATTGAATCTGTAATTTTATGTGTAATATCTTTTCAATAAACAAATTAAAAAAAAAAAAATTACAGTGTCCTACACAGTTTAGGTCCCATCTACCTGACAGATCTCCAGTCTCCTTATGCCCCTGTCCACCCTCTCCATTCCACTGAGGCTGGCTTGTCAGTGGTCCCACACTCAAAGAGTAGGATGGCTGCGAACAGAGCCTTAGCAGTAGCTTTATCATCATTCTTGAATTCTTTGCCGTCCCACATTTGTTTTGGACACTGGGTGGAGGCCTAAAAGAGAGCATTAACATTTTATTTTTTTAAGCAAGGTTACTGTTTTAGTTAATTTGTGACAGTTACTTATTAGAATAATTTATTAAGCTTTACTTTGTATTTGTATTGCTATTTCTGTATGTCTCTCTGTATGGCATCCTGATCCCCTGGAATAGGTGCCATATAAATAAATGTAGCCTTGTCTTGCCTTGCCTAAAAATAGCATGAATCACCCAACAGCAACAAAGGGGCCCAAATCACAGTGTGACTCCAATGGGCCCATTTCAGTGAACCCCTTCATTGCTCTGTTACTTTAAATATATTGTACTTGCTAAGCCAAGAAAAAAAGAGTAATTTCTCTAAGGATTTAAAGTATTATGTTGTTGCTAAAAATCAACAAATATTTTGCTAAAATTATCTTAAATACTTAGAGGACAAGGAGATTAAATAAATAAACCTCAGGCAAAGTTTTTCCATAATGAGAATGTCTAAACCGAGATGGATTGAAGCGATACCCCCAATCCCTTTGAAGCCCACTGTGGCATTTTTATCTAGACTATGTGTTGGATTTCCTGTTTCACATAGACTATGATTCTGTATTTATTTTGCTTTTAATAAAGTAATTCACATATATATTTTTTTCTAAAATCACAGCATATGATTCTGTGCTTACCAGGGATCTGAAGCACTGTTACAGTTTAAAAGCAAATGAAACTAATTTCAAGGCGAAGGACTGGCTCCAGTCATCCACGGGCTCTGTGCAGCCCTTCTCACTGGACAAAAGGAAAAAGCATGTGTCTATAGTTCTCTGTATTTCAGCCTTTGCAGATTATTTGTTAGGCCACGTGTCACTTTACATTCCTTCATGGTCATTTGCATGTATTACCCATGATGCCCTGCATTAGTGGAGTATGTGTAATTTAATTTTCTTTCTCACTGGGGCACAATAAGGGGACTGGTGCATCCCAAGAAAATTCTGACATAGCAACGCAGTACTGTGGTGATGGGAAGGACTTAGGGTCCTTCTTGTCCTCCCATCCTGAAACAGAGTGACTATACCCAGTTTGAGCATGGACACACATCCCAGCTTAATGGCCTGCCACAATGCTGCCACTGCTCATGCTGTGTAAACTTAATGATATTCATATTCTCCTTCAAAAATGTAACTAGTCCTGCTCTGAAAGCCTAAACAGTGCTAACTTCCAGAACCTCACTGGGGAGGTTATTCCACATTAACTACTCTTTGTTTGAAGTAATCTTTTTTCAACGTTTCCCCTTATCACCCGGCCCCCAGTTTGAGAACATGTTCTTTTATTCTATAATCACCTTAAACCTCTGTGTATTCTACACCTTGTCTGTTCCCTTTAGTAGGGCTATATCACAGTCAGCAACAAATATTAATTACTGAATACCGTAATTAACAGGGTACCTAGTACCAAATATCAAGTGTTTTTTTTTTTATTATTCACAGTAACCCTCTCAGGAAAATTAAAGAAAACAAGCATTTGTCAATGCCGAATGTTTGCTTGCTGGTATTAACATTAGAGGTGCATGAGTTAGACAGATGTAGAACAGGAATGACTGTGAAGTACTGAAGTGATGCCAACCCCACCCCCACCCTGCAGAGATGGACAGGTATTGGGTTGTGCCTTTGGGTCATCGCCCATAACGCTCACGCAGTTTCACCTCACCCTATCCTGCAGATACCAACAAGTGTTGAGGTGTGCCTTGGGGTGTTTGGCTTTACATTCACCCCATTCCATAAGGAAATATGCTGAAATGGGTGCAGTATATGAAAATGGGGTGAACTCTGGGGCCAAAGAGTCCAAGGCACACCTCGATGCCTGTCACTGGCTGCAGGGTGGGGGGGGGTGGAATGGTGTGAGCATTACAGCCGGCAATCCAAAGGCACGCCCCTGACGCCTGTCAGCCTGTACAGGGTGGGACATTATGGTTAGAAACCCAAATGCCCTGGGCGTTTGTTGGTATTTGCACTTCAAATTTTAAACATGGACTTTTTTGTGACCCCACCTCATGAAAGCATTTGAGACCTCTGCTCATGAATAGTGGCACTGTGATTTTGTTAAAGGACATTTCCAATATAAGGTACTGGGCTTCATAGCCCAGTACCTTATATCATCCTGAGCTGGCTGGTGACAAAATGTTAATTTTAAAGTTATTACTTTTTGTTTTGGAAGAGATCGTAACTAATGCCAAAGCTTCAGCCAGCTGATCTCTTCCAGCTTCCTGGTGCCAGCGCTCCGCCCCAACTATGCCCTTAGGGGAAAATTAAAGTTAAGCGACTGCTTTAACTTTCCCCTAAGACTGTTTAAAATGGCTAAAAACCTGCTTTAAAAATAGCCCCCATAGACTTGTATGGGACTCGCCCATGTGCTCTCCCTGGCCACATGCAACAATTTCTGAGAGCACAGGGGCAGAGTTGGGTGGAGAGATGGCACCAGGAAGCTGGAAGGGATTGGCTGACGGAAGCTTCAGCGTCAGTTATGATCCCTTCCAAAACAAAAGGCAATAACTTTAAAATTAAAATTTTAGCTCTTGTCTGCTCATGCAGCTATAAGGTGTTGGGTTATGAAGCCCGACACCTTGTAGCGCTAAGTCAGAACATCACTTTAATCTGTCCTGAATGTTGATTTTCCACAGTGACCACGCCATTCTGTGCCAGATGTGCAAAAACACAGTTTAGACAGAATGTGAAAAATGGCAACTGTACCATTCATAGGGAGGTGTGAAGAGATGGCAATGTTGAAAATCTGGAGAGAAAATATTAAAAATTCTCAAATTTATGAGCATGCATGGAAACTACACAACCCACGCTCGTAACAGTAATTTTGTAGAATTCTTTCTTCAGATTTTCAGCATAGGCATTTTGTGATCTCTGCTCATGAACAGTATCACTATGATTTTCATAATCTGTCCTGAACATTGATTTCCCACAGTGACTACGCCATTGTACGCCAGATGTGCGAAAACACATTTCAGTCAGGATGTGAAAAATGACAGCTGTACTGTTTATAAGGAGGTGTGAAAAAATGCCAGTATTGAAAATCTGGAGTAACAATATTACAAATTCTCACAGTTATGAGTGTGCGTGGAAACTGTGCAATGCACGCTCGTCACACAGTCATTTTTTTTGAATTTTTTCACCACATCTGCAACATAGGCTTTTTGGGAACTCTCCTCATGAACAGTGACACTGTCATTTGATTACTCAGTCCCAAAAGGTGATTCCATGCAGTGATCACGAAATCACCTTTCATGACCGAATAACCACATGACAGTGACTGAATTCATGAGGTGGGGTCCCAAGAACCCCATGTTAAAAATTTGGTGTAAAAATTCACAAAAATGGGTGAGATATCCACCTAAGTTGAAAAAAACCCAAATTTATGCCATTATACAGCTTACCGGCATTTCTTCAGTTCGCGGTCGGCTTTGAAGAGTGCAGACATGTTCCCGCTCCACCGAAGATCGTTGCGCTGGGCTCCGGAGGTAAGTATAGGGTGAGGAGGTGTGGGGAGTTAAGGTGCACAGAGGGTGGGTGCGGATTGGGGGAGGGAGCACCGGAGACAATGAGGGATGGTTTTCTGTTTTCACAGGGAAAAAAACCCCAAAAGATCAGGATTTTTTTTCTTTTTATAGGGACACTTGACATGCTGGGGTGGGCTCCCAGCGTGCCACCTGGGTGTTTGTTGGGGGAGCCTGGAGCCGACAGGGATTGGGCACCCCATCAGCATATAAAATGAGTCTGTGTTTGGGGGGGCGCATGAGCCGAGGGGGACTGGGCACCCCCCTTGGCACACTACTAATGGGGGGGGGAATGCTGATGGGATTGGGCTCCCCCTTCAGCAAATGAACTAGGGAGGAGGCATGCCAACAGGGGGGTTGGGCATCCCCAACGTTGGCTTTCATGGGGACTGTGAGAGGCGGACGGTGACAGCCACCACCATGTTAATTGAAATGTTACACCACACAAGGCACCACCCTGCAATGACGGGTCGCTCCCTCATTGCAGGGGCCAGTTCGTTTCAAGTAGGTGGCACGCTTGCAGAACTATTGTCAGCAGGAGCGTGCCATCACACTGGCTGCACAAGGCCAAGCCCACAAATGCAGTGGCAGCATTGGCCGCCACAGTGCCGCACCTCCACAACCTGCTTCTCTCCTGAGTTGTCACATAATGTTTCTTGCACATGTGTGTAAGCAAACATAAAAATTAACAATTGCAAAATATTTTAACATCCCCCCCAGTCCTCCCAAGGGGGTAAGGCCTAGTCCCTTGACAAGCACCCCCCCATTCCAGTCATGTCTTGCTCTCCACCATCCTTCTTCCCCATTCTCTCCCACCCCACATGTGTAAACAACCTGTCAGCTCCTGGCATTACAAAGTCTTTTTGCCTATAGCCCCTTCCCTAACCTGATGCCCAGTTCACAAACTGCATTATTTAATAGAGTGCACCCCCGACCCTGATTTCTGATTGGCCAATAGTAGTTAAAATCTTGGCTAACTCAGTTGCCCCCTCCTGCAGCAAATGTTTCACTGATAATATTGCATCAGCTAACAGTGCATGCTGGATGCATGACCGGAAAGCAGGGTGGTGAATGTAGCAGTCTGCTTCTTTGATGATGCTGGACAGACTGACTGGTCAAGAAGCCAACATCATCAATTGCGCAGACTGTGCCACCTGCCCCCTCTCTCCTGGTTGTGTGCCCCACAAAGCTCATCTCTCTGTTCCAGGATGGTGTTTGGAATTTCCACTGTACTACTCACAGTATCTCATTACCGCTCCTACTGCCAGCACTTTACTCCTTGTCTTAGGCAGGAGGGACTCCAGGACTGAAGTTGTTCATTCAGGAACGGGGCCAAATGTGTCCACCACAGTGGTTAGACATGGGATGTGGTAAGTGTGGCAGCTGGAGCAGGTGCAGCCCTTTAGAGACATGGTGAGTAATAGAAGAGGCAATGTGGGAAGTTGGGGGGGCAGTGGCTAAATATTTCAACTTGTACAGAGCAGTAGAGCTAGAATCAAGACACTACACTTTTTATGTACCCTAGTGTTATACTGCCATGATATAATAACATCACCTGCTGCTGTAGACCTTAACAACACACAAAATCCCAAACACATACAGAGTAAGAAATGCTGCAGCCACAAAATGTCCAGTAGACAGAAATGACAACACCAAAAGAAAGGCACACAAAATTAAGCGTGCAAACAGAGTGTTGCCAAAAAAGGTATATTGTGGAAGGAGGCACCAACCAAGAGGATCGACTAAAAGTTACATGAGGGTGGGGAGTGTGCGCAGACATTGCTATGTGCCCAAGTTAGTTGGCCTTCTTGGCCTGTGCCTCCTTCCACAATAAACTGCTTTTGGCAACATGTTGCTTGCACACTTGTTATTTTTGTGTGCCACCCCTTTTGCTGTTGTCATTGCTGTAGACCTTAGATCAGATTTGAACTTATCAGTACGTTAACTCAAGTGTGTAGAAAGTCAAGTAAGAAAATTGGCTTTCTATATAGAAACAAGCACCATCTCACAGGTAAGACAAGAAAAACAATTGCAAAACAATTACTGTTACCCATGCTGGAATATGGTTCACAATTACTGATTAGCCCCCAGCATTAGCTATTTCTATATTATGAAACCACATTGAATAATATTTGTTGGTGTGCTTTGTTAGCCCCACCCAGAACACACTGCTGTACTTGGTACAGAGACCTAGGACTTCTTTCTTTTACCTAGGTGCAGAATTCTTTACATAATTAATAAAATCATATTTCAAAAACAATCATTAGATTTGTTTGAGAAATATACTGAAACCCAAGGTCCTTATATCTTTAGAGACACTATTCAGAAGAGGAACCAAGGAAACCAGTGTAGATCTAAGCCAAGTTGGGGGGGGGGTGTTCTTTTCCTTCCTATGCACCCAAACAACGAAACGGATTGTCCCCAGCTTTAAAATTATTAGGTAGTTCTGAACTTTT
Organism: Neoceratodus forsteri; assembly: GCA_016271365.2. Taxonomy (NCBI): domain Eukaryota; kingdom Metazoa; phylum Chordata; order Ceratodontiformes; family Ceratodontidae; genus Neoceratodus; species Neoceratodus forsteri. The sequence goes on from CM028131.1 coordinate 753,309,342, forward strand.
TAAATAAGGGTTATATAACTATCTGGAGTAGACAACAGCTACATTTCCTCATATCGTACAAGAATGAGGACCAGATTCCTCCAAGAAACTCTACTATATAGTAGGTTTTTATTTATTTTGTTATTTAAAATTAATTAACTGGGAGTGGCACATTGATCCAGAACTCTCCTCTAGGTAATGCTGTCACATTGCATTTTCCGCATCTGAAATTCCAAGAATTACACTGATATTGTCACTTTAAATTCCACATTTTACTGTCTAGTATTTGTTCCGTGTATGAATGTATAGCATGTATAAAAGACAGACAGCAAATTGAGCAAAGCAAAATTAAAATAATTTAGGAGCTAGTTAGAGGTGGTGATGTATACATAGAGATACAATCCCTGGCAACGGGGGGCCCACAGAGATCTAGTCTGGGGCCCCGGGTGTTTAGTTTGTTTATTAATAATATCTCTAAAGTTTGTGACTACTCTAAAACAATCCTGTACGCAGACAATATTGTAATTTTTATGAAAACACCAAGACTTAGCGATACTTTAGAAACATTTGCAGCATGACGCTAACAAACGTTGTTGGTTTATAGAAAATAGTCTTGTCATTAATTAAAAAAATAACTATAACAGTGTTATTTGGGAGTAAGAACAACTTGAAAGAAAATCCAGGAATGTGCATCACCACATCTAATGGGGATTTGATTGGGCAAGTCCAAGTATTCAAATATCTGCAAATTTACTTGGTCTCAACATTGTCTTTCTCTCCACACGCGGATTCAATGGTCAGAAGTATTAACCAAAGCCTTGGCTTGCTCTAAAGGAATGGGCACAATTTTACTAATGAGGTTAAAATGCATATAACGTTGATGCCCTGCTTTGCTATAAAATGTAAATTTCCATGACATTTTATGAGTTTTACCAGGATGCTGACAGTCAAATATATGTGATTTTTCCAGTTTTCTGGTAAAAACTGAAAAACAATAGCCCTAATAACACTGAATAAATATATGTGGGACTATAGTTGGTTTAAAACAGAAGAAGACTAGTTGACCACTGAGTCTGTCTCCTGCATTAGCGGGGCCATATTGCGCCATTTACATGTATCAGATGGTTGTCAGGCTTTGACTTGAATGATGCAAACGCATACCACCTCAAGTAGGTAGTCCATTGCAAACTACTGCCACCCTTAAAGTAAAAAAGCCCTCTTTTATAATTTTCCTGGTTTGATCAATCAGACTGTGCAAGGTACAAAACAATCAGACTGCGCAAGGTACAAAAATTTATAGAAGTATGAACATTTACGTTGTTAATGGAAATAATCAAATCTGTCCTTCATCTGTGACCTCCACAAATGAGTGCTTGCTCTCCTTGAAAATGTTCTGTGTTTATTGTGCCTGTAAAGTTACCTCTCGCTTAGACTTAATTTGTATCTTAGCCCTCCTATATATAGTTGCCCAGCCTAACTGTTTATCACACATGCTTGATATGCACTTGCTCACTTTGTAAATGTGTCTTTGTTTGTAACTGTACTATGTACTTGCTCTGATATATCTGTGACTAATTCCGGGTCATCCCTGAAAAGGGACCTTTGGTCTCGGTGGGTCTTATCTGGTTACCAAAATGAAATAAATAAAATAAACTAATACATCATTAAAGTAATGAAAACATTAACATTGTGGTACATATTTACAAAATTATAGCTCAAGGGAGCACTCCCGACCAATCCTTTCCTCTACACATGAGACACTCTTATTCTGTGAAGAGTATTCTATGTGCAGATGCCCTGGAAATGGGCATGTTCCGGGACAGTTTTAAAAAACATATATATATTATTGATCAAGCTTGATCAACAATATATTAATACCACCATGAAGACCACTCTTACACTGGTAAGAGTGGTCTCACTTACATTCTTAAGGTATCAGAACTGCTCACCTTCAGTTTGCAGTTCTCATACCCTAGGAATGCACGTGAGACCACTCTTACAAGCGTAAGAGTGATCTCTGCAGTAGTATTAACATACAGTACAACATTTCTTTAGTGTTGATGGTAATAAATCATTGAAATATTGGAACAGGCTGTCCTGCTGGTATCCTGTGATGAGGGCGACCGCTACTATTGAGCGTTTTCAAAAAGGGCGACTCAATAACGGCACCATGTTCACAGGGTTACTGGATAGGGAGGGCGACCGGATAGGGGGTAGCAAACATAATGACAGATTGTCACTATATGTACATGCTTTTGGGGGGGGGAGCAAGCCCACCATGTAATGGGTGGAAAGGGAGGGAGTGTTTGTGAGGTGCAGCGTGGCGGTGGGCTGCCGAGCTGGTTGTGTGGAGTGGTGGGTTGGTGGCAGGATAGGGCTGGGAGGGTGGTGGGTTTGAATCTGGGCATGTTTTTTGCGCTGGTCTGGGATTTACTCTTTTTTTTGTTTTGCACCCCCCTGGAGTTGAGAATCCTTTAGTGGGGGGGGGTGCGGGGTGGCACACAGCCCACCACATAAACAGAAAAAATCTATGTCTTCAGGGTCCTTTTGCTCTGCACTGCAGGTGTACAGCCCCAAAATTCATTTTCAGCCATATACACTCACCCTAACAGTGATTACCTTTCCATGATCTCCATTGTGACATAGAACCATCCTGCAGGAGCAGTGACAGGGCTGATACCCACAATACCTTTGACCTGGGTTCAGGAATGAGCCCACGTCATTGGAGGCCAGTCGAGGGGGAGGAGGATAGAGCACCCCCCAAGGATGCTCTTTTCCTCCAGAAAGGGAGGGTTGCATTGTTCTCTGCAACACCATGACCTAGGTGATCACAGGTGGCCATTCAGATGGGGTCTCAGCACATGGAGGGATTGTGCACAGACATTGCAGTGTGCTAAAATATCTTTGTGCTGTGGATGTTGTGATTTTAATTTACCAGTGGTCTAGTATTTATTGTAAATGAAACTCTCTCATGAGAAAAACCCTGCTATAAGAACCTTTTTGCTCTCGCATTTATGGAGGCTTTATAAGAGGTCTTCCCTGTAGCATAAATTCCTGTAAAATGGATGCATTTTCCTTATCAACCACACAATTTTTCTGTCACAAATGACCCAAATGCCATAGGCTGCATGGCAGCTCTCATTATCTGACAAATACACACAGATACGAGTTCTTACAGGAGTTACAATAGGATTAAAAGCTACATGTGCGGAGATTTGACTGTATCTATAATTGCAGCAGGTCAACTGATTGGAATGAAAAGGATTAAATGCTAAGTGCTGTCTGACTCACCAGAGCTCTGACAATAAATAATACATGTCATGCCATGCAAAGGTATGTACTCAGGGTGTCCAAAACTTCTGTAGTCTTCAAGCCTTCTTCCTACCTGAAGGAAAACAACTGCTTCTACTAGAAATGTATTCAGTTGAGCTGATGGTTCCCAACATAAATACAATCTGTGGGTCCATTGCCTTTAGTCGCAGATTCCCAATAGTGTGGAACTCCCTGCTGGCATTCCTATGCCAGGCAAACCACTCCTTGCCCCCCTGTACAAAAGTTAGGGACTGGTTCTATCCAGCCTGTTGTGGGCAAAACCCTTGCTGACATCATGTAAGGGGTGTATCATAGGTAATTGCAACTTCCAGCCTATGTCCATTATATCTCACCTGCACTGGGCTTTACATTTATACTTTATGCTGTACCTCTGTATCCATATATTACCTTTGTACTTTAAACTATGCTATGCCTCTGCATCCATATATTACCTTTGTACTTTAAACTATACTGTACCTCTGTATCCATATATTGCCTTTGGACTTTTGAATCTTGTACCTAGCACTGTCTGCTTCTGTAACACATTCATCTGTCATCCGAAGCCAGCCTTAGCAGGACACCACTGTAAACCAGCTCTGCTCAATGGTTTCTATCCTGAATAAAATTGAATTGACTTGAATTTGGCCAACTGGACACAGCTACGATGGACTGTAAAAACTGAGCTAATCTGTCCACCTGTGTGAAAAAGTCTTATGAAATAAACCTGCACAGAAAAATGTGAGGAAAAACAAACTGCGACATATGTAGTTAATATTAGGTTTGATTTATTTCTCTTTGTAGTTACTAGCTATAGGTGAGAACCTGGATTTGCATTTGCAGGCCGCAGTAGAATAAAACTAGTTTCTTAGCAGTGCAGGCAAACATATGGCTGGCCACATCCAAAGACCAAAAGAGTCCTCTATTTTTGGATACCAACTGCTTCTTCTGACTAAAATACCAAAAGATACGAAAATAAATTCACAGCAGGCTGAGAGCTGCGGGATACGCCCAGCGTGATGATGAATTTCGAAGAGTGTCCACATCAATGGCTGGGAGTGCTTTTTATTTCATAGGCTGGGATCACTGCATTAGATTAGCTGAAGAATGACTTCCTTTTGGTATTTTTTTTTCCTGCATGTTGCAGACACCTTTTTTGCATCCTCTTTGCAATCTGACACGGAACACACTCCATTTCAGTTTCTTGATAAATGTGCTACTCTTACAGTACTTTTTATCAAGTCCTGCATTTATCATATCACAGACATACTTGCTGATCTTCAAACTCTTTTGGCACACACAAAACCCAGATTTTTTGTGCAGGAAAGGGTCAGACATCCATTTTCATACTCCATTCACAATAATTTCCTCTAGTCACAGAGGTCAATTAGAATCATTACTTCAGCCTTTTTAAACCACGTTGCCTGAAAAAATATAGACTTGGAAAAAATTACATGCAGTTACTTTTTTTTACTAAACCTTCTCCAACTGCAAGTGCAAAATCCTTGGAATATATTTTGAAACAAGTAAATATAGCCAGCTCATTGCTACAGTGGCTGTGCTATGGCTTGTGATGCCAACAACCCGGGTTCCAGACGAAGCACAGGTCATTGGAGTACAGCTGGGGGAAGGAGGATTGAGCTCAGCGACAGCTCCCCTCCTTTTGGGTGGGAGGAACATATGCCTAGCAATGCAATAACCACCTAGTGCAGGCTGAAGGATCACAGTCAGGGCCAGTGAAAGGGGAAGGATGCCACTAGATGCTGATAGCGACGCGTGTCACAATGTGTGTGTGTGTGTGTGCAAAAAATCTAGAGAAGAAAAGCCCCAGCCCATTTTAAAGACAAAGGTACACTCCCATGTGTAGGTCCATGTACTACCAACAAGAGGCTCCACCCACCACACCATGGTCATGGACAAGTAGTGGGTCTATGAGATGGTAGATGATAGGGCTGGGGGTGCTATCAGGAGGTTGGTGGAGCAGGACAATGGAAAGAAAGATTGATACAAAAAGTCAGTTTAAAAAGAAATAAATATTTAAATATGTGCAAGGCATTCCACACTCGATTACTTTTGCCTGAAGTCAATAAAACCATAAATCGGCACAAGATAAGCTGCTTTGGCAGACTGCGCAGGAATGATGGTGGCGCAACACTGGGAGATGGACGGTACCAGTAAAGGGCAGCTAGCTCAGCTTAGCAACAGAAAACAAAAAGATACACTCTGCAGTATATTAGATCAGGCAAAGGTAGACAAAGTATCAAAATCACAGTTTTGTTTTTTTTGTAAAGTCATTGCTTGGAGGACACCTAGCCCCCTGATGAAGACCAAGTTTTTGAAGCGCCGCGGTTAGGAGTCCTTCACGCACCAAGCTTTTGAAAAATAAACACCTGTGTTTTTTTTGCATTACCTATTTATCCTGCAGGTCCTTGTGGCTGACTCCTTCGAGCGGCCAATAACCTCACACTGCACCGCTCTCCCTGTTCTGCTGTCCGCCACTCCCTCTACTGCTGACCTGATTGACCCAACATATCCCTTCGTCGGAGGGAGGGCCCTACCCATGGGAGGTTACAGGGAGGGGAGATGGAGGCATCTGTAGGTGCCTCCTTGCATCTGCGTCGGGCAGTGAGGGAGCAACTTGGGGGCTTCCCGGCTTTGTGGCCAGGGGAGGTGAGCCACCATCATCCAGCTGGCAAGCATGGTAATTTTTCTTGCTTGTGTCCCTCTGCCCACTAGGAATTCACACCACAGCATCCTTGCGTTCGTGTGTATGCAGTGCGTGGTCAGCCATACAGCAAAGTACGATGCCAAACTCAGCCACAAGGAGCCGCCACAGGGTGATGCATCCATGACCCTCCTCCTCGGGAGGAGAGCATCCAAGGGATGTACTTGAGCCCTCCCTGCTGGCCTCCGCTCCTGACATTCTGGGCTTGGGCGCAAACTCAGGTCGCCAGCGTGTCAGGTGATCCCCTATCATCTGGAGCCACAGAGCCAGCTAACACCTGTGGTTCTGATACTTTTGGCTACTTTTGCCTAAACTATTATACTCCAGAGTGTTTTTTTTTTGTTTGTTTATTTTCCATTGGCAGACTGAAACATAGTAATTATTAATGCCATTTATTAAAATAATTTTCTAGGTTTCACTCCCTGAGTGATATAGAAATTTCTGATGGAATGCTTTTTGTACTCCAGGAAATTAGATGTTTTTATATATGTTTTATGTGTTTTTTACTTGCATATCCTGATACCATGAGCAGCTGCAGAACCACCACCTGGAAGTGCTCCCTCCTCCCAAACCCCAACATGTTGTCACAGGAAAAGCAGTGAGCTGCATGAGTGGGATGAGAGCCTGCTTTGGACCGTGGCAATTCTGGATACATATAAATACAATTTCTAGCAACACAAGTATATTAGTGATGTCATACAACATGCAACATCTCAGCCTTGAGTTGCTGCTCCACACACTAATATATCACCTGGAAGAAACATCGTTACTACGGGGGTTACTTTATCTTACAAAATATTGTACATACCCAATTGCATTGCCGCTGGTTGGTGGGAGTGAGGTAGTATAGGAAGGGCACACTCCACAGGACCTTTGGTCCCCTTCTTACATCAAATTCTGTGTTTCTATGTTTCTAGAAGATAGATTTTCCAGTCCAGGTCTTGCAGTAGGGGATAGAGAAAGAGTGGGAATAAAGGAAAGGAAGGAGTAAGAAGAAGGGAAGGATGTGGAGAGGAATGAGGTGAGGTTGGGGAAGGGAGCCAGTGCAGAATGTGGAGAGGAAGGAGGTGAAGTGTGAGAAGTACTGGGTCTCTAAAGAGGAGAGGGAGAGGTGAGAGTAGAGGGAGAAGGGGTGCATGTGTGAGGGGCAAAGGGGACAGGACATTTGTATGCATTTTCAGCTGCTCCAAATTTCAGAAAGTATAGTCATGACATCAAATGATCCATATTTAACTGTACTCTAGTAAAAATTGATGTGACAACTGCAGTATGTTTTCTTTTTTTCACAACACTCTATCCATTTCTCTTCACAGAACCAGGAATTTGGAGTCTTGACTAGGTAACTGAATAGATTAAGAATTCAATAGGTCAATGGCTCCTGATCAGAGTTCTGAATCCATGCAACGACATGATGTAGTCAAAGCTCCAGGGTTACAGGAAGAGAACTATGCAGATTTTTTTTCCATAGAAAATGAAAACAATAGAAAATACAGTTTTTATATCAACTTTAGATCAGGTACAGTTTAATATGGATCATTTTGGGATTATGAATATAATTTCTGAAAACAGGAACATTGCAGGCAGATGCAAACTCAAACAAATTCCCTGTCCCCTTTAAAGGGAAACAGCCACCTAAAACTGGGCCCTACCTCTGTGTGAGGTACAGCCTGATTAGCATTTTCACAAAAAGTTGTTTTTTACTTACAGAATTTATGTGGTTGATCCTGCATCCATCACTGGTGGTATTTTAAATTCAAGAATCCCTAACAGCATGCCCACAATCTCTCGCGGCTGTCCCGAGAATGATGTATGATGTGGGGAGCAGCTGCAGGACCATCCATAGGGTTACTATATAGCCAGAGATTTCAATAGCTCCAGTTTGAAATGTACATGTCTCAGTGCTATACTGAGACCAGGGATAGACTGGCAGTCGACTGCCAGTCTATACCTGGTCTCGGTATTGCACCAATACATTTCACTGTCTCCATTTTATGTTTGTTTAATATGTCTTGGTCTCTGGTTTTTGTTTTATGTTGCTGCCTCACACATTGTCTCCTGAATCCACCCCTCTCCAGCTTCATAGCATGTCCCCTTGTTCTTGAGCACCTTTTCTTCTGAAAAAACATCCCTCCTGTACCTTATTTACCCCTGAAGTATTTAAATGTCTCTATCATATCCCTCCCTTTGTTCCATGGTGTACATATTGAGGTCCTTTAGTCTACTCACAAGGTTTTTGATGCAGACCCTGTATCATTTTAGTTGCCCTCCTCTAGACCTCCTCTACTCTATGTCCCTGTGGAGATGTGGTCTCCAGAACTGGACATGGTACTCTAGGTGGGGTCTTACCAGTGATCTATACAGAGGCAACACCACCTCCCTCTTTCTGCTGGACATATTTATCTATAGGCACCCCAGCATCCCTCTAGCCCTTCCAACTGCCTTGTCGAACTGCCTGGCCACCTTTAGATCATCCGTTCTGATCATCCTCAGGTCTCTTTCCTGCTTGGTAGTCATCAATACTACTCCACCCATATTGTACTCTGCCCCTAGGTTTCTGTGCCCTAAGTGCATTTTTTACCACGGGTTTGCATTGAAACCCAGCTGCCATACCCTTTACCACTCCTCCATCGCCCTAACCAGTTTGTGATCCCGTTTGCCACTTGCACGTTCACTTGGCACAGAGTGGGTCTCTGAGAGCTCAGCTCACATCCTCTCATGCATATGCATTTCAAATGTCTTCTTATGAGGCTTGAGTGCAAGAATCAATCAGCTCTGAGGAAGGCATTCCACAGAAACATCATCTTGAATCCATGCTCATCACATGCATGCATGCTGTCTGCCAGCTGCCTGGTCGTTGCCACTAAGGATACACCAACGGAGGTGTCTGTGGGTTATTCTCTTTGCTAAGTTTTCTTATACAGTCCTGTTGCCGTTGTTGTATGCTGCACTTTTTATAATCTTAGCTTGCAACATATTGCATAGTAAATTCTAAGCTTGCACCAGAGAGGGTAATCTGCTTGCATTTCTTCGGCCAGTTTGTTTATATTGTGAGTGTACAGGGGTGAATGGTCAGTGCCCCGAGGTTGGGAAACTTGTGTTTCCATCTCTCCTGTAGTATTTTAATTTGTCTGACAAGGCAGTGCCAATATTAGGTTGACATCAACATTGCATCTCACGATTGTTCAAACCTCAAAGAACGCCACACCACCAATTCACCAAGGTTCCATGGACTGTTTACCCTAATTTGACATTTTCTTACTTTACATGCTTTGGGCTTCAACCCTAATGGAAGAACAAACATACAGTAGTTACTTGCAATTGATTTCCCTAATTTTTGAAAACATATGTAACAACTGAGACCTTTAGCTTTTCCCTTTTTTACACCCTGTACCAAACACAGCATAATGCCATTCACTGCACCAGACCTGTGGCTCGCTTTATGAGTGACCTGGTGGACAGCCACTCACAAAGCAGCTGCACAGGTAGCGGACTTCAGCTGTGTATTCACAGGCATAGCCCTCCAGAGCCATCTAGGGCCCAGTACACACTTGTGAAAGTAGGTTGAAAACCATTTTATAAGCTGGTTTAAGTCTTACTGTGTTAGAGCATCCACATTGTGATGAAACTGCATTTAAACATGGTTCTTCAACTCCGTTTCTGTCCACACTGGGTACTTTTTGGGGTTGTGAACCATACTATACCTACAACTGTGCTATGCCGCAGATGGCTGTGTATCCTAGTAACCCAGGCAATTCCGATATTGTGCATATCACAACTAGAAGCCCAGCACCCTTCAATGCATCCACACTAGCAAGTCAAACCATGTTTAACTTAAGCCATTTTTAAAACTAGGCTAGAGACTAGGTACCTAGTAGGGTTTTAGCAGGGTTTTTAAAAACGGTTTAAATCATGCTGCAATGTGGCCTCAAACCATGTTAGTGCTTCTTAAAACCATTTTAACTTGCTTAAAATGGTTTAAAACATCTAGTATGTACAGGGTCTTGATGTTTGTTCTTTTGAGACTATGTGCCACAAAACAATCTCATGAAATTGATTTTGTGAGTTGGGAAAACAGCCCATGAGTGACAAAATAAAGGCCTGTTTTAGTGACACATTTCAGCATAAAATCATTACTATTTTAAAAACTACTGTTTGTTTTTAAAAACCTCTTGAAAAATCAGCCTTGCACCTTACACTGTCAACCTCATGTTTCAGACTTAATGTCAAACAGACTGTTTTGTTTTTGCTAAGCAAGGTTTTGTTTTTCCCCACTTTCGTGAGTGCTAAGTCTCATAAAAAAGGGTGTGTGGGTGAGTCATGAAAGCAGCTTCATGAGCCACAAGTAATGGCTTAATGTCATTAATATTTTAAAAACCTTAGATTTTTAACCAAAAAAATCATTTGATGAACCCACCTTAACACCCACACTATCAACCACAAAACTTTTAAACTTAACTTCCAATTGATTTTTTTTTTATGAGAAAAGGTTTCTCTTCTTTTCCTCACTTTTGTAATCATAAAGGCTCATGAAATCAGAGGTCACGTCTCACAGAAGTGGTTTTCTACTCACAAAAGTGACATGTGTCAGTTTTCTAAAAATCCAGATATTAAAAATTTGTGTGAAAATGTCATTTTAGCTTTTTAAATAATTCTAAACCTACCAATTTCTGAGTAAAGCTACCTTTTAAAGAGTCTTTCTTGTGCCAAATTCAAATCAACCTGAAAGCTACAAGTTTCAGCTTGCAGCAGTTCTTGTACTACTGGTTGAGAAAGAAAAAACTGCTAAAATGCATATTTTTATTTCATTTCAACCATTCAGAATATTTAAACTGCTGAAATTTGCAGGATCCAGAGATCCTGGCACCAACTCAGAGCATGCTGAATTTTAGAATATTATGTCTAAGGACTGCCGCACTATTAAGGTGCAACAATCATGGTTTAACACTAATGGTAGAAATGCTATAACACCATATATCTATATCTATCTTTCTTTGTATATCTATATATGTAAACATATATGTAACAATCCATTATAGGGTGTACGGTCATGCTCTGATATACACACACCTCGGTGTGTGTTGTGAGGCACAAGGCTGCAGGCCGAGTGCTTTCACCCAAGGCATGTGTATAGCAGAACATGACTGTAAGTCCTGTAGTGGGATTATCATAAGATAGCCAACTCAGTTAAGAAGGGGGATAAAACCTTTTATAGGTACATCAGGGAGCGAAGGAAGACCAAGGGAGGGATAGTGAGGCTTAATAAAGGGGAGGGAGGGAGGGTGGGCAGAGGAGACTGTGAAAAGGCAGAAATACTAAACAAATATTTTTGCTCAGTATTTACAAATGAAGAGGGAGGTACCTAAAACAAACAGTAGAAACACTCTGGATACAGAAGTTCATACCAGCCCATTTACAGAAGAAAGGGTTCTGAAAGAACTCTTAAAACTGAAGGTGAACAAAGCAATGGGGCCTGATGGGATTCATCCCAGAATTCTAAAAGAACTAAGGGTAGAACTAGTGACACCACTGACTACCCTTTTTAACAAATCATGGGAGGAATGGGTGGTACCCGAGGACTGGAGGAGGGCAGATGTGATTCCCCTTCACAAAAGTGGGAGCAAGGCAGAAGCAGGAAACTACAGACCTGTTAGTTTAATCTCAGTGATAGGGAAAATGATGGAATCACTTCTGAAGGAAAGAATTGTTGAGTATCTAGAGGCCAGAGGGCACAGGACCCTAGGCAGCATGGATTCACAGCGGAAGGTCATGCCAGACGAATCTGATAGATTTCTTTGACTGGGTGACCAAAGTAGTAGATCAGGGAGGGCTGTGGACATGGCCTACCTAGACTTTAGCAAGGCATTTGACACAGTCCCACACAAAGATTAATATACAAGTTAGCCAGCCTGGGGTGGGTCCCAAGATGACAGCCTGGGTAAAGAATTGGATGGGGAATAGGACACAGAGAGTAATAGTAAATGGAGTCCACTCAGAAGAAAGGAGGGTTACTAGTGGGGTACCGCAGGGCTCAGTATTAGGACCGGTCCTCTTCAATGTCTTTATAAGCGATGTTGCAGAGAGACTGGAAGGAAAAGTATGTCTCTTTGCAGATGACACAAAGATCTGCAACAGAGTTGATGCAGAGGGTGGGGTGGAAAGTATGAGAAGGGACTTGGCAAGGTTAGAGGAATGGTCAAATGTATGGCAGCTTAGATTCAATGCTAAGAAGTGCAAAGTAATGCACTTGGGAAACAAAAACCCAGGGGAAGAGTACACAATGGGGGGGTGAGATACTAACAACAACAAAAATGGAAAGGGACGTGGGGTAGTCATATCAGATGACCTAAAGGTGGGCAAGCAATGTGAGAGGGCAGCAAGGAGGGCTGGGAGATCCTGGGATGCATAGGAGAGGCATCACCAGTAGAAAACAGGAAGTTATTATCCCTCTGTACAGACAGCTGGTGAGACCCCATCTGGAGTACTGTGTGCAGTTCTGGAGACCCAATCTCCGCAAAGACATAGACAGGATGGAAGCTGTCCAGAGGAGGGCAACTAAAATGGTGCAGGGTCTGCACCGGAAGACATATGAACAGGGCCGTTTTTGTGCATAGGCTAACTAGGCTGCAGCCTAGGGGCACCAGCTATTTAGGGGCACCTGCAAAATTAGGCAGCAAAAAAAAAAAAAAGTTAAAAAAAAAAAAAATTTTCTGGGCTGGCTGCTTGTGTTGTCTGCCAATAAGTCTTGCTAAAAACAAACAAAAAAAAATACACAAAAGTCTAAAGATGTTCCAGTTCAGACTCCTACTAAGGGACCCCCTGCCAGCATCATTTAAACAACTGGCTCCCCGCCCTCCCCTTTGTCGTGACAGACATAAATGTTTATTGCTCCTGCTGTTGTGCTGATGACAAGCCCCCTTCCCCCCCTTAGGCAATGGATGACGTGACATCAATGTACATGACTGCTGGTGCCCCTCGCTTAGGCAATGGCTGACTCGACTCCTGACTGGACGCTGACACCAATGTACTTACTCCGACTGTTGGTGCCCCACCCGCCTACCGCTTCTACCCCCTCCCCCGCATGAAACTATTATCCTCAGCAAGTTAGCAGCGCCCCGTGGACCTTGTGATTTAGGATTTCAATTAGGTCTGCGGTGGGCGTATACTGTGCTGTGCATCCTCTGATTGGCTGCTGTTTCAAGTAAGAGGGGCGGCAAGTTTAAATGGCTCCAGTACAAGTACAGCAAAGTACTTGGAAGATAGGAGAACTGTATCAACCGCCACTCTGCCAACTGGAATTGGGAGGAAAAGAGAGAGAGAGAGAGCGCCGCGAGCCACAAGCCGCTGTGTCTTCAAGTCCACTGGGTCTCTGTCTGGGAGAGTCACCATCGCAGAGACAAGACAAGTGTGATTGCGTAGGAGATTTGGGAGTTGGAAGTAAGCAGCAGATGCGGAGCGGTAGTACTAGTCTGGAGCAGCTAGACCAGCCAGCTACAGCTACTTAATTTTAGTCCTGCTAACTGTATTGTGGACTGAAGTGAAAGAAATTCAAATCCTCCGTCCTCTCCTGACCTGACTGAGCGAGTGTGGAGGAGTTGGGTAGGCTGGAGAGCAAAGACTGAGAGGGACCTTCCTTGCCAGACAGTGAGTGCAGACAGTGCCGCCAGCCCAGTACTCATGGCCAGTCTGGTAGGGGAGAAGTTTGAAAGCAAGTCGAGAGGTCACTGAGACTCGCACAGTCAGCACCAGACCCACTTTACTTTAGTAACTAAACAGAACTGTTCTTCATCTTTTTGAGTGAGCAGTGCCAGCCAGTGTGTGTGTGTGTGTGTGTGTGTGTGTGTGAGGCGAGCTGTAGACTAGGTGTGTTCCAAATCAATGCATAGTCAGACGGACTGGGTCATCATGTCCTGTCGGTCGGCTTCTCTGGATAAATAACTGCTGCCTGCAACTTCTGCCAGACTATTTACCTTCCCACAGAATCATTCAAGGCATATCAGATACCATTTTTGCTTTATTGCACACAACGTTGTCTGACAGTTTGTTTGAAGCTTATCTTATTTTATTGTCTGTGTTATGTAGTAACAAAAATAAATGCTGCTCCTGGTTGATCTGTAGTGTATCCATTTTTTTTAGAAAGTTCAGGATGCATGTTACCTCCCCAACCCCATGACCTGCAGTGAATTTGATGTGTTTTTTTTTTCTCCAGTAAATTAAATTGACAGCAGCAGCTTCAGAGTTCAGACTGTTTACCCACAGGTTCTGTATTATCAGACAGTGACACTGACTGGCACTGCAGTAGCTTTTATTCTTAAATAATGTTATCACCACACTTAGTAATAAAAATGCTGCCCCCTGACCTTTGGACCACTTGGATAAAAAAAAGTTTAACCACTAGCCTCCATTTTAAAATGCTACCCCCCCCCATGACCTGCAGATTTTTTTTCCCTCTAACTCCTAAAGAAGTTGAACAGGGAGTTTTGGGCAGTGCATTTATTCTTGCAGCTTGTCTGTTATGACACTACTTTAGTTTAGCCTTAAAATGCTACCCCTGAATGACTTGCAGTGATTGAACTCAGACCATTTAGGTAAAATGACTTTTGTTCTGTTCAGTGCATTACTTTTTTTCTAACTAGGGAGACTCTGAATAAGAATGAACACTGTTTGGCCTTGTTCAGATCAAATGCATAAATAAGCGAGTGTTTGTGCTTGCTTGTGTGCTGATAGACTGTTTTATTTCCACCTCTAAATAAGTGTAAACAGTTTAGTAAAAGGAATTTTAGCATTTTGACTGTAAAAATGTTCATATTCTGGAAAAGATTTATACAAGTTTAGCTTTCAAAAGGGTATGAGTGGGACCAGGCAGGAACTCTGTGGTGTGGATGTAACTCAGCAGGACATGGCAGGGAGGGGTGTGTGTTTGGGGGGGACACGCCTGGTGCACACTGGGTGCACGGGTCAGTGGTGAGGGGGGCATCTGAAGTTTCAAGCCTATGGGCGCTATCTATGTAAACACAGCCCTGCATATGAAGAGAGACGAAAGGAGCTTAATATGTATAGTCTCAAGGAAAGGAGGGAGAGGGTGGACATGATAGAAATGTTCAAGTACCTCAAGGGAATCAACAAAGTCCAAGAGGGTAGCATCTTTCAAAAAAAGAAGTGTGCAAGAACAAGAGGGCACAATTTGAAGATAGAGGGGGCGCGGCTCAGAGGTAATTTAAGGAAGTATTTTTTCACAGACAGGGTTGTGGATGCATGGAGTGGCCTTCCGAAGGAGGTTGTGGAGTCAAAATCAGTGGTGGAATGCAAGCATGCATGGGACAGTCATAAGGCCATTCTAGGGGGGTGGGGGTAGGAAGAAGTAGGCTGCTGGTTAACTAGGATCTGCAGCTTATCCAGTAGGTAGGGAAATGGGCAGACTGGGTGGGCCAAGTGGTCCTTATCTGCCGTCAAATTCTATGTTCTATGTTTCTGTGTTTCTATCAGTCTTATAAAATGGCCACAATGTTTTTGGAGGGGGGATGAAAAATTTGAAGATGTGCAGGTGTGCGGTCATTGTTGGATAATGCACTGTTATGTGGTGTGCTTCATCCAATCAGGAGACAGCAATTTTGCTGATTTTTCTCACCCATTTTATAAATATACATATGTAATGATGGTTAAATATGCATAGGCAAGGCCATTTTTATTTGTTGAGCATGCTTTCTAAAAGGCACAGGGCATCTTACAACAATCAACATAATATAAATAAATAAACCATATCAGTAGTAAATACTGTGAATAAAGCACATAGATGGTTAAAACTAATTTATTCTGGGTAGGCCTGTGCAAATAGATAGTTTTTTAAAAGGTTCTTAAGGGCCTCCACAGTTTCAGCTGAATATACCACCTATGGCAAAGCATTCCAGAGTAAAGTGGCCATGAAACTAAAGGCCCTATCGCCCGATTGCTTCACTCGGGATTGGGAGACCTGAAGCAGGTCAGTATCTGTGGAGGGAAGGGGGCAGGTAGGTGTGGAGGACAACAAGAGATCTTTAAGGTAGCCTGGGCATAAGGTGATACGCTGTTGAATAGGCAGCCAGTACAGAGCATGCAACACCGGCGTGATGTGGCCCCTCTGAAAAGTTTCCACCACCCACAGCGCTGCAGCATTCTGAACCAGCTGCAGACAGGGCATCAAGCTGCCAGATAACATTAAGTAAAGAGCATTGCAGTAATCCATTCTGGAGGTGACAAAGGCATGGTCTGTTGTCTCCAGATCAGCTGGGGCAAGATGTGGCTTGATCCCGGCAACATTAAGTAAATGGTAAAAACCACTTCGAACTTTCTAGAGTCAGCTTACAGTCCAAAACAACCCCCAGTTCATTCACCACATCCACAGTTCTAAGCAGTTAACTGTTCACAAAAGGTGGCAAATGACAGTCCCCATTTGTCATTGCTGACTCATGCCAGCCTGGATCGACAATCATACACAAGGAAATATATCTATCAAGGGGGCTAACCAGATAACGAGGCTATAAGCCCAAAGAGAGGATGGCTTTATTATCTGGTAAACCCCCAAGATGGGTATGTTTAAAAGTATACCACACTTACCCATCATTTGTTTTATGTAATACAGAAGGATGGTGAATTTTTACCTTTAGATCACATCTGCAGTCATGTATGGGTTTCCCT
This sequence comes from Neoceratodus forsteri, assembly GCA_016271365.2. NCBI lineage: Eukaryota > Metazoa > Chordata > Ceratodontiformes > Ceratodontidae > Neoceratodus > Neoceratodus forsteri. The sequence continues at coordinate 753,326,026 of CM028131.1, forward strand.
TTTTTGATTTTGACATTAGTGTTTTTTTCCCTTGTGTAGTTGCATTTTTTTTTTGGGAAGTATGGAAATGGAAAATTGTTTAACTAGGAAAGGCATGCTAAGCCAGGACTTGTTTCCAGGTACGATCTGGGAGCACAAGGAAGTTAAGTGACTTGCTCAGGGTCACACAGTATGCAAGTGGTGGCTGATGGGATTAGTTTAGTGCAGTGGTTTAAGGCTCTGAGCTGCAAATCTGGTGACATCCAGCAGACCAGACCTGGGTTTGAATCCCACAGCTTCCACTTGCAGACTGTGTGACCCTGAGCAAGTCACTTAACTTCCCTGTGCTCCCAGGTTGCACCTGTAAAACAAGCTTTCAGCTTAGTGTGCCAGTCCTGGTTAAACAACTAACAAAAAAAAAAAGTCAGGTCTCCATGTTTGCAACTCAGAGCTCTTAACCACTGCACTATACTGCCTCCTATATTGCCACTGTTGGTCTTCCAAAGTATTGGGAAGCATGGCTGGGCTAGTTTGTCCTTTACTCCAATGTGTTGTGCGGTGGCATGGCATGGCATCTGTAATCTGGTTCGGTGTGTTTTTGTGGTTGGGTTCAGTGTTGCACTTTGGTCAGAACAGGTGTGTGTGTCTGTGGTTGGAAGTGGCAGTTGAAATAGCTTGCCGTTGGTGGCAGCAGCATGAAGGGCATGGCGGAAGCTGCAGGAGGGTGGAGTCGGTGGCAGCAGCATGGAGGACATGACCTCTTAGGAGACAGCTGCAGCGTTAATAGGTATGGCTGTTTGGTGAGACATTGGGGGAACTGTTAGATTACTGTTAGGCTTAATTCCTTTTTTTTTTGTCTATATAGGGTTTTTGTAGGTTTGGGAGTTCATTCAGTGTGTACTGTGTGGGAAATGGTATAATTAGTTTGGTAGTTATATTAATGTGTTTATTGGTTAATTGATTTAGTAATTAGCTGTAATTAGTGTGGTTCCGTAGAGTTTTATGTAATGTAGATATATACTTTTAATTGTATAATTAGTATAGGTATATATTTGTTTGCCTTTTGATTAGTGCAGGTTAGTGGTGGGTGAAGTGCATTAAATTCGCTACCCGCAGTATTTCACATATAACCCGAACTTTGGATCATACCATGGGTAGCAAAGTGAATAACTACACATCCAGAAGTAACACAGTTCCCATTTTGTGGGTACTTCATGTTACTTTGGGATGCAAAAACTTCTATTTTGTTTCCTGGTGTCCAGTGGTCCCCACCCCACTTTGTCATGGTAGTCTCCCCCATCCTGCTCCCCCCAGCCCGACCAGTGGGCTACAGGCACATCCTCCACTCATCTCCACAGCTGGCAGCCCTCCCAACTCAGTTCAATGAATGAGCGCATGCTTGTACAAGCACATGCTCCTTCATTGACAAGTTGCGTAATTGACTCAGTCCTGCAGGGTTTTACAGAAGGGTAGGGGGCTGTTTCAATCACTGGTGGAATGGGAGGGAAGGTGTTGTGGACCCCTCCAGGGTCCGCAAAGCTGTTCCCCCATCCCGACTGCCCCCCCACGAGACACTGGAGTAGCCCTCCGCCGTACACCCCATCAGGACTGAGTAATTTCTGATGCTTATCAATGAATGAGCACTTGCTTGTACAAAGATGTGCTCATTCATTGAGCTGAGTTGCGTGGGTTGCTGGCTCTGAGGTGAGTAGAGGGACATGCCGTGGCCTGCTCCCAGTTGGGGTTTGGGGGAGGGGTGGGGGGGTACTACGACAGGGTGGGGGCCACTAGACATCAGGGAAAAGAATATATATTTTTAAACAATCTGACTCGGGTTGGGGGGTGGTGTAGTACCTGACAGGGTGGGGACCACTAGACACCAGGAAAAGAATATATTTTGTAACTGGATCTGACTTGGGGTTGGGGGAGCGGGGGTACTTCCTGACGGGGTGAGGGGTGGGGGCCACTAGACACCAGAGATAGATCAGGGTGGTGTTGGGAAGTTCTCCATTTATGACTTCTACTTGCTTTGGGGTTTTTAAGTGCAATTTGCACTTAAAAATCCCCAAAACAAGGCAAAGTCACAAATGGCAAATTACGGGTTATTTGGAAAAATTACACGAAATGCTATGCAGGACGAAATTGCTGACTTCGTGGTAATTTTGCCCATGTAGTAAAACTTCACTGCATTTCTAGTGTAGGTATATAGTTTTAATTGATACTTCTACTCACAGATTCACTGGGAAATAAATGATGGCCTTTTCTATATAGAAAAATCCATCCATGTAATAAATATATATATATATATATTTATATGACTATGAATGTGATGTAACAGACATCATGAAATAGTTGTTTAAAAGCATAATTTATTTATTTTGTCAGTACTGGGGAATATGATATGATGTTCCACTTTTTGACAGCTTAATTTAATTTTGTTGGGTTTGCTTTTTGCAGTTGAAGTTCTATTTTTACAGTGTATATTTATATGTTACATAAACAGAAACCTGATTAAAAGCACTGCTTGCATAAAGTCTAAGTTATTCATTTTGTTGTAAACCCTGCCAGCCACCCACACACAAACCACTCTGGATTGGTTAGTCTAGAAGGACTACTAGTTTATCACTTAAGAGTGGACTGGGCTGCCTAAATTTAATTTAGCACAATGATCTATCTGATTTATATAACTAAATATCTTTACTGATTTAAAGGAACCCAGGCAGGTAAGCTGGATGCGGTAAAGTGTGACAGCTTGCCCTAGAAAAAGAGAAATAGCATGCAGGATCAAACTGGACATGAGATGTCTCAGCTGTGCAATCCCAGGAGAATAAGTTGTAACATATAAAACAAATTCTAAATCCCATATTTCTACAGTATATTTGTTTCATAATTTCCATCATGGTACTAAACTGTAGCAAGCATGTTAGTCTAAATCACTGGTGCCAGAAGAATCATGGATATGTAGCGGCCCTTTCCCTACTCCTGCTTCTGTCTGTCACCTGCAAGATGGATGGGAAGTAAAGGGAAAGTACAGACTGCAGTACGAACACCAGTTGCATTCAAGGAAACTGCTAACACTCATGTTTCACAACTACAGATCCTGAACTGCCATCACATTAGAGACCATGTGGAATAATTAACTGAAGATCTGTATAACTTCCTACTGATTTCATTAGCCTGCTTTCTGGCTGAAGGTTATATTGTTTCTCCAGTAAAATTGCATCCTTTCATAGCATGCTAGGTACTCCTGGTTAACAGGGGGTTAGCTACAATTCAGGGTCCTAATACAAGGTTTCACCTTTCAGCTACACCCATCTTTCAGCTACCACCTGAGTACCAAGGAACAGTTCTCCCGTGCTACATGTCTTTAGTCTTGCTTCTAAAGTGAAGTTGTGCTGAAATCAATATTGGTTTCTGCATTTCTTGCCTTTACTGTAGGTTTCTTTTGGGCAGCATGGCAGCTCCTGTTTAACCATCTAGGTCAAAGGTTAGGGATCTGTGCCTTCAGACTCCTGTGCGGCTCCTCTGAAGTAATAAGTGCGAGCTTTTAAACTTCACTGATCAAACCCAGAGGTTTCCACAGCACTGTGCAGTACTGCATTGTCATTTTATATACCTTAAATGTAAGTGGGATACCGACTACAAAATGGGTTGAAACAGATCCTTTTGCAATGACTAGGCCATAAAACATTTGTGGAAATATATACATACACTGTACCTTTTGTAATGTAAATCGAAATTACAGTGGGCATTGTAGTCTAAAAACACACAACCGAAGTATACATCACAACACTTTAATGACTGGGAACTGGGGGTACACTGCACAACGGTATTGCCTGTCACTCTCCACTAGTCCTAGTTTTGAACTGGTACTGTACACAAAGAGTGAGCCAATGCTGAATATGCATTCAGTGAACATGTCAGAATCCGTCAACGTCTGTCACGGCCAAAGTCATCCCGAAGAGGCTCGGTTTCCCTTTGGCATTTTGGCGCATGGCTGTCATGATGCAGCATTTTTACAAGGAGCACACACTGAGCTTGGGCAAGTTTTGGCAAGCCACATGGTCTGAAGCAGCTAATCAGTGATGCTGGGGATCCAGAGCTCTCAGCACTATGCATGTCTCAGTGCTATTTCATTTCTCTCTCTCTCTCTCTGTCTTGCCTCTCTTGTCAGAGTAGTACCAGACTCCTGAGAGCAGTTAATTTCTTCTCAGAAAGAGTGATTTGTGATCAGAAAAAGTTCAAAATGATCAGAAAATTCTGCAGTATCATTCTACTGTAGTTAACTAGTTAACAGAATTGAAATTTAGTGTCTGACTGGTAGGTCAGTGAGAATCCTACTGTTGCAGCGGAAGGGGCGGGGTGGGGGAGTGTGCAATGTGTCATAATGTTTCAGCTGCAAGCCTGCCTGCAGCAGGTCACAATGGCTTAGCTCAGTGACTTCACTTGAGCAGACAGGGAAAGTGGGGGAAATTCTGAAAGAATTTGTCAAACAACTTTTTATTTTACTGGGGGCACAGACATCCATCTTCACTTGTTTTATTTGTTTATTTATTTATTCTTACCTGTGAGCTGCCTGAGTGACATGCTGAGAAAAAGAAAGGAAAAGGATGCAGAGGGGAGGATAGGAGCAGGAAAGGTTTCACCATGCCAGTCCCAGCAATTACCAGGTCCATGTTTTCTAAATGGTTGGCATCATTCACTGTTTCCTTCTCACTACACATTTTTTGCAGCAGGAAGGGTAGATTCTCAATTGTAGCCTTAGGAACATGATATATCTCATTAATTATAGGCATTCTGGTCTCTGGTTGGGGTCTACACAAATTAAACAACTCGGAGAAGATAAGAGTAAAATATATAGACCGCTTTATCTCTGGAAGCAGGTTGCATGTCGCCAGCTGTTGTTTCCATTTAAATCTGAATTCCAAGCAAGAATGATTGAGCACTATCCCAAATTCCATTAAAAAAAAAAAGATATGTGGGAGGCTGAAAATCTGGTTTAAGAAAATCAAAACCTAATTTTAATTGTGGGGTAGGGAAGCCATGCAACAAAGTATTTCCAGCTTATGTTGTTCCTGCCAGCTAAAGCAGAACAAAGTAAGAAAATAAATCTGAGAGAGCAGTCTCTTACCAGAAACCGTAATAAACATCAAGCTTTACACTCACAGCACAAGGTGTGCAGAGGAAGGAGGAATCAATAGAACAAATTCAGTAGAACCTGTAGATTGCTGCCATCAAAGAGCTATGACACACTGGGAGAGAATCTACTATTGATCAGGGTGCAGAGAGCAAACATTCATGAGCACTGCTATCTCGGACAGATTAGACTAGATATCTGTGTCACGGATACAGAAAAAGTGGGCAAGGTCAGATCTGGGGCAACTATGGGATGATCAACCTTACATCTGTGTTGGGCAAGGTCAGATCTGGGCAACTATTTATTTTATTTATTTAATTTTGGTAACCGGGTAGGCCCACTGAGATCAGAGGTCCCTTTTTCAGGGGCGGCCTGGAGTTAATTACAGGTAACATAAAGCATTACATATGTGCATTATATATATATATATATCACAGAGCACGTGAGACAGGTCATACAGCGGGGATAGATCCAATTATTAGTTGGTTGTAGCACATAGTTAACAATCAACAGTAACAGTGAGCCAGAGACAGGCTATACATTGTTATTTAAGTGATACATTGCAATTTAAGTACAACCACGTTCCTGTCATTAGGATAGAGACCTTATCATTTGCAGCAGGAACATTGGCTCAAACTCAGTAGGTGGGACTTGAGTTCCTTTCTGAAGCCTCTCAAGGAAGCAGAGGACTGGATACAGGAAAGGAGCGAGTTGCACAGGGAGGGGATGGATGTGGAGAAGAATCGTGCTCCGCTGGAGGTCCTAACTCTTGGCACCTGGAGAAGATTGCATTCTGAGGACCTCAAGGATTGTCTACACAGCTTAGGTTGCAGCATATTTTTGAGGCTGGGGGGTATTATCCTGCATTATTTTGTAGGCTAGGCATAGGGAAGGGTAATTCAGTTTCCCTTCTAGTGACGGCCACCTGAGGGACCTCAGGACTAGACAATGGTGGTCATGGGACAGGGCTGAGCTGGCAAACCTGACTGTCCTGTGATAGAGGGGCCTGACCATCTGTAGTTCCATGCTCCTGACCAAGTGTAGCACTGGGGCCCTGTGGAGAAGGGTTGGGAGGAGGGTGTTTTGAGCAATTCTAGTCTGGGATTCTGTGGTGATGAAGGGACTGAGCCGCTACATTAGGCCTATCTTTTGGTTAATAGTTTTGGCTAGGTATCTAATGTGAGTTTTAAATGAACCATCTTGGTCAAGGTGGACCCCTAGGTACTTGGTGGAGTTGATTACCTCGACCTTTGTTTGATCAGAGAGGCTAAAGTGATAATTTTGCAGTGCGGTCCAAGCCAAGATTCCTTGGCTCCAACAACACAGATTTAGTTTTTTTCCCATTGAGAATGAATTTGTTTGAGTGGAGCCAGCTTTCAAGTGACAGGAGGTCTTTGCCTAGTTGCTCATTCCGGTTGGCGGAGTTTAGAATGGTTTTATAGAGTACTACGTCGTCAGCGTATAGAGTGATGTTGGCCCCTCTGGTGTGTTTGGGGTGGTAGTTTACGAATAATAAAAATAATGAAGGCCCTAGAATGGAGCCTTGTGGGACTCCATCTAGTATGGTCCGTTGATCAGAGAGAGCACCTCTCCACCTTACTATTTGAGTTCTGCCCTCGAGATAGCTTGTAAACCACTTTCGGAACCGGTCATCTAGACCCAGCGATTCCAGCTTACTGATTAACAGTTGTCGATTTACCAAATCAGAAGCTTTGGTGAGGTCTATAAAGACCACACTGACTAGGAGTCCTAGGTCTATGGAGCTCAGGTTGGAGCTGGTCAGGCTGACAAGGGCAGTGTCCATCCCATGATGCTTCCTAAAACCGTGCTGTTCAGGGGTCAGAACATTGTACCTCTCTAGGTAGTCCTGTAATTGGTTATAAATTAACCTCTCTAGGATTTTGATGAACGTCGGGAGGATGGAAATGGGCTGGTAATTTTCTACTGGCTCCTGGGGTCCACCTTTGTGCAACAGTGTGACTAATGCCACTTTCCACAGGGAGGGTACTCTCCCTTCAATTAGTGATCTATTATAGATCCAGGTGATGGGGAGGCTATGACAGGGGCAGCTAATCTTAATGGGTTGGGGGTAAGCTTGTCATAGCCAGCTCCACCCATGGCATTCACCTTCAACAAATGATTGATGACATCTTTCTGAGAGAAGAGTATGAGATGAAATTGTGGTTGGTGGCTAGGCACATCAGTTGTTTTCTGTTGGGTGGTGGGACCACCCAAAGGATTCCTGTATTTGTTAAGATCAGTAAAATACTCATTAGAAACCTAGAATTTGATGGCAGATAAGGACTGCTTGGCCCACCTAGTCTACCCATTTTCCTACCTAATGGATAAGCTGCAGATCCTAGTTAACCAACAGCCTACTTCCTCCTACCCCCCACTAGAATTGCCTTATGTCTGTACCATGCATTCTTGAATTCCCCCACTATTTTTGACTCCACTACCTCCTCAGGAAGGCTGTTCCATGTATCCACAACCCTCTCCATGAAAAAATACTTCCTAACATTGCCTCTGAGCCGTCCCCCCTCTGTCTTTAAATTGTGCCCCCTTGTTCTTGTACATCTCTTTTCCGGAAAGATGCTACCTCTTGGACTTTGTTGATTCCCTTGAGATACTTGAAACTTTCTATCATGTCTCCCCTCTCCCTCCTCTCCTCGAGAGTATAATCAAATCAAATCAAATCAATCTTTATAAAAGGCGCCTTTCCAAAACCAAGGCGCCTGTACATAACATGATAAAATCAATAAATAATTAAAACAATATTAAAATTAATCTTGACAACAGTGTTCAAAACTCATTGTATGCTAGGCTAAAAAGATATGTTTTAAAATACTAACATACTAAAATGCCAGCAGAATAGGCCTAATGGTCTTTCGTGTCTGCTCGTTTGGTCAGCCCCCACCCTGGGTGCTGACCTTGCTGTCCCCCTCGCCTTCTCTGGCTTCTCCCTTCCCAGTTCTGGATATTCTTGCTGCATTGGATTTTGCTTCCAGAACCCTTCCCCTGTACCTGTCCCACCCCCTCTTGAACCCCTCCACTGTCTCTGCCTCCACCAGCCCCCTAGATAGTGCATTCCATGGCTCCACCTCCCTCTCAGTGAAGTAGCACCTCCTCCTTTCTCCCTGAATCTTCCCCTCCAGCTTCCACCGATGCCCTCTAGTGGCCCCTTCCTCCTTCCTTCGAAGCACCCTGACTGTTCCTCCCCCATTTACCCTCTTCATGTACCTGAAGACCTCTATCATGTCCCCCCGGTCCCTTCTCTCTTCCAGTGTGTACATATTTAGCTCTTCGAGCCTCTCCTCATAGGTCCTGTCCCCCAAGCCCCAAATCATTTTGGTTGCCCTCCTCTGGATCCTCTCCAGGAGGTTAATGTCCCTCTTTAAGTGTGGCCTCCAAAACTGCACGCAGTAATCCAGGTGCGGCCTCACCAAGCAGTTATACAGAGGGAGTATCACTTCCCTCCTTCTGGAGGTGATCCCCCTAGCGATGCATCCCAGCATCCTGTTGGCCTTGGCTGCTGCCCTCCTACAAGTCTCAGAGTTGTTCATCTTGACATCCACCACCACCCCAGGTCCCTCTCAGCCATTGAGACTTGTAGTATTTCTCCCCAGGTGTACACTTGGCCTGGGTTCTGCCCCAGGTGAGGCACTTGTATTTCCCTGCATTGAACCTCAGCTTCCACTTTCTGACCATCTTTCCAGAGCCTCCAGGTCCTGCAGGGCCACCTCCCTCCTCCCCATCCACCACCACCCCCAGTTTTGAGTCATCTGCAAAGAGACTCATCTCACCCTGATTCCTGTCCTTATGTCAGATAGGTAGGCATTGAACAGAAGGGGCCAGGACTGATCCCTGTGGGACCCCACTAATGACCTCCTTGGGGATGAGACTATCCCACCAACTCACGACCCTCTGGGTCCGGTCCTGGAGCCAATTGCCTATCCATCTGATCATCTGGTTTCCCACCCCATTTCTCCTAGCTTATCCAACAGGCCCACGTGAGAACAGAGTCAAATGCCTTGCTGAAGTCTAGAAAGAGGACATCCACTGGTCTACCCAGGTCCAAGGCACTTGTCACCCAGTCATAGAACTCCACCAGGTTTGTCTGAACGATTTCCCGGATGAATCCATGCTGTCTATCGTCCAGGCACCCTGACTTATCCAGGTCCCCCAGCCTCTCCTTGACAATGCCCTCCATCACCTTACCCACCACCGATGTCAGGCTGACAGGCCTGTAGTTCCCTGCCACTCCCTTGATCCCCCTTGTGGATAGGCACTACATGTGCCACCTTCCAGTCTTGGGGCACCCACCCTGTCCTCAGAGAGATGGTGAAAAGCTCTGCCAGGGGTTTCGCCAGGACATCTGCAAGTTCCTTCAGCACTCTAGGATGTAATTTATCCAGCCCGGTGCTTTCTCCGTCTTAAGGGAGCTGAGGCTTCCCTCCTCTCTGCTGTGATTTCCCACTTCTGGTACCTCTTCTCCTGCTAGCCCTCCCCCAGCTGCCAGTGATGCCTCCCCTCCCCCAGACCTGCCGATCGGTAAGGTCCCCCCTCCTCATTATCTCTGTCTCCTCCATGTGATGCAGCATCCCCATTTTCCTGGTGAAACCGAGGTGAGTACTCATTTAGTACCTCAGCCTGCTCCCGGTCTGTGCCCATCTCTCCCCTGATTTAATCCTGCTAATCTGCCCCTTCACCTTCGTCTTTCCCCAATGTATCTAAAGAACCCTTTTCCCTCTCCTAATTTCCCTGGCCAGGTTCTGCTCCTTCCTTGCCTTAGGCCGCCCTCACCACTCTAGTGGCCCTTCTAGCCATCAGCTCGTACTCCCCTCGATCCCTTTCACTCCTTGAGCACTTGAATTTCTTATAGGCTGCTTTCTTTCCCCGCACCACCTCCTGGACCTCCCTGGTCCACCAACAGGGTTTTTGGGCCCTACTGCATTTACGTCTTACTCTTGCACAGGTGCTGGTAGCATCCCGCACCCCTCTCCTGATGATTTCCCACCTACTATCAGCGTCCATGTCTGACCCAATCCCATCCAAATGCTCCTTAAGGATCCTTCCCATTTCCTTAAAATCCGCCCCTGAAGTCAGTTACTTCTCTTTGTGCAGCCTTCCTCTCTCCCTCTAGGTCCAGGCAGAACCAGACCGTGGCATGGTCACTCCCCGCCAATGGGTCCCTTACCTCCAGGCCTCAGTCTGGTCACTGTCTGCCAGGACCACATCCAGTACCGTGCCTCCTGGTCGGTTCCCTCACCTGCTGAGTTAGGAGCATCTTGAAAGACATCCAACAACCTCTGTTCCCTGGTCATAGAGGATGTCAAGTCTCCCAGTCTGTTCCTGGCATGTTTAAGTCCCCCAACACCACCACCGTTCCTCTGCCCAGTCTGCAGTGTCTCCTAACATCTGCCACCAGACTGTCCTCCAGCTCCTCCGCCAGGGCAGGAGGTCTATACACCACTCCTATTTTTACTCTCTTGCCCCCCCTTGTTATCAAGGTGACCCAAATCGCCTCCACGGTTCCCTCCGCCTCCTCTACTCCCCTATGCCAATGCAGTTTTTGACTATCATTGCTACCCCTCCTCCCCTTTCCTCCCCCCTGTCCTTCCTGAACATAGTGTAACCCTCCAGGTTCAGGTCCCAGTCATGTCTTGCAGTGGCCCAAGTCTCAGTGACCGCTGCCACATCCACTGCTCCCTCAGTTAACATTGCCTGGAGCTCAGGCATTTTATTGCCTAAGCTCCTGGCATTTAGCAGGACTACCTTCCACCCTTTCCCTACAGTTCCATTTCCCCTGCTCGTGTTCCCATGGGGATTCTGTTTTCTCCTGGTCTGCACTTTGCCAGTTGGCCTTTTCCTGCAATCCTCCTGGTCCCCAGGGGGGAGGAGACAGAGTCCCTCCTTTATCGGCACCCCCTTGACAGCCTTTTCTCCCATCCCACCCCCCTTCACAAGTTTAAACCCCACTTTTCACCACCCCCACATTTAAAGCCTCCTTAAAGCTTTGGACAGTCGGGCAATCTCGCACCTGACAAGGTAGAGAATTCCACAGGGTTGGGGCCATAAAACTAAAAGATCTGGCCCCTGAGGTTTTTAAGCGAACCCTGGGAATCTCTAGCAATCCCTCATCAGTGGATCGGCGAGAGCGGGAGGGACCGTATACACATTAAGCTACTTTAATCTCTCTCTTTGTATGTCTTCTGGTGCAGACCCTGCACCATTTTAGTTTCCCTACTCTGCACAGCCTCCATTCTATCTATGTCCTTGCGGAGATGGGGTCTCCAGAACTGCACTCAGTACTCCAGATGGGGTCTCACCAACTGTCTGTATGGAGGGATAACAACTTCCTTTTTTCTACTGGTAATGCCTCTCCCTATGCATCCCAGTATCCCTTCAGCCCTCCTTACTGCCTTCTCACATTGCTTGCCTACCTTAAGGTGATCTGATATGACTACCCCCAGGTCCCTTTCCATTTTTGTTGTTGTTAGTATCTCACACTCCATTGTGTACTCTTCCCCTGGGTTTTTGTTTTCCAGGTGCATTAGTTTGCACTTCTTTGCATTGAATCTAAGCTGCCATACATTTGACCATTCCTCCACTTTGCCAAGTCCCTTTGCATCCTTTCCACCCCACCTTCTGTATCAACTCTATTGCAGATCTTTGTGTTGTCTGCAAAAAGACATACTTTTCTATCCAGTCCCTCTGCAATGTCACTTATAAAGACATTAAAGAGGACTGGTCCCAGTACTGAACCCTGCGGTACCTCGCTAGTAACCCCCTTTCTTCAGAGTGAACTCCGTTTACTATTATCCTCTGCGTCCTGTTGTCCAGCCAATTTTTAACCCGGGCTACCACTTTGGGACCCACTCCAAGGCTAGCTAACTTGTATATTAATCTTTTGTGTGGGACTGTGTCAAATGCCTTACTAAAGTCTAGGTAGGCCATGTCCACAGCCCCTCCCTGGTCTACTACAGGTCACCCAGTCAAAGAAATCTATTAGATTCATCTGACATGACCTTCCTGCTGTGAATCCATGCTACCTTGGGACCTGTGCCCTACTGGCTTCTAGGAATTCAACAATTCTCTCTTTTGGAAGTGATTCCATCATTTTCCCTACCACTGAAGTCAAACAGTCAAACTAACAGGTCTGTAGTTTACTGCTTCTGTCTTGCTCCCACTTTTGTGAAGGGGAATCACATCCACCCTCCTCCAGTCCTCAGGTATCACACCATCCTCCCATGATTTGTTAGAAAGGGTAGTCAGTGGTGTCACTAGTTCTTCCCTTAGTTCTTATACAATTCTTGGGTGAATCCCATCAGGCCCCATTGCTTTTTCCACCTTCAGTTTTAAGAGTTCTTTCAGAACCCTTTCTTCTGTGAATGGACTGGTATCGACCTCTCTATCCAGAGTGCTTCTATTCTTTGATTTAGGTACCTCCTCCTCCTCTTCTTTTGTAAATACTGAGTAGAAGTATTCATTCAGTATCCCTGCTTTCTCACTGTCCCCCTCTTCCCACCATCCCTTCCCTTTATTATGTCTCACTATCCCTCCCTTGGTCTTTCTTCGCTCCCTAATGTACCTATAAAAGGTTTTATCCCCCTTTTTAACTGAGTTGGCTATCTTTTCCTCAGTTGGGCCTTTGCTATTCTGACTGCCTCCCCACTTCCTTCTGCTTTAACTGGTACAGTTCTTTGTCCTGCTCCTTCTGTGTTTCCTTATACTTCCTGAATGCTAGCTTTTCTCCTTAACATTCCCGCCACCTCTTTTGAGAACCATAGTGTTTTTTCTTCGTTTTGCTTTTGTTGATTTGCTTCACACAAAGGCTTGTTGCCTCTGTGATGGCTGTTTTGATTTTCCCCATTGTTCCTCCACCCTCCTTCTTGCTCATTTGCTAGTGCTTTTCTGAAGCACTCTCCCATTTTCCCAAAGTCAGCCCTCCTAAAGTCCAATACTCTTGCTTTTGTATGGCTTGACTCTATGGCTGTGTTTATCGTGAACCACACTGTTTGTGGTCACTTGTTCCCAGATGGCTACCCAATTCGAAATCCGAGATCCTTTCTCCATCCTTATTTGACAGTACCAGGTCTAAGATTGCTCCCTCCTGAGTGGGTTCCATCACTAGCTGTCTGAGGCATGCCCCTTGTAGGGCATTGAGAATAACCCTGCCCTTGGATGTGGCTGCAGCAAAGGTGCTCCAGTTAACATCTGGCATATTCAGGTCCCCCATCAACAATATCTCCCCTTTCTCTGCAGTTCTAAGGATGCCTTCTATCATTTTCTTGTCCATTGCCTTGCCCTGATATGGGGGTCTGTATGCAACCCCCTGGTGGATTTTGGTGCCATATCCTGTCTCCAGGGTGACCCATAGTGCCTCCTCTACTCCCTGTTTATCCTTTAGTTCCATTGCTTTGATCCCTTCGCTTACATAGAGAGCTACTGCTCCTCATCTTTTACCCTCCCTGTCCCTTCCGTAGCTTGTGTACCTTGGTATGTTTACATCCCATTCATGGTTCTCAGTGTTCCATGTTTCTGTGACTGCCATGATATCCAGGTGTCCCTCTTCCATCAAGGCCACTAGTTCAGGGAGCTTGTTACACAGACTACAGGCATTGGTACTCATCACCCTCCATTTTTTGATGGCCTTATCCCTTTTAGCACCAACCCTCTCCTTACTACCTTTTTCTGCATTTAACCCTGTCCTGCTCTGCTCCCTTTTGACTTCTCTACCTTAGTGTTTACCTCTCTAACTACTGTGTTTTGTGGGGGGAGGCTGGGTTTTTTCTGCTCCTTTTCAGTGCCTCCCCTCCCTTGGCTAGTTTAAATGCTTGCCAATGAAGCATTTAAACCTATCACCTAGGATCCTGGTTCCTCTCCCGGACAGATGCAGACCATCATGCCAGTATAGGCCTGCATCCCTCCAGGTGGACCCCAGTCCCCAAAGAAGCTAAAACCCTGAGCTCTGCACCAGTTTTTCAACCATTCATTGAATCCCATGGTGCAGAGTACCCTAGCACTACACTTGCTATAGACAGGCAGCACCTCCGAGAAGGTTACCATACGTGCTACTTGTCTAAGGCCCCTCCCCAACTCTTCAAACTCCTCTTGCACTGCTCTGACCCCATTCCCAGCCAGGTCATTTGTCCCTAGGTGGACAAAGACATACAGCTCCCTCCCTCGTGCAGCTGCTCCCGCGATCCTGAGGATTCACTCCCTGTCCCTCCAAACCGTGGTGCCAGGTAGGCACCCTACCTCCCTCTCCCCCTTCCTCACCCAATTCTACCCCCTAATGATTGAGTACCCCACCAGCAGTTGTTTCCTTCCCCTGTGGGGTCCCATGCTACCCTCCTGTGGGTCTCCTTTGTGGAGATTCCCAGCATCCTTATTGGTCTCCACTGCAGGTGCCTCAATAGAGGAACCACTCTCCGGCAGAACAGTGTATGAATTGTGGAGAAGTACAGTTGGAGGAATGCACCCCTGTTCCACCACCCTCTCCCTCTCTGAGCCCACCTTGGTCCAACTGCTCCTCTTCCTTGGCAACCTCTGAGGTAGCGGCAGTGGCCCTGGTGGTCCCTGTGTGGGGGAGGAGGTTTCATGAATCCTAGCCAAGTCAGCCTGGAGATGAGCAACCTCCTCCCTCAGACCAGAGAGGTGCCTACAAAGAGGGCAGCATCGCAGCCTCCAGAATGTATCCCGGAAGACTGCTGCCCCACAGCCATTGCACTGCACCACTCTCATCATGTCTTATTTTGTGTCCCCTCTCCTGTTGCTTTGTATGCTTACTCTCTCCTCCTTGTTTTTTTTTTCTTCCTACTGCCTATGTGCCCTTACAGCTCTCGCCCTTCCTGTTCTGGGACAGGAATTTCTTGTATTCTTCTGTAGTCTCCTTCTTCCTTACTCAGAGTCAGACCTCCAGCAGCTAGGGGGAGAGGGAGAGCTACTCTTTTCCTTCAAGGATAATGAAATCTATGTGTCTCAGTGATCCTTCCCTTCCTACTGCCAAACAGGAAGTTCCTGTTGTGAGTCAAATCCAGTGCCTACAATAGTAGAACTGGCTAACGGTGGGAGGGTGGAGGAGAGGGAAGGAGGGCACTTACAAAAATAAGTTCTTGTTTTGTAGTCAGCTGCTCCTTTCTCTAAGAGCAAGATTTCTGTCTGTCAAAGCTAGCACTAGGGAACTGTAATTGGAGACACCTGCTTTTGTACTCCCAAACTCCTAAGCCACACCTTCAATTAACTTCTCCCATCCTGACTTAACAAACTCCCTTTCCCTAACACAGAAAAACACACTGACTTCCTTTTTTTTACCCTAAATGAGACCCCCCCACTTCTAATAAAGTATCTATTTTCTTAATCCCAACAAGCATTAACTCCTGCTGAGATATAAATGTTTCTATTAGTAAAAAAAGTTCTAGTTTTGTAGTCAGCTGCTCCTTGCTCTAAAAGCAAGATTTCTGTCTGCAAAAGCTAGCACTCACATTAGCAGCTTTGGACAGGTCTCTGAGCTGGATGCCATTCCATATTTGGTCAGTATCCCCTAGAGAGTTTTTACCTTTTAACAGAGCATTGATTTGTGTCCAGAATTATTTTGGGTCAGACAAATTTGATGCTTGCAAATCCCTAAAGAACTTTTTCTTGGCCAATTTCAGTTCCTTCTTGCATTTGTTACATGGAGCTCTAAAGCGTAGCCAATCCTCAGTAAGACTGGAGGATTTAAAGTTGCCCCAGGCCTTGTCCTCACGAGTGATCTGAGTGCTCTTGTTAACCATTTGGCATGTTGACCTTTGACCCTCATCTGCTTGAGGGGGGCATGCCTATTGGCAATTGAAGTGAAGTAGTTTATGAATATATCAAAGGCAGCATCAAGAGCAGGGGCAATTTTGACCTGAGACCAGTCCATCCTGGCTAGGGATCTTAAAAAGGATTCACATTCAGATTTGGAGAAGTCCCTAGTTCAGAAGGTTCTCGGAAGGGATAGGGTGGGAAAGTAATTTCTCCAGATTAGAAATGTTGGGATATTGTCACTAATTGAGTCACTGAAAGTGCCAGCCAGGGACGATCAGTCTGACATCAGTACTGGGCAAGGTCAGACCAAGGCAACTATGGGACAATCAGCTTTACATCAGTGCTGGACAAGGTCAGACCAAGGCAACTATGGGACAGTCAGCCTCACATCAGTGCTGGGCAAGGTCAGACCTGGACAACTATGGGACAGTCAGCCTGACATCAGTGCTTGGCAAGGTCAGACCTGGGCAACTATGGGACAGTCAGCCTGACATCAGTGCTGGGCAAGGTCAGACCTGGACAACTATGGGACGGTCAGCCTGACATCAGTGCTGGGCAAGGTCATACCAGGGCAACTATGGGACTGTCAGCCTGACATCACTGCTGGGCAAGGTCAGACCCGGGCAACTATGGGATGATCAGCCTGACATCAATGCTGGGCAAGGTCACCCCTGGGCAACTATGGGATGATCAGCCTGACATCAGTGCTGGGCAAGGTCAGATCTGGGCAACTATGGGACAGTCAGCCTGACATCGGTGCTGGGCAAGGTCAGACCAAGGCAACTATGGAATGGTCAGCCTGACATCAGTGCTTGACAAGGTCAGATCTGGGCAACTATGGGATGGTTAGCCTGACATCAGTGCTGGGCAGGGTCAGACTTGGGCAACTATGGATGATCAGCCTGATATCGGTGCTGGGCAAGGTCAGACCAAGGCAACTATGAGATGATCAGCCTGATATCGGTGCTGGGTAAGGTCCTGGAGGCTATCATCCAGGGCAGAATAACAGCATTTTGTTGAGGCCAAGGTTCTGCCCCCTCTTGACAAGGCTTTATGAGGGGCAGATTGTGCCAAATGAACCTGATCACCTCTTCAGGGAACTGAAATTGCCATGGGCATCAGCACTCTTTGTTTCATGTTATTGTAATATATGATTTTCTTTTATTATAGAAGTTATGATTTATATTGTTCATTATTTTTAATATGTTTTATTTTTAGTTTTGCTCCTATTTGTAAAGCACCTTGGTTTTTAGATAGGCATTTTTTTTAAATAAACTATCTATCTACAGTATGTATCTTCAAGCGGGTGTCGGTGGTGATGAACAGGGGCAGGCCAAGGATGTCAGTAAGGCATTTAATACTGTGGCACATGACAAGTTTCAGAGCAAAGTGAAACAGTGCAGTATACATGAGACTTACAGTACACATGGTGGATTGCTAACTGGCTTGGCAGCAGGAAGCAGGGCATGGTGGTGGCGGACAGTTTAATCCCCGCAGTGTGAAAGACTGGTACACACTACTCAATCAGGCAGTAATTTACTGTGATCCCACACTGAAAGTATTAATGGCTATCTTACAAGACGTGATAGACTGAAAAAGGACAGTGCAGTTGGGACAGATTTTCATCTGCACTGAAGCATATGATGAAAATGGTGCAAGAACCAGATCAAGTTAGAGTACTGCCATTGTCAAGGCTATGAGGTGTGATTCTGCAAGAAAAATATTATGACCCTAATCTTTGCCACAGTTGTAGCAGTCTCTTAACCGCTTGCAAATGTACATGAGCTACAAGGGAGGATTGGCATTAAAAAAGTTTGAACTTTAACACAAAAATATTTTAATACAATAAAACATAAAAAGACTGAAGGACCATTATTCCCCCACTTAGGAGATGATTTTTTTGTGAGAACCCTAGATTGTAGATATGCTTGAGTGGAAGCTTATCTTTCAGCTACAATTCTAAGTCCTATTTTCTGTAGCCTCTTTGCCTTGGAAAATGGATGAAAAATACTGCAGCACAGAAATATGCTTGTGTGAATGCTACAAGCACTAAGGGGTGTAGGGAATACACAACGCAGTGCAAGGTCTAAGAATGGCAAATGCCTGATGCAAATCAGGCTTGCACAACTTTTGGGTGTCGAAAAATCCAACCCTCTGGGACCAACTAAAAAATGTGTTTCAACATGTCACACCTTCCAAACATTCTATTGCTCAAGGGTTGAGGAAATTACTCCCACTGCAGGTACAATATGTTCTGTAGACCTGAGGTGCACAGAGAATAGGAGATATATGGAGAGTGTAAAACATGTTTGGTTTATTTTAAGTTTTTTTGTTGACCAGCAAAAGAGGACTAAGAAATATGTCCTATATAAGGCCACAGGGAACCCCCTCCCTCTTTGCACTAAACAGTGTATGGTGTCTGCAACATGATCCTGATTGGAATTTTGCATGCTGCTCTCCAGGACAACATGCAAACATGTTGCCCTCTGCACACAAAAGAAGTTACACAATTAGTTATGATTGTACATACTAGGACTGTGCAAGTAAGTCCCTTTTTGCAAATACTTGATAGCGATTTGTATTCGAGACTCAGACTACCGGTACTTGTTATTCAGCCACAACTACAATACTTTCCATTATGTATGGCAGAATATGGAGAAACTAGTCCTGCTGCAATCATCAGTAATGGGCACATATAGTAGACGTGTTTCATATATATCTCTTCTACTGGCTGATGCCAAATCTTAATGTGCATCATGCTAGAGCTGTGGTACATTTGGGGGTCTGTGAAATACAAGTCCCTTATAAATCTGGACGTTTGTGCCTCCACCTTGACTAACCCACTTGGGATTTCTGAGAAGGAACCTTCTAACAAGAGCAGTTAACACAGAAGAGGAGCACGTAATGCTACAGATGGATTGAAACATACAACAAAGCAGGGATAACATGGGGCAAATGTGCTTCAGTTTAAATACCCAGGAGCTAATAGCATAACAGCACTTCTCAATCCTGTCATGCAAAACAGGGACAAAGGTCACAAATCTCTCAGTCCTCTCATCCAAAAACCAAGGACAAAATTCAAAGTCAGGGACAGTGTCTCAGAACTGGTACTATACATCAGTTCAATGTGTGGTACATAGCTCAGTGCTTGTGATAGGTAAGAGCTGGGTAAGATATGGTTGGTTCTTAGGTACGTTAGAGCTGGATTGGTACATGAGTCAGTGCTTGTAGTACATAGGAACTGGATGAGATATGATTGGGCTTAGCACGTTTGAGCTGGATGTGATATGGTTGATGTTAGAATTTGATCTTTTGGCCTTGCTCTATATACCACTTTTGGCGGGATGCTAGGTAAGAGTAGGATTGAAGGCCCCAAAAGAACGTAATTACAGATGTGATTACCTCCTCCAACTCTAGAGAATGTGGTCAGTAGCACAAAAGAGAAGAAAAACACCCTTAGGGGGAAGCCTTCGAGGACCCATGGTTACTGACCTGCCCGTCTTCTGGGCATACTAAAAGGAGAGTAATCTTAAGTTAGGCAAGTATTGATAAGTTATCTTATAACTAGATCCAGAGTGTTGGTCAAAGAGGCATATCCTGAGTTCGATTGCAAGCAGGTAATCCTGGAAGATGAGGTACTGGCAAATGAAGAGTTTACCATGGAGGGTCAATATCTTAAGAGGTTAGTGAATCCAAGTCCGTAAAATCAATAAGGTGTAGAAGGCAAGGAATTGTGCATAGTCAGGCAGCTCAGCTAGTGGCTGGTCATTGAATCATATCTTGGAGGGGTGAGAATGTTGAACTGGTTGATGGTCGATCCTTGAGTGCAATGAAGGAGGAAATCCATTCTAGAGGATGTAATGGATTACGGTGAGCAAGCAGTCAGGCCCCCCCTTGCAGGGTGGAGTAGGAGAGAATGGAGGATCCCCCATGATCCGACATGTTGTTCCAGTAGAGAAGGCGAGACTCTTAGATGGGTCGGCCATGGTGGGATGAAATGCATTGAGCAACAGCCAGGCCCCCTTTTTGTGCGGCGAAGCAAGAATGCAGTGTGCAGACAGCCAGTCCCTTTGCAGGGTGAAGTGGAGACAAATCTTCAGACCCCCTTGTGGGTGAAGCAGGAATGTGCTGAGCAAGTAGCCAGGTCCCCTTTTCCGGGGCAAAGCAGGATGGGTTGAGCAAGCAGCCGGGTCCCCTTGTGGGGCTGAGCAAGAATGTGTTGAGCAGGCAGCCAGGCCCCCTTGCAGGGTGCAGTGGGGATAAACCTCCAGGCCCCCTTGTGGGGCAAAGCAGGAATACGGTGAGCAGGTAGCTAGGCCCCCTTGTGGGGTGAAGTGGAGACAAACCTCTAGGCCCCCTTGCGGGGTGAAGCAGGAATTTGTTAAGCAGGTAGCCAGGCCCCTAGTTTTCTGGGACAAAGCAGGATGGGTTGAGCTAGCGACCAGGCCTCCTTGTGGGGTGAAGCAGGAATGCACTGAGCAGGCAGCCAGGCCCCCATGCGAGGTGAAGCTGAATAAACCTCCAGGCCCCTTTTTACGGGGCAAAGCAGGAATATGGTGAGCAGGTAGCCAGGCCCCTTTGCGGGGCAAAGCAGGAATGGGTAGAGCAAGCAGCCAGGCCCCCTTGTGGGTCAAAGCAGAGAGCAGAAAGCACTGAGCAGGCAGCCAGCCCCCCTTGCAGGGTGAAGTGGAGATAAACAGCCAGACCCCTTTTGCGGGGAGAAGCAGGAATAGGTAGAGCAAGTGCCAGGCCCTCCTGGTAGGGCAAAGTATTGATTGGAAAAGTTCTCCCATGATAACGCTGAGACCAAGGCTGGAGTGGTAGGCCATTGGTGAAGACCCATATGGAGACAGATGTCATCAGATGCTGTCTGGAGGGAAGTGGAGGTAGAATCACCAAATTGTCCTTGATGGAGCAAAGCTAGGTACAGTCCAGTGAGGTAGCTTGTGATAAGGGTGACTGCATGATGACGACCCGTCAGAAGGGCGACGGAACAACGGCGCCGACAATTTTGGCAACTCAGGTTTGCTCTCTTCCCCAAGTTGTGTCCCCCCACTGGAGTAGGAATCCATATTAAGGTTGGTGTGAGGTGTTTCTCCAAGGGGGTCTATAGGTTCATAGGTTCATAGGTTCATAGGTTCATAGGTTTAATCTGCCGAGGATAGACACAACTATCCTATTAGGCTCGCCTCATTATTTTAAATTATTTAAAAAGAAATTTACTATCACCAAAGTATTTGTCTATCCCATTTTTGAATTCGTTCATTGTAGAACTAGTTATAATTTCTGTTGGTAAGTTGTTCCATACCCCAACCACTCTTAGACTATACCAATTTCTCCTAAAGTTGTGCACCCAAGTTTGTTGACAAAGTTGTTCTGTGTGTTTCCTTGTACTGGTTCTCCCATAGTTTTGTATAATACCCAAATCTTTTAATAAATCTACGTCCTTTATATTTTTGTATAAGAAACATAGATCACCCCTTATTCTACGATAATAGAGAGAATAAAGATTCAGTCTCTCTAATCTTTCATGATATTCTTTATTCTTAAGTCCCTTTATTTTTTTAGTTAATCTTCTCTGTACTCCCTCAATAGCAAGTATATCCTCCCTATTATATGGGGCCCAAACCCTCGCACAGTACTCCAAGTGTGGTCTGACCAATGCAACATACAGAGGAACCAGAACCTCACTCCTCCTGCTTGCTATGTGTTTCAATATACAGTTTAGGATCCGGGTTGCTTTTTTTAGTTGATTTCTACAGTGTACTCTAAATTTTAGGCCGTTAGTGATTGTGATGCCGAGGTCCTTTTCCTCAGTAGCTATTCCCAAATTTATTTTATCCAATAAGTAGGTTGCTTCCTTATTTTTCTTACCCAGGTGCATAACCTTGCATTTGGATATGTTTAGTTCAAGTTTATTGAAGTTGGTCCATTTATTTATTAAGTCAAGGGTTTGTTGAAGTGCTTCTCTTTGATCATCATCTTTTGGAACTACGCCCAGTCTAGGGTGTGGGGGAGAATCCCCCTGCATTACAATACTTTGTGTTATGCCATTGCCCTGGGGGTTTTACACCCTTCTGATGGGTCGCCACGTCATGCAGTCACCCTTATCATATAAACCCATCTGGCAAGAGGTAGAACAGCTGTCTACGATCAGTACAAGTATAACGGCCAGTGAAGGCTAGCTTTCCCAGGTAGAATTCCAAATCCTGTTGTTGAACTCGATGATGAGCAGGAAGTTAAAGCTGAAGATAAAGTTCCAGCAGATGAGGAGTTCCAGTTAGGAGTGATGTCTGGACAAGGGATGATGTTAATTCAGACCAAGGTAGCTATGAAATAAACAACTGCAAAGCATACATGTACTGTCAGCATGGTTGAAGATGAGAGCCAACATAGAAATATTTGAGTACGTAGAAATCTTAGAGGAGGAACGGTCGGCAGTGTTGCCCAGCAGGGAATCATGATGAGGTAGGAGTCTGTGAATTGGAGGCTTGCCTGGAGTTGGAATCCCATGAAACATTAGTTTGATCGAGTACTTATCAGAAGGATAAGTGTCCTAAGATGTCCAAGGAATGAGGAATACTCCATGGAGATGTGCGGCTTCTGAGTGAGGAGAAAAACTGCTGTGGCATGATGGATTTGGGATGGCAAGACCCCCACATGAGTTCACCATCACCATTTTATGATATACAAGATAAGAAGAAGAGTCCTCTCATGGGGGTGTGTATGTTTTAGAGGGTGGGACCCCATGTGGTCCGCTATGCCACAGTATAAGCTTCTGAGTAGAGGATGGCAGGATCCCCCGTAGTCTGCTATTGTGGTAGTGATGCATTGTGCAATATAAGGAGAACAAGACCCAGTAAGTCCAACTGTAATATGAAATTCACGAACTATGAGAAGAAGCCCTCTAGTGAGCATGGATGCTTAAGATGTTGGGTCCCCCATGGGTACGCTGTCGCTGTAGTAAGTGTGGATGAAATAAGAGCTTCCCTAGATCCCACGGAGGCCAAGCTAAACTGGAGATCCCATGCAGGAATGTTGAGGTGATCAATATATCCAGGCTGCAGCTGAATCCTTAGTGTAGTGAGGAAGGTGTAAATTGGTAATGTGCAGTTGTCTGGCAAGGCAGCAGGATTGCATGATTCAAAGATTGCACTCATCTAGACAATATGAAGGTCCCCATTGGTACACTGGAAGGACCCCATAGAGGTCCAATGAGGACAGTGTATAAGGTGATGGAGTAGCAAACTAGGCCCCCACATGGGCAAGCTGGAGTGGCAGGACCCCCATGTAGGTCAGCCTGAGGAGGAGTAGAAGTGAGTGAGTTAGGCTAAACCTTAATGTAGGCTATTGAGACCGGAAGAACCCCTACGTAGGTCTGCCTGAGGAATGATAGAAGTGAATGAGTTGAACTAGGCTTCCAGTAGGCCAGCTGGACTGGCGGGACCCCCATGTAGGTCCACCTGGAGATGAGTAGAAATGAGGGATTTGAGCCAGACCCCATGTAGGCTGGCTGAACTGGCAGAGTCAGAGTGGCAATATAGCTGCCCCCATCTAGGCCGGTTGGAGAAAGGATGCTGCAGGGGCAAATCTGAAAGGAGAATGCATTGAGGTAGTCAATAAATGTCAGTAAGGGGCATACGATATCCAGGAATGTCAGGATGAAGGTGCCTGGATCACACAGAGTGAGACATCCCGTGCCTCCTGAAAGTAGCATCATGCTGCACTAAGCATAACTGTGCAGGAGTTGTGGGCATGATGGCCCAAAGGCTGCTGCACAATCTTGAAGATGAGAGAGCGACCTGTAGTAGTATGCACCATCATGCCAGATATATAGAGATGCATGTCAGTCTTAACATTAGAGCTATGGTGAGAATGATCGGGGAAGGAACCCCCAGCAATGTGAGCCAGAGTCCTCTGATCTGGGAATCCAAGCTAAAATGGCACAGGCAAGAAATTAATAAAATAGTAAGCCCAACTCCATAAAACTGGTTTGCCCATGACTCACTGCTGTAATGCGGGAGTGGAACTCCTAGCCCGAAGGTGACTTGTGGGCTGAGGATAGCAGGGTAAAAAAGTGGCGCATGGCCTTACAGCCAGCAGGCATGTGGCACCAAGGAAGACAGAATCCAGGGTTCCCCACCCTGCTGAGTTGTAGGATGAAGGGGCGGGGAAGCACGGCATTGGTGGTGCCACACCGGCCACAGTCGAGAGGTGAGGAGCCGGAATAGCTCCCTGGCGTGCTCTGTGCCAAACAGTATGTGGCTCACTGGCTGTTGTAGTACAAGGCACTGTGGAATCTGGAGCAGTGGGTGAGAACATGTAAGAAGGAGCAACAAGCAGACTGGACCAGTGTGGAGTCTGGAGCGATGCAGCTGTAATCTGGTGCAGGCAGGCACTGACATACACGGAGACTGGTGAGGAAGAAAGAAAAACCCCAAAGAAAAAGGAACAGAGAACAAGAAAGAAAGGTACAGACAGAACGTGGTGGGAGGGGAGAGGCAAGACACAGCAAGAAACAAAGGGAAAAGGGAGTGAGAAAGCAAAAAACGAAGGCCATGAAAGGGGTGGGAGCACCAGAGGAGGCACAGAGGGGAGAGAGAAAGGATCCAGCCCCACCAGCCATGCAGAACCGGATCAAGTCCGACTCGCTCTAAGCAGAGGGAGCAGAAGCTGAAGGCTTATACAGAGGATGGGGGAGGAGCTATCCCCCCCATTTAAATATAGGCAGAGCCTTCCAAGAAGTTATTAGAGCAAAGTATGTGTAAAAACAAACAGTAGCCACCTCCACCACTAGGTGCGTACAGCTGATATGGCTCCAAGGGTGTATGGGGGGTGCCCACCATGAACATTTCTGTCTACTATGGATCTGGAATTGCAGGGCCAACAGAACACTGGATCGCTGCCTCTATTTGCTGTGGAGGGGAGGCATGGGTGACCTGTGCCTGGTGGGACCCCCCTCGTGCTCCAGGAATGCACCGCCTGTCCGAGCCTGAGGTGCCGGCTTGCTGAACCCAGCTCTGGTGGGCATCCTCGGCACACTGCACATCACTGCCCTGAAACCAGAAGGAAGCTGCCCTGCCTTTGCAGGCATCCAATTGACTCAGAGACCCTTACCTGCCTTGCCGTTGTAGGTGCCCAACCAGTGCCAGAGAAAGCCTCGAAGCTCCCAATTAGAAACATAGACTTTGACGGCAGATAAGGACCACTTGGCCCACCCAGTCTGCCCATTTCCCTACCTACTGGATAAGCTGCAGATTCTAGTTAACCAACAGCCTATTTCCTGCAACCCCCCCACTATAATTGCCTTATGTCTGTTCCATGCATGTTTGAATTCCTCCACTGTTTTACAATTCCTCGCTATCTGAGCCGCGAGCCTAACAAAGTACTTTTCTGCCTCCAAGGACAAATTTTCCATTTGAACTTTGGTGCCTGCTCTGAGCTCCCAGGCTTCATCTGCCATTGGCCCCCGCTGCTGTGACATGCCAGCTCTCTTCACTCAAAAGGGAGAGCATGACCAGTGGCCCTGAACACCGAATCACTACCTCTATTTTCTGTGGAGGGGAAGTGTGGGTGACCTGTGCCTGGTGGCCCCCCCCCGTGCTCAGGGAATGAACCGCTTGTCTGAGTCTGAGGTGCCGGCTTGCTGAACCAAGCTCCAGTGGGCCTCCTTGGCACACTGCACATCACTGCCCTGAAACCAGAAGGAAGCTGCCCCTGCCGTTGCAGGCGTTTGATCGACTCAGTGACCCTTACCTTCCTTGCCATTGTAGGTGCCCGACCAGCACCAGAGAAAGCTTCGAAGCTCCTAATTCTTTGCTTTCTGAGCCGCGAGCCTAACAAAGGACTTTTTTGCCTCCAGGGACTAATCTGCCATTTGAACTTTGGCACCTGCTCTGAGCTCCCAGGCTTCATCTGCCATTGGCCCCTGCCACTGTAATGTGCCAGCTCTCTCTGCTCGAAAGGGAGAGCGTGACCAGTGGCCCTGAACACCAAATCGCTGCCTCTGTTTGCTGTGGAGGGGAGGTGTGGGTGACCTGTGCTTGGTGGACCCCCCCCTCGTGCTCCAGGAAAACACCGCCTGTCCGAGTCTGAAGTGATGGCTTGCTGAACCAAGCTCCGCCGGGCCTCCTGGGAACACTGCACATTGCTGCCCTGAAACCAGAAGGAAGCTGCCCCTGCTGTTGCAGGCGTCCAATCAACTCAAGAGATTTTCTTCCTCCCACCCACCCTGTTCTCTCCTCTCGTTAAATGCTTACACGCTCCTCTACTTGTGTCCACAGTACCCTGTCAGCTTGTTGGGGGAGGTACAGTTAAGAGAGAGACACACACACAAAAAAAACAACTTTACTCACTGACATTGTTTTGTGACGTTCTGTACTATCTTATCTGTCAAGGGCTTCCCTATTAGTACTAACTAATCCCCTCTGGGTGCTGATAATTACTGAGGGTCACCTTCCCTCTCCTCTCTTGATATTGCCACATGTGTTTTGCTGTATATTGCCATAAATGCTGTGCCTCTCTCTCCTTTCTTGCTGAATATTGCCATATTGTGTTTTGCTGAGCATTGCCATAGTGCTTTGCTTTCCTAGGAGTCACACAGTAATCTGCCTTTTGTGTTTTGCCCTTGTCAGCCCACTTTCCTAAGGGTACTCATATTATACTGACCTATGCATGCTGCATTCTTCTGTCTACTTTCCCAGTTGTTGTGTTGTGCGATTGATAGATAAATAGAATAATAGATAGGTTCCTGTGCATTACAATGTAGTAATTCCATCGAGAGGTTCTGGGGACATTGGGAACCTCGAGAGCGAAGCTCAAGGTTCCATGTCCCCAGAACCTCAAGATGGATTTACACATTGTAATCCACTAGGAACATATTTTTATTTTTTAATATATGGATCACGATTTTCGTTTTCTTCTGAGGCAGTCGGCAGCTGCAGCCCGAACAAGTCTCTCCGTTCTGGTCACGCGCTACACTGTCTCACTGCTCGTTTTGTTTTTTGTTTTAGTGAAGGACAGCCTACCTTTTCCATGTCTGGGGAACGCAGGGTCAGCTTGATATCTGTATTTTTCAGGTATTTTTTAAAAAAAGCTGTGAAATGTTACGGTTGGGAAACTCTCGGTAAGCGAGACAGTGGCCGCCATGTTTTTCGAACTGTTCTGCCGGCCCTAACAGGAAAAGTGGCCAATTGGAAGGCACGTTTTAAAAGACGTTCGGAGCTGGACTAGCGCATGTGCTGTTGTGATTTGGTGATAATACTATCGTTCAGGTACCCAACGATAGTATTACGGCACCTGAACGATGGTATTATCACTCCTGAAGTGTAGTATTATCACTTTGGGAGTGATACTATTATGGGGAATTTTTTGTATGCTTTTGTACTATATTATTTTCATGATCCATATATTAAAACTAAATAATATAATAGTACCGTCTGGGTCCTGGCAATATCATCTTTAGCAGTCTGCAACTTTCTGGTGAGTCTGCTCTGGTACCTATTCCTGAGCTGTCGACTGCCTGCCCAAGTCCAACTGCTCTCACCCACGACTAACTTGTCCCATCTACTTTACTTACACACTGGTCATGCTGACCAGCCCCATCAAGGCCATCCCCTTCTGGAGCCTTACTAGCATCCTGACGTGGTGTCACCGGGAACCGCACTGTTCCACCCTTGGAATGGAGTCTCCTAAGTCTACCAGGGATAGTGTCATGCCCCCTTCACTTAGTACCGTCCTCCATGCTGGTCTCTTTGTGGGTCTAGTTCTCCTCCAAGTGGTTCCTGACCCCTCTCAGATAATGTGGGAATCTCCTGCCACATAATAATCTTCCCCTCTGTCTCACATGCTGTCTTGATCTCAGATCCCTACTGTATCCCTCCTTGGTGAGGAGATGCCCAGCCCGCAAGCCTATGACCAGAGGTACCACCTTCAGATGGCATCTCCTCTGGCTCTTCCTGGTGATCCTAGTCCTGGCCAGTGACATTGAACTCAATCCCGGTCCTACCTACCAGGCCTCTTCAATCCCCGTAGAATGGAGGTTGGGCAAGGGGTTAAAATTTGCTCATCTTAATACTCGCAGTCTGCTACCCAACCTGGACGAGCTTGTCACCTGGGCTGCACTCTATAAGCCTGACATTCTTGGTGTTACAGAGACCTGGTTAAAGTCCTCAATCCCTGACTCAGTCTGTGCGCTCCCTGGCTTTGAGCTCATAAGACAGGATTGGTCTCGAAACAAGCGGGGTGGAGGCATTCTAATATACTTTAGGAGTCATCTTAAAGTGTCTCTGGTGACACACCAGCAATCCTCCCTGTCCCCTTGTGAGCTGCTCCATGTAATGCTGCTACTTGGGAACACTAAGAAGGTACATGTTGTATGTACATATAATCCCCCTAAGGGTGGGCTTCCTGGCCTTACCCACCTCTTGGATACTGTCGGTCCTGGTATCGGAGATAACGAACTCTTAATCCTGGGAGATGTGAACTTAAACTGGGCTGGAGGTAACACAAAGCAGTTTGAGCCCCTACTTGCAAACCTAGCCCTGACACAACTTGTTCAGGAGCCAACTAGATGGTGGGTCAATGGTACCTCTAGCTCTCTTCTGGACTGGATCCTGTCCAATCGCCCAGAGAGGATCTGCTCTGCCGGAACTCTATCTGACTCTATCTCAGATCATGCCCCAGTTTTATGCGTTTGGAAAATCCCCTCCCAAAAATTCCCCACAAAATCATCCACATTAGAAATTTCTCCAGGTTTGACCCGGATGCATTTGAGGAGGATCTGAGGCTCACTGATTGGTCAGGGGTGTATAGTGCCCCTGATCCCTCTACAGCTGCTACCCAGTTTCTCAACACCTTTGGTGCCCTGCAGGACAAGCACACCCCAATCATTAGGCAGAAGGTAAGGGGGTCTGCCACAGAATGGTTGCATGGGAGCCTCCTAGCCCTTATGCGGGCTAGAGACAAGTGCTGGACCCACTTCAAAAGCTCCCTTGATCAGACCATTTATCAACAATATAGAAAACTTAGAAGCGAGTGTAAAAAAGCTATTAGGGTAGCAAAAAGTGACTTCTGTACGTCCGCCCTACTAGGCTCTGCCAATGATCCACGCAGGTTCTGGAGGAACATAAAAACACTTGTCAGTGGCTCCTTTAACTCGGGTATCTGATATGATTATTGGTGTGGTCTCCTGCAACATTCCACTCACGATTGCAAATGCTCTTAATTCCCACTTCTCTGACCTATCAGCACTCTCCTCACTCTTCCCTGCTGATGAGAGCACTAGTGGCCCCTCAGCCCCTGCCCAGCAGGTGACTCACCCCTCCCAACCATTATTCTATCTCAGGGCTGTGTCTGACATGGAGATGCTGAGTCTCCTCTCTGGCCTCTCCTAGCACTCCAGTGCTGGCCTTGGTAACCTGGAGCCCAAGCTTCTGAAGCTAGATGCCCCTCTCATTACCTCCCCAGTGGCCCACATCCTCAAGCTGTCCCTTGCCATGGGGGTTATCCCGACATCTGGAAGGTGGTGAAGATTGTCCCAGTACTGAAGCAGGGAAATCCCAAAGTTCCGGACAACTATCGGCCGATCGCCATCCTACCGGCTATTAATAAGCTCCTTGAAAAAGCTTTTGCTGCACAACTCTCAGAGTACATTCAGGCCTATGAGTTGCTGTCCCCAGCCCAGCATGGTTTTTGTAAAGGGCACAACACATCCATGGCCCTGGTCTCTGTCTCATCTAGCATCAGAGCAGCCATGGACCAGGGCAAACTCTCTGGAGCAATATTCATTGACTAATCCAAGGCCTTTGACCTTGTAGAATATGTATTGCTCTGCACTCAGATGCGGTCCCTTGACCTGTCCCCTCCTGCTCTGAATTGGCTAAACAGCTACCTTCAGGGTAGAGTACAGCTGAACAAATTCAACAAAGTCCTCTCTGATCCCTCACTGGTGACCTCAGGTGTTCCTCAGGGCTCGGTCTTGGGGCCCCTTCTCTTCTCCCTCTTTGTTAACCATCTCCTAGCCACAGTAACAAACTGTAGTGTCACCCTTTACGCAGATGATCTGGTTATCCTGGCCCACTCCTGGGACATTGCGACTCTCAACCACGACTTGTCTGAGGACTTTAAGAACATTTAGTCCTGGGTAACCAAACACAAGCTGGTCCTCAACCTGAAAAAAACGCAGGCTATGCTGTTTGGGTCATCAGCCAAGATAAAAGCCTCTCCCACCCCTCTGAGCATCACTTGTGTGGATGGTGCTCCCCTCCTAACTGTGGACTCCATCAAATACCTCGGGGTGACACTTGACCCCCAACTGGACTTAGGGAGTCATATCCTAAATGTCTGTAGAACTGTGAACTGTAAATTGGGTCTGGCCTACAGGGCCAAGAATAATCTGACACCTACTGCTCATCTGGCACTTGCTAGAGGTGTACTACTTCCCCTCCCTCAGCTATGACCGCCACCAATTTGCCTGCACCTCCAAGGCTGTTATTACTCGGTGGCACATGACGTACATCAATATGTGCCGCTTTGCCCTGGCAGCCCCTCATCTCACCCATCACTGTGATCTTTATGAAAAACTGGGTTGGCTTTCCCCGGCAAATCACCTGAACTTTAGGCTGGGATGCTTTGTGGGTAAAGTGATCAAATCTGGCACCCCTCCGGGGCTAGCACAACTTCTCTCACCTCCTGACCCCTCCTCCTACCCTCTCAGGTCCCAGGGTCCTGGGGTGCTAAAAGTACCCTTCACTCGAAACCTTATGGAGGATAGGGACTTCGCTGCATGTGCTCCCAGGCTCTGGAACTCTTTTTCTGACTATGTTCACTCCGTCTCCTCCCACCAGTCTCTCCAGAAGTCCCTGTGGTGGCATCTGAAGTTGGCCTCAGCGTGCGAGTGTCCCAAGCCTCCTTAGCCTAATGTCCCATTAACTGGATTCACATTTGGCCACATACTTGGAACCAAACTGTTTTGAGGACCTGCTAATGTTCTCTTATTTGTTTCTCATGATCTTATGCTCTCCAAGGCATTCGTCTGTGCCACTGTATGTTCTAGACTATATATTGTTGTTCATATGTATGTTAACAATTTCTGTCACAGTAGGTCATTTAAGCAATAATGCACGACAGGGTGTGTGTTGTGCTGGGATAATGTCATGCCTGGGGTGATCAGGCATGAGGTCGCAGGCCGAGTGCGACTAATCACCCTAAAAGTGACATTATCCCAGCACAACACACACCCTGGAGTGCATTATTGCTATTATACAATGGTTCATTGTGTTTTTAAGAATATGAAAATGTGAAAAATATGTTTAAAATACTTTTTTTCTTAGTTTTTTTGCTAGTGGGGGTATACCTATTGGCAAAAAAATCCTTAGTATCTGTGTTGTCCAGCAGGTGGCGCTGCAGTTATATAGTTGTGTGTATTCCCTTTTCAGCGTGTTGTTCTGCTGTGATTCTCTGGATTTGTTTACTGAGAATCCCCCCCCTCCCCGCGCAAAGGAAAAAAAAAACAAAACAAGGTAAGTACTTAGTTGTGTTTCTTTGAGCTGGTCCTGGTCCTGCTGTACTTCATGGACTGGCTGAAGGTGACTGTGTATAATGTTTGTTTAATTACTTATGTGAAAGCTGCAAAGTTTTGAACCACGATCCTACTTTGTGTATTGCACGCTATTTCAAATCAGCTTAGTTTGAATTGTTTTACTTTTCCCCAGCAGTGTGACTGTTTCTTTGAGGAACTGGTCGGTCTGTGCACTGAGCAACGAGCAGCTGTTTCAAAGTGCTCGTGACCTCCGAATCCGATGAAAATGCTGTTTTTACATAACAGCTTTTTTCTCAGTAAAATATGTTTTTGTGGGGGAATACGGGGTGTGGGGTGGGGGTGCAACGTTGCGCCAGGAGGGACTTAAACTGAGAGGGGTTTCACTCGTGTCTCCTGTGTTGACGGAGCGGAGACTGCTAGCGGGGGGGGGAGGGGAGTTGTCATGATGCTGATCGCAGATGGCTTTGAAGGGTTGCGGTAAAGCAGGAAAAGAAAGACAGTCATAGTAATGGCTAGCGGAGTGATTGTTTTAATATTTTACTCGGTCTTCTGTGTGCTGGGGCTAGATCCGTGATGTTGTACTGGGATAACATCACGGGTCCAGCCCCAGAATGACCAATCAGTGACCAGGATTTTTTCTTGCCATTGTATAATCTATGCTTGACTGTTTTTGTGACTCAATGTATTTAGTGACTCAGTGTACTTGTTTTACCTGCTGTTATGTTCTGATGTATCTGTATTCCTTGTTGTACTCTCCCGGGTCATTCCTGAAAATAGGCATACAACTTGTCTAGTGTACCTACCTGGTAAACAAAAGCTAAATAAATAAATAAATAAACAGAGCTCAAAAGTACAAGTGGAACCCATGGAACACAAAGAAGCACACAAAGAATGTCCACAAGTGTTGGTGGAGACAAATAGACAGCCTTTATTCCTTGTACTTATCTTTACATGTATCTCACGTTTATATCTTTTCAATATAAAAAGAATTACAAAATGAGTTATACAAAATAACATTACAGTTAGAAAATGTTTATATATGGTGAATCTCACATATTTATGTATTAAAAGGCCATCTAAACCACTTTTATACATGTTCCAAAAATGTGACCCATAGTTTTGGCATTTAATATAAACAGCACATGTAGAAGGTTTTAGAGCAATGATTACAAAAGAAAATAGAAGTAATGTTCCTTATTAAATTTCTTTAGCATTTAAATAAGATAAGACCATGACCATATGTTGACTATCTGCAGTCAAACTTTAAAAGTAAAGAGATTGTATGTGATTTGTTTAAGTTATGCATTGGGTGAATGTTATTGGATTGTACAGTACATTAGATAATTCCAAACTACTTTAGCCTGGAATGTGAAGAAGATGCTGTAGGGTTCAGGTCTGATTACCTACATTCCTTAACCAGTGTATTGGAGCTTATAACACCAAATTATTAAGGAAAAGAAAGCACAATTAGCTATATAAAAAGTCAATAACATTCATCCTTAAGATGATCAGGATCAATGACAATTATACAATGGCAAGAAAAAATCCTGGACTCTGATTGGTCAGTCTTGGGCTGGAGTCATGATGTTATCCCAGTACACCATCACGGGTCTAATCTCAGCCTCACTGTGAACCTGTAGATGATTTTTTGGACCTAGAGCTCTTTTTTTGCATCTCCTCTTAAGAAACAAAAATATTTTTCCACACTAATAAAAACATTCTTTAAGATTATTTTTTTATTTTATATTTAACGAGCCATTGTATAATAGAAATAATGCTCTCCAGGGTGTGTGTTGTTTGGGATAACGTCACGCCTCAGTTGTTGGACGTACTCGGCCTGCGGCCTTGTGCCCAACCACCTGAGGCGTGACGTTATCCCAGCACGACACACACCCTGTCAGGCATTACTGCTTAATTAGCATATGATAAACAAGTCAGTAACAAAAATACTGCAGTAATAATATTAGATTCTAGATAAACAGCTATATTTTGAAAGACAGTGTTATAAAATATTTTAAATGGTCAGTAGCGAATGGGGTGTCGAGAACAATTAGAACAGCTTTGTTTGACCCAACAAACCCAACAGGTTTTCTACATATCTTACATTATGTTTCATAATTTGAGCCAGGTTTCTCCTAAAATAGTTTTCCTGCCAGTATTCCCTTTCCTTTTTAAATTTGGGACACACAAATATAATTTGCTCAAGATCACCTAGATCTTCCATGCCACATTTACGGAATGGGGAATGGGCTCCTTCTTGTCTTTGTTTATTGAATTGTTGGTTAGAATCAGAAAGTTCCAAATGGAACCATGTAATGAGGTTTCTTTATCATTATTAGTTTTGTCAGATATGGCTCCGTGTTGAAACCTTTAAGATGCCTGTATGCAATATGAATTTTAGAGATGTGGTGCTTTGCCATGTCCTGCTACACTGCTATGTCTCTACACTTACGTCTAATATGGTCTACCAAAATTAATCATGGAGTTCTATAAATCATGGTCAAAATAAACTGGAGTCCTGTTGGAAATAATCTGTATTTCAAGAATGTTATATATAGGAAAACAAAACCTCTTAATGAATAAGAGACTTGTTCCTCATAACATTGCTTGGGAAGGTGGTTTTTGGACATTATTTGTAAGTCCATTATATATAATTATTTTAGATAAGACGATTCAGTGGAATATTGTCCTAATTCAGCTCTGAGAATATGGCAGGACTGCCTTTGGAACTTTCAATAGATAGTAATATAATTCATTTATTGTTATTTTAGGAGGGTAAATAATCTGTAAGGCTCCATATTTCTGCTGCATGCCATATTGCATTTGCAATTTTAGCATTTATTACTAGTAAAGTGTCCTTAATTGAGTAGCACCATAATTCTGCACACAAGATTTTACTCCATTAATTGAGGTTTGTCAATTTCGTTTGAGGTATTTTATGTCCGAGTTCCATTTGGTATTTATGACAAATCGTACAGCTAAATAACCATAATGAGGCACTGTTTCAGTGGGTGAGCTGTTCAGCTTCAGACTGTATTTCCGAAATGAAGCTACACCAGAAACCACCATCTGCATTTTTTTCTTGTTTATCCACAAGAACTAACTACTACACTTTCATGAGAATGCATCCAGTTTACTCTGTAAACTGGATAAAGATGTCAAGATTAAGATAATATCGTCTGCAGATGCCAAGAAAGAAACAAATCAGTTGAAAGCTTTTGAAGAACAAAAATCCTGATTATACAGCTTCTCTGTTATACTGTTTATATACAAATTGAAAAGAAGTGGCACCACAACACAGCCATGTCTGATCTCTAAGTTTGTTTTGATTAGGGCCATTAAATTTCCCTGAAGATTATATTGAACTTTGGACCATGTATTTTCATGGAGTCTTATGAAGAGATAATAGATATTTGTCTATACCATATTCCATCAATATGGTTCAAAGTGCACCTCCGAGAATACTGTTGAACACCATTTTGAGATCTATAAAACAGCAGAAGAGTTTAGATTTTTTTCAATTTCAACACGTTTAATAATTAGATGATGCAACACTTGGCAGTTCTATATAGTCGAGCAACCTCTCCTGAAGCCATTTTGGGCTTCATCCAGGATATTGTTTTCCTAAACCCAAGTTTCTAGCCTATTTAATAGTATATTCTAACAAAAATACAGTATTCTGAGTGGTATCCATTAGGCTTATTGGACAATACATTTGGGGGTCATTTTACTGCCTTTCTTTGCATATTGGATACATTATATTTCCATGCCATGAGTCTGGGAATATTTTATGTTTTATCATGTAATTATATGAATGATGTAATAGAGGAATCCTCCGGCTAGGGAAATATTTAAATATGTCACTAGGAATTCTTGCAGGTCCAGGAGCTTTATTATATTTATTCTGACCAATAGCTATATTTATCTCCTCTTTAGAGAATATAATGGGTATGGGACAATATTCGAGATGTAATAAATTCCTAAGAATTGTTATCACTGTGTGGCAGTTGTTTTCAGCATTACCAAAATAATCTTGGGAAGAATGAGTTTCGGGTGGATGTGGGAGTCTACTGACACTGCATGAGAATTTGTACCTTTAGCTACCATTAGACAAAATTCTTTGGAATTTTTGTTTTTAATAATTTTATATCACTGTGACCATAATTTGGACTGCTATTTTATTTTTCCTTCTTCTTCCTTTGATTTATCAATCTTAAATTCTCTTTTGTTTTATTCTTTTTCACCAGTTTAATAATTCTGGCCAATGATGTCTTTTCCTACCTACACCTTGAGTTAAACCAGCCCTGATTTTTGATGGTGCATGGTTTATCGATATATAGTAATGGCACTATATATGACAATATTTTAGACCAAAATTTGCTGAAGTTCACAGTAGCTGGAGAATATAACAACATCTATTTGTAAATAGTTACACCTGAATGCCATACGATCTCTTCCAAATTATTAGGAGTATCAGTATTCCATTTGATTCTTTTGGAATTAACTATATTAAGTGATGACATATTGTAATCATATTTTTCTGAGGGAGAAGAAGCACAATTTAATAGTATTTCCAGAGGAAAAATGTAGTGATTCAGGGTGTTCCACTATTCGTAGCTCAATAATCCTATCTATGCCATTTATATTATACATAAATAGATCTATTAGAGATGTTCCATTAAATGAAAAAAGTACTCTGTCCTCCACTGTCTTCTTTTGTCCAACATTGATTATAATAAAATCTAGTTCTACTAGCAGATTATTAAATAGTACTCCTACTTCATTTTGTTAAGATTGCTGGCATCAGGTCCGAGATCTGTTCAGCATGCTGTAAGACGGGATATAGTGATCGGTGGGAGGTTGCAGAACCACAGTCTGGTTGGTCACCATTTGGCCAGGTGGTGATCTCAGATGTCGTGATGATCATCCAGACTATGCGGCCAACCTTCTGTAGTTTGGACACGGGTCTGACCTGCCTTCTTGTGGGGTGTGTGGATGTTATTGGCCCTGTCCTGGTGGAGATAGTTCGGAGTTTGTTGGAGACTGGAGAGTTCCCTGATTCTTTGAAAGAAGCAGTCAAGATTCCCCTTCTTAAAAAAATCTTCTGTCGACCTGGACTGTCTTGTCAACTACAGGCCTGTCTCTAACCTTCCCTTTGTGGGTAAGGTTAGTGAGAAGGCGGTTGCGCTGCAGCTGGAGGATCATCTTGCCCTGCATGACATCTATGATCCCTTCCAGTCGGGTTTCAGGAAAAGGCACAGTACCGAGACTGCCCTTGTTCCGGTGCTCAATGACTTTCTTGTTGTGAGAGATTGGAGAAGCCGTACTATCTTGGTCCTCCTTGATCTCGTGGCGGCATTTGACAGCATGGACCATGGGGTATTGCTAAAGGGTCTGTGGCTGATCTGTGGACTGTCTGGTACAGTCCTCAGATGGTTCCATTCTTTCCTCACTGGCAGGTCCCAGATAGTGGTATCAGGAATTTTTTCCTCAGATACTTTCTCCATGCCATGTGGTGTTCTGCAGGGCATGGTGCTTTCCCCCATGTTGTTCGCAGTGTACTTGTTCCCACTGGGGGACATTGTAAGGTGGTATGGACTGAGTTTTCACTGCTGTGCAGATGATACTCAGCTGTACTTGTTCTTTGCACCTGGTCAGGATGTTGTGCTCTTGGTATTTAATTCCTGCCTATACAAGGTTCAGGTCTGGATGAGTGCCAGCTGGCTGAAGCTGAATTCCGATAAGACCGAGGTTTTGGTGGTGGACATGGGACACCAGGTAGAGGGGTCGGGGGGGATCATCTGGTCTGGTACTAGGTAACTGCCAACTGAGGACCGAGGAATGGGTGCGTAGTCTGAGCGTTATCCTCAATGAGGGATTGACCTTGAAATCTCAGGTATCATCTGTGGTCAAGACCTGATTTTACCATCTGTGGAATATCGCTCAGATTAAGCACCTTGTTCCACCTGGTGATCTTCCAACACTGGTCCATGCTTTTGTGACCTCTTGCCTGGATTACTGTAATGCCCTCTACCTAGGGCTACCAGGGGTTGATATCCACTGTTTGGAGCTAGTGCAGAATGTGGCAGCCAGGCTACTAACTGGGCTTTCTCGATCTAGCCATATTACTCCTGTGCTGCCGGTGCTGCACTGGTTGCTGGTGCAATGGCGGATCACCTTTAAGGTCAGCTTGCTGACCTAGAGATCCCTACATGGGCAGGGTCCGAGTTACCTACAAGAGATTCTTCACCACTACTGCCCCCTTCATTCCTCCGATGAGGGATTGCTAGAGGTTCCCAGGGTGCAGCTGAAAACATCTGGTGCTCGTTCATTTGCTTATGCTGCACCCACCTTGTGGAATTCTCTACCTCATCGGGTTCAGGAGCACCAGACCATGGAGAGCTTTAAAACTGCATTAAAAACACACTTATTTAATCTTGCATTTGTGAACAGCTGAACTCATTCGTAAAATATATTGGATTTTATTCTTTGTCTTAAATTTCTGATTTGACATTTGTACAGTGCTTTGACATTTGAATTGCGCTTTATAAATAAAATTATTTTATTATATTATTATTATATGGCTTCCTGGTGATAATGAGTTAAGGTAACCAGCTTATGCATGAGGGAAGTGAGTAAAAGCTAGGGAAGTGGCCAAGATGGTGAAGGAAAAAATGGTGGCGTTCAGGAGGTATAAGGAAACACAGAGGACAGGAAGATATACCAAGTAAAATTGAAGAAAGCAGGAAAGGCAATGAGGGGAGCAAAGGTGCAGACAGGAAAGGATAGCAAAACAGGTAGCTAAAGGGGATCAGACTTTCTTCAGATACATAAGTGAGAAGTTGAAAGCAAGGGAAGGGGTTGCGAGAATTAGGAGAACAAAAGGGGGAGACCACAAAGAAGAGGACCGAGAAAAAGCTGCCATCTGGAACAGGTACTTCTGCTCAGTCTTCACAGTGGAGGGACAGAGAGTTATGGACCACCAGGAAGTAGCAGGAGCAAAATGGGGAGAGGTGGACACAAGTCCATTTTCAGAAGAAAGAGCCCTTAAAGGACTTGCAGCTCTGAAGGTGGACAAAGCTATGGGTCTGGATGGGAAGCACCCAAGGATACTAAAGGAACTCAGAGAGGTACTAGCTGCTCCACACACAGCCTTATAAGAATGCACCAGCAGAAACAGACCATCTGGTCTATCTAAGTCTGCTCGAGTGTGCAGTTAGCTCCCCTAGTTTGCAGCTGCCCAACCCCCTTCCCCTTTGTCATCCCACTGCCACCCCCTCCTTCTCCACCCTCACTTTCCCCTGTTCCCTGTCCCATGCCCTTTTGAAGCTGTTCACAGATTTATATGATACCACCCATTCTGGTAGTGCATTCCTTTTTTGCTACCACCCTCTCTGTGAAATAGTGTCTCCCCATTTCCCTCCTAAATCTTCCCCTCTATTCTTAGCCCATGCCCCCGGTGTCTCTCCCCCTCCTTAGCTTAAAGACCCCATCTGCCTCATCCTTATTGATTCCCCTCAGATACTTGAATGTCTCTACCCCCTGTCCCTTCTATCCTTCAGGGTGTACATATTCAGGTCTCCCAGTCTGCTGTCTTAGTCTCTCCTCTCCATTACACATATCATCTTTGCGGCCCTCCTCTGCACCTCCTCCAGTAGACTGATATCATGCTTTAGGTATGGCCTCCAAAACTGCACACAGTACTCTAAGTGCAGCCTTGCCAGCGACCTGAAGAGGGGCAAGATCACCTCTCCTCACCTGGATGAAAACCCCCTTGCTATGCACCCCAGCATTTTGTTAGCTTTTGCAGCCGCTCTCCTGCACTGGGCAGTGTTGTTCATGGTCCCTGTTATCATTACCCCTAGGTTCTTCTCCCCCCAGCCAGTATTCTCTCCTTGGGTTCTTCACCCCAAAGTGCATAACCTTACACTTCTTTGCATTGAACCCCAGCTGCCACCTCTCTGTTACTCCTGTAGCTTGCTTAGGTCCCACTGCAGCTGCTTCCATCCCTCCCTTTCATCCACCACTGTTCCCATTTTGGTGTCATTAGCAAACAGACTTACCTTGCTCACCACCCCGTGTGCAATGTCATTTTTAACAGTTGACTGGAAACAGATGGGTTCTGGAGGACTGCAGATGAGCTGACATGGTCCCTCTACATGCAACAGCAGGGAGGAAGCTGGAAACCATAGGCCAGTTAGTCTAACTTCAGTGGTGGGGACATTAATGGAAACTCTGCTAAATGAAAGGCAGGTAGAGTACCGTATCTTGAATCTAATGGGCTACTACAGAATAGATGGAATGGATTCATGTGGGGGGGAGTCCTGTTAGATAACTCTGATCGATTTCTTTTACTGGATGACCAGGGAAATAGATCAGGGAAGGGCAAAGGAAGTTGCCTACTTGAAATTTAGCAAGGTCATCAGTACTGTGTTGCACAGGAGACTAAGTAAGTCACTGAGCATCCTCGGGGTGGGATCCAAAGTGATGAATCTGTCAGGGTCTGTGGAGACAGATTAGGCAGGGAACATCAGGGCAGATGGGGTGAGCCAAGCAATCCTTTTCTGCTGACAAATTCTATGTTTCTGTCAGTTTCAGAAGGACAGAGCAAATGTTAGAGTCAAATAAGAGACCAGGTCCATTGCCAGGTGTGGTTTGGATGGGTTCAGCAAAACCCCGGTTTTGCTGAATTTATTTGCGCTAGCTTAGCTCTGCTGAACTGGCACTGCTGGCCCTTGAAGCATTTTTTTCCATGATAACTTCTGCAGCTGAATCAGTGCCCCCACCACCTCATGATTGAATGTGCAATTTCACATCCTCCCTCACTCAGGCACCCTGATCAGCCCTTCAGCTGCTGAGAGTTTGAGACCCCTCTCATAGCCAGAACTTGGGTGCACTTTTAGGTGCCGGTGACTGCTATAGTGGGTCACAACACCTTCATTAAGCAGCTTCCACTCAGCATGGCTCCCGCCAGCCACTCTATCCCATCAAATACATAGTGGCATGTGCAATTGCTGTGTGTTAGCACAAGGACCAAAGGCACCAGCAACCCAATTTAGGGACTGTGGCATAACTGCCAGGCTCTCCAAGGAATGGGTTGAATCTTTTGTCACTGGTGCAGGCAGGCCCATACCACCATGCCACTCTGTGGCCTTCTTCCTTCAGTCTGTCAATCTGATCACCCCTTAACTGCCGTACATGTCCTGCAAATGCTACCCATGAGAGATGCATCCCAAAGAAAAAAGACAAGATAGAAATACACACAGGTGAGTTTGTGGCCAGTTCATTAATAAACTCAGGGACTAATGTGCAGAGAGAGAGCTTCCATAATCACTCCTGAAATGCTGTTTTAATGATCTGTGTGACTAAGAGAAAACACAACTGTACTTTGATGTTAAAAAATGTTGTTGGTGGACAAGGGTGGAAAAATGAATGTCTGAGCCTGCATTCTCAGGGATTCTGCCGAGAGTGTGGCTGTATGTCATTGAACTTGTTCTATAAAGGTTATACACACTGTAAAACATGTTTTAATCATCACTTTGCTGTCAGGTTTTGCTCCTGTACATACACTTAATTGATTGCTGCCTGATTGGAGTGTTACGGTCAGGAGTGTTGTCGGGGTGAGGGGTGACACTAATGCTTGGCAGGAATTAAAACACTTAAGTGGGAATCAGTGCCTAGCATAGTGCTGTGTTTCATTGGGGTGGGGGGAATTTAGTAAGCTTAAGTAGGAAGCTTTATAGTGTGGGACACCCGGCGCTGCGGGGGGGGGGGAGAGGTGGTGTCTGGGTGTCCTCCCCAGAAAAATGTATAAAATAAATCTAAACATTTTACTGGGAAAGAAACACCCAAACACCCAAAAGCTTCTGGTTGCCTAGCGACCACCCCAGTTTTAAAGTATAAAGTGTATCACACCCTACCTGCACAAAAAGATAACCCACCCACCGTCCTATAAAATAATCTCTGCAGAAAAATTCTGGCAATGGATCCGAGTATATCCCTGAAAATCAGGGACAATTGAGAGGTATGAGTAAAACAGAAATAGTGGCACAAAGTACGTACCAATTGCAGAGATGGACTTGGGAGTAACACTGGAATGAGCTCTGGAAAAGAAACAGCAGCATGAAGCAGCAGTCACAAGGCAAGCAGGATTCTGGGATGCATACAAAGGGTAAAAAAAAGGCAAGCCAAGAGAGGCTACGCTTTCCGTGTTCAAAGCCATTGGTTAGACTGCGTCTGGAGCAGTACTAGAACCTCCACACTACAGGAAAGACAAGGATAAGCTGGGAAAGGTGCAGCACAGGACTCCTGAAATGATACGAGAGTTACAACGACTAAGTTGTGAAGACAGGTTGGAGAGTGTAAGGTTGTTTTCATTGGGAAAGGAAGACTCCCGAGGGGCATGATGCAGGTTTACAAAATGCTGAAAGTGCTTGAGAAGATTGACCACAACAAGTTATTTATAAAAGAAAGCTAGCAGAACATGAGGGCATGATTGAACTTGGGCTCAGGGGAGACTGGGTAAGGAGTGATGCCCACAACACTATTGCTCTGAAAGGACGGTTAAACTATGGAACCACCTGCTGGAAGTCACTGTAAAGACAAGTAGTATAAGGAGCTTTAATGCTCAGTCTTAGAGTTCAGTCATAGTCCAGGAACAAAAAAACAGATCCACATGTTTTGATGTGCAACAGCTTTCAGAATTAATTGACATGACTGGGTTTTACATTTTTTTATATAGGTTTTTATATTGTCACCACATTGTCAACCTCAGGGACATACCCAGTTCAGGTGATGTACGCCATCATTTGGATGGCGTGGGGGGGGTTACTTCCCTGTTGTGTTCCCTTCCTCCCTCCTAACTTGGGGGGGGGTGGTGCCTGTGTCAGCCTTGTGGACTGCAGCTCACCCCATCACAGGAGCATGGTTCCTGGCCCAGCTGCAGGGGTCACTGTGGTGGCAGAACCCAATGCCTGCCCTCCCCGGCCAATATGCACTTCCGAGCAGCATCTGTCTCAGCGATGGTCTGACCCCAACACGACTTCCTGGGCTTGCTTCCAAACCTAGGTCATCAGCATTTTAATGTGACATCCTTCTGCTGGGCCATCGAGGCAGCCTCGTGTTTGATATTTTTAATTGGCCAGGCGGTAGATATGTTAAAAACAGGTCCAGAAAGCATTTTTTTTTCATTCTGACATAAACTCAGAGAAGAATGCACTGTCTTTTTTGTTTGCTTGCCCTGGTACTACATAGAAACATAGAATTTGTCAGCAGATAAGGACTGCTTGTCCCACCTAGTCTACCCCTCCTTTCCCTGCTTATTCTGCCACAGCAGGAGCTAGCCAGTCCCTGGTCACCTCCCCCCCCCCACCTTGATACCTATCAAATAGATGCTTGAAGCCCACACTGTTTTTGCCCCCCACTCCCTCTGACAGAGTGTTACAGGTCTCCACCACCCTCTCAGTGAATAAATACTTCCTCACATCCCTCCTAAACTTCTTCTTTCAACTACTGCACTGCTGTTATTCCACCTGCACTTTTTTTATACTGTTTTTCATGTTAACATGTATGCACTTTGCACTTTGCCTTGCACTGTTACACTGATGCTGTGTACGCTGTAGTTGTGTACTCCCCTTCCCCTTTCCCCCAGGTTGCACCTGGAAATGAGGCTTAAATAGAAATAGAGCTCAGCCGGTAACCAACAGTACCTGATACCTTTTTGACATTTCTACCACTGCACCTCAAACCGATGACAGGTGGTACTGTCATACTCTGTTCAGAATGGATTACTGAATTATTCCTCATGGAAGAAAAACCAACATACCAGTCATAGGAATTTAGGCTAATCGCCTAGCACGTTATAACAAAAACATGTTGAACTGATCCTTAGTAGTAACCGAGGCAATCCCAAGGCATCCGTCCTGAGCACATCACTACTCCATCACAAATATCTGAACACTGATGTATAATATAAAGCCCTGCACACACTGTACTGCCCTTTAAACCAATTTAACTAATAGTTTGAAAGGTTTCTGGTCAGATTATAACACAGTAAAAATTGTGCTACAATCCATCTTCTAAAACCATGCTTTGGCCCTGCTCTGAGGTAGCTTACAGCATGGTTTCAGATCAACCCAGTTATCTTATCCCCAGTTAGCAGGACTCTCACTGTGCTCAAACTCAATCTACAGAAACCAATCACAACTTACAACTTCCAAAACTGGGCTTAAACAGCCACGAAAAATACAAACAAACAAACAAACAGATAGGTCATGGTGAGTTAGAGGAGTAGGTGTGACGTAGGCAGCCAGCTCTGAGTGCTGTATTAATTTTTTTTTTATTACATATAAAACACATGATGAGAAGGTCGGTTTGAGGAAACTACTATCTTACTGGAATTGACACATCAAAACCCCCCAGTGATAAGTTCGAAGGACAGGAGGTATTTTAAACTGCAGAGATCTGGGGTGCAATTACCTTGTCAATTTGCTTTCATCCCAGGAAATAAGATTAGCCATTCATAATGCCCTCAGGGAGATCCTTTGACTTGCATAGTTGCCAGGAAGGACTCGTAGGGAGGGGTGTCGGAGAGAGGCAAGAATGGACATTGAAGAGGTTTGATGTCTGAGCCAGGCAGGATCCAGACGAATTTGGAAGGTTAAGTACATATTCCCCAGGAAGCCTTGGGAGGACATCACAGAACCTGTTTATGTGTGTGTGTGTGTGTGTGGCAGAACAAAAAAACAGTTCTTACCAGTTATCCTGAGGAGAGGAAATTAAGTATGTCACTTATCATTTTGTTTAAATCTTGTTGGGACATCCTGTGCTTTAAAATATCACTTTTAACATTCTAAGGTGGAGTTTAATGACATCATGAGAAGACCGGCTCAGAACTGTTTTAATTGCTGAAAGAACCTTGATAGAGACACAAGACAATATTTCTGACTGAGAGAAGAGAGACTCTCAAAGCACTGTTAGAAGTAAGCATTAGATTAGACCAGTCTAAATATATGGATTGTAGGAACTGTAATTTTTCCTGTTTGTTTTAAGGCTGTATGTGTTGGGATACATATATATATTATGGTAGCACGGTAGTGCTACCATAGTTAGGGTTGAGGAGCCATTTCTATGTTAAACCCCAAAACTTTGCACCTTAATAACTTT
Source organism: Neoceratodus forsteri (assembly GCA_016271365.2). Taxonomy (NCBI): domain Eukaryota; kingdom Metazoa; phylum Chordata; order Ceratodontiformes; family Ceratodontidae; genus Neoceratodus; species Neoceratodus forsteri. The sequence goes on from CM028131.1 coordinate 753,370,641, forward strand.
GCAACTGTGTGATGGATTTGCCTGAAATTTGGAATTCATGATCAAGAACCATAGGCCTTGGGATCTGCCAAGTTTCGTACTGGTCGGGTATATGGCTGCGGAGTTATTAAGTGTGATCTGTGCGCGCGTTTACGCTTTTCTGGAATTCTGTGGTCGCACCTACAGGTCGTACGGTTTGTGTGACTGGCACGAAATCTTCAGGGAACGTGCAGCCAGGGTCCCCAATGTGCCTTTCAAAGATTTCGTGTAAAAATATTAAACAGTTCAAAAGTTATTCAAAAAACAGTTTCCCATTATAAGTCAATGGAAAAAGTTAACAAAAAGTTCAACACTTTCGCAAATGCATTTTTACTTTCGCAAATGGGCCTGTTACTTTCACAAATCGGCCATTTTGTTTTCAGTTGGTGATCAGAAAAATGGTTGGCATTTAAATTTGGGACCCTCTAGCAACCTAATTTTTTTTGTATTCACCTAGTCGGGCCCTGAGGATGCTTGCCATGTCTTTATTTTGTGGTAAAACACTCCAAATATGTTTTCAGAATTTCTGGAAAAAGTACTCATGAAATTACTTTCGTGCTCCGCGAAGTGTCGCCAAAGTACAAGCTTTCTGAAATGCGACAGTAATTTTCTAGTCTGTGGGAAAATGACAGCAATTCTTTGGCACTGCACTGCAAAATAACCGTTGGGAGTTTTGGGCTGCAATTTGGAGGAGCATGGCTGACATCTCACAGATGTGCCTTTCAGTGTTGTATTGAAAAATATTACACAGTGGCAAAGTTATGGCACTCCAAAGTTGACAGTTTTCCCATAAGAATAACATTCGGCGCTGAAGCATTACAGGAATCCTTTGGCACCCTGCTGCAAAATAACAGTTTGGTCTTTTCCTGAAATTTGGAGGAAGACAGCCAACAGTACACAGATGTGCCTTTCAGTAGTTTGGTGAAAAATATCACATGGCGGCAAAGTTACGGCACTCCAAATTGACAGTTTTCCCATAGAATAACATTACGACGCCCGACACTTAACAGAAATCATTTGGAGCCCTGCTGCAAAATAACGGTTTGGTCTTTTCCTCAAATTTGGAGGAAGACAGCCAACAGCCCACAGATGTGCCTTTCAGTAGTTTGGTGAAAAAAAAACATTACAGGAGGCAAAGTTATGGCACTCCGAACTTTTCTTTTTCCCACAGGATAACATTACGTGTTCTTGCATGCCTTTCAGGGCCCGTATCTCGAAGCGGTGCGAGATCACGGACACTTTCAGTCGAAAATTTCTTAGCCCCATAATGATTCAAATTAGCCAGGACAGTTGTAAATAATATGACTTTTAAATTTTTTCTCGTACATGCGGTTCCTGAGGTATAATGTATTTAGTATTCAAGATCTCATTTCTCTTGCATACTCATTATTTTGCATACATTATTTGTACTCACTATCTTTCTCAATGCAGGTTTTGGGGAAAACCACCCTGTGCGCTTACATTACTGTTACTGTTGCCCTTTCCGCTTGGAATCCAGTACCCGTTCACTTACCATTGGCGTCTGTGCCACCGTATGCGTTATCGCTGCGTTTTCATTTTACGCTTGCTTTCTGTTATTTTTGCCATTTCTGTCTACAGTACTGTTTATCTTACTGTTTCACTTTACATTACCATGCCCATTGACATTTCTGTTTGCAGGCACCATGTTACTATGTGACAACACATCACGTGGCAGACCATTCCCGTCTCGCCACCATATGGCGTTACCCTTTCTGTTCTCATTAGTGCTTGTGTTACCATGTATGCCACTGTTAGCATTTCTGTTTGCGTTGCTGTCCCTGTTAGTATGCCACAACACATCTAGCGTGGTAGACGTGAGCCAAAGACTCATGCTCACTTCCGCTTCCATTCACTATTTCTCATTATCATTCTCAAAAGAAGGAAATTAGAGGCAAAAACTCCATTTAATGCATTAGTTAGGGTTGTTCCACAGCGACAAAGTGAGGAAATTCACTGTTAGGGTTGAAAACCCCCTTGGACCCCAGCCACCCCAACTGGCATTGGGGTGCGCATTGGGATCGTGGGTCCTAACTCCACCCCATTCTCCTATACTTCTGCTGCTTTACACATGTCATGGGGTGAGAGTTGGGCTAACGATCCCAATCATCACCCAATGAAAGTGAGTGAGCAGAAGTTTCAACTCAACTCTCTTTGTCACGTGGAACAACCCAACTAATGCATTAAATGGATTTTGCTCTATATATATATGCTCTGTAATTATTGTTCTATTTTGATATTTTTAAAGTAAATAGATGTTTTTACAATGAAACTGTATGGGTGCATTGACATCTCTTTTCATTTTAAGTGGAGCTTTTAAAGGTTATAGTAACAATGTGTACGACCTCATTGTTTACCAAACTGGGAAATGGATAGAGTTCCCTAAAGTCTTGCATAGAGTTCTAAGGGTTCATTTGAAAGACCTGGTTGGGTGGCCCAGGCAAAGATATCTGGCATCCCTGAAGACGGAATTATCTGAGCCTGATAATTGGGTATGCTAACAAGAGGTTATCAGTTTGAATCCTTCCAGAGCTTGATACTAAGGTGACTTGAACCCACAAAACAGACAAGAGGGTTACCTTGTCTGTTCACTGTACACAAATCATACGCTCACAGGTTGGCACTTTGGGAGTAGAGGGCTGACCGGCTGAGCGAGTTTGTGACAGTAGGCAGTCACATTTTCCACTGTCTTCATTGATGCTCCTGGTCTCGAGTATCCCAGCATGCAATGGTGCCTCAGTACTCGATTGGGAGTAGTAGGGAGAGAACAAAGTCAAAGTACAGTCTGGCCACCCCATATCATAGTGCTTAAAAGTGGTGTTTTTAAAAAGTTTATTGTATGTACAGGGCCGAAGTTGTGGAATTCTGGCATGGGCTGGTCATAAAGGGAAGTTTTGTGAACAGTGACCTGCATAGTCTGAATGTCCGTGGAAGTTAATTTAAATCAAGTGTTGGGCTTACAGCACCCCTGTAGCTGGTCACCGTTTGTGAATATTCCCCTTTGTAAATGAATCAGAAAGCTGCTTCTCAAATGCTTGTAACTGTTTTTTGTGATGTGTATTTTATATTTTACATCGTTTTCATAGTAACTGTAATGATTATACACAGGACTGTCCTACGTGTATAAAAATAACGTTTTTATCTGTCTGTCTGCCTGTCTGTCTGTCTGTCTGTCTGTCTGTCTGTCTGTCTGTCTATCTATCTATCTATCTATCTACTATCTATAAAATGCAAGACAGAAGCCACCCTCCCACATGCTCCATGACAATGCCTTTGAATCACTCTAAGGGGCTGCTCCTGTACACCCCCCCCGTCTCCAAGCTAGGATGGGTCTCTGCCTCCTTGACCACTTTTGCTAGAGGCCCCCCTCCTCCCCTACCAAAATCCTGTCCTTACTGACCCTCTGCCCAACCTAACCTAACCTCTAGTGCCTCTGCACCTTACCTGCACTTGTAATCAACTAAAGTTGATGTCCATATGCGGTATAGTGTTTTAAATGTCTAAGAAAATCTGTAACCTTTTCCTGATAGTTGTGCTGTTTAGTGTCTCAAATGTCCTAAAACTCTGTAACTTTCTCGATTGCGTAACCCCCTATAAATGAGGGTTCCTGAAAAGTCTTCCATGAGCTTGCCTAATTGCTCAGTGCCTGGTTGGTGTTCAGCGCTAAAGCCATTTAAATGTTGTTGCCAGTGAGTGCCTTTAAAGCCTCCATGTGCTTTCTCTTAAGTGCTGCCTGATTGCAGATATAATTATTCTAAAAGGGGGGTCTGAGTGTTTCCCTGCTCGAGTCCCACCTGGTCTGCTGAATAATCGCTCAGTTTCTGCTATCGCTAATTGTGCAGAGGGAGCCCTGCTGAAAGATGTAACTAATTGCTGGTAATCGGTTAGAGTAGTGATGAAAATGGAGTTTGTTCTAACCTGCCTTTCTTTGCAGCAAGGTCTGTTTCTGTTTAACTCTACCATATTGGTCCTGAACTGCCAGATTGGACCAATAAGTACTTTAGGACTCTAAAGTGGAGCCTGTTAGAGTGGGACTGTGTTGTGACAGACTCTGGGAATTGTAGTTTTGGACTATTGGCACCTTTTTGCACCAACAGGGGGAGCATGTTGTGACTGACAGCAGAACTGACCAATCGAGCCTTTTGGATCTAAACGAAATCCCTTGAGCTTTCTCCTGGCAAGCCAGATCTAAGTTGGAAGCTGAGAGAGCAACAGCTCGGATAGTTTTGAGCAGACATTTGCACAGTAATTCACGCGGGAGAACTGTGGAAGGCCTGACTTCTGGCCTGTTTGCCTGTTTTCTGCCCTGTGAAGGAGAAAAGGATTAATTTCAGACTAACTCTGCTGGGGGAGAGTAAAGAAGCCACTGAAGTGTAGCCAGGCTGAACCTGTAGAAGACCGAAGATTTTGCTAAACGCGATCGGCCTGTCAGGAACTTCAGCTACTCTTGAGCTCCCAGGTTTGAGCAGTGACTTTGCAATCGGAATCGGGGAGCAGTTTGCCTGGTACAGTAATTCTTCTTTACATATAAATGTGCTGTGTACTGAAGGGGGGTTGCGATCTGATTTTCCCCCAGCTGGAACTGTGTGCTGCTGGCTTTTACATATAAATGTGCTGTGTACTGAATGGGGATTTGCGATCTGGTTTCCCCCCGAGCTGAGTTGTGTGCTAAGGGCTGGAAGTTATACCCAGCTAAATTCGGACTGCATCTGCTGCTGCCTAATGCAGTTAGGCTCTGCCAAGAGGGCCTTGTCTCCCTACCCCGCTGCACAGAGAAGATCCATCGATGAGAGACCCGCCAGGTGATCAGCTCCCTGCTCCATGCCTGAACAGGAATGATGCAGAAGTGACTTGGGTGGGCCCTGCTTCTTCTGACAATCCAAAAAATCCAACTATCATCTTGACCACCATCCATCCTGTGTTCAGTCTTGGATACCGTGAGTAACTATCAGGGTAGCTCCCTGCAACCATCTTTTAAATCAAAAAGTGTATCATCTGATTATTTTGTTGTGTTGTTTCCATGATCTGAGCCCTCCGACTCTGGATTACAATTAGGGAGTGTGCACGTTGTTGTTTTATTTCACACAGGGCCCCGACCAGCTGCAATGCCGGCCTACCCCGGGCAACGGTCCTGGCTAGCCTTTCCTTCCATCCTGGGTCCCCAGAGAGTGTGACTGACAGGGACCTTGACTGCATGCACAGCTGTGTAATTCATAGTGTGATTAAGCCAATTAACCTTATTATCCGCATCCTTGTTATAGCCCCTGAATAAATCAGATCTACTTTTTCTGCAATTTACCTTGATGGTGGTGTCAGTTTATGTCTAAGGGACTGTAATGTTGCCCTTTGCATTGCATCACCCTGTTTTACAGGGTGTCCCTAGAGCCAAGCAGAAGAAAGCAGTCCTGGGGGTAAGTGCCAAATATAAGTGTATGTACAAAGCTTATCTGGGGTGTTGGGTAGGTGAATATTGTGTATTGTGTGGGCCACTAGTGGGAAAAGAGGGGTGGTCACAGTGTCCCAGAGGGCTGTGGCCTGGTTAGCTTGACCAAAACCAACCCTGACCTTTAGGTGGAGGCACCCGTCACCGAACCTAGACTCCTTAACCTGCTACTAGCCAAGCAGGCAGGGGTAGTAGCCCTTGGGATAGCACAATCTAGGGGTTACAATTGAATGTCTGTACTCTGTTCACATGATGTGGAACCCATGTAAAAGAGCCTTGGCTCAAAGGTTATTTTCTGAATACCAAATAAATAAAAAATAAAATAAACTATGGCAGAAACTTGTTCCTGAAACTGATATATTCATGAGAGTGTATGACAATTGTTAGTTAGATGAATGATGTATTATGTATTATGGGTTTGTGGTACAATGCTTAAAGTCACAGACCCTTAACTATTGTACCTGTGTTGCCAATTGTTTATACTGGCCTGGATATTCAAAGGGGTTCTGCCTGACACAACTGAGTTGAGCCAGCACAACCCCAGAACTGCACCCCGGAGCAATATTCAAAAGTGGGAAATGCACAGCGCAATTCCTGATGCACTGGGGTGCAAAGATAACATATGCAGCACATCTCAAGGGGACATGCCCATACATATGCGGCACATCCAGATATTCAGCCTGGGAAGTGCGGCACATTTGCTGGCACAACTCAGAGATGTGCTGCATATCTGGGCTCAAAGATGAGGCCATAAAAAACATCTCAAGTGCCCTCCACCTACAGGCATGCTGCTGTATTGCAGTGCGTAACACTGCAGTCACCAGCCATGGATGGCTACCCCCCAGAACACCATGCACAAGCACCTATATATGTCCCTGGTAGTCTAGTGGTACCACCCCTCCTCTCCCGTACCTCCGATCGCCATAATGCATTACAAATAGTTAGCCCTGGTGGTCCTGGTGGTCCAGTGGTTCCCCCCTCCCTGCCTGTACCTCAGATCACCATAGTTCATTAAAAATAATAGCCCTGGTGGTCCAGTGGATCCCTCCTCCCTGCTTCTACAGTACCTCCGATCACCAGAAATAATAATCGTTACTATTCCTGGTGGTCCAGTGGTACTCCCCTCCCCGCCAGAATTAACGATTGCCGACATATGATTGAAATATAGTTCACTGGTGGTCCAGTAGTTTTCCCCACCACCCATCCACACAGGACCCCCAGCCCAGCCAGCTTCCCCCCAGTCATCGACGGGTGGCATACCTACCCGCATACCACTGTGGCTGCCCACTGAATAACAGCTTACAGTAGTAGCTGCAAGCTCGTTGGCCCACACTGTGGACCAATGGGCTTGCAGTGCATAATGTAATAATTCACAACTTTGTGAATGAATGACTTCATATAATATATTTAAATAATATGTCAGCGATCAGGAATTCTGTCGGGAAGGGGGGGGTACCACTGGACCACCAGGGCTATTATTATTAATGAACTACAGTGATCAGAGGTACAGGCAGGGGGGGTACCACTGGACCACCAGGGATAGTAACGATTATTTTTTCATTGATCAGAGATACGGGCGGGGGGGAGGGGATCCACTGGACCACTAGGGATAGTAATGATTATTATTTTCGTGGTCGGAGGTATGGGCAAGGAAGGCGGATCCACTGGATCACCAGGGCTATTATTATTAATAAACTACGGTGATTGGAGGTACGGGCAGGGGGGCAGGGAGGGGGATACTGCTGGACCACCAGGGATATTCATATTATTAATTTGACGGTGGTCAGGGATTCGGGCAGGGAGGGGGATACCGCTGGACCACCAGGGATATTCATATTATTAATTTGACGGTGGTCAGAGATTCGGGCAGGGAGGGGGATACCACTGGACTACCAGGGATAATAATGAATATCAGTTTTGGTGATCAGAGAGTTGGGAGGGAAGGGGGACCCACTAGACTGCCAGGGAACTTATTTTTACAACATTATGGGTGATGGGAGCTATGGGGGGGAACTTCTGGACCGCCACTGACCACATGGTGTGCAGGGCGCCAGGTGCATTTCACTGGCCAGCCCTGCACAACTCCTGCAAATGGAAGAGATGATATGCAAATGGCCCCATCTGTGCCTCGACATGCATAATGGCTCCATTTGCATATTGGTGTCTAAATATCAGAAATATTGCCTGGCGTATCTCGATGCACTGTGCATTTCCATTCCTGGTATTCAGACCTGTCTGGGGAGAAATGCGCTGGCGCATTTATTATTCGCATGGCCGATATTTGATATATTCAGAAGAGTTGTGCCATGTCACATCTCTTTTGAATATATTCCTTTGTTGCTCCAGTGCAACTCAGTTGCACTGAACACCCACTTGCGCCATTGCCAGGTACAATTTTGAATATCGGGCCCTCAGTATGTAAGCTAAGTGATCGATGTAAAATTTGACCTGCTGTTTTCAATATTGCCTTAAAACCCTCTTGAAAACTAGGTGATGCACCTAAGTGAGGTGATCCTGATGCTGAAACTTTAAGTAAAAAGGAAAAATAAATGCAGCATTTCATAAGCCAAATATAATATATGTAATAACCAATTGGGCTAGCAGTATAGCCTAGAGGTTAGAATAACCAGCTGTGAATCAGCCTGGTACATCCAGCAGACTTGGGTTTGATTCCCACAACCTCCACTTGCATACTGTATGACTCTGAGCAAGTGCTCTTGGGTTGCTCCTGAAAACAGGCACGTGTGTCTAATGGGCCTACACCTCATTACCAAAGAATAAAAAAATGCTATGTTTATAATATAAGATACCGCTATAGACCTTACAGCTTTTGGCTACAACTTAAAGACCATACATTTTTTTTTCTGGGTTTGTATTTTCCCCGCCAGTGACAGCTAAACAGAGATTATCCCCCCAATTAACCTCATAAATATAAACAACACCAGGTTGCCAAACATAAATGACCCATTACTCTAGAATGTAGACAGTGTAATAGCTTCCATGGTTAACTGTTGCACAGAGAGCCAAACAGTTTAATTCCTTTCAAACAGCCAAGGAAAGCACTGATTAATCTAGGGAAAGAATGGTCACTAACGGTTTATGTTTTGTTTTGAATTGTGTCAGTCAGTGCCTTAAATGAAGATTGGAAAATAACTGCCAGAAACCACCTGGCCTCAAACCACCTACTTTCTATCGATGTGGGTACTGTCAAAACACTCCAAATATCTGGATTCTTTAGAATGTGGAAGGAGGCCTGATTTTAACCCAGCCAAATCAAATCATTGCATGATGTCCCCCTGTTATTTTTCCCTGCATAAAGGTGTATTTTTTTCATTTCTATTTTCCCAAGTGCAAGCTAGGTGTAGGTCAGTTATCGCTAGCCCACTATACCAAATCTGGGGAAAATACACAAATACCTTCACATTGGAGGCAGACACTCAAGTGCACTATGGCGTACATGGCCTGGAGACTTTTCCCTGCTACCTTTAATAAAGTTTGATTACATTGTTTTTTCACTTACTCTTTTTTTGTCCCCCTGCCCGTCCTCATCCAGCCTCAGATCTGCACCGTTCAACTCTCCCCCTGCATTTAGCTGTCCAAAAATGACCCTTTGTGAAGGGTTACCTCTGGGGCCGCCGTCCCCTTTTGGGCACGTATGCACAGAGCTGGTTCGTGGAGACTGGGGATGGCCACAGGCCTTCATTAACAGGTCTGAGGATTGTTTCTCCTTAACGGACCTCTCGCATGGACCTCTGTCTACATGGTTGGAATGCAAGTGCACGTGAGAGCATCCTGCCAATGTAATGTCCTCTCCGCCCACTCATTTTCTAGCTGGCTGCGGTACTATTCACCAGGCCACCAAGGGATTCTCGCCAGTTACTGTTCCCAACTACGGATCCAAAATCCAAAAGAATTGGAATTGGTATCCAAAGCTGAGTAATTCAATATTCAGTGAAAATATCAGATGCGATGCACAATCCCAGGTGTAAACACAGTGGGTTTTGACATTTTCTTTTTGTATTGTACATTCACTGCACACAGCCCTAAACACATTAAAAGACAGTTTAAGATCAGCAAACCACTGCATGTGCACCAACAGAAAAGGCATTTTTGACTCATTACTGTGGTCACATTAACGTCTGTTGCTAGCTGGCTCATTTTGACATCCCCATTACTTTGTCGCCTGTCCTGTTGCTAAGACCATCTTGCCAGCCAGATAGGAGAGACTTTACTGAAGTGTCAGGGTAACCATGGTTACTATGTTTCTCTTCAATTTGTATAAGAAAACATGGTGTGAAATGTCACAGCTACCATATCTCATCAAACTGAGATTACAGCTTTTAATAAAATGTTATATTTTAACCTGTGGCTTGTAATTAAGGGTGGCTGCTATTTAAAAAAACAAACACTTTTTTTAAGTTCTAAAAAATAAAATATTACACATCATGGATTTGATCAAGTTTGCTATTGGTATATTTCATATCATAGTAAGCGTAACAAAGATCAAGTAAGATCTTAAGTTTAGAAAGCAATACAATATGATCATAGTTAAAGAAATAAACATCCCAGACTCCCATTTACAATGTTTTATCTGACATGACTTCAACCCTGACTAGAAGCTGTGACTTAAATTTGAGGGAGGCTTTTATTAAATGTATTCAGTATGACCTGCAGCTTATATTTTATGGCGGCTTCTATTTGATGAAATATGGTATATAACTGAGCTTTTATTTATTTATTTATTTGAAGATTGGTAACTGGGAGAGGCAGACTGAGCAGAGGCTCGTTTCCAGGTGCGACCCTGGGGTAAGGGAACAGGAGAAACAGTAAGACATTACGCAGTTACATTACTCAGTACAAAATAAAGTGCAGTCAAAATACAATAATGAGCACACTTACAAGTGCAAAATAAAGCAGCAAACATAGTGAGCAGTACTAATGTACCAACAGAGAAACCTGTGCGGGGGAAGGATGGCAGTGCAGAGGTTGAGAGAACGAGAGCCTGGATACAGACTAAGGGAGAACCAGGAGGAGGCCCAACACATGAACAGTATGAGCTCCAAACAGGGGAAGTGGCAGGCAGAGGAGTGACAGGAGCAGGTGGGGGAGGAGAGGGGAGGAATTTTAGCTGGGGTTTGAGGGACCTGGGGTTGGAGGAGAGGCAGACAGAGGAGGGAGCAGATTCCAGATTGAGGGAAATCAATAGGAGAAGGCTGACTGCCCAGCACAGGAGCAGGGATGTGGAATGGAGAAAGTGCGATGATCCCTGGAGTGGAGGGAGCATGAGGCAGGGAGGATGTGGGACAGGAGTGGAGAGAGGTATAAGGGAAGGGACTGAAATCAGCATTTGTATATGAAGCAGGCACAGTGGTACTGGCAACATGAGGCTAAGGGGAAGATGGATAGGGAGGAGTGGGGGAGCAGTGGTGATCACACGGGGGGGGGGGAGTTGGTAGCAAAATGACAAAAGGCATTACAGTGGATGTCCAGCCTGTCAAGGAAAGTGGAGGGGTGGTGCCCTAGATCACATCTGCATAGTCAAAGACTGGGGGCACCATTTTTGTAACAAGCTCCTGGCGGATCTGTGGAGGCAAACAGTCTTCATTGTGGTACAAGCCACCAAGTTGTGGGAAAAGCTTGGCATAGATGTCATTTATGTAGGCAGAAAAGTCAAGGTTACTATCTAGTCACACATTGAATAACTTGAAGGACTGAACTGCTTTAGGGGGGTGTTATCCAAGGTGAAGAAGACAAGGAGAGTGGGAAGTCTGGCCACTTTCTGGCCGGTGCCAAAGCTCATGGACACATTTTTTCTTTTTTAGTGTTGACCTGGAGTTGGTTGGAATGGAACTAGTGCAGAGTATTGTGGAAGTCTTGCTGGTGCAGGCCTTCCTCAACTGGAGTAGAGGGACTGGAGGTGAAGAATGACTGTGTCATCTGCATACATGTGAATATGTGAGCTGGCACAGGCAGAGTGGAAGTCATTTGTAAAAATGGAGAAAAGGATGGTACCCAGGATGGAGGTCTGTGGGACCCCAGCCTGGATGGGTAGTGGAGGTGATAGGATGCTTTCAAACTGTACCTACTGTTGATGGCTCACGAGGTAGGAATGGAACCAATCAACATAAAGAGCTGAGAGGGCAGCAGAATTCAGGTTGTTCAGGAGGAGTGGGTGGGATACCGAGTCGAAGCCTTTGGCCAAATTGATGAAAATGGCTGCCATGACACTTCTCTGATCCATTTCAGAGAAGATGGAGTAAGTGACAGGCAGCAGGGAGGAGATGGTGGAATGGCACTTCCAGAAGCCAGACTAAATGGGTGAGAGGAAGTTGTAGAAAGAGAGAGATTTGTAAAGTGTGGAGTAGACAAGTTTCTCTCGCATCTTTGCAATGGAGGGGAGAACGGCGCTAGGATGGAAGTTACCAGGGGAGAAGGGGTCCCCTCCTTTGTGAAGTGGAAGAACTTAGGCAATCTTCCAGGACTGAGGAACAGCACAGAGGGAGAGGTTAAGGAGGTGAGTAAGGGGAGATGCGATGGTAGATGGAGGTGTTTAGGATCCAGCCCATCAGGGCTGGACTTGGACAGGTTGAGGAAGAAAAGGGCAAGCAGGGTTTCCTGGGTAGTGACAGTGAAGCAACGGAAACCTGGGGAGGGTTGGGGTGGAGAGGAAGAGAGAACAAGAGGGGAAACGAGAGGGGGAAGAGAGGAGCAAGGAGGGAGAGGAGAAGAGAGGGCACAAGTAGTGAAGAACTCAATGAAGTGAGCTGCAACAGAGGGAGGGTCAGAAACAGGTGAACTATTAACCAAGAAGACTGGGAAGTAGAGTGCATAGGAGAGTCAAAAAGGGAGTGAATTACCTTCCAGAATTTAGCTAGGGTGTTAAGGTTGTTCTGGAGTGGGCCTTGAAATAGTGCGATTTTGCAGCCTGGACACCCTGGTACAGGAGTTTCTAAGTAAGCAATAATACCCAACAGGGTGGGCTTTATTGGGAAATACCAGACTGCCCAGGGGCGTAATGAGGCCTGACGCTGCATGCGGAGGGCCTTATAGCCCCTGGAAGGTCCGCTATTTCCCAATAATGCCCACCCTGGAGGGTATTATTGTCATTAGAAAATGGACTTTGTAAAAAAAAAAAATTAATAAGAAATGTTAACAAAAAATGATTTTAAAGTAAATTTTGTAATAAAATAGTTCCTCTGCCTGCTTTAAAATGATTTTTTATGCTGTTTTAAAAGCAGTACTGTTTTTCGCGTCTCTCTTCTGCCCCTCCATACCCAGAAGTATTCAGGAAGTCCCTTCAGAAGATTTAGTTTGTTTCTTAGTTTATTTACTTTGCTTACAAGTACAGGCTTGCGTTTCATTTTTTTTATATGATTCACATTAGCAGCCAAAGCGCCTCGCGATGCTGGCTGTTTGCCAACTTGTAACTTCGCATGGGTGGTGTGTGCAACAGAACGGCAGGACTGCAGAAGAAAGAAAACATCAAGGCACGTTGTGCAGAGTAAAAAAATAAATAAGAAACATCTTACTGTGTTTTTGTGCATCTTTGTCGCACGGGCTGAAGCGCAGAGTGAGCCGAGAGAAACTGTTGGCAGTAGCGTGGAGCATGCGACGTGCTATCGCTTCTTATTTAAAATGAACGAAAAAAAACGTTTTATTTATCCAGGCCGAAGTGTTTAATAAGAGTGTCAGAGAGACTGGTTGCTCCGGTACTGCTGGGAGCGGCATTTTGTTAGTTTTCCATAGCGCAGATAAACGTCCATCTGCAGTATGGAAAACAAACAAAATGCTGTTCCTTTCAGTACTGGAGCTACTGTTTTGTGTGATACTGACTGTAACTGAATTTGGACCCACTTTCTTTTTCAAACACGAGCTTTTTTCAGTTTTCACAGAGCTACTGTTTCATGCTTTTTTTCATGGTTTGATGGCAAGACCACAGAGCGCAGACTGGTGATGAGTGGAACTAGCTTGGTAGTCTGCCCGGGTGCCCTGTTAGTGGTGAAAAAAGATGGCGACTGATGCCTTTCGAAATTCGGGGTGCCCAAGTATATCCCAAGTAATGGGGCACCCTGAATTGGCACTTGTTATGATTCGGGCTCTATCAGAAAATAAATGAACCTGTATTCAGCGTTTCAGCCAATCAGATTCATTTATTTTCCGATCCCATTTTCTAAGTGCCGTGTAAGAGAGGAGGTCAGGGAGTGAGTAGGATGACTTGCAGCAGGCCCAGGCAAGATCAAGGGACTTGCCATGGTCTATGTTTTTTTGTGGCAATCCAGGGGTGGTGGGATGTTTTGACCCAGGGTTTTCTGACGGGGCATGCTTTTCCCAAACTGAAGAAAAATTTGGAGTGAAACAGGGAGAGGGCTACGTCAGTATCAGGGGTTGAGATGATGGCTGACCAGTCTGCTGCAGCAAGGTCACTCAGTAGATCACTGACATTAGGCAACTGGAGGGACTTGGACCAGATTATTTTGGAGAAGAAAGAGTATGCCAGATTCTCCTGACAGTACATCATGCAGTGGTTGCCGAAAGCATCTGGCAGAATACCTGTTGCAACTATGTGGTGGGGGGAGAGGAAAAAACCCAGTCCAAAAGGGTGTGGTTCATGGAGTAGGGATTGAGCCAGGTGGGTTCAGTAATAATCTAAGAAAGATTAGGGCACTCAATAGTGTGCATGATCAGCTTGGAGAGCGAGTTAATACTGAAAACCCCAAGGAGAATGAGTTCACCTGCGGAGGAATGTGAGGTAATGGTAGAGAGAGAGAGAATCAATCGGGGGGGGGGGGGAGAGATTGTGGGTGAGGCATAGAAAACCCCAATGAAGATGAGTACAGTGGAAGGGAATGATAGCCTGGCAAGGAGAAACTCATGGAAGGATGGTACAGCCTCTCTGGTAGCAAAAGTACAGGAGAGGATCTGGTGGCAGTAGATGGCAACACCACCACTATGTTTTCCCCTGTTCTGCCTAAAGAGATGGAATCCAGAATGGGTCAGGCTAGAACTGGGAATCCTGGAGGAGAGCCAAGATTCAGAAATACAGGGGAAGTCAGGAGAGTGGGAAGCACTAAGATATCTCGTCGGCGAGAATGCTGACCTCCCCCACAGCGATGGGACAATACTGACGCAGGCATTGTGCCGCCTCTTGTATCATTGTTTTCTGTGGGGGGCTGTGCCCCACCAATACTCAGGATTCCAACTCCAGGTCAGAGTTGGTCTGGGAGGAGGCGGAACAGTGGGAAGCAAAACAGAAAAGTACCATTACCGCCAATGTCGCTAATGGTCTTTTTTCTGTGTTTTGCCATCGGGTGTCGCACTCACAAGGGTGCTACGAGGAGGGCTAAGGAAACCCAGACAGATAGGAGGTCAAGTTTTTGGAGAAGGCTCCTAGCATTGAAATGAAAGATGCTAAGGGCTTTGGCAGTTGGGGAGGGGAGGGAAAGGAGGGACCAGGGTTGGTTTCCATGTTGCCAGACAAGAGGAAGAGCATGAAAAGGAGTAGAAGGACAGAGTGGGACTTCCATCCCTTGGAGCAGGGAGAAAAGCATATAACCTCATAGTAACTATAATATTAAGTATTTTTTAAAACTTAACACTTTTGTAGTACTGACTCCATGTATTCAGACACTCCAGAATAGGTAGCTTTTTCTCAGGTACAATGTTGCAAAGGGCAGGGATATTAGGCAGAAAGAGTGGATAAAGAGTTATTTTTGGAAGCAAAAGGAAACTCATAGTAAAATATTGGAAATATAGTCCATTTTAAAACTGACGATGGGTGGTTTTTTTTTTTACTATTTTTGAGACTCTGCTATTCTAACACTCGAACATCTAGTATTTTTCTGAACATTCATTTATTTTAAAGTTTTACCTGGAAAGCATACTGAGCGCGGTAACACTCGATTCCAGATGCGTCCTGGGGAAGGGGGGAGTTAAAGATATACAATATAATAAACGTAAATAGACAGTACAAAAAATTGCAAACTGAGAGCGCCTGGGTACAGAAGCTATGAGCAAGCAAGCAGAGGAATAGTGTAATATACCCTTACACAGAGGAATATGCACGAATGGTAGACATAGCATACATAGCAAATACATAAGAATTACAGACCGGGAGCACAAAAGTTACAGATAGCTATGGGTAGCAAGCAGCGGAAAAATCACAAACACAGTGCTAAAGCTGAAAGTAGAGTTCTGAGGGTGCTTGGAAGGAGCCAAAGTACTACACAATAAGTGGTCTGATATATGAAGACGTGTGGGAAACACTAGGCTCCCAACGGTGCTAGGTGCATGTGCATGTGGAAGCGAAATGCGTCTTGAGGAGATAGTTGAGATGCTGTGCGTTGGCAGTGTGACGAATGTCTGACGGCAAGGAGTTCCATAAATTAGGCACGCGGTAGTTGAAGGCAGCTTGGCCTTTAGATGTGGTCATATGTGGGACATAGAAAAGCTGGGAGTCTGAGTTCCTGAGTGAACACGCAGACAGGGGTAGAGCGGCAAGGGCAGCCTCGAGGAAGGGGGGGGAAGGGACTGAGCCCAGAATTTCGCTGTTGTCCTAGCACAGTGGGCCTGTCTCCGATCCTGGAGTGAGGGAAGTTCTAAGGACCTGTAGAGGTCACAGTGATGAGTTGTGGGAGGGCAGTCCAGAGCAAAGCGGCAGAAAGAATGGAAGAGAGGATCTAGTCTGGCTAGGGAGGATTTAGGAGCAACACTGTAGACTATGTTACCATAGTCAAATATAGGAAAGATAATTTTCAATACCATTTCCTGCGAGTAGCCAGAGGGATGCAGCCCCTGTTGCGATATAAGCCGCCCAGCTTGGGGGTGCAGTTTCTTGTGGATTGAGTCGATACGGACAGAAAAGTCGAGGTGCTGATCTAGCCAAACCCCGAGGTATCTGAAGGAGGTGAACGCCTCCAAGGGAGTCCCATCAATGATGTGGAAGGTGGGGGTGGACAGGAGTCGGGAGAGTCTCTGCTTCATGCCAAAGGTTAGGGAGACAGCTTTCTTGGGATTAAGAAAAAGCTGGTTAGAGCGAAACCAGAGCTGGACAGCATTGAAGTCCTGCTGGAGTCTAAAGGCCACTACAGAGGGGAAGGGACCTGTAGCAAACAGTACAGTATCATCGACGTACATGTGAATAGATGTGTGAGGGCAGGCCGAGGGCAGGTCATTTAGGAAAATGGAGAACAGTATCAGACCAAGTGCCTAAGTACAGCTACAATTAATCTGATTGTACAGTGAAAACAGACTGTAATTACCATTTAAATCTGATGGATGTCATCAGTTATTTTTTTCATTTAGAATTTTGGGCTGAATTATTAAAAGGTGTTTCTGAGTAACCTACAGTATAATAGTAAGGTCTCTGGAATTCACAAAAGTAAGGGAGCAAACACCGTAACAAAAAAGCTGAAGTTACTTTTTACTCATCTGCTCATACAAACTGTACTGGTGGTAAACAAACAGATTTATTCTGAAGGCCCACGTCTATGCTTGGCATCTGATGTCATTGATGAGATCACAATGTTTTAGCTTGCGATCAGACTGCATTCTCCCTCAGTAGTAAATAATTCATGTTACAGACAGCAGCAAACTGAGCCATGGAATCATAAAAACCATGCTGCAGAAATAAAAACTGAATCGCTGCAGAGGGTGTGGGGCCCTGATATAACTGTAACGACTGTGAAGCATGGTGTACTTCAAGAACCGGTCTATGTTTGAGGCAGCACAGCTGATCATCATGATTTGCAGTGACAGTCAAAAATGTTGGCCGACATTCGCTGTTTTCTATGTTTTTTAAATATAAAAACAACAGGGGATCACCACCAAAAATGTCAACACCCTAGGTTTACAAGATTCTGTTCTTTCTGCTGCTTCCTGACATACCTGTCAAAATGGATCCCTTTGACAGTGTGATGCCACCACCACCACCCCTCTTAAAAAAGTAAGATGGGGATCCTAGCAGAGGTCTGAGAGAAGCTGCTACAAAAAAAGTATGATGAAATTAAAAACAAAAAACACTTCGGTAAAAAAACGTACAGGCTCAGTCGTGTCCGTAAAGAAACAAACATCTGTTTGTGTAGGAAACACACATGACTGCTGCTCTGTGGGCATCTCAGACACCACAGAGGCTGGGACTAGAGCAGCTGAGTCAGCATCACAGCTTAACCTGAGCAGTGCTAGAGGACTGGTTTCAGGGTGTCCCTCCTCCCTCCATATCCCCAGCCTTGGCAAACATCTGGTCTGGTACAGCAGAAACAAGCCAGCCAGCTGTGCTCTGCTGAAATCAACAATTTTTCCACATCCTTATATGGTTACACATCTTAATGTGCACTCCCTTGTCTCAGTCTAGAAGAAATGTTGCACTTGTCAAATAGAATGCAAATTGTATACTATTGTGATTAATGGGAGCATTCTTAAGCCACCAAGGGTTGATTTTAACCCTTTTATTTATTTGGAATTTTTCACACCAGGAAATGCACGCTGAGGCTAAAGAACCTAGTTTTCAAGTAGTCCTGTCCCGGGGAGGACAGTTACAGTAGCAAGTTGTTTATGACAATTATTGGTTACACACCTATGACGAAACTGTACACAATTAATACAGATATTATTAAGAATACAAACACTGAATTTATATATTCATATTCAGGAAGTAAAGTTCACAATCAATTGATAAAGGGGTGGGGAGTAAGGGATAAAAGATGGGCACTCAGCTGGCAAGAACAAAGGTATGTGCCTACGCAGAAGGTGCAGAAAGGGACTGGGAGCTGACACAGTTACAGGGGGTGTTTAGCTGGGGAAACATGGCACATTTGACAGTGATAATGTTGGCTGCTTCTTTGGTACCTGAGGGCAGGGTGCACCAGGTGTTAGGGGTGGCTATGGCAAAGGCTTTTTTTCATAGATTCTGTCGGCAGATAAGGACCTCTTGGCCCACCTAGTCTGCCTGTGAAACCTCCCCAATAGTGCTACCCAAGCCACTACTGGGGGGCCATCATCCACCCCCCTCCATTATCCATGATACCCATGTATTTATCCCATGCACACTTAAAACCTTTTGTTCCTATTGTTCTGTATGGTCTCGGGACATGTCGGATCAACTTGGATTGTAACCTTATCATGTGGGATTGGTTGTGCTGTTTCGGAGGCTGCTGAAGTAAGCAGGGTGTTGAACATTCACGCACTTTTAGACATAGTTAACCATCTCGGCTCTTGTCTCTTTTTGGGAGAAATTAAGCCAGGGTTGTTATAGAGGAGACAGTGGTGTATACCTCTGTCACAAGGTGTGGAAAACCTACAGATGCTGTTGTATATGGTGGCGACTTTTTAGAGAGTTGTTGTAGCCATCCTAAAGATTTTGCTACCATATTCTAGTGCAGAAAGTAACATAGAGGATAATGGATAAGAAACAGTTAATAACAACACTGTGTTCCGATCAAGAGGTCATCATGACAACATAGTAAACCTCAAGAGCAAAGCTTGAGAGGTTTACAGTTGGCATGATGACCTCGAGATGAGAACTCGCGTTGTTGTTAACTGGTACCCATCCATTGTGTTTTATAGTGTATGGGCACCAGTTAAAACAAATTTGTCCTTACTTTTCTTTTTTTTCATAGCGCCACTCTCCATCTGGGCCAGCTCTCACCACCACGGTCGTTCGTCCAAAGCCCCATGTTCAAGAGACGTGCACATGCAATGCCATTCGCGTTGTTATGGTATCGATGTGACATACTCAGGAGGGTATAACAACCTCTTGACGTCACATTGATACCATAACAAGGATATGAATTCATTGAATTCCATCCTTAACAATGCCCTTCCACCAGCCTGGTGGTACTGAGGGTTGAGGCACTGGATGCCACGCCGGCGACCCGAGTTCGGGAGCGAGTTTAGGCTCCGAGGGTCGGCAGGGACAGGGAGAGTTGAACACCTGGTGGAGATTGGGGGCACTGCAGTGCATGGGCTGCACATTGAACAGTGTGGCTGATGCAGGCAGGGTTGCCATGCACCATTACGTCAGGGGTGCCCATGCAAGGAGGAGGGCTACCAGAACAAGGAAAAAAAAACAGCTCCGTGGGGTAGGCGACGGCACCTGACCCCCATGCCCTCCGCTGGGTCCACCTCACCTGGCCTTTCAGTTCCTTCACCTGGGTCCTCACCCACAGCCAGAGACTGACTAGTAAGTGCATCCAAAGAGGAGGGGGGGCCCCACCCCAGAGGGGTTAAGCCGGGGGTGCTGGCTGTGGGGAGGGGGAGAGAGAGGAGGCACAGGTTGAGGGGGCCCCAGGCAGGTAGGAACAGGCAGAATGCCTGAGAGAGGCTCCACGGGGGCAGTGACTGGAGTGAAATAGAGTTAAAAAAAAACAAACAATGCCCTTCCATACATTATAACTGTTTTAGGATTAGTTTCTTTGGTCTTGGTGAGGAGCAAGTCTGGATTTTGCAGAAATCTCCACGTTTCTGATGCATTCCTCTGATAAACTGTGTTATGAGGTCTGTGAAACTTAGTTTTGGTCCAGCCATATAACTAAGTATTTAAAGGTTTGAACTGATTCTGGAGCTTTTATAAGCTCCAGTCAGATGTTTGCCAGTCCCACTGTTCTCCCAGGGCTACATACAGTCCCCTGTGACTGTACTTAACTTGGGGAGGATGGTGGGACCAGCAAATAAAAGATCAGAGCTTATAACAACTCTAACATGCACTGCAGGCTATTGAATCTCCCACTGCTGCAGCCCTGCTCTGATGTCAGCTACAGGGAATTGTGGGATTTCTGTTTATGGGAAATGTCAGCTTGGAAGTCAGCGGAATCAGCATAACACAATCTACTGTACTGCAGTAAGCAAAAAAAAAAATGTTTTTGCTTACAAAGTGCAAACTGGGACCAGACCCACACTTGGGTGTTGGGCTGTTATTGCTGACTGTTCCCCTTTAACTCAAAAATATTTTTCTTTAACGTGGTTTGTAAGCCTCAGTAAGGTACACTGTTATATTGTAAGTCTCTGCACAGCTTAGGTTGCTACAGTTTTACCAAAGTGAATTACTTTCAGACTTGCTCACAATGCATTGTCAACCCATAAGATAGCTACACAGCAGCCTAAGCAGTGCAGAGACTTGCAGTTTGTCTGTCTATTTACTGGGGCATGCAAACCAAGCTGCAGGAGAAAGCTCTCTAAGGGTTCATTTGGAAACAACAAACATGGGCCACTCTCCTCGCAGTAGCAGCCCAAGTCCAACTGTGGGGATGTGCTGATGGCCAGTGTGTAGCAGAATTGAGAAATAAAATGTATTTTGATATTTGGTGACTTAGCAGCTCCTTAATTTTGTTGTAAGGTTGTAATATATGGATAAGCCTAATAATAGTACTAAAACGATATAAAAAGTTCCCCATAATACCACAGGTTGAATCTCATAATACCATTGCTCAAATCTTGTAATACTATCATTCAGAGCTTGTAATACTATTGTTCCCAGCTCTGAATGTTAGTATCATGAGACAGATATGGAAGTGTGAGCTGCTGACTTCCTCGTGCTGAGCGAGCCAGCTTTCAGTGTAACTGTCCTGTACAGTAAAAGCTGACTGGCTGCTGATGAGAAATCTGGAAACATGGCTAAACCAAGCACAACTACTAAACAAACAATTCACTTTGAAAAAAAAAAATCAGCAAAATCTTAATCTTAAAAGTAGGAACCCGTAACAAAGTCTAGAAGTGCACAGGAGCGACAGTGGCTCAGTCAAGGAGCATCAGGCAGACAGGGACTCCACAGCAAACAACAGTGAGCAGCAAGCCGAGCTGCAGGAAAGACTTTACTGCTTTCAAACTTGACCCTGGGTGGGAATGCCCATGTGTTGGAATGTGGCTGTATTAACACAGCAGCTCACCACATAAAATGGTCTCGGACATTGATATTGTTAATGTTTACCAGTTACACTGCAGTTGGGGGCGGGGGCACTTATGCAGTAACAAAAAAAAAAAAGTCTCCTGGATCCATATATTACAAAGAAATAAAAATAGAGGACTGTGTATCACTCAGCTATAATACCGTCTTGAGGTTCTGGTGACATGTTGGAACCTCTTGAGCTTTGCTGTTGAGGTTCACGTCACCAGAAACTCTTGATGGTATTATAGCCTTATAATAACCGGCATGTCCTTTTTCCCATTGGGAAACCATGGTGTAATTTGCCATTATAAAGGAGCATTTATAACGGTGAACACACACCCGGTTTTCCTCGCACTGTGCTGGCGCCCTCACCTCTGACACTCTTCCTCCCAGCCACTGTCAGCCTCATCTTTCCCCCTCTGGACCGCTACTCTTAACTGCAGTAAGTGCTGGCACGCAGAAATGAATCAAAATGAGGGAAATACCCTCAAAATGAAATAAAAAAAAAAATAAAAAGCGAGTGACCGACAAACGTAGAGCACGCGCTCACAGCTAAGCAGGCTGCCGCGGTCGCACAAGAACGTCTTTTTTTATTTTATATAGTTGCTGTGGGGAGAAAGGACATCCCGGCATTATATAAGGTCAGTATGAGTCTTGGTAAATCGGTTTATACACACCTCGGGTTAGATGCTTATTAAACCCCTTGGGTGTATGTAAATTCTCGTTACACACCCAGACCCATACTTTATTCTCTATGTAATACACAGTCACCTATTATTCTGTTTGTAATATATGGGTCCTATTGCTTTGCTATAGGAATTCTACAGTACTTAAAACTATTAATAGCATCATTCTGATGTCAAGAAGTTGTAATAGTTTTGATTTGACATCAGAATGATATTATTATGACATCGAGTGCTGCTTTGCTGTGTGCTCCTGTTAGTGTTTGAAACCGACATTTGAAACTGTGACAGGAGCCATGGAGATAATCATCAGATGTATTAATTGCTACAGTTTCTAGTTGGCAGGATTGAAACTGAGTGGCTCGCAGTGAGTCGAGAGGTTGGGGGGGCACTGAAACTTTCACTTTTGTCTTTTGGCAGTCAGAGTGGCAGTGTTGAACAAGGTCAGAGGGGTGGGAACACAGAATGAGTGAGCGAGCTGAAAGACATTTTTACTGATGGTGAGAGACCTAAGATAGCGAGCCATGTATTACAAAAAAAAAAAAGATGAATTTCTAGCTGTTACAGAGCAGCAACTCCATTTCTGGAGTCTGGTGACTCCCATAAACCTTTCAAGCTTTGCTTCCTTGATGTTTATTACGTCATCAGAATCCCTCGATGGAGTTACTGTTCCCTAGCAGATAGAGAGCCATCTGTTATTCAGTTTATAGTGTTACCATAGTGTCTTCAGTTTGACTATAGCATTCTATGGTTATGTCAGATTTACTATAACTTTATCATGATGCACTGCAGTTTTTTGTTACCAAAAGGTTATAGCATTCATTACCACAGTGCCTACAGTTTGATTATAGCATCCATAGAAACATAGATACATAGAGTGTGCCAGCAGATGGGGACCACGTGGTCCATCTAGTCTGCCCATGTTTTTTCCTACCCCCCTACTTGGAATCACTTGTTAACTTACTGACATGTCTGTCCCATGCTTATTTAAACTGCTTGACTGTCTTTGCCTCCACCACCCCCTGAGGCAGACTGTTCCATGGGTCCACCACTCTTTCAGTAAAAAATAACTTTTTACTATTACTCTGAAACCTACCCCCGTTAGTTGCATGTCATGCCCTCTTGTCTTACTGCAACTGGTAATCTGGAAGAGGTCCTGTGATTGTACCTTGTTGATACCCGTTAAATACTTGAAGGTCTTATTCATGTCCCCCGCTCCCTCCTTTGTTCCAAGGAGGAGAGGTTTAGTTCCCTCAGTCTTTCACCATACATCTTATGGTGTAGGCAATGAATCATCTTAGTTGCCCTTCTCTGCACTGTCTCCAACCTATCAATGTCCTTTATGAGGTGAGGCCTCCAGAATTGGACACAGTACTCCAGGTGGGGCCTCACAAGAGACCTATACAGTGGCATTATCACCTCACACCTCCTGCTAGTGATACCCCTCCCTGTACAGCCCAGGATGCCACTAGCCTTCTGTGCCACCTTCTTGCATTGCTTCCCTATCTTTTAGTCATCAGAGATGACTCCCAGGTTGCACTCCTGCTTTGTAGCTGTTAGCTTCTCGCCTCCCAGATGGTAGTCTACCCCTTGGTTCTTCTTTCCTATATACATCACCTTGCACTTTTTCATGTTAAACTTCAGCTGGCAGTCTTGTGACCATCTTTCCAATCTTAACAGGTCCTTTTTTCATTTTCTGCAGTCCGTCTGGTGAATCCATTCTACTGCAAAGCTTTGTGTCATCTACGAAAAGACACACCTTTCCTTCCAGACCATCAGCAATGTCACTGATATACACATTGAACAAGATTGGTCCCAGCACTGACCCCTGTGGAACCCCACTTGTCACCATCCCTTCCCCTGACAATGCTCCATTGACCAACACTCTCTGCGCTCTGCTGTTTAGCCAGCTTCTCACCCAGGCTATTATTTTGTGGCTCACTCCCATGTGCTTGAGTTTGCTAATCAATCTTCTGTGGGGGACCCAGTCAAAGGCCTTGTTAAAGTCAAGACAGACCACATCGAATGCACCCCCCCGGTCCACCATTTTAATGACTCAGTCAAAGAATTCCACTAGGTTGGTTTGGCAGGACCTTCCTGCAGTAAAGCCATGTTGCTTTGGGTCCACCTGCCCGCTCACTTCCAGAAAAGTCATAATTCGCTCTTTTAGAAGGAATTCCATCATCTTACCCACTATCAGGGTGAGGCTGACGGGATGATAGTTTCCAGCCTCATCTCTGCTCCTGCTCTTGTGCAATGGCACCACTGCAGCACTTTTCCAGCCCTCTGGGACTACCCTGCTTTCCAGAGATTTATTGAAGAGTGCGGCTAGCAGAGCTGCTAATTTCTTTCCAAGTTCCTTAAGTATCCTTGGATGCAGCCCTGATTTTTGTATTACTTGATGCCAGTCTTAATTTTCAGCTTGAACTTGCGCTTGCACAGCACGCTTTGCACTTTATTCTGTTCCATGTTTGTACCAGTTACATATCTCTGTGGATAACTGCCTGCACTTTATCTGCATCATGTAATGTACATACATACATGAATGAATGAATGAATGAATACATAAATAAATAACATTTTATGGTTAACTCAGATTTAGTCTAACAGTCTGATTTACTATAACTTTACCGTGATGGAGTATGTAAGCAATAAGACATGACAGGGTGTGCATGGAACATATTTTACTGCATGGCTGGGGCATAATAAAGCACGAGACCCCTGGCTGAGTGCCTTTAGCCAGTGGCGAGTGGTAAAATACATTACGTGCACATTCTGTAGTGTCTTATTACGCTTATAAATGGGCTACATTTTTTAATGTATTTTTTCAGAAAGCAAGTCACTTTTTTCATATAGATACAACACATTTTTTAATTAGAATTTATGATAAAATAGTCCTTCCGCCTGTGGCACAATGATGTCATTCTGGACAAATGTTGTCCTTTACTGCTATCAGTAGTTCTGGTTTTCAGCACTACTCCCCAGTTTCCAGCACTTTTCCCAGAGCTATTTAGAAAGTAAAATGACTAAGACGGGGCTCTGGCTGCCATCGAGACAGAATGTCCAACTTTTTTTTTTTTAACGCGACCGATGGCAGCACGGCAGGACATTAGGAGTGGGCAGGGACTATGGAGAAGCAGCAGGGAGTGAATATACACACGTGCCAACATTTATTTTAAGTTAAGCCATGGGACCCCCATGTGGGTAATGGTATCGGGGAGAGCGACAGCTGCTGACAAGGCATAGCCGACAGACACGGATCCAGTAAGAGACACAGCAGGAGGCTATTTCAGATACTTGTCTTTTTATGTTGCATGCTTGGGAATGCGACCCGAAAGGAAAGCGAGCAGGGTGTTGACATCTGGGACCTTGGAGAAATAGCAGCTCAATTTAACCAGAAACACAGAAACATTTTATTACTTTTTTGTGTAACAGTATCAGCTCTTGCAGTAGTAGAGGGAGTTAAAGCATGGGACCCGGCAGCATGGTAAGAGAGAGAGAGACAAATCGGAGCCTTAGCGAGGGCAAAGTAGATGGTGGTGTTTAAAATGCCAGTATTCTAACGGCTCCTGATTTCTCTATAAAATATGGTCCTGCTTCTCTGAACTTTTTATTGCCTGTGCATGGAACACATTTCATGTATAGGCAATAACCAATCAGTAAGCTGGATTTTTTACTCCCCATTATATAAAGTTTGTTGTTACCATGGGTTATTGTATTACCACAGTGCCCACAGTAGGACTATAGCAGTCTATGGCTATGCTATAGTGTTGCTATGGTAATGCCAGATTTACTTTAATTTTACCATAATTTACTTACAGCTTTTTTGTTATCAAAGCTAGTACCACTGAAGTAATACTATAATAACTATGATTTATTTATAGTTTTATGATAATCAACATAGTCATGGAGGGACACGAGAGGACACCAACTGAGACTGGAGGGGGTAGATTCAGGAGAGGGATCAGAAGACATTTTTTCACAGAAAGAGTGGTGGACAAGTGGAACTCCTTGCCAGGTGAGGTAGTGGCCTGCAAGACGGTAGACAGCTTCAAGAGGGGTTGGGATAGGGGAAGGGGTAATAGGATGGGCGGAAGGGAGGGGCAACAGCATTATAAGATGCTAGCTGCGCACTCAAACAGACACGATAGACCATGAGGCCTGTTTCTGCTAGCATTTTCGTATGTTCGTATATTCGTATGTAATTATACATTTTCTTCAGCATTTCTTTTTATCCCTGAGTTTTCCGCTTCTTTGCAGTGGGCCTGTCATCTGCTGCTGGCCCGGAGCGGTGTCCTGCTGGCAGAAGAGCTTTAATAATATGTCTAATAACTATGCAACAAGGTTGGCTAGTTGTGCAGAAGAGTATCATGAAGGCTACAGTAGCATTTCTGAGCTGCTGCCAAACCCCTGTGAACAACACAAGCTGTGCCAATGAATAGATCTTTAAACATTGTTGCATGAGACAGCTTAATAAAGCTAGCTAGATAATTAAGCTATAGCATGGCCCCCGAAATGTTCTTGCCTTCAGAGTCTTCAGCATGAACAGTGAACCTAATTCCGCATTCTCTCTCTGCCCCTTCCCACACTTGAAGGAAGTAAATAATCCTATTTGGCATGCCCAAAAAGTCAATGAAGGGAAGCTGATACAGAGTCAGATTGCAATGTCAGTAAATAGAATCAACCCCAAAGACACACACATCAAAGAGAATGAAGGGTTGTGCTACTGACATTTAATGTCTGAGTAAGACCTTCTCTTTTGAACTACACGAGTCTCTCGACTTCTGTGCACTATAAAAAGTATAGTCTAGTACCCTTGATTTTGGGGGGTAAAATTAGGAAAACACTGACCATTAGCTAAAACATTTACTTTCTATATCCCTGCATGCTGTACTTTCCAAGTGTTTGTCTAGCATGGAGACAGGTTTTCAGTTCACGTAGAGGAATGAAACTTTACAAAAGGAATTCTCATGCACACGACCCGTCACCCCCGTCTCCAGTACTAAGTTCCTCAGTACCAGTGACTAGTGTTTGCAGATGTTTAAATTCTTGCAGTTTTTGAATATCTTAAGGATTGACCAGACCACAGCATGGAAACACTTTGATGTACAGCTGCTAATAAAGTAATTAGCACAATGCTTGTTATATGGAAATTGCTGAACCTTTTTCTTATTTACTTCAGAGCGCACAGCAACAACAGCTATGTTACTAACTATACACAAGGCAGCATCTCTGCCTGGTTGCTTTCCTGAAAAAAAAAACATTACTTATTATTTTAGTTGTTTAACCAGGAATAGCACACTAAGCTGAATGCTTTTTTACAGGTGCGACCTGGGCGCACAGGGAAGTTAAGTGACTTGCTCAGGGTCATACAGTATGCAAGTAAAAGCTATGAGATTCAAACCCAGGTTTGGTGTGCTAAATGTCACCAGATTTGCAGTGCAGAGCCTTAAACCAGTGCACTATACTGCCTTCTTAGGTGGGAGTATAGTTAACTCTGCAGCTAAACAAATTGTCAGATTCCTAAATCAAGTCTTCTTCTAGCAAAAGCAGCAAAGCAGCTTTAATTCTGTTTTTGCACAAAGGTAGTTGCCAGTCAACAATTAATACGATATTGGCATATGTGTTAAATGTGCTTCTGCATGTGTGTCACATACTATGACATTTTTATTTTATTTTCTTAAAGAGGAAGTGAACTTTACCACAGCTAAAGATTCTAGGACCAGGAGGACCTGATTACAAAGGCACTCTGTGGTAAACATTTTTTTAAATGTAAACCATTATAAATGTTATATTTTAGACCCTGGCTGCCATCCCAGTCCCTGTCATATCACACCAACCCCACATCTGCCATCGCTGACGAGCCAAGGGGGACTTAGCTGGTGGTGCCTACTACAAGAGTAGTGTCTTACATACATACAGACATATGTACCTATGTATTTAGAGGGAAAGAAGACCAGTGGTCCATTGAGTTTTGTTTTTATTGCTGTATTTTGTATTAGGCAACTACTGTGAGATATTTTATCAGGACACTATTGCAAAGTTGCTAAATGGTATTATACAAATAAATGTGAAATCAAATTGAACTGAGAGCCTTCCCACTAGCTCCCTGGGAATTCCCTGTCACCCCACTTCATTCAAAGTACTTGTCTAGTCTGAGTGTACAGGTTATTCCATTATCAGCTGATACCACACGGTCTAGCAGTCTGATCCAAGTGTTCACCACTCATCCTGTGAAGTAGTTCTTTCTGATGTTTCCCTTGTATCTTCCTCCCTTCAGTGATATTGAGGGTCCCCTTGTCCTTTCTTTTAAGAGCTGCACTGGCCCAGAGACATGGAGGACTGAGGTGTTTGTTCCTTACCTGCCGCTGTCCCAGTGACCTGGGTTCTGGAACTACTTCTGGTTGACCAGGGGGCAGTGGATTTAGCAACCCAAGGACTGCTCTTCTCTCCCAGGGAGGGGTAGCCGATCTGTCTTGGCCTTTAACTGCCACCTGGTGGAGGTCTAGGGGTAGTGCAGGCCCTGAGAGACTTTGAAGGGGGGGAGGTGGGTCGCAGTTCCATGGTGCATGCATGCCTCCATGCCCATGCGCTTGTGTGCCACCCCAGCCAGGGGAATGGGGAGAAACCAAAAAATGGAGTCAGATGGGCTTCAGGAAGCCTCATCCACTTCCCCTTCGCCAGCACCAAAGTTTGGTCCCCTGGGCTCTTCTGGATTGCACTCCAGAGGGGGAGGACAGTGTCAGCCCTCCCTCCACTGGCCCCACCATGGGGAGGAATTCATGGTGGACTTATGCCCCCAGGACTGGGAGAGGCAGTAGCCGATTATGGGAGGTGGGGACGTTTAACAGTCACCTGCCTGATCTGAGGAGAAAAGGCTTTATGGCAAAAAAACAAAGAGCTGCACTTGGTCCGATGATGTTATCCCTTTTAGATGCCTAAATACTGCAACATGTCTCCACTGAGTTTTCTCCTTTCCATGGGAAACATTCCCAGTTTTGTCAGTTGGTCCTCCTAGCCCATATTCTCCAAGCCATTAACCAACTTGGTCACTTTCCTCTGTACTCTCACTATTGTATTAATATCCTTCATCAGATGTGGGAACCAGAACTGCACACTATACTCAAGATGTGGCCAAACCAGGGATTCGTGTAAGGGTATTATATTATGTCTAAATCTGGTTATGAAGTTTCTCCCAATGTATGCCATGATTTTGTTTTCCATACTAGTTGCTGTCCCACACTACTACTCCCCCTTAGAGGGGAACAGTCAGCACTACGAACCCTACACTAAAGCGTGGGACTGGTTCCGATTTGCAGTTTATGCCCACAAACATTTTTTTACTTATTTTTTACTGTGGAATAGTTGAGTGTATTAGGCTGATTCTGCTGACTCCCAAGCTGAAATTTGCTGTAACCTGAAATCCCAGACTCTTCTGTAGCCAGTGTCAAAGCTGGGCTGCAGCCAATAGCCTGCAGTGCATGTTAGAGTTTATTTAAGCTCTGATCTTTTGTTTAGTGGTCCTGCTGTCCTCCCAGGGCCAAGTCAAGTCACAGAGGCCTGTACTTAGCCCCGGTAGAACAGCAGAACCGGTGAACATCGAATCAGTGCATATAAAAGCTCTCACTTTTCAGCCTTTCGTCATATGCTTTGCCCTACTGCTGGTCATGGATTCTCTTCGTGGACCGTTGTTTCACTGTCCCTAATCAATCCCTGCCCTTCCTTAGGTGCAGGCCCCAGAACTGGACACAGTATTCCAGATGCACTCCCACCAGTGATCTATACAGAGGCAATATCACCTCCTCCCTCCTTCTGCTAGTAATCCTTCTCCCTAAGCGCCCCATCATTCTGTTAGCCCTTTCATATACTCTAGCATACTGAGCAGCTGGCTTCATCATATTGCTGATCAGCACACAGATCTCTGTCCTCCTCTGTGTTCTCTACAGGCACCCCATGAATATAGTACATTATTAAACATTATAAAAAATGATGGTCTCTGACTGGTTTTGAACTGTTGTCCAGTTTAAAACAAAGAACCAGGCAACAGTTCATTAAAAGCAGTTAGTAGTTTTTAGAACCGGGCAACAGTTAATTTGAAATAAGCCATTGTTTTTTTTTTTTCCAACTACTGTCCATTCCAATCCTTGTAATTCAGGCAAGGTTTAATAAAACATATATTGACCAGAGTTGTGTCAGAATATAGGTGGAAAATACAAATGGGATGAATTTTCACCTTCCAATAATCATATTGCCATGAGCCTTCAGCTTCAGGCAATATAGCTATTGTCAGGCAATAGTTCATCCCTTGGGGTCAATATTTTCCCACCATTTCCCTCACCTCTGGTCAATATTTGTATACTGTTCAGGCCTGTAAAGGACTGTTATAGCAATATATTGTTACAGAGTTCAATATATTATGGAGCTATAGACTTTTAAATGACTACTATGGTGTCAAAGTATTTTTTAATTTTTTGCA
Organism: Neoceratodus forsteri; assembly: GCA_016271365.2. Classification (NCBI taxonomy): domain Eukaryota; kingdom Metazoa; phylum Chordata; order Ceratodontiformes; family Ceratodontidae; genus Neoceratodus; species Neoceratodus forsteri. The sequence goes on from CM028131.1 coordinate 753,401,156, forward strand.
CCCCAAATGATGTACAACCCTAGACAGATTCTGTTTTAAACCTTATGGTAAGAATGTTGGTTACCTATTATATTTATATATATATATACTGTGTATATATATATATGTATGTATATGTATATACATATGTAATAGATAAACCACTCTGAGGTGTGCGGTCGTGCTCTGATATATGCACGGTCATGTGATGTGTTTTATACAATCAAAAGTTTGGATTTGGAGCATATCATCATCTCCATTTTATAAATATATATATATATATATATGTATGTGTTGTGGTTAAGTTTGTGTCTACTTATAAAACTAACAAAAATAAATTACAAAAAAAATATATATATGGTCCACTGTTCCTGGATTTTTCCTACTATGTGCACTACCCTACACTTTTTTTTGCAACTGCCAAACACTGGCCCACTCCTCCAGTCTCCTCACATCCTGCCTCATATTGTTTGGCTCTTCTGCACTATTGACCTTCCCGCAGAGTTTGGTATCAGCTGCAAATTGGCTCACCTTTCTGTAGATACATTCACCTTGCTGTGAATACATTCACCTATGTCACAGATATACATATGAAATAGGAGTGAGCCCAGGACCGATCCCTGCAGTACCCCACTAGTCATTGCCCAGTCCTTAGAGACTTTAACATTTGGGACCACAGGCTGGGTTCTGTCAGTCAGTTTTCAACTCATTCCGTTATTTCTTTCCCAATTCCCAGACCTCTGAACTTCTTAACCAGTCTCCGGAGTGTCACTGAGTTGAAGGCTTTGCTAAAATCTAGGTATAGTATATCTGCTGTCTGGCTCCTGTTTGCCATTTGTGTCACAGCATTAAAAAGGTTGATTAATATTTAATCTGACATGACCAGCCCCTTGGTTCCCACCCATTAGGCCCTTTTCCTCCAAGAATGTGACTATCCCTCCTTAATAATTGTCTCCAGAAGTTTTCCCACTATCAATGTCAGGCTTATTGGACAGTAGTTTCCCAGAGTTCCCCTGTTTTTCCCTTTGCTTAAAGGAACAGCATTTGCCCCTCCAGTCCTCAAACACTACACCTGTTGCTACGTATTCTATAAAGAGGACTAACAGTGTCTCCACTAGCACCTGCCTTTTTTAATCCTAGCTGGCCCTGGCTATTTGTTAGGTTTTAAGCTCTCCATTCCCTTTAGTACCAATGCCCCTGTAATCCTCCCTACCTCAGATCTGTCCCTTGATTGACCTTGAATTTCTGCCTGCTATTATGGAGGGGGCCTGCCTTTTTGACTGTAAACACTGCTCAAAAGTATCTATGTAGCACACCTGCCTTCCCCCAGTCACTCCCTGTACTCACTCAGTCTTTCTTCATCTGTTCTATTTTCTCTTGTCTTTTCCCTTTCACTGTTGCATCTTAAGGAGGATTTGCCATTTTTCTTGACCCATTTCACTAGCCTCAGTTCTGCATTTGCCTCCCTAGTTTTTTACTTACACACAGTGTCTCCTTATACCTCTCTCCGCTCCTTCTTGTAAGTTTTGTCCATCCCCTTTTTGTCCCTAATAGTTTTTCTTACCTGCCCATATGGACTTCCTATATTTTTGGACATTTGTATGTTCCTTATACAGTCTTGGGTGGCCTTTGTAAAAGCCTTCTTTAATGCTGCCCACTTCTCCTCCACCCCAATGATATTACATAAGTCACTGAGTCTTTCCTACATTTTCTCACCCATTTTATGAAATTTGCTTTCCCGAAATCCAGCAACAGTGTGTCTGAGGTCACTTGCTGTGACCCTAGCTTCATGCTGAATTTCATCTTGTAATGGTCACTCTAACCACTGGAGCCTCCACTTTAATGTGCTCAATAATATCCTGATTGGACATCAACATGTCTAGTACTGACTTCTCCCTTGCAGCCTTGTTTACTCGCTGTGCTAGGAAGTACTCCTGAGTGACATCCACAGATCTTTCTCTTTCTGGCTCCTAGCCACTGGTGTCCCCCAGTCTATGTCTGGAAGGTTGAAAACATGCATTACTAATATTTCTGCCAGTCCTGCCATTTTTCTTATACCCCTCTTCAGAGCTTTATCCATCTCCACTGTTTGATCTGGTGGCCTCTTCACTACCCATGCCCTGCACTTTCTCTTCCTTCCATCACCTCTATCCACAGAGATGCTACCCCTACAAACTCTTTGACTGCTGTATCTTCTGACACCCTAACATTTTCCCTCACGTACGTAGCCACCACTCACCCCTCCTGTTGTCACTGCTGTACCTGAAGAGCTTGTACCTTGGACAGTTTAGGTCCCAACACTTGTTTGGATTAGCCCACATTTTGGTATTGGTCATTATGTCTCTTTCCTCTGCATCCATCACCTCCTGCATGTCATCCATCTAGTTGTCCAGACTTTTGGCACTGTGTACAGCACCTTCCATTTGTCCTCCTCCACTTTCCCTTCCAGCATTCCTTTCTTTTGCACCTGCTGCTTTATTCCTTGCTTGTCTCACCCCCAAGTACTCCCTACCATCCTGGTTGTTTGGAGGGGCCAACTTGGCACCCATCATCATCCTATTCTGGCCCTTATGCTCTATAACAGCCTGACCCCCTCACCTCGGTAAACTCCTAATGAAAACATCTAATTCCTGCCCACCCTTAGTGCTTTAGGTCCCCTTCCACTCAGAGGTGAATAATCCCTTCCCAGTAACCTGTCATCATCCCAGAAGGAACTCCAGAAACCCACAAATCTGAATCTCCTCCTTTCCACACTAACCCTTTACATTCCAGAGTCCTGACTTTACTAACTTTCCTGTACCTGGAACCATCAGTATCTCTGAGAAGGCTACCATACCTCGAACTTCTCTTAGCTTGATACTTGTTTTCTGAACCATTCCTTAACCATTCTGCACTGCAGTGGATTGGATCTCTGGTTCCTTGGTGAATCACAGCATCCAGCTTCCCCCTTTACTCAGGTTAAACTCTAAATCCACTGATGTACCTTTACAGATGTCTCCCCTGAAGGCATATGACGGATCTTTCCCCCAGGGCTGAGCTTTGACCAGTCTCCCTGACTCTCTGACTCAATCACTATCACCTTTTCATCACCCAACTCATCTCTCCTTGATAAAGCCTATTCTCTGGGAGTACTGACTGCACACACGAGGTTGGGTCTGTTATGCCATGTCATGCCTCTGCCACCAGAAATGTTAAAATCCATACTAGATATATTTTTTAAGGCAATGGAGAATAGCATTTAACATTTTATTATGTGTGGTATCATAGAAGGAATTTGTTCTGGGAAAGAGTGGAATATGTTGTTGCTTAAAAAACGATCTGACAAGAGTTCTTGAACACATTTTCAATTTATGAATAACATCTTATTGAAACAAAATGTACTGAGGAATGGCATTTTGGGTGTCCAAATGACAATGGAATCAACTAAAAAAAAAGTAAGACAATGTTTTTTTCTGTGGAATCACCCCTCTCAAATAATAACATTTATGTTATTATTAGTATTAAAAATAAACCAAGTCAAAGTTATTTTCTGCCTGTCCTGTCATGCCAAAAAAGTGACAATAGATAATGTTTCAGTTTTGTCAATGCGCATTTATAAAAAACAATTCTTGCTAATAAAAGTATATAACAATAATTTAACATCGTCATACCATTCAAAAGAAGTCTGAAAATGGCAAAATGCTATTTATAGATGTAGTTACAGATCTCCACATCCACAAATCACTTATGTACAAAAACTATCAAGCAATAAGTTCCTATATGGTGGGAAAGCCTTAAATGTATTTCCTGCCTCAAAAAGCATTGCTCCAGCAGTTCCATACATGTATTATGATAGCGAAGAACGGTAATAAATACATATTTGACTTGACCATACATGTAAAAGCTTGACTTTTGCCATTTTTGGCATACAGTTTTTTTTTTAATTTACTTGTAACTGTTATCAGTTCCTAGAACAGATATTCATTAACCCTTACAATACTATTGACCAGCTCCTCCGAATGCACTCGGAAATGAGCTGTTCTCAGATCAGCAGATCTTCTGGGCCAACTATTTTAAACCAAGAAAAATATCCACACTGGCAACTCTGTCTCAGATATGTTATGGAAGGTTCCACTGCACGATGGTTACCAACACAGAACCTGCATGGTTGGGAGGCTCGTAGGGGGCCCCCATTACAGCTGCTGGGTCTTCAATCTCTCATATAAACTGTGCAAGTATCCTCTGTGTCAGATTTCCTCTTAGTAGGCCAGGTATCATAACTGGAGAACAGAGGCCCAACCTGTTTCAACCTGCACAAGAACAGGCCCACTAGATTCCATTTCCTCCTGTCTTATGTATTCTAATTCATAGGCTTTGCATTCAAAATTGAGCACCCCTTGTTTGGTTTTCCATTTTCTGTTTATTTTGGCATTATTCTATCCACTCCCCCTGTATTTTTTATTTATCATTTAACAAAATAAGTAAACAGAAAATTGGAGGGGAGTAGAGCTCCCTAAAATAACAAAAACAATGAAAAGAGATTTTGTTGGCACATAGCCACCTAATGGAAGGACATCCATAGAAGTAACAGAGTTTTGAAGTGATGCTGAGTTAGTCCCAATAGTTAACAGGAAGGGCCACTGTTCTCCAGTTATGTTTCCAGACTACCAACTAGACAACCCACAGCATTTATTTATTTTAAACTTGCATCCAACAGAGGGTGGGGATGGCACTATGGGCTACAATAACTCATTTTCACGGGCATCCCTTGGTATGGAGCAGCGTACAAAACATGCTTCATTTAAAGTGCAGCAAATACAATCTCCCCCCCACCATTGAAAATACACTCCCAAGAATCAAATTCTAACACCCTTCAAATACATAAGCCTGAAATTCAACATTAAAACAGCCTACTGTATATTCTGACTGCCGAGGTAATCCCCCTCATTACCAGTCTGCCAGTAACAAATGATCAGCATTTCATTACCTTTTTACCAAAGAAAGCAACAAATGACAGCTATAGCAAGGCCCATTCTTCCCAAAAATCACTGGTTTGTTTTAGCTGTTTCCTGATTCCAGTAGCACTGGATTATCCTAATATATTTACTGGTTAGGGTCAATATACCACCACTGGCAGACCCTCACAAACTCCATAATTCACACGTGTGAATTATGGAGTTCCATAAACCACGGTTCTAAAAATTGCTCTCAGTGCACCTGTGTAAGATGCTGTCCTTATGCAGGCCGTTCACTTTGCGCTCATTACAGAAAACTGCCAGCGTGAGTGACAGTCTCCCCCTGATGTGAACTGTGCTTCCAGTTCCTGTTTATTTTCTGGCTGTGCTGTGATACGAAGGGTCAAGGGACGTGTTTGCTGGCTGGTGCTCAGTGGCAGTTAGTCAGCTGCTGTGACTTTGCTTTTCTGCCTGTGTTTTTTTTTTAATAAAAAAACCCATGCGCTGTGACGGTACGCAAATGCTGGCTCAAACTTCACACCGCATGGGCAGAACAGTCAGGAGTGTGGCAGGGGTGAAGAAAAAAATCTCTTTCATGTAAAAAAAACCCCAGTAAATATAAAAAAATAAAAACATAAGGAAGTGTGTTTAAATGAAGATTTTATGTGCACCCTTGGTATGCAGTGCCTTAATAAACTCCTCGGGGTTTATGGGGCATCGCACACCTTGGATATGCATAAAAGTTTCGTTAACCACACTTCCCCATGCATTATTCTATGTATTTAGGCACCGTGTGATATCAGTATATTACTGCAATCACTCATGTACTTATCTCAACAGCAGTCTTGTTTTCCGTAAGAAAGAAAATCATTCCAGAGCAGTGTTGTCTGACTTGTGTCCATCTTCACCACTTGGGGGGATGCCTGGAGCTCTTACCTGTCCACTGAGCAGTAGCTCCCTCCTGTACTGAGCTCCCTCATACCAACTCTTCTTGCAGGGCTGTGCTGCCTGTCATGCTTGTTATTTTGTATAAACTAGCAATTATAACTAGACCCAATAGCACAGCGGCAGTACTACTGCTAGTGGCACCAGTGACCCAGGTTTAGGACAAGCCCAGTTTATTGGAGAAGCACCAGGGGGGAGGGTACTGAGCATCCCAGAGTGTGCTTTCCTCCAGGTGTAAGGATTGTGTCTGCCCGCTGCTACATTGGCTGACACCTGCATAACAAGAGGTGGCAGACTGACAGTGCAATGGGAAATACCAGGCTTATTTGGGAGAGGGGTGTACATGTACGAGAACACTTAGCTCATGCATGTCAAGTCACAGGGGAAGCACTAAAGCCAAGAAAAGGGGCTACTGGAAGTCAGATGATGTCAGACCCACCACCTCCCATGACCATCCTAGACCATTCACCGCATCTCATCCTGTGCTCCGGGCCCCCTATGACTCTACCTGCTGACCATATTCCTCTCCTGATTGGTAAAGTTTCCCCACCCTAGAGGGTAATCACTGGGTCTCTACCCCAGGGGGCAAGCTAGGGGGCATCAGATCTGAGTCTGTGTGCCGGCGAGACAGCACAGTCCAGTGAAGCTCTACATCCAGGTAGGTAGCAAACTTGGCTGTGACTGAAGGAGGTACTACCAGCTGTGCAAAGAGGGCATGGATACAGATGTAAAAAAACCCAAACCTCAGCAATTATTCAAAATAATGTATGGAGGACCATGTATATACTCTTTTGTTTTACATCCCCTCAGTTTGTGATTACCTAACAAATCTCAGGGGTATAACAAAACCTTGCTTTACCTGGTCCCCATCCCCCCTTGCACAGGCTATACATTTTGTAAGCAAAAGCCATATTACACTGGTGAGCCAGGAGGCTATTTTGACTGGAATTATAGAAATGTGGAGTGCACCAAGTGTTGTGAAAGTTAATTAAGTTTTTTTTAATTTATAAAATGGGACCTGGCAAACTCCATTCCTCACATATAAAGTACTGCAGAAACTGAAAAAGCTTCCTCCTGTTTTCAAGGGAGCTGCCAATATTTACAAAAAAAATAAGAATAATGCAGATTTTAAGCGAGAAATCTACTGTGTCAAAATAAATAAATAAATAAGTAAATAAAACAAAAATAAATGGGTACTGTTTAAGAGTAAAAGGCAGTGTCAAAGACCAGTTTAGACAGTTGCATGTTATATATAAAACAGACTAGAGTCAGATGGAGTCAGGAGGTAGTATAACGTAATGGCTAGAGAGCACTGAGCTGCAAACCTAGAGAACTGGGTTTGAATCCCACAGCCACCACTTGTGTACTGTGTGGCCATGAGCAAATCACTTAACTTCCCTGTGCTCCCAGAATGCACCTGAAAACAAGCCACCTCAGCTTAGAGTGTCTTTCATGGTCAAAAAAGGAGAAAAATAAAATCACATTTGGTTTTATATAGTACTAGTAGTACAGGAATTGTACGCAAACAAGCATGGCTGCCGTCATGCGTTGAAAGGCATCCTCAAAGCTATGAACAGTAACAAAACCTATAAATGTTGGCCAAAATATCAGAGCTATCCCCTTCTCATTTTAAAAAGTGCCATGTGATCTATAACTTCCATCAGGACAACCACCAGAATGAGCAAGGTTTTTTGTTATTGATTTGTGCATTATTTGTGACTGGGAAAGGGGCACTGAGCTGTGACAGCTTGTTTCCAAATGCATCCCGGGGGGTGAGTTACATAGACCTGTTTTGTTGGCCAGGGTGATGTTGCCCAGGACACTGGGGAAAATTCTCTACTCTTAGGTATTGCCACGGGATCTTTAACTTCCACCTGGACAATCACCAGAGATGAGCAGAAGAGTCCTTGGTTTAATGTCTCATCTGAAGAATGGCACCTCAACAGTGCAGCACTCTTTAGTGCTGTACAGCAGTGTCAGTATTGGGTATTAGATCAAGGTCCTGGTGTGGAATTAGAACTCATGACTGACTGACTGATCTTCTGGCCACTGAGGCATTCTACCTGCCGAGTCAGTGACACTGAAAAAAACTCAGTTTAATGTCTAATTCGATAGACAGTACAGTCAACTGAGTAGCAGCAGCAGTGGGTATGTCCCAAATGCCTAGTGCTGGACTTGAACCTAAAACATTCTAGCCTAAATCAGTAATTACACACCAAATCTTTTACAGTTTGTTAGCCCATTAGCATCTTCAGGACATATATCTGAATGATGTTTTCTAACATACATCTTTTGTAAGTATGCTACTTGATCTATCAGAAAAATCTTTTAATTTATTTACAGAAGTTGCTGCTGCTGTTGCCTGCTTCCTGGGACCCTTTTAGAAGTTCCTACACTGGCTACCTCAGTGAGGCTAACCTGCTATGTGAACACATTAACTTTTTAATAAGGCTATGCTATAACTGAAAGCAGCAATGCAACGAAAAAGGTTTTTCCAAAAAACTAGTTTCAGCTACAGTTAAAAATATTAGTGTACCTCTCAAATCTACTTTTGTAGGTACCTTCTCTGCCGTGCGCTATGAATGTTTTTTATTTATTTTTTTAGCCTAACTCTTGACAGATCTACAATGCTATTTCTAAGCAAATTGTGGCGGGCGTCATTTTTTTCCTTGAGAAAAAAAAAATTAAAACATTTGTAAAATACTCCGATTTTGGAGGAACTAGAAAATGCTGACACCAAATAAAACAGGATGACGCCAGGCATCTGTTGTAATGAAAAAATGGTAGGGTCAAATGTTTTCCCAATTCCATTGCACTGCTGCTTTAAGGACACATATGGGCTATTAATGTGAAGCGACTAGTCCACCCCGATCAGTTGGAAACAACAGCGATAGGGCCATCCAACTTCAGCACAGATCAACGGATCACTTCCTAAATTCAAGTTCTATAAAATATTCAAGTAAAATAATCCATGCAAAGAGAAAAAAAAAATCACCACTGTACTAGCAGACATGCAGCTACAAAATACAGACTATTCTGTGGGGTTAATACAGGAATTTGGAAGCCAACTACATTTTGATACACAAGCATGTTTCTTCAAAAACTGGAGCTCCTACTGAAGAGTCTGAATTAATGTACATGACTATTTAACTTATAGCACTAACCCATAATTATACATAACATGTCAGCAGTAATAATCAAACACAAACTTATTTCATTGGTTTCTATTGTAACTAACCCACTCTACTACTGAGGTATTCATTTCAGTGTTTTCTCTTTTAAAGAAGTTGTGAATAAGACCACACACCCTCGAGACTGCAGCTTTTCCATCTACTGAGGTTAAGTTATTGATTGCCCACCTGGTAAACTTCCCTGGAAATGCACCATGGTCTGAGCATCAGCTGCAGCACCCGCACATTGCCAAAACGCCAGGTCCTGAGTGCGCGAGAAGTCAGGTTCCAGACAAGGCTGTCCCAGGTATAGAATAAGTCCTCAAACCCGAACAACACCGCTGCCATGGCAACGGTTTATGACTTAAGAGAATACACTCCAGGAAGACCTAAGGTGTTATCCTCCTTCAGAAAGGAAAAGAAAAACAAGCTGAAAAATGTCCTGATTTTTCTTTTTATGTCAAAAAAGATGTGTAAGTCCAAATATTTCCCAAACAGACTGTATCCTCACAGAGATCTTTTAAAATTAAACTCTTGTCTTAAGTTAAAAAAAAAACAACAAACTGAACTTTGTTGCGGTCACAGACCACCATGGAAAAGGTGAGGCATCCTCTCGTATTATGGCTTTAATGACGCCTCCTCACGCAGAGATTTGGATAGACACTGTAGTATCTTGCTCCTCAGTTGTATGATATGGGACCAAGAAAGAAACTGACTCCAGAGTCATCACACGTTCCTAAGGCTGCTGGGATCCCATCCAGAGAAAAGGCTGATGCCTCTTTGCCAACATTCCCAGGACATTCCACTTCCTGCTTAACCCTTTCCAGACGCTGAGAAATGGAAATAATTTACCATGTGAAAGAAACAGCAGCTAAAGAACAAAAAAGGGGAGGGGGGGGTTGCTACTTTGCTGGTCTTCCAGTACAGCTGGTAACAGTTAGCAACCAGGTACAGCAACAGTTTTGCTCCATATACATGTCTGGCTGACTTGTGAGTGCTGAATTTAGTTCCTCCGGTCTGTATCACCTAGTAAAGTTGGCATGATTTCCAGTTTTGGAGATTCAGAATTAGCATGGACTAAAGAAACAAGTGTCCAGGGCACAGGCTCAGTGCCAGTACAAGCAAGATTTAAGAACTGAAAGTCTATTAAAAAAGAGAACTCCACAATTTATGTTCATAGTCTAAATGCTTCTTCGGAAAGTCATTATTGCAGCAGCTTCATAAAACCTTGTTTCTTTCCTGATTAGTACAGTATATATCACATTTCACTCTCTACTCCCTCTTTGAGCTCCGTTGTAGCTAATTGTCCCCTAATTGTTCTCTTCCTGTTTTCCCCTTAAGAAAAACAAATAGCTAACCAGTTACAGTAAAGCCGGCAAACTCCTCCACTCTGGCAATCTGGAATTCAGTACTTTGCTTATATTTTATTGTGAAGTACTGTGAGAGCTCCAAACCCACTGAATGTTTTGTGTAAGCCAACCCCTGAAATGTAGGTTGGAACTGCTCCCTCTCTCCCTCTGGAGGAGGGGTCTGGCCAGGGTTCTCAACACTTTTTGATGGGAAACTGGGGCAAATAATATGCTCACAAGAATTAAACAACATTGAAATGCATTCAACAAACTCACTGTACACACTAAATTCCCCAGTCAAGCAGTAGGGGCCTATCTACTATTCAGACTTTCTTAGAGGGCATTTGCTTAGTGCTACCATAGGCAGCTCTCTCCTTGAAGGTGGTTGCATCTGATTTCCCCCTCTTAATATTCACAAAGGAATCATTTTATATTACAACCCTAAGACTATCCATATTGTGATGCTCTATCATCAGTCACTGACTCCCCAGACAGATAAGCTTTATAGAACATCCCTGTGCAGCAAAGACAGTCTTGTTGAGCAGTGCTTAGCACACATGTGGGACATCCCCTGGAGCACATGACGTCAACAGCTACTGGAGGGTTTCAGACTCCCCCACTGCATGGCTGTACTGCCCCTTTAGTATAGCACATTCTGCCCATCTACCTTGGATCATATCTGGGTGCTTTGTTCTGGCAGTGCACTTTCATTTTACCTTATCTTTGGTAAGATCCAATTGGAAGTCCGGAAATGCAATTCTTTACTTTCTCAGGCTCCCATTATTGCTGTTAGCTAACTCCTTCCCTTCCCCCTTCTCTCTCCTATAGATACATTTCCTCTTGAGGTACTTGGGTAAGGGCACCTATAGCCCCTCCACACCACACTGTCATGGGATCTTTGGGCACATTTACACTACCTGCATCATTGGGAGTGGTGCAGGTGAGATGTATCGCTGTAGATCAGGTAGTGTAAACAGCTTGGGGAGGAGCACTGCAGGGGGCTCAGCTGCAGCACAGAACAAATGCTGTTCTGCTCGAGAGCTTCACCAGTGCTAGCATTTTTTGAACACACTACTGTTCTTGCAGTGGTGCAGCCCTGCGATACCCCATGCCAGAAGCTGAAACAGCGTATGTCTATTAGGAAAGCAGTCAGACTCAGAATCAGCTTTAACAATCAGTGCACTTAATACTTCTGTAATAGTTTCACTCTACCAAGTTTCCTCTTTTAAGATTCACTTAAAGAAAAAAACTGCAATCTCTTCTGGATTGTTATCTTATACCATACACATTAAATCCGTAGTTCAGCTGCCTTGTTGCCAATTTTCCAAAGAGTGTTAACAGGACTGTACACCTTTCCCTACTACTACCACTTCAGTCTTGACAGCTATCTCTCCCCTCCTTGCCCCCTTCTACCTGCCTACCCCCTTGCCCCCTCTCCCTTTCTTCCCCCGGGGCATTTCCTGACTTTTATCCCTCCTCTCCCTCCCCTTTAGAGTTCTTACCCTCACCCTCTACCCTCCGACAGTGGCCTTCCTGCCTGCATATCCCCTTCCCTCTCACCTGCAGTGCTTATTTCCAAGATTGCCCTTGGCTGGTTATGTCATGCTACCTAACATTTGGCACATTTTGAATTACTGGAATTTCCTAAGCCTCAGTCTCTTACTTCATGTTATTGTGTAACTATGTATTATTATGTTGACCTTTGTATGTATGTATACCCCCATTCCTTCGACGTGGAACCTTTGTAAAAGAGCAGTTCCTGCTCAAAGGTATTTGTAATCCTAGATTTCAATAAAATAAAAAAATAAAATAAATCGACTGATGCTCAAGCACCCTGCATGAAAGAGGAAAAGATTTATTCGATGTGCTTACGCAACCGGATGAGATGATGTGGGATGATGCTTCTATAACTTGATTTGCTTTGAGGCTTTCCACCTCTCTATCCATGGGATATACCACCCTGTAGGGTTATACACAAGGAATCCTAGAGGAGGGTTCCCCCCAACAAGTGCAGTGGGAATGAATGTGTCAGCTAAAGGTAGGTTAGGAAGAAGCCCACGGGTAAGAGAGATGAGCCACTGGAGGAGGAGGGAAGGATGGTGGGCAACAAAAAATGAATCCTGGTGAGGCCCAGGAATGGTGACCTTTTAAGCCCGATGGGGGAGTGACGTTGTTGCTCCACCCATCAAACCTCAGGGTTTAAACCCTCTCATTTGATGTGCTTACACAACCAGATGAGATGATATGAGATGATGCTTGTGTAACTTGATTTGCTTTGTGGCTTTCCGCCTCTCTATCCGTGGGATATACCACCCTGTAGGTTTATGATGCAAGGAACCCTAGAGGAGGGTTCCCCCCTTACAGGTGTGGTGGGAATTAATGCGTCACCTAAAGGTAGGTTAGGAAGAAGCCCAAAAAGAATACCCAAAGATGTCGAGCTCCGAAGAGGCGAGGATGATGAATGAATGAATACTGAGAAGATAAGGGCTGACCTCCTAAGGAAAGAGGGGAAAGCTGGGGTAACCATCCACCTCCATCCAACAGCGGAACCTAACCAACTAACCTAAGAAAGCACTAACTCTAACTAATATTATGACCATTGGCACAGAGGAGAGGAAGGAAAAAAACCCTTTGAGGAGGAAACCTCTGGGGATCCAAGGCCTAGGTCACCTTCCCTCCAGGCTGACGATGTTTGATTTGAGGACATATGTCGGTAAAAAGAATGGTCCATGAATGAGGGATATGAGTAGGGAGGATGAAAGAAGTAGGGAGGATGATGACGGAATAGGGAAATCCCCCAAAAGAAAGCACAGATCAAAAAGGTAACATGAGGCTGCACATGAATCTAAGAAGGAACATGAGGCAACGATGAATACTGATGGTGATGAGCACCACAGGAGGACGGCAGGTCAATAAGGTAGCATAAGATCCAAGGACTGGGATGCAGGATTGAGCAAGGCAAGTAAGGAGACATTGAGGCTGATAAGGTATGATTATGTGAAGTGAATGATTAGACACTGATGTTGTGGTTGATGAGGTAGCATAGGATTCAATGTTAGGAATGCTTGAGTAAGTGATGTGAATAAATAAACCTTGAGGCAAGGAGAGAATGAACTTGAAAATGAACTTGTACAAAGGTAGTAGGAATAAGTAGGCTCCTTGAAAGGAGGTAGACACCGAGGCTAAGAAGGCACGTCTGGAACCAGAGGGTATGTGAACCAGACAGCACACTCAGGAGGAGCATCAGAGGAGCTACTCAGGTTGAGCTATCGAGGAGCAAAAGTGGACGATGTATGAAGAGGAGGGAAGCTAATAGTGGAGTGAAGCCATGATGGCTGGTACTAGAAAAGACACTAGGACAAGGAAGGTAAAATTTAGGAAACTGACGAGGTACGATGATGGATCAAAGCTATGGAGGCTGGACACAGTGAAAGCGAAGTATGAAAGGATGAAAGACAATGACGGCCAGGAAGATGATGATGAAAGGAAGCCTAGAAGGCTGGAACAGGAAAATGAGGTATGACATGGACAAGGTACGGTGATGGAGGGAAGCTGTTGGTTGGAGGGAAGCCTTGATGGCCAGTACAGGATGAAAACTGCAGGAGCAGTGGGTCGATGAGGAAGCAAAGGATTTGATGAGATGTATACCGACTGAGTAAAGGAAATAGGTGAACCATGAAGTCAAAATGAGGGAAGGAGAACCGGACCCATGAACCTGGACACATATGGGCAAAATAGAAGGGCATGAGTAGGGAATGCGAAGGCAGGATAGGGATAAAACCCCCAAAAGAAAGCACAGCATATATGGGCAAGGAGCAGAACGGAGGGAAATACCAAATGAAGCCAAAGCTGCAGAATGAACGAGGAACAAAGACATGGCCAGAGGTGAATTGCACAAACAGTAGAAGGAGGAAAGTGGCAGTCCCAGCCTTGCTCTGCAGCCGGAGCAGGAAACGGATAAAATACAAACAGAAATGACAGCTAGAGATAGTGCAGCAGGTGACCCCAGGTATCCAGTGCAAACAGTAGATAAGAATTCAGGTAATCCATGGTTTAGACTGCAGCATTCAGGGGAGCTCCGTTCCCATGTAGGACAGCCAGAATAAAAATGCCATTTTTTTTTAGGCACCAGGATAAGCTCTACATTGAAACATCATACAGAAAAGGGTAAATAGGCAAGTATGGACACAAATAGAATATCTGCACACTCAATACCAGAAGTCCCACCCAATAGATTCAATGAATGCAACGCAGTGCTATACAGAAAAACTGCACAGACGTGAACCACTTTTCTGTTTTGTGACTGGCAGTGGTCCTCGAAATGTGCAGAGACAGGGAGTAACAGCGTACAGCAGACAGTGAATGAACAACATATGCACACAGGAGGATTGCCTGGCAAAAAGCTGTACAGAAAATACAGAGCTGAAGGTTAGCTGCAGGTCATCCATGAAATTCAAGGTGTGAAGAAGCTGAGGTAATGACTCAGCAGTACAGAACGTAGGACATTGCTGTAGGCTTGCTGATGGGCTGTCCACTGTGAGCAGAGGCAGGAAAGGGCAGCTGGAGAGGATAGTCCTCCGGGGAGACTGACACCAGCTCCGGGTAGGGAAAGCGAGTGATAGGGAAAGTGAGGGAAGGGAGAGAAGCCCAAAAGGAGAAGGGCGGCTGAGCCGAAAACAAAGGGTGACCAGAAGAGGAACATGGCCAAGCTGCAAGAGCGGAGGAACGAGAGAAAAACAAACAACCACACACCAGTGGCCAGCACGAATGAGAGGGATGGAGACCAGAGACATGGGCGAGGCAGAGAACCGCAGCTGGCCAGCAGCTCCCCTCCCCCGCCGGCGATGAACTCGGAGCCAGGAGGGTAAATGGCAGAAGCGAGGGCAGTATAGGAACATGAGTCGCTTGGCAGGAACCGGCGGGGTGGGGTGGGGGCGGCAAGCAGGGTGAAAGGAGCACTCAAAAGCGCCGACTGAGAAGGGGCCAGAAGAAGGAAGCATCAGAAACTGCAGGAAGGAAGAAAGGCATTGAAAATGTGCCAAAGAAGGTGATGAGGAGCAAAACGGGCAGCCGGAGGTGCAGCACAGACAAGGGGATACACAGCAGAAAGCTAGGTAGGTTCAGGAATGCAGTGCCTCTGGATGCAATGAAAAATGAATCCTGGTGAGGCCCAGGATTGGTGGCTTTTTAAGCCTGATGGGGGGGGGGTGACATTGTTGCACTGCCCATCGAACCTAGGGCTTAAAGCCCTCCTATTAATGAAACTGAACCAAGGGTCTGCATCAAGAAGCAACAAATTGTGCCTCTCCTGACTGAAACTCAGCCCTGCCTATTAGGAAAGCGACAATATCATATTTACATAATTTGTCAATTTGTAGCAGAAATCATCTGGGAAATCACTGAAGTGCTGTGTGCAATCCAGTCTGAGTCTACACTAGTGCAGACTGGCACCTGTATAAATGGTCATCAGGAGTGCAGTGGGCAGAGTAGCAGCAGAGTGTAGGAGACTGCAATGCTATCCTCCAACAGTGTAAATGCTCCTTTTGTTTCTCTGTGCAGCTCTTCTTCTGAACTGGTTTGATCTCTACTCAGTCTCTCTGGGCTGCACTGCTGTATTATTCTGGAAGGGACCCTCTGGGGACTGGAACAGGTAATCTGAGCCATGTCCTAGACCTGGTGCCCTGCCTCCACTCCAGACCTGGAAGGTCCATCCCAGCCCTGTACCCCCAGAGGCCTGGTTGCCAGCCCAAAGGCTGGGACAGCTGTAATTTGCTCTAGCTGCTGTTCAGTTTTATTTATTTATTTCAAAAGTTTCACCAGGAAAGACATACTGAACCCTGTAGACACTTGTTTCAGATGCATCTGGGGGGCGGGGGGCAGGGTAAAGGGAGGCAATGCATAACAAATCAAAGCAATATTTATGAAGCAGGAAGAGAACAAACATTTGCATCAAGTACGATCAACAATGACTGGCAACTTTAACATACATAAGTTAGGCCTGGATATAGCAGAGGATACAATCTAAGTGCATCAAGGAACTTATACAGGTGGAGGCAGTGGAAGCTATACAATAGGTTTCTGGGTGGAGGTAAGCAGGAGGCACTAGGGCATGGTTTTAGGGGGAAGAGGAGACAAGGAGGAGGAGATGGTGGAGGGGAGTAGTTGAGAGGAGAAGCAGAGGTGGAGAATCAGGTGTATTTGTAGGAGGGCAAGAGTGAAATCTCAGAGAAGAGAGGAGAGAGTGCGAAGGGAAGAGGCAAAGCGGATGGATAGGGGAGAGACTTCCATAGTTTAGGGAAGTAGAAGGAGAAAGCAGCCTGACCAGCTGAGGATGACCTTGAAGGAGTGCTAGGGAGCAAAGACAGATTTGAGAAGGGTGTGGGGTGGGGGAGAGTAAGAGGAAGAGATCCTAGCCAGTGTTTAGCAATAAAGGACAAGCAATAACAAGGTGCCTGGCTTCTATGGAGGGAAGGGAGAGGGAGGTGTAAAGGGAGCAGTGGTTGGTGCTGGGCAGACATTCCAGGGTAAAGCGGCAGAAGGAGTGATAGAGGGGATCCAGTCTGGCTACAGTGGACTTAGGAGCAGCACTGTAAACAATGCCTCCATAGTTGAAAACAGGGAGAATCATTTTCTGGAGAATGGCTCTGTGAGCCAGCAGGGGGTTGCACCCATGGTTTCTATATAACACACCTAGTTTTGGGTGCATGTTTTGGGGATGGCGTCCACATGCCCAGAAAAGTCGAGATGACAGTCAAGCCAAACCCTGAGGTACTTGAAAGTGGGAACATCCTCGATGGAGGATCTATCTAGGGTGTGAAAGGAGGGGAGATCGGTAAGCCAGGAGAGCTTTTGCCTAGTACCAAAGGTAATGGAGACTGTTTTTTTGGCACCGAGGGACAGCTGATTCGACTGGATTGGAACCAGTGCCGAATTCTGTCAAAGTCCAGCTGGAGCCTGGTTATCAGATCAGTGGGGAGGAGCCTAAGGCAAATAGAACTGTATTGTCTGTGTACATATGGATGGCCACAAAGGAACAGGCAGCAGGGAGGTTGTTTAGGAAAACCAAAAATAGTATAGAGCCAAGGACTGATCCTTGGGGTGCTGATGGTGGGGGGACAAGGAATCTCCAATTCTAACTGATTGAGTACTGTTCTCAAGGTAGAAGTGGAACCAGTTAGTAGCGGATACAGAAAGCCCTGCAGCTGCAAGCTTACCAAGGAGAAATGAGTGGGCTATGGTGTCGAAGGCTTTGGTCAAGTCGTCAAAGATGGCTGAGGTGGTCTGGCCCTGATCCATGCCTGAGAGAATGGAGTCAGAAAGCCTGAGGAGGGGGGATCATCCATACTAGACTCAGACTGACTGGAATCTTCTAGGTCCCTATCTCTGACTTCTCTTACATCCTCCCCACTTCATGTGGGTAGAACCCTCCCAGCTTCTGTCCAGGGGCTCCCTTCACTAATGTGTATTTAACCATTTTTTTGGGGGGACCAAATATTTTAGTAACTCAGCATTTGGTGGTGAGGGCTGGGTGGGTTGCAATTCTTTAACAGAAACTTTTCATGTAGCCCCTTCACCACGAGCTGAACCTTTAGACAGACGTACTGATAAGCAACAAAATGTCACATTGATAAAGAGCCAGGCCATTAGAGGTGCACTGGGAATGCAGTGAACCATAGCAATAAATGGGCAAGTGCACATCACAGCTAAAACGGGAAGACAGTTTTGCCTTCAAGTCAATTGTGTATCACAGTGTCCAGAAAAAATATCCGCATCAGTCTGTGTTAAGCCCTTAAGTAATCAACGGCATTTTGTTTTTTTGTTTTTTTTTCTTCATGCAAGGGCATACAAGAGACAACACGTTTAATGCAGGCACATGGCTGCTGAAAGCATCCATTCCTTGGCCTTCTGAAAGGTCAGTTAACCTTAGCCAATCTTGTCACTCTAAAGGAGCTCTTAGAGCATTAGCTCTTGAGCTGTTGAGTTAGGGCACTGTTACAGTCAGGGCCAACACAGTCCACATTTAGTACCATCACATGTTTATTAGCAGCGGCTGTAAATCCATGAAATCCCAGCAGCCTGCAACTACCAAAAAGTTGCACAGATTTCTCAAATGCCATTGATTTAATTCTACTGCCTGCCCTCTCCGGAGGCTTTTGAGATACCCCCCTCCCCCTTATTCATGCTGCTCCAGTCCCACAGAACCTTCATTTGCTGTTAGATGAGTCCCATATGAAATACAACATTCTTTTTTATTATTATTAATCTAATGCTTTCGCACTCAGTCCGGTTTTCAGTTGTCAAAGTGAATTATCTCATCATGTTACAGTGAGGGAGTCTTCATTCTGCTAAGGCTACTTTCCCAAGAGTGCATTACAAATGTCAAGCTGAATGACCATGGGACTGGAGTCTTTTGTATGTTGCTCACATACTCTGGGTAATTCTCTGCTGCTTGCTATTCCTCAAATTGATTCTTTGCTCTAATTTAATGATTCTCTAAGGGTTTCTTCATTGTGTTTGTGGTCCTGACTGACTGATTTCTGGTTCATTTGGCATAAGGACTGGCTATATCTTGACTCTTCTGAAATGTACTTGCATACAAACATAAGAATATGTCAGCAGATAAAGGTCTTATGGTTTATCCAGTCTGCTCAAGTGTACAAGTCCCCACTGTGTCCACAGAGGGACTGCTCTCTCTTCCTATATCCCCCTGACCCCCCTCAATTTCCTCTCCCTCCCTCCCTCCCTCCTCCACCAGCAACTTTCCCTTCATTCTGCCCCAACCTGTCTTAAAGCCATCTGCCACTTTCAGGGAGACCACCTCTGACAACTCACTCCACTTTGGCCATAACTCTCTTGGTGTAAAAGTGCCTCCTCATCTCTCACTTGAATCTTCCCCCTGCCAGCTTTAGGCAATGCCCCCTAGTGGACATGTTCCCACTAAGACTGAAGAGGTCCTCCATATTCACTCTCGATCATATCCTCCATGTCCCTTCTGTACTCAAGGGAGTACATGTTGAGCCCCTTGAGCCTCTCTTCATAGGTGTTGTCCTGCTGGCCATGGATCATTTTGATCACCCTTCTCTGGACCATCTCCAGCAAGTTAACATCCTTCTTAAGATAAGTGCACCAATACTGCACACTGTAGTCAAGGTGCAGCCTTAACGATGACTTGTACAGCGGTGGCATGACCACCACATTCCTGCTGGTAATTTCCTGGCTATGCTGTCCAGCATCCAATTTGCTTTTGCTGCTGCTCTCCTGCAGTGTACTGAGTGCTTCAGGTCACTCGTGATGATTATCCCCAGGTCTTCTTCCTCCTTTAATTTGGTAACCTGCACACCGCCCAATCAGTTTTTGGTCACTGCACTTTGAACCCCAGTTGCCATATGCCAGACCACTTTGCTAACATTGCCAGGCCAGGCCAGGTCTTCCTTACATTCCTGTCTCTCCTCCTCTGTGTTCACTTTCCCACAGAGCTTTGTGTTGTCCACGACAAAGCAGATTTCATTCATCCCATCTGCTATATCACTAATGAAGAGGTTAACACTGGATGGAGCACTGATCCCTGTGGGACTCCATTGGTCACTGGCCTAGCTTCTGAAAATTCCTCTCCAACCACCACCTTTTGGCTTCTGTCCTGCAGCCAGTTTAGGACCCATCTAGCAAGTTTGGTACCCCCACCCCCAGGTTTTCCAGCTTCCTGACCAGTCTCCTATGTTGCACAGAGTGCTGAAGTCCAGATGCAGGAAATTAACCACTTGGCCCCTGTCCACTGTCCTGGTCACCCAGTCAAACAAGTCAATTGGGGGACATCCCCAACACAAACCCATGCTGCCTGTCATCACATTTTCCTTGAGAAAGCTCACCAGCCTTTCTTTTAGGATAGTCTTGATCAGTTTCTCCACTGTTAAGATCAGATTGTAATTCCTACTTGAACTGCACCTTAATATATTACCTCAGTCAGCTAGAAACATAGAAACATAGAATTTGATGGCAGATAATGACTGCTTGGCCCACCTAGTCTGCCCATTTCCCTACCTAATGGATAAGCTGCAGATCCTAGTTAGCCAACAGCCTACTTTCTCCTACCCCCCCACTAGAATTGCCTTATGTCTGTCCCAAGCATTCTTGAATTCCCCCACTATTTTTGACTCCACGACCTCCTCAGGAAGGCTGTTCCATCCATCTACAACCCTCTCTGTGAAGAAATACTTCCTCACATTACCTCTGAGCCTCCCCCTCTACCTTCAAATTGTGCCCCCTTGTTCTTGCACATCTCTTTTTCTGAAAGATGCTACCCTCTTGGACTTTGTTGATTCCCTTGAGGTATTTGAAAGTTTCTATCATGTCCCCCATCTCCCTCCTTTCCTCGAGGCTATACATCTTAAGCTTCTTTAGTCTTTCTTCATATGTCTTCTGGTGCAGACCCTGCATCATTTTGGTTGCCTTCCTCTGGACAGCCTCCACCCTGTCTATGTCTTGTGGAGATGGGGTCTCCAGAACTGTACACAGTACTCCAGATGTGGTCTTACCAACTGTCTGTACAGAGGGACAACAACTTCCTGTTTTCTGCTGGTGATGCCTCTCCTTCTGCATCCCAGTATCCCCCCAGTCCTCCTTACTGCCTTCTCACATTGCTGGCCCACCCTTAGGTCATCTGATATGACTACCCCCAGTTCCCTTTCCATTTTTGTTGTTGTTAGTATCTCACCCCCCATTGTGTACTCTTCCCCTGGGTTTTTGTTTCCCAGGTGCACTACTTCGCACTTCTTTGCATTGAATCTAAGCTGCCATGCCATTTGACCATTTCTCCAACCTTGCCAAGTGCCTTTTCATCCTTTCCACCCCACCTTGCATATCAACCCTGTTGCAGATCTTTGTGTCATCTGCAACGAGACATACTTTCCCTTCCAGTCCCTCTGCAATGTCACTTATAAAGACATTAAAAAGGACCGGCCCCAGTACTGAACCCTGCGGTACCCCACTAGTAACCCTCCTTTCTTCACTGTGGACTTCATTTACTATTACCCGCTGTGTCCTGTCGTCCAGCCAGTGTTTTGCCCAGGCTACCATCCTGGGACCCACTTACAGGATGGCTAATTTGTTTATTAATCTTTTGTGTGGGACTGTGTCAAATGCCTTGCTAAAGTCTAGGTAGGCCATATCCACAGCTCCTCCCTGGTCTACTACTTTGGTCACCCAGTCAAAGAAATCAATTAGATTTGTCTGACATGACCTTCCTGCTGTAAATCAATGCTGCCTTGGGTCCTGTGCCCCACTGGCCTCTAGATACTCAACAATTCTTTCCTTCAGAAGTGATTCCATCATTTTCCCTACCACTGAGGTCAAACTGACAGGTCTGTAGTTTCCTGCCTCTGTCTTGCTCCCACTTTTGTGAAGGGGAATCACATCCGCCCTCCTCCAGTCCTCAGGTACCACACCATCCTCCCATGATTTATTAAAAAGGGTAGAGAGTGGTGTTACTAGTTCTTCCCTTAGTTCTTTTAGAATTCTGGGGTGAATCCCATCAGGCCCCATTGCTTTATCCACCTACTGTTTTAAGAGTTTTTTCAGAACCCTTTCTTCTGTGAAAGCACTAATATCAACCCCCCCCCATGTAGAGTGCTTCTAATAACTGGATTAGGTATCTGCCCCTGCTTTTCCATTGCTATGCCCTTGCACCTATTGTGCCTTCTACTCTAACCTCCCCCTGCTCTTACTTGATTTCTGGCACCTACTGCAATCTGCTATCTTTCTTGCCAAATTCTTTCTATACCTCATACTGCCATTGTTTTCCTCCTTCCATCCAAACCCTATTTATTCATCTGACCCCCATTCCTTCTCTGTTCCTTCCTGTAACAGCTCCTCAGAGCTTTCTGCCTTCTCTTCCCGTGTCTCCCTCATTCCCATCTCCATCCTGCCTCTTTTATCTCTTTCAGAGTAGTACAATCAGTTTATCAAAAGATTCAGAAAATACCCATTGAGCAGCCCTCATTTACACTGGTGTTCTGGTGAACATTAACAATAATAAAACAAGTTATGATATAAATAATAAATATTGAAACCGATAACAAAGGTACAATTAGTGGACACTGCAGGACATACAGAGCAGGATATATAAAGCAGATCTTATCAGGTCTGTGACCTGTCAGTTGATCCCTGCACCTCTGATTACACCTTTATACATTTAATAGCACTCACTTCTTGTTGTAGCTGCTAAGTTTCTCTTTCTCACATTTTGATCTTAATTTGTATAATATGCGGGCAGCCCCTTGATTCAGCAGAAGTGTTTCTGCTCATGGTGTCGGTGGTCTAGCTTTAGAAATGAGCCCAGGGCACTGGAGCTGGCAAGGGTGATGGGGATCAAGTGTCCCAGTGGACACTGTCCTCCTCTAGGTAGGGATGGATGCAGTGTTGTTGTAGTAGTAGTAGTAGTAGTAGTACTGTATTAGTAGAAGTGACAGCAGTAGCAGTACTACTAGTAGTAGTAGTAAATAATGTTTGTTCATGGCGCTACCAATGAGCCACAGCTCATTTACATCAGAAATCCGGCCCATGGGAGTTTCAAGAAGCAGCACACAATAGGTAATAAGTTACAGGTTCTCCATGTTATATAGTGAAGACATGATTTTTCAGTAACAAGATCCAAGACTGTGTACCTTTAATGTAAAACTTAAAAAATGGTTATATTCCAGGAATACTTGTACATGTTATTGAATGTTATTATGTTTGGTATATTGTTTGTATTCAAAGCATTTTTGTTGCATTTGTAATTGTATGTACATGTTGCATGTGAAAATAGACAATTTGGTCATCTGTTAGCAAATATAAAAATAAACAAAAAGGTAGCCAGTTTCAAGACATATATATATATATATATATATATATATATATATATATATATTTTAACCAGGAGAGACACACTAAGCTGAAAGCTTGTTTACAGGTGTGATCTGGGAGCACAAGGAAGTTAAATGACTTGCTTAGGGTCATGCAGTATGCAAGTGGGAGCACATATATACTACTAAGGAGGCAGTATAGCACAGTGGTTTAAGGCTCTGAGCTGTAAACCTGGAGACCTGGGTTTAAATCCCACAGCTCCCACTGCCAAGAAGGGTAAGTCATGGGGTCAAGGGGAGGGGGTCTTATACCTGGTACCTGCACGGGGGGAGGGGACATCAGACATAGGCAGAGGACTCTAGGGGGTAAAATAAGTAGTAGCAGTAACCAATATTAAAAGCAACAACTGATTTCTGTTTCTCCCATCTCACGGAAAGCAGATCCCAAGTTACTTTTTTGTACAAGTCACAGTGATGGGTCTCTAACGGGATGTTTAAAATGAATTGGGCCAGTTTATTGTAAACTACATCTAGTCTATCAAGCAAGTGTTTACAGGCATCTCTATACACCTAACAACCATACTCCAATACCAGTAGGATAAGCTGAGTAGCAAAATTTATCCTAATCTTTCTGTTAAGTGCATGTGCATTTCTTTTAAGTGCGCCAGTTCTACAATGTACTTGTTTTTACAATAGTAATTATGACTTTAATAACATTTTACTGAACTATCTATTAGCACCCCAGATACTTATATGCACTTACGGTAGCCATTTGCTCTCCATTTACCAATTTGATACTCAGCCTGGGATCATTCTCTTTCTAACCAGGATGACTTGAAAACATCATTAACTGAGTCTTTTTCTGGCTTAAGACCAATTTGGATTTTTTTATTCTAGCCCATAGATATCCTCCTGTTACATATTCTCCTTTTCTTTTTTTTTTACATTTGGCAGATGTAATGAAGACAGTACTGTCTGCATACAGCCCAATTTCTGAATTTGTAATAACCTTGGCCAAATAATTAATATAAATTAAAAACATCAAAGGAACCAAATTGGACCCCAGGGGAACATCTCTGGTAATCAGACTTATATTAGATTTTACATTATCCAGCACTGTAGTCTGTGACCTCCCAGCTCAGTAACCCTGGAACCACTTTAGGGTTTCCAATGCTACACCAGAGGCAGCTGTCCTGCTTAACCAAAGAGTATGATTTACCAGATCAAAGGTGTTTGAGAAGTCGATGAACACTGTGCCCGTTGTCTCTCCTCTGTCCAAAGGACCTGCCACAATACTGACGAATTCTATGAGTACAGTATCCATTGATGTCCCAGCCCTAAACCCTGACTGTTGACTGGGTAGTAGAGAATGAGACTCGCAGTACCAAGTCAACTTATTGCTGACCATCTTTTGCAGTATTTTTGCGAGGGTCGACAACAAAGCAATAGTTCTATAATTGGATGGGTTGTAGGCAGGTGGGGGTTACTTATGAGGAATATCGGGCAGTACCAGATCTCCATGGGTCATCATACTCTAAATTTCAGATAAGGAGAAATTCATTTGTATGGACATTTTCCAGCTGTCTTAAGGAAGTATATATAAGTGGAATCCACCTTATGTATTGCGATAGATAAGCCATATTAGACTCTGGAGCACAGTATAAATTCAAGGATTGCCACAGTTGCAACTACTGTAATGGCTAACAGAGTCAGACAGCCTGAAGAGTGAGGAGAGGGGGTGGAACTGGACATGTTGACAAACTCAGTGGAAAGGTGTTTCAGGCACAGGGGCCTTGGAAAGGGATAGAGTTTACACCGTGTTTAGTGTTGCTGTGAGGGACATTATATGCCAGGCCAATGGATGAGTGCAGACTAGATGTTTTTGTCTGGCTGTGTAGTTTTCTGGTGATACTGTACATGTTGGGGCACCATGGAAAATATGATAGTGCATAAAGTACAGGAGATGCTATCTCCTGCATTCTGTAACCTATGTCCCTTTAACATTGTTGAATGAAAACACACACCATCTACCACTTCTCATGCAAAAAAGACACCTGGGGATGGATTTTCAAAAACCCTAGAAGCTGGTGCAGCTTCAGGAAAAACTTATGCAAGTGGGTCTTTACTTGTGCAGTTGCAGTTTATCCAGCATGCATTGTATTTTCAAAAACAGAGCTGTTTTGCAGTCAGCTACATGATTTACAACAGCTTGTGGACATTTTCTGGATGCAGCTATATCAGAATGCTATGCCTGGCAGAACCAGGCATAACATCCTCCTCAGCTGTGACTGCTGCCTGTGTGGAGCACAGGATGAAAGATTTTTTTTTCAACTGTATTTATCCGCCTCGGTGGGGCATCTGGTCATCTGGCAACCTACCGGACTTGGCATGCATCTGATTCCCTGCCCGTACACTGAGATCCACAAAGAGGGCAATCCAGGGGACGTGCCCATGCTCTGCGTTATTCTGGAAAGAGTGGAGCATCGGGTGAGGGGGGCACAGGCTACATGTCCCAAGGGCAGATGTAGCCAGTACTCGCCTCCCCCCGGGAAGCCACCACCAGAAGCGGCAGGGACGTCAGGGCATGGATAGGCCCTCCAACTTGCTGCCCCAGCCCAGGGGTTGCATATGGTGGGCTGGGGGTGGCCGACCAGGCACCCGCCTGCCCCGATGTCACGGCCACACTGCTGTCACCCAATGTTCATTGCGCCCCAGGGTGCAGGTGATCCAGTGGCAGACTGGGTCCAGGCATCCCACTGAATGCTCACCCATGTCCATGGATGTGCCCCCACATACCTACGTGCCATGGGGGCAGGGCCATGAAGGAAGCCACACGGTGGCTGGTGGCTGAGAATATGGCCACTGCAGCGGTCCCTGGGTGCGGACCTCTGCGGGTGGGATACATCCTGTGACATGAAGAATTGCCGCCAATATGACTGTCATTTCACAACTCATGTCAGAAAGGTGAAATCACCTTTCTGGTGGGATTTGCATAATGACAGTCATATTGTTCATGAGGTGGGGTTATAAGAAGACTATGTTGAAAATTTGGGGTCGAAATGATTAGAAATAGTACAGTTGTGACCATTTGTTGCAGTTTCACTAAACACGCTCGTTAACTTTGGACATTTTTCAATATTTTCACCCCATATTTTCAACGTGGTTTTCTTATTACCCCACCTCATGTATGTCACAGCTGTCATTTTTCAAATCCAGACCAAAATGTGTTTTTGCACCTGTGGCCCAGAATGGTGTTGCAGTTGCACAGAATTATGTTTTGGCAGAGATTTTTAAATTTTCTGTACTGGGTACATGTGGTGGGGTTATAAAATGGTTATGTTGAAAATCTGGGGTCAAAATGATAAAAAATGGTACAGTTATAGTTATTCATTGCAATTAGGCTCGTAACTGGGAATTTTAAACATTTTGACCATAGGTTTTCAGCATAGCCTTCTTATTACACTACCTCATGTATGTCACAGCTGTCATTTTTCAAATCCTGGCCAAAATGTGTTTTCGCTCCTGTGGTGTGGGATGGCATTGTACTTGTGCAGAGTTACATTTTGACAGGGATTCAAAAATTTTCTGCACCGTGTACATGAGGTGGGGTAATAACATGGCTATGGCCATAATTTGGTCACTCTTGTCCTATAACTGGAAGCACAGGGGCCAGAGGGGTCTGGGCTTCCACAGCTTCATACATATACACATCTATAGAGGGATGGAAGCACAGGGCCCAGAGGGCCCTGCTGTCCCACAGGCAAATAAGGATACAATTATACTATTTCAAAAAATAAGTAAATAAATTGCAAAAAACTACATTAATGCATGAGTTAGGGTTAAACAGATAAAAGTACGGAAATGTGGTGTTAGGATATCCAACGCTAACACCCCATCCCTCACCCTGCACAAGCCAACAGGTTGGGGGGGTCTGTCTTTTGGGCCATCAACCCTAATGCTCACCCCATTCTCCTATGCTGTACCCAAGTCAACTTAATTTGTAATGGAATGTGTTAAGTGTTAGGGTTGATGGTCCCAAGACAGTTCCCCCACCTGTTGGCCTGTGCAGGGTGGGGGATGGGGTGTTAGGGTTGGAAACCCTAGCACCACACTTCCCTACTTTTGTTGGTTTAACCCTAACTGATGCATTAATGAAGTATTTTGCAATTTATATATATATATATCTTACTTATATGGTCAGTTAGAACAGTTAGGCAAAATTCTTTCTCCTGTATATAAAAAGTTTTGTGAAGCCTCTAAGGGGCCGGGGTCTTTGTATGGCCCCAACAAGGTGGTCAGAAGATCCCTTCCATTTCCTGATTGTTCTGCTCCACGCTATGTCAGGCTCAGGTTATCAAAGACTAAAATAAAAATAAATGAGGGCCAGGAAGAGCGTGGGGTGCACCCAATTAAAGTTAAAGGGGGTAGTATTTCAGTGCTTTTTTATGTAAAATAATGACTACAGTAAGATTTATTAAAACCACCACTTGACTAAGAAGGCTGATATTTTTTAGTAAATCTTATGAAAATAAATCAGTATGAAAATATTCTGCATTTAAGGGAAGTTCAAATCCTTGGTTTAATGAAATACAGATTTATTTTTTGCCGTATTAGTCCTTGTAAGAACAGATCCAGAAGCAAACGGTTTGATAACTTTTATTGGACCAACATAGATGTTACAAAAAGAACAAAGTGCATAAGCTTTTGGACTAATGAAGTCCATCCTTGGAAGCTTATGTCTCCTGCTGGTCATAAGCTTCTGAGGAAGGACTTTGTTAGTCCGAAAGCGTAAGCACTTTGTCCTTTTTGTAATGTCTATGTTGATCCAATAAAAGGTATCAAACCATTTGCTTCTGGATCTGGTTTAATTAAAGTGATCTTTTCATAGAAATGGAAATTTAAAGGCAGAAAAAGATAATAAGAATGACATGCCTATCTTGGTGAAGCAACCTAAGGATGCCCCCCGTCAGAGATTCCTGTTTCTTCTCCATGTCTCGCCCTCTCCTGCCACCACTACCTGCCCTTTGAAGGTGCCCCATGTAATCTAGAATCTGACTACAGTTGTAGCCTTGACCACATTGCATTTTACTACACTGCTGGCAAACCATTCCATCTGGTCAACACCTGGTCAGTGAAAAAGCACTTCCTCACATCCCCTTGAAACTATCACACCAAGTTTCAGTTGTGTGCCCTCTGGTGTATGAGCTCTCATATTATATGATCATTACATTAGAGCCCTGGGACAGTAGGTCCCAGGACGAATAGAAAACTCAGGATGACTGGATGGACTGTTGGTCTTTTTCTGCCTTCACTGTCTATGTTTCTATATTTCTATATTTCTATATGTCTCTATTCCATGTTTACCTTCTGGCCTATAAAGGAATACATGCTCAAGTTTCCCAACCTTTCGTCATATGAATTTCCTTGCTGGCCCTGTATCATTTTAGTCACCCTCCTT
Source organism: Neoceratodus forsteri (assembly GCA_016271365.2). Taxonomy (NCBI): domain Eukaryota; kingdom Metazoa; phylum Chordata; order Ceratodontiformes; family Ceratodontidae; genus Neoceratodus; species Neoceratodus forsteri. The sequence continues at coordinate 753,429,830 of CM028131.1, forward strand.
TAGATGGTCTTCAACCTGTCTCCAGTCTTTCCGCAGATGTGGGCTCCAGAACTGTACATTGTATTGCAGGTGCAGCCTCGCCACAGACCTTTACAGTGGAAGGATCAGCTCCTCTCTCCTGCTGGCAATACTCCTAACTACTTCTACACCCCAACATCCGGCTGGGTTTTGCATAAGCCTTGCTACGCTGTGTGGTGAAATTTAGGATATCATTTATGACAACCCCCAAATCCTTTTCTTCTATAATTCATCCCACCCTCACTCCACCGATCCAGTAGACTGTCTTGGGATTCTTTTTCCTATGTGCATTACCATACACTTCTTGGCACTGAACTTCAGCTGTCAGATCTTACCATTTTCTAATGGTTCCACATCCTTTTGCCTATTGGTGATCTCTTCCAAAGTACCTACCCTCCTGCAGTGTTTAGTATCATCTGGTAAGAGGCACACCTCCACCCCTTATTCCTGTCTCTCTGTTACTGATGAACATGAAGAGTGTGGGTCCCAGAACTGAGCCCTGAGGGACCCACTTGTGATGCCCCCAACTTTGCTTTTTGCTTGACCTAGTACTCTGCACTGCTAGGTGAGAGATCACAGGTTTGCGTATTATTTTTGCCAGAATCCCATACAGAGATGCATAGGTGCCAGAGTAGGGGGGGTCACTAGGGCCCACTGTTCTGGCACCAATGTAAAGATGAGGTGTTTGGCTCCCGGGGAAGAGAGGCATGGCCTCCCCTCCAGCATTTGTAAACCCCTGTTAGTGGATTATTGAGTAACATTGATTGAGAAGGCAGCCACTTGCCCCCTCTCTCCCTGTTGAAGGAAAGGTACAACCAAGGCATACCATGTTGGGCAAACAGCTAGAAAGATGTATATATGAATTTTTAAACTAACATCAGAGGGGCCTGGGGAGAGAACATCATCTTCAGGGCTTAGAGTGAAGCAAGACAAAGCCACCAATGATTGTAAAGTTCTTCCAGCGAATGCCAGGAGCCTACATATTTAAAAAAAAAATCTGAACTGGAAATGATTCTACTCAGGGATAACATTGATATAGAGACTATAACAGAGACCTGGTGGAATGAAACCAGTGCTTGGTCATGGAAGATCTCCGGCTATAAACTTTTTAATAAAAATAGGCTCAGTGAAAAGGGGGAGGTATATGTATACATGTTAAGGATGAACTGTACTGCTACGAAATGTAATATTGCTACTGACACCCAATATAATATGGAAAGTGTATGGGTATAATTACAATCAAGTAAGGGGAAAAACATAATTTTGGGAAATTGCTACAGGCCACCTTCAAGTTGTAAGGAGTATAATGACAACCTTATTAAAGAGTTTATAACTGCCTCTAACCTAGGGGACACTATAATTCCCTAGGAGATTTTAACCTGCTGGGCATAAACTGCAAATTATTAAGTGGAGCATCTCAAATGGAAAAATATTTCATAAATACATTGCTAGCACAAGGCCTAGAACAAAAGGCCAGTAAACCCACCAGGAAAACAAGTACTTGGGATTTAATTATTACTAGCCTAGAATCAATACTCTCCAGCATATCAGTTTTAGGAAACTTAGGAAACAATAACCATAATATGATATCTTTCTGTTTGTCCTCACACATAAACAAATGCATTAGCAAAACTGTCCTTGGGAATTATGCCAAGGCACAATTTAACAATATTAGGGACAGTTTAGACATCACTGATTGGAAAAAATAAATGAGTGGCTTATCAGTGGAGGAATGCTGGAAATTCATAAAAGACAAAATAAGTGAGCTGGAAAACAAATATGTTCAACTAAAAAAACAAATACAACAGCAAAGGTAAATTATCAATTTGGTTTACAAACAAGATCAAGAAGCAAATGAAAATGAAAGAGCAAGCTTGTGCTAACTTCAAAAAAGACCCTTCGGAGGCAACTCAATTTAAATATAAAGCAGAACAAAGAATTGCAAAATCTCTGATCAGGAGGGAAAGAAAAACAGTAGAGTTTAAGAGGCTCTCACAAAGGACAATTAGAAATCATTCTACACATATGTCAATAATAATAAAAAGGAGGATAGAACTGTGGAACCCCTAGTAGATAAAGGAAATATTATTCGGGACCCAAATGAAAAAGCCAATGTACTCAATAATTAGTTTTGTTCAAGATATAGTGAAAAGAGTAAAAGTAAGACAACAAATGAGATTCTGCTAGGTGTTCTACACAGTTTTTCAGTAAAAAAACTTTTGTCAGCCTTAAAATTGACAAAACAAATACATCCCCTGGTCCTGATAATATACATCCTGTGTTCATTAAAGAATTTGCACCAGCTGTGGGTTAACCACTAACATTACTGTTTAACAAATCCATGGAGATGAGCGAAGTCCCTTGTGACTGGAGGAGGGCGATTATTACCCCAATCCACAAAAAGAGAAGGAGGTCAAGTGCGGGAAATTACATGCTCATTAGCTTAACACGCTTATTAGTAAAACCATGGAAAAAGTGTTAAAAAAAGTGATTTGATAGTGAGATAATTGCTAAAGGGTTATGCGACACATTGCAGCATGGCTTCACTGTGGGGTGATCTTGTACTACTAATCTAATATCTTTTAACAGAAAGTTTAGTAATAGTATGGATAATGGCATTCCAGTGGATGTCATTTTCCTGGACTTTGGGAAAGTCTTTGATAAAGTTCCGCATTTTGAACTAGTGAAAAAACTAAAAAATATGGGTTTCAGTCTATGTCTGGTAAAATGGGTCGAGACCTGGCTAACATATAGAACCCAACAGGTAAAGATTAGTGGCCATTATTCCAACAAAAGACCAGTTACTAGTAGTGTTCCTCAGGGATCGATCTTGGAACCAACCCTGTCTGGACTATTTATAGGGGACATGCACCATAATCTAAAAAATAACATACTAAAATTCACGGATGATACAAAGATTAGAGGTGAAGTACATACTGTGGCTGAATACCAATCCATAGTAAAGGATCTGAAGCTACTTGAAACCTGGGCTGTAAATAACAGGCTGAAATTTAATATCAATAAATGTACTGTGCTTCATCTAGGAAGAAACAGCCTGAAGTACTCTTATACACTTAATAATATCCCATTAAGGATGGTAAACAATGAACAAGATCTAGAGATTATAATTAATAAAAATCTGTCCTCTATAAATCACAGCTGGAAAATTACACTTACAGCAAATAGGTTACTATGAGCCATAACAAATCTTTTATATCCAGAAGTGAACAACGTATTATCCCACTACACAGAACGTATGTGAGACCCCATTTAGATAATGGACCTCCTTTTTTGTTACCACACTTGAAGGGAGACATATATCTGCTAGAGGGTATTCAGAGGAGGATAATTAAATTAATACCACAAGGGAGAAATGAAACATCTATGGAGAGGCTGTCTGAACTTGGTTTGTTTAGTTTGGAGGAGCGAAGACTAAGGGGAGACATTTTGTTACTATTTACATTTTTTTGTAACAACTTTTATTAAATTTTAAACCAAGTACAGTACAATAAAGGTCCACATCACCACTACATGACAACTCAAAAGAACAAGGTAATATACTGCCGAGATAGGTCAGCAAGTCCAAGGTTACAGTCTTTCTTTTTCGGGTACATTTGAATAAAATGCTATTACGTGAGATGCGTGCATGTCCAGGTCTCCCTGTTAAGTTGTTCTTGAGTCCAGGTGAATAATTCTAGACTAGCCCACATGCAAGGCAAGGCCTGCTGCAATATCCTCAAGGGTGGAGGATCAACAACAATCTTGAAATTTGAAATCCTCAATACAGTAAGTGCTGACCATCGTGGTGTCTTCTACCATCAAAGCTATGATATCAGAAGGTTCAAGTGTATGTTTGAGAAAACTGTTATTTGGTGAGTGGGATATTAAGGAAAAGAAGAAACTAAATAAGAGGAAGGTGAACAAGGAAAAAAAATAGGAGCTTTTGGAGGAATATTCCTTCCCAAAGGATGGATGCAGCAGTTCACATGTTATGAGAGTTGCTTATAGTAGAGTTACCTTGAGGATGTTGTAAGGGGGGGAGGGAGAGGTGTCCAACCCTAAGGCACAAAGTCAGGATAATTGTCTAGTTGGTATAAAACCCACTTCCTCCATTTAATGTCAAAAGATGGGATGTGGTTACTAGCATATGCCAATAATCTCTCAAGGGTGTAAATCTCAAGAGCAAGGGCTCTCCACATTCCATGGGTAGGGACTAACTCTGTCTGCCACAAGCAGGTTATGGCCTTTTTGGTTGCCAGCAGTAAAAGATTTATAATTTTTATGGTGGGGAGGGATATTGTCGAATGGGGAGGTGGAATAGCGGTTAGGAAGTATGTGGTGGAAATCATGCCTGCACAATCAAATATGTCCTCAAGTTCTTGAGTGACTTCCTGCCAAAACATCCATAGGAGGGGGTATGTCACCATTATATGGGTTTGATCACCCAAGGTGGTGCCACAGCAGTGCCAACAACCAGCTGACTAGGGGCCTGCAAATTTAGCAATTACTGCTGGGGTACAGAAGTGCCACAAGCAGTACTTCCAGGTGTACTCCCTCCAGTATAGGGCCGCTGTCACTCTGTGCTCTGGGGGTTGAGTTTATGCCATTTTTCAAGACTGAGAGTGACATTCAATTCTGAATTCCATCTATTGAGTATGGATTGTGTAGAAACCTTCATGGTGGCTTGAAAAGCTTTGTATGGGCTGCTAATTTTTTTTTTAGTGATTGTTTCTCCCTGGGGGCCCCCAGTAGGCTGTTATGTCCTCACATCCTATTTCCTCCAGCCACCATCTGACCTGTACCGGTCTCCATGGAGGGCAATCACCTTCATTGCCCCATGGCTTACCCACCATGGCAGGGTGGCAGGGGGTGACCAGCTCCCCCACCAAGTCCAGATCTACATGGTGACCCCCACAGGAGTCGGCACAGATGCTCTCAGATGGCCATGAAGCCACTGCAACTGTGGCACTCTTTTCCACTTTTCTCCCCCTTATGGGGGCACGGTGTGCAATGACGCCAGTGACTGGGTATGCGCACACCCCCGTGCATGCCCCATCAAGTGTCTGCCACATCCCCACCCCGATGCTGCATCGCTCGTTGTGTGGGGCTGGTAGAAGGCTGGACGGTCACATTCCTGCTGGGTGCAGCTATGCTGATGGGCTCATAATGAGCATGCATGGTGCCCATTTGTGTCATGCATGCCCAATGAGCTCATTAGCATTTCCTGGCTGAATATCGCCTTTGGGGTCACGGCGCATCCAGGTATGCACCAGGCATGTCCCAATGGCGGTAGTCAGCCCCAACCATGGACGTGCTGCACTGGACCTGGTGGATGACTGCTCTGGGCAGTGCATTCATGGTCAGATATTCAAACAGTATGCACAGTCAGGCCCACTCATGCATACTGTTTGAATATACCCTCAGAGCCAGCTGGCGCATCTATTCTGCGTGCCACATCTTTGCGCTCGCACAATCGGCTGGCTCTGAATATGTCCCCCCCAGTGTCTATTTGTATCACAGGAAATCTTATTGAAATGAATGAAGATTTCATAGCGACCTATTATGTATGTATGTATGTATGTATGTATCTATCTCTCTATCTATCCACAGTACATAACAAGCCCTCCCATTCCTGGATCAGAGCAAAAAAAAAAAAACACCCAACACATCCACTATCCCCACCTGCCTTCCTCCTCTCCTTCTTATAATAAAAATAATGGTAGATGAAGGGCTGTGATTGATGTAGATCACATCTCGGAAGCTGCCCCCCCAACATATCCCCCACCCTTGCACAATATAATCAAGCCCCACCCCCTCACAAAATAAGAGCAAAACCTTCCCACCCAACACATCCACTAACCCCACCTCCCTCCTTACCCTCCTTCTTATAATAAAATAGTAGTACAAGTGTTATGATTGACTGACATGTCTTCATTCATTGCCCCATCTCTCCTCCACTGTAGAATCTCTTACAAACACTTTTCAAAGTGCACACAAAGTAGGAAAATCATCCTACTGTGAATCATAAAGGTATTTGTATTTTGAGCAAATTTTGTAAAATAATGAACACTTTTCAAAGTGCACCCAAAAAAAGGAAAACCATCCTACTGCAAATCTTAAACATATTCATATTTTAAGTAGATTTTGCAAAATTATGAACACTTTTCAAATTGCACACAAAGTAGGAAAACCATCCTAATGCAAATCTTAAAGATATTCATATTTAGAGTATAAATGGTAAATATTTGTATTTTGAGTAGATTTTGTAAAAGTATTAACACTTTTCAATGTGCATGCAAAATAGAAAAATCCTCCTTCTGCAAATCTTAAAAATGCTCATATGTTGAAGATATTTTGTTAAAAAAATCAGGAAGTATTACTTTGTGAACATTTTTATTTTTAATTAATTATAAGGAATGACTAATTACTTAATTTAAACAACAAACTACCTGTGTACCTCATAGCACTCCTCCCTCACAAAACTTTAATTCTTACGATTTACTTTTAGTTTTTTAAAATTACATTAGCTTAAAGTTTATTTTTGTGTGTAGAACTTTAACATGGAAAAAAGTCTCCATGTAGTTTTAGCTGTTTTTCTTGGCAATTTTTTTAACATACTGGCGCAACAAATTAATCACAGTTAACCTAAAAACGTATCTTTCTTTTTGTAGCAAAACCCCCAAAAGGGCCTAGTCCCATATGATATCTACAAAATCAGTACATTTCATATCTCAAATCTAATCCATTTTTCAAATATGTTATCACAAATATTTAGCTAGCAAATCGGGCAAAAATATGTAAATTCTGCCCTTAATTCCTCCAGCCATGCAAAACTGATCCTCCTGACATTTGGGGGTTAAGAGACCCATGGACTGAGAAGATGCATACCAAATCTTTACAATCCTAAGCTGTACAATGGCCAAGATACAGTCCTCTGAAAATGGCCATTGTAACAAAACATCAGTGCAACCCTAATACACTGTACATTATATATATATATATATATTATACACATATATATATATATGTATATATATGAAATGGCCCTAATGAAAATAACACTGATATTGTTCCCTAGGGCACTTTGACTGTATGACATAATGAGAGGCTAAGCCATAAGTGATGTCAAAAGGTCAAACTACACGAGGGAAAATACCTGTGATATTTTCATCAGGACCGTGGCATATCTGATTTATGTCATGCCTTTTATTATATAAAGGCAAGAAAAAAATCCTACATCTTGATTATTCAGTGGCCACCTTCAGCAGTGGTGTTGCCCCAGCACATCCTTACTGTATGAAGGTGATGAAAATGTATGAGCCCAATGGCAACCTGGACCTCCACTGCCACTTGGATCTAGACTGAGAATATTTTACCTGGAGTGAGAATATCAGAATAATCTCACTCTATATCCACAATAGCAAAGAATATCACTGACATTTGCCACTTTTTATCCTCACAGGTATGTCATAAATATACATAGATAGGGACTAGGCAATGGCCTGACTCAAAATATGTTGTTTATCTTCTTGAGTGAGGAGGCAGGACTAAAACTCACGAGTGACCGAGCCACAAGTGAGTTAAGTAAGTCCTTCTGTCTCACAACTGATTATAAGTGCTCCCTCATCACCTTGCACTTGTGCAGTGCTCCCTTCCACCTTCTAAAACTATTGCCCCCACCCTGAACCGTGTATTGCCTTTTGTACAGTGCAGATATAGTTACCCTTCTGCACTGTAGTATATCATAGTGTATGTTACTTGTACAGCGACTTTGCCTTTGTACAATTGTTATTTATGATGTTTATTTATCTATTATTTGTATTTTTGCATTATTGTGTTTAGTGTGCCTCATTGCCCTCCCTCTCCCCCTCCCCCCAGCACTCATCTGGAAACAAGCTGTTACCATCTTAGTATGTCTTTCCCAGTAAAACTTTTGAAATCAATCAATCAATCAGTCGGTCAATAAATAAATATTCATAGCCAGGACATTTTATGTCCAGTTTATTCAATATATTTTAAATTAGTGTCATGACTTAATTGTTTGATTTCACTGCTCTGTTTTGGGCACAGCATAGGAAGCATGAATAAGCAGAATGTAATTCTATAATTATATTGCCTATTTTATTGTATTTCTCTGTCAGGCGTCCAGAGCCTCTGGGATTGGGCGCTATATAAATAAAACTTGCCTAGCCATTGTGATGTCATCAGGCATTGTTGAAGCTGCTCTATAATTGGTTAAGGGTTTCTTTGTGGCCTGTCTGAAGTGGAAATGGCTAAAATAAAGATAATGATTTATCTTCAGTTGTAAAATGGGTTGGAAATATCCTGCTTCCTGACTGGTTATATATATACTGACTGAGACTTTTATGTGAATCCCCAAGAAATAGACAGGTTGGAACAAATTTAGGCAATAGGATTTGGAATATAATAAATCAAAATACAAAATGCATGACCTATTTCACTCATCCTGATTGCCATCACAAACATGGCTACCACCTTTACTAACTGAAAATCTTCAACAAGGCCCTAAAAAGTATGTGTGTGAGTGTATAGACATAAATAAACATTCTTTCATTTCATGATCTTGCCTTACACACATATATACAAATAATAAAAAAAAGTAGTAATCACAGTTTTAATTCTTAATGTTTCTTTGGTGACCATGAACAATTCCCCTCGGCATGGGGTCATAATGTCACAAGACATTATGCTGCATGTAAAATCGCACCAATACGGCGCAATTTCTTACATGCAGCATAAGTCTTTTGCAGGGGCTCTACACCCACACCCCCATTACAGGGCTCGCCCCGAACCCGTAATAAAGATTCTCAACTCGGGGGTTACAGTAAAATCGCACTAAAGCTGCTTAACAGAACTCCTTCCCAGCAGAGATCTTATCTCTACCTGGGATAGTGCGAGTGGTGCAATACCGTGTACAGCAGTATTTGCAGTATTACTCCACTCGCTGTCTCGTACAACGCTATTCCGGGTTAGCTGTAATGTTGTATGCTATTCAGCGTGTGACATTATGACCTGGTAGGGCTTCGGCAAAGGTCTTCTGTTGTATGTGAAGGGTAAACATTCCATCAGAGGAATTTTGCAGAAGCTTGAATTCCTGTATTCCATGATAAACAGATATTCCATCTGTTGAATGTGCGGAAAGACAGATATTTGACAGCTAGGAGGATCTATTTTTACTAGTTACTTTTTTTTTTGTGACTCTCTTTATGCACCCACCTACCGGGGCATCTCTCAGGCAATCCACGCTTGGTTTCACGGCTCCACCGCCTGTCTGAACCACTCGTCTGCATACTGCATCAGGTTCAGGACCCAGGACCTCTCCCCAACCCAACAGAGGGCCCCAGAGTCCCAAGGGGGAGAGTTGGAGGAAGTGGCTGACATTGGGTGTGTGGCCGGGACCACTGGTGGGTGCTATCACTTCACCCAGACCTGGGGGATTTTCTATTTGTTCCTTGCCTCTGTGGAGCATGGTGTGCAATGATGCCCACACATAGCTGCCCTGCTGGTGTCTGCCATGCTCCATCCCTCTCGTCTGGCTTGGTGTTCCTGCAATACACCCGCTCTCCATCGGGGCCCCCAGGACACCAAGCAGCCCCTGGATCCTTCCCCGGGAGAGGAGAGCTGTCCTCTGGACGCTCCATCCTCTCCCTCCCACACCGACCCCTGGCTCCCCAAGTCCATCACCGAACCCAGGTCACCAGTGTGGCGTGAGGTGTGGCATCCAGCACCTCAACCCTCAGAGCCACCGGGCCAGCTACTAGTTACTTTTAACAAAAGAAAATTTCTGTTTGTAAAATAAAAAGGTTTGTATTTTTTTTACATTATTTTTCATTTTACATATTTTATAAATGCAGTAAAATTCTCCAGGTTCTTCAAGCTGTTTAAGGCACTAGACATAAGCACCTCGTGCCTGACTATATACCTATGCTTGAGTGACCCCCAGACAACCAATGGCCTGTCATGTCTTATTGCTTACTTAGAACGCTTCAGTGACAAAAATAAATAATGCATTTGTAAGGTTTGACTGTCACCTACATTGTATAAATCTCGATATATTTATTTATTTTAAAAACTGGTGACCAGGCAAGATGCACTGAGCTGAGGCTCATTTTCAAGCACTACCTGGGGAAGGGGAACAGCGGGAAACAGTGACACAGCAGTTAATGTAAGAGCTACATGATGTTACAGAAAGCCAAATGTAGTGGCAGAAGCTTATACTAACAATAGAAGGGAAACAACTCAAACAGCACAATAAATTACAACAAAACGTGACCCCCCTCAAAAGAGTGGGCAAAAAAAACATAAAACAAAATCAAAAATAGGTGAGTGCAATAAATATGGAACTAACAAAGTGCATCAAGCAATCGCAGTGAAGCACTGGAGTCCGGATGATGACAGGAGAGGAAAAGCTGGGTGTGGTACATAGGGTTTAAGTCACTTTACATTTCTTACATTTCTCAGATATATTCAGGAGAAGCGTGAAAGGTGTAAGGGGGCACAGTGAGGCTGAAGATGGAGGAAAGTTGGAAGGAGGAGAACAAAGGTAAAGGAGAGATACTGAACAAATAACAGGTATTTACTAAGGAAAATGAGGTTCAACTTCCAGAGCGCGAGGTGAGGGGGAAAGCTGAGGGGGTGGGCGCACAAGCAGTATGGGTAGTATAACTAATGAAAGGGTGATTTGAAAAGCTTAAAGGGTTGGAAGTGGAAAAATCTGTGGGACTTGATGGCTTACACCCTAGGATGCTCAAGGAGATGGCAGAAGTAATAGAGGAGGCAGTTGCAGAGATAGTGAACTGCTCCCTGGCCACAGGGTTAGTCCCAGGGATTGAATGACAACAAACTTTTGTGCTCTACACTAGAGTGGAAGGAAAGATGAGCAAGGCAACTATAAACCAGCCAGCATGGTGTCTATAGTGGCATAGGTTAAGGAATCCATACTGAAGGAGGGACTAATGGACTTCTTCTTTTTTTTTTTTAACAACTCTATTTATCCTCCTCATGGAGCGGATCTGTACGATCTCCAGCCTCCAGCACCCACACTCCCCCTGGGCCTGGCCTGGCACCCCCACAGAGCTGGCCATTATCGCTCACGCTACTCTGTGGTAGAATCCTCTCGGGAACCGAGGGGGAGGGAGGGCCGTGGCCGTCAGCAGCCAGAATATCGCTTCACCATTTTCTGCCTGGTTTTCACCCCTTGTGGAGTGCAGGTGTGCAATGACATCTGGGCACTACGTGCCGACGTCTACCTCACTCCACCCCCTTGCTGCCATTGCTCTGGTGGTACCCCCCGGTCATCATGAGGGGCCACCACAGAGCGGTGGTTCCCTGGATCCCTCCCTGGGATAGGAGAGCAGTCCTATGGACGCTTGATCCTATCCCTCCCCTGCCAACCCCTAGTGGCCCAGGCTCACATCCAAACCTGGGTCGCTAGTGAGGCACAAGGTGTGGCGTACAGTGCCTCAACCCTCAGCACCACCAGGCCGGCTGGGACTAATGGACTTCTTAGAAGGAAATGGGCTACTGGACCCCAGACAGCATGGGTTCATGAGAGGGTGGTCTTGCCAGACAAATCTAATTGAATTATTCAACTGGGTGACCAGGGCTGATAACAAGGGACAAGCAGTTGATACAGTATACATGGATTTTAGTAAGGCCTTCAACTCAGTCCCCATAGAAGACTGGTCAAGAAGTTAAGGGATTTGGGGGTGGAGGAACAATTGGTGACTTGGGTGGAAGGCTGGCAGAGGGGAAGGACATAAAAGGTTAATAGTAAATGAGGCTGTCAGTATAGCCTAGAGGTTATAGGAATGAGGTGTGAATGAGCTTGGTAAATCCAGCAGATCAGACCTGAGTTTGATTCTCACAACCTCCACTTGCATACTGTGTGACTCTGAGCAAGTCACTTAACCGCCCAGTGCTCCCAGGTCACCCCTGAAAACAGGCACTTGTGCCTAGTGGGCCTTACCCAGTTACCAAAGACTAAAATAAATTAAATAAAATAAATAAAAAAAGGAGTTCTCTGAGATACAGGAAGTTATGAGCTGGGTACCACAGGGATCGGTGCTTGGCCCTGTCCTTTTCAACATGCTCATTTCTGACATACGGGAGAGAATAAAGAGAAAGGTCTGCCTCTTCACGGATTACACAACAATCTTTGCAAGACAGGACATGGAGGAAGAGAGAAGAGAACTTAGGGAAGATGTGGCAGACTGGGGAACTGGTCAAAGATCTGTCAGTTGTGCTTCAATGCAACAAAAAGTGAGGTGATGCACATTGGGAAAAGGTACCCAGTGATGCAGTACAGAATAGGGGAAGTGGTGCTGGAAACACCAAGGAGGAGAAGGACCAAGGGGTAATGATAGCAGAGAGCCTAAAATCTACAGCACACTGTAACAGAGCTTTGGAAATGGCAAACAGGATGCTGGGATGCATAGGGAGGAGGATAACCAGTACAAGTAAGGAGGTAACCCTCCTACTATAGAGTTAGTTGGCGAGACCACATCTGGAGTACTTTGTAAGATAATGGAGTTCACAGGGTGGATACCAAAAAAAATGCCTTCCTTAAATTCAAATACACAAACAAAAGGGATCTCAATTAAATTAGCAGGAGGGAGATTCAGGAATGATGTCCGTAAACAGTCACTTAACAAGCAAGGCATGTTATTTATACAGTGCACAGTCCTTATGGTTCTGGGCACCTTGCAAAAGGTCAGAATTACAGAAAAACATAAATGAGTTAAAGAGCCAGTGTACTGTTCCGCGAGTTATTTAGAACATTGGATACCTGATGTCAGTAGGTGTGATGTGTGGAGCAGCACTCTGCCTGGCAGCTGAAATAACTAGTCCTGTTCCCCCCCATTAAATATTTAAGCAATAAGGCATGACCAAGGGTTATGTTAATGGTCTGTTAATCACCTTCTAGGGGTGTACTGTGGCATGAGGTATAGCCGAGTGCCACATGCCCCTAGAAGGTAATTAACTGACCATTAACATAATCCCTGGGGGTGCCTTATTGCTATTATAATACAAAAGTGTTTTTAAATGGTGTTAAACCTTGTTCAGCATATGATTATGCTCTACATGTATGTTAATAAAAGATTAACATTATGCTGTTAGAATGTTTGCAGCCAATCAGAAAGCTCCATTTCTCAGACCCTTTTTATAATAAAGTATGACTTCACTGACTGTGACATCACTGCTGCTTAGGAACAGCTACTCGGTAGCTGTCAGTTTAGTTGCCTGTGATGTCACTGTCAGTGAAATTACAATGCTGATAATGTACTCAGGGGATTAGACCTAGGCATGTTAGCTGCCCAGCTGACAGCTGTTCCACACATCCAGTACGATATTACCACATACAAAACTTTCTAATGAGCAAAAGGAAAAAGAAAAACACTTTAGAAATAAAAGGTTACAACTGATTACTTCTCAAATGTTGTATCATTTTCCTGTCTGTCTGGTTTGGTTCCACTAGCTCTTTAAAACAGAATAAATGTAAAATAGTTGTGTTTTGTTGTATTTCAAGATTGTTGGGCAAGTGGAAAAATCTAGTAGAAGAAGTGAAAAGGCTCAAATTGATACACAGTTTAAAACAGGGATGGGACAGGCATATGGACTTAGTCAGAAGTGTGTGTGTGTGTGTCTGTGTGTGTCTGTGTGTGTGTGTGTGTGTTGTGGGGGGGCAGAAACAAAGGGGAGGGATGTCCACTAGGGTTGGAGCAGTGCAGTGAGGTAGCATAGGCAGACTGGATGGGCAGGTAGGCCTTTTTCTGCCAACTGTCTATGTATCTATGTTTCCATTTAGCAGATGCTTTTAAATAAGGACAAATATCAAAATATCATTCTTCTCAACCTTTCATCCTCCTCTGATGTGGTAAAGAGAAAAAAAAAACATGTTAAGGGAAGGAAATTGCTTTTACATAGTGCATTTCATGCCAACTCTATCCCAAAGCACTTTATGCCTGAAGGGGAGGAATATTGTACTTTCAGGTGCATGGGGAGAGTTGAACAATATGGAGACAGACTAAAGAGAGGTTAAACACAGGGAAGTTAAATGACTTTCTCAGGGTCACATGGTAAGTACTGTAAGTGATGGTTGTGGGATTCAAACTTGTGTCTTTAGGGTCACAGCTCTGTGCTATAGCCATTGGGACAAACTGCCCCCCAGTATGTCAAAATTCATGGAGGTACAACCTCACATCACTTACTTGGTGTTGATAAAGTCTACTATGAACTGAGTATCACAACTTAATATGAATTTCCGCTTCCAAATCTCCATTTATAATGTGGGACTTCACGTTCCCCAAGACAGACAGAGGGTTTGTGATGGGGTAAAATGAAGGATGGCTGCCGTGAGGTACAGAAAAAGTTACAATGATGGTTAGGGGATTATTTCAACTGTATGTCTGGTCACCAAGAAACCACTCCAAATTTCCATGAAGGCATTTGAATTCTTCCATAAGTTATGTGCCCAAGCAACTCTTCAGAACCCTGGGAAAGCACAATTAATAAAGTGACTGACCTTGGGATTAAGTTCTCCAACGGATGAGGCCAAGAAGCAATTTTTAGAAGCATTCCCTGAAATGACCTACATGCTATGATCAGACTGAGCTCATGGGTTGCAAAGCTGCTCAGTTTGTATAAATCACTTCACTGTAGGCTTTGTGTTCCCTAAACTCTCTGCCATTTCATAGAAAACAGCACAGGATTACCTAAATGGCCTCATGCTATTGCAACGCAATACATTTTTACTTATCGGCAAGAGACTGAGAAAACAAAGCTGTGTGTGTGGATGTGTGTAGTGTGTGTATGTATGTGAGTGTGTGATTTTTATTTTTAAGCTTTGTTGTGAGGTGGGATACCACAAGATGTAACATCTCAGTTTCCATGGGGTGCTGCTGCTGCCAGTTTTATAGCTGTGAAGGAATGAAAGAGGGGGAGGTGATATGGTTTGCTCAAAGTCACCCACTGAGTGTCTGTGGTGGGATTCTAACCTGGGACCTGTTTCAGAGTTCAGTCCTGTAACCACATTACCACTCTGCCAATGGGGTCTAGGCACAATGCCTATGTGCTGCGTATCTGAGACACATAGGCAACCCTAAGTCAGAATGCTGCGCAGTGAGGTTCCAGGGGAACCCTGGTGGCATTCACAGCTGGGGTATGAGCCCCTTGCACATACAATGTCCTGGACAATTGCACAGTTACATGCCACAGGTGGTCCGGCGACGTGTCAGGAGGCATGCCACCACTCCACGCCATTTACTAAGGCATGGAGTGCCAAGCACAGAGGGGCACGATACAGCAGGGGGAACCCTGTCATAACTTATGTGCCCTCCCCAGGACACTCGCCAGCAGTGGAGTGATGGGAACACCCACCACCCTGCTGCCCCAATCCACCAGGCTAACAGGGAGGGCTGGGCGCAACAATTTGGATACTTGCCTGTATTCTGACACCAATAGTATCCTATGCCTCCCTGGGATCCCCTGCTTGTGCGCAGCAGAGGATCCACTTGGAGACCCAGGATGGGCATCCGATTGGATACCCGCCTGTGTCCCTCCATCTACCCCCGCGCAGCTGCACTCTGGGGGGGGTGGGGCCATGAACAGGCACCCTACTGTTGCATGTGTTTGTGCATGTTGTGCATGCTCTGCCTGTCTGTGGGGACACAGCTATGCAGGCCAGGTATGTGCAACTCATGTGTATATGGCATGCATTTGTGCATAGGCCCAAATATGCAACCAGAACTTGTTGCCATTACGTACTCACTTAGCTTTATAATTCAGACTTTCCAAAATTACAACAAACCCTCTCCCATTACCCCAAAGGCCCATTATAATTGTATTCATAGCCACTTCTGATTGCAGAGTGGGTATAACACTATAACATTTTATAGGAACTCAGCTGCATTGCTAATAACATTTACTATCAAGGCCCTTTATGCAGCATGTACATGCAGTCAAAGTATTTACTAGGAAAGTCCTCTGAAATGTAACATCTGGTTTACACAGGTGTCCTAACAATAAAACAGGCAATTACAACACATCACACTATGTCAAGGGGTGGGGGTGGGGATGAAGAGACTCGTTTGATAAACCTGCTATATTTTTTGTGCAGGGGAGAATTAGCATCAGGCAGAGGCTGGGTATAAATAAAACCACATAAGATGATGTGACATGAAAAAGTACATAATGGCTTTTAATTGAAATCTTAATCTGGCTTTAATGTGTCATCAGCGTGGCCCTCCATCACAGGAACGTCAAAGTGACCAGCCATGCTTGCTCCTGTTTAGGGCTCTCTTGAGAAGCATATTTTTTTACAGCTAATGAGCAAACACGGACATTAATGTCTGCACCAAATGAAGTCTGCAAGTCAATGGAAATATTGAACCAAGTGCTAGTGTGCAGAAGCACGGGCAGATGCATTTGGATGGGGGGAGCAAAAAGATGGAACATTGGGATGGTATGCACTATTACAGGAAAACATTTCAGTAGCCATGCTTCTAGATGCATGCATAATGCTTTAAAAACTAGAAACTATCCAAAAATGACCACCATGTCTGCAAGAAAAAATACTATTTTCTGTACACCACTACTGGGAACCATGTATAAAATGTAATGAAACGTTAATGCAAGCTCTCTCATGGCAACAATGCTTCTTTTCTGTGCTTATGTAAATATCTGCACCCAAACTTGTATATAATCTGTATACAATATCTGTAAACAAAGTCTGTAATCTACGCATGACTGCTATTCTCGTGTACCTGTTCCCCTCGCTGTGTGTGTTGTCCACCATGTGATGAGGTACCTTTGTAAACGAGCCCCTGGCTCAAAGGTTGTTAAACCGATACTTCAAATAAATAAAAATCAGCATTTTGAATTTTTGTCCATGAAAAGCTGCTTGTTTTGTTTCCCAATTATATTTTGTTAGTCAGTATTCCATTCGGAGGGCCCATCCTGGGAGATAAAAAATGAAAGCCTTGTATTCTGATACGGTTGCAGGATCCATTCTGGGCCTTGCAGAAGAAACGTTTGCTAGGCATTTGTTTATCAAAATCTTGGCAACACTCACAAATGATATAATCAAAGCATTCCTTAATCGTTTTCTCACAGTGACAAGACCACAGTCGGTTCCAGCTACATGAGAAGGATATCTTGAAGGCATAGTAGTGTTACAGACCTTTTTACATTTTCCTTCATCATAAATTACCCTCTTAAAATGATGAAGCCTCCCTGTGGGAACCGGTCTGGAGTTCTGTTGAGTCTTTTTTTTATTGTCATTGCTGTAATTATTTTAGGATAACAAAGTGGTGCCATCGCATATAATTTTCATGATGTGTCTTAAAACAGAAACAAATGAGTTGGACAAATCATAGCTACAGAACTCTAATTATAATTTAGCATTTACTCAAACTGAATGCAGTCTGATGAAACAGGCTGTGCTTTGCATGGCATCAAATACAGAGACTCCACGTCAGTAGTCAGAGCTAGGCTATACAGGGGAAATGTACATGTCTCTTCTACAGAAGAGCTGTTAGTATTGTGGAGGAAGGGGTTCAGAACAAGTTTCAATACAAACAAACTGTGGCCAGAGCCGACACAGCTGCAGCTACGCTTTTACAGCACTTGCTGAGCTCAAGGCGAAACACTGCGCTGTGCCCAAGATGGCCACCGGAGTTCGCACATGCACAATGAGCTTTGCAGCCATCTTGAGCATGGCAGAATGTTCTGTTGTGAGCTCAATGCGCACACATGATATACGAAGGATGTTGTGCATGTGCACTGAACTCCGGTGGCCATGTTGGCCACGATAGTACTGTTGCACCATGACCTCAGTGGCCATGTACGATCAGCGGAACGCTTTTACTGACTGACCAGATTGTGCTGCAGCTCGAAATTTGTGCTGGGGACAGAATACAGCCAGTCGATTTCCCACCTGGTTGTAACACGGCTGCAGGCTCCGCCCACTACAGCCGTAAAAATGGATTCTCTCTTTGTGTAATCCTAGCATCTTACTAAGGGAGTTAAAAGTGAAATGCTTACAGACAGACTCTCAATGCAACCCAAAGAAACTGACCCGGGCCCAAGCTGATGATCCATTTAAGGAAGATAAAAGTAAAGTTTCATGACTGGAAAAATACTGCCTGATTAAGATGTACATTTCAATACTTTGTTTCAACTCACTCTTGGAATACATATAAATTGAAATATTCCTTTGGGACTTTAATTCAAAATGGCCACCAGGGCTGAGTGACCAGCACACTCTTTTTCCTGCACTGTTTAATAGGACAACCAGCCTCAATACCGTGAGGCCTACAGAATGCAAAGCTCACTTTGAACAGGCAGTCAGGTCCCATGTGTTCTGAATCTCATGCAGTGGTTGAGTAAATTTCATTAGGTGTGGAAAGCCATCACATCTCTCCAGTATGCAGACAGGTGAGCTTGCTTTTTTAACATCTCAGGCTGGGATTTGATGCAGGGAGACCAGTACTTGCTCATTAGTCTCTGTCAGGAGCTACAAGGTGATCAGACTGAAACAAATGTGATTTGCCACATGATGAAGACTGGTGGCTTAATATTAAGATCAGTGTGACTATGTGGTACAGTAGCATTCTCACTTCTTAGACAGAAAGCCACAGTTTCACATTCCAAACTGAGGATGGTGGTCATATCTCTTAGCAAGGGTGTAGGCAGGCATACTCACTGTACACATTTGTGTACAGTTTTGTTGAGTGCCTGTCACAAACCATATGCCTTTCTGTTAACATTTTCATTCTAATCTGTAGTATTTGGGTTAGTGTAGGCCACTGAAGAGTGTCTCTGTTTAAACTTCTGTTGTTTAGGAGACAGATACATGTATAACCTCTTTAGAGATTAGAAAAACCATCTGACAACAATCTGACTTGTTTGGAAGGGGGTACCATTTGGAGAGGATGTGTACATTTTTTAATGGGGGGGGGGTGTAACTGTTGGAGCTTGTGTGTACAAAATGGAAATTTCTGGCTGCACCCCTGTCTCTTAGTGGTCCCTCACTAATACATGCTTCCATGTGTTTGATCTAGGTATGTGAGAGTCAGTGTGATTGTGCAGTCTGTGGCTGGGGGTGCTGATGGTGGCAACACATCCAGGCAAGGGAGGAGACGTCACCTTGGGCACTCCTGCAGTGACCAATGTGGCTGGCCCAGGAGTGATAACCTACAGTATATGATGCATCTCCTTCACCAGGCTGCTGTGGAACCAGAGCATACAGAAGGAGCACCCATGAGGGAAGGAAGGAGGGTGATGTAATCCTCACTGAAACTGAGCTGACATTGAGCATGACAAGGATATTTTGAAAACCATAACCAGCATTAAAATGAAGGAAAGATCGGCCCGGTGGTGCTGAGGGTTGAGATGCTGGATGCCACACCTCACGCCACGCTGGTGACCCATGTTCAGGAACAAGCACGGGTCATCTGGGGTCGGCAGGAGAGGAGAAGGATTGAGGATCCAGAGGACTGCTCTCCTTCTCCAGGAAGGGGGGTTCCAGTGTGCTGGTGTCAATTGCCCTCTAGCAGAGGCTGGGGGACAAGGTGCGCCGCACCAAGACATGGGGTGGAGCTAGGACAGACATATGCAATCATGTGTCATTGTACGTCCTAGCTCCAAGGGAACTCAACCTATAAAAATCACTGACTCCCATGTATGAGCCAGGCGCGGTGCCCGACCCTTCAGCCTTGACAGTTCCGCTTCGGCGGCTCCACTCCGGGGCTTCCCAGAGTATGTCGGCACCGTGAATCGGGCGAGTCCATTTTATGGGGCTAGAGGGAGCACGTGTGGCCATAAATACAGTAAAAATAAAAATAAAAAAAAAAATGAAGGCAAGATGACTAGTCCTTTTGGGTCCTGATCGGTTGACTCACCTCCCCAACAGATCCAGACATGCTGAAGGGTGGAGCTACCCCAAAATGTAGGATCCTACCATGGAGTGGGGCAGGATCAAGGTACAGGAACAAACCAAGTGAGTCGGCTGTGGTGGGACAGGAAAGGGGTTGCCAGTAGCAGCCAGAATGCTGGACAGAGTGGCCAGAAAAACTTGACTGAAATAAAGAAACCCTCTGTCCTACACAGGATGGTGCTCTCCCACATTGTACATGGTTCCTTTCAAGAAGAAATCTATAGTAATCCATGATGATCAAATAACAGTACATTTTATAGACACCACAGTAGTCATTTCCACAGAGTACTAAGATTGTGTCTTTATGATGTAAGTAATAAGCCACAACAGGGTGTGTATTATAGGATTTTAATGCGCGCCACGGAGTGTAGTAAGGCACGAGGCTGAAGGCTGAGTGTCCTTATGCCCCGGGAAGTGCAATAAAATCCTATGATGTAGACTCTGAAGGGGCTTATTACACTTATAAAATGGCTCTAAGAAGGTTTTTTGGTGGGAGGAAAATGAGATTTGCACCTGACCATGCATTTATAGAGATTTAATGAACGGTTAGGTGACATTTCGGCCAATGACATTTTCTATATTTTTTCTTGCCATTTTATAAATGATTATATTCCATAGTTTCCTTTCCTTTCCCACAGGCTAAGGCTCATGTCTCCCATCTGAGGGATGGTAAGAGACTAAGAAGTGTTAGAGACTGAGACTGGGACTTGGACCCAAAGCGGACACTGTAGTGTGGTAATGAAGGGAGGGGGTTCTATACTGTTGAAGGATCCATCCTTTGGATAAGATGTTAAAACAAGGTCCCATCTGCCCATTTCTGGAGGATATTTCTAGGTGGATGTTAAAGCGCCCACAAAATCTTCCAAAGTAAGGAGGGAATGACTCCAATACCCTGGCCAGCATTTCTACAAAAGCAAACAAACAAAAACAAAACAACAGGTTCTAATGCAATTTCTCCCAACTGTAAGCAGCAGGCTTTTGAGCACAAAAAAAAGCTGCTCTCTTTGTTTACACAGAGTCATTGCACTATCAGTATGGAATAAATTGCTTTGTAAAGCCCTGTGAGATACTCCATGTATGAAAGACTTAGCATGAATCCAAATGCAATTCTATTCTGGTCAAGAGTCAAGGTTCAGACAGAGTAGAAGCCTGAGACCACTGACTGTATCCCGTGCTAAACCACAACATCCAAATGCCATCACTGGTATATTTAAAGGACTTGATTCTTCAGTTAAACATCTTCACACGGACGTAATGTCTAGTATATAAACACCAGTGTTATGACAACTAGTTCACTGTGTATAAGGCCCCTTTACATGCAGAGGTCTATATCATTATCAGTGTTACAGACCAACTGCAATGTTACCTTTCGTGATGTATACAAATGATTCACTCTGCAACAGAAGTGAGTGTTCACTGTTTCCGTGACCCTGCTTTCCTTGGTTCATCGAGTCTTGTGCCATTGTACCCCACCATGTACTTGTGCTCTTCTGTTCTATTTGTTCTGATGACAGCCACTTGGGAGAGCATGCACAGCAGGCAGGGTTCTGAGGAATAAATCCCCAAATTGTTTCCACAACATTCTGTAAAAGTTTGAAGTTGAATGCAGAATTTATTTGAGGAGGAATGTCCCTAACAAATTCATTTGAAAGCATATGAAAATTCATCCCAGTGGAGTTCCAATTACTGTACTAATTTGTTTAGAATCTGACTTACTATACATGCAGTAACAAATGTAACTACGCAGGGATGATTTATTTAATGTTTTCAACAGAATTCATTTGGAAACATCCTCCCAAAATTAATTCTGCATTTTTATAACTTTTTGCTGCATTATTCCAGTGAGAAAAATAGAGGTTTCATTTACAGTGTGGGAGCACGATCTGAACTCCCCACCCCCCGCTCGCAAACAAATCACAAAACAGAAAGGGCCACTGAAGCGATACAGGGGAGTGTGTGTAAAAGGGCACTCGGAGCGAGACAGAAATGAGTGGAGCAGAGTGCGTTACAAAGTGAGTGCTTCAAGTAAGTAAAGGAGGCTATAGAATTCCTACATGTGCCACAAACCACTGGAACTCCTCTGAGTAACTTCTCCAGAGGTAAAAAGAAAGTTTTTAAAGACAAACAATGGCACTAGCACTGTAAAACAATGTACTGAAAGAATGATATTGGGGTCTATTCATGAACACGGCCAAAGTATGCTCAAAAGGAATGTATTTGCCCCACAGAGACCCACATTGGTAGTGCCACACAAACTGGGCAGTATGCATGAGTCTGAGATGAATATAACTGATCCCCCCCAAGTAGCAGAATGGGGGCATGGTAGGAACCGTATGATGATCGACAGTGGCCATCCAATCAGATGGCCCGGCCACCACGTGTGTGGATCCCCACTCTGCACGGTGCAGAGGATTGTGGGATATAGCCAGTCCTCCAGGGATTTGCCATATCCCTTAAAGTGATTGGCTGTTCAGCCTGTGGTCATAGATGTACCCCCTGCCCTCTGGGTATGCTCTGAGGGCCAGGGGTAGCAGGTTGGTGGGGTGTTGCGATGTCCGCCACCCCATGTTGCCGTTGGGAGGATGTGTGTAAGTGGCTATAACAGGATCCCTGCTAACGTATCCAGAACCCCCTCCACTGATGTCGTGGATGTGGAAATTCTGTGCTGTGTATGGCAAGTAGCTGTGGCATGCCCCCAGCCACCCCACAACAGGCTGCGCATGTAGCCAGCTCCCAGTATGGATCAAGGTGCAGAAGTGGCATGAAATCCCCATAATACATGCAGGGGGTCTCCGTACCACCTCCACTGCATGGCGGATTATCATCAAGAAGCCTACATGCCGTGTATCTGGGCATGTGGGCTTCAAGAATACAGGCCATTGTGTTGAAAACATCACAAAATGATTCAAACAGACTTTATTTCTATAAATCAGTCATTTTTTTGTATATCATTTGCTACTCCTGGTAATTTTGAATTGTTATTCTGCCCACTGCATGACTATGTAGCACAAGAAATAAGAGATGCAATTAAAACATGCATAAAATTGGTCAAGATGGCTAGTAAGAAAAAATTACTCACCTTAGTAATGTTGTTTCTTCTAATGGAGTCTTGTTATATTATGACAATTGCAGTATGACCGCAGGTTAGAACTGCTCCGGAGGTGAAATAGTTAACTTTCCATGCAGGCATGGAACTTAGAGCACGAGCTCGGTTGAAAACTCTGTCTGTTGTTCTTCAAATGCAAACTGTCAGATCTTTATGAGCTAAAACTCACTAAGGTTCTGTGTGGAAGCTGTAAACCTACACTAGCTAACTGGCTACTAACATAAACACTCATTTTGGCCTAAAACAAAGACTCAAGTCAGGAGACCCAAAATGCAAAAACACAACACAATTCACCCAAAAGGAAGGTGAAAAAACAACAAGGTGGGCATCAAAAAAGGTGCCAACCCTGTACTGCCCACCCACATCCCAAAACAGAGGTTCTGAGAGGGGCAGGCAGGGAGGGAGGTCATAATATAGCAAGACTCCATTAGAAGAAACAACATTACTAAGGTGAGTAATTTTTTCTTCAAACAACATGAAGTCTTGCTATATTATGACAATTGCAGACTACACAGCAGTACCCCCATGGTGGAGGGACAGAACCTACTTAGGAAATAAGCTGTGAAGCACGGCTGTGCCAAACCGAGCATCACTCCTAGCCTGGATGTCCAGGGAGTAGTGCTTGGTAAAAGTGTGAACTGTTTTCCAGGTAGCTGCTTGACATATTTCTAGAATAGGAATGTCTCTGGCAGCAGCCAGAGAAGCAGCTGTACCTCTGGTAGAGTGAGCCCTCAGGCCTGAGGGGGGAACTTTATCCAACTTCTCGTAGCAGAATTGGATACAAGAGACAATCCACCTGGCAATGGATCTTTTAGTGTCTGGCTTCCCTTTATCAACTTCGCCATAAGTGAGGAACAGTTGGAGAGAGTCAAACCTATGACCCTTGGTACGCTCTATGTAGTAACTACGGGCTCTCTTAACATCTAGGCTGTGCAGCCTCCTCTTCCCAGAGGAGGAGTAGTCAGTGAAGTACACTGGAAGAGAAATAGATTGATTAAGGTGGAAATCTGAAACCACCTTAGGCAGGAACTTTCTGTTAGTCCGGAGGACCACCTTATCTCTGTGAAAAGAGATAAACTCCTGCGCCACTGACAATGCTTGTAATTCACTAATGCATCTGGCAGAGGTGATGGCTACCAGAAACACAGTTTTCAAAGTCAAGTACTTGAGCTCAGCTGAAGACAAGGGCTCGAAGGGGGGTTGCATAAGCTGAGCAATGCAAACATTAAGATCCCAGGCAGGGGCAGGATCCCTGAATGGAGGGTTGGTGTGAAACAACCCCTTAAAAAACTTGGAAAATACAGGATGAGCTGAAAGAGAAGAGGATTTACCTGCTGAAATAAAAGCAGACACGGCTGCCAAGTGCACCTTCAGGGTAGCTGGTCTCAACCCTAAAGAATTCAGGTGGACCATATAATCCAGGACTGTGGGTAGATCAGCAGAGATTGGGGAAATATGCTTTTCCGAGCATCATATGGAAAACCCTTTCCATTTGGAATTGTAAGTAGCCCTGGTGGAAGGCTTCCTTGAGGCCTTCAATATATCCATTACACCTTGGGAAAGGTGTAAATCAGCAACTCTAACTCTTCAAGAACCAAGCCTTGAGATTGAGAGATTTGAGATTCGGATACCAGACCCTTCCCTGGGCACAGGTTAACAGATTGTGATTCCTGGGAAGGCACAGGGGAGGATGGACTGCTAAGGACAGAAGGAGTGGATACCAGGGCTGTCTGGCCCAATCCGGAGCTATCAGAATGACTTTGCACGATTGGGATCTGATTTTGACTAGCACTTTGAACAGGAGAGGAAAGGGAGGGAAGGCATAGAGGAACTTCCCTTCCCAACTGAGGGCTAAGGCATCCAGGTGGAGTGAGCCCAACACTGGGGGCCTGCAGCAAAAAAGAGGAAGTTAGTGATTGTCTGGGGCTGCAAAAAGATCTATCTGCGGGGTGCCTCATCTGGCAAATACTACTCCCAAGACCAGGGGATCCAGTGACCATTCGTGGTGGCCCTGGGAAATCCTGCTGAGAGCATCTGCCAGGACATTGTCCTTGCCTGGGAGGTGGACTGCCGTGAGGGAGGTGTTCAGAGAGTAAGCCAGAGACCACAACTTCATCGCTGCTGCACAAGGCCGAGACCGAGTGCCCCCTTGCTTGTTGATGTACCACATTGTAGTGGTGTTGTCTGTTCTGACCTGAATACTCTTGTTCTGAACAGATTTGGAAAAAGCTTGAAGTGCTAGAAAAACTGCTCTGAGCTCCAACAGGTTGATGTGGAGCAGAGATTCCTGGGGAGACCACAGACCCTGGGTGGTGAGGTCGCCATGGGAGCTCCCCAGCCCAAGAGGGACGCATCTGTAGTAAGGATTAGAGAATGAGACTGAGTGACAAAATGAACCCTTTGTCTCAGGTTGCTCTGATCCTGCCACCACTGTAGGGCTTGGATCAGGGTTCGAGTTACTGGGATCAACTTGGTAAGAGGATCCTTTCTTTGAGACCAAAAAGCTCTCAAATGGAACTGGATGTCCCTCATCTGAAATCTTGCTCCCTGCACAACTGCTGTTGAAGCAGCCATGTGTCCTAGGAGCTGCAGAAAATGCCTTGCTGGCCGGGAGACCTGCAGGGTAAATGAGGAGGCCAGGGAGACTAGGGTCTTTGCCCTGTCCAGGGGAAGGAAGGCCCTGGCTTCCTCTGTATTCAGTTCTGCGCCTATGAAGGTAAGAAGCTGGACAGGCTCTAGAACTGACTTTGAGAGATTCAGAAGGAAACCTAGAGAGGTAAGCAGTTGCTGCGTTAACTGAAGGTGTAAATTGACCTGGTCTGGGGACTGGCCTACTATGAGCCAATTGTCCAGGTAAGGAAAGATGGCAATCTTTTGCCTTCTTAGGTAGGCAACTGCTACTGCCAGGCATTTGGTGAATACCCTTGGGGCAGAAGTGAGGCCGAAGGGCATTGCTCTGAACTGGTAGTGGCCTGAGGGCAGCTCAGACCTGAGGTACTTCGATGGGAGCTTCAGTGGGAATATGGAAGTAGGCATCCTTGAGGTCCAGGAAGCTAGCCAGTCCCCTGGCCTTAGAGAGGGTAGGATAATTCCCAGAGTCACCATTTTGAACTTTGGCTTTAAAAGGTACTTGTTTAAATATCTGAGATCCAGGATGGGCCGCCATTCTCCTGTCTTTTTTGGGGTAAGAAAGTACCTGGAGTACAAGCCTTTGCCCTGGTGTAGGGGAGGAACCCTTTCCACAGCTCTGAGAGCCAGGAGGGTAGAGACCTCTGCCTCTAGGGCAAGCGCCTCTGATGGAGTTGCAGGTGGAAAAGATCTGGTTCTCAGCTTTGGAAATTTTTTGAAGCTGAGAACCAGTCTCTGGCTTACTACTTCCAGGACCCACTTGTCTGATGTTAAAGACTTCCAGTCCTGGATAAAGTAAGCCAGCCTGCCCCCTACAGGTAGAGAAGAATCGGCCCTGGCAATCCCATCAGGATGCCTGCTTGGCAGGGGCTTTGGGCTGAGGGTGGAAGCAGACTTGCTTGTACCCGTCTGCCTCTCCTCTAAGAACCCCCTCTGAGCATAGGCAGAGGAGAGCTTGGGCTTGGTAAAGGCATATGAAAAGGCCTGCCCCTGCCTCTAGGAAGCTGCTTTTGAGGAGTGGCCTGCCTTTCCTTGGCCTGTGCACTCCTATAGGTGGTCCTATATTCATCCATTTTCTTCACGTAATTCTCTGTTTGCTCCCCAAACAGAGAATTTCCCACAAAGGAAAATCCATGGCCTTAGACTGGGTATCCTGAGACAGGGTAGTACATCTGAGCCAAGCCATCCTGCGAAGTGCCACAGATATAGCCATGACTCTTGATGAAACATCATTAGAGTCCACTGCAGCATGAAATTGCACCTTGGATGCCTCAATACCATCCATAGCCACCTGTTCCAGCTCCCTGGCAAGCTGGTCAGGGACTTGTTTTGCTAGGGCCAGCACAGTATCCCATCTGGATTTCTGGTACCTAGCAGCATAAACCATATAATTTGCTTGTCTGAGTCCCAAAGATGCTGCCATGTACTGTTTCTTTGCCATAGCATCAATCTTCCTGGAGTCCTTCTCAGGGGTGTGAAGCTAGGGGAATATTAGCCTTGTCACAGGCTGCAGCCTGCACTACCCCACATGGCTGCATTGTTGAGTGAGGAAATCAGTGTCGGAGCCTGATAAGGTATACCTCTTGTCCATCCTTTTATCCACAGGAGGTATAGTGTGAGGAGTTTTAAAACTTTTACTGTCTGTTTCGAAAAGATTTATGCAAAGGAATAGACAGTCTCCTAGACTCTGGAATATCCATCATTTCTACATAGTCTGGCTCCTCTTGGTCATCAACAGCTTCCTCAACAGGAGCTGAAGAGTTTCAACAACTTTTTATAAAACATGAAATGAGAAGGGACTCAGAAAGCCTTGGAGGAGAAACCCTAGGGGTCTATCTGGAGAGATGTCCGGATCAATGGGCACATCCAGATCTTCAAAACCATATTCACTCTCCTCATATTCCTCTTCCCCTCCCGGTTCATAAAAATCCTCAAAATCATAATCTTGAACCGGTGGAACCGGCGAACGAGCGCTTACCTGAAGGTGTTGGTTCGGTCGAAACTGAGGAAGAAGACTGGACAATTTGAATTGCTTTAGCTATTTCCTCAGCAGTTGGGAGAGAACTTTTGGCTCTCGCTAGCTGACTTTCTAGTCCTTTTGCTGGAACCGGCTCCTCAGAACCCGGCTCTTCGTTTGCTTGAGAAGTATCGCCCTGGTCAGAGGGCACTTCCTCCGGTTCGGTTGGTACCGAACCGGGCTGGCCATCCGGGTCAGCGGACTTTTTGGCCTCCCTTTCCCTGAGCCTACCAACTCTCTTATCTATGGTGGCAGCAGGGAAATTGTGACAAATCTGGCAGTCTGAATTGACCAGACAATAGATACATGTGGTGTGTGGGTCAGCCTTAGCAAAAGCTTCCCCACAAACACTACAGTGTTGAAACCCAGTGGGTCTGTTTTTTCTTTTGGGTTTCTCAGACATAATGCCAGCCTAACCAACTTGCCCGTTTATGGCAATCTGCCAAGCAAGACACCCTTATCGGTTCCAAACCGTGTCACGGGTCGTGGAAAAAACCGTAATGAAATCCGTTTTTTTTAGAACCGTTAAGAACCGGGAACTGCACTCTAAACAAGGACTAGTAGATTTAAATACAACCTGATCGGTTCAAACTGAACCGATAATGAATTACAAGTTCCACACAGAAAAACTAAATGTAAAACCTATCTGTTACTTACATTACCACAGACAGAGCTTGAACCGACTGGTTGCAGTTTAATTTTGGCTAAAAACTGAAAAATAATAC
Organism: Neoceratodus forsteri; assembly: GCA_016271365.2. Taxonomy (NCBI): domain Eukaryota; kingdom Metazoa; phylum Chordata; order Ceratodontiformes; family Ceratodontidae; genus Neoceratodus; species Neoceratodus forsteri. The sequence goes on from CM028131.1 coordinate 753,458,281, forward strand.
TTTTAAACCGACAAAATGAACCAAGCAGAAGGAGAAATCTCTGGAGCGACTGTTCAGTGAGGCGGAGTAAAGAATCTGACAGTTTGCGTTTGAAGAACAACAGACAGAGTTTTCAACCGAGCTCGCGCTCTAAGTTCCATGCCTGCATGGAAAGTTAACTATTTCACCTCTGGAGCAGTTCTAACCTGCAGTCATACTGCAATTGTTATAATATAGCAAGACTTCATGTTGTTTGAATAATGCTGTTCTCTCATTGGCCGAACCAGATCACATGCTATGCCTATACATACTCATGCATGTGTGGTGCTGCATTTTCTAAAGTCAAAACTATTACAGTAATACCAGACCATTTTATAAGTACAACAACACACTCCAAGGTACTGCATTTGTTGGGAGATACTGGCATTCCACTGATGTGTGTGCTGAGGAGCACTCGGCCTGTGGCCTCATACCTCAGCATGCACTGGAGTGCCTATGTCTCTTAACAAACACATCCCCCTGCCATGTGTTACTGCCCTCATATATATATATATATAAAACATCAGGGTCTAAGCACAAGTACCGATTCACAAGCTCTTGCAGGCGACTGGAAACAATCTTCAATATGAATATCTTTAACTTGTGTTTTCTCTTCAAATTTGACAACTCTTCTGATGCACAATCACATGCTTTAATATGAAAGAAATTACTTTTATTAGGTTTTTTTTTTGTTTGTTTTTTACTGACACAGAGTCTGCCTCATACTCTTCCTCTACGCCATTTGCTATCATTTATTTCTAGGGCTTCTAGAACGTCAGCACCACATTTCAGTGCTGTTCACTCAGCAGTGCATAATGGTAAAACAGATATCACAAAAAGTTCAGTGTGTACAGACACAGTCAGCAAGAAACAGTGACAAGGGTGACTACCAGAGCAGGTGAAAAAAAAAATAACAAAACATCTTGTCGTAAACAAAACAAAGCGCTAAAAGCATCTGAGAAGACAGCCAAATACCAATGTCAGGAAGAAAGTGAACATCAAGCTTCTTAAAAGCAAACATATTTAAAACAGTTTCCTTACCTTTACAGGCAGCAGACAGATGTTCATTCAAAAGGCTGGAACCTGTCGCCAACTACGCGGCTTTCTGAATCCCAATTTAGAAGTGCATGACTCATTCTCTAGTCTTTGCCTAGAAAAGCAGCAGCCTCACACCAGGATATGAGAAACACCATTCACAATTCTTATCTCCCCCCCCCCCCAAAAAAAAAACACTACAACAAAGAACTCCAATGTCCTCTGATATTCAGGAATTGCGCTTCCTGCTATTCAGAGAGGAACTCCAACAAATTGACGGGGGAGATTGTTTAGATCACAAATATGCTAAATGATTGTGCTGTGTTCGATTGTCTTTGTTGAGGATTAACTGTATTTGGGTCACAGCTGTGTGGCAAAAGAAAAAAACAAGAAATGGTTCCATGTACACAAAGCTGAGCCTGGAAGCAATCAAAGCCGCTGCCTGGGTATCAAAAGGCAAGTGTCAGTCTTAGCAACAAACTGCCACTGGAATAAGCGGGCATAACAAATCGCTTCTAACATTCAAATCAGATGAATGTACCTTAGTGACATGCTGGACCAGCAAATGGGGAAAAAAATTCATATTACCAGTTACCTCAAACAACTTCCATTTTTTTAATGTTTAGCTGCATTTTAATTGCAAGGGGTTACTTGTTTGCTGCAGTAGTTGTCCTAATGATAACTTTCTGCCATGTCAGGTATGTATGCCTGTGTTTAATGCATGTCTTAGTTTCATTACGCAATGGGATATTTACTAATGTAACTTCATTACATGCCCCCATTATAAATTCAAATATATCTTGGCAATCCTGCTTGCCCCGCAGCTGAGATGGGTGTAGAACACATATGCCAAGTAAGCCATGGCTTACGAGTTGATTGGAAAGGCGTGTCTCATTCTGGGCCCTGACTATTGATTGTGGTTACTCTGCCGGTCTGATTTCAACCCCTACTGGTGTTACTGTATAATATGAACTGTAATGGCTGCTGTCCAAGGCCCTTGGGATTCCCCTCTTCACACCTTCCGAGGGGGCCATCCTGGGTTACCTGAGGATGTCCTACACTGGGTACACTGGCTTAACATGACATGGTATCTTCACCTGGGGTGGCAGTGTGGGGTATCTGGATGCTGAAATACAAGGCTATCACCCCCCCCCCCACAAGGAAACAGTTCAAAAACTGCCCACACCGCCCTGCCCCCAAAACAACTGACACAGTAACTAATGACAGTTCTCAAACCATAAAATGCAATTCAAACAAATAATTTATTCAAAAGGGAGTGTAAGAAAAGAAAAAGTGGCAGCAAAGTAACATGGGAGCGGTGGGATAGCAGTAACTCTTCTCTCTAAGCAGTCAGAAGGCAAATACTTTAGGCAATACAGAGATCAGCACTCTGCCCCACACAATCTGCTCATCCTCTGGCAGTCCTCAACCCCCCCACGTGGGTGCATCCAGCTTAATTCCCCCAAAGGCCATGGGTTAGAGCTCTCTTTTATGTTGCAGGGGGTACCACACTGGGGACGCTGATGCAGCTATCAGGGTGGAGGTTGATGGCACATTTTAAAGGTAGCAAGACAAAACACACTGTGAACATAACTGTCGCAGAACACAAATGGAAATTGTTGAAACTGACTAGAAACAAGTTTCACAAGGGGCCCCCTCTGTAATCCATGTGGATGTGTGGCTGGCTGGCCTACACAGGTCTTCTGCCTGGGCCTCTCACACTGGCACAGTCCTGCCCAGGACATCTCCCTCAGTTCCTGACACAATAAACCTTCTCCCCAGTTGCAGGGTCATACCCTGGAGTTTACTCATGGTTTTTATGCCTCAAGCAATACCTCTAGTTCAGGTTGCTAGGACAGGCTGACTGGATGCAGGCTTCCCCAGGCGTGCTGGTAACTTCTCTGTGTTTCACACTCTCTCTCTCTGGCTATCTCTTTGAGGCTCAACCTGGAACAAGGCAGTGGCTTTCATGGACTGCAGACGTTGTAGGAGCTGCTTCCCCAGAGAGGAAAAGTCTGTAGTGGATCAGGAAAACTCTAGTTCCAACTTGCCTTTAACATTGTAGTTTTGTTGAAAATGTCATATTTTCTTCACAGAGACACTTTAACTGGGATCCCAAACACTTTCTATCTGTCAGGCCTGCAGTGCCTGGACAGACAGTGGCACCCTGCCCTGCCCCCCGCCGACACACAGTCACTCTCTTGGCTGTCTGACTGAACTGGCCACGATCACTGAAAACAGTCCCTTTTATCTGGGCTAAATCTCAATGCCTGATTGGTCAAGCTTGTTCCCAGCCCAGGCTAACTGTTTCTGGCATGAGCTGGCTTCTAATTGGCCAAAATTCATGCTCAAAGTTTGTCCTGACCTACGACCCGGTGCCATGATACCCTGCAGTCTCTGGAGTCATGGGGGCCACCTTCTTTATTTACATTAGTGGCCTAACTTTTTGCAGCATGCTGCTGCTTTAATTTAAATTCCCCAGTACGGCTTTATTACTGCCCTGGTCCAGCTTCCTTTCCTGGGGTTAGGGATGTGTGTATTTGTTGGGGTACTAAGCCCATTTCTCTGTTGGGTGCTTTCATTTGGGAGGTGGCCTTCCATGTCGCTATCCTGAAAGTGTGCATGCGTACACACTCTTTTCTCTTCTCAGCCCCTCCTCCTGTCCTGGGGCCGATAAACACTTTGCAGGGCACCCAATGGCACTATGGACCATGGGCCCCAGCTCCACTTCCTGCCCTGGAGGTGGGATCTTATGCTGTGGTGGGTGCACTGCCGAGTTTCTCCCATGGATTTCCAACTCTGTTACGTGCACACCGCACATACGTGGCAGGCCAACATGGCAGCCATGCTCCTTGGCTCCGTTCCCCAGCCCTGCTGTGTCTCCTGGGGACAGGGACTATCCAGACTACTTTGGTCTCTTTCTGCCCCCCTACCTCAACCCCTGAATACTGGTGGGACCTGAGGACAAGGGGACTGTGCGGCTCCAGCTTGGAGGATCCTGATGTGGAGTCCTGGTTTGAATTCCAGCAGGGCTGCTGACAACACATTTGCTGGCCCTGCTGGTCCCCTCTTCAACAGTGCTGGGGGACCAGAGGGTGAAGACAGGATCTAAAGGTGCTGGAGAAGGCAGTAAGATAAGCCCCAGCTATGGGGGAGAGCTTACAGAATGGTGTGTTCCGTTTGAATTATTTATTTATTTATTGAATTTTGATAATCAGGTAGGCCCACTGAGACAAAAAGTCTCTTTCTCAGGGGTTAATTAAACATAATAATAAGTGTATAAAACAAAGAGCTGCTGTATCTGTTTGTTTTATTAAGTAGTTCCTGAAGTGCAATATGGGGTGTACAAGGGGGCCAGGCAATGAATATGGGGCCGTGTCAAAGAAGCACCAAAGGGTTCTGGCTTACAAATTTATTTTCCCTAGCTACACCACTGGTGGCTGATGTCACCAGTGGGATCAGCCTTGGGATACTCCGTTGCACTCGGAGGCATCCCAGAGCTGTGAGATATTTGCTGTTCCTGCACTTCTTCAGAGGCTAAATACAGGCAGCATTAACCTTAACTGTGACACCAGCCGAGTTGCAGAATTCTATAATAACTGTAGATGACCACTCAACCTTTCTGGTGTGTCCGGATGGAGATCTCCAGCATTTAAATCTTGATGCCACAATCTCATGGACTAAAGCAAGGAGATGAAATGACAAGAACAATGTATGCAACCTGGCAACATTGCTGAGGCTGTAGAAGCTTCTTGTGACTACTACTGACACAAAAGAAGTAGTTTCCCTTTCTGTGACTTCCAGTGTTGCTCCAATTTGTTTCTTTTTCTTTTTTCATTAAGCATTTTACTCCTCAGGTGAAGCCCTGCACCTGTCTCCACCTCCCCCGGCCAGCACCTATCTTCCCCAGACCTACCTGTAGCATGTCTCACACAGATTTCCCACCTGTGGTGGGATCAGAGGGGGAAGGGTCATCCTTCTCCCCAGAGTCTGTATCCAGAGTTGCTGCAGGCATCCAGGTGGTGTCACGGGTCCAGGGTGGTGGTTGTCACCAATGAGCACATACTATTTACAGTACATGGTCTGTGACCAATCAGTCAGTGTCTGGCCATGGCAGGGTGTGGAGGGGTGTGCCAGTTGCTGGCATTGGTCGGGATGGGGTGCGGGGTGGTGGGGGAACACTACAGTATGGAAAGGGGCTGTTGTACTTATATTTCATATGGTGATCAGGGCCTGGGGGGGCCCTACATTATGGAAACACTGGGATGGGGCAGCATTATTTTTTACATACATCAGGGACAGGGAGGAGGGACCCTACACTATGGAAATGGGGAAATATATTTCTTGTTATGACACACTGTGATTGGAGCGGGAAGGGGGAGCCTACACTATGGAAACAGGGGTGTTTATTTATTGTCAAGACACACTGTGATTGGGGCGGGAAGGGGGAGCCTACACTATGGAAACGGGTGTTTATTTATTGTTAAGACACACTGTGATTGGGGCGGGGAGGGGGAACCACTAGACTGCCAGGGAACAGTTGGCATTTCCTTGTGCCTTGGACATGGATTGGGCTGCGGGGATCATGTGACCGGCCCTGGGCTGTGCGCAGGGCACCACCCTACCCTGCACAAAGTTAGGACAGGGTGTTGGTTTCCTAACTTTGTGTAGGCACATCTGGCTGTGTCTTCAGCAGGGGAGGTTTAAATATTGCTATGCGGGAATATGCATGAGGGACTCCTCTTCTGCATGCCCACATCACAATATTCTGCGCCACAGCACAGTTGGGTTTGCATGGCACATCGGCGGCTTCTGAATATTGCCACACCCTCAACAACCATCACAAGTCCAGAGATGTGCGGGTGCATCTAGGGATGTGCCGTGCATCTCCTTTGAATATGTGGGCCCATATGAGCAAATCCTCAGTGGTTTGTAAAGCAACACACACTGAGGTTGCGTAAATATACAGGTAACTCTACTGCCCAGAATTTATTATTTATACATAGACTTTGATGGTAGAAAAAGACTTGTAGTCCATCCAGTCTGTACTTGAGTTGCTAGCTGTTATACAGTGGGTCTCTAAATCCACTAACCTGTTTGATCAACTTGGGTCTATAACCATGGGTAAATCCCCACATAACCCACAGGTAATGTCCTGGCCATCCCTGCTGCTGCTGAAAAAAAAAAAAAATTACCTTTTTTCACCTCAGTTCTTGGTATGTAAAATTACAATTTCAAAACTCACAATCATGACAAGAAACCTCCCCAAACACATTCTACTACTTCCTAAATAAACCCTTCAAAGCCCACAACAAAACATGGGCGTGTTATGCCTGTTTCTAAACACTACAAAAAAGTTGTCAGTGGCCCAGACTGCTCCTGCTGAAACCACTCACTCCTTCTGCCCGACACCAGACTTCCAATATGTGTGCTTTCTCCCCCCTGAAAAACAACAATTTTGTCTGAGGCATGTAGTATCATGCTGCTTCCGTGTCACTTACTGTATTACTGTTCCCCTTCCCCAAGTCACACTTGGAAACAAGCCTCAGCTCAGTGTGCCTTTCCTGGTCACCAGTTTTCAAAGAAATAAACCACGAAACAAATAACTAAATAAATAGATAAAAATAAATAAATAAATGATCCCAAAAGAGTCACTTGTCAGAGCAAAAATAAATTCATAGAGTATACAGGAGTCTCTCTTAGCTGAATTTAAAACAATAAGTGAATTATTCAGAAAGCATGGTGGTTTACTTTAGAGGGCCAGCTACAAAGAGCAAACAATGCTCTGTTGTGGAGCTAAATTCTGGAAATGCTCCCACTGCAGGTTTCCTAGGAGGTGGATCCCCTTGACCTAAGGATCTTGACAACCAACTCAAAGCCAAAGATTCTCATGACTGTCCTCTGTACCGGCTGCATGCTCTGCATGACTGTCCTCTGTACGGGCTGCATACTCTGCATGACTGTTCTCTGTACGGGCTGCATGCTCTGCATGACTGTTCTCTGTGCAGGCTGCATGCTCTGCATGATTGTCTTCTGTACGGGCTGCATGCTCTGCATGATTGTCTTCTGTACGGGCTGCATGCTCTGCATGACTGTTCTCTGTACGGGCTGTATGCTCTGCATGACTGTTCTCTGTATGGGTTGCATGCTCTGCATGACTGACAAAGATGTCATGTGACTTCAGCACTGAAATGGTACCAAATGTCAACCTTTTATACCTGTTAAAAGGTGATACAAGGAATACACTGGCGAGAAAGAATAATGATCATTGGAGTAATTTATATCGGATTTGTGTGGGCATATTTCATTACTGAGCCCTCACTCAATACCCCCACTCAGTAATGTGTACTGTATTGTGTTACATATTTCCAATCTGTATAATTTACGTAGCAGGCAAATTGTTTTCTTATCTTTGTATGCTCAGGATGCTCTAGATAACGAGATGTAGGGCTCACTGAGCCCATTCTGCATCATGAACTTTTGGTAGATAAATAAATCACTCAATAAATAAATTAATTAAATAAACTGATTATCTTGACTTTTTTAGTTATAAAGGTTAGCATAATTAAGGTTCTGCATCTCGTTTACAGTGGGGTCCTATGACTAGCCATTTTGACAGCTTATTGAGCCCTCTCATAACAGCCAAGCAATGACAGCATCTCTGAAATCGTCATTTACAAAACTTGAAAAGATACAGGATTTTCAAACCCACGTGTTTGATTTGGCATCTTCATCATTTTACTACTGAGTTACTGCAGAAGAAATCTGTTTTTTTTCTTGAGAAAAGAATTGTTGGCTGCACTCCTAATTAAACAGCATTCTAAAAACCCTTAGTAATTTGATCAATCACGTCATCATCAGCAAACCATCAATTACTCTACTAAAGCAATTTTATGGGATCTTAGCAGTCCTAATGCCAAACCAATTACTGCATCCCAAATTAACAAACTCATTAACACGGACGCCAGGGCCCTGCTTTAGCATGCAGATTTAGTACCACAGCATGGGGCACAGCACGACCATTATTCATTTTATTCACCAAATTCAGGCAATAAACAGTATAAGGAGTTATATGTTTGATAATGATACTAATATGTATATTTTCAATGCAAAGTTTGTTATAATAAAACCAATCAAAATGCTACCAATTACCATTCAATAAAATGCCACAGCACTCGCGATGAATACAGAGCAGGTAGAGAGATCTGTTTTGGAGTTATGTCAGGTTCTGTTTAGCACAGAGTAATTTGTGACAGACCTGTCACAAAAAGCAAAGGGCTAAAGTACACCAGGGGATCATTCCAGCATCTGAACTTATTATAAAACTTCCAATTAAGACGATTACTTCAAAACGCTCAGTCGCAAGACAACAGAACACTGGTAGGGTAGCAACAGTAGAATTACAAGCCAAGTACCAACACCCTGCATGACAATATAGAACAGTTACAGACTGTGTCTGTGTATACTATTTATTTTTTAATTGGATAATTTATTTCCTTAGGCTAGCCCCACTGAGGTGCATGTCATTCTCAGCGAGGAGCTGCTTCAGTTTTAGAGCTGCAAGGAATGAAGAATGGGAAGGTTCAATGGCTTGCTCAAGGTCATTGATTAAGTATGTGGCTCTTGCGGCAATTTTAATGGGATCTTCTGTTTTCCAAGCCTCTGACCTAACCAGTAACCCACACTGAATGTCTTTCTTTTTGTGAGTGCATGGTGCACACCCCTTTACCCCTGGGGCACCACAGCACAAATCAAGTTTAGGAATAAAATGAACAAAAAATGTCGTTAATTATTTTAGAGATTTTTCCGGAAAGGCACACTCACTGATCGGAAGTTCATTTCCAGGTGTGACCTGGGGGAACGGGGATCACAGGGAATACAATGAAATACACTAAGCCGCATACATAAATCGGAAAGTTATAAACTCTAAGTATAAAAAGGCATTATAAGGTATATGTGATGTACAAAATAACAAGAAGATGAAAAAATACATCAATCTGAACAATGGCAATCACAAAAGTTGAGAACTTATCAAGAAGAAAGGTCATGCTAGTTGAGAATACAGTGTTTTTTCCAAGTCAGGGGCCTCAAGCATCATGAGCACTAAAGAATAACTTGCGGGCATCTGCCCTTTGCTTAGTTACATTAGCTAAAATGGGCATTTTAC